>CM037023.1:4574325-5909633 GCA_020875875.1 Dioscorea alata
TTTTGTGAAAGCTCAACAGTACAATACATCCATAATACCCATAAAGTCAAAATCCATGATACCATTCCTATACTAGGAATGAAAACCAATTCAACAAGCATTGCCGGTAAAAATCATTTTAGTATGCGCACATGGTTTCACAAATCATCCAAAGTCAAGGTATATGTAACTATCAAAATAAATACATGAAATGAATAATTAAATCATATGTACATGTATTTCCACTGTTTGAAAATATTTATAATTATACAAAACTAGATGTATCAATACGATTGTCATGACACATCAACGACAATTAAATATAAGTGTCTTTTAACATTATACATAATTAAACATAATAAAATGAAATAATTAAACAGTTATTTTCAAAATACTAGCTATTAAATAATTATTTCAAAATAGTAATAATTAACCAATTATTTAAAATAATAGCCACTATCAACTCTTCTGGTCTCCCTTGAGTTTCTTGCTAGACCTGGAACTTCCTTCCAAACCTGAACAACACTTAACAGGAGAACAAAAATAAAATAAATAAATATATATATATAACAACCTAAAGACACAACTAAACCCAAAACAAAATACAAAAAACACATAACAGACTCTCTAATTGGGCCCACTCACTCCAATTGATTAAAACCCAACCTTGCATAATTAAATTGGTCTCCAATTGCCCTTAAACCAACTCAATTTGGGCTAAACTCTCTTGAACCAACCTGAACCAGTAACAATTTCACTGAACCAAGTTCAATTTAACAAACCAACATTGAACCAATTCTAATTCTTATACAAATATCTTGAACCAGCTTGGTTCAACTGAACCCAATTCTCATTCGATTGGTTCAACCCAAAGCAATTAGGCCAACATCTAAACCAAACCCAAATCAATCTCAACCAACTTAACTCAACCAACCTAACTTAAATTCAATCCAACTCAATTACACATTGAGTCCAAATCAGATCAATTTCTCAATTGGTTGCACCAAACCAATTCCATACTCTCATCCAAACCCATATGAACCCAACCCACTTCAACTTGATGTGATCAAACCCAACTCAACCAACTTACTCCCACTTAGTTTGATCCAACAAAATCAATTTGGCTAACGCAACCAAATCCATCCAACCATCTTCATTAACATCTTAATCATCATCATCATCATCATCAACTTAATTAATCAAGCCAAACCCTAATCTCGATTGCTATAGTAATCTACAGTAACTCAAGAATTCATCCTCCATTCCAAGCAAAATCCCACTCAAATACAAAGATTTTTCCAAACATAATTATCTTATAACCATACTCTCATAATCTCCATCATCATTCCTTCAAAACAAACCAATTTTTCTCCAAAATCACCCACACATACATACACACATCCTCTATTCCAAGCAAAATCCCACTCAAATACAAAGATTTTTCTAAACAAAATTATCTTATAACCATACTCTCATAATCTCCATCATCATTCCTTCAAAACAAACCAATTTTTCTCCAAAATCTCCCACACATACATACACACATCTCAACCAAAACAAAATTACTTAATGTTAGGAATAGAGAAACAAAGGCAAAAATAAGAGAAAACAAGCAAGAAAAGGAAGAACACAGAGATTTACGTGGTTCACCCAAAACTAGGGCTACGTCCACGGCCGCCGGCTTCGTTTCACTATTTTTCTTCACACAATAATACCCCACTTTTTACAAGGATGAATATATATATAAATAAGAGGGGGAAAAAGAAAAAAAAAACTTAGTACATTGAAATTTTTGCAAAGAAGCCCCCTCAAAATTTCTAAAATAAAAAATACAACTAGGTGTTCAATAATCAGGCTCCACACACCCCAACAATCTCCCACTTGGAGACTGATCTCATCCAAGTTCTCAAGCTTCAAATCTTCAAAGAAACACAGCTGAACAACAGACCGGCGACAAACACTTCTAATCATCAGGTGCTCAGACCAACTGAAGCTTTGCATAGCTTCAGTTTGTCAACAATAACTACCTTGGTTAACATATCAGCTGGATTTTCACTACTTGGAATCTTCTCAAGAGCCAACACTTTATCTTCTAATAAAGTCCGAATGAAATGGTACCTTAACTGTATATGCTTGGTTCTTGAATGATATGCTGAATTCCTGGCAAGATGAATGGCACTTTGGCTGTCGCTGTACAAAATACTATTCTTCTGCCTCTTTCCCAATTCTGCCAAAAAATTTTGTAACCAGATCATCTCCTTGCTAGCTTCTGTAACAGCAATATATTCTGCTTCTGTTGTAGAGAGCGCAACAACTTTCTGCAATTGAGAAATCCAACTAACTGCAGTACCATTCAATGTATAGATGTATCCTGTAGTACTCTTCCTGTTATCTGTATCTCCAGCAAAATCAGCATCTACATAACCCTGCAGTTTCAAACTTGCACCTGTGAAACAAATACATATATCTGATGAACCCTTCAGATATCTTAGAATCCACTTAACTACTTCCCAATGCTGCTTTCCAGGCCTACTCATGAATCTACTCACAACTCCCACTGCATGTGCAATGTCTGGCCTTGTACACACCATAGCATACATTAAGCTGCCAATAGCTGAGGTATAGGGCACCTTCCTCATGTAATCCTTTTCTTCTTCTGTCTTTGGTGACTGTTCTTTACTCAGTTTGAGATGACTACCCAAGAGTGTGCTTACAGATTTGGCTTCATTCATATTGAATCTGCTAAGAACTTTCTTCACATACTCTGACTGTGAAAGCTTCAATATACCATTAGCCTTATCTCTAATGATTCTCATACCAAGGATTTGATTTGCAGCTCCCAAATCCTTCATTGCAAACTGTTTTGACAATTGTTTCTTTAGATAATTGATCTCTTCAATACTAGACCCTGCAATGAGCATATCATCTACATACACCATTAAGATGATATAGGAATTGTCAAAGAACTTGATATAGCAACAGTGATCTGCTTCACATCTCTTAAACTCAATTTCATGCATAAAACTATCAAATTTCTTGTAACAGTATCTTGGAGCTTGTTTCAGGCCATACAAGCTCTTTTTCAGTTTGCAGACTTGATTCTCTTGTCCCTGAACAACAAACCCTTCTGGTTGAAGCATGTAAATGTCTTCATCCAAGTCACCATGAAGAAACGCTGTCTTCACATCTAACTGCTCAAGATGTAAATTCTCTGCAGCTACAATTCCAAGCACCACTCTAATCGTTGATATCTTCACAACTGGAGAAAATATCTTTGTGTAGTCAATGCCCTCCTTCTGTTGGAACCCTTTAACTACTAATCTGGCCTTGTATCGTTTGTTACCATCATGCTCATTCTTTATTCTGTATACCCACTTGTTGTGCAAAGCTTTCTTAGTTGCTGGCAACTTAGTCAGTTCCCATGTTTGATTCCTCAGCAAAGAATCCATCTCATCCTTCATGGCTAACTCCCACTTACTTGAATTCTTATCTTGCAAAGCTTCATCATAACACTCTGGTTCACCACCATCGGTCAGTAGAAGATAATTTAATGATGGTGAATAACGTTGAGGAGGTCTAATGTTCCTGGAGGATCTACGAACTTCAGCTACTGGTGTACTCTGATCAACCTGTGAATCTGCATTCTCTTTATCTTCTTCACTTATTTTCTGAATAGTACTTTCAGTCAATTCATCTAAATTGACAAACTCAGATTTCTTTTGTTCTGTGACATCTGACAGTACGGTTGACCTGTCCTTGTACATAGCTCGTTCATTGAATACCACATTTCTGCTTCTGATGATTTTTCTGTTTTGTTCATCCCAAAATCTATAACCAAATTTCTCATCACCATAGCCAATGAAAAAACATCTTTTAGACTTTGCATCAAGTTTACTTCGAGCATCAGAATCAATGTGAACATAAGATACACAGCCAAAAACTTTTAGATGTGAAAACTTCACTTCCTTACCGCTCCAAACCTCCTCAGGAATTCTAAACTCTATAGGAACTAATGGTCCTCGATTTATTAGATAAGCTGCAGTGCTAACAGCATCAGCCCAAAAAATTTTGGCAATCCAGCATGTAGCCTCATACACCTAGCACGCTCATTGAGAGTTCTGTTCATGCGCTCTGCCACACCATTGTGCTGTGGTGTCCCAGGAATAGTATTCTCCATCTTAATTCCTTCTGCAGCACAATACTCACTGAACCCTCCATCTACATACTCCCCTCCATTATCTGATCTCGAGCATTTTACTTTCAAACCTGTTTCAGTCTCAACCATGGCTTTCCACTTCTTAAAAGTGTCAAATAAATCTGATTTATTTTTCAAAAAATAAACCGACACCTTTCTGCTTGAGTCATCAATAAAAGTGACATAGTACCTTGAACCTCCAAGTGATGCAATCAGTGAAGGTCCCCACAAATCAGTGTGCACTAATTCCAACTTTTCAGCCTTCGGAGTCCTGCCAGTTTTCAAGAATCTCACCTTTCTCTGCTTTCCTAAGATGCAACTTTCACACATGTCAAAATCAATAGACTTTACTTCTGATAGCTTTCCTCTTGACAACAACATCTTTAATCCTTTCTCACTCATGTGACCAAGCCTGCAATGCCATAGGCTTGCATCAGTACTTGCTTCAGTAACTGCAACTGTATCTCTTGGACATGAGGTCATATATAAAGTGCCAGTCTTCCTTCCACGAGCCAATACTCTGGCTTCCTTTGTAACCTTCCAGGTACCACCAGTAAACAGGATTGCACGCCCATCATCATCAAGCTGCCCAACAGAAATCAGATTTCTCCTCAAGTCTGGAATATGTCGAGCCTTCTCCAATGACCAGATAGATCCATCAGGCGACGATATCCTGACTTCTCCCATACCCACAACATCCAAGGCTGAACCATCAGCCAAGTACACCTTCCCAAAATCACCTGCAGTGTAATTTTGTAAGATTTCTAGGTGTTGAGTGGTATGAAATGAAGCTCCTGAGTCCAAAACCCAATCATCAAGTGGACTGTCTATTGCAAGAAGTAATGCATCATGTATCTCTTCTGTTACAGCATTAGCAGAATCATCTTCATTCTTCTTTTTAGGGCTTTTGCATTGGTTCCTGAAATGACCTATTTTCCCACAATTCCAGCATTGTATTGGACGACCTGATCTAGACTTACTTCTGTTTTGATTGAAATTTTTGTATTTTGATCTGCCCCGATTTGAATTTTTGTAATTGTTTCTACCTCTTGTCTCAAGATTTAGAGCAGAACCAGATCCTGAAGTTTCACCTGCATCTCTCCTGCGAATTTCCTCAGCCAAAACTATATCTCGTATATCATTGTACTTAAGCTTTTCTTTTCCCATAGAATTGCTTACTGCCATCCTCATTGCTTCCCAACTGTTCGGCAAAGAAGATAGAATGATCAGAGCACGAACCTCATCATCAAAATCAATTTCTACAGACGACAATTGATTTGTGATAGTGTTGAGCTCGTTCAGGTATTGTGCTATGGATGCGTTCTCTGCCATCTTCAAATTGAACAATTTCTTCATAAGATGCACCTTGTTATTTGCCGACGGCTTTTCATACATACCAGACAATGCTTTCATCAGATCTGCTGTGGTCTTCTCTTTCACAACATTATGTGCAATAGACCTTGACAGAGTTAATCTGATAACTCCCAATTGTCTGTCAAGGAGAACCCAATCCTCAGCCTTCATCGTCTCAGGTTTTACCCCAAAGAGAGGTAGATGTAATTTCTTTGCGTGCAGATAGTCTTCAATCTGCATCCTCCAATACGCAAAGTCTGTGCCATCAAACTTTTCTACTCCAGATGCCTTTCCTATTTCCTCTGCCATTGCTCCCACCAAAAACCAAAAAACAAAACCTTGCTCTGGTACCAGTTGTTAGGAATAGAGAAACAAAGGCAAAAATAAGAGAAAACAAGCAAGAAAAGGAAGAACATAGAGATTTACGTGGTTCACCCAAAACTAGGGCTACGTCCACGGCCGCCGGCTTCGTTTCACTATTTTTCTTCACACAATAATACCCCACTTTTTACAAGGATGAATATATATAAATAAGAGGGGGAAAAAGAAAAAAAAAACTTAGTACATTGAAATTTTTGCAAAGAAGCCCCCTCAAAATTTCTAAAATAAAAAATACAACTGGGTGTTCAATGATCATGCTCCACACACGCCAACACTTAAAACCTTACCAAGGAAGCTCCACTCAGGCAAACTATCACTGGAGATCTCCAAATCTTCCTCCTCAAACCTCCCATCTTCTTCTCCTTTCTCTCTTTTTTTTTTCCAGAACACTATAGCATCGAATGAAGATGGAGAAGAAGAAAGCCTATCATTTCCAGACTTTTCTTTCAACTAAAATTTTCTGCCAAAATTTACTGTTAGTTCCTGGAAATAACTTTTCTTACAAAAAGGTCCCTAAAAAATCACCAATGGTCCCTGTATCATGAAATAGTATTTCCAAAAGGTCTCTGCAAACTTACCTTTTTATTCCTTTGTTTTTGGAAACAGTTCAGATCAAATCCTTTTAATTACTTGCGAACCCAAAATCTTCAATAAACTCTTACACTTAGGTCCTTATTCTTTCCACTTGGGTTCCTCAACAAAAATGCTCTGTAGAAAAATCTTACTGCCACTACAGTAATACCCTGAATATAATTTTCCAACAGGTATCCAAAGGTTTAGGGTATTACAAACCATATATAATACATAGCAAAACGAACGTTATAAAATTAAACATAGTCTAATAAACATCAACTGGGTATAATACACAAAAATCGGCTATTATACACACAAACGTTAGCAAATACACACAAACATTTAATAATACACAAAAACTTGAGAGAATACGCACAAAGATTTAATAATACACAAAAACTATAAATAATGCAAAAATACTTTGCAAATACACATACATATTAACCTTATGGAATCAACCAAGCTCACCACCAGCAGATGACGCGTCTCTTTCATTTAAGCTTTGAAAGACTCCACAGTGGAGTACATCTCACACCATCACACATCTTTAAACAAATAGTTTGACTAGTGGTTACGACATCGGATTTGTGGAGCAACCAATGGTGCACTTCTGCCGATGTAGACACAAGTTCACTGACTGCATCATCAAACTCTTTTGCCGTGTACATATATTATTTTTACCCAGAACGTGTCTAAGTTGCCCTCTTTTCAATGCGCGCATATGCCATCACTGATTCGAAGCAACGCACCTGACAATCACGCAGAGTTTATCATTTTTTACTAAAATAAAGTCAAAATTCTATCTTATGGTGCTGTTGCTTAGTGCATTTTTGAAGTGTTATGTACTTCGAAAACACTGCTCTAATTTTAATGTGGATCCATCATATGGTTGGGAACAACCAACAATGGCCAAGGCCCTGCATAAGGATGTTGGGATAGGAAAGTCTCCAGGTTATCAATTATTGTTTTCGAGAATGACTCCCTGCATGATAATGCAAAACACAGTGCGAAAAACAAGTCACAAACAACACACACTACACGGAAAAAAACAAAAAAACAAAGCGAAATATTTTATAATACACAGTAATGATGTATTCTAAACACAAACTAATTATAATACACAAAACTATGAATAATACACAGAACATCAAAGTAATACATGGAATCATCAATGTAATACATAGGAACACACAAAAGTAACTAGCACCAATATTCGTTGGTGTATTATGATGGGGATAAGGTGTTTGAGTTTTCATTTATTACCTTGCTCACTTCCTCGACAATGATGTCCATGAAATTCTTGTTGAACATATGGTATATGTGGCACATGCTTTGAAAGTTTGCACCAATTAAGTTGAGTAAATCGTTCTGTACGAGTCCTGTATAATGAACTTTACTTGTATCTAACAAGTGTCTAGGGCCCAACGCTCACATTTCTCACCCATGACGGTCTCCTAAGAGCCTCAGCACAGTGAATTGAAACACATGTCATTCTTCTTTGTAACAGGCACAACATAGAAAGTTTCCATTAATGTTCAACACCTACATGACATTTGGAAAAACACATGAGAAGTGACACAAATTAGCACCTTCATAGCTATACGGTTCTCAACTGTTAGTACCACTTTTACACTGAAAATGCATCATCAAAGGTTGAGGCAAAGAAGACCTAAGAAAACACTTCCCATAGCCTCCAAAAGAAGAAGAATAAAAAAAAGAACAAGAAGATAAAGAGAGAAAATTGTGGATGACTTGCATAGAAAACAAAAACAAAATATGGCAAAAATCTAATATAATTAAAAAAAATATAAGAAGAATAAGAAGAAGAAAGCACTTCCCATAACCTTCAAAAGAAGAAGAAAAACAAGAGTAACAAGAAGAAGAAGAGAGAAGAATGTGGAAGACTTGCATAGAAAATAAAAAAAAATGGCAAAAAGCTGTCATATTTTAAAAAATATGTCAAAAATATGAAGAATAAGAAGAAGAAAGTACTTCCCACAACCTCCAAAAGAAGAAGAAGAAGAAGAAAAAGGTGGAAGACTTGCATAGAAAAAAAAATAGCAAAAAGCTTCCAAGATTAATCCATTTTAAATTTAATTATATATCTCACTAAAAAGTGATGTGACATGGCAGCAATTTGAAAAAAAAAATTTCATTTCATTTAATAGGGGCATTTGTGGAAATACAAACACACTGACAGAGTTAACAACAGGGACTAAAAAGTAAATAGCTTAATAAAGCAAGAACTATTTGGAATTTCTCAATATCAGTGGGACTGTCTGGGAAGAATGAAACTTTTCAGGAACTTATAAATAATTTTCACTTTTATGAATGACTGAGGTAGGAGAGAAATAACATGTCTTTTCTTCCTTGTTATATATAATACACATTACACACACACATAAATATATATATATATATACACACATATAAATGAATCTTGGTATATTTTTCCAGTTTTATAAAATTTTAACTATTTTATTTTTTTAATGACTGCAAAAATAGAATATTATCCGATAGATATTTTTCTTTTGTGTATTTTTTATAAATAGACAACAAGTGCCTCTCATTTAAGAGAAGTGATAGACAAATATAAGTATGAAATTAATACCTTAATATACCTGTGTGTCGCCTAATGCCCCTTAAAGGGAAGTGAGAGCAATGTACAAGTATGAGGTTAATACTTAAACAAATCTGTGTGTCATCACCTAGTGTCCCCCTTTTAAGGAAAGTTAGAGATATAAATAAGTATGAAATTAATACCTTAACGCACATGTGCCCTCATTTTGCATGGACTTTGGGGTTTGATCTCAGATGCTCTCTGGAGCAAACATTTTAAGCAAAAAACTTTTTTTTTTCAATAGACAAAGAGATTGTTGGCACAATTCTTTTTTAAACTACAAAGCTTGATAGTTACGATATATTGAAAGTTAACAACCATTGCTTCTCTGGGCAATCACTCTCTCTTCTTTGTGGATGTTTGTATCATATCTTCCATTCCAATTTTCTTTTAGAAGAAATGCTGCAATTGGAATAATTGGATTTTTGCTTAGCTTGTCATTAGTAATAAGATCATGACTCCAAATAATCTTACGTATAGAAACTTGGGAGGTGATGAGACATAGTGCTTTTTCTTTGGAACAAATTGTGAATATATTGATGGTCTATTTAATAATATTGCAAGCACAGAAGTACAAAATTGCATTATTTGACAACTTGACCAGCTAGAGGTTCATGATGGTGAAGCATGAGATGACGTGGCAAATAAAATGACATGGGAAGGTTTAGTGATGTGTCTTTAAAAAACAACGTATGGAAAAGATATTTTTGGGCAATGATCTATTTTTGGAACAACTATAAAGAAGCAAGGATGATCTCACTTTAATGGCAAAGCTATTGAAAGTATATTCGGCAAGTGTGGTCAACTTGGAATGGCTACTTGAAGAGCAAGCATGGTTCATTAATGGCTATGTTTAGCAAAACACAAAGTTAAGAAAAAGAACTAATCGATATTTGGCAAGGCAATTTGAAGCTCACACTCGGAGGGAAATTATTTAAAGATAAAGCTAAATATGGATGGAGCTATTTAAAGACATAATTAAATATGGATAAGATTGAAGACGTGATTGTGAAACACCAATCTTGAATGATATCAAGTTTGGGAACTAGAAGATTGTGAAGACTAAATTTTAGTGTCTTGGAGTTCATGTTTGGTAGAGACATAATTAAATAAGGAGTTTAGCTAGTTATTGGTAGGTTGAGATCATGAGAATTTGATGGCAATAATTTGACTCAAACATAACAAGGGTTGGAGGTGTTTTGAGGTCATGTTGCAATAGAAGCTGGAACTTAGTCAAAGTAAGCAGGAGAACCATGTTGCAAATGCTTTTGTAATTGGAGTTGCAATTGTTAAATCCAAAAGGTGTTCAAGTTAGAAGCCACAGAGATTTTTTTTTTAAAAAAGGAAGGTTATATCTTTGGGACTTGGAGACGTTTATATAAGACTTTGCTCTGAGGATTTAGAATGAGTAATTAGAGAGATATCCAAGAATATGGGTGAGAAAGTGGGTATCTTGCAATCACGAGAATGGGTGCTTGTAATCCTTCAAAAGGATGAGTGTGAGATTTGTACTCATATTTGTTATTCTCTTTTAGTTGATTTATCTCCGGGTTTGCCCCTCAGACATAGCCTATTATTGAGCCGAACTGATGAGTAACTAATTTATGTATCTTTTCTTTTGTTTTATGTAGTTTTGTTGTGTGTTCCAGTAAAAAAATTTTGGGATATCTTTAATCTACAACACCTGTGAACTATAAGATATTATGTGAAACAATTGTTTGGTTATCGACAAGACAAATTATGGATGGGATGGGACCTGCATACCTAATATTTCCATCTTACGGAATCTCTTAGATAAGTGTAATAAAAGATATTTTGATAATACATATCTTGGTTATACAAAACTGATTCCATATATATTTTGATCTTTTTTCCTACTCTCCTGGGTTCATGTAACCTGAAAGTGAGGATGACTTTGAAAGTGACTTGTTAGAATTTGTTTTTGTTTGAAAAAGTGGGTAAAGCACAGATTTATTGCAACAAAACTGAGAAAAGAGTACAATAGAGCACCAAACAAAAAAACAAAAGAAAGAAAACAAAGATTGAGGTTGGAACACCAGAAGTGAAGCACAACTAGAAATGAAAAGGGAAACGACAGGAACAACCTACAAAGACAAAGAGAGACATCATCCATGAGCTGATGATGCACCCGAAAAAAGGTCAACCTACTTGGGCGCCATCACGGGAAGTGATATTTGGCTTGCTTGCAGGCTAGCAAGAAGGAGCTTGTTGATCAGGGGGACTGGGAATCATAGGACTCACAAACACCAATTCATCCTATGATAGGGAAATAGGTTTGCTAGGCGGAGCTTTCTGATTAGGGAGAGTGGAAGACATAGGACTCATAAAGATAAGGCTGCTCTTAATCTTTGGAAGGGACTCCTCAAGCTGGGGCTTAACTAAGATGAGAGTTATAGCAAATCAAGCAATGAGCATGTGGTCAATTTTACAAATGATAGAAAAAATGGGTCTATTGCGCTATGTCCAAATTTTCTAACAGATGGCTCTGATGAGAATAAACCCCAGGGGTTTAAAAATAAGAGCCCCTTGCATCCCCAAGAGGTCCAAGCCTCCATTAGGAAGTTAGAAATCGCTGCTCTAAAAAGATTTGCAAAGTGTGCCCATATCCTTGCAAAAAATGGGTAGCTCAACAAAAGATGGTTAGTCCTTTCCTCTGCATTATTATAGAGAACGCAGGTGCTAGTGGAGATTCGGTTACATCTCCACCTAGCCAAGTTTACATGAGTTAGAATTTTATCATAAAAGGCCAACCAGAAAAATGCTTTCACTTTGAGAAGGTATGGACTCATCCAAAGGTATATCCCAAAGACACAGTGAGTCCCACCATCATTAAGGAAAGAATAAAAGGATTTTACTTAAAAACCCTTTAGATTCCATCTCTAGCTCTTGGCGTCCCTTTCTTAGGAATAAGCAATTGACGTTTGTAGTTGTAATGAAGGAAGCTATGAGAGGATTGGGTCCAGGACTAAATGTAAAACATTCGAGACCGATCTTAGGGGATTGCGACATCGAGCAAAAAGGTTAGGCCATTTATCTTTAAGCTTACTTCCTTCTGACAAATGGTCTAGCCAAAAAGAGGTATCTTTCCCAGCCTTTACAGCAAACTCAATGCTAGCTAAGAACGCTTCTCTGCATCTAAGAAGTCCTTTGTAGAAGAAGGATTTTTTCCTAGGTGTAGAATGCAATAAAGTAATCAAACCTCCACTAGGCATATAGTTGAAAGAAATGATTCTTAACCACATAGGGTTGGTGTTATTGCTCGATAATTTCCACCACCATTTTCCTAATAGAACAAGATTGAAATCTACTATATTCAGAATGCTCTTTCCTCCTTGGTCTTTAGATTTACAAATATGAGACCAAGCCACAAGTTGGCGTTTGGGTTTGAAAATATCTAACCACTTTAGAGAAAATCACGTCTGACCCGATCTATCTCTCTACACACCCATATTGGTAGCTCAAATATAGACATCCAATAAGAAGGAAATGCAGATAACACATAATTGATCAAAACAATGTGCCTCCTAAAGAGAGATAATGAGATTTCTAGGAAGCAAGACGGTTACTAATAGCAAGAATGAGCTTGGTCCAATCTTGTTTTCTGGGAAGCTTCCTGGAGAGCGGAACTCCAAGGCAAGTCACCGGTAACTTGCTCATAGAACAATTTAGCATGTAGGCTTCCACCTCCGAAGGAGAAATAACTTAGTGGGTCAAGTATAGACAACTTTACTAAAAATTAACTACCAGACCTGATAACCCTTTAAAAATGAAAAGAATGAACTTTAAGATTCTCAAAGGCACCATTCTTCTTCATAATGAGTACAATAAAAGTGCAGTTGATGCATTCCAAGTTTGAATTCCCAGAGAAGAAATCCTGGCAGAGTCGAAGCAAGTCATGTTGGATGATGTCGCAATGCTTATGGAGCTTTATTTATACCCAGATCAAAGGTTGCATTTTTGATTTTGCCCAGAGAAAATGTAGCTTCCAAGGCGCTAAGGTCGACATGGTGTTTATGTTGGAAGAGGTGAGCCCAATCAACTAAAAGGCGAAAGCTTCTCTTTGCCCCAAAGAGTGGACGGAAGTAAATTGAGAAAGCTGAACATATCTCTGAATCATTTTCCACCCAAGCCCCATCTAAAAAAAATATGACTAATGAGATTACGATGCCGACGCCCATTCGCCACCGCATGAAAGAACTTAGTATTGGTGTCCCTTTCCCATAGCCAAGTGACTCGCAATCTTTGTCGTCAACAAAATCTCCTCTTGTTTCAGAACTAAATTAAGTTGAGAGAGATCCTCGACCTCTTTAGCCGATTCTTTTGTAGAAAGCACTCTAACTTCTTTAAAGATATCAAAGGATCCACGCTCAAGAATAAGCTTGGTTCTGCGGATGTCAAATGAGCCAAAAGAAACCCTTACCTAAGACCTTAGAAAGATTTTGAGCAACTTGAGTTCTTTAGCAAAGATAAAAGCACCACATGAAGATGGAACAGGTGTTAGCCATCATTGGCAAATAAGATCATTAAAACTGTTTGCTATCTCCCAGGCAGTCTCAAATTTAAACTTAGGGTTTACACTGAGGGAAGGACCCTATCTCGAGATAAATAGGCGAGTAATCCAAACCAATTCTAGGGAGGGCCATCGGAATACATCTCGGAGCACTTAATAATGAATTAGCAAAAAGAAGGAAGCGATCAAGGATAACCCAAGTAGGATCTACTTGCTTATTAGACCAAGTATATTACCTACCTCGGAGAGGTAGGTCAAAAAGGGACAACTCCACTAGCATACTTAAGGTGTTACTAATATTGTGTAAGTTAGGAACACCTTTGTTTTTATCCTTAGACGAGAAAATGGCATTGTCACCACAGATAATCCAAGGAAGGGAGGAAGAATTATTGCTAGCCTTATTCCCCTCCCAATTTTGGTTTAAGGCACCATTCATTCAGAGGGGTAGTTTCATTGGTGGCCACAAATGTTTCATCATTATAACGTTGTGGCCACAAATATTTTTTTTGTAATGTTGTGCCCACAAATGTTTCATCATTATAACGCTGTGGCCACAAAGGTTTTCCACGTGGATCATGTGTTTTGTGGCCACGTCATCAACTTCACCGGAAATAGTCCCCCAAACATGCCATTATGGCCATCAGTACAACTAGAGAATAGTTTTGTGGCCACAACATTACAAAAAAAAAAAAAACATTTGTGGCCACAGCGTTATAATGATGAAACATTTGTGGCCACTAATGAAATGAACCCTTCATTCAGACCATTGACCATAGTGTAAGTCCAGGCCAGAGAAAGGAGGTTGTTAGGACAAGAGAGATCAACAGAGAGATAAAAAGTCCCCTAGTCGGTAGAGCTTGAAGCAGGCAAGTAGGAAAATTAGTCTATAAATCTTTCTCTAGTTGACCTCCAGTAAGTTTTGGAGATTGTTGCCAATTTCTATTCTTGGAGGCAGTAGAAATTAGCATGAGCAGATTCTAGGGTGTTCTTAACCAGGAACCACTTCTTTGGCCTTCCCAAGCCTTTAACATTCCAAGATAGAACTTTCATGGAGAACTTGATGAGTTCCATGGGCAGACCTTATCCTGGGTCATTGTTGAACTACAGTCCTTAGACAAGGACTTGATAGGAATGCAAGTGCACGTGCTGATCGTGTAATAATAGTGTGTGTAAAGCAAGTTGACAATCCACAGGGAAGAATGAGACTACTAGTAGTAAATCTAATTCCAAAAATTAGCTTAATCGAGTGAGTGATGTGTTTGTAAACAAAAGAGAATAAAAGCAAGATATATGAAAAAAAAAATAGGGGTGAAATCAAGGGAAGAAATGATATCCGAGCATAGCTTTCCTCTAGGGTTTGATAAAGTTTAGGGGTTTCCTTGCTATCCTTGTTGTCCGGGTATAGCTTTCCTTCCTAACGGGGGGCTTCTACTGTTGCCCTTGATTTCCCCGAGTGGAATTAGGGTGATTCCGCCATCCTAGGTTATAAGTACAACTATAGGGGTTTCTTTGCTTTTGGAGGGCACTACCAATGAAATCTACCTGTTCGATGGGTCCATGCGCCACTCCTATAATGGAATAATCTATCAAGGCATGTCCTCCCCTACAGGTGTCACACAACATGATTGTAGCCAGTTTTTGAGTAGACAAGTTATTGATCTTTAGGCTCAAATACTTGGGTTGCTAGTGTTGTAACTTTATTAACTCTAATCATCCCGAATGGCTTCATAACTGACATGCCTCTCAAATTCCGTTGGTAGTTATTCATGGCTATCTCTTCTATCAACTACATAGCTGCCTCTAGGGTCTTACTACCAAGTGATCCTCCAACTGTAGAGTCTGATACTTTGATTCAGGCTCTAATGGAAAATCTGAACTTCCATCCATTTGGGGATTTTGTGATATGGGCACTTCTTTAACAAGCCGTTGAATCTCTGCCATGCCTCAAATAGTGATTCAGCGCCCATTTGTGCATAAGATGTAATCTCCTGATGTAGCTTGGTCATTGTTCCTCGTGGGAAATAACGGGCCAAGAATGACTCAGCAAGTTTCTCCCAAGTCATAATAGATTCCCGAGAAAGTGGGAGCAGCTTGTCGAGTCGTTCATGTAGCACTACAAACATGATAGCTAGGGCTTTCCCCTAGCTAGCAACCAAGCATTCAAACATGCAATTAGATTCAAATAGAAATGATTGTAATTAAAAAAATAATTAAAACATCAAAGATCCAACAACCAATGCAAAAAGTATAAATCCTAGATTTCAACTATGCTCAAACATCTACAAATTAGCCCTTCTTTAATAGAGGGCAAACATCCAAGATACAAATAATAGGAGAAAATATAAAAGCCATGAAAACCCCCTTCTCCACGCACACTGGAAAGGTGAGCTTGACTGCAATGATCTCCAATTCCTTTGAATGTTGGTATGAATCCCCTTGAAATCTCTCCTTAAGTGCTGGAGATTCATCTCTTATCTTCCCTAACTTCGCCTCATAGAATCACCGAAAAGAAAAGAGTTCAATACCCTAAAAATTATCATAAGTTCTATTTATACCTGACTCTTTACAGGGTTGCTTAGGAGCATAAAGACGTGGCCGTAAGGAAGTTAGAGAAGATGGTCGCGAGCCTTACGGGAACACTTACAGCATTGAGTCATGTTCATAAGGTCTTTTGACTGTGTTGCTGTCCAGGTTACGGCCGTAAACACTGGATCGCAAGTTCCACTATTCTGCATCTTACGACTGCCCAGGTGTAAGATGTAGTCGTAAGCTCCTTTGGATGGTCCTTACCGGCATCCTTACGAGCGTAAGCCTTGCCCATAAGGTCCTCTGAATTAGTTCTAAATCCATCTTGTGGGCATAAGCATGCCGCAAGGTTCTCTGGAATTGACTTACTACAGTAAGGTTGGTCGTAAATTGCCCATAAGCCACCCAGTTTGCCTTGTCTTTTTTCAAATGATGCTGAGAGAACTCCAATTCCTTTGTTTAAGGTCTAGAATACTTCTTTTGGCTCTCTCTCATCTTGAAGTGCTGCCCTAAGCCTGAGAATATAGCTTGAGAATGTGAAACACACTAGATTTAGCATCAAAATTCACAATATGATTCTAATACATGTCAAATGAGTGTACAAAATGATATGAAATACATGAACATTGTATACTTATTAGATTACCCCTAATATAAATATTGAGTAGAGATTTGATTTCTCCTCAAATCTACTCCACATGATTACAAAGGGCATGGAGAAACTCATTAACTTACTCAGGAGAATTTAGGGAGACGGGGTCTCCAAAGTACCCTATGTTTTGGCTTACTCACAATTCTCTCTAATTACAGCATGTCTATGCTAGGTGGAAATTTCTTCTAATCACAAACCACATCTAGTATAAAAACTAGGTCTTTCATCATGATAGAAATCAAGCATTCAAACACACAATTAGATTCAGATAGAATAGATCGCAATAAACAAAATAAGTAAATCACATGAATCCAGCAACCAATGTCATAACATAAACCCTAGGGTTTACTATGCCTAAACATCTACAAATTAGCACTCCATTAGTGGAGGGTAATCATTCAAAGAACAAGACATGATAAGAGACATTAAAAACATAAAAACCCTCTTCTCAATTGTGCCATAGTTGAATCGCCATAGAAACCCTAGAAAAGCTTCCACGAAAGCCACCAAGATGAGCTTGACAGCTATGATCTCCTTTCCTCGTAAATGTAGATCTAAATCACCCCTTGAGCCCTGGAGATTCATCTCCTTCTTCCCCTACTTCACCTCCAAAAAAAGAATAAAAAAAATTCAGAAGAACACCTACAAATCCTCATCAGATCTATTTATACTCGTTTATTTACAGGCTTCTTACTGGTATAATAAAGTGGGCATATGGGAGCTGGAGAAGTTAGTCACGAGCCTTACGGGATCACTTACGGTCATAAACCCATCTGTAAGGTCTTCTGTCTATTTTATGGTCCAGCTTACGGCCGTGAGCGCTGGACCATAAGCTCGAGTGTACTGATCTTTATCACTGCCCTTACGAGCGTAAGTTGTGGTCATAAGCTCATCTAGATGGTCCTTATGGGCATCCTTATGGGTGTAAGTCCTGCTATAAGGTTCTCTAGTTTGGTTCTGAACTTCTTCTTATGAGCATATACATGCTTGCGAGGTTCTTTGGAAAGTGCTTCCTACCATAAGTTGATTGTAAGCAACCCAGTTTGCCTTGTCATTGTTCAGTCAATGTCAAGAGAGCTCCAACTTCTTCATTTAAGGTTTGGAATGCTTCTTTTAGTTCTCCCTCATCTTTAAATGCTACTCAAAACCTAAGAATGCAAGCCAAATAAGTGTACCAAGTGATATAAAATATTAGAGTATCATACATTCATCACGACTCCACAGAGGTGCGCATCAACATGATCTCCATAGTTATAATTTACTGAAAGCAGCGATCCATACACTCCTAAGAAGGCTCCAGGACCACACCACAGGTGAAGCTATAGCAAGCTAATTGTGAGTCATTCCAATGAGACACTAATAAAGGAGAAGAAGGTATACCTGTGGGATTGTAGGTGTGGTTTTTCCACTTTGAGGTTTGAGGAAGGTCCAGGAGGAAGCTGGAATCCTTGGTCTAGTGTGATGGTGGTTGTTTAGGTATTTCACCGCGTTAGGCAACCATTGATGGTGCTGAGGGAGGGAGAGGGGACTTGCTCGGCGGAGAAAGTGAAACAGTGAGATTGTTCTTTTCTTTTGAGGATTTTGTAAGAGCTAGCAAATTGCAGTGGATCTATTCTTCATCATCATCTATACCATAGTCAACTTCATCAAGAGGCATAAGGTCATTCTCCTATCCTGTAGAGGACACTTGGGAGTTTGGAAATCCGTGATCTAGTGAAGAGGGAGGAAAGGTAGAATCTGGGAAAGTAGAGCTGATGAAAGTGCTGGAAGGCTGGATATCACTCTAGGAAGGAAGAATATGGCAGGCTCCTTGAAAGGAAAAGGGCCCATGCTCTTTGGTATAATTTCCAAACATAGTTTGGTAGAACCTTGAAGGAAGGTGGAGGGGGAAAGAGAGCGGCAGTAACATTAGTACTAGCAGGCGATGTGTACTAAGAAATAACCACATTAATTGGAACAACACTAATAAGGTTAGTGGGAAATATAGGGATAGTCAGAGAATCAACCACAACAAACCGATAATTCTCTTATTGAGAATCATGCTAAAAGTATAGGACTTTATAATTAAATCTATCTTGAGATGAGAATGAGAGCTTAAAAGGACAATCCCGGGATTAGATCCTGAGATCAATGATTACTTCTCGAGATGATAACACCCATTTTCATCTATTGGGGTTGTTTGCACTACCACCACTGGTGACTCGAGATTAGCATCCAGCACAACTATAGATAAAGTGGGGAAATAGGGGCCCTCGTAAGATTCACAACAACCTCATTGGCAGTCGTCTTCAAATGCTCCTCATGATCTGAACAGCTACGATGAACATCTAGAAAATTAGCTGTGATCTTTGAAGCTGCCTCGTGATCTACGTTGTTGAGAACTCTATCCAACAAATCAAATTCTTGCATTATGGTTGCTTCACGATCTGTATTACTCAAATCACCAACTGAAGAATCAGCACCACACATCTAGCCTTTCAACTTAAATGGTGTAGCTTCCAACTGCTGGCTGTGATTCTGCATGCTGCTTCATGATTCACAATTCTCTCATGCATGTGAAGAGAAGAGAGTTGGTGTTGTTCTCTGGACAACGCTATGTTGACGTCTAAAGCTTGGGGCATTCTAGGTTTTTGAGTATTGACTCCACATCAAAAGGATGCAGCGGAGTTGTTAGTGTGAAACTTGGAAACTCTAGAATGACACAGGTATACGGGACGAGCATGAGAATCAATGGATGGTGACCCAGCAGACAATCATTTGATGGGTGGGAGGCCCAACCGGTGCAGTAGCTTGACGACAAGGTCCTGAGTGAGGGCCAAGCTTGATCGCCTAGATTTTGGGGTCTCACTTCAGCAAGATATGGGGGCATGTCTTGGCCGCCGAGGAAGACTATCTCATTGTTTTGAGATTAGGAGAGCTTCTCTCAACCTTGGTTTCAGATAAGAGTTCAGTGGAGATGTCGGGGGAGTTGAGCTCAATCGTCGATAGAGGTTTGGTATTGTCCAACATGCTGCGCTATGATGAGTGTTGTGAAGGACTCAAAAATTTTTGATTGGATTGTTTGTTAGATTATTGATTGTTTTACCTAGTGTTTGTCTCTCTCCATAATTTTAGAATTTTATTCTCGTACTCTCTTGCTGAACCCAAGGCCAAGCACTTCTCTTTTCTTTCCATGAGTTTAAAGTTTAATTTTGCTTGAGGACAAGCAAAGGCTTAAGTGTGGAGGAGTTTGATAAGTTCTTGAGTAGACATATTTGTTTATGTGTTTTACATGCATTGAGCATCATTTTTACCATGGTTTATGTCTCATAAAGTGTAGTTGGTGTTATTTTGTGCAATTAGGTTGTGAATGCCTTGAAGGAAGACAAGGAAACAAAGATAGGTTATGAAGACATACTGTTGGGAGTTTTTATACAACACAAGGGTTAAGACACAAGAGGAGCTCATGTACATTAGGGTGTGTGCCAATTTCCAAGAGAATTCAAGTTGATTTGTGAGTTGGAAGGGCACAAAGACAATCACACTCTTATGTCCCTACTTGTGTGTAGATGGCAAGATCTTCCGAACGATGATTTGACGAGGAAAAGTCTTATAACCTACCACATGGACGTGTGCCTGACCATGTGGCCTTAAGAGAAGAGAGTTTGGACCTTGTTTATAAAGAGTATTGTAGCAATTACTGTAATAATACTATAGCAGAATTACTATTCATGTCACTTAGGAGGTGTTTGTTCACCAACTCTGGTCGATTCCTCCTCCATCATAGCATCAAGGAAGCCACCGGTAACCCTAGATTCAGAGTGGATTCCATCAGGATGTTGAAACCCTCCATCAAGGCCACCAGTTCATATATAGGGGGGTTTATTTGTATGGCTTTTATATACTTTCATTAATTGATGATTTGTTTTGTATATTGCTCCATGGAGAGCTAAACCCCAAGAGGGTATTTGGGCTTTGGAACCCTAGGATTCTAACCTTTTGTGGATGTACTTTGTTTTTCTATTTAATTCGAGTTTGGTTGAGTTTTAATCTTGTTTTCCTAATGCTTGTTTGCCTTATTGATCTTATGGTTATTTTGTTTGCATGATTTGTTCACCTTGGTGAGAGAGTGGTCTTCATTAGGGTTAGAACTTCAAGATTGAAGAAGGTTGAGAGAGGGAGTCATGAGATAGTGGAGTGTCCCCTTTCCCCTCTGATTAGTACATCCTATCTCCGTATTCCCTAGTTTTTATGCAACCATATTTGGTGTGAAGCGTGAGATTGAGAGATTTCTCTGCTGAGACCTTGTAGGGGGTTAGGGATCTTTAACTTAGAAGTATGGTTAGGTCTATCTTTTGGAATTGGGTGTACACTTTGGAATCCCTAGATTCTATTACGGTCATATGTGGTGTGAGGTGTTGAGACAGAGATTTCTCCATAGGGACCTCGTAGGAAGCAGTATCGGTGATCTGGATGCAGGATCTGATTATCTTTAGATTTCCACGACTTAACCTTTTCATTCTAGAAACACTTTGCATACCCATTACTTAATACCTGAATCCTAGGGGGAGCATTGCCGGAATACCCCACTTTTACTGAATGAGATTTCCCTCTATTTTACCCTTGCATATTTGTCTTTGGTATTCATTTCTTCACACATTAGATCACTACATCATCCCATTTATCATTAGGCTAGATAGCAGAGAAGACGTTAGTACTAGTAACCCTGTTCCCTGTGGATTCGGCTACCATACTTACCGGGTATTTTATTACTTCGACACTCGTGCACTTGTGGTATACACACACATATCTGTCATGTCAATAGGTAAGTGATTCCAAGGTATTCGTCATTAGCAGCTCTATTAACTGAGCTTCTACGCAAGGATACATTTGTATGGACGGCCGTAGCCACTCAAGCTTTTTAGAGACTCTAATCAGCACTAATGACGACTCCTGTACTACAATTGCCTAATTTTAACAACCCGTTCATCATCCAAACTAATGCATCCGGTGAGGGTGTTGAAGCGGTATTACTGCAGAATGAGTATTCGATCGCTTACTTCAGTAAATATCTATCTTCACGGTAGTAGGCGACATCCACATATGCGCATGAAATGCTTTCCATTACAAAGGCCATCAAGAAGTGGTGCCAATACGTCCTTGGCCAACGTTTCACTATTAAAACTGATTACTGGAGTCTTTGAGCTCTGCTTCACCAGACAATCCAAACGCTAGAGTAACAACGACGGTTATATAAATTCGTGGGATATGATTTTGATATCGAATACATGCCAAGAGTGCTAAATGGTCCTGCAAATGCTCTGTCGAGGATCAATTGAATATCTTGTCATGCTCTATTCACTGAATCCTGTCCTTAACCAATTCTCTGGGAAGCAATTCGCAAGGCTTATTCTTCTCACCCTGAGACAGTGGAATTAATAGCAGCAGTCACTAACAACCCCGAACAACACATAGATTTTGAAATTCGGGATGGTGTCCTATTTTTCAAGGGAAGAGTATGGATTCCATCTAATTTGGCCTTACAACCGCTCTTGTTAGCTGAATTCTATATTACCCTGACAAGAGGATAAGTCGGTGTGTATTGCACACTATCGTGTATAGCCAGCGTCTTCTTCTCGCCGAAACTTCGACTCGTGGTGTATGAGTATATCTCCAAGTGCGCAATTTGTCAAGCCACTAAACCTTTCAACCGTGCACCACAAGCGCTCTTACTATCTTTGCCAATACCTGGGTTAATTTGGCTTTCAATTTCAATAGACTTCATTACCGGATTATCGTCATCCCATGGCAAGATGACAATTATGGTGGTCATTGACTGCTTATCCAAGCACATGCATTTCTCAACTTTGGGTGCCAGTTTTACAACACAACAGGTAGCTGACCTCATGGTGAAGGATGTTATCGAACTCTATGCCGTCCCGACCCAAATCATCTCTGATCAGGATCCGGTCTTCATGTCGAGTTTTTGGCGCGAACTGTATATGTTGCAGGAAACTATGTTGGCAATGAGCAATGTGTACCACCCGCAAATTGATGGCCAGATTGAGGTTCTTAATAGGTACATAGAGGACTACTTACAGTGTTTCACCGGTGATAATCCCAAGCAGTGGTCGCATTTCTTACCGTTGGCGAAGTGGCACTATAATACGGCTTGGCACTTAGTGATCAAGATTTCTCCCTTTGAAGTAGTGTTGGTCATCCACCATCGTCCTTACATGACTACTTAGCCGGCACATCCACAGTGGCAGCAATGGATGAGTTGCTTGCTGATCAAGAAACGATCATGTCCACTTTGAAGGAAATTTTGAAAAGAGCTCAGCACCGCATGAGAAGTCAGGCCAATTTGGGTCGAACTGATGTTCAGTTCAATCCAGGTGATTGGGTACTCTTAAAGCTACAACCATATAGGAAGTCTTCATTGGTGCTCAGGGTTTCTCACAAGCTCTCTTGTCTGTTCTATGGGCCATTTTAGATCATCGAGAGGGTGGGCAGGGTCACATACCGGTTGAAGTCACCTGCCTCAGCTAAGTTACATGATGTCTTCCATGTGTCCAAATTAAAGAAGTTCGTGGGTGATCCTGTGGATACTCAAAACCCATTGCCTGAAGATTTTTTAAATCAACACTCATTAATGGTGCCTAAACATATTCTTAGATACTAGGAGATTTGAAGCTAGGGGCATGTGTTCACTGAAATACTAGTACAATGGACTAACTAGTCCGAAGAAGATGCGACATGGGAGGATGCGTCTACCTTCAAGGAAACTTTCCCTAAATTTGTCCTTGAGGACAATGATCTTGCAAAAGGGGAGCAATTATTGCGAAGGACTTAGAAGCTGAAGCCACAGGCATCAGAGACACCAGAAAGAGCTTGCGCGAAAATCAAGCGAAAAGGCACATCAAGTTCAATGATTACATTATGAATTAAAATTACATTGTAATTAGTGATGGAATGATTGTTTAGTGATGAATGGTTGCAATTAAGGAGGCTAAGTAATTAGCAAGGTTGTTATACAATTACACTGTGTCCTGGTATAGGAGGTATTTGTTAAAATGCCAGCTAAAGAAATCTGCGGAAGTTGTTACAATTTTGTACGAATTTGATATAAGAAAGGGAATCAATGGAATAAAGGCACCTTTTGTTCTAGAATTCTCCATCTTCTTCTTCTCCTCCTTATCCTCTCTTCTTCTTTCTCTCTGAAATTCTCTTTGATTTACTTAAAATCTTGCATCAATGAGGCTAATCCAGGAGGGTTTAGATGGGAGGATGGCCTCCAAGCACTATATAGGACCTGCCAAGAAATAAGGGAGGCCTTCCTTTTGTCGGTGTGGGAGCTTAGAGGTTACGCTTCACTCATTTTAACATTGCACTGCGGGGTTAGAGGAGCCTGGGAGTCTGTTGCAAAAGAAGATGTCTGGATGTCGGTTGGGATACAAGTAGCCGCCTACCTTGTCGGTCCGAGGGAGAGAAAAAGTACATCATAACTTAATAATGTCTGGCGCCAACAAAAACCTCTAGTTCATGAAGCAACCTCACCATCCGCCGTAGATGAACCAATCAACAAAGGAACTCCAAGGAAATTTCAAAGCTATTTTGAACAAAGATAAGCTCTCCGATTTGTTTTACCAAATGGTCGAGTGATTCTATCAATGTAGTGGGAGATTGGTTAGACGCACCTAGGTCAGGTCAGGTGTAGAGGCCATGTTTACTTGAGAGATATATGGGGCTTAATTCTTCCACTAATCTTGTGTCTTTTGATTGTTAGGGAAATAAAGAAAGAACTCACACTACAATACTAGAGAAGAAAAATAAGATAGATTCTTATTCACCTTATTATCAAATCAAATACAAACCATGCCTTATATCAAGGCTGCTGTAACAACTTCTAACAACCTCAATCTAAACTTATCCAATCAACTAGAAATCAAGACTAATCAAGACTAAATCAAACATAAATATTTATTAATATCTTAACCTGCCATGTAAGCAGGTTTCAATTAACTCCAACATCCTTCCTTGATTGGAACCTGAGCCCTCCAAGCATGAATCTAAGATGACAGTGTCTTTGAGAAAGCAATGCCTTGGTTAATATGTCTGCCATTTGTTCTCCAAAACTGTAGTACCTCAAATTAATCTGATCACTTGAAATGAAACCTCTTATAAAGTGATACCTTAACTCTATGTGCTTTGTATGCCCATGAAACACAGGATTCTTGCTAATGGCTATTGCTGATCAATTATTACAATAGATATAGGTTGCATCACATTGTTTCTATTCCAAATCCATTAGCAATCTTCCAAGCCATATGGTTTGACATGCAGAAGCCGTTCCTGCAATATATTCGGCTTCTATTGTTGATAATGTTGCAACTTCTTGTTTTCTTGAGCTCCAAGTAATATCACTTGAACCTAGAACAAAAACATGTCAAGAAGTACTCCTTCGACCATCAGATGAGCCGGCCCTTCTGTTGTTGATAATGTTGCAACTTCTTGTTTTCTTGAGCTCCAAGTAATAGCACTTGAACCTAGAACAAAAACATGTACAGAAGTACTCCTTCAACCATCAGATGAGCCGGCCCAATCGCTATCGGTGTAGCATTTCAAATGGAAGTTCGATTCATAAGTGTACATTAAGCCATAGTCCATTGTTCTTGAAATATACCTCAAGATTCGTTTTGTTGCCCCAAAGTGATGTTTAAATGGGAAACTCATGAACATTGAGATTACACCAACTGAGAATGCAATATCGGGTTGAGTATGAGTTAGATAAATTAGTCCATCCACCAAACTTCGATACTGCCTTGCATCTACATCCTCCGTCCCATCTTTCAATTGCACCTTGTCACTAGTGTTCATAGGAGTTACAGTTTTCTTGCAATGGAACATATTAAACTTGCTTAGCAAATTCTCTACATACCTTTTTTGCCAGATAAACACTCCTTCCTCTCCTTGCTTGATCTCTAGTCCCAGGAAATAATGTAAAATAACAAGATCACTCATTTCAAACATATTCATCATTCCTTTCTTAAACTCATTTACCAAAGCTTATGTTAAATCCATGTAGATGATATCATCTACATACAAGCAAACTAGCAAAACTTCATTACCTCCTACTCTCCTTTTGTATAAAGTGGGCTCATTTTCTTATCTTTCAAAACCTTGTTCTATAAAATATTTATCAATCTTGCTATACCAAGCCTTGGCTGCTTGTTTTAGCCTATATAAAGCTTTTCATAGCCGGTAAACTTTGTGCTCATTCTCTTCGCTGACAAAACCTTTAGGTTGAGTGAGATAAACTTCCTCTTGAAGTTCACCGTTCAAAAATGCCAATTTGACATCCAATTGATGCACCGGCTATCATTGATGAGCAACCAAGGCAAGAAAGATCCTAACCATCTCAAATTGAGCTACAAGAGAAAAGGTTTCCTCATAGATGACTCAATGCATTTAAGAGTAACCCTTTGCAACCAGATATGCTTTGAACCACCGAACACTTCCATCGGCTTTATGCTTGATCTTGAATGCCATTTCAAGCCTATTCGAGTCTTTCCTTCTGGTAGGTCCACCAAATCCCAAGTGTTATTCTTTTGAATAGCTGCATATTCTTCAAGCATCGCTTTTTGCTACTCTTCCATTGTTGCTGCCTCCTCATATGTAATTGGATCTTGAACTGCGAGCGCAAAGTTATAAGACTCATAAATTTCTCTCAAGGATTTTACCTTTAATGGAGGTGTTTCTTCCATTGAAGTTGATGAAGACTGTTCAGGAATTGAAGATGTAGATATACTGCAAGATGTTGAATTTGTAGACTGTCTAGAAGATAATCTTGTTGCACTCTGAGATGATGTTCTTCCAGCTAAGTTTTCTGCATTTCCAAGTGCTGGAAACTGACCAATTCCTGCTGAAATTTGCTTAATGTTTTGAGTTGTAGGCATAGGTACATGAATAGATGGTGAGTGAGACATGTGATTGTTGCCTACTTGATTTGACTCCTCTATGAAGTCAACTGGAATCTTTGAATGGCCTTCATCTTCACTATTGCTCCAATGCCATTCACCATCCTCATTGAAAATTACATTGCCACTAACAATTACAATGCCTTTAATAGGTTTATATAATATATATGCCTTTGACTCAACATAGTAACTAATAAATATAGTTTTTATTGACTTGTGATAAGTGCTCGTGTATAAGTGATATGAAGTATACTTTTCTTGCATTGAGCATCACTTTTCTCAAATTTTATCACTTATTCATGTGTATTTGTATTCTTTTGGGCATTTAGGGTTGTGGAAATGAGTTCGGAGAAAAGAAGCAAAAATAGGTCATGGACACACTGGTTGAGAAGACTCTTGGACTAAGCAAAGACCAAGGCACAAGTTGTAGACAAGTGAGTGTGTTCCCATGTGAGTGTGTTCCAACCTCCAAAGTGCTCAAGTGATTATATAAATTGGAGGGGCACAAAGGCAGTCACACTCATATAGTCCAACTTGCGTAACATCGAAGAACTTCATCAATGTGTTGAAAGCAAGAGGCGACATGATCTACCGTATAATTGTGTGCCCAACTTCGCGGCCTTAATGAAGAAAATGAAGTCGGGAGCAATTTTGGCGCCTAAATGCAGCAGGCTACTGTAGCAAAATACTTAACAATTCACTGTAGCAGTTAATGTTCACAGCGCAGAGAAAAACAGATTCCAGAGAATTCACAGGGGCGTGTGGAAATTCCACATGCCCGTGTGGATGTTCGATTTCAGCCCTATAAATACCGTGATTTGAGATTGATTTAGGGATCCTTTCCGATCTTTCGGCCATCTTTCAAGGAGAGCGTAGCTAGGGTTTGGAGAGGTTTTTGAAAGACGTTCAGAGTGGTTCTACAGCATCGACATTGAGTTCCTTTGGTGGAGAACTATTGGGGGGGAGGCTTTCGTCTGCATCAATTCATCGAGATGTGCCCTAGGTTTGACAAGGGAACCTTTGGAGAAGGCGAAGCGGCTCCTCAAGACCATCGACACAGATGACGAGGGGATTATTTTTATGGTTTACATGCATATGATTTCAATTTCATTGTTGATTTTGTATAGCTCCATAGAGAGCTAAACCCTAGTGTTTGATTGGGCTTGTAAACCCTATGATGACTTTGTTTTATTGACTTTTATTATGCTTATTTAATTAATCATTTAATTGCGTTTCAATCTTGAATGATTATTGTGTTGATTTTCCCTTAGATGTGACACTAGGGTTGAGATGGTGAGTTTCAATCCATTGAAGGTGCGACAACTTCATTAGGGTAAGACTAAGCAAGATTGAAGAGGGTTGAGAGGGTCAGTCGAGAGGTAGCGGAACATCCCTTTTCCCTTCTGATGTGATTTATCCTACCTCCACGTTCTAAGAGTTATTTACGGTCATGATAGAGTGAAATGCAAAGAGATGAACTCCACTGGGGTTTAGTTGTGCAAGCAACAGAGTGAAGTGTTGTAGTGAATCTTAGTGATGGGGTTTAATTGTGACTAGGAGCCTTTCGCCTGAACCAAAGGGTTAGGTCTAAATTAGAGAATAAGGTTTATCACTTAGAGTCCCTAGAATCCCATGTAGTCCCACACAGTGTGAGATGTTGAGAGTTTCTCTTCCCACCGGGGCATAGTGTAGAGGGCTAGTCACAGTCGACCTTAGGTTTGGGACCATGTGTCTATGGATTTCCACTACTCATTAAACATCAATTAGGAGGTATAATATTAGTCTTGTACTTGAAACAATAGTCCTAGGGTGAGCATTGACCGGGTGCCCAATTTTATCATTAATTGTCCTCTCCTTTACTCGTGCTCATTTCCTGCTCTCTTTTACTTTTCTTTGCATTCATATATTGATTTATCTCATCATTGATTTTCTCTATAGCTAAATGTCTGCTGAAATTTTATCAATTTCCACATGGTCGTGTGGATATGTTCAGAGCTCATTTTCTTCATCCAGAGAAAACACTATAGCATGTGACTACCCCTGTGAGCGACCTTGTGAAAGGCACACACCGTGTGGAATTTCCACATGGCTGTGTGGATTCTCTACAGGACCAAGTTTTCATCTAGAGAGTCCACAAGGTAGTGTGAGTGCCCCTATGAGTGACCATGTGCAAAGCACATGGCCGTGTTGAATTTCCACGCGGCCGTGTGGAACACTTAGACGAATTCTTGAGTTTCAGAGATGCCACAGGGTTGTGTTGGCCAGGTTGGGCACACGATCGTGTGGAATTTTCATACGGCCATGTGGATGTTCTGAGAAGTGAAATAGAGGAAACACAGGGGCGTGTGACTGCCCCTGTGAACCCTAACAGTGGAGGCACACGACCCTTGTGGAATTTCGACACTGCTATGTTGATGCCCATAACACTAAAAGGCATGACTTCTCTTTAATACTTATTTGTGCCTTTTCGATCTAAATGTCTCCACACCCATAGAATGCTTCCCCTCGCTTTCCCAACCTTCTTTCTCGCTATTTAAAGACTTTTTGGGGTGTTTATCAGCTGTAATCAAAGTTTAGAGTTAGATTTTGTCGATAAGCCTCTCCTTCATGTTCTTCGTCAATCCTTTCAATTCTTTTGTTTATTTTGGTGAATGTTGTGTGGATTTCATGCTTATTTAGTTGGTGAATGATTGTGGAACACTTGTAAAATGATTTAAACCGATTTGTATTAGTTTTTGAGGGACATGGCCGTGTTTCTACCGATCTCCAAAGAACCACACTGGCCTGTGGAATTTCCTTACTATCGTGTGGATTCATACAAAATTGTTTTTGTGTTTAATTTGATCGATTTATTTTCAATTCTTGCAGGAATTGCAACCAGAATGAAGCAAGTGGCCGGTAAAAATCTCGGAAAGTCCTCTTCAAAGCAAATGGAGTTCGCCACAACTGAGCACCAAGACAGATTTGAGAGGTTGGCGAAGTTCAAGTTCGGGCAATCGCTTTACTCGGACTTAAGCATGTTGAGGATAGCTCAGTGGGGTGATGACATATCTAATGAGGTCAAGGAGTTGATTTCTTTGGGTAGTTGGCGACGTTTGTTGCATATCCGAGAGCTAACCATCCGTGCATTGAAGCTAGAGGTTCTCGCCTCATTTGAGTTCGACCGTTCGTACCGAGATTTCACGAGAGCTGACGCGATCCAGTTCCATGCATTCGGTCAATGCTACAACATGTTAGTGATCCAGTTTTCTATCCGTTTGGGTCTATATGATGATGCATATACCGACACTGAGAAGTACGAGAGTTTACCAACAAATTACCTTGGTAGCTTGACTACCCAGAGAGCTTACAGGATACTGTGTGGCCAGGGACATTATGAGGCTGGGGTCTCCAAGACGACATGCTTGTCTCGACCGGCCTACAGGTATATCCACTCCGTTCTCAACAGGTCAGTGAATGGCCGTGGTGACAGAACGGGAGTTTTGAGCCGTCAGGAGCTGCTCTATCTTTATTCGATGGTATAGAGCAAGTCACACCACCTGGGTCATATTGTAGCAAAGTACTTGCACTACCAAGGATAATACGCTCGGGTTGGAGTTATCTTCTCGGGCCCGTACATCACAAGACTCATCATCGGGATAGGTCTTCTGGACGGGATCAGGGGGACTGAGAAGATGATAGTACCATCTCTCCTCGGCCTGGAGACCATGCGACAGATGGTCGTGGTCAGGAGGTACAGCGACGGGATGTATGTGCTAAACATGCCCTCACCTGAACCAGACTAGGGCAAGGGTTCACAGCCGACTCTACAGCTACCGCAGGAGCAGGCATAGGTATCCCCTGTAACACAGGAGCCACCTCCAGTGCAGTTATTTTCTCCTTCTCGAGGCCAGGACAGGTTAGAGCAGCTCGAGAGTATTGTAGGGGTACTACATGCGGATTTGGCAAAGGTTCGCGCTATACAGGCTGCAAACCACACAAAGGTGATTGCGCGTCTCGACATCTTATAGCAGATTCTCGAGCGAGACGCGACTTCACCCTTTGTGATGAGGCCTCAAGCTCCTCAAGCATCACCAGCACCATCATCACCACCACCGACAGTACCAGCATCACCAGCACATTAGCTACCAGTGCCAGACATCGACTCTTGAGGTGTCTAGTTTCTTTTATTTGTCATTTGCATCTTATTTTGGATTTGTATCACTCAGAGAGGATATTCCTTCTGAGTTTATCTTTTTATTTTTTAGTATTTCAAGTTGTATTTCATTTCTATAGCTTTATAGACTTGATTTTATTTTGCTTTTGTTGAGCTATACTGAACCCCCTTGTGTATACGTGAAAAATGGTATTATGAGTAAGGGATTTGACAAATAGTCATTGGCACGGTTATGTAGCCTTTCACATGACCGTGTGTGCTCTACAACCTATTGGAACTGAACTCTCAGTGAATGTAGCTCCATCAAATGTATCACTAGGAGTTCAGGGGTGTATTGTTTCAATTGTCCACCTTCACACATGTTTTTAATTATCTTTAATCTTTATTGTGCTTGCATGCATACATTGAGGGCAATGTATATCTTAAGTGTGGGTGTGGTTGGGGGTTCACATTACACATGCTTTATACTTATGCGTTCAATTGTTCATGCTCATGTACATAACGGCGGTTCACCTTAGTTGCAACGGTTGTATTCTTAAGTTTAGGATAATTTTTAACATTGTATTCTATCATGCTCTAGTTTTTACATGAATTTTAGGGAATTTTTTTTTTTCTGATTATCTCTTATTGCACTAGTCACTCATGAAATCTTTTGGAAACTCAATTTCAACATTTAAGGGACTAGTTTAGTACTAGTTGGCTTTGAGTTTTAGCATTGATTTAGTTTCGAAGAACAAAACAAAACAAAAAAAAAACTTCTGTGAATATTGTTGATTTTATAAGTGCATTGGGGGTGGAAAGAGCTATCACCTATGAAGTATGGAGCTACTCCCATAAGTCGGATACTAGTTATGCCCTAATGGGAGAAAGAGCTATCTCATGGGATGAGTAAAAGCTACTACCCTGGTAGAAAGAGCTACCACCACGAAAGTGTGAAAGCCACTGTTGGCAGCCGCCTAGGAAAGGGCTGCCATAGAGGATGTGTGAAGCTACTTCCTTCCTTTTCTTGTGTATAAATAAGTCCTTCTTAATAAGAGCTTTGAGGAGTACTTTTTGGGTTGACTTGAGTGAGTTTACATACACTTACACAATATCGGGTTTGTTGTCCTTTTTTATACAAGTTTTTAGCTAGAGCAATAATTCCTTTTATGCAATGTTTTAATTTTTCCTTGCTTGTAGAATGCTTCTTTTCCATGCTTTTGGTGAACCTATGGCCAAGCACTTTCAATTGTTCTTTCTAAATGCTTTAATGTTTTCTTTTTTCTTGAGGACAACAAAAGCTTAAGTGTGGGGGAGTTTGATAAGTGCTCGTATACAAGTGATACGAAGTATACTTTTCTTGCACTGAGAATCACTTTTCTCAGATTTTATCACTCATTCGTGTGCATTTGTGTTCTTTTATGTATTTAGGGTTGTGGAGATGAGTTGGGAGAAAAGTAGCAAAAATAGGTCATAGACGCACTGGTTGAGAAGACTCTTAGAGTAAGCAAGGACCAAGGCACAAGTTGTAGACATGTGAGTGTGTGCCAACCTCCAAAGTGCTCAAGTAATTATACAAATTGGAGGGTACAAAGACAGTCACACTCATATAATCCAACTTGTGTAACATTGAAGAACATCATCAATGTGCTGAAAGCAAGAGGCGACGTGTAACAAATTGGAGGGTACAAAGACAGTCACACTCATATAATCCAACTTGGTGGCCTCAATGAAGAAAATGAAGTCGGGAGCAATTTTGGCACGGGCTGTAGCAGTTTCCAGAGAATCCACATGTGCGTGTGGAAATTCCACACAACCGTGTGGATGCTCGATTTCATCCTTATAAAGACCGCGATTTGAGATTGATTTGGGGATCCTTTTCCTATCTTTCGCCCATCTTTCGGGGAGAGCTTGGCTAAGGTTTGGAGAGGCTTTTGCAAGGCTTTTGGAATGGTTCGATGTCATCGACATCAAGTTCCTCTGGAGGAGAACTATTGCTGGAGCTTTCATCAATATTGATTCGGTGAGGTGTGCCCCAGATTTGACAAGGAAACCTTTGGAGAAGACAAAGTGGCTCCTCAAGGCCATCGATACGGATGACAAGGGGTTATCTTTATGGTTTACATGCATATGATTTCGATTTCATTATTGATTTTGTATTGCTCCATGGAGAGCTAAACTCCTAGTGGGTGCTTGGACTTATAAACCCTAGGATGATTTTATTTCATTGACTTTTATTATGCTTTTTAATTGATGATTTAATTGAGTTTCAATATTGAATAATTATTTTGTTGATTTTCCCTTAGATGTGACACTAGGGTTGAGAACCCATCTAGATAATCCATTGAAGGTGTGATAATTTCATTAGGGTTAGACTAAGCAAGATTAAAGAGGGTTGAGAGGGTGAGTCAAGAGGTAGCGGAACGTCCCTTTCCCTTCCGATATGATTTATCCTGCATCGATGTTCTAAGAGTTCTTTATGGTCATGATAGAGTGAGGTACTAAGATAGGAACTCCACTGGGGTTTAGTTGTGTAAGCAACAGAGTGAAGTGTTGTAGTGAATCTTAGTGTTGGGGCTTAATTGTGACTAGGGGCCTTTCGCCTGAACCAAAGGGTTAGGTCTAAATTAGGGAATAGTGTTTATCACTTTGAGTCCCTAGAACCCCATGTAGTGCCTCACATTGTGAGGCGTTGAGAGTTTCCCTTTCCTCGGGGCCATAGTGTGGAGGCATAGTCACGGTTGACATTAGGTTTTGGACCGTGTGTCGTTGGATTTCCATGACTCATTAAACATCAATTAGGAGGTATAATATTAGTCTTCCACTTGAAACAATAGTCCTAGGGTGAGCATTGTCTAGGTGTCCATTTTATCATTGATTGTCCTCTCATTTAGTCTTGCTCATTTCCTTCTCTCTTTTACTTTTCTTTGCATTCATATATTGATTTCTTTCATCATTGATTTTCTCTATAGCTAAATAGTGATAACTTGTGTTTCTAAGCACTATTCCCTGTGGACACGACTACCCACTCACTAGGGTATATTTTATTACTGCAACTACCCACTCAACATAGTAACCAATAAATATAGTTTTTCATTGACTTGGCATCTAGTTTTTGTTGTTGAGGGTTGATTAATGTATATTCTATGCAACCTAATATGCGAAGATGATTTACATATGGCTTTATAATTGTCCATGCCTCGAATGGTGTTTGATCTAGCACCGTCTTTGTTGAAGATATGTTGAGCAGGTATACAGAAGTTGCCACAGCTCGTGCCCAAAAATATTTTGGAAGCTTCTTTGCCTTTAGAAGACTCCTTGCCATCTCGATCACAATTCTATTTTTTCTTTCTGCAATTCCGTTTTGTTAAGGAGTGTAGGGTACTGTTAGCTCTCTGTGAATCTCTTGTTCCTTGCAATAGATAGATAACTCTTTAGATAGGAACTCTCCATCCCTATCTATTCTAAAAGTCTTGATTCGACATCCCTTTTGCTTCTCTAGTAAAGCCTTGAAGTTTAGGAAACTCTCATAGGTTTGTGACTTCAATTTGATAAAGTAAGGCCCAACTCATCCTACTGAAATCATCTGTAAACAACAAAAGATATCTGCTACCACCCAAGGACTCTGTTTGCATTAGGCCACATAAGTCAGCATGAATTAGCTCCAAGTGTGTTGATGCTTTCCATGCTTGTCCTGAAGAAAAAGGTTTTCTTGCTTGTTTACCATATATGCACCTTTCACAGAGATCAATATGATCAATAATAGAAAGACCTTTAACCATTTGTTTTTGGTTTAACAATTTCAATCCTTTGATGTTGAGATGGCCATATCTGAGATGCCATATAGTGGAATCATTGTGCTTATTGATAATCAAGCTATGATTGTTCATATTTGATACTTCTAATGGGAACATGTTGTTGTTTGTCTTTTGAATGCTTTCTATAGATTGCCCTGTCTTCTCATCTTTGATACTGCACATCTTCTCATTAAACACAACATAATACCCAAAAGGCAACAATTGCCCAACACTTAGCAGATTGTGTGCTAAGGTGGGTGCAAACTGGACATTGTGCAATAGCTTGATCTTTCCTTGAGAAGCTTTAATAGCAATTGTACCTTTTCCTTCCACTTGTATTTGCTTATTATTACTAAGCCTAACAACCATCTTCTGGGACTCATCCAATTCTTGAAACAGCTCTCTTTTGCCGGTCATGTGGTTAGAATAACTATAGTCTATGTGCCAAACACAACCATTAACTTGTTTGGTTTCATAGTGTGTCATGAAAAGGTTGCTTATCTCTTGTTCCTCAACAAGATTAACATTCTTCTCCTTGGATCAACAATCAGCTTTAACATGCCCGTACTTTTTAGAGTTATGACATTGAACTCCACGTCTAGAATTCTTATGATCATAATACTGTTGCCTTCCATCTATGCTGCGTCTTCTTCCTCTCCCATAGCTTTTGCCTCCATAAGCACCTTGACCTTGGCCTCGACCTCTGCCATTGCCACGGTCACCTTCCCTTGTTTGAGATGCTTCACCTTCAACTTGTAGTACCTTTTCATCACTTTTCTCTGAAGATCTATTTATTCTTGTTTCATGAGCCTAAAGAGAGCCACTTAACTCATCAATGGTGAAGATTGCGAAATCCTTTGACTCTTCAATCACAGTGACAACATGATCAAACTTTGGTGTGAGGCTTCATAAGACTTTTGCAACAACTGTCTTCATCTAATTAACAATGGTCATCACCCTTGAAATGAAGTCTTCAATTGCTTCATTACTCTTCATCTGTAAAACTTCAAACTCATGCCGCAATGTTTGAAGCTTCACCGCAATCACTCTTAATGAACCTTGGAATTCAGTTTGTAGGATCATCTATGCTTGCCTTGATGTAGTTGCTGCAGCTATCCTTGAGAAAATTGACTCATGCACTGCTTGTTGAATGAAAAACAATGCTTTTGAGTCATGTTTTCTATTCTCCCTCAACCGACCTTCTTCATTTGGATATGAATAACACAAGTCCATTAAATCCCAGAGATATTGGGATTTGAACAAAGTGCGCATCTTTATACTCCAGAACTCGTACGAGTCTCCCTTGAAGATGGGCAGTGCAAGTTGTGAGATACTCACTGCACCATTGTTGGAATATGTTGTTACAACCTTGCTCGGATACCAATGTTACAACCAGAGAAGAAAAATAAGATAATATTCTTATTCACCTTATTATCAAATCAAATACAAACCATGCCTTATATCAAGGCTGCTGCAACAACTTCTAACAACCTCAACCTAAATTTATCCAATCAATTAGAAATAAAAACAACTAATCATGACTAAATCAAACATAAATATTTATTAATATCTTGATCTGCCAAGTAAGCAGGTTTTAATTAACTCCAACATGAGAAAGCGACGACTAAATTGTGCTGACCAAATGAAGTAACCTTCCTTACCTGCAAACCGATGATTTTAGCTAAACCCTCAAAGAGAGTAAGTTCAGATGTTTGTCCATTGATGGCCAACGCCACCGAGAAGCAAGCAAGATGTTCTCAGGATCGGCGGATATCTTGGGTGACAGGCAGTGAGATCCTGGAGTAGGCAAGGGGGAAGGGTGTAAGTAAAGATGACGGAAAGAGGGAAGGATCCAATAGGTATCCCGTATTTCTTGGTGCACGCTCACTTCCGACGAGGGGATCGAGGACCTAGATCCTTGGCTTTAACTACGCAATTGGCCGCCAGATGACCCGTTCCATGGCAGCATCAGCATGTAAGCAAGTGCCTACAGTCAGCCACCTTGTGCTCTGGTCGCAGGAAATGAAGATAGGGAGGCATTTCACCTGGAGATTGGTGCCATTTAGATCCCTGACGATCCCCTGAAGACTGTGAGGATCTAGTTGGGTAATTACGAGCCTGAGGACTATAATATCGAGGCTGCACTGTAACCTAGTGGTTATTAGCCGACAACTCAGTGTAGCGGATAATGTTTCCTACTAAGTTCTATCCATAGGGAAGGGGAGCGTACCATCGTCGCAAAGGAGGTTCCACTTCGAATGTCATTTCACGGCCTGGATGACGGAGGAAGCAATCACATGGTTTCAGAAGAAGTAGCGAGGTCTTGGAGGCCTTCTTTATTTTACATATTAGTTATTAATTTAATTTTTTTCTTGATACTCACCATAGTTGGTATTTTCTCAAATTTTATATTATTAAATGTGGTTTATAGACTTTTTAAATAAAAACACCACAATAGCTCTATTTAAGGGTGTCAAAGAGATAGGTAGGTACAGAGGTTTATTAATTATGTTGTCTTAATGATCCCATAGAGATTTATTATATCATGGTCTCCTGTCTTGGCACGTAGCGGCGGAGGAGGGTCCTAAGAAGAAGCTGGACGACACTATTGTTTCTATCCGGCGCAGTCTGGAGTTCCTTGATCCCAGGGCTGAGGAGTCAAGTGGGACTTCGCACCCTGAGGAGGGTGAGAGTCGGACCATAGTGTGAGGACTGTGAGCTACTATTCGGCTTGAGGAGGCATGTTCCTCGATGTACCTTTTTTTTCTTTCTTCTCTTTACTTTTGTGAGTTTGTTTTTGGTTTGTTGTGTTGTTCCCAACCACGCCTAGTGGTTCGTACTCCTTTTCTATTTTAATATATGTGGTTCATCCATCTTTTAAAAAAAAAAAAAGATTTATTATATGAGGTAGGTTAACATGCGGCAATTTAAATCTACTATGTGCACCAAAATAATATATCATGGATCATAAACCTTATGATAATAAATCCCTCTTCTATGACACTAGGACTCAATGAATAATACTTGATCTTGGTGAATAATAAGTGAATCTGCACCTACCACTTATTATCAAAGTGAGAAATCATTATGATGTATATGCAGTGATTCTCAAAATATCTTTTTAAATATGAAATATTTTATGACAATTCATTATTAAAATGATTTAATATTTAAAAATAAATTGACTTTTAAGTGAATATTTTTCCGTTAGATCTAACGTTCAAATTTTACAATCATTTCATATTGAGTGTGATTGTTTATGAGGATGTATAGTATTTTGCTCCAAACTATACTATGCAAATATCCTTGTAAATATGATTGTTGACGAGGATGTCTAGTATCGGAACAATCATTGCGTGCCCAGGAATGGGTAATATCTTCATCATGACTGCATATATATATATATATATATATATATATATATATATATATATATATATTACTCGCCAATAGTGAGGTTTGGCGGGAATCCGAACAGAATTAACTTCTAGTGTCATGGCTGTCATACCCACAGCCAGTAATGCTAACGCTAATCATTAGTTATATGATCACAACAGACCACATATTGAGCTAAAATAGTTCTATATTCACTAAAAAAAAAGGCTATAGTTACTAAATTTAATAGCGAATTTATAAATTGAACACTAAAATTTTTATAGCACTGGATTTTCAAATTTGTTATTATCGATTATCATCCATTATATTTACAGAGGTTGATTTGTATATTGGCTGCTATAGTTATATTTTTAATGGTAAAATTTTGTATTAGCTATAGGTTATTTATTATTTTTATAGGGGTTAATTCATAAATATCTACTATACATTATTATATTTTAAAAAAATTATTTTAAAGTAGAAAATGATCACTGTCAATATTGATTATTTATTAAAATTAAAATTAAAATTTATTACTGGTAGAAACTTTTCATCATATATGTTATTTTCATGTGATGTTTGAAATAGCATGCATTTAACCAAACATGACAAGATTGTTAAACTGACATCAGAAGATCAGGAATCTACCAAGTCAAATATCAGTTAGCTTAGTCTTATCTATAGTTTATTCTACTTAAATGTAATCTTCCATTAGATGCTATATCTTTCTGTTATAACAAACTCTCTTACTCATTTGTATCTGCTGTATTTAACGTCAATATGATTCAATGAAATACATACAACTCTTCAACACAACAAGTGTTTTTGTGGTATCAGAGACCTAGACGCCAATCAAGTGCTCTTCTTTTCGCATAAGATCCATGGCTGCTTCTGCTTAAGATCATCAAATTGTTTCTTTCAATGCTCCATCACATCTTCCCACCAAACTTACTCAAGCTAATTTCTCAGTTTGGAGAACTCAACTCTACTCTGCTCTTATAGGATATGATCTTCTTGGCTACATTGATGGTAGCCATCCCAGCCCTTTCGCAACAATTCCTGACCCAAAAGACAGTACCAAAACCATTCAAAACCCAGAATTTCTTATCTGGTACACGCAAGATCAACTCATTCTTAATGCCATGTTAGGCAGCTGTGTTGCCGACATACAAACTCACATTTCTTCGGTCTCTTCTTCCAAGGAAGCATGGGATCGTCTCTCTATTCTTTTTGCAAATAAGTCTCGCACTCGCATTGTTTCTCTCAAGGAAAAGCTTCACAACAACCCACGTGGCACTCGTGCTATCACAGATTATATGCAAGATGTTCAAGCCACCCTCTCATGGTCTTTTTCTATGTAAAGGAATTCCTTTTCAATTACGAGCATTCAGTGACTCAGATTGGGGTGGAAATCGTGATGATGGTCGCTCCACTACAGCTTATCTTATTTATCTAGTCTCTAATGCTATTTTCTGGAAATCATGTCGTCAAAAGACCGTTTCTCGCTCTTCAACAGAAGCTGAATACAAAGCACTTGCTAACACTGCTGCTGATATTATATGGATTGAAAATCTTCTTCATGAGTTAGGGATCAAATTATCTTAGCCTCCATCATTGTTTTGTGATAACACAAGTGCTACTTATCTTTGCGACAACCCAGTCTTCATTCCAGAATGAAACATATTTCCTTTGATTATCATTTTGTCCGAGAATGTGTTACAAATGGGCAACTCAGAGTTCATCACATCTCCACTAAAGGTCAGCTGGCTGATGTCCTTACCAAAGCCTTAAGTCGTCAACAATTTACTGTTCTTCGGTCCAAGATCGGAGTCTCCAATGGAGCCTCCATCTTGCGGGGGCGTGTTAAACTGACATCAGAAGATCAGGAATCTACCAAGTCAAATATCAGTTAGCTTAGTCTTATCTATAGTTTATTCTACTTAAATGTAATCTTCCATTAGATGCTAAATCTTTCTATTATAACAAACTCTCTTACTCATTTGTATCTGCTGTATTTAATGTCAATATGATTCAATGAAATACATACAACTCTTCAACACAACAAGTGTTTTTAAAGATGTGGTGCAAGCACAAACCTAATTTTGCTTATCAACACTTTCCACATTTTCTTAAAAATTAAATAAATTATCAATATAAAAGTCAAAATTTTACCCATCTCATATCATTTTATTATTATTATTATTATTATTATTATTATTATTATTATTATTATTATTATTATTATTATTATTATTATTATTATTATTATTATTATTATCGTGTGAGTTAATGAGAAACGAGTCTGTTGGCATGTGCATTGGGCTTCGCCAACTTGTGAAAATCCCAAATTGAGAGAGAGAGAGAGAGAGAGGGCCGTCACTCGCATACATGCCTCATTACATTCGATCATGTCCTTGTTCTTCCCGCCACAGATTCTAATCCAAGCTCTCCTCTAAGCCTTCTTGCCTTCTAGATCCGCCACAATCCCCCACCCAATGGATCCTTCATCTCAGTCTTTTCCCATTTGATGCTATCGTCTCCCATCTCTCATGTTAGAGTAATAATAATATCTGTAGATGTACATTGTATTTATATGTTTATACATACTCATATTATACACCATTCTTGTATTTATATGGACTGTTTTGCTCTAATGAAATAATTCTATAATCTTCTTTCATCATTTATCTATCATGGTATCAAATGCCGGTCGATATTGTCGGAATCTTGTTCAGTCAGGTCTATGATGTCGCTATGCGCTTGTTCAATCTGAAATTTTGCACGCCCTCCACCATGATTTGGTAGCTCTCCGATGAGCTTTGTTAGCCCTCCACAGAGCTTTGTCCGAGCCTTGCACGCCCTCCGATGTGATTTAGTAGCTCTCTGACGAGCTTTGTTAGCTGTCCACAAAGCTCTGTCCGAGCCGTGCAATCTCTGTGCTCGTCTTGCAATTTTTTACGGGAGTTATTTCTGTTGTTCTCTCATTCTCTGACAACTTGCATCCTCTGCGCATGCTCTCTGCTGATTTAGACGCAGCTCTATGTCTCTTCTTACTAACAAGCTTCTCTTCGCCGACGAGCTCTTCTCAACCATTAGCCACAGACTTCAATTAATTCCCCGACTAGAGGACATACACACTATTAGAGTTGTTTGGCATTTTCCCTTTACCTTATCTTATTCTCCACATTTCCTGTTTTCAGTTGATATCAAATTAAATGACTCCAATTGCAGAGAATTGTTTACTATTGTTCGTATTGTTTTACTTGGCCATGTCGACGGTACTTTTTCCCTACCTTCCACACCTGATGTATCATGGTCACTTGTTGTCAGTCTTGTGAGATTAATGTTCATATGGAAATTGAACATCTTCCTACTTCTAATGCAATGAGGGAACACTTGAGACATATGCTTGAGCATTCCAACTCTGCTCGTCATTATGCCATTTTGCAGAATCTGACTCACATACAATAATGTGAGCGTTCCATATGGGAGAATGTCATTGACCTGCGGTCCTTTGGCATCAGATTGATTCTTTGGAGGAGTCTACTTGGTTGATATACAAGTGTTGCAAAACTCGCACTTAATCTCGCCAAACGGAGCACACCTTTGAATTTATGATGTGTCTTTCTGCTAATTTTGAGGCTATTCACATCCAACTGCTCAATCGAGACCCTCTTCCCTCTTTTGACGATGTCATTTATAGTGTTATTGCTGAGGAGATTCGTCTCAGCACACTATCTCTATGACTTGTCTCTACCAACACAATTCTCAATGAGACCTCTCCAAGGTCCTCTCGAGTACCCTCCAGTCCTTCTGTGCAACCAGCTCCTACTTCACCCACCTCTTTTAGATCTTCTATTATCTGTCATTACTGCAAGTGTTTTGGTTATATGAAGAGTAAGTGTCTCAAGCTTCAGCAACAACTGCAATAGCAGTCACCTTAGTCTTGCCCTTTGTCTCGATCTCTTGCTTCCTACACTCATGTTGCCTCTATTTCAGCTTTCGCTTCTCCTTCCTCTGTTAATCTTCTCTTTTAGGTTGCTCAGTTACTGAACAGATTCATGCTATGCAGCGCGCTCTACCTTCCAGTGTTTTCTCTACTATGTCTATTACCCCTAGTATGTCTTTCTTCCCCTGGATTTTAGATTTTGGTGCTACTCATTATATGACTATAGATACCTCTAGCCTAGTCTCTATTTCTACACCTCACACCTTTTCTAGTGTTCACACTGTTGACGGGAGCATTCATCCCATCACACAGTGTGGTCATTTTCAATCCACTTCATTTGACATTCCTAATGTCCATCATGTCCTTGGCTTAGCTCTCAACCTTCTTTTTGTTAGTCAGCTCACTGATCATGGTCTCATAGTTACTTTTTTTTTTCATCCACATGTACTGTACAGGACCATCTTATAAGCCATAGGATTTTGACCGGGAGTAGAGTTGGTAGCCTCTATCACTTAGGTTCTCTTCATCTTCTCGCTCTTCCATCTTCTGACATTCCCGCTTTTATATGTTCTCTTAATTGTTGGTATAGTCCCCTCAGTCACTTAGCTAGTTCACACCTGAAACTCTTAACAAGTTCAGGTAGCCTTGGTTCTATTTCTTTCATGCCTTCACATCGATGTATGGGTTGTAAACTCGCTAAACACACTGTTCTTCCTTTCTCTTCATGAGAATCTATTTTTTAATCTACTTTTGATCTTGTTCATTCTAATGTTTGGGGTCCTACACCCATCTCATCTCTTGATGGTTTCTTCTATTACATATCCTTCATTGATGATTTCTCGTGATATACTTGTCTTTATTTAATACGTTCCGATCTGTGGTTTTTGCCATTTACTCTCAATTTGCGCAAATGGTATATACTCAATTTAGTAAACACATTAAGATCTTTGGGTCTGATGGGGCATGCGAGTATCTCTCTATTTTCTTCTGAACATTACTCTCTCCCTCATGGCACTATTGCTCAGCAATATTCTCCTTACACACCTGTTCATAATGGTGTCACTGAATGCAAACATCGCCATATCTTGCATACTGCACGTGCACTTCTTTTTGCCTCTTCTGTCCCATAATCCTCCTAGGTTGAAGCCATTCTTACATTTGTCTATCTTATCAATCGCACTTTTTCCTCCACTCTCACTGTCATCATACCTTATGAGTGTCTTTACTCCCTTCCTCCCTCTTATGGTCATCTTTGCACTTTTGGTTGTATCTGTTTCATTCTTTTTCCCCCCTGTCGACCGCAACAAACTCTCTCCCTGTTCTGCCATATGCATTTTTCTCGACTATAACTCTGAACACAAGAGCTATCACTACTATGATCCTCATTCTCACCATCTTTGTATTTCCTGTCACGTCACTTTTCTTGAAGATACCCTTTACTTCTCTTCATCTTCCCCAAATCTTTCCTTTCTTCAGTCTTCTACTAGTGCATCCTCTTCTCTCCCCTCTGTAGTTATTCTGAGTTCGCCTACCACTGCCAATTCTGTGCCTTCTCCCGATGTCTCCACAAACACTTCCTCTATTCCTACTTTCCATTTCTTTAGGTACATTGATGGATCTGGTGATTCGCCTCTTCTCTCTGCCAACCCACTATCTTCTAAAGATGCTCCTGCTATATCCCGTCGTTACCCAGGCTACTGATAAGTGCTTGTGTTATAGTAACGCGAAGCGTTATTATCTTACAATGAACATATCTTTTATCAGATTTTATCACTAAATAGTGTGCATTTGTGTATTCTTATTCATTGTAGGTTTGTGGAGCTAATTTGGAGAAAAAGAACGAAGTTAGATCGTGTTCGCCGTTGTTGAGAGGTTTTCGGACCAAGCAAGGAACAAGGGAAGAGTTTAGACTTGTGAGTGTGTGCCAACCTCCTTTGGAGGGGCACAAAGGCAGTCACATTCACAACAAGTCTAACTTGTGTAGCTTAGGAGAACTTCGCCAAGAAGGAGACTTGAAGCAATCGACACGATCTACCATTGATTGTGTGCCCAATTCAATGGCCTCGATGAAGTACGACAGACTCGGGAGCATTTCGGCGAGTTACTGTTCACTTTCCAGAGAATTTTAGAATTCCAAAGAATTCACACGGGCGTGTGGAATTAACACACGGCCGTGTGAATCAATTTTTCAGTAGACAGAAACTTCACACGCCCGTGTGAAGTCCCGATAAGTCCAAAATTTAAAGCCGCACTCAGTATTATAAAAGCCCGATTTGGAGACTTTTTGAAATATCTTTTGACCTATCTTTCTCACGAACTTCTCAAGAGTGCGGCTAGGGTTTCGGAGAGGACTTCGTGGAGGTTTGGAGCGCGTCATCGGCATCGTCACTAACGTCCGGCGGCCGCACAAGACCACGGCCACATCTTCCGCGAGGGGGTTTTCATCAATGCTTTTTATTTATATTTTCTTTTATATTTTGATGAACATGTATAGCTCCATGAGGAGCTAAACCCCTCATGGATATTCGGACTTGTAAAACCCTAGGATTCTTATGTTTCGATGACATTGCTATTGTGCTTTTCCATTATTGATAAATAAATCGAGTTTCAATTTTAATTATCATGTGCTATTGTTTTTTCCTTAGCCGTGACACTAAGGTTGAGAGCAATCTAGGTTATCCTTTGGAGGAATTTGGAGGGATTTATGGGCAGATTTGAAGGAGAAGAAGGGGAAGACGTGGAGAAGTTTCATAGGGCTTGCCGGCGCGGATCCGACAAGCTACACCATCAATCCTAGCCGACATCTTTGAGGGAGTTTTTCTTGTTTTTGTTTGATGGAATCTTTGTATGATGAGCTCCTTAATTTTGTGATGTCGAACTAAACCTCCCAAGGCCACCGGGCTCCCGATGAACCTTGGGAGGAGACTTTGTATGAATGACCTTTATATTGTTTAGAATGAATGTGTTGGTTTGATTGTTTGGTTTTAATTCATTATCTTGTTGCTTATTCTACAATGGATGGATTCCGTAGAATTGATTTTGAATGATACTTGTTTGGCGGGATGCTAGCTTGTATTAGGTCACTTGATGTGTTAAAGAGGGATTCATGTATTAATACACCGGAGGTTCCGGGTGCTAATAGCCTTCCGCGCGTTTAGGGTTAATTTAGCCGAGAGTGTGCATTAGATTAACCCTAATCAAGACTCCTTGTTCTCATTGACATCGTAGGGGTCTTTTCTGGATAGAGAAACCCATACTGGATTAGGGCTACATTACGGAGGTTCCGGGGTAGTCGACATCCGAGTCTAGCGGACCAAAACCAAGCCAACCTTAGTTTTATAATTATCATGGTCTTTCATATTTAGTCTCCTCCCAGGGGAATCCTCGCCCGAGGCCTTCCCCATTTATTGGCTTCTTCGTCTCTAACTTTATTCCGGATTGAGCTTTATTTTATTTGCATTTCTATACTTGTTTTTATTATTTTAATATTGCTTCAACCTTGTTTCGATCGACTAGAAAGTGACTCCCAAAAGGAAGTAATAGTAGATCTCGGGCCCTAGGGAATACGACCCTCCTTGTGAGGTTATTACTTGACGACCCGTGCACTTACGGCCGGGGAGTCGAGTGCTAGCTCTGTAGCTAGTCGCGCGCTCGCTCATCAGTTATGTAATGCATGCTTTCAGGTTGTAGGAAAGAGGTCAACCTTCATTCATGAACCTCCATAAGGTAAGCCTGGTACGTCAAGCTAAGTGACGTTAAACAAGCGCTTCTTGGGAGGCAACCCAAGGTTTACATGCTTTTCTAGGATCTAGTCTATCTTAGTTTAGTTCTACCATGAATAAAAGTCTTAGTTTTGGTGTCCTATTATTTTCAATACATGTGCTATGATTTTATTATGGAATGTTGATGTTTTCGTGTGCCTAAACGATAATTGATGAAGTTTGAGTCGGTTAAGCATGTTTTCCATGGTATCTTGTCATGTTTTGATGGTTTTCACAGGCTCTGAGCGTTCTAATTGTGTTTTTGAATTTTTCATTGAGTCTGTGAATTTTTCTAAGTAAACCAGAGATCCACACGGGCGTGTGGAATTAACACACAGGCGTGTGTTACCAAATAGGGCTCAGCCAGAGAGGACACAGGGGCGTGACCTAGCCCCTGTGAAAAACATTAGAAGGGGCACACGGCCGTGTGTAATTTCCACACGGCCGTGTAATAATTTGCAGAACTTAAGCTCTTGTTCCAGAGAGTCCACAGGGGCGTGTGGGTGCCTCTGTGAGAAACCCTATGTTATGGCACACGGGCGTGTGGAGTTTCCACACGGCCGTGTGAAACTCTGTAGAACACCTTCTTTTTCCCGAGAAACCACAGGGGCGTTTGGCTGTCCCTATGGGAGGGCTTGTGAAAGGCACACGGGCGTGTGGAACACTTAGAATTATCGGGACTAACCAAAGAAGTCACAGGGACGTGTTAGAGCCCCTGTGGATGGCCTTGAACTTGGCCAGGTTGGGCACACGGCCGTGTGAAATTTTTTCAGAGACCTCAAGTGTTCTCCCGAGAATTCACAGGGGCGTGTCACTGGCCCTGTGAGCTCCCATGTGAAGGAACACGGGCGTGTGGCATTTCCACACGGCCGTGTGGGTAGTCCAGAGAGTAATCAGAGTGTACACAGGGGCGTGTGCTGGCCCCTGTGAACCCTTTTAATTCCACACGGCCGTGTGAATTCCCAGAACTTCAAAAGCCGCGCATTTTCCTTAGGAATTCACTCGCACCTCTTAACTTCTCCACTCTAAACCACTCTCCGACCCTCTCTGTCGATTTCCCGATCGTCTCTGAGTTTTTTGGAGGTTTTATCGGAGTTTTTCCGGCCGATTTTTATAAATTCTTCATCCACACCGTCGGTAAGAACTTCAAGCCCTAAAACTTCTTCAATTCTTGATTTAATTCATTCTTCTTGATTGTTTTTCGCTTATATTGAATGGTTAAACTATATGCGAACATGTTTAGAAAGAATACAGAACGAACTAGAGTGTAAAACGAAAATTTTAGACTCCACGGCCGTGATGTTCTGTCCGCCCGATGATCCACACGGGAATGTGGATTTCTGTAGATTGTGTTTTTGAACTGCTTTTTAACCGTTTTCTTTTGCAACTTTGTAGAGATGACTTCCAGGTCTAAGAAATCGGCAAGGAAGCGACCACGGGAGCCCGCCCCACCCCCCGAAGAGTTGGACTTTGATATACTGGAGCACATGGAAAGATTTAAGAAGTTATCAGCACTCCGCTTTGGACAGTCGCGCTACCCGGATTTGAGCACATTGAGAGAGATACAATGGGGCGACGCTATAGCTACCGAGGTTGAGGGGCTACTGGCAGGTGGTAGTTGGGACCGTTTGCTGTCTATCAGAGAGCCAGCGACTCGAGCACTCACACTCGAGGTTTTATCGACCTTTGAGTTCGATCGAGGGTACGACAGCTTCACACATGGCGAGACGATCCAGTTTCATGCCCTCGATCGACACTTCAGCCTGAGTATCACCCAGTTCTCGATTTCGATAGTCCTTTATGATCAGGCATTTACCGAGACAGAGGAGTACGCGCTACTGCCCACCGATTACCCAGGGACCCTGACACCTCAGAGGGTCTACAGGTCATTGTGCAGGGGACGGGCAATATGAGCCAGGGGTTTCGAAGGTTGACATTTCTTTCCCGGCCAGTGTAGAGGTACATCCATGCCATATTTAGCAGGTCGGTGAGTGGCAGAGGGGATAGCATAGGGGTGCTGAGTAGACAGGAGCTGCTCTACTTACACTCTATGGTACAGAGCGAGCCACTCCATTTGGGGTACATTCTAGCTGAGTACATGCGCCACCAGGGCCAGTCCCCAGGGTTGGAGTTATTTTTGCAGGCCCCTACATCACACGCCTCATCATAGGCTTGGGAATCAGAGATGGGGTACGCGGGGCCGAGAAGGTTGCTACACCAGCCCCACTTACTAGAGATACATTGAGACTGATGGGTATGGTCCACAGATCAGGGCCAGGAGTATATACCATGATCATACCCTAGTCAGATAAGGCCGAAGGGTCACAGGCAGCGATAGAGCCACCTCCAGCAAATACAGAGGCACAGGCACCACCCACAGCACTGGAGCCACCTTCGGTGCGCATGTTCTCGCACTCTCGAGGCCAGGATAGACTGGAGCACCTCGAGAGCGCCGTGGGTGTCCTTCAGACTGAGGTGGCCGAGGTCAGGGCCACTCAAACCACACAGCATCAGAAGGTGATGACCCAGCTCCAGAGATTACAGCAGATAGTTGAGCAGGCCATTACCTCCCCCTTTGTAGTCCGACCTCAGGTCTCCACTTCACCACCGTCCCCAGCTCCATCAGCAGCAGATCCACCTACAGATCCACCAGCAGCAGCAGCAGCACCAGAGGATCCACAGCAGGACATCGACGTTGAGGCGTCGTAGTTTTACTTTCATTTTTTCTGTTGCACTTTTATTTTCATATTCTGCTGGACTTTTAGTACCCAGAAAGGACTCTCCATTTGTGTTTACTTTTATTTTTCTTTTATTTTATCTCGAGTTGTATTTCATTTTCATATATTTATATACTCGAGCTTTGTTTTGGTTTTTCTTGACTTATACTGAACCCTTCCGTATGTGTGCAGATGGTCTTGGATTTAAGGAATTTGAGGAATAGTCATAGGCACGGTCATGGGACCGTGTGTGCTCCACAAAACCGTTGAGACGCAACTCTCAATGAACCTAGCTCCATCAAACGCAACACTTGGAGTTCAGGGGAGTAATGTTTCAATTGCCCACTTCACACTAATTGTTTTTCATTGTTTTCTTTTTTATTGTGCTTGCATGCGTACATTGGGGACAATGTACATCTTAAGTGTGTGGGAGGGGGTCACGTTGCACACACCTTTACTTGCACGTTCAATTGCTCATGCTCATGTAGCCTATGGCGGTTCACCTTAGTTGCAACATTTATATTCTTAGAGTTTAGGAGAATTTTTAACATTGTATCCTATCATGCTCTAGTTTCTACTTGAATTTTTAGGGAATTTTTTAACATTACCTTATATTGCACAACTTACTCTTGGAATCTTTTGGAAACTCGATCTTGAAGTTTTTAAAGACAAGTTTATCGTCGTTCTTAGTTTTACTTTGGAAAATACATATCAAAAAATGGAAAAGAGAAAAAGAAAAAAATATATATGAGTTTGTGAATAGTTGCTTTGTTTTATGTATACATTTGAGGTGGAAAGAGCTACCACCCATGAAGTATGTAGCTACTCTCATAAGTCGGATACAAGTTATGCCCTAATGAGAGAAAGAGCTATCTTATGGGATGCGTGAAAGCTACTACCCCGGTAGAAAGAGCTACCTCCTCGAAAGAGTGAAAGCCACTTTTGGCGGCCGCCTAGGAAAGGGCTATCTTCGAGGTTGTGTGAAGCTACTACTTCCTTTCTTGCTTTTCGTATATAAATAACTCCTTGTTAACAAAAGTTTGAGGAGTACTCATTGGGTTGTCTTGAGTGAGTTCAAACACACTTACACATTTTCGAGTTGATTGACACTTTTTATTCATGCTTTTAGCTATAACATTGGTAACCTTATGCAATGTTTTGAGTTCCCCTTACTTGTAGAATGCTTCTTTTGCACTTTTGGTGAACCTAAGGCTGAGCACTTTCAATTGTTCTTCTCAAGTACTTTCACGTTTTATTTTTGCTTGAGGAGAAGCAAAAGCTTAAGTGTGGGAGAGTTTGATAAGTGCTTGTGTTATAGTAACGCGAAGCGTTATTATCTTACAATGAACATATCTTTTATCAAATTTTATCACTAAATAGTGTGCATTTGTGGATTCTTATGCATTGTAGGTTTGTAGAGCTAATTTGGAGAAGAAGAACGAAGTTAGATCGTGTTCGCCATTGTTGGGAGGTTTTCAGACCAAGCAAGGAACAAGGCACGAGTTTAGACTTGTGAGTGTGTGCCAACCTCCTTTGGAGGGGCACAAAGGCAGTTACATTCACAACAAGTCTAACTTGTGTAGCATAGGAGAACTTCGCCAAGAAGGAGACTTGAAGCAATCGGCACGATCTACCATTGATTGTGTGCCTAATTCAATGGCCTCGATGAAGAACGACGGACTCAGGGAGCGTTTCGGCGAGTTACTGCAGCAGCACTGTAGTTTGTACTGTAGCAAAACACTGTAACAAGCTACTGTTCACTTTCGGCCGAATTTTAGAATTCCAGAGAATTCACACGGGTGTGTGGAATTAACACACGGCCGTGTGAATCAATTTTTCAGTAGACAGAAACTTCACATGCCCGTGTGTTGATTCCACACGGTCGTGTGAAGTCCTGATAAGTCCAAAATTTAAAGCCACACTCAGCATTATAAAAGCCCGATTTGGAGACTTTTTGAAATATCTTTTGACCTATCTTTCTCCCGAACTTCTCGAGAGTGTGGCTAGGGTTTTAGAGAGGACTTTGTGGAGGTTTGGAGCGCATCATCGCCATCGTTACTGACGTCCGGCGGCCGCACAAGACCACGGCCACATCTTACGCGAGGGGGTTTTCATCAATGCTTTTTATTTATACTTTCTTTTATATTCTGATGAACATGTATAGCTCCATGAGGAGCTAAACCCCTCGTGGGTATTCAGACTTGTAAAACCCTAGGATTCTTATGTTTCTATGACATTGCTATTGTGCTTTTCCATTACTGATAAATAAATCGAGTTTCAATTTTAATTATCATGTGCTATTATTTTTCCCTTAGCCGTGACACTAAGGTTGAGAGCAATCTAGGTTATCCTTTGGAGGTGTGACAACTCCTATAGGGTTAGACTCCTTAAGATTGAAGAGGGTTGAGAGGGAGAGTTGTGAGGTAGCGATGTACCCCTTTCCCCTTCGGTGTGATTTCTCCCTACCTCCGTTTCCTTGGGTAATTAGCGGTCAAGATAGAGTGTTAGGGCTCCATCTAGACTAGAGTTCTTCCACCTGGACCAAAGGGTTAGAACTTGATAGAGGAACAGGTTTTATCACTAGGAATCCCTAGAGCTTAAAGCAATCCCACATAGTGTTAGGGTTAGGAAGATAGACTTCGCTGGGGCTTAGTTGACAGGTCAACAAGAGTCAAGGGTCGTAGTGAATCCTAATGCCGGGACATAATGATGGGGTTAGTCACGGTTGACCTTAAGTTTTGGGACCGTGAGTTTAAGGATATCCTCGACTCAATTAAACGTCAATAGGAAAGCATAATAGCATAGTCTTGCACTAGAAGCATAAGTCCTAGAGGTAGCTTCTCCGGATACCCTATTTCACCCATTTCTAGTCTTTCTCCTCCTACCTTTACTTTCACTCTCTTGTCTCCCATCTCTCTATTAACTTTCTTGTCTTTTTATTTTAATTAATTCCATAATTCTCTCATCAAACTGATTATCACTTTTCGTACACCACATAACTAAATAGCGAATTCTTGTGTTTTAAATCCCTATTCCCTGTGGATTCGACTACCCACTCACCAGGGTAATTTTATTACTTCGACAAGCCCGTGCACTTGCGGGACACACGCAAGGGGTTATGTCAGCCACCCTTGTCGTCCTCTTGCTCAGTACGAACTTTCTTTCTCCTCTACCTACTCTCCTGATTTCATGGCCTTTCTCGCTACTATTTACTCATATTTTAAGCCGCAGTCTTATCATGAGGCGGTGAAGCATCCCCAGTGGCAGCAAGCTGTGACAGAGGAACTTGATGTTCTTCAACACATGCATACATTGGATCTTGTTCCGCTTCCATTTGGTGTTACTCCTATCAGTTCTCGATGGGTCTATCGAGTCATGATATGAGCCGATGGTAGTATTGAGCGCCATAAAGCGTGACTTATTGCTTATGGTTTTACTCAGGAGTATGGCATTGATTAAGAGGAGACATTTGCTCCTGTGGCCAAGTTGACTACTGTACATCTTCTTTGCACTATTGCTGCTACTCGTCACTGACTACTTTATCAGTTAGATGTGACTAATGCCTTCATACATAGAAATCTTTCTAAAGATGTTTATATGACTCTCCTCCTGGTTTCTCTCATCCTTTTTAACATGTCTATCTTCTTCATCGAGTTATTTATAGACTCAAGCAGGCGCCTCATGTCTACTTTGAGCATTTTAGCTCTGTGGTCCTTGCTCTTGTTTTTACTGAGAACTCTCATGATTATGCCATCTTCACTCAGCAGACTTCTTAAGGCATTACTATTCTCCTCTTTATGTTGATGATATGGTTATTACTAGTGATGATGTTGATACTATTTTTTCTTTGAAACAACGGTTACACGCTGAGTTTTAGATGAAAGATCTTGGCCCTCTTCATTACTTTCTTGTTCTTGAGGCTTCGTATTCTCGTCGATGTTAATTGTTGTCTCTACAAAAGTACATTTCTAATATTATTTGATGAGCTGATATCACTGATTTATGTACTGCCTCTACTCCTATTGAGTTGCATCATCGACTCTCCTCTTCTAATGGTGAGCCTCTACCTGATCCTACTCGATATCGTGCACTTGTTGGTGCTCTCTGATAAATGTCTAAATGTACGTATTTTATACATATACTTGTGCATGCTTTTTGTATTTTGTTAATCAATCGATACCCTTTTGTGGTCTAAATTGGGTTATTTCGTGTTTTAGGTGCAAAATATGCTTTAGGGAGCTCAATGACACAATTTGAGAAAGAATCGACACCGAAATCGCCGTTTTTGAGTCTCGGCACTATAGCAGCACTGTAGCAGTCTGAAGCACAAACGTTTGAAGAATTCTCTAAGTCTGGAAATCCTCACGGGCAAGCTCACGGTCGTGAGGTCAACCATATGGAATTCAGGGCAAATGTTACTGCAGCAGATTACTATCGCAGAGTTACTCTATATGGGTCACTGTAGCAGTACTGTAGTAGTTTCGCAACTTTGCAGAATCTTTCATCCCGCATTACAGGCTACCTCACGGGCCATATATGGACCATGAGCTCACCCGTGAAGAGGCACGAACTCACCTTTTTATGGACTTGGAGACTTTCTTCTTAGGGCATCTTGAGTTTTCTTCTTAGGGCCTCTCATCACCACCTTCGAATTGAGGAAGAAGAAGCTCTTGGAGGGCGATCTAGGCAAGGATTTGGCGAGGAGAGCAAGGTTTTGGGAAGATTCTATGTTCTAGTGCTTACATTTAGAGGTTGAAGACTAGGGAAGCCACCCCTTGGAGTGGCGTCTTTAGAACTTCTCCGGCCTTCATTCTTTGAGGGAGTTCTTCTCATGCCTTTGTTGGTTGTTTCCATGCATTTCTTGTTGTATTTAGTGAACATGAGCACTTAAACCCCAAGGTCACCGGATGTAGGTGAACCTTGGGGGTGAACTTGTGATGTTTTGGATGATCTTGTTCTATTTATTGTTTGTGGCTTGTTTGTGATCCTTTGTTTGGTGTTTTTACATGCTTGGTATGTATGAGAACTCTATGTATGAAAAGGCTTAGGAAATGCTAGGTTGCATGACCATTGCCCTAATATTAGACTCACCAAACTTGGAAGGGAAATACGTATAAATACGCCGTGACCATCGGGTATTTGTACCCCTCCACTCGTAGGGTTAAGTACTCTTTTGTATTGTAACCCTAATTTGAGAAAACCACTTCACCCTTTGCAATCGTAGGGGTGATCTTGGGCGGTATACTTACCGTATCCAATACACGTACCGGATTAGGGGTCGACTTCCGTGACCATCGGGTTGGCCTAATCTAGGGTTTTCTCGGTCCAATTAGCCACTTGCATGTTAGTTCAAGCTTCCTACTCACCTTAGTAGCCCCTAAGGGAATCCTCATCCGTGACCACTCCTAGTCCTATTTTACCCCGTATCTTGCCCTCGTATGTTTGCATTAGTTATTTACTTATTTAGCTTCTTTGCATTATATTCACTCTCTCTTGAATTGTATCGGTCAAACAACATTGTAAAAGGGAAGTAAGGGTAGCTTCTCGGGCCCCAGGGAATATGACCCCTGTGTCACGCACAGGGTATTACTTGACGACCCGTGCACTTGCAGGGATAGCACTCATCACTCTCTTCTACCTCACCATCACTAGGCCTGATATTACATATGCTATTTGTGTTCTTAGTCAGTTTGTGAGTGCACCTTACTCTACTCATTATGCTACCCTTTTACGAGTTCTTCGTTATCTTCGTGGCACTATATCTTGATCTCTACTTTTCTTTACCACATCTTCTCTTGAGTTGCATACCTATTGTGATGATGATTGGGCAGGTGATGCTTCTGATCGATGATTTACTACTAGTTTCAGTATTTTCCTTGGAGATTCTCTTATCTCCTGGAAAACGAGAAATAATCTACTATTGCTCATTCCACTGCTAAGGCTAAGTATGGTGCTATGTCCTCTACTGCTAAGGAGGTTCTTTGGTTGCGTCAGATTTTGATAGATTTTGGTGTAACTATCTCTGTCCCGACTCCTACATACTATGATAACCAGAGTACCATCAAGATCACTGCCAATCCTATGTTCCATGAACGTACGAAGTATCTTGAGGTTGCTCTTCACTTTGTTCACCATTACCTTGCTGGTAGTATTCTTCTTCCTTATGTGACCTTTATATAGTAGATTGCTGATCTGTTCACTAAGGCCCATACTGTCTCCTGGTTTCATTTTTCGGTTAACAAACTCTCAGTTCATAACCCACCGTGAGTTTGAGGGGCATGTTAGAGTAATAATAATACTTATACATGTACATTTATATTTCTATATTTATACATATATTGTACACCATTCTTGTATTTATATGGGCTGGTTTGCTCTATTAAATTCATTCTCTTCTACTCTTCATCCTTTATCTATTATCTTAATTTCTTTGTCACTTTTCCCATTTGATCCGAGGTTTCTTTAAACTGTGGCAATCAACGCCACCAATAAGAATGCCAATGTGGCATATGGTGAGTCATCCAAAGTGGAAGTTGAATGCAAGAAGAATGAGGATGCTAAATGCGGGGAGCACGAGACGAGAGGAACAACTTAGAGACCCTGACGTGGCAACAGAGTACTGACACACGACACATGCTTTAAAAACTTTGGCGTTCTAAAGAAGCATGAAGTTAGAGCAATTTGTTAATGTTTTAATTAAATATAATTAATTTGCCTCTAATAGTTATCAAGGACCTTAAATATAATCAGTGAAATGCTAGAAAGGGGTAGAAAATATTTTTCCCCATTATCTATTCTCTTATCTCCTTCTCACTTTCTACTTTTCTCTTACTTTCCTTTCATCTTATTGTAATACGCTACACTAGTGCTTTTATTGAACCAGTGGGACATGACAGAAGTGGTGATCACATGCTTTTGGGCCATAGACGATCATCTATCTCGCATCACTAATTATTATGACACATTGATGGTTCAGATGGGCAACCTCTATACTTCAATCTAACAACATGCATAACTCTTTGAAGCACTACAAAAATCCATGATGGCATAACAAACATTCATGTCTGAGATGATGCTCAAACTATCAAAGCTCGAGCGAGGGCACCAACCACTACTATTACCATCTTCACAGCTTCCTTCCGGCTCATACACAGTAACTCATTCCGGATTACTACCAACCGCTGTCACGACTCCCCAAACACTACCTCGTCTTCCCAAACTAGCGGTTCCCTTATTTTCTAGTGAGAATGTTCTTTCTTGTATATTCTAGATCCAACACTTCTACAGCTATCAATTCATACCAGATGATCAAAAGATATATATTGCTGCGTTTTACATGACGGGAGATGCATTGCAATGGTATCATTGGCTTTCATCAACTAACTAGTTGACTTCCTGGGAGGCCTTTATCTAACAAGCGGAGATCCGATTTAGACTATCCACCTTCATTAATCATGAAGCTCGCCTATTTAAGATCAAGAAACAAACTTCCGTAAGTACTTACCTCACAAAGTTTGAATGTTTGTTCACACGAATCTCTGGGCTGAGCACCACCAATCTTCTTAACTACTTTCTCTACGGATTACGGGATGATATTCAACGCGAATTATACATTCTCAAACTAGCGTCGCTTTCTGATGCCATAGGTTTAGCGAAGTTGGTTGAAGACAAGATTAATGCAGCCAAGATTTTTGTAGGACTACCACAGGGTTACAACCGACCGCCATTTCCACATCCATCACTGACATCCCTAATATGATCGATACCCCGACTAACACAAAATGGACCATCCCTACCAATTAAATGACTGACTCCAGCTCAGATGGATGCACACCGTGAATGGGGCTTGTGTTACAATTGTGATTCTCCATTCACACGCAGGCATCGCTGTAAACCACCACAATGTGTTTGTCTTCTGGCTGACAAGGGAGATTATATAATCATCAAAAATGGATATCCGAATCAACTTCCTACGCTGACAGCCCTTGATGATCCATCCGATACTATTTATGAGCCCGAATTGCCCTGAAGAAGGGGGTTCTACTAATAACTTCATACAGACCCATTGGGCATACCATCTTGGATTGATAGTCCAACCATCCCCTTATCCGAAGATTATCGTTAGTAATGACACAGAGCTGGTCTTCAAGTGCCTATTCAACTTGGTGATGCCATCTTTTCCATCGATCTTCTTCTATTGCCAGTCTTCGACGCTGAAGTTGTTTTGGGCATCCACTGGTTAGCCTAACTAGGACTGATGCTCTTTGATTACTGATGATAAGTACTTGAGTAGATATATTTATTTATGTGTTTTACATGCATTAAGCATCATTTTTATCATGGTTTTTGACTCATAAATTGTATTTGGTGTTCTTTTGTGCAATTAGGTTGTGAATGTTGTGAGAGAAGAAAAGGGAGCAAAGATATGCTATGAAGGCACCGTGCGGATGTTTTTATCCAACATAAAGATAGACTTTGAGTTGGAAAGGCACAAAGGTAGTCAGACTTTAATGTCCCCACTTGTGTGAAGAATGCAAGAGCTTCCCAATGATGATTTAATGATGAGAAGCCTCATAACCTACCACGTGTATGTGTGCCCGACCATGTTGCCTCAAGAGAAGAGTGGTGAGCCATGTTTATAAAGAGAACTGTAGCAAACCACTATAGTAAACCACTGTTCACACGAATACGTGAAATTTTCACATGGTTGCGTGGGCATTTCTGGAGCCAACATGGGCGCGTGTAGGCTCACACGGTCGCATGGAGGCACGTGACAGGCCGATTTCAAGTTATAAATAGCCAATTTGCCCTATTCTTTTGATATCTTTTGTGCGGCTCTTGAGATGTAAGAGGGCTAGGGTTTGGAGAGGAGGTCTTTGTGGCTTAGGAGACGTTTCTTCACCAACTTTGATCGATTCCTTCTCCTTCATTGCATCAAGGAAGCCACCGGCGACCTTAGCTTTAAAGTGGATTCCATCAAGATGTCGAAGCTCTCCATCAAGGCCATCAGTTCATATATAGGGGGGGTTTATTTCTATGGTTTTTATATTCTTTTATTCATTGATGGTTTGATTTGTATATTGCTTCATGGAGAGCTAAACCCCTAGATGGTATTTCGGCTTATGAACCCTAGAATTCTAATCTTGTGTGGATTTGCTTTGTGCTTCTATTTAATCCGAGTTTGGTTGAATTTTAATCTTGTTTTCCTAATGCTTGCTTGCCTTATTGATCTTATAGTTGTCTGGTTTGCATGAGTTGTTCACCTTGGTGAGAGAGAGGACTCCATTAGGGTTAGAACCTCAAGATTGAAGAGGGTTGAGAGGGTGAGTCATGAGATAATGAAGTGTTCCCTTTCTCCTACGATTAGTACATCCTATCTCCATATTCCCTAGGTTTTATACAACCATATTTGTGGTGAGGTGTGAGATTAAGAGATTTCTCAGCAGGGACCTTGTAGGGGATAGGGATCTTTCACCAATAAGTAGGGTTAGGTCTATCTTTAGGAATCGGGTGTACTCTTAGGAATCTTTAGAGTCTATTTCGGTCATATGTGTACAAAATACCGTCTCAATTAATCCTAATTCATCAGATCTAGGATGTGATATGGTTCTGAAGGATGAACTAGATATGGACAGTTCCAATGCAGTTATGCACTCTTCAAATAAGAATCAATTTTCTGAAAGATCCTGGCTTTCGTGCTTTGGTGTGAGGTGTTGAGATTAAGCGATTTCTCCACCAAGACCTCATAGGGGACTAGTATCGGTGGTCTAGAGGCAAGGACCAATTATCTTTGGATTTCCATGACTTAACCTACTCATTCTAGAAACACTTTGCATACTGGGTACCTAATACCTGAACCCTATGGGGAGTATTGCCCGAATATCCACTTTTACTGACTAAGATCTACCTCTATTTTAGCCTTGCATATTTGTCTTTGGTATTCATTTCTTCCCACACTAGATCATCACATCATCCCGTTGATCATTAGGATAGATAGCAGAGAAGTAGTTAGTACTAGTAACCCTGTTCCCTGTGAATTTGACTATCCTACTCACCGGGTATTTTATTACTTCAACACCTGTGCACTTACGGTACACACTCACAAGAGGTGCGTGAACCAGCATTTATGGATGGATTTGACTATCAAGGTTCCTGGTGACAGGGGACTGAAAGTGCACAGGTTGTCGCAGTAATAAAGTACCACGGTGAGAGGGTAGTCGAATCCACAGGGAGTAGGGAATAAGGACACAAGAAATTGCTATTTAGCTAGTGTGATACGATGTGGCTAGAAGAATCAATATGTATGCAAGAAAGTAAAAGAGAAATATGGAAGACAAGAGAGTGCAAGCAAAGAGTAAAGAGATGAACAATCAATGTAGAATAGGGTACCAGGACAAGCTTTCCCTAGGACTAATGCTTTAGTGCAAGACTATGAATTGTATTTTCCTATTGATGTTTAATGAGTCATGGACATCCTAAAGCACACGGTCCCAAACCTAAGGACAACCGTGACTAGCTCTAACACTATGCCCCGGTATTAGGCTTCACTTCAACCCTTCACTCTATCGATCTCTCAACTAAGCCCCAGGGGAGTCCATCATCCTAAGCCTCACACTACGTGGAACTGCTAGGCGTTCTAAGGATTCCAACTGATAGACCCTGTCCCTAAGTATAGTTCTAACCCTTTGGTCCTGGCGAAAGAACCCTAGTCTCAATTAAGCCCTAGCACTAGGATTCACTATAACCTCTCACTCTGTTGCTCGCGCAACTAAGCCCCAGGGGAGTTCATCTCCTACCACTTCGCTATACTTTGATTGCTAAGAAATCTTGGAACACGGAGGTATGAAAAATCACACCGGAGGGGAAAGGGGACGTTTCGCTACCTCACGACTCACCCTCTCGACCCTCTCCAATCTCGTGTAGTCTAATCATATAGAAGTTGTCACACCTTCAAAAGATAACCTAGATGATTCTCAACCCTAGTGTCACGGCTAAGGGAAAATCAATACATTAAGCAATCAAGATTGGAACTCTATTAAAAACATCAATTAAGAAAACATAATAAAAGTCATAGAAACAATGTCATCTTAGGGTTTACAAATCCGAATACCACCAACGGGTTTAGCTCTCCATGGAGCTATACAAAATCATCAATGTATATGAAATAACAAGAATATAAAACATAGATGAAACCCCCTTGCAATACGTGGCGATGGTCTTGTGAGGTCGCTCAGTCCTCTCCACCAAGTCCCTTGTCAAGCCTAGGGCACACCTCGCCTGATCAGTGCCGAAGAAAGCTCCCCCAATAGCTATCTTCCAAACAGACTTTGATGTCGATGTCGAGAACTCGCTCTAAACCTCCACAAAATCCTCCCCAAACCCTAGCCGCGAACCCTCAAAAAGCTGGGAAAAAGATCCTCAAAATGTCTCGAAAAAGTTATTTAAATAGTGCTGAGTCGCGGCTGAAAATCGGCTAAAATCGGGCATCCATAAGGCCGTGTGGAATTTCCACACCCCCGTGTGGATTCTCTGGAATTGGTTTTCTAGCGCGCATTGAACAGTAAACTACTACAATAATTTCTACAGTGAATTACTACAGTGTCTGCTACAGTGTTGCACATAAAATGTTCCCGATTTCATGTTATTCATTGAGGTCGTTGAATTGGACACACAATCAACGGTATATCATGTCGATTTCTTCATTTCTCCTCACTAACGAAGTCCTCCAATGCTACACGAGTTTGACTCTTATGAGTATGACTGCCTTTGTGCCCATCCAATGGAGGTTGACACACACCCACAAGTCTAGATTCGTGCCTTATTTCTTGCTTGGTCCGAGAACTCCTCAACAACAGCGAACATGACCTAATTTTGCTCTTTTCTTCTCCAAATCTGCTCCACAACCCTACATGCACAAAAGCATACAAATGCAGAACAATTAATGATAAAATATGAGAAAAGTAATGCTCAATGTAAGACAATAACACTTCGTATTACTATAACACGAGCACTTATCACCTGGCTTCGTCTCCATGGCATGCAACACCCTCAAGTCGACTCCACCTCCATCGTTGCCTTAAAGCGACATGTCCGTAGTTAAAACACCATTCAATACTACCATTTCTGGGTGACATTTGACTCAAAAACGACCAAGTTTTTTCTTCCACTCTTGACCGCCATGTGGACATTATAGCACCAACAATTTTTGTCACAAAACTCAAATCATTGCTGGCAATGTATAATGATATTTTTACTATCCCTATAGGTCTTCCACCACGGCGGTGAACTGATCATCAGATTCCATTAAAACCCAATACCACTCCCTTGACGGTGCGACCATACTGATATCCACATTTTCAGAAGATCGAGATCGAATTACTGGTTGGAGATATGCTTAAGGATGGTATCGTACGGCCAAGCAACAACCCATTCTTTTCTCCCGTGATCTTAGACAAGAAGAAAGATGCCACATGGCAGTTTTGTGTAGACTACCATGCCCTCAACGCCGTCACTGTTCATGAACACTTTCCCATTCTGACGGTAGAAGAACTCCTCGACGAACTCACCGGCGCCACCGTCTTCTCCAAGCTGGACTTGCGATCTAGCTTCCACCAGGTGCGTATCCATCCTCCCGACATAGAAAAAATGGTGTTCAGGACTCACGAGGATCACTACATGCTCCTCGTCATGCCTTTCAGCTTGTCTAATGCCCATCAACTTTCCAAGCTCTCATGAACAATATTTTTTTATCGGCCATGCATAAATTCGTCTTAGTATTATTCGATAATATCCTAATATATAGCTCCAATTGCGATTATCACCTGCACCACTGACACAACCCTTGCAAGTGCTCCGCAAGTGCACTTGTCGTCACAGTAATAATACCCTGGTGAGTGGGTAGTCGAATCCACAGGGAGTAGTGATTCAAGAAAAGATAAGTTACTACTTAGCTAGTGTGAAAGTAATAATGGTGAGAGAAAACAATGTAGATGCAATAGAAGGAAATAAGTAAATAAAAGAGAAGAGTGCAAGCAAAGAGTAAGGAGGAAACAATCAATGCAAATATGGGGTACCCAAACGATGCTCCCCCATGACTAATAATTCTAGTGCAAGACTAATATTATACTCCCCTATTGATGTTTAATGAGTCGTGAAAATCCAAATACACACAGTTGTAAACCTAAGGTCAACCGTGACTAGATCCAACACTATACCCCCGCACTAGGATTCACTATAACCCTTCACTCTGTTGATCGCTCAACTAGGCCCCAGGGGAGTCCATCTCCTATAGCCTCACACTATGTAGAACTGCTTAGAGTTCTAGGGATTCCAAATGATAAACCCTATCCCTAAGTATAGTTCTAACACTTTGGTCCAGGCGAAAGAACCCTAGTCTCAGTTAAGTCCCAGCACTAGGATTCACTACAACCCTTTACTCTGTTGCTCACGCAACTAAGCCCCAGGGGAGTTCATCTCCTACCACTTCACTCTACTTTGACCGCAAAGAACTCTTGGAATGTGGAGGTAATGAAATTCACACCGAAGGGGAAAGGGGGTGTTTCGCTACCTCTCGACCCTCTCCAATCTCGAGTATTCTAATCCCATAGAAGTTGTCACACCTGCAAGGATAACCTAGATTACTGTCAACCCTAGTGTCATGGATAAGGGAAAATCAATGCAATTATCATTCAATATTGGAACTCAACTAAAAGCATCAGTTAAGAAAGCATAATAAAAATCATAGAAACAATGTCATCCTAGGGTTTACAAGTCTGAATACCCACTAGGGGTTTAGCACTCCATGGAGCTATATAAAATCATCAAAGTATTTGTAACAAAAAGCATAGCAATCATGAATAAAACCCGCTTATGATGCGTGGCGATGGTCTTGTGAATCCACTCTGTCTTCTCCACCAAGTCCCTTGTCAGGCCTAGGGCACACCTCGCCTAATCGATGCCGATGAAAGCTCCCCCAATAGTTATCTTCTAAAGGACGTCGATATCGATGCTGTAGACTCACTCCAAAGCCCATAAAATCCTCTCCGAACCCTACCCGTGAGCTCTCCCAAAGTTGGGTGAAAGATAGGTCAAAATGTCCCTGAATAAATCTCAAAACACAGTACTTATAGGGATGAAATCGGGCATCCACAAAGCCTTGTGGAATTTCCACACGGTCGTGTGGATTTTCTGGAAATTGATTTATGTCGTGCAGTGAACAGTAAACTATTATAGTGGTTTGCTACAGTAACATGCCGCAATACTTGCACCGAAATTGCTCCCAACTTCATTTTTTCATCAAGGCCGCTAAGTTGGGCACACAACCAACGATAGATCATGTCATTTCTTCTTTTCTCCTTATTAACAAAGTTCTTGAATGTTACACAAGTTAGACTTCATAAGTGTGACTGCCTTTGTGCCCCTCCAACTTATAGAAAAATTAGAGCACATTGGTGGTTGGCACACACCCACAAGTCTAGAACCTGTGCCTTGATCCTTGCTTCGTCCAAGAAACTCCTCAACAAATGCGGACATGACCTAATTTTTCTCCTTTCTCCTGAACTCTTCTCCACAACCCTACATTCACAAAAGAACACAAATACACCCTAATTAATGATAAAACCTGAGAAAAGTAATGCTCAATGTAAGAAAAGAATACTTCATATTACTTATACACGAGCACTAAGCAAACTCCCCCAAACTTTAAGCTTTTGCTTGTCCTCAAGCAAAAAAAAACATGAAAGTACTTGGGAAGAATAATTGAAAGTGCTCGGCCTTAGGTTCACCAAAAGATGCAAAAGAAGCATTCTACAAGCAAGGGGAAATTTAAACATTACATAAAATGTATCAATGCTCTAGCTAAAAACTTGAATCAAAAAGCATAACAACTCGAAAATGTGTAAGTGTGTGTGAACTCACCCAAGTCGATCCAAAAAGTACTCCTCAAAGCTCTTGTTATAAGGACTTATTTATACACAAGAAAGGAGGTAGTAGCTTCACGCATCCTCTAAGGTAGCCCTTTCCTAGGTGGCCGCCAAAGGTAAATTTCACACTTTCGAGGTGGTAGCTCTTTCTACCGGGGTAGTAGCTTTCACGCATCACATGAGATAATTCTTTCTCTCATTAGAGCATAGCTAGTATCCTACTTATGAGAGCAGCTTCATACTTCATAGGTGGTAGCTCTTTCCACCCCAAATGCGCAAATAAAATCTAAACAAATATTCACAAACTCACAATTTTTTTTTTGGAACTCAAAACAGAAATGAAAACTCAACGAAAACAATGATGAACTAGTCCTTAAAATATTGAGCTAGAGTTTTCAAAAGATTTCAAGAGTGAGTAGTGCAATATGAAATAATCGAGCAAAAATTCCCTAAAATTCAAGTAAAACTGGAGCATGATAAGATACAATGTTAAAAATTTTCCTAAACTTAAGAATACAACTGTTACAACTAAGGTGAACCGCCACTGGCTACATGAGCATAAACAATTGAGCGCACAAGTATAATGTGTGTGCAATGTGAACTCCCCTCACACTTAAGATATTGTCGCCAATGTACGCATGCAAGCACACTAAAAAGTATAAAAATTAAAGCAAAATATGTAGAGGTGGGCAATTGAAACAATACTCCCCCGAACTCCAAGTGTTGCGTTTGATGGAGCAATGTTCATTGAGAGTTGAGTCTCAAGGGGTTGTGAAGCACGCACGGTCACAAGACCGTGTCTATGACTATTCCTCAAATTCCAAACATCCAAGACCATCTGCAAGTATACACAAGGGGATTTAGTGTAGGTCAACAAAAGCAAAATAAAATTGAGTATATAAAGATGAAGCAATGAAATACAACTCGATAAAAAATAAAGCAATGAAAAGATAAACTAAGAAGGAAGATCCTTTCTGAGCAACATAAGTCCAAAATATGAAAAGCAACAAATAAAAGACAAATAAAGTAAACTATAACGCCTTAATGTCGGTGTCCTACTCAATAGACTCTAGTGTTTCTTGTGCTGTCAATGGATCGGTGGGTGATGGTGGCACCGTGGACGCTCGAGGCTGTACCACAAATAGTGAGGTCACGGCTCGCTCAAGTAGCTGCTGTAAAGTCTCGAACCATGGCATAATCTCGGCATGGTGCGCAGTCTGTGTAGCTCTGATCTCAGCTACCTCAGTCTGTAGGACTTCCATAGATTCTCGAGGTGCTTCAATCTATCCTGGCCTCAAGAAGGAGAAAAGATGCGCACTGGAGGTGGCTCCTAGGCTGTGGGTGGTACTTGGTCTCTGTGTGCACTGGAGATAGCTGCACTGTCGGCTACAATCCCCCGACCTCATCACCCTCTCCCTCAACTGCCTCTTGCTGGAGTATGATCATAGCATAAACACCTAGCCCACGTCTACGGACCATACCCATCAGTCTCATCGTCTCAATGCCGAGGGGAGCTGGTACAGTGGTCTTCTCGAACCCTCAAACATCGTCTAGTAGACCCATACCGATGAGGATTCTTGTAATGTAATTGCCCGAAAAGATCACTCCAACCCAAGGGTACTGGCCCTGGTGGCACAAGTACTCTGCTAGGATGTGCCCTAGGTGGAGTGGTACTCCCTCCACCATAGAGTATAAGTAAAGTAGCTCCTGACGACTCAACACTCCGGTGCTATCGCCTTGGCCACTCACTGACCTGCTCAAGATGGCATGAATGTATATGTATGCTGGTCGGGAAAAGCATGTCGCCTTCGAGACGCCAGGCTCGTATTGACCCTCTCCGCATAAGGCCCTGTATGCTCTTTGAGGAGTCAAGCTACCTAGGTAATCTGTCGACAATTGCTCATACTCCTCAGTCTCTATGTAAGCTCCATCATATAGTCCCAATCAGACTGAGAACTAACTCACACTCATGCTATGGCACTGACCGAGCGCACGAAACTGAATGGTGTTGATGTCTGCGAAGCTGCCTTACGATCGATCGAACTCAAACGAGGCGAGCACCTCGAGTGTGAGAGTACGGATGGCTGTCTCTCTGATCGACAATAAACTTCGCCAACCACCCACTGAAAGTAGCTCATCCATCTCGTTTTCCATCTCCTCTCCTAATTCTATGCACCTAGGTCTGGAACACGAGTATGACCAAACCTCAACTTTGATAGACGCACAAATCTCGCTTGGTGCTCAGGGAAAGTAAACTACAGTAGCTCTAATGAGGGTTCCCGAGGGCACTTTCCAGCTGACTTCGATCGAGGAGCCATTCCTGCAAAGATTGAAAAGGAATCGATCAAATTTCACAATTAAAAACAATCTGCACAAATCCACACGCCCGTGTGGATCTTCGGGGTGTGAGAGCTGAATGACCATGGCCCTTTTAATAACCTCAAATACATCATAAATCACTATAAAACTTTTATAAACACATTCAAAAGAAATTTAATCAAGCAAATCATGTGAATCCGACCAAATGAACAAAAGAAATCAGGATTGATGAAGAGAAAGGAAAGAGGAAGCGTAACGACGAAATAAGACTCAAAACCTTGAAGTAATGCCAGAAAACAACCATAAAACCTCTACAATCGACAGAGAGAAGGTCGAGAAAGTGATTGGGAGTGTTCTTTGAGCGTTTGGAAACTTCAAAACAAAGAGGCACAAATGGATTTAAAAGAAAAGTCACGGCTTTTGGATTTCTGTACATCCACACAGCCATGTATAAATTCCACACGGCCGTGTGCCTCTACTGAGAGAGTTCACAGGGGCAGACACAAGCCCTGTGTTCTCTCTGTTTGCTCCTAAACACTCCCACATGGGCGTATGAAAATTCCACACTCCCATGTGCCTTCACAACGGAGCTTCACAGGGGTAGTCACACGGCCCTGTGTGCTCTCGAGATAACATTTAGGCCTCTAAATAAATCCACACGGCCGTATGCCAAACCTAACCAAGGCACAAGACCAGCCACAGGGGCATCCACACAGCCCTGTGGCCTTTCTGTATCAACCAAGAAAAACCTAAGTGTTCCAGACAGCGTGTGGAAATATCACACGGCCGTGTGCCTTCACAAGCTCACTCAGAGGGGCAATCACACGCCCATGTGTCTTCTCGGGATGGAAGGGCAGTCTCTTCAGAGTTTCACATGGCTATGTGCCTTAATAGAAGGAGACTCACAGGGGCATCCACACACCCCTGTGGACTCTCTGAATGGAGAGTTTAAGTTCTGCAGGAATCCACACGATCGTGTGCTATTCGCAGGGTCGCTCATAGGGGCATTCACACGCCCCTGTCTCCACTCGGGATGAGCACTGAATGGTAACACACGCCCGTGTCGAAATTCCACACGGCCGTGTTACTTCTCTGGATGACTTAAAAAAATTACAGGCTCTGTAGAAAATTTTAGAAACTCAAATATTACGTTCAGAGTCTGCATATACGATAAAAATACGACTAGCGATCCATGAAAACACACTCAAACGACCCAAAACTTCATCAATCACAATTAGTCACACGATAAACACCGATTATCCATGAAAAACTCACAACACACTTATAAACATGTCAAAACACCGACACTAAGACTCTTATTCATCCTAAAACTAAACTAATCACTAGAAAGCCAGTCAAAGCTTGGGTTGCCTCCCATGAAGCGCTTGTTTAACATCACTTAGCTTGATGTACCTGGCCTTACCTCACGGGGGTTCATGAAGAAAGAATACTTCCTTGTCATTGTTATAAACCTCGCCGCCAAAGTATGGTTTTAGCCGATGCCCGTTTACCTTAAATGTACACTTCTCTAGATGAGTGATCTCAATCGCTCCATGAGGTGATACTTGAGTGACAGTGTATGGCCCAAACCATCTAGACTTGAGTTTTCCCATAAATAGTCACAAATGAGAATTGAACAATAAGATTTTATCACCCACTTTGAACTCCTTCGGCAACTTGATATGCTTGTTATGCCACTTTCGAATCCTTTCCTTGTAAATTCTACCATTCTCATATGCCTTTAACCTCCATTCATCTAACTCATTGAGATGAAGCAATCTTTGTTCCCCCGCTTTTCTCAAATCAAAATTCATTGTCTTGATTACCCAATATGCTTTGTGTTCAAGCTCCACAGGCAGATGACAAGACTTTTCATAGACAAAATTGTAGCGAGTGGTTCCTATAGGGGTCTTGTATAATGTTCGGTGAGCCCAAATTGTGTCATCCAACCGCTCAGACCAATCCCACTTCCCTTGCTCCACTAATTTTGTCAAAATCCTCTTGAGATCTCTATTTATGACATCCAATTGGCCACTAGTTTGCTATGATAAGGAGTGGCAAGGCAGTGATGCACTCCATATCTCTTCAACACCTTTACGAGTTGAGCATTTCAAAAATGAGTTCCTCAATCACTAGTGATAATCCGTGGAATTCCAAACCGAGTGAACAACCTCTTTAAAAACTTTACCACAGTTCTAGCATCATTAGTCTGCAACGCTTGAGCTTCAACCCATTTAGAGACATAGTTGACTACCACCAAGATATATTGATTTCCATTGGATTTCGGAAACAGTCCCATGAAGTCAATGCCCGAAAAGTCAAATACCTCACAAAATTGCATAGGATTTTGAGGCAATTCATCCCACTGAGACAGATTCCCTGTTCTCTGGTAGCTATCGCATCGAAGAACAAACTGGTGTGCATCCTGAAAAAGAGTCGGCCATTAAAATCCAGCAGCCAAAACCTTCTCTACAGATCTACTTGAAGCATAATGGCCTCCAACATGTCCCGAGTGGCAATGAGCAAGGATGTCCCATCCTTCTTCCCGTGAAACACACCTCCGTACCACATGATCAGCACAAATACGAAATAGGAATGGGTTATCCCAAAAATAATTCTTCAGATCGTTGAAAAACTTCTTCTTTTGTTGAAATGCGAGCCCTTGCTTGAGAACTTTCCTGACAAATAATTTGCAAAATCTGTGAACCATGGAGCATTGCTAGATGATGAGCTCTGTACTGAATATAAGTGCTCCTCAGGGAAGGAGTCATTCACCTCTTTTCTTGATGGCTCTTGACCTTCACATCCCTCCAATACAGATAAATGATCTGCTACACATTTTCAGTGCCTCTTTTGTCTTTTATCTCCATGTCAAACTCTTATAATAATAATATCCATCGGATCAACCTTGGTTTAGCATCAGCCTTGTTCATGAGATAGCGAAGTGCCGAATGATCTGCGAAGACAGTGATTCTAGATAAATAAGATACGGCCTGAATTTGTCAAAAGCAAACATTACAGCGAGTAACTCTTTCTCCATAGTCATATAATACTCTTGAGCACTTGTGAGAGTCTTGCTCGCATAATATATCAGTTGGAACTACTTATCCTTTCTCTATCCCAAAACTGCCCCAATTGCATAATCACTTGCATCGCACAAGAGCTCGAATGGTTCGTTACAATCCGATGTAATCAAAATGGGAGCTTGCACCAATTTATCTTTCAACAAGTTAAAAGAAACCAAACAATCCTCCCCAAAATCAAAAGGAGCATCCTTTTCCAAAAGTTTTGTCAACGGTTGAGTGATTTTTGAGAAATCCTTGATAAACCATCTGTAGAAGCCTGCATGCCCCAAGAAACTCCTAACCCCCTGACATTTGTTGGTGAAGGAAGCTTGTCTATCACTTCAATCTTTTCTTTGTCAACCTCCATACCCATTTGGGAGATCTTGTGACTGAGGATGATGCATTCTTAGACCATGAAGTGGCATTTTTCCCAATTAAGCATGAGATTTGTCTCCTCACATCTCATCAATACTTATTCCAAGGTTTTCAAACATATGTCAAATGAATCACCAAACACAGAAAAATCATCCATGAACACCTCAATGATATCCTCCATAAGTTCATCAAAAATGGCGGTCATACAGCACTGGAATGTTGTCGGTGCATTACATAATCCGAAAGGCATTCTTCTATAAGCAAAAGTCCAGTAGGGACAAGTGAATGTTGTCTTCTCTTGGTCTTCTGGGGCGATAGGAATCTGAAAATACCCTGGCATACCATCAAGAAAGCAATAATACTGATGCCCGGCCAATCGCTCCGACATCTGATCAATAAAAGGCAACGAGAAGTGATTATTTCGAGTTGCATCATTCAGTCTTCTGTAATCAATGCATACCCGCCAACCTATAACTATTCTGGTTGGGATGAGTTCATTTTTTCATTCTTTACCACCGTCATCCCTCTTTTCTACGGAACTACTTGAGTTGGGCTCACCCAAACACTATCAGAGATGGGGTATATGATTCCGACATCCAACAGTTTCACCACTTCTGCCTTGACGACTTCCTTCATATTTGGATTTAGTCTTCTCTGAGGTTGTACCATAGATTTAAAATTATACTCCATTAGAATTTTATGAGTGTAAAATGAAGGATTGATGCCTTTTATATCAGAAATCTTCTAAGCGATAGCGGATTTATGCTTCTTTAACATGCTCACAAGCTTGTCCTTCTGATTAGTAGAAAGATTTGATGCTATAATGACAGGGAGCTTTGACTCTTCCACCAAGAATGCATACTCCAAATGCGTTGGTAGAGTCTTTAGCTCCAAATCGGGTGGTTCCGCAATAGATGGTCACAATCGGCTTTCCTTTAATCTATCAATCTCCTCGAATTGGTTTGATTCTTGTTCATCTACATTTTCTGAACCATCCTCTAGTGCTTGTTAGTCTAGATGGTCCTTAGCTCTTTCTATAATTCATATCTCACAAGTTTCCTCTGTCGCACTTACAACCCCCATAGAAAAGATTTCCTACCTTTGTTCTTGATAATATGCTTCAAACTGAGCAAGAACCCTCTCCAAGCTTTCCTCTACATCATCGTTCACAGATGACAATGCCGATTGCTCGAACTAATTCAAAACACTGACTAACTCATGATTCAGATCTTGCTGACCGTTAGTGTGAACAATGACCACTTCCTCTACAGAATGGTTAATCATGGGTTGCTCATGCACAAGATAGCTTGAAATCGACTGTGTTGCGAACAACTGCATCTTCTGTTCTATATCTTTCACCATTCCTGTGACTGTGTCGAATAGCTCAGTTGTGTTAATCATTTCTCCTGAAGCTAAACCAAAGAAAAGAAAACAAATAAGAATGATGAAAGAAAAAGAAAGTATGAAATAGAGTGAGTGATGAATAGCTAAAATAGCAAAACGCAAATGACTCAAACACGCCTACTCCCCGCCAATGGAGCTAAAAAAATTTGGCACACCCCTTGCGAGTGCTTCGCAAGTGCATGGGTTGTCGTAGTAATAATACCCCGTGAGTGGGTAGTCAAATCCACAGAGAGTAGTGATTCAAGACAAGAGAAGTTGCTACTTAGCTAGTGTGAAAGTAATGATGGTGAGAGAAAACAATGTAGATGCAATAGAAGAAAATAAGTAAAAGAAAGAGAAGAGTGCAAGCAAAGAGTAAGGAAGAAATAATCAATGCAAATATAGGGTACCTGGACGATGCTCCTCCTAGGACTAATGCTTCTAGTGCAAGATTAATATTATACTCCCTTATTGATGTTTAATTAGTCGTGGAAATCCAAAATACACACGGTCCCAAACCTAAGGTCAACGGTGACTAGATCCAACACTATACCCCAGCAGTAGGATTTACTACAACCCTTCACTTTGTTGATCATCAACTAAGCCCCAGGGGAGCCCATCTCCTATACCCTCACACTAGGTGGAACTGCTTGGGGTTCTAGGGATTCCATGTGATAAACTCTGTCCCTAAGAATAGTTCTAACCCTTTGATCCAAGCGAAAGAACCTTAGTCTCAGTTAAGTCCAAGCACTAGGATTTACTACAACCCTTCACTCTATTGCTCGCGCAACTAAGCCCAAGGAGAGTTCATCTCCTAGCACTTCGCTCTACTTTGATCGCAAAGAACTCTTGGAACGTGGAGGTAGGGAAAATCACACAGAAGGGGAAATGGGACGTTTCTCTATCTCTCGACTCACCCTCTCGACGCTCTTTAATCTCGAGTAGTCTAATCCTATAGAAGTTGTCACATCTTCAAGGATAACCTAGATGACTCTCAACCCTAGTGTCACGGCTAAGGGAAAATCAATGCAATTATCATTCAAGATTGGAACTCAATTAAAAGAATCAATTAAGAAAGCATAATAAAAGTCATAGAAACAATGTTATCCTAGGGTTTACAAGTCCGAATACCCACTAAGGGTTTAGCTCTCCATGAAGCTATACAAAATCATCAAAGTATTTGTAACAAAAAACATAGCAAACATGAATAAAACCCCCTTGTGATGCGTGGCGATGGTCTTGTAAAGCCGCTCCGTCATCTCCACCAAGTCCCTTGTCAAGCCTAAGGCACACCTCGCCGAATCGATGTTGACGAAATCTCCCCCAATAGCTATCTTCCAAAGGACGTCGATGTCAATGTCGATATCGTAGACTCCCTCCAAAGCCCCACAAAATCCTCTCCGAACCCTAGCCAAGAGCTCTCCCAAAGTTGGGCGAAAGATAGGTCCAAAAGTCCCTGAATAAATCTCAAAACGTGATACATATAGGGCTGAAATCGGGCATCCACACGGTCGTGTGGATTTTCTGGAAATTGATTTCTGGTGCGCAGTGAACAGTAAACTGCTATAGTGATTTTGCTACAGTAAACTGCTGCAATACTTACACCGAAATTGCTCCCGACTTTATTTCTTCATCGATACCGCTAAGTTGCGCACACAACCAATGGTAGATCATGTTGTTTCTTCTTTTCTCCTCATTGACGAAGTTCTTCAATGTTACACGAGTTAGACTTCATGAGTGTGACTGTCTTTGTGCCCTCCAACTTATAGAACAATTAGAGCACATTGGAGGTTGGCACACACCCACAAGTCTAGAACCCGTACCTTGATCCTTGTTTGGTCCAAGAAACTCCTCAACAAACGCGGACATGACCTTGTTTTGCTCCTTTCTCCTGAACTCTTCTCCACAACCCTACATGCACAAAAGAACACAAATACACCCTAATTAATGATAAATCCTGAGAAAAGTAATGCTCAATGTAAAAAAGAATACTTCATATTACTTATACACGAGCACTTATCAACCACCTCCGACTAGTCTTTAAGACCTTTCATCAATACCACATCACCGCCAAACTGATGAAGTGCTCCTTTGCATGTTCCACTATAGCTTACTGTGGCCATCGTATCTCTGGAGCTGGTGTTGATGTTGATCGGGAAAAAATCCTCGTCCTTCAACAGTTGCCTCTTCCGACCAACGTGCGGGCCTGCATGGATTTCTCTGATTAATCGAGTATTTCCATCAATTTATCCAACATTACACCACTATCTCTAGTGTGTTGACTGATTTACTTCATAAGTCGGCATTCATCTAGAACCTTGAGGCCACCAAAGCATTTCAAGCATTGAAGTTAGCATTGACCACCACCCCAATGCTGCGACTTCCAAAGTTTGACCAACCTTTTCAATTACAAATGAAGACCTCTAATATCGGTGTCGGTACCATCCTATTACAAAACTAGCACCCTCTTGCCTATTTTAGTAAATCTCTCACACCAAGGCACAGGCATCTTCTACCTATACACTCGAAATATACACCATCACAGAAGATGGCTTTTCAAATTTGGCCGGTGATTCATGATCTTCACCGCCGATCAGAGTTTGTGTTCTTTCTTACATCAAACAGTCTAAACTTTCGATCAACAAAGATGGCTTTTCAAGCTTCTCAACTATGAATTCAATATTATCTACAAACCCAGAAAGATCACTAAACCGGCAAATACGTTATTATGCATTCCACACAATTCTGATACCCAGCTTCTTTCCCTACCGATCACTTGACCATTACCTGCACTCTGGAACATATTGCAACATATATACATAGAGGATCCCAAGATGCAATCTTTTTTGAGCTCTATGTGCGATAATCCAAATGATTTTTTGAACTATTACCTGAGAGACAATATCATTTTATTTCATAGTCATGTCCTCGTCCCCACCAACGCCGCTTTTCAATAATTACTGATAGCTGAATTTCATAATACCCCTACAGCCGGTCACACCGGCATCCGATTGGCATACCATCAAATTGCAAGTACTTTTGTATGGCTAACACTTAAACAAGATGTACTCGTATTTGTCAATATTTGCCGCATCTACTATCAAGTTAAACCATTCAACCATACATTTGTAGGACTTCTCCAACCGCTACCAATTCTCGGCCAAATCTGGGAAGTCGCAACATTAAACTTCATAACTCACCTGCCTCCTTCTTTCGGCAAGACCGTTATTCTTGTGGTTGTCGATCAATTGTCTAAACAATCCCACTTCTCTCCATTTCCAATGCATTTCATAGCAAACCTGGTGGCAGAAGTGTTCGTTAGAGATATCATACGCCTTCATGGCGTTCCTACTTCCTTGTTCTCAAATAGAGATCCTCTATTTCTCAGCCAATTCTGGCAGGAGCTCTTTCGTATGCAAGGAACTTAGCTCTCAATGAGCAATGCATACCACCCTCAGTCGGATAGGCAAATTGAAATTTTCAACAAATATTTAGAAGATTACTTGTGCGGCTTCACCTATGAGCATCCTCGCCATTGGTCTCTCCTCCTTCCCTGGCTGAATGGTACTACAACACGGCTTGGCATTCCTCCATTCAAATGACACCTTATGAAGCTGTATTTGGCCGACCACCTCCAACTCTACTAGACTACATGCCCAATATGACACTTACCGAAGCAGTGAATACAATCCTCAGTGACCAGCAATACATTCTTAATACACTGAAAACTAATCTCCTTAGAGCCCAAATTAGAATGAAGAATCAAACAAACACTAAATGGAAGGGTATTTCCTTTCAAATCGGCGACAGGGTCTTCCTCAAGCTGCAACCATACCACCAGATCTCGCTCATTGGCCAACAGACCACCAAATTATCGAAAAGATATTTTGGACCATTTCAAATCTCCGAGAATATCAGCACCATCGTATACCCATTAAGACTACCTGATCATGCCCAGTTACATGACATGTTTCACATTTCAAAACTTAAAAGATGCTGGGGTGACCCTAACGTCCAACAGCTTCCTTTCCTAGTGAATTTTAAAGGCAACCACCCAGTGCTCCAACTAGCTGAGGTTCTACGTTCACGGCTTAATCTCCAACACGGTCGTCATACTTGCCAACATTTAATTCGTTGGGAGAATCAGGCCACCTTTGAAGCTACCTAGGTGGCAGACAAAGATCTTCGTTGGAACTTTCCCCGGTTTCACCTTGAGGACACGATGAGTGTCGAAGGGAGAGCAAATGTGGCGGTTCTTACCACCAACAAGGATGCCAACATGGCATATGGTGAGTCATCCAAAGTGGAAGCTGAATGTGAGAAGAACGAGGATGCTAAATGCGGTGAGCACAAGAAAAGAGGAACCACTGAGAAACCCCGACGTGGAAACCGAGTACTAACGCAAGCCACGCGCTTTAAAGACTTTGTCATCAAAAGAAGCCTGGAAGTTAGAGCAACTAGTTAAATGTTTTCAATTAAATATAATCTGTTTGTCTCTAACGGTTGTCAAGGGACGTAAATATAATCAATGAAAGGCTAGAAATGGGCAAAAAATATTTTCCCCACTATCTATTCTCTTATCTCCTCTCTTTCTATTCCTCTTCTCTTATTTTTCCTTTCATCTTATTGTCATACGCTACATAAACCCTATCTTCAATGGTGGATTTGAGGTTGGTTTCACCTTGCCCCCTTTTTTTTTAAATAAATGTGGATAAATCATAGCTTTATTGAAGAAAACCAGAAAGAGAAAAAGAACAGTCCTCTCACCAGAGGTGAAGAGAAGGGTAAAATACATCGAAATAAAGTAGGGAAGGATACATCAAAATATAGTAAAGTGAAAGATAAATGTCAGGTAGGCGGGAAGCATCGTCTGGAACTTCAAGTCTACACCAGCAAAAGGTGGAGAGATTACTCCTGTGCTAGGTTTTGCTCTGGGTCGCCAGCTTGGTTGGACACTCTAGTGCTAAGGAAGTTGAGGGAGCGCATGATTTGTTGGGATGCTTCGGTAAGAGACTGCTGATGACTGTCGGTGAATGTTGAAAACCAGGAAAGTAGCATGTTAGCAGTTTTTAAAATAATAGTGTAAAACGGTAAAGCATTTAATTGAAAGATACGGGAATTTTGCTCATTCCAAATATTCCATAAAATTGCACGTGAAATGAGATCCCAAGTGCTTCGGAGTTGAGGATGGAGGGATGGAATCAAAGTTGTCCAGGTTAAGGGAATAGACTATGGACAAGAGATGGGATCAAAATGATGAAAGAAAAATTCCCAGATACATGTAGAGAAGGAGCAATTAAGAAAGAGATGATCCAGCTTCTCTGAGGCTTTATGGCATAGGACACAGGTATCAGTAGAATTTTGAAAGTTGTGGACTCTCTTGAAAAGATTTGTAAGAGTGAGGATTTTATCTTCTCTAGCTAGCCAAAAAAAAAGTGTTATTTTGCTAGTACTTCGAGTTTTCCAAAAGTTTTAATAAAGTGGATAACGCATTGCACCATCTATAAGGAACTTGTAAAAGGATTTGACTGTGAAAATTCCACCTTTTCCAAAGTCCAGTTAGGAAAGTAGTCCTGGATGAACTTTATGCAAGAGCGAAAAGGTAGTAGAGTGGAGTTCACTCCAGCCGAGAAGAAAGATTTATTTCTAGGTGGGATGTGAGTTAAAACTCCAGTTGAGCTGCAATTTAGGTAGTTGGATTGAATGATTTTAGCCCAACCACAATTAGGGTTGTGAGATAGTTTCCACCACCATTTCCCAAGAAGAGCTTTATTAAAATCCTAAAGATTGAGGATTCCCCAGCCTCCCAAATCTCGGGATCTGGTTATTCTGTTCCCGGCAACTAGTCTGATACCATTGGAACCCAGATCTGGTCCTTTCCATAAGAAATCATGATGAATTTGATCAATGTTTTTTATTACCTAGGCGGGAAGCTTAAAAACCAACATCCAATAGACTGGTATGGTTGAGAGTACTGAGTTGATGAGAGTTAAGCGGCCACCTAAGGATAAGTAATTTGCTTTCCAAGGAGTGAGTCTGGTTTTTTTCCAGAAAAAGATACTCCTAGATAGGTTAAGGGTAAGCAATTCCTGGAATAATTTAGAATTCTGGCTAAAGTGTAGTGTGGTTAAAAGCCAAAATTTGTGGAGTACAAGAAGCTCTTCGAGTAATTGATGGAAAGACCGGAAGATCCTTCAAAAATATAAAGGATAAGCTTAATGATATGGAGATCCTCTTGATCACCAGCAGAGAAGGTTAATAGGTCATCTGCATATTGTAAGTGGCAGAAATTTATAGATTGATCCAGGGGAACACCCACAAGTACTTTTGATATAAGAGCATGAAAAAACATAACACTCAAAACATCTGCAGCCAGAGCGAAAAGGAGAGGAGAAAAGGGATCTCCTTGCCGCAGCCCTCTTTTGCATCGGATTTAACCCTAAGTAGTTTCATTGATGATGAATTGGGCCTTAGCAATACAAAGAATAGTACAAACCTAAGAAATCCACCTAGCTCCAAAAGCCTCTAGCAGCGAGAACATCAAGAAGGAAATTCCAATCTAGAGAGTCAAAAGCTTTAGCGAAGTCCACTTTGAATACGTAGCCTAGTAATTTCCATTTTTGCAAGTTAAAGATTCTTTCTTGAACCCAAATAATATTGTCTGCAATGCACCTTCCCTTAATAAAGGCAGTTTGAGATTCATCGACCAGGTTGTCGATCACTGTGCTTAAGCGAGAAGCAAGGATCATGGAAATGATTTTGCAGGTGGAGTTAATAAGGCTTATAGGGCCAAAATCAGAAACTTCCCCTTGTGCGATGAGTACAATGTGGATCCAATTTAGGCGTTCATAGTTGAGGATCCATTATAGAAATTTTCGCAAAGTTTAACTAAAGAGTCCCGGAGGGTGGTCCAATGTTTTTGAAAAAAGAAAATAGGGAAACCATTCGGACCTGGAGCTTTATCTGAATTAAGATAAAAAACAGCTTGTTTTATCTCATCCAGAGATAAAGGAACTTTAGGCTGAGATAGATCTAATCTTTTCGTATAATCAAATAAATAATGCCAATCCAGTAGGAATCTGTCAGAAAGTGTGGAGCCAAAAAGAGAGTGAAAGTGAACATTGAATATTCTATCGATCTGCTCATTTCCTTCAAACCAATGGCTATTATGACATATACGAGGTATAAGATTTTTGTTTTTCCTACCATTGGCACCTTGATGGAAGAATTTTTTGTTTGAATCTCCCTCTTTGACCCATGTGATTCTGGACCTCTGCTTCCAATAAATTTCTTCCTAATTTAGAATAGAGTAGAGCACCGAGTGGATTTGGGATATTCGGTTGGATTCGTCCTCTAAGAGATTTTTACTTTCGCCAGTGATGCCAAGGGAATTACGTTCAGCGAGTAATCCTTTTTTAAGAAGATTAGGGGAGCTAAAGGTGTTCTTTGACCAAAGGCGAAGTTTGGCTTTCAGATGAGTTAATTTTTTGGATAGGATAAATGCACCACAACCAACAGGATTAATTTCCATCCACCAATTTTGAATTAGGATTTCTAATTAGGGATTTGTATACCAAAATTTCTCAACTCTAAAGATACAGGCACGTGAGAGATGATCACCAAAATCAAGACAAATAGGAGAGTGATCCGATCCAAATCTGGGAAGAACAAATTGAGTTGATCAAGGAAATAAGGATGACCAATTATGGGAGTAGAGGAATCTGTCTAAGCGGAACCAAATGGGATCAGATTGACCATTGGTCCAAGTAAATTTTCTCCCATTAATGGTGGGATTAATGAGGTTGAGCTCACATTGAATATTTTGAGAAACGGAGATGTCTCTTGGATTGAGAATTCCATTGTTTTTATCTTCAAGGATGAACACAGTGTTGAAATTGCCACAAATAACCCAAGGTGCAGGAAATGAGGTTTCTTAGGGTTTGGAGTTCATTCTAGAATTTGGATTTGGTGGCTCGAGAATTAGGGCCATAAACATTGGTGCAAGCCCAGGTAAAGTTGGTAACTTTATTGGAGAAACTGATGGAAATGGAAAAGGATCCTTTGTGAATTAAGTTTTCATCAACTTGGGAACTATCCCAAGCAATAATGATGCCTGCAGCAGTGTCGATCACAGGTAAGAAGTCAAATGAATCTAAACGCTTGCTTCCTATCGATCTCTAGATGGAGCTATGAAGATCTTGAAGTTTGGATTCCTAAAAGCAAGCAATGTCTACTTGTGAAGATAAAATAACATCTTTAACTAAGTGGCGTTTTGAGGGTCTGCCTAGACCTCTAACATTCCAGCTTAGAATCTTCATAAGAAATAGGTAGAACTAGCTATTAGATCTACAAGGAGATCCGTGAATAATAGAGGAAATGGAAGCTCTTTCCTTAATAGCCAGTCGAATTTTTTCTAGGCATTTAGATTTATGATTTGGAGATCCTAGAAAATTAATGCCACAAGAGTTGCTATAATTGAGAATTTTAGCATTAGTCCAAGATGAGAAAATAGAATTAATGAGATTAGGCGTACATTCTCGAGGGTCCTGAGGTATTTTCTTCTTGTAGATCTAGGAGGGTGTGGCACAAAACCTGCTTCTTCAGTCCAACGTCCAGATGGTTTCTTGGGGTCTGTCGCTCCTTCTTATTTGCTTTGAAGCAGTGGGATGCTGATCAGGAGGATTCCTCATTGTACCTGTTTCTTCCAAGACAAGATCAGAAGTGGGAGGATCAGTAGAAGTATCATGCATCATATCTTCTTCAAAATCAGGTGGATGATTAACTTGATCTGAATGATTGAGATTATCCTCTTCAAGAAAGATGTCATCATCGGAAATTTTGTTCTCTAAAAAATCCTCATCATCGCCCCAGTCAAGAAGTTCTTCGTCAGAGGGATCCTCTAAAGGGACATTCTTGGGAGAAGGATCTTTAGAGTAAAATTTGTCTGAGTTGATGCTTGGGATTAAAGTGCAGCCTCCATGAATAAAGATCCAATTATACCCATCTGGTATTGGTATGGTCGGGGGAAGGAGTTTTAGATGATTGGGTAAATTTCCTTGATTTAAAATTTCTGAAGGTTTGGAGTTGGGGGCTTCCTTGCTTAGGAATGAGGAAGCATTTCCTGCAGGAGTAGACTCAGAAGGATGGACTGATTTGCATGTGTTTTGGGTTTCCAAAGAGTGGAGGTGAAGTGCCTATCACGAGGCAACTGGTCTTTAAGAGAAGAAGACAGAGATAAGTCAACTTGTTGCTTATCTTGAGGCATAAAAATAGCATCAGTTGATTGATCAGAGATGTTCAAATCTCGATACATGCTCTCCACAATGGATGAGGAGGAAGTGATTAGTGGAGGGTGAATATCTCTAGGCATTTGATCCAAGTTGGATAAGGGGAATTGATCAGTGACCTGATCTCGAGAGGAGCTTATAATTGATGAGTTCAGATCTCGGCATTTGATTGGAGGATCATGTGAGGGACATTGATTTGAAATAATGCAGGAATCCTGGGAGTTCAAATCGCGAGGCAGGAGCGACGAGTTCAAAGTGCCAAATATGATATCAGAATTCCCACCTCGAGGTAAACTAACGGCCGAGGAGTGGTCATCCTTCACGTTGCCACTGCATGGCAACAGTATATCTCCGTCATCGGGTTTCACACAAGAAACATACAATGCACGGTAGTTACGGCCAGCGGCCGTTCGCCGGATGGCTTTGGATTAGCTCCCATAGTTTCTCTAATTTCAATTCTTGTCGGGTGGCTGAGACTAGAGCTACGCTCAACAATCTCGCCAGGAGTATTATCGACCAGGGGTTGAGAGAGAAGTTCTTTACCGTTGTTTAACTTGGATAAATGAGGAGAATTGCCAGAGGACGAAGCAATAGTGGGAAGGATAGAAACATCTTGAGATGTTTGGGAAGATTTGTGGATCAATGGGCCTTGAACAACCTTCGAAGGGAGAACATGAATTCCATCGTTTTCGAGTTTGACTTTAAAGCTTCGGATGCCCGCATCCACTGTGACCTCCAACGGAAAACTGATGGGATTCTTGTGTCTTACCAGGGTTCGCAAATGTTCAAGGGTGATGTGCTCCATTTTTTGAACATATATTAAGTCTCCTATCGGCTGAAGAATGTCAACGATTGAGTCCCAGTTCCAACAATGAAGAGGGAGATTAGAAATTCTGATCCAGTTATAATTACTGTCTGCCACCGCATGAGAGCTAAATTCGGCTGTCCAGAGGAAAAGGTAGATTCTACATAGACCATGCTTTGTATTCAATGATAAAGGGCTTCATTTAATAACCATTGCGGCATCTCTAGCAGAGGCCATCGTGAGAACAAAGTCATTCTCAAAGGGGGTGATATGCTCGTAGTGAACATTGCCCAAGCATTGGGGTAAGGCTTCATTTAGAGAAAGGACGCTGGCGTTGCCGGAGATGGTATGAATGATTATCATTTTTTTGAGATCTTCTTTGGATTTAAGAATGGCTTCAATGATGGGTAGGGAAACACGATAGGAGGAGGAAGAGGGTTTGACTGGGACTCGAAGAAGGGGCTTGAGCTCCGAAGAGTTAGCCAGAGAAGAGTTTTTGGTTTTGATTTTGGCTTTCTTGGCGTCAATGTGATGAGGGGGAGAGCGGAGAGGGCATCTGATCTCGAAGTGACCTACTCCAGAGCAAGACCTACAAGTAAGTTGGTGTCTGCATTCATCAATCTTATGTCCTGATCATAGACACATTTTACAAACTTCCCCGGAGTCCGGCGATCGTCGATGCTTCAGAGAAGGGTGTCCTGCGAGGTCAAGTAATGAGGGTAGGATGGCTTCCGAGGAAGGGGGGTTGGAGCCACAGCAGCATAAGATAGACCTTCCCTCACTGGAGAGTCTTTTGGTTCCAGTTGTACAGGTGGGGTTTGAGAGTGAGTTCACTACAACAAATTTGATTATTACTGGCGCACACGTTGGCCTCACACAATATCAAATTCTCAGTCATATATCATATTTGATGACATTCACCATGGCGTCACAACACTCGTCACCTTTGCACCATAGCTAAAGATAAATTATGACAGTATGCACATTATCATCATTAAATGCTAAATTATACATGACACCATAAATGAATGTCACATTATACTTATGTTTGGGTGACACTTATTTTTGTCATACAATAAATTCTAGAGTGTAACACAATATCATGAAAATATTTAACTATGAATGGCGAAAATCATATTGTCACACGAGTAGGTGACGTAGGGTTCGTCACCCTTTATTAAGAAAATAACGTCAGTGGATGTCATCGTTCGTCACACAAGATGAGAGAAATCTTCATCTATTCATGATGGAAAGAAAGACCGTCATGCGTATAGATGACGTATGGTATGTCACCCATTATTTAAAAATAATGTCACTAGATAACCAACATCGTCAGCAAATATGAGATAAATATTCAGTTGTTCATGACACAAACATGAACATCACATGAATAAGTGACATATTTGTTATGTCACTAGTTATAGGAAAATCGTAACAGAATATTTGTAAATGTCAAATTAATCATGACATTAGCATAATCGTCACTCAAATGGGTGTTAAAGCCAATCATTTTGTGACATTTGCAAAATTAAAAGGTGACAAATAAGCTACATATTTGTGGTCATGAATATTTTAATATAATTTTTTATCAAATATATTTTTGCAATCTATATTATTTTATATCATGATATAAAGAAAAGTAGAACAAAATGAAATCAATAGCATTAAATAAAATATCGCACAATCTCAAACATAAATCATTTAAATAACAAAGTAATCCAAAAATTAATAAAACATCCTCACATATTGATAAAGTTAACATACTTTAACAGAAAGAAAAGAAAAAAAAAGTCCAAGCAAATTGATAGGTGTTGCAACTTATTTGATAGCTTTCAATCCGATTCTTCTGATGACAATGATTCCATTGATGGAGAACTCAGTTCACTTGAAATTGTAATACATAAAAAAAAAGACTTAATTGAAAAAATAAAAAAATGCAATGATAAGTAAATTAAGAGATAATGACAATGCATGGTAAAATAAACCTAAAGCATACTATTACCTGCAAATTCAGGCATTTGCACTTGTATTCCATAGCCAACCATAGCTTAAGTCATTATTTGCATATGATCTCGAATCAGTTCAAAATTCAACTTATGTTGCTTAAGCTTACGCTTAGACTGTTAAAGGTTGTCCTGATTGTTCATTATTTGAGTTTGTTGTATAACTCTTTTTTTACTTCTATATCTCAATCCGGGTGTCATCCTACATGGAACAATTTTCAATATAAATTAAGTATAATCAAATTGAAGAATATAACTTAAAAAAAATCATAATTGAAGTTTAGATGAATTAATAGGTGTTTAGAGAACAAATATATTGAGTTTGAGGAGACAACAATAACAAATTCATTTGAAATTAAGAAATCAATGTTTAATTGGAGAAGTAGATTATAGTGCACTTAGAGAAAATAGTGGGATGAAATGAAACAAATCAAAATAATATAACTTTAATTCATACCTTGTCTTCTTTAGTGAAGTGTTGTCTTTGGAGAAAATTTTCAATAGCTCTCTTGCATAGGCAATGAAGAAGATGAATTGTGAAGAGAAGGGTTTTTCTTTTTAAGTTACAAAAATATTGGGTGAAATTTAGAAAGGGTTAGATTTTTCCTAATTTGTACAAATTTTTAGAAATCATGTTTGGTGAGAGTGAAAAAAAATAGTAAAAATAAAGATATAAGAAGGTTAGGTAAAAGTTGGAGGACTAAAAAAAGGCATATCATAATTAATACAAATTTTTAGGATCTTGATTATACAAAATTTTAGCTACAATTTTTGGCAAGAGTGGAGAAAATATGCAGGTTGCTAGGGGTAACAAATTATTATATTTATACTTCCAAATTGATAGCAAAACCACATATCAAATAATCTTTAGAAAAACTAGGATAATAAGAACTTAGGTAAAACCACACCTTATTAGGATTTTTCATATCAATTTGTTTTATTTTATAATTTAATTGTTTGTATTTCCGTATAAGATTTTTAAGATGGCATTATAGAAAGACATTATTGGGTATTGTAAAAAAAAAATTCATTATCAAAGTTTTTTATTTGTTATTTTTTTCAATAATTACATGTAATTTTTATATAATTTTTTAATATAGATGATTAGATATTATAAACACTAGGATTATTTTTTATTTTTAATACATGGTGTCCTTGATGTCATATCCACTATTTCAATTTTATAATTTAATTGGTGTCATATCAATTTGCTTTTATTTTATAATTTAATTGTTTGTATTTGCATATAAGATTTTTATAATGGTATTATAGAAGGACGTTATTGGGTATTGCAAAAATATTTTTCATTATGAAAGTTTTTTTGTTATTTTTTCAATAATTACATGTAATTTTTATATAATTTTTTAATATAGATGATTAGATATTACAAAAACTTGGATATTTTTTTATTTTTAATTAAAGTTATTTTTAAAATGAGGGCATTTGCATTGTTTGTAATAAAAGGTTATCATTTATTTATATTTATAAATTATTTTGATACATAATTTGTCAAAGCTATAAAAAACTTTTTTACAAATTAATTTTTGAGCTAAAAGTTTTTATTATATCTTAAGGTGTGTGATTCTTTATATTATTGGCAAGATTGGGAATTGAACCCACCTTCTGCATCATGAGAATGTGTGATATATTTATAAAATTTGTGTACTCGTCGGACATGTGACTTGTCCACTTCATAAAAAAATTTAAAACAAATTGTTAATATATATATATATATATATATATATATATATATATATATATATATATATATATATAGCTTGTTTTTGAAACTATATATATATATATATATAGCTTGTTTTTGAAACTATATATGAATACCTACATTAGCTTATCGAATATTATATTACCCATCTCTCTTTAATGTAAAGTTATAATTTTATTCTTGTTCAACCATTAATCTCACTGATAAGTACTTTCGTTAGAATGAAAATGATACATCATTATGACAAAAACTTATTGTCATGCATTAATTTAACTAATGTGACATTATACAATTTCTTATAAAAATGATATATGTATGTATGACAAATTAGATTGTCCTAAATTCGTATACTTTAGTAATATATATATACACGTCATAATATAATTAAGATGTATGACAAAATCAAATGGTCACAGATAATGTACAATGTTATTAGTGATATAATGTCAAAATCTGTTTTAAAAAATGGCGTTATATTTTCATCATAAACAATGCAATACCTTGATGATGGAATGGGAGTGTCACTAAAAAATGTTACCCTCGATCTTCTTTTGGAGGAAGGTGCCACACATTACGTGACGCCAGTGATAAAACATCCAAATTTGTTTAAAAAAAATGACATTACATATTCATCACAAACAATGCAATACGTTGATGACGACATGAGAGTACCACAAAATATTGTTAGTGCCACTAAAAAATATTACCCTCCATCTTCATTTGGAGGGAAAATTTGGCGCCACATTATGTGACGCTAGTGATGAAACGTCAAAATTTGCTTAGCAAACATGATGCTATATATTCGTCACACAAAATGCAATATGTTAATGACAAAAAAATAGTGTCACAAAATATTGTTAGTGTCACAAAAAAATATTACCCTCCATCTTCATATTAAGTGAGAATTTGGCCCCACACAATATGTGATGCTAGTGATAAAATGTCAAAATCTGTTTAAAAAAAAAGACGTTATGTTTTCGTCACAGGTAATGTAATACATGGATGACGAACTGAGAGAGTTACAAAATATTGTTAATGCCACTAAAAAAACTTCCCCCCATCTTCATTGAAGTGAAAATTTGGCGCTATGCATTATGTGACACTTCAATGTGACGTTGTCAAACATTGTCACATACAATATTTCATTTTGTGGAATTGAGTGACAATTTATGATGTTCGTCACAATATATGCATGTGTTGTGACGGTTCCAAAATGCGTCATGTAGAAAACCGTCACTAATCATCAAATTTGTTGTAGTGATTGCAAGAGTTTGTCTGGAGGATCTAGTATTTGCTGTAAAGGAAGGAGCTCCTCTTTCTGGATCCACCACGGAATCCCCTTCAAAAGCTTCCACGGGAGTGCCAAGGGCCACCAAAACCGTCATAATCTCCACCAGAGTTGCCACGATAGCTGCTAAGAAATCTCATGCTGATACAAGCTCCGATCACCGCCATTTACTACTTCCACGGGAGAGATCTCATCCTGATACTTACCCCCCTTTCCAAATTAATTTTGTTTTTTCTTTTTTTTTTTTTCTTAATTTTAGTTGACATATCAGTGGTTGAAGGGAACAAGAAGAAAAAAAAACGCTTTTGTGGGTATTTAACCATGAGGTGAAACATATGGGGTTTTATGCTATCTGAATGCCAATTGGTTGCGTTCAATTTTCATTTTCCATTTGGGTTATATACGAGAGACTAGTTTTACGTTGTCACCTAATTATCAGCTTTCATAAACTTTTTTATTTGTCCTTTGATACTATTTCATTTAATTATCAATTTTTGTTTGTGTTTAATTCGTGTGTTTTCATGCCTTCATTGCACTTGCAGTTGTACACATAGGGGACTGTGTTTTCATGTGAATTGGTTGTGTTCAATTTTCTATAAATATATTTGTAAATATTTATAGGAAAAATGATGTATATATATACTAGTACTATGTCCATGTTGCACATGGGAGAAATGGACGTAATAGAAGAAGTTAATAATAATATTCACACTAAAGACAAAATTATCATAGATGATTTTGGTAATAATGTTTGATGAAACTTCACTTATTCAAATTTTTTAAAACAACAAATTTAATCTAAATTTTGAAAAATTATTTATTGATTTTCGTGACACATTGAACAATTCTCTAATTTTTATTTTAGAAAAACCTCTTTTAAATACCAAATAATGAGTTTGAAAATAAAATAAAATAAATACATTCAATCTATGGACATATTGAATTGATATAACTAATAAAATCATTGATGATATATATAGAGGATGCATGGCTTATCACTTCAATTTTTTTTTTTTTTATTCTCTAATCACAGTGGCTGACTATTGATTAGATATTAATATTCATAACAATTAACAAAAAATATAATCAACCAATATTGTATTTCATCGTCCTTTGTAGATTAGTAAAAAATAGCATGATAAAATTATATATAAAAGATGATTTCTATGGTCTTGTACTATGTATTATTTATAATTTATTGTTTTTAATAAATCATAATTAATTTAGGACTAAATTATAAATATCTTCGTGGTTTAACAAATATAAACAAATTTGTGCAACCCCATCAAATAAATTAATTTAGTAAATTAATAAAATAAATTCGCAATCTATTTACATTAAAACAATTAATGATATACCAAATGAAATTATTGATACCAATATATAAATGATGCGTAGTATTATTATCATTCATAGCAAATGATATAAATAAATTATATTATCTTCATTAATTTAATTTAAATGATAATCTTCAATCCTTTGGAGCTAAACTAACAAAAAATTAGCACAAATAAAGTTGTCTTATATGAATTACTAAAATAATAAAATAATAAATTACGGATGCTCATTTTCTTATTTCATTCTTTTATCTTATTGCTTGCAATCTGAGTAGTTGGAGTGCCATCAGATGCGATGATTACTTAAAGTTTTTGAAGGATTACAAATCCCATCAGACCTTGAACCTAATCAATAAAAAACCATCACACAATTAACAAATATAACAAATGAAATAGTAATTAATAAATAATGTACTAAATAATTGATTGATTAATGAAACTTGAGCTTCCTATTTAAAGAGTGTAATATTAAAAATAAGACAAAATATACTATTTATTATTATCAATTTTATAATTTGATAAATAAACAACTTTAAATTATCATAGGATGAATTACCCTAAATTTATATTTTAAAAATTTATTTGAAAAATATTGATATAAAAAATTGACTCATTAATGAAAACTTGAACTGAAAATAGATAAAAGACCTAAATTTATTATGGAATTAATTTACCTATATAGACCAAATCACTAATATTTGAATAAATATAAGATAGGATATTTATTAAAAGTTGTCTTAAAAATATTAATATAATTTAATATAATATATTATATTATAATTATTCAATGTTTAATATTATTATAATATTTTAAAACGATTAATGATATACCTTATGAAATTATTTATATGCATACAAATGATAGTAGTATTAATATTCATAGCAAATGATATAAATAAAATATATTATTTTCATTAAAAATAAATGATAATTAAGTGTTAAAATAACAGGAAATTAACACAAATTAAGGCGCCCTATATGAATTACTTAAAAAAATATTCCTAACTCTATCTTTTCATATTATTGCTTGATATCTAAGTAATTGGAGTGACATCTACTCTTATTTATCATTTTTAATTTTATAATTTGATAAATAAAACTTTAATTTATCTTGAGATGACTTAATCTATATTTATATTTTAAAAAGTTATTTTAAGCGTATTAATCTCAATAATTGATTGATTAACGAAAACATTAACTTATAAGATGCAAACAATTAATTTAGGACTAAATTATAACTACCTTCATGGTTAAGCAATGTAATCCCTCTAATAATTTGTAATTAATTTAGAACTAAATTACAAATATTTTCATGCCCCCTCTAATAATTTACAATTATCTAAATGTGCAAACCTATCGAATAAAAAAGCAAATTAATAAAATAAATTCACAATCTATTTATATTAAAACGATTAATGATATAACTAATGAAATTATTGATATCAATATAAATTATGCATAGTAATATTAACATTCATAGAAAATGATATAAATAAATTATGTTATCTTCATTTAATTTAAATGATAATCTTCAATCTTTTGGAGCTAAGCTAAAAACAATTTAGCACTAATAAACTTGTCCTATATGAATTACTAAAAAAATAAAATAATAAATTACGGATTAACTTTTTTCTTATTTTATTTATCCAATTACTTGAAATCTGAGCAATTGAAGTTTCATCTACTTTAATTGAAACGTCATCTTCAACAATGACCGTTTTACCAAAATATGTAATCACTCACAGTTTTTGAAGCATTACCAATCCCATTAGACCTTTAACCTAATCAATCAAACCATCACACAGTTAATAAATATAATAAATAATTAACAAATAATATATTAAATAAGTGATTGAATAATGTAGTCCTCAACAAATATTATATTGAAATTAATTTATAGAATTGGTAGGGATTGGTCATTGTTTCCAATGAAAAATTAAATATAAACAAACATATGCTACCCCATCGAATAATAAAGCAAATTATTAAATAAACCAACAATCTATTTACATTAAAATGATTAATGATATACTTAATGAAACTATTGATATCCATATTAATGATGAGTCATAATATTAATAATCATAGTAAATAATATAAATAAATTATATTATCCTCATTTAATTTAAATGATAATCTTGAATCTAATGGAGCTAAACTGACAAAATTAACACATATAAACTTGTCCTATATGAATTACTAAAAATATGAAATAATAAATTACGGATTCATTTTTTCTTACATCATTATTTTTATATTATTGCTTGAACTCTGAGTAATTGGATTGTCATCAACTCTAATTGAAACCTCATCTTCAATAATAGCAGTTTTACTAATAGCTGCAAGCACTCACAGTTTCTAAAGCATTACCAATCCAATCGTACCTTGAGTCTAATTAATCAAAGCCATTACATAATTAACAAATACTATGTTAAATAATTGATTGATTAATGAAACTTGAGCTTCCTATTTATAGACTATAATATTAAAAATAAAATAAAATAAAATATTTATCATTATCAATTTAATAATTTGATAAATAAACAACTTTAATTTATCATAAGATGAATTAATCTTAATTTATATTTTGAGAATTTATTTAAAAAGATTGATATAAAAAATTGACTAATTAATGAAAACTTGAATTTAAAATAAATAAAAGACTTAAATTTATTATGAGATGAATTAGCCTATAGGCAAAATCTCTAATATTTGATTGAAGATAAGATAGGACATTTATTATTATTAATTTTACAATTTGATATATGATGTATGATATCTATTTTTATATTTTTTTTTAAAAGTTGTTTTAAAAATATTAATCTAACAAAAGACATGATATTTATCATAATTAATTTTATAATTTGATAAATAAAATATTTTAATTTATTAGGTAACCTCTTTGTATTTTAAAAGTTTAACAATAGAATAATTTAATTTAATATACTATATTATAAATATTCAATGTTTAATATTATTATAATATTTTAAAAAGATTAATAATATACCTAATGAAATTATTACTCATACAAATGACAATATTATTAATATTCATAGAAAATAATATAAATAAATTATATTATTTTCATTGAAATTAAATGATAATTAAGAGTTAAAATGACAAAAATTTAACACAAATTAAGTCGCCCTATATTATTTTTTATATTTTAGAAAGTTATTTTAAAAATATCAATCTGGTAAGAAATTTATCATTATTAATTTAATAAGTTTTATTTATTATAAAAAAATAATCTATTTGTATTTTTAAATTAAATAGTAAGATAATTATACTATAATATAATTATTGAATGTTTAATATTATTTTTATATTTTATTTAAGTTTTGGAGGGAAAACTTTTTATGAGAGTTTGACACGTGGTATTTTTCTCTTCTACTTTAATATATATATATATATATATATATATATATATATATATATATATGATATTTTTTCCACTAAACTTTTTTGATATTTTTGAAGCAACATTGTAGGGCAAATGTTATTGAAAACCATTAATATGATTTTTAAGCTATACTTTTAATAAATATTGGTATAATTTTATTTGTTTCTATGTTTATAGTAACAGCTCTACTAATAGTTACAAGAGATTTTTGTATTACAACTTTGTTTTTAAGATTTTAGGGACATTTAAAGAAATATCGGTATTAAGAAGTTTATAATTCGACTTATGTAACAAATGCTATAATTCAATATCACTTTTATTGCATCAATTTATTATGGTATTTGAAAACATCATTTTAAGTTAGGATTTAGGAAAAAGATTTAAAACATCATTTGATGTAAACATTATTATATTTTATTTGCTAGTACTTGTTGAACCACTTATTATATACATCTTAAAAAGTAGAGGGACTAATTGGGAGCATTTCTCCCTAAGTGAGTATATTTTCAAAAGTAGAAGGACTAATCAGGAGCATTTCTGAGTAGAGGGACTAAAAGGGAAGAGAGAGAAAAATAGAAGGACCAATTCGGGTATTATACCTTTTTTTTTTATCAAATTTAGTGACATTAGTAAGTTATGTTGCTATAATGATAGTTTTTATAATTTGCTTTTGTGACATTCAAAATAATTGTTGTAATAGTGCCCATATGACTTTTCTATATAAACATCTCAATAATTCTTGCATTTACTTTGTCTTTTACAAGCAATGTATACAATGTAATTTTTTTTATGTTTTACAATCACCGTTGTAGTTGAATATATATATAATGATGTTTAGTCCAATTAGACTGGCCGAATTGGTAGTCGGAATGGCATGGATGCCAACGTGGAATCCATGTCAGTAGCCACATCACTCATTCTTTTTTTTTGTAAAAAAAATTAATTTCTTTTTATCATCTAAACCTTGTAAATGGTAAATGTGAAACCTCCCCTTAAATACTAAATTATAAATCGCAAACACCTCTACCGAAGTTTATGGTTTATTGTTTTGGGTTTAGGGCTTAGGGCTTAGAATTTAGGGGTTAGGGTTTAAGGTTTAAGGTTTTGTTTTTGTTTTTTTTGAATTTTGCTTATAAGATTTTAAAATATTTATATTTAAGATTTTAGGGTATTAGGTTTAGATTTTAGTATAAATCCTTCAAATTTAAAAATTATAAATCATTAAGGGTTTATATATATATATATATATATATGGATATAATACAAAAAAATTATATTATTTTCAAAAATGTTTGTGAAAATGTATTGTTGGCCAATTATTTTTTTACAAATTACTATAAATAGTAAAAAAAAATATTATAATATTAGAAAAATATATTTGTAAAATGTTATTGCCAGGTCTCTTGACATTTAATAAATTTGTTATATAATAACAAAATAATATTTTGTAAAAATTTATTGTTCAACAACTTGATTTTTTTGTATAAATATTATCCAAAAAATATTTTTTAGAAAATGTTTAAAAAAATCTATAATTTGTCTCCTTCACTTTTACTTATCCTCTAAAAAAAATTTTCAAACCCCTCTAAAAAAATTTTTAGCCACCCTTAAAAAACTTTTCTCGCTCCACCTTTGACCAAGCGATATATTCTTTAGCTCTAGACCCGAATTTATAAGTCCATCCTGACCGCGTCCCCGAACACGAGTATGGGAAAATTTTCTCCATCCCCATCTCTATCTCCTTAGGGATTATTCAGGTTTAGGGATTCCCCAGCCTAAATTAATTTTTTATAAATATAAAATGTTATAAAATATTTGATATTCTTTTGCCCAACCCCGGCCTCAACCCTAACCCTAATATTTTTATTATTATTTTCTATAACAAATATATATTATTTAAATTAAATATCTCGGGGCTAAGACCAAGGGCAAGGAATTGGGTTCTCCGTCAGGGCCAAGGTCCATCGACAACCCTAGCAGCATAAACTTTGAAGTAATCTAGTGTGTTGTTGTAACAAGCTTCAAATTATTCTTGCTAAATAACATGCTCAACATCAGAACCTAAAGGAGGCTTGTCACTGGATGACCTAATATTAGGGGACTCAATAACATGCTCAATGTCAGGATCGGGAAAATTTGATGGGGTATTTTCATAAAAATAAAATGGGGTATAATCGGAAGGAAAGTTGGTGTCACGCCCTGCCCCGCGGGTCCCTCACACGACATATCGCCACGACACGACAACCCAGGGAAGACCCAAAACTGCCTCAACCCTAGGTAGCCGTAAGGCTAACCTACTCCCTGTACATTACATCTATGACCACGATCCATAACTTAACAATTAATACCTATATTACTCATCTTACTCAAGAACATCAATTTAACACTAAGGTTAGAAGTATAAGCAAAAACATCCACCACAACAATAACAACCACAATAAGTCCCAACTCAAAATACACCATCTCCTACATAGTGCAGTTCAGACTGACATACAGAAGTGTTTCAAATAGAGAAGGACATGGTAGGGTTCAACAATACATAGTGGATCCCTGATAATACATGCCAAGAAATAAATAGCATACACAACTCAAAATGAGAAGACAATGATGACCCTAGCCAAGCACTTCATGCCTTCACCCCTACGCTGTGCTATCACCTGGGAGGAAGAAAGAGGGGGTGAGTAACTAGGTTACTCAGTGAGGGATTAATCATAGGGTTAGCTCAAGCATAAACAAATATAAATAAAACATCATAAAATGCTTCAATTCTTAACAAGAATGAAAATACTTTGCATAAAGAATATTCACATAAGAACATAACTTTTCTCAATAAAATACAAATAGAATTTCTTTGAAATCATCAAGAAAATACATGCCATTCTGGATCTAATATATGCACAATTCTTATCGATATTTTCAAATATCAAGATGCTTAGAAATAATTAACTCATCGATTACAAATCAACAATAATGTCCAGAATGGCCTCAAAACCCTCCGTCGCTAACCATGGCCTTGGTTAGGTCTGGAGCTACCAAGATGCACGTATCTTGGCATTGGCCGCTGGGAAGTTCGTGTGGTGACTCCGAACAACCCAACTATATCCATGTCAGGGATCTACGCTCCCACCTGACATGGAATAACCATTTTGACAGTATTCCACGTCACCTCTATATAGGTCGGCCCATGGAAACCATCCACCTCTTACTGCAGTAAGTACTATAGCTCGGCTCCCATGTCACCATCAAAGAATTTAAACAATAACCCGGCCGTATGCTCAATGTATACAACATGATAGCATAATTCTCAATAAGAGATCATAAGTGTTCACAATGGCAATTCTCACTCCAAGAGTGATTGATTTGGTCATAACATTGGTAATGAAATCATTTTCATCAAAAGTCTCATACAAAGGTGTCTTTTGAAAATACACTTCAAACATTGCATTAACACAATGAAAACCAACTTGATTTCACATGCCTTTTTGTTCATCATAATGAGAACATCAAATCTCTTGAAAATACATAGTTTGAAACATATATTTCGAACATAGAGTTCCAAACCATAACCAATATATATAATTTGCAAATATTTCTAGAATTGAGCCAATTCATAAATCACCATGACTCTAAGCTTCAATTTAAGCTTTCAAAGAGATTTAGCAATAAGAAGTCTATAATTCAAAGCAAACAACTCAATTATCAAAAGAAACATCATGCATGAATCATAGTCCAACTTTGGTAATTTCCCACTCACAAATTTGGCGAGCAAAACGTCTCGGTGTTACTTCTCCACAGGCTCTTTGCCCTTACTTGAAACCTCACCTCCTAGAAGCAATCAAACAATCAAAACAAGCAACCATACATCAACAAACACTTGATTAACTAAAATGAAGGAAAGGTTCAAAGAGTGATTTTGACTCCTTCATTTTATTGATAATGCTTTGGTAATTTTTATGGTTGAGGGACTTGATGTTGTTGATCATCTTGTCTCGCAGTCGTAACACTACATTTGGTATATTCTTTGAACCTACAAAGAGATTATGCAAATAAATTTCAAATTTCAAATTTCAAATTTCAAATTCAAAATTCAAATTCAAAATTCAAAATTTAAAATTTAAAATTAAAAAAAAGAAAAAAAAAAAAAAAAAGAGAGAAAAACCCTTGGCCTTGCTTAGACGATGTTGCAAGTCCGGCATCAGCATTAACTCCATCACCTTCCAATCATGTTGTAGGAACAGAAGAATGACCTTGTCTCGACGGTGGAGAGTTGTTGTCCTTTTGAGCAACTAGAGTTCCAAAGAAAGATTATTAATATTCATGTCTTAAAATAATAATAATAATAATAAATAAATAAATAAATAAATAAATAAAAAACCTTGATCTTGCTTTGGCAAATTTGCAACCCCAATATCGGCCACCACTTTCCAATTCCTCCGTGGGAGTATTAACATCCTTGGAAGTTTCTTGGACGTCTGAATAAATATATATATATATATATATATATATATATATATATATATAATATAAGGATAAATAAAAAAATAAAAATACATATTCACGTTGATTCATGCACAAAATAAATAAATAAATCAATAAATAAATAGAACCTTCGTTCAGTACTGCTGGAGATGCGTTGACAATATCAACATTACCACTAACATCAGTGTTTCTGCCATCACTCTCCGATTTCTCCATTGAAGTGGGGGCATCTCATATGAAATTTGTAGAAGAAATTTGATTAAAAGATGAAGTACTTTCATCCTCTTGAACAGCTGGAATTAAAAAAAAAGTAAAAAAATAATAATAAATAAAAAAATAAAGAATAAAAAATCGTTATTCGTCATTAAAAAAAAAACCTTCTTGGATAATTGGAGGGTTCTGCTGTGGCTCATTTTCCAAGGCAACCGGTATATCCCCTAACAAAAAAATTAAAAATAAATAAGAAAAAAATATATAATAAAATAACATAAAATAAAATAAATTGAATAATAATAATTATACCTTGTGGTGGATTGGGAAGAGCTTCTTCAATTTCAATATTTTCCTCTACCCCAATGTTTTCTTCCATCCCAACATTGTCGCCTACTCCAACATTTTCCTCGGCGCCAACACTTAAACCTTGTGGATTTACTTGATCTGGAGATAAGATATCATCAAGTTCATGTCTAGATGAAAAGGAAAAGGAGAAAGAGAAAGAGAAATTTCTTACCAACATGAGAGTTTATGTGCATCTCTAGACCTGATGGAGGGACATCATCAATTCTTGGAGGACTGGGAATAACCCTAACATTATCCAATGGGGTTGTCATGAATTTGTATGCCTGTTGGCCAAATATTTTGAGTCAAATAGAGATTTGAATTTTGAGTCAAATAATAAATTTTGAATTTTACAATTAAAATTTATCTTTCAAATCAAATAAAGGTTTAGACTTTGAGTCAAAGTTGAGGCTTTAAGTCAAATAAAAAATCTCATGGAATTTACAAATTCAAACTTTGAGTCAAAATTTTGGCTTTCAGTCAAATAAAAGTCTAAAAGTTACAAGTTTAGACTTTGACAAAAAATAGATAAAATAAAAAAAAATCATGAAGAAAAGGAAATTTTCGGAAATTCCCGATTTAAAAAATTCAGAATTACAAATAATAATAATAATAAAAATAATAACTTTGGAATTTCAAAATAAAAAAAAAAATTTGTGAAAAATCTGGAATTTCCGAATAAAAATCTAAACAAAAAATCGTTAAAAAATTTTGAAATTTCCAAATTTAAAAAATATCTGAATTAAAAAAGGTGTGAAAAAAACAAAAGAATTTTTGGAATTTTTGAATTTCAAAAAAAATCGTGAAGATAAAGAAGTTTTCGGAATTTCAGAATTTCCGAATTTGAAAAAAAATTTGGAATAAAAATCTTAAAAAAAAGAAGAAAAGAATTCAGAATTAAAAAATAAAACAAAATAAAAAAAGATCGTGAGAAAATATTTTAGAATTTCTGAGTTTAAAAAAATCACGAAGAGAGAAATTTTCTGAATTTTATTAATTTTAAAGAAAAAATGAAGAAAAAGAAAATTTTCGGATTTTCTAAAAAAAATTCAAAAAAATAATATAATAAAAAATCGTGAGTGAATATCTTTATAATTTTAGAATTTTGAAAAAAAAATTCGTAAAAAAAGTCTTCAAAATTTTTGAATTAAAAAAATAGTAAAAAAATCCTAAAGAAAGAAATTTAGAATTTCTGAATTTTGTTTTTCTTTTTTAAGAAAAAAGAGAAGGAGAAGAAGAGAAAAAATCGCAAGGAAAGGAAATAATGGGGAGCAGATTTTTAATAATAATAAAGTAATAAAAAATAATAACTGAATAAATAAATAAATAAATTTGGCATACCTTCAGTCCTTTGCTGCTTTGCGGGGATAACTGGATCTACAGTAGAGTCAGTGTGATCAATGAATATACTCTCATTGATAAATCTGTAGCTCTTAGAAGACTGCCCTCGTTCCTTCTTAATAACTCTCCTGTCTCTAAAGTCATCTTGAATCAAAGATGAATAACTTTGTTGGAAGAAGGCTTCCACAGTCCTCAACCATTTATGTGCATAGACAAGTATAAGTCTTCCCTTTCTGTCATGCTCAAGGATGTAGAATGAGCTAGATGTTTTCTGGCGAGGAAGATGAAGCCAATATCCCCCAAGGGTCCCGAGAGAGGGAGCCCTCCTAGGAATATCAATATACGCCGGGGCATGCTGATCATATCCAAATTGGATCGCAAATCGGTGTGGATTGTAAGGTTCCGCAAAGAGATCTCCTGCAGACCGGAGTGGAAGGACTCCACAACGAAGATTCATCACATATTCCACGGTATATGAATCCAACACTCCCTGCCGGATATCTGGAATCTCGCACTATCTTGTTATTATGACGCATGAATGAGAAAGGGCGGGATATGAAATTGTCTTCATATCGGATGAATTTCCTCACAGTCACAGGATTGACAAATGGAGTTGTGGTGGAGTTCATAAGTTGCAACATTTTTGGTATTCGCAGCAACCCAGGGACGAAGTAATGTTGTCTATGTTCCTCTTAAGATATATGCTCCGGAAATAATAGCCAGCCCAAGCATACAAGAAGTGAGCAGGGAATACTGTGGTAGAAAATCCGTGCCCTCTCCTTTGATTAGCCATGGCATTCAAGCCCAAGTATAAGCGCGCTAGCACTGCAAGGGCAAAAGCTACTCTCCTCCCATGCGCAATGTTGCATGCCATCATAAAAACTCCCGGCCTAATCACCTTACGATCACCCGGCATGATAAAAAAACAAATCCAAAGTGCTATAAAAGCAACTAAATCTGCTTTGGAAACGTGCTTTGGAGGGGGATTAGAAGCCGTTTCATACCGGGAACTAAGTCTTGGCTCTCTAAAAAAGTCCACCCAATCCTCAAAGAACATATCTTGGCCAACACTTCGCCTTGAGAGCCACTGAAAGATGTCGAAAATATTTCTCAAAACAGAAAATTCAGGGCTATACTTTCTGCAGATTATGTCATTAGGAGGTACAATTTCATCATAGACGTCTCCGGTAATTGGAAGTCCTCCCAATTCCTTGATATCCAATAGTGAAATCCCAACTTCTCCGTGCAAGAAGTGGAAAGTATTAGTTGCAGGACACCATAGTTCTAGTAACGCTTTGTAAAAGTTCAAGTCAAACTCATAGCGACCGACTGAAGCCACAATCCCGCCCACCAATTCAGCTTCAGATAACTCCTTGGAGTAGTTTTTGACCATGTATTTGGCCCACTCTGCATAATACGGAATGTCAATTAAGCTATTATGAATAGGTTCCTTACCCTCCATCCCGGATGATGGTTGATGAATTTAGGTCTAAGGGTTTCAAACATCTTCAAATCCCTTACTTCTCCTTCAGGCTTCAGACAAATTGCTTCATTCAAGCTGTCCTCAAACCAACGGTTTGTGTGCAATTTGGCAATGGCCATACGATGTGGATATCGCTTTACCCACACTGGTTGCTCTTCTCCGTCATATCTGATTGCGGGCTCAGCTTCAGAATCAAAGATAGGAGTGTGGCGTATGAATACTTGACCTTGAGGGACCTCATTGCAATTTTGGGCCATGATAAAAGAAAGGGGTTGAGAGATATTGAGAGATGGCAAATTACAAAATCGTCCCCGAGAGTATAGATCTCGGGGCGATCACAATATTCAAATTTCAAGATTAGCCGAGAGCACAGATCTCGAGATGATCTAAAATGCTCAAATCTCAAGATTAGCCGAGAGCACAGAGCTCGAGGCAAAATGCAAATTACAAGATTGCCCTTGAGAACACATATCTCAAAGAAATTTCAAATCTTAGGATAGCCCGAATACACATCCTGAGGCGATCCTAAATTTCATATAGCCTAAGAAAGTGCAAATCTCGAGGCAACCTGAGAACATATCTCGAGGCGACTTGAGAAAATGAAAATCTCGAAGCACCCGAGGACATATCTCAAGGTAAATTAGATTTAGTTTAAATTTTAATTTTTTTTAAAAAAAATTGAATTCAAATTTAACTCGATCCTATCTCTTGGTCTATGGGGGTTGTGATCCTACGGGAGGTTTTGGATTCTACGGAGGATTGGGATTTTTGTAGATAAAGCTTTTCAAAAGGGGGAAGGGGAGAAGGAAATGATAGGAATTTTTTCGCTTAAGAGACAAACAAAAAAGATCTCATCTTGCCACAGAAAAAAAAAAAAAAAAAAAAAAAGAGAGAGAGAGAAAAAACAACGATCCCAATTGTTAGAAGGTGAATTTTTTTTCCTTCTTTTCCATTTATTATTATTATAATGTATATATATATATATATATATATATATATATATATATATATATATATATATATATATATATATATATATATATATATATATAAAGCCTTAAAACCCCTCCCTTTTTTATTTTTATTTGATCGTGCAGCGTCACAGGGGACATAAATAAACCTAGTTTGAGGGAGTGTGAGAAGGGGAGTCATAAGGAGTAAAATATATATATATATATATATGACTGATATAAATATTATAATATATATATATATAATAAATAGATAATATATAAAATAAAAAATAATAAAAATAATAAAAATAAAATTAACCCCTTCTCTTCATCCTCGGCGCCGCCGGTCTCATGCCCCTGATACTGCCATCTTCCGCCACCTCATGTCACACCCAATTCCCCCATCTCAAAAAAAAAAAAAAATGATGTTCTCCTTGATCTTTGATGGCCGGATTAAGTCCGCCACCGCTGTCCTCCTCCACTTCCTCCGTACCTTCTCCTGCTTCAAGGACTACGAGATTCAGGAATTCTGCCACTCTTACTTCTATGACTTCATCATCACCGTCGACAATCTCTGTTCTCTTTTCTCCGCCATCGACTCCCTCAAGACCTCCAACTCCAATCACATCTTTTAGTCCGTTGCTGGTCCTTCGCTTTTCTCTCTTGATGCCTACATCGAAGCTCGCAGGCTTCTCTGCTATAGACCTATGGCAGCGAGCTCGGGATTTCACTGAGGATGCGATGAAGCATTCGCATGAGATCTCCAAGGAAGCGGCGAAGCGGTCGCAGGAGTTCACAAAGATGCTGTGCGGCTCTCTAGGAGTTCGTTCCCAAGATGTCGAAGAAATCGAAGGACCTTGCTGCTGAAGCCTCGGAGAATGCCGATGTGCTCAAGATAAAGGCACCTCAAGCATGCTGAATAGATCAAGACCCTCGCAGGAGAAGTCCCTATCCCAATAAGTTCAGTGGTGGTGCCTGACCTGCAGGCGGATCTCGAGGTTTCTAGGGCTACTAATTAGCTAAGGGAGTACGTGAAAGGGTTTGAAGGATGTGTTCATCTCGCTGTAGGAGCCTTTCCCACAGGACGATCATCGTATTCTGGAGGCCGTTTCCATTGAACATGCAAATGATGTTGATGCAGCTGTCGAATTTATAGTGTTTGATGTTATATATATGGCGATATATAAAATAATAATAAATAATAATAATAAATAAATAAATAAATAAAATATGTAGGCCTATATATATATTCATATGTAATGATCACCATGTTTTGACAATAAATTTATTATTTTCCTTTGCCTTTTTATTTGTATTTTTGCCCTTAATCAGAGGTTCCCAAGACAGTGTCTAGGGTAATTAATAATAGAGGCTTGCCTCTATTAGGAATGAAAAAACCCACGAAACAAATATGATATTTGTGCTTCGATGTGCCATCTGGTGTCTTCTTCACAGATATGATGCCAGACGAGTATTTTCAATCCCACAAATTCTGGCACGCCCGGTGGGGACCCATTCCTCCTCCCATTTTTGATGCAAATGTACAAGTAGAGGCATTGTTTCAACATCCTATGCAAAAATATATAATCTTGTTGATTTTTTATTGCAGAAGAAGAAGAAATGGCACTCAAGAACTCAACCACCTCTGGAAGCCCAAAACTCACGATCTTCCTTGGTGAAGGAACTGAAGTTCAACTGCCCAACTGTACCTTCAATATCGGAGCTGCATGAGCTGAGCTGAGATTCAGCACGATATCTGAGTCAGTATAGTTCGTAAGAAGGCCTGTACCTTTAGAAGAGAACCCAACAGTCCTGCGGCTTCCATCTAAGGGTCGTCGCCCCAATGTGATCATTCCTGCAACTGGCGAGGATGTTGCTGTCAAAGAATTACCAAGAGTATCTGCATTTGAGAGGTTATCCCATCCTAAAAGGGTTGTCTCTACGAATGATGATGATGATGAACCCACCTTTACCCTTACAGCAAAGGGGCGGGTAAGTGGAATCTTCCACTCATCTGATGAAGACACACCAAAAAAGAAAAGTGTGTTTTCAAGGCTCACACAAAAGAAAGTCAAAATTCCAAAACAAAAGCATAATCAAATGAGTACCTTCAACAATTCATTTGAACCTCTTAAGCTAGTGAAGAAGAACGCAACAACTGCAGACTTACGTCCCCAACTGAATGAAAACAAGGTTGGTAGACCTCCAAAGTCCTATCTCAAGAACTCATTCAGCCAGGATCTTTACAAGACTTATACAGCGGCAAAGAAACTGTAGTCAGAGAATATGAGGCCAAAATAATTTTATCAAAAGAAGAAGCAATTGATTTCAAAAGCAAGGAAGACGGTGTTTGACCGTTTAACTCCTACAAGGAATCAACCCAAGATTTCCCGCTCTAAATTTCAATGGAGAAGGGAAATGAAAGATGAAGACATGTCTGATGCGAATGGAGAAGCAAGAAGTCAGCCCAAGATTTCTCGCTCTAAATTCCAATGGAGAAGGGAAATGAAAGATGAAGAAATGTCCGATGCAGATGTTGAAATACACACTTGTCGGATGGTCACTAAAGCAAGAGGAGATCCCGCACTAGAACAAGACCAACCAGGACCTGTTATGAGATCCCACAGAAGAGAAGCAGACTCTCTGAATGGAGAAGAAGGCTCCAGCTACATGCCATCACATGATGGACAGGGGATAGCCTTCCACCACTCCACATGCCAAGGAAACACAAAGAAGCAAATCCCCTAAATGAAGATGATGAGGATGAACTTGTTTTTGTTCCTCAAAAGAGACACCGTGATGCTGAATATAAAAGACTCAACGACAACATGGCAATGTTGATGGAGTTAATGTTACAAATGCAGAAACAAATCAAAACCCTAATGGAAGATCAACCTGAACAAGTAGGAAGGTCGAGGAGTCCAACCTGACAGCAAAGGGAAGCCCTTAGTCCAGCTGAGCAAAGGTCGAGAAGTCCAACGACTCATCCAAGGGAAACCTTTAGGCTAGAGGAACATGGGGGAACCTCTTATATTCCAATTCAAGGACAATTAGCTGTAATGACTCGGGAAGAGATACAGCGAATGGTAATTACTGAATTAAAACAAGCCAAAGGGAGTGAGACAAGGGCTGATGGAGACAAGCCCTATCCTAGCTACCATGACTTGGTGCCCTACCCCAAGGGATATAATATGCCTAAATTCAAGCAATTTACTAGGATTGGCAATCCTGACCAACACTTGGCTCATTTTGTGACGGCCTGTGGAGATACAAGTGCGAAGCCGTCACTCCTTCTCAGACAGTTCTCTACAAGTCTCGCGGGAGTAGTATTTGAGTGGTATGCGAATCTGCAACCCGAATCAATTCAAACATGGTAGCAACTGAAAGATGCTTTTCGAGTACGGTTCGGGGGCATAAGTGACAAAATCACAATTGCTGACCTCGCAGTCACTTGACAATACAAAGATGAAAAAGTGGTCGATTACATTATGAGATGGAGGAACTTAAGCATTAAATGTGAACAACCGCTTGATCAACCACAGTCGGTGGGTTTATTACTCGGGAACATTGATAATTGGATGGCACCTTTTCTGAGTACATCTGGAATCACTACATTCCAAGACTTGATCTCACAAGCTAAAAAATTGGAAAGGACCAACCCAAAGGTGCTGTCTAATTTCCAGACCACTTCAAGGAATGATAGAGATAAATCCAAGAGGACAGAAGGTGCCAAGTACACTGCTACAACCTTCAATATTGAGAAAAGGAAAGGCGTAGCTGAGCCCCATAAGCTGGAACAAGCTAAGACACCTAGTTTAGGTATTGCTAACAATGAATCAAGACCTCTTCCCTCCTTGAAGGATAAGATGAATAAGAAGTATTCCTTCAGAAGAGACAAAGTACATAAGATCTTCAAAGATGCTGTAAGAGAAGGTTTGCAGCTCCCTGAATGCAAGAGGCCTGAGGAGCAAAGCAAGAAGGACCATCCTAATTACTGTCCATATCATAGGGTGTTGGGACATACAATAGAAGATTGTTATGTTTTCAAGGACTCGGTTGAGCGACAATACCAAGAAGGCAAAATCACACTCTCAAAGAATGTTTTGTCTGAGCAACCTACTGAGCATACCTGCTATGTGACTACGCTAGACCCAGAGGGATCATCCCAAGGAAAAGTCACGGTGGTTGGCAATAAAGTAATACTTCCATCAACAGAAGATGATAAACCTTCAGCTGTTCCAGAAGAGTTATGGGAAGTGTTTATATCCAAAAAATCAATGAAAATGTTGAAGAAGTTGGCTGAACTCCCAGGGATTAATTGGAAATGTTCCTAACAACATCCTAAAGGTCCCCCGAAAAAACAGTCAAAGAAGAAGAACAAGAAGAAAAAGTGAGAACAATCAAAGCGCAAGAAGTCCATTATTGAGGAGTATCTAGAGACTCTTGATGAATATGAGCAGAAGGAAAGGGCCCTGATTACTGACACGACCTTTTGCGTGTGTACCGCAAGTGCACGGCCTTGTCGAAGTAATAAAATTACTCTGGTGAGTGGGTAGTCGAATCCACAGGGAATAGGGATTTAGAACACAAGAATTCACTATTTAGTTATGCGGTGTACGAAAAGAAATAATCGGAGTGATGAGTGAATTTATGGAAACAATTAGAATAAACGACAAGAAAGTAAATAGAGAGATGAAAGACAAGAGAAAAGCAAGTAGAAGTTAAAAGAGAAAGACTAGCAATTGGTGAGATAGGGTATCCGGACAAGCTACCTCTAGGACTTATGCTTCTAATGCAAGACTATGCTATTATACTTTCCTATTGATGTTAATTGTGTCGAGGAAATCCTTAAACTCACGGTCCCAAAACTTAAGGTCAACCGTGACTAACCCCAACATTATGTCCCGGTATTAGGATTCACTACGACCCTTGACTCTTGTTGACCTGTCAACTAAGCCCCAGGGGAGTCTATCTTCCTAACCCTAACACTACGTGGGATTGCTTTAAGCTCTAGGGATTCCTAGTGATAAAACCTGTTCCTCTATGTAGTTCTAACCCTTTGGTCCAGGTGGAAGAACCCTAGTCTAGATTGAGCCCTAAAACTCTATCTTGACCGCTAATTAACCAAGGAAACGGAGGTAGGGAGAAATCACACCGGAAGGGAAAGAGGTACATTGCTACCTCACAACTCTCCCTCTCAACCCTCTTCAATCTTAAGTAGTCTAATCCTATAGGAGTTGTCACACCTCCAAAAGATAACCTAGATTGTTCTCAACCCTAGTGTCACGGCTAAGGAAGAACAATAGCAAAAGATAATTAAAACTGAAACTCGAATTTATTCATCAATAATGGAAAAGCATAATAACAATGTCATAGAAACATAATGATCCTAGGGTTTTACAAGTCCGAATACCCACGAGGGGTTTAGCTCCTCATGGAGCTATACATGTTCATCAAAGTGTAAAATAAATTACAAAATAAGAACATCAATGAAAACCCCCTCGCGTATGATGTGGCCGTGGTCTTGTGTTGCCGTCGGACGTCGATGACGATGCCGTTGGCGTGCTCCAATCCTCCACAAAGTCCTCTTCGAAACCCTAGCCGCACCCTCTCGAAGTTGGAGAGAAAGATAGGTCCAAAAGATGCTCAAAAAGTCTCCCAATCAGGCTTTAAATAGATTGAGTGCGGCTTTAAATTTGAACTTATCGGGGCTTCACACGGTCGTGTGGAATTTCCACACGCCCATGTGAAATTTCTGTCTTCCTGAAAAATTACTTCACACGGCCGTGTGGAATTTCCACACGCCCGTGTGTAGTCTCTGGCTTGCTGGAAAATGATTCACACGGCCGTGCGTTAATTCCACACGCCCGTGTGAATTCTCTGAAAACTTGATCTTCGGCAGAAAATGCACAGTAACTTGCTACAGTGAATTAGAACAGTAACAAAGCTACAGTGCTGCTACAGTACTCGCCGAAACGCTCCCGAATACGTTGTTCTTCATTGAGGCCATTGAATTGGGCACACAATCAATGGTAGATCGTGCCGATTGCTTCAAGTCTCCTTCTTGGTGAAGTTCTCCTAGGCTACACGAGTTAGACTTGTTGTGAATGTGACTGCCTTTGTGCCCCTCCAAAGGAGGTTGGCACACACTCACAAGTCCAAGTTCGTGCCTTGTTCCTTGCTTAGTCCGAAAACCTCCCAGCAACGGCGAACACGATCTAACTTTGTTCTTCTTTTCCAACTTGGCTCCACAAACGTACAATGTACAAGAATACACAAATGCACACTATTTAGTGATAAAATCTGATAAAAGAGATGCTCATAGTAAGATAATAACGCTTCGTGTCACTATAACACAAGCACTTATCAATTACCCTCAAAGATTATTTTCCCGAAGAAGTCAAAGAATTGCTTGGAGAATTAGCTAAGGAAATTGATGAAAATGATGAAAATGTACAAGTGGAGACTTGTAGGGTTATTTTAGGAGGAGAATACTCTCTAGACAACCCAGAAGATGATAACAATGATGATTATGATAGCTTCTCTTAGCCAGAAATGTCATATGACCGTTATGGCCTACACTATATCAGCAAGAAGCAGAGAAAGAAGATAGCATTCAAGGAGAGAGTAAAGATGGCGAACGCCAAGCTCTTGGAGCCTTACCAACAAATAAAGCCCAAAGAACCATATTACACTCCGAAGACTCCAAAATATAAGGTCTTGAGGAAAGTTATGCCTACTGAAGACATCCCTGCTTTCATTCAAAGGGTGATGGAGGAGTCAACTAATAGGTTATTGCAGTTACATATTGAAGATGCTGAATGGGACGAGTATGGGACATACCCTCCAGAATCATCGGGACAAAATTTTGTCTTAGAGGTCGTGGATTCTCATGCTCCTACTAAAGCAACAAATACTAAGGGAAGGTCTATCTCTCACGCTATTAAGATCAGAAAAGACGAGAAAAAAGCTTTTTGATCAATCCATAGAAAAAGGATTGAATTTGCCTAGAACCAAAAGGTCGTACTTGATGCATCTTGATAGTCATCCAAACTACTGCCAATATCACTGTGTTGTAGGACACACCATAGAAGAATACAAAAAAATCCAAAACTGGTTGCAAAGACAGGTCTCTATGGGAAATTTGACACTTACAGAGGACTACTTTGAAGAAAGAGGGGAATGTTGTGCCATAGCCATTCTTGATGATTCAGAAGACGAGCTGAACTTCCCTGATGAAGAAGATGAAATACCAGAACATGTATATCAGATGCAACTCAGAACTGGAAAGACACTTCAATCAAGACAGGCTCCAGCTCAAATGATAGAAATAAAGGAAACATAATTGAAGAAGATAATGTCTCCCCGAAGAAACCCTCGAAAAAGCCAAATTATAACATTTTGGCACATGTGAAGAAGGTCCCATCACTCCTTAGTATGTATGATGCATTGATGATGTCAACTGAAGTCAGGGAGTCTTTAATACATGCACTACAAAATCCTGAAGAGTATCAAGCATACTTTGCTGAGGTCAATATGAAAGAGGCTTTGCATGCATTCCATATGCCTTCAGTATCCTTCACGGATGAAGATATATTGCTTGGGACTACAGCACATAACAGACCTCTATATGTGACAGGGTTTTGTGATGGAATAAAGATCAGCCAGGTTTTGATTGATCCATGGTCTCCTGTGAACTTAATTACTCTCAATACTCTTCGAGCATTAGCTCTTGAAATATGCCACTTATCTCCGGACAAGATCATCATCTAGGGCTTCAATTAGCGTAGCCAAAAGGCATTGGGGTCCATCACTCTCCCCATTAAATTTGGAAAGATGACATCTAACGTGAAATTCCATGTAATTGATACTGATGCCTCCTATAAAGCTCTCCTAGGAAGGCCATGGATTCATGAAAACCATATGGTCCCTTCAACACTTCATTAATGTATAAAGTACTTGGTGGATGGGGAAGAGTTCAGAATTGATGGAGAGATCCAACCCTTTGGCATTCATGAAATACACTATAAGGATGCAAGGTATTATCTTAGCGCATCCAAAGGGGCGAACCAACCAAAGGGGGTAAATTGCCAAGTCCAAAAGAAGATTCTTTGATGAAAACAACCAAAGCTACTCCTGTGCTGCAAAAGAGGAAACCAGTACTACCTCACTTCAGTAATGACACTGAGTCATCGGAAGATGAAAGTGATGAGGATATACACCAAAATAAGGTCAAGATGAAAGATATGCTCAAGAAAGTGCGTTGCACATTACAAGAATTCCTGATGGACTCTATAAATCCTTGGAGGATTTGAATGTGAATACAGTTCAGCATCTGGAGACATTTTATGTGCCAGCTCAGCATGAAATGAGAGGTGCATCCTTTTTTACAATGACAAGAGCAAGAAGACTTCCAATGATGATATCATAAAAATTGAAGAAATAGAAGATGATGAAGCTCAATCCATAAATTTCCCAAGACATTACCCTGACAAGCTCAAGACAATAATTAAGAGGTTTGGGGGCAAAATCAAGTGGTCTCGGAAGTCATATCAGAGCTTTCATCGATTGTGAGATCCTACACATGTGGATAAGAGAGGAATAGGCTACTTTGAGTCTTCCAGGTACTCATGTTACATGGTGACATCCTAGGAGGAAGAAGAAGAAATCAAGATGAAGAATGCACCACTCGAACTGGAAGACGGGGGGCAAGTGACAATTGATGAGCTGGTTGAAATCAACTTGGGAAGCGATGAGGACCCAAGGCCAACTTTCCTAAGCGCACAGCTATCAGAAGAAGAAAAAGTATCATTCAATGCTCTCTTGAAAGAGCATATTGACTGCTTCGCCTGTAATTATAATGAAATACCGAGATTAGATGACGAGGTAGTTGTTCACAGCTTGGCCATTGATCCTAATGCTACTCCAGTAAAACAGGCACTGAGAAAGATGAAGTTCGACCTGGAAGAAAGGCTGATAGAAGAGACAAAGAAGCTGATTGAAGCAGGTTTTATTAGAGAAGAGAAATACCCTGATTGGGTAGCCAGTATAGTCCCTGTGAAAAAGAAGAATGGGCAAATATGAATATGTATGGACTTCACAGACCTAAACAAGGTATGTCACAAGGATTATTTTCCCCTTCCAGTCATGGAGATCATGATTGACAATACCTCAGGGTATGAGATCTTCTCCTTTATGGATGGATATTTTGGATACAATCAAATCAAAATGCATCCAGATGATGAGAAGAATACCGCTTTTCGAACATCCATGGGCATCTACTGTTACAGGATAATGCCGTTTCGGACTGAAGAATACGAGAGCAACATATCAAAGGGCTATGACCAGGATATTTGATGATTTGATTCACAAAGTTATCGAATACTATGTGGATGATCTTGTGGTTAAAACAAGTTCCAAAGACAAGCATCTTGATGACTGAGGATAGTCTTCACACGCCTCAGAGAATACAAGTTGAAAATGAATCCCATGAAGTGTGCTTTTGGAGTCCTCTATGGGAAATTCTTAGGCTTCATTGTGAGGCATCGGGGAATAGAGATAGATCCCTCCAAGATAAAGGCAATCCTGGAAATGCCACCTCCTCAGACACTAAAGCAGTTGCGCTCCTTCCAAGGACATTTAGCATATATCAGAAGATTCATCTCCAACCTCTCTGGATGATGCAAGCCCTTATCTAAACTGGCCAAGAAAAATGCACCTTTTAAATGGGATGATGAATGTCAAAGAGCTTTTGAAGACATCAAACAATATTTGCTGAATCCCCTATATTGGCAGCCCTAATCCATGGAAAGCCTCTGATTTTATATAATGCCGCATTGGAAGGATCTTTGGGAGCTATGTTGGCCCAGAACAATGAAGAAGGCAAAGAAAATGCGTTATATTACCTCAGTAGGATGTTCATAGGAGCCGAGAGTAAATACACGCCAATCGAAAAGCATTGCGTAGCTTTGGTGTTTGCAGTCAAGAAGTTAAGACACTACTTGCTAGCACATAAAGTAATACTCATATCAAAAATAGATCCACTCAAATACCTTATGATGAGCCCGTTGCTTACGGGAAGACTCGCAAAATGGGCGCTGATTCTAATGGAATTTGACATAACATACACTCCACAGAAGGCTATTAAAGGGCAGACGTTGGCAGACTTCCTAGCAGCACATCCTCTCCCTGATGATTCACCATTGAATTTTGATCTCCCTGATGAGGAGACATTAACAGTGGAAGAAGCAAGGTGGTGACTATACTTTGATGGAGCGTCATCTATAAAGTCGGCACTCATGTCCCAAATTTCACAAATCAAAGCTGGGATAGGACTCATGTTCGTCACACCAGAAAGGGGAATCCTCAGATATGCTCTCTCCCTTACGGAAGCATGTACAAACAATGAGGCAAAATATAAAGCTCTCATAGCTGGTTTGGAACTGGTAATCAAAATGGGAATTCAAGACATACACATATTTGGAGACTCATAACTCATCATCAAACAAGTCGAAGGAGACTATAAGATATACAAACCTTAACTTCTTAAATATTACAAGAAGGTCAAAATATTGATGAAGAAAATCCCCCAGATACAGTTGAGGAGGTTTCAAGATTAGAAAATGGAGAAGTTGATTCTTTAGCAAGAGTAGCAAAGGAGCTGGCGAATCCGAATTATGAAGAAATCCATATAACCATAAGAAATCGAAGACCCATTAGCACGATCCCCGACGAAGTCGAAGAGGAAAGTGCTGGGGGCAAAGCGGAAGTCTTCACTCTTGAAATGCCAAAGGAAGATTGGAGGCAACCTTTCATACAATATCTGAAATATGATAAACTCCCAAAGGACAAATCAGAAGGTCTTCAGATAAAGCGAAGAGCCCTAAGATTCACCCTCATAAATGATATATTGTACCGCAGGTCATATGATCAACTACTCCTGCGGTGCCTCTCACATGAAGAAGTCCAAGAAGTTATGCATGATGTACATTCCGGGATATGTACTCAAGATCAAGCGCTTGGGATATTACTGGCCAACCATAGTCAGAGATTGCATTAATTATGCAAGAAAATGTCATCTATGCCAGATACATGGAGATTTTATTCATCAGCATCCAAATCCCTTACACCCCCACAGTTTCGTCATGGCCTTTTGAGATATGGGGAACGGATGTAGTCGGTCCAATTGAACCATCATCATATTTGGGACATCGGTTCGTTTTGGTTGCAACAGATTTCTTTTCCAGATGGGCATAAGCAATCTCGCTGAGAGAAGTCAAAACTGAGAATACCCTCAAATTCTTCAGGCAGAACATCTTATACAGATTTGGGACTCCAAGAAGAATTATTTCAGATAATGGCCCCGTTTTTAGAGCTTCAAGATCGGGAGATTTGTACAGCACCATAAAATAGACTGGAGATATACCTCCATCTATAACGCTAGAGCGAATGGGTTAGCATAATCATTAAACAAGACCATCTCAAAGTTGTTGAAGAAAGCAGTGTCCAAGAACAAAAAGGATTGGTATGAAAGACTCTCGGAGATGCTATGGGCATATCGCATTACCTATAGGACTCCGACAGAATGCACGCCATACTCTTTGGTGTTTGGAACTAAAGCGGTTTTACCTCTCAAAATCCAGATACCCTCCCTGAGAATGGCAGTGCAAAATGAAATCTCTAATGAAGATAATGTTCGGCTTCATTTGGATGAGTTGGACTCTCTTGATGAGAAAATACTAGGGGCCCAACAGAATCTTGAAGTCTACAAAGCAAAAATGTCTCAAGCTTACAACAAGATGGCTCGTTCCGTAAGCTTGAGACATTTTTGCTTACGGAACGAGCCATCTTGTTGTAAGCTTGAGATATTTTCGTCTACGTAGGAGGCACTTATCAACTTATGAACACCAACTGAGAAAGACCGATGCCGCCTACACGATGCCGGTCTTTCTCCGTTGTTGTAAGCATGACGGAACGTCCGGCTCCATGTAGACCGGTCATGCATGATTAAACGTGTTTCCTGAGGCAAATACATTGCCCCTGTGTTTTCTAAAATAAAATAAAATCAAACAAAAAAATTAAAATAAATCAAAATAAAAAACAAACAAAAAAATCAAATCAAATAACCAAAAAAAAAAAGAGCAAACAACAAGAAAGAATCAATCCTGATTCCAATTCTCCAGGTATTGTATTAAGGGAGACATGATAAAGGAGGAAAGAAAGAGCTAAGTTTTAATCAAATAAAATGTTTATAACCAATGTCTTAAAATAAACTACCAAGTCATAAACAAACTGGGAAAGTAAATTAAGACAGAAAGGATGAAGTCAAATGTTTATAACTAATATCTCAAAATCAACTACCAAAGCCCAAACAGACTAGAAAAACAAACTAAGAAAGAAAGGAGGAAGGCACTTTAATGCCCAGTAAATTTGAACAATGATTCTTTTGTTTCCTCCAACTCATCGAGCCACTTTGTGAAAATAGCCATAAGAGGATTATCTGAGTTGTCTCGTTGATCCTCAACAAGCTATGTCTTGGCCTCACCCAACGCAACTTGAAGATTCATTTGTGTAGACTCAGAAGCTTCATGCAAGTTTGTTGAAGCCACTATCTTTTCACCCAGAGTCTTCATTGTGCCTTGAATCTTACAAAGCTCGGCCTGAATTTGATTTTCCCTCTCAGCAAGTTTCTGATACTCCTCCTTATTCGTAGTTATGTCATTAGCCCAGTCCGTCCAACGTTTACTAAGGTACTCAAGTGCCAAAGTCCTTTCATGCACACGTGCCCTAGCTTGTTGACAACGGATACGAGCTTGGACGCTAGGATCCTCTTAAGCTTCTTTAGCATAGGATACACATCGAGTAACTCTCTCTATGAAAGGTTCCAGGTTAGTCAAATCAATGCCGAAAGGTTCAAAGAGTGATTTTGACTCCTTCATTTTATTGATAATGCTTTGGTAATATTGATGGTTGAGGGACTTGATGTTGTTGATCTCGTCTCGCAGTCGTAACACTACATTTGGTATATTCTTTGAACCTACAAAGAGATTATACAAATAAATTTCAAAATTCAAATTTCTAATTTCTAATTCAAAATTCAAAATTCAAAATTCAAAGTTCAAAATTCAAAATTCAAAATTTAAAATTTAAAATTCAAAAAAAAGAAAGAAAGAAAGAAATAAGAGAAAAAACCTTGGCCTTGCTTAGACGATGTTGCAAGTGCGGCATCAGTATTAACTCCATCACATTCAATCCTGCTGTAGGAACAGAAGAATGACCTTGTCTCGACGGTGGAGAGTTGTTGTCCATTTAAGCAACTAGAGTTCCAAAGAAAGATTATTAATATTCATGTCTTAAAATAATAATAATAATAATAATAATAATAATAATAATAATAATAATAATAATAATAATAATAAATAAATAAATAAATAAATAAATAACCTTGATCTTGCTTTGGCAAATTTGCAACCCCAATGTCGGCGTTAAACCCACCACTTTCCAGTTCCTCCATTGGAGTATTAATGTCCTTCGAAGTTTCTTGGACGTATGAAGAAAAATATATATATAAAAAATGCATAAGGATAAATAAAATAATAAAAAATACATATTCAGGTTGATTCGTGCACAAAATAAATAAATAAATAAATCAATAAATAAATAGAACCTTCGTTCTGTACTGCTGGAGATGCGTTGGCAATATCAACATTACCACTAATATCAACGTTTTTGCCATCACTCTCCGATTTCTCCATTGAAGTGGGGGCATCTCTTATGAAATTTGTAGAAGGAATTTGATTAAAAGATGAAGTACTTTCATCCTCTTGAATAGCTTGAATTAAAAATAAAAATAAAAAAAAATAAAAAAAATAATGAATAAAAAATCGTTATTCGTCATTAAAAAAATTCCTTCTTGGATAATTAGAGGGTTCTGCGGTGGCTCATTTTCCAAGGCAACCGGTATATCCCCTAACAAAAAAATTCAAAAATAAATAAGAAAAAAATATAATAAAATTACATAAAATAAAATAAATTGAATAATAATAATAATACCTTGTGGTGGATTGGGAAGAGCATCTTCAATTTCAATATTTTCCTTTACCCCAATGTTTTCTTCCATTCCAACATTGTCGCCTACTCCAACATTTTCCTCAGCGCCAACACTTAAACCTTGTGGGTTTACTTGATCTGGAGATAAGATATCATTAAGTTCATGTCTAGATGAAAAGGAAAAGGAGAAAGAGAAAGAGAAATTTCTTACCAACATGAGAGTCTATGTGCATTTCTAGACTTGATGGAGGTACATCATCAATTCTTGGAGGACTGGGAATAACCCTAACATTATCCAATGGGTTGTCATGAATTTCTATGCCTGTTGACCAAATATTTTGAGTCAAATAGAGATTCGAATTTTGAGTCAAATAATAAAGTTTGAATTTTACAATTAAAATTTAGCTTTCAAATCAAATAAAGGTTTAGACTTTGAGTCAAAGTTGAGGCTTCAAGTCAAATAAAAAATCTCACGGAATTTACAAATTCAGACTTTAAGTCAAAATTTGAGCTTTGAGTCAAATAAAAGTCTAAAAGTTACAAGTTTACACTTTGACAAAAAATAGATAAAATAAAACAAAAATCATGAAGAAAAGGAAATTTTCCGAAATTCCGGATTTAAAAAATTTAGAATTACAAATAATAATAATAATAATAATAATAATAATAATAACAATAATAAAATAATAATAATAATAACTTTAGAATTTCAAAATAAAAAAAAATTCTAAAAAATCTAGAATTTCCGAATAAAAATTGTAAAAAATCTGGAATTTCCGATATAAAAAAAACAAAATTTAAACAAAAAATTGTTAAAATTTTTTGATATTTCCGAAATTAAAAAAATCTGAATTAAAAAAGGTGTGAAAAAAAAACAAAAGAATTTATGGAATTTCTGAATTTAAAAAAAAACCGTGATGATAAAGAAGTTTTTTGAATTTCCGAATTTCCGAATTTGAAAAAAAATGAATAAAAATCGTAAAAAAAAAAAGAAAAGAATTCGGAATTAAAAAAATCAAAAGAAAAATAAAAAATAAAACAAAATAAAAAAGATCGTGAGAATAATTTTTAGAATTTCTGAGTTTAAAAAAATCATTAAGAGAGAGAAATTGTCTAAATTTTCTGAATTTTAAAGAAAATTTGAAGAAAAATAAAATTTTCGGATTTTCTAAAAAAATTCAAAAAACAATAATATAATAAAAATCATGAGTGAATATCTTTATAATTTTATAATTTTGAAAAAAAATCACAAAAAAAAGTCTTCAAAATTTCTGAATTAAAAAATTATTAAAAAAAAATCCTAAAGAAAGAAATTTAGAATTTCTGAATTTTGTTTTAAAAAAAAAAAAGAGAAGAAGAAGAAGAGAAAAAATCGCAAGCAAAGGAAATAATAGGGAGCTGATTTTTAATAATAATAAAATAATAAAAAAATAATAACTGAATAAATCAATAAATAAATTTGACATACCTTCAGTCCTTTGCCGCTTTGTGGGGATAACTGGATCGAAAGTAGAGTCAGTGTGATCAATGAATACACTCTCATTGATAAATCTGTAGCTCTTCGAAGACTACCCTCGTTCCCTCTTAATAATTCTCCTGTCTCTAAAGTCATCTTGAATCAAAGATGAATAACTTTGTTTGAAGAAGGCTTCCACAGTCCTCAACCATTTCTGTGCATAGACAAGTATAAGTCTTCCCTTTCTCTCATGCTCAGGGATGTAGAATGAGCTAGATGTTTTCTGGCGAGAATGATGAAGCCAATATCCCGCAAGGGTCCCGAGAGAGGGAGCCCTCCTAGACACATCAATATACGCCGGGGCATGCTGATCATATCCAAATTGGTGCCCAAATCGGTGTGGATTGTAAGGTTCCGCAAAGAGATCTCCTACAGACCGGAGTGGAAGGACTCCACAACTAAGATTCATCACATATTCCACGATATATGAATCCAACACCCTGGGCCTAGCCGGATATCTGGAATCTCGCACTATCTCGTTATTATGATGCATGAATGAGAAAGGGCGGGATATGAAATTGTCTTCATGTCGGATGAATTTCCTCACAGTGACAGGATTGACAAATGGAGTTGTGGTGGAGTTCATAAGTTGCAACGTCTTTGGTATTCGCAGCAACCCAGGGATACTCGAAGTAATGTTGTCTATGTTCCTCTTAAGATATATGCTCCGGAAATAATAGCCAGCCCAAGCATACAAGAAGTGAGCAGGGAATACTGTGGTAGAAAATCCGGGCCCTCTCCTGTGATTGGCCATGGCATTCAAGCCCAAGTATAAGCGCTCTAGCACTGCAAGGGCAAAAGCTACTCTCCTCCCATGCGCAATGCTGCATGCCATCATAAAAACACCCGGCCTAATCACCTCATGATCACCCGGCATGATAAAAAAACAAATCCAGAGTATTATAAAAGCAACTAAATCTGCTTTGGAAACGGGCTTTGGAGGGGGATTAGAAGCCGTCTCATACCGGGAACTAAGTCTTGGCTCTCTAAAAAACTCCACCCAATCCTCAAAGAACACATCTTGGCCAACACTTCGACTTGAGAGCCACTGAAAGATGTCGAAAATATTTCTCAAAACAGAAAATTCATGGCCATACCTTCGGCAGATTGTGTCATTAGGAGGTACAACTTCATCATAGACGTCTCCGGTAATTGGAAGTCCTCCCAATTCCTTGATATCCCTAATGAAATCCCAACTTCTCCGTGCAAGAAGTGGAAAGTATTAGTTGGGGGTAGTTCTAGTAACGCTTTGTAAAAGTTCAAGTCAAACTCATAGCGCCCGACTGAAGCCACAATCCCGCCCACCAATTCTGCTTCAGATAACTCCTTGGAGTAGTTTTTGACCATGTATTAGGCCCACTCTACATAATACGGAAGATTAATTAAGTTATTTTGAATAGGCTCCTTACCCTCCATCCCGGATGATGGTTGATGATTTTAGATCCAAGGGTTTCGAACGTCTTCAAATCCCTTACTTCTCCTTCAGGCTTCAGACAAATTGCATCAGTCAAGTCATCCTCAAACCAACGGTTTGTGTGCAATTTGGCAATGGCCATACGATGTGGATAGCGCTTTACCCACTCTGATTGCTTTTCTCCGTCATATCTGATTGCGGGCTCAGCTTCAAAATCAAAGATAGGAGTGTGGCGTATGAATACTTGACCTTGAGGGACCTCATTACAATTTTGGGCCATATCCCAAAACAGTTGAGAGACATTGGCCATGATAAAAGAAAGGGGTGGTGATTCCAATTCTCTCACTCAATTTCACTAAAAAAGATTTCGTGAGAAAAGTAGGAAGGGGGCATTTGTCTATATATAAATTATCTAACATATGTCCTAATAGAACTCAAATTCCAATTCAATTAAAATTCAAATATATCTTAACATGGATATATTTAAAATTTAAATTTAAATGTCCTAATCTTAATTGATTTTGGATTTCCCCTTTTAAAATAAATCATTTGGTTGTCTTGGACTAGAATACAAATTTCGAGAAAAAAAAAGCAAATTACAAAATTATCCCTGAGAACATATCTCGAGGCAAGATGGCAAATTACAAAATTGTCCCCGAGAGTACAGATCTCGGGGCGATCAAAATATTCAAATTTCAAGATTAGCCGAGAGCACAGATCTCGAGGCGATCTAAATATTTAAATCTCCATATCAGCTGAGAGCACAGATCTCGTGGCGATCCAAAATATCCAAATCTCAAGATTAGCCAAGAACACAGATCTCAAGGCGATATAAATATTTAAATCTCAAGATCAGCTGAGAGCACAAATCTCGAAACGATCCAAAATATTCAAATCTCACAATCAGCCAAGAACACACATCTCGAGGCGATCAAAATATCCAAATCTCAAGATCAGGTAAGAGCACTGATCTCGAGACGATCTAAAATGCTCAAATCTCAAAATTAGCCGAGACACAGAGCTCGAGGCAAAATGCAAATTACAAGATTGCCCTTGAGAACACATATCTCAAAGCAATCTTAAATCTTAGGATAGCCCGAATACACATCCTGAGGCGATCCTAAATTTCAAATTGCAAATCTCGAGGCAACCTGAGAAAGTACAAATCTCAAGGCAACCTGAGAACATATCTTGAGGCGACTTGAGAAAATGCAAATCTCGAAGCACCCGAGAATATATCTCAAGGCAAATTGGATTTAATTTAAATTTTAAATTTCAAAAAAAAGATTTGAATTCAAATTTAACTCGATCCTATCTCTTAGTCTATGGGGGTTGTGATCCTACGGGAGGTTCTGGATTCTACGGAGGGTTGGGATTTTTGAAGATAAAGCTTTTAAAAAGTGGACAGGGGAGAAGGAAATGGGAGAAATTTTTTCGCTTAGGAGATAAACAAAAAAAAAATCTCATCTCACCAAAAAAAAAAAAAACAGAGAGAAAAAAACAACAACGATCCCGATTGTTAGAAGGTGAATTTTTTTCTTCTTTTCCATTTTTTATTATTATTATAATATATATATATATAAAGCCTTAGAACCCATCCCTTTTTTATTTTTATTTGATCGTGGAGCGTCACAGGGGACATAAGTAAACCTAGTTTAAGAGAGAAAAAAACCTATTTTTATTTTTATTTATCTATTTATTATATATATATATATATATATATATATATAATAAATAGATAAATAAATAGATAATATATAAAATAAAAATAATAAAAATAAAATTAACCCCTCCTCTTCATCCTCTCATGCCCCTAATACTGCCATCTTCCGCCACTTCATGCCACACCCAATTCCCCCATCTCAAAAAAAAAAAAACAAAAATGATGTTCTCCTCGATCTCTGATTGCCGGATTGAGTCCGCCGCCGCTGTCCTCCTCCACTTCCTCTGTACCTTCTCCTGCTTCAAGGACTCCGAGATTCAGGAACTCTGCCACTCTCACTTCTAGACTTCATCACAGACGTCAACAATCTCTGTTCTCTTTTCTCCGCCATCGACTCCCTCAAGACCTCCAACTCCGACTCCGATCACATCATTCAGTCCGTTGCTGGTCCTTTACTTTCCTATCTTGATGCCTACATCGAAGCTCGTCGGCTTCTCCGCTATAGACCTATGGCAGCGAGCTTGGGATTTTGCTGAGGATGCGACGAAGCATTCACATGAGATCTCCAACGAAGCGGTTGCAGGAGTTCACCAGAGACGCTGTGCGGCTCCCCAGGAGTTCGTTCCCAAGATGGTGAAGAAATCGAAGGACCTTGCTGCTGAAGCTTCGGAGAATGCCGATGTGCTCAAGATAAAGGCACCTCAAGCATGCTGAACAGATCAAGACCCTCGCCGGAGAAGTCCCTATCCCAATCAATTCAGTGGTGGTGCCTGACCCGCAGGCGGATCTCAAGATTTCTAGGGTTACTGATTAGCTGAGGGAGTACGTGAAAGGGTTTTAAGGATGTGTTCATATCGCTGAAGGAGCCTTTCCCGCAGGACGATCATCGTATTCTGGAGGCCGTTTCCATTAAACATGCAAATGATGTTGATCCAGCTGTCAAATTTATAGTGTTTGATGATTTACTAAAATCCAAGAATTTCAACTGGGGAATGGGGTTGAGTCCCTATTGTTCTCCTCTTCTTCGATCTCTTCACTGGTCCATGAATCCCTTTCTTTGCAAAGCTCAGAGGCAAAGAGCTGCATTGTTTCTTTCTTGCTCGCCTCATTCAACGCGTAGGCGGAGAGATTGATCCATATATCCATGAAAAGGTTTGTAAATTAATATCTGAGAGGATGATCAAGCAAATACTCTGACGGCTTCCAAAGAAGCCAGCAAAATCAGCAGAAAACCGGGAATTCAGTGATGGAACATCGAATGGCCCGATGTTGAGTTCTTTAGCAAGTTCCAGAAGTGGGAGCTTGCCTGGTAATAAGCCTATAATTTCAAACAATCCCTTTCATCTGGTTCAAATTCTGTGATGAATCATGTGAGCAAGTATTCACCAGCAGGAACATCAAAACTGAATGGGAATTCATATGAAGTATTGCCCAACTTCGGATGTCCCGAGTTCTTAAAAGCAGGATTATTAATCAAAAAATTGAACTTGTGCTATGTAACAACGAATGTAAAAAAAAAGGAGATTAAATGTCAGACCTTGTTGGAGCTTGTGGATTATGTGACTTCAGCAAATGGGAAGTTTGCGGAGAATGTTCTACAGGAGATTGTCAAAATGGTGACCATAAATTTGCTTAGGGCAGCTACAACTCAACCACATGAGAACAAAGTTTTGGAAGCTCTTGACTTAAAGGAAGAGGAACCTATAATGGATCCTGCTTGGCCATATTTGCAGGTTGTTTATGAATTCTCCTTGAGATTTGTTGCGTCCCTTGAGACTGATCCAAAGGTGGCAAAAGATATATGAATCGTTTCTTTATTCTTAAGCTGTTGGATCTCTTTGACTCTGAAGACCCAAGAGAGAGAGATTGCTTAAAGACAATACTGCATTGTATCCATGGTAGATTTATGGTACAAATCAACAATATTTTCTATCACACTACAACAAAAAAGGCTTATTGTGACATTTTTGAAACAACATTTTTGATAAATGTTACTGTAGACCATTAAACTGACTTTTAAGCGATAGTTGTAATAAATGTTGGTATACTTTTATTTGTTCCTACATTTATAATGACATTTCTACTTATAGTCACAATAGCTTTTTGTTTTGCGATATTTTTGAAAATTTTATGGTCGTTAAAAGAAATGTTGGTATAATATTATTTATTAAGACATATATTACGACCTTTGTAACAAATGTCATAATTCAATACGACTTTTATTGCATCAATTTGTTATGACATATTTGAAAACATTATTTTAACTTATATATATATTCAAAAAATATGAAAGATAATTTGAAATAAAAAAACGATATTTAAGGATAAATAAAATCGGTAATATTTTGAATTTCAAAACCTACATGCACGGCCTATATATACAAGATCTATTAGATAAGAAAGAAACCATAATAATGTAAAAGACCAAAAGTAAAGTTATAGTCGGGAGAAAAAGTAAGTACCTCAATTTTTCTTTATTCCATCGTACTTTTTGCATTGTTTTCTTGTAATATTATTTAAATATTTATTTTATTTTTGTTAATTATGGATGATTGATAGATGATTATTTTTTTAATTAGTTTTTGTTATAAAAAAGTATGAGAATTTTAATTAATCTAATCCTATGGTTTTATAATATTTTTTTTATACAAAAAAGGAGATTAAATTTAATTGGGATGAGATTGCCCAAAATATCCTATATTTTTATTGGAAATTAAAATGTGTTTTGGCTTTTCTCTTTGCCGATGTGATGATGGGGAGACCATGATATCATGCGGTGGTCATGGCATAGATCTAAGGCTTCAACACTGGACATTTTTTTTTTTTTTTATTTAACCCTAGTTTGTTGAAGTTTTTGAATTACCTATGTTTTTTTATTTTTAATTTTTTTATAAAGTTCTTGCTATGGGACACTCATAGCTTTGGTGAAGTTTTGCAATTTGCTCCTTATATATTTTTTATTTTTTATAGGGTTATCGTTATAGTTATGACTCAAATATAGGTGACAAGTTTGTTAAAGTTTTATATTTTATCTTTTTTTCTAAGTTAATTTGTTTAAGGGTTCTTGTTATAGTACAAATCATATATTATCCATTTAAATAAAAAAAAGTTTATTTGTATTCTTTTTATGCAAATTATATTTTAAATTAGTACATTATTAATTTTAATATATCATATATGTTGATATTTAATTTAATTTTTTATTGTTTTATTATGTTGATTTTGTTAAATATAAAAATTATTGTAGGTTGGAGATACTTGAAATAGTCTTTATTCTCAATTAACTACTCAATTTTATTATAACGATAATGATCCAATTATGATTTTTATAATATTATCTAATTATATTTTTAAAATTTTAAATTTATTACTTATTAATCATTTTTTTAAATTGATTTTGATATCTACTAATGTATTTGTATATTTTATTTTTGCAGATAAAAAGCCACCATGATAAATTTAAAGATAATTCCAAGGATTGAAGTCTTACCTTTATTATAATGTTTGAAAGCTATTTTTTAAAAGATTTGTAGATCATGTTAATATTATTTTAAGTAGTGATTACATTTTCAAAATTTTAAATTTTAAATTTTATTATTTATTTAACACTTTTCCTTTATAAATTGATTTGGATATCTACTAATGTATTTAAATATTTTATTTTGTAGATAAAAGGCCACCATGATAAATTTAAAGACAATTCCAAGGATTGAAAGATTAGCTTTATTATAATTTTTGAAAACTATTTTTTTTACATTTGTAGGTCATGTTAGCATTATTTTAATTAGTGATTATGTTTTTAAATTTTGTTATTTATTCATCACTTTTTTTTTAAATTGGTTTGGATATCAACTAATGTATTTATATTTTTTTTTTTTTTTTTTTTTTGCAGATAAGAGACCACCATGATAAATTTGAAGATAATTCGAATGACTGAAGCATTAGCTTTATTATAATGTTTGAAAGCTATTTCTTTGAGATCGATTTGTAGATCCGTATTTTAATTAGTGGTTTAGTGCTAGGTGGGATTTTTGTATTTTTGATAAATAATTTTAATTACTATTTTATTATATTATCTAAATTAATTTTATAGAATTTAAATTTTATCTCATATTTATATATTTAAATTGTATATAAATAATATTTAATTAATATCTTGCGAATGTTGCATTTTATTGTTATCCATAAATACTAATGGCTAAAACAACAATAATGAAATATCGAGATAAGAGTTTTAAGAAACACTTAACTAATGTAACTGAATAATTTTTGTATAAACATTTATAAATGAAATTTAATTTTAAAATCAGATATGATGAATAAATTTTACTAACATTTAAAAATATCGACTTAAATTGGGATTTAAAATTTCTATTTTGTTAAACCAATATTTACAAAAGGTTAATATAATTAATTTAAAAAACTTTTAACAAATGTTACTATATAATCTCTATAACAACAATTACAAATGTTGTAATATTTCAAAATTAATGTGATAAAAACTTATGGCGGCATCTGCAAATGTTGCACAAAATAAAAAAAAAAAGTGTTGCAAGAGCCATATACAAATGTTGGAATAAAATTCATATTGAGACTATTTACAAATGATAGGAAAATATCACTATAAATGTCGGTATAAATAGGTACCGAAGTTTCATAAAAATGTCACAACAAAGTATACCGACTATGGCAATTACAACATATAATCGACATTTGTTACAAAAGTTGGTATAGAGCTATTACGATGGTTTTTTGCTATTTTACGACACATGGCAAATGTCACAAAAACCCATTTTTGTTGTAGTGTCAGTTCATCTTTGAAATAGAAAAGCATAATGGGATTGCAGAAAGCGTTATTATTGGGTTTGCTTTGCCACTCAAGGAAGAGCACAAGTTGCTTCTGGTCCGAGTGTTGATTCCACTTCTCAAAATGTATGCAGATGTACCATCAACAGCAAAAATATAACAGTAGCCAAGTTCATTACTGGGCTCAAAAGGAAGCTAAAGTCAAAAAATCAAAATCAATGAATTTGAAGAAACAACATGCAAATTTTTTTTTTAATTTTTGGAAGTCTTTGATGTGTTGTAGTTTTGGACCTCAATCAAACATTCGAGCTACCAGTAAAAAGACATTCCTATATCCTTTAAATTGTTCTGTACATGATTATTAGGTGGCCAAGCCTCTAATAAAAGAGAGCGAGATTGATTTTATTTAAAAAGGAATGAAATACAAGTCATCATTTTTTTAAGCTTCCATATTTCATTTAATCAGAGCATAATAATGCATTCAGCCAAGGAACTAAGTAATCAAGATCAGGATTCTAGCAGAACAAATAAAGAATGCAAGATTAGCTAGCCAAACTAATAACTACACTAGAAAGATGACCACTGCTAAATTGAATATCGCCTTGAATCTAATGGCAGGAAGTGTGCAATAATCACTACATAGATACTAGAGATAGAGAGAAACAATTTTTGTATTCAAAGCGATGATCAAAACAAACTCCATTTTGTTAGAAAATTCATACAAGTATGGACTGTGCCAAGAAAATAAACACATTTATATTACTGTCAAAGTTAAGTGACCAAAATGAAATTGGTGCGTTCAGTCATATGCAAGGTGACTAGACCGCTTAATCCCCTTGCCTCAAACTTAAAGCTTTCTTTTGATGCTTTTAATCACAGCCGTCCATCCAAAACACAATCCTTGATTCCTTTCTGTGCCTAGAACTTATGCACTTCTCTTGATTAAATCAACCTCAGCCCTTGATTCGCTTCCTGCTGATGCACTCCCCGCAAGTGTACGGGTCGCAAGAAAGTAATAAAGTGGTACTCCGTGAGGAGTAGGGTTTTCGAACCACAGGGAACTGTACTTAAAGTACTCGATTATCGTCTGATGTCTAGTGAAACAAGTAGAAAAAGGTTTGAATCATAAATGCATGAATGAATAAAAGGGTTAGTGGAAATGGAGGAGATTAGAACCAAGTATTTGGCAATACAAGAGTAATCCCGCAGGGTGCTCCCAATGACTTGTGCACGCTATCTTACCCTAATTGACTACTAGGTATATTCCACAGATATAAGTGTGTGCTTAATAGCAATATTGCATCTATGTGTTCTCGGATACACCGAGTTTTGCTAAGATAACTGCACGTTACTCCAAACGAGTCACGCACCGAGTTTTACCCTAACAACTGTGCACTTCCAACACATCGAGTTATGCAATACAAGATTAAACACAAATATCAACAAGAACTCCGCAATCAATTAGAATAAGTGTATAAGAATTACAGTTTGATAAGAGTTCACAACCCTGGGCACTGCGGCCAGTTAGCCCCTCGTGGGCAGGTACACAAGAAAATGAGAATGAAAGAACAGAAGAAAGAAGAAAAGACTCCCTTCTATACTCTAGATGACCTTCCTTGTAGTGTCCTTGCGCTAACCCCACCTCTTATGATGCCTCTTACTTGTCCTTGATCTCCATAGGCGAGTTGGTGAAGCTTGATCTTCGATCTCATCAACGTCCTCCCGGTGGAGAGTAGAATCCCCGAACAAAGATGAGATAAAAACCATAAGTTCTAGAGTTAAAAAGGTTGTTTCGGGGCTTGACACGGTCTGGACACGGTCATGTTCAGACCGTGTACTTTCCTGGGGAATCCTTAAGTGAAACACCTGAGATTTTCAGCACTTCAGACATAAGCGTGCGAGCCCCGTGTCATCCAGCATACGACCGTGTACTAGGCACCATGCCCATGTCGTTCTTGAGAGGCTTTCTCCTGGGATTTGCAGCACTTCAGGCACGTGCGTGTGATGACCGTGTCCTGCCTGGAACACTCCCGTGTCAAGATTTTAGCTACTCCGCACTCCTGGCTGGGATTTGCAGTAGGTCGGGCACGACCATGTCTTGCCCGTGTCAGCTGGTTTTGATCCCTTGGTCAATGTACACACCAGAAACGCACTCAGTTTCACTCCAAATTGACTCGGGCCCCAGAATCCTGCACATGGAACATAATACCTTGAATAGCACCAATTCGACTCAATAAATATGCTAAAGGACAGCGAAAAAAATAGAATAGAGGACATGAAACATGATATAAAATGCACTCATCACCTGCCAAATTCCTTGATGACGAAATCCTGGCCCTCCATCAGAGCACTAACCTTGGAGCTGCCTAGAACTTAAACATATATCTTTGATGTATGAGATCTTAGCCGCTCATCCTTCCCCTCTCATTCTCTTGCTTCAAACTAATGCCAAGCTCTTTGATGATGAAATCCTAGCTCTCCATCAGAATGCTAATCTTGGAGCTGTCTAGAACTTAAACACATCTTTTTGATGGATGAGATCTCAGCCACTCATCTTTTCCCTCTCAAATTCCAAATTCTAGAAAAGACCTAAATGCCCTCTAATCAGATCTAAACCTTTCATCCCACATTGCCTCAAACTTAGTCCATTTTTGCTTGATGATGAAATCAAGGCCCTCAAATCAAATTAACACTTAGGGCCCGTTTGGAACTTTGCAAGGAAAGTAATTGCATGCGAAGTCTTTGCAGGGAAAGACTTTGCATGCAATTACTTTCCTTGTAAAATAACATTACAACGTTTGGTTATCTCAATCAAACTGTAATTACTTTGCATGAAAACTTAATTCCCTCGATTGGTATGAACTTGTTTTAGAATGTAAAGTTAAGTTTATTCTCATTTTTGCCCTTAGTTATTGCAGTTACTAAATTTGGGTTTTTATTCAACTCTAATAATATTACTAACTTAGTCCAAATAATTATTAACTTATTCTTTATAAATTAAAAAAAAAATCAAATGGGGTTTTTATGTTTTGTAGTACACTAAAAAAACAAAATATGGATTTAAACCATCATGTGTTCCTAATTGTCCATCATATAATTTTATTTGTTTCAATTCTTACATCCATTGTCGTGATTGATATTATCCAACAAATATTCATGACACATTCCATATGAACAATCACACATTAAATAGCTCAAAGTATTATCATAAATTCATAATCCAAACTAAAAAATAAGATAAGGTCAAGACATATTGTTTTAATTATCCAAAACATAAAATATGTCCAAATCACAAACCAAAGAAACAAATTAAACAGAACATCTAGATGACACCATCTAAAACACTCTTCACATAAATCAACCTTGCATCATCATCTGAAAATTAAAAAAATGATTCAGTTTTGCCTCTATCTGCTGAAATTTTGCCAATTGCTTGAACTACCTCTTCCTTAGTTAAACCATTGAGTTTGGTGATGCTCTCATATAGAAGTGTCTTTTTTTCTGTATTTGCATTCAAGTGTTGGAAATTTGTTGCCACTTTACCTATCTCTTGCTTTGCTCCATCACAAATATCGTAAAATCTTTCCATGTGCTTGGAGAAGGAATCATCAGTTGGATCCTTAGTTAATCCCTTTTTCTTCTGTTTTTTTGGAGGAACACTTGATTCACCTTGCATTTTATCTTGCGCCTTACTTCTTTTGCATGAAGCATTCGAGGAGTCATCACAAGCATTTTCAGAGATGAAGACACACTCATTTTCTAACTCAATATCTACACCAAAGTAGTCATCTTCAACCATGTTCTTCATTTCTTCATGAGCTTCAAAAGATGCTTTGGCTACTGCAAGTGTTGAGTTCTCCCTTTCCAAAGCTTCCACATATTCACTTGTGAATTCTGCTCCAGTTGCTTGATCTTTCCCAAAAATGATTGCTAGCTCATCAAAGTAAGGGAATTGCTTGTTTCTAAGTCCAGCGGCCTCTTTGTGACTCTGCATTATAAGTACATATTAGTAACATTGCGCTTAAAAACATAATTGTAAAATTTCTACTAGAGATGAATTTCATATTACCTTCAACCAAGAATACCATACATCATCCTCACAGGTTACACATTTGTTTGCTTCGTCCCATCCAAACCCAGATTGGCTCCTCATCTCCTTTAGTTCTCTAAATTGTGATTTAAGTATCCTCATCCTAGATTTAATATGAGGATCACCCATGATTTTGCAGTTGGGGATCTTTTCAACCATCCATTTTTGTAGTTGACTCAAATATCCTATCTTAAAGCCATTGTCTGCTCTCCAACCTTGGTTCACAAGCTCCAAGCAACATTCAATCAAAATTTTGTCCTCCGATGGAGTCCACTGATGGTTGTTCCTCTTGTTCGTCTTTACACTTGCTTGACTTGTTAAATTCTCCATATGTAAGAAATCAAACATTGTCACCACAAAAACTAGTAATTTAAAAAAAATACATTTCATAAATAACATAATAAACACTTTTATAAATAATGTATAAACATAAATAACATAATAAATAATTTCATAAATAATGGATAAACACAGTATTTACATTGATAAAAAAGGAAAACTACATAGATTGAGATAACTTTCAATTATATAAAGTATTTTCCAAAATTACATAGACCACCCAAAAGTCATTAAACATATGGCAACAGTTGCCTTTAAAGATAATAAACAAAAAAAAAAATCAAAAATTTAATTCAAGCTTGATTCCTAGAAGCTTGCCATTCATTCCACATTTCTTGAGCCAAGTTGTCTCTAAAAGTTGTCCATGCATTGGAAGTCTCAATGTACTGGATGCTTTGTGCATTTGTGAAAGGCTCAAAATCCGCATACAACTCATCCAATTCAGCCTCTAGTGGATCAAGAGTCATTTCCCTTCTAATATGATTATGTAGCAGTGCACATGCACTTATAATTCGACAATGTGTTTTAACTGAGTACCAAGACCTATCTCTAAGTATTGCCCATCTCATTTTCAACAGTCCAAAACACCTTTCAATAACATTCCGTGCACTTGAGTGTTTGTAGTTGAACAATTCTTCTTTTGATTGTGGTTGATTGTTTTGTCTCCATTCATTCAAATGGTAACGTTGGCCTCTATATGGAACTAAGAATCCCTCCCCATTTGTATAACCAGCATCACAAAGATAGTAAAAACCTGAAGATAAGAAGTTCTTTTAGATTTTTAAATTTAAATGATAAATGATTGATACTATTGTTTTGCTAGTTTGAGAATATAAACAATTATTACCTTGAGGAACTTTTAAACCATTTGCCCTAGAAAGTGCACTTCGTAGTACCCTAGAATCTGCTGTAGAACCTTCCCACCCAGGTAATATGTATATGAATTGCAAATCTTGTGAACACACTCCTAGAACATTAGTAGCAATTTCTCCTTTCCTTGTCCTGTATCTAGGCTTGTCAACTTCAGGAACATTGACCTTTATATAAGTTCCATCTAAAGCACCTAAACAATTCTGAAATTTTGAGTGAAACACAATAATAAGTTTATTAATTAGTTCAAATTTGAAAAAATTATATTAACAAATGTTTGCTTGAATAAAATATATTTTTACCTTAAACCATTTCCATCGGAGGTCTGTGGAATCTTGAGGCACGGGATCTGGTTTTTTAAATAATTCTGTATGCAGCCTCAATATAGAGAGTAAGACAAGACCAAATTGTCTACTTATTGTCTCTCCACTCCTTACAAATTCTCTTTTTACAATCCTATTCTTAGCATGATGAGAAAGGATATAGAGGAATAAAGCAACCATTTCCTCAATATTCATATTTTTTTTGTTGGGACAAGCCTACCAATACTTTGAAGCATATCACATAATTTATAAAAGGTTGCCCTATTCATCCTAATATTCTCCATACAAGTCAAATCCGAATCAAACACCATCCTCCTAAAATTGACTTGCCTAATGAGATGCCTCTGATAACTACAACTCATTCTTCTCTTTCGCTTTCTATTTTTCAACTTTAAGACATAGAACTCCAAAAATGAACCAATTATAGAAAGCAAGTTGTTGAGATGTAGAGTAACTGTATACGTAGCCAAGAGCATTGCATGATCTTCTTCCATAATTTCATCCATTTTAGCAATTATAACCAAAATAGACCTATAAAAACATATAATAAAAATTAAGGCCTAAAAAGGTTGATGAAATCAAAGCATGTAAAAAAATATTTTTGGATATACAAAAAAGTATGAAAGTATATAATACAATTATTATATACCTACTAAAAATGCTCGAATATTTGAGTAACAAAAAAAGGATTTTCTTAAACCAATATAATGAATGTGCCCTAAATTATAATAGAAAGAGACTAAATAAATTTTAGAGAAGTAAATAGTCCAAACAACCTAAACAATGATTAACTTATGTTAAGGCCCACTCTAACAACTTACTATTTCACTCAACATAACAGTTAATAAATAACTATAACATATAATACTTATTAATACTTAACATGATATATACGAAAATATAAAAGTCATGTAGTTCAAAATTTCATGAATTTTTCAAGAAAAATGAGACTAGAGCACACAATCCACATATATCTAATCAATAATTTATATGGCACAACAAAGATAACCCTCAATTATGAAGATAACAACATCCACATAAATTTAAATTAAAGAGGAGAGCATAGGGATATACCTGGGCAGCTTTGATTCAAGATGATTATTGAGTCTACTCCTTTTTTATTTTACCGAGCTTCTTCAAATGCTTTAAGAAAATCAATTCATCAATTACAAACATATATATAAAACACACACATTAAAATAAATTCAAATATTTAATCTTGATTTACAGACAGATAAAGCATACACATTAAAATTGACATTAATGTAGTACGTAATCATTTTAAAAGTTTTCTGGGGTTTTCAGCATTAAAAAAAATCTCACTTTCTTTTATGGCTCAAGTAAAATATATTTTCATCAATGATTTGGTTGTGAAAAAAATTAATAACCGAATATAATATTAAGATTTTACAAGGGTTTATACATAAAAAAACCCTCCAAAAATCAATCAAAAACATAATTCACTCATGATTTTTTATTACAACAACATAAATCTTAAAAAAAAAAAAAAAAAAAAGATATATGAATTTCAACAAACCAATTTTCAAAAGAATGTATGAAGTTTGCAAGCAAAACCTTAAAATATTGATGAATTACATTGAATTGCATTAACTTTTTAAATATCAAAAGGCATCCTTGTTCGTTTACATAAATTTTACAAAGTTAAAAAAATTAACAAAACATGGAATTTATGAACATAAGAGAAAGGTTTGCACCGTTATATCTACAATATAATACCATAAACATAAAAAATATATGTTATGCAAGACATGATAAAAGAGACAAGAAACAATATTGTTAAACTAAGAAATTGATATTTTGATTTGAATACTTCTACTTAATATTTATTTATATATCTCATAGATTTTAAAAACTTTAATTCACTATATATCCAGAACAATTTTTTGTGGGAATTAAAAAAAAAATAATCGTGGACAACAAGAAGCAAATAAAATATATGTTGTTCTCATCTTATTATGTTGGATTATTATATCAACATAAATTTAATTCAATCAAAGATATTCTCACATAAAAATATTATCCAAATAAATATGAAATTTATTTATCTTTATCCAATTAAAACATGAATTTTACGCCAAGAAAAACATAACCAAAATTTAACAAAGATAATCTAACAAACTTGAGAAAAAAATCATAAAGATAAACTTGAGAAAAAAAATTACCAGACGAGTCAGAAGAAGCGACAACTCTCTGCCGAATTGGGGATATGCTCGCGTTAGGGTTTTTCCAAAAAGAAAACAAACACCGAAAAGTTTTATATCATAAAGGGTAGTTTGGTAATTTGATAATTACCCAACTTTCCCATCGACGGGTGTAATCACTTTCACACCACCCCCCTTGTGAATCACTTTCCCTGGTCAAATGGAAAGTGTTTACAAGGGGACCACCCATTTTTTAAGAACCAAACGCTTGAAATAGATTCACCCCTGTTACTTTGCAGGGAAAGTAACAACTTTACACCATACCAAACGGGCCCTTACCTCTTGATGATCAAATCTGAATCATTCATTATCAATAATGTCTATCTCAAGATTATTTTTGAGATTCTTTCATGAGAAACTTATCCCAAAGCAACGACAAAAATGCTTATCTCAAGGCAACGGCAAAATTTGTTCTACAAATTGCAAAGTGACGATGAAATATATTTTAAGGCACCAATAAATATATGTTCGGAGGCGGCGAATAAAAATACAAATTCTAAAAGTGGCATGGTGGTGAAACACTCGAGATAGCCAATCTCAAAGCGGCAACGAGGCATGAGACGGCAGTGAAGCATGTTCCCCAAGGCAAACGACGGCGTCATATACAATAATAATAAATAATAATAATAAATAAATAAATAAAATATGTAGGCCTATATATATGGCAATATTCATATGTAATGATCACCATGTTTTGACAAAAAATTTATTATTTTTCTTTGCCTTTTTATTTGTATTTTTGCCCTTAATCGGAGGTTCCCAAGACAATATCTGGGGTAATTAATAAAAGAGGCTTGCCTCTATTAGGAATGAAAGAACCCATGAAACAAATATGATATTTGTGTTTCGATGTGCCGTCTGGTGTCTTCTTCACAGATATTATGCCAAACGCGTATTTTCGATCCCACATCATGTTTAAAAGGGGTATGTCTAAATTATAAGTCAAAAGAAATAGGTAGAGATGGAATTGAATGATATAATTTGATTAGTACTCTAAATTATGTGAAGTTCAGATATGTCATAGTCTTAAGTGTTTATGGCATAATCTGTACATTATGCCATAATCTGTACATTACGCCATAATTTTACATTTTCTGAGAATTATGGCATAATCTGTACATTATGCCATAATTTTACATTTTCTGAGAATTATGTCATATTGGCTGTTTGGGTACTTATTTTAGAATATAAAATTATGACATAATATAGGTATTATGGCATAAAAAAATATTCCACTAAGAGTGGAATATTTTTTCATTATAAAAAATCTCTTTTTTGATCCAGCCATTAGTCATTGGTCCACCACTGGTCCGGCCGGCCTCCGGCGATCGGCCACCTGTCCGGTCGACCTCCGGTGACTGGCCACAAGTCCGGTCGGCAGTCCAACCGACCTCCGGCGACCGGCCACCGGGGGTCCGGCCACCGGCTGACTAGAATCTGGTGACATGTCGGCGGTCCATTAGTGGTTCAAGCGGTCTCCGGTAACCGGCCATTGGTCCACTGGTGGTCCAATCGACTATCAGATGACCTCCGATGACTGGTCACCGATGATTCGGCCATCGGCCGGCAGTCGACCGGTGGTCCAATTGGCCTTCGGCCACCGGCCACCAGTCCACCGGCGGTCCGATGGCCGACCGACAGATTTTCGTAATTTTTTTATTTTGTTAACCAAACACTCATTCTGCAAGAATAAAATATGTCACAATTTCTGTAATAATCACTTGCACTTCCTACATAATAAAATTATGCCATATTTTTTTATTTTGCGGCCAAACAAGCCCTAAAACTAATAGAATCTCTTCCCAAATATAGGACATGCCAAAAGCTTTGATTTGGTGTAAGATATGGGAGTATTTTTAGGCACTAATCAGGTAAGTAACACAACATATAAATCTATATATGTATATGCAAAATTTTGGGCTATGGACAATTATTTGATTATTTTAGTTTTGTTTTAAACTATTTATATACTATTTGAATATTTTGGATTTTGAATTCAATGCCAATTTCTGTTCATTGTACTTAGAAATTATAAATTTTTATTTATGCATTTACTTATTCAGTTATCTGATTAATTATATTCAAAATTATTTATTTGATTAATTATTAGCTTATTAGGTATACAAATTTAATTATTTATTCATTTGTTTTGTTTTACTAATTAAATTATAGAAATATTTGTTAATTAATTATTGATTTAATAGGTGTATTATTTTTTGAATAACTGGATTATTTTGATATAAAGAAATGCAATCATGCTTATGTTTGTTTGTTTGCACGAGAAATTATCCTACAAATCTTCTTCTGCAAATCCTAACCTGTCTGAAAGTCTGTCTGAAATTTTGAGATTATGTTTTATTTTCATATAAAAAAATTATTTTGATATAAATACGTTTAGTCTCTATTTTACTAGGCACTAACCCTATTAGGCATTGGGGGTTAAACATTGACTATGTTGACATGAAATTCTGACTCTATTAAAAAACTATAGTTTCGCACCTTTCCATAGGTGAATAATAACTCCTCTGATATTCTAGCTTGGGCCACTGAGAGTAAACAAATGAATTCTGATATTCTAGCTCAGGTAACCGAGGGTAAACAAATGATCTCTGATATTTGTTTTGGTCATAGTGATTTAGAAACATATATTTTTTACTGTTATTAAATTGTATTTTATTGAACCACTTTGATTTTATGAACTATATTTGTGATAAATATTTGTAATACATGATATGATTTGTTTTTGTTTCTGAATTTTTGAATTTCACATGATCCCATTTATTTTTAATGGTTTATTTACTGGGTTTTCATCCTCATAATCTGGTTGTTGATTATTTTTATTTTATTTTTTAAGATCAAGACTAAATAGTTCAGCGTCCCATTAAATGGGCTAGCGAGAGCTTGTGTTCCCTACTTAACGGGCTATCATTATGTTTGTGTGAGTTTGTGAATTTTGATTTAGAAAATATTTGTTTTGAACTTTGTTATATTCAGCTTGTATCTGAAGTTGCAATTTTAAAGTTTATATTTTCGATTGCAAGATTAATTTTAAGGCCTTGCATGCCCACTGTGTTATACACTGTAGGTGTGCGGCCATTTGTTGGCACACCGGGTCCGGCGAGCTGGGTTTGGGGCGTGACATCACCCATCCGTACATGTCTGTCCCTTTGAAAATCCCTTAAATGGGCGGTGCTTGTTGCCTATTAGTAAAAAAAAAATCCATACCGAGGAGAACTATTATTTGGGTTGTATGTTATTTTAGAATATGAAAGACATGAAAAGCCAGGGGTGGTAACAAGATGAGGCAGGAGCGGGGAGGCCCTTCCTCTTTAATTCCCGAATCCCCAACAGGGGGAATGTGCTTACCCATCCCCATCCCCATGGGGATTCCCAGGAGAATTCTCAATTTGCAAACATACTATTACATTTTGGAACATAGAAACTACTTTACATAGATATATACATAAAAATATGATAACATCAAAACTACTCAACATAGAGCTCAAAAAACCTGTCAAACCAACATATAAAAACTTTTAAAAAAAATCTCCAAATGATTGTCAATATAAAGCAAAACATAAAATTTGGAGTTCATACTAGTAGGTAGTATGCCATTATAATCAAATACAACGACTTAACAAATGTATACTCAAATTTTAGAATTTCAAATGTGGAACTCCACGTAGAACAAGCATGCATTTTCCCTCTGCATTTCAAACAATCAAAGAAATAGAATTGATAGCAAATCACTCAAAGTCAACCACATTTTGATAACTAAAATATTTATAAGAACAATGTAGTCTAGATTAATAGATTTCACTCATATTATTTCTACTAAAACAAGAAAGAATCAAATTACTAACAAGTGCATGAAGAAGAAAATTAAATATATTAATACATTAATGCAATAATGACTACACACCAATAACGACATCATCATAAAATAGGTTCAATTAAATTTGAAAAAAGAGATCTAGAAGGATTATAAGAAACATACCATTAAACAACTTCAACTGAAAAATCAACTCCATACTTATCAACTCATATATCAATTGCACTTCCATCCTTATGATGACCATTAACCTAAAATATTAATTAAGCAAAAATAAGTTCCATTGAAATATTAGCATACATAGCATTAAAGCATAGTAATAGCTTACCACTTCATCCACATCCATCTCATCGCTAATTATGTAACATTGAGAATGAGTTGTTGAATTACAATCTAAAAGAACATAACATTAATTAGATCAAACTAGTTTGAACTATAATAAAAGTTAAGAAAAGTAAACTCAATCATTAATATATGCAATATATATATTTCTCCTTTCATACCTTTCATTTGAATCCATAACCAATTTTGTGTACACATCAATTCCTCCAGTGTGTCAATATGAAGAATGCTACTGTGCGGGCTTACAACTGTCCTGCTTGTGCTGAAAGTCGACTCTGAAGCTATAATGGACACAAAAATTGCCAAAATATCTCTAGCAATTAATTATAGTCTAGGATACTTGAGAGCTACTTTTCACTAACTTAGAATATCAAAATCATCTTTTCTTGGTATCAAATGCTCTTCCAAATAGTGATCTAATTTTGTGCTTGCAGTCTCCTTTTCAATCTAGGTAGAAGCAACAAATAAATCAAAATTGCTTATTAATTCTGACTCCACATTATGTCTTAGTGATGATTGGATAGGATTATCTTCTAGTGATACAAAATAATTACCGCATCCACCAATATTGAACTTTGTTGAATATTCAGTAATTAAGTCATAACAAATTTTTCGAATCTATCAATTTCCATCTTATATCGAGGATCTAAAATGAGTTTCTAAAATGAGTTTCTACACCCACAATACCATGTATTTGAGCCCAATATATATCAAACTTTTCCATCATTTTAAATACCATAGCTTGAATATGAGGCCGACCACAATTAATCCATTGTCTCAATGCTAACTTGATATCACAAATCTTCATAAACTAAAGATTAGTTGTGGGGTACCTAGTCCCAGAAAATGATTTTGTGGTAGCATGAAACATTTTTAATTTATCACAGATTTCTTTAGCCATTTCCCATTCTTCATCCAATGGAAGACATTTGTAAAGAGGTTCCCTTTGCTTCAAGCGTTTAAAAATGTCCTTATAACATATAGCAACATTAAGCATAAAGTATGTAGAATTCCATCTAGTTTTGCCATCCAAGAATAACTTTTTAGTGCAAGAAATTTTCACTTGATGAGCTGTTTCTTCAAATTTTTCACTTCTTTTAGGTGTAGCAATCCAAAAATCAACACTTTCACTAACTTTTTCAATAGTTTTAGAAATAATCTCCAAACCATCTTTAACAATCAAATTTAAAATATGGGCACAACATCACATATGCAAAAAGTCTCATCCAACCAAAGAGAATTACTAGATAATTTGCTCAAAATCAAACTCACCAATGCATCATTAGTAGAACAGTTATCTAGAGTCAATGCAGACAACTTCTTATCAATATTCCAATCCATCAAACAATTAATGAGCACCTCATAAAGTACATCAGTAGTATGTGGACATGGCACATAAATGAACCTAATTACAAAAGATGTAAAATAATATTAATGCATTTACATAAGTATCAAATTAAGGTAAAAAAAAATGATCAATGAAGAAAGTACCTAATAATTCGGCTTTGCAAACTCCATGATGCATCAATGAAATGTGTAGTAGTAGCCATAAACCTTTTTTTTTTATTGCTTGATGACCACATGTCATTTGTGATTGCAAATATACTTTTTGTCTTCAAGTAATTTCATTGTTTTGGCCCTCTCATGGTCATATATTTTGAAAATATCTCTTTTCACTGATCCTCGAGAAATATTTTTGAATAATAGTTGAATAGCTACAACAAACCTTCAAAAGCCCAAATGTTCAACCATTGTCAATGGATACTCATGTAGAATAATCATGGAAGCCAACTCTTTTCTTACAAGCTCCTCATTAAAAGAAAATGCTCCAAGTGAAATTTTCCCTTCATTAGTTATCTTAGACTTCAAAATAATTTGCTTAATGTCTCTACTCTTCCTCAATGGGCATGATGCAAATGGTCAAGTAAATGTTTAGTACCATTCTTTGATTCCCCTCAAAGCTTCTTACACAATAGTTGCATATGGCCTTCCATTTGTCATCAATTTTTTTTTTATTAAAATGGTTCTACACCACTGATGTCAATTTTTGCTTAATGCCCAAGTTCACTTCTTCATTGTCATTTGTACAAAGTGTTTGATTTGATGTATTCGGTGTTGTTGATTCAATGCTTGCCTATATTGTTCACTATGTGCTTATGCTATATAGATTGGCCACAACTTTCAACTGGTGAAACATTAGTGGGTTGATTATAACCGGCCCCATCCATGATGTTATCACTTGTTCACTTATAAATAAAAATTTCCACTTCAAGCCTAAGGTAAAATTATCAAGTTTTCTTCTAGTATAATATTAAACTGTATAGAAATCAAGATTCAAGAATATGATGTGGTAGCATACATCTTTCATAAGTATCATTTGAATCCAAGATTTTTTTTTTCACTATACATTTAATAATCCAAATAAATAGGAAAATATTAAATCTAAAAATAATCATTTATTTATTTCAAACAAATAAAAAAATCAGCAACATACTATGTAATAATTCACATGAGGAGCTACATCTTTTTATAAAAAATTATTTATGTTCAAATCCAAATAAGAGAGCATCATGATCACTTTAGATGATTTATGTAAAGCCAATTAATGTCATCAAAGGATAATTACCTTAGTGCCTCACTATAAGCCTCAAGCCTCCAATTAAAATTGATTCATGAGGAGAGAGTCAAGAGATCTAGATTGAGGGTGACAAGATTGGGGGTGGTTGTGTGGTTGAAGGCATAGTGGCAATGAAAATGAGGATGAAAATGGAGGGTCTACTGATTGGACTTTGGAGGCAGATGGTAGTATTTGGTTAGGACAAAGGTTTTGGTTGGGATTATTGTGAAGACTAAAGAGCGAGGAATGTTGTGATTATGTGAAGACAGGAAAGCGCAGGGTTTTGTGACTTTTGTCTTGAGAAGCTGAGACGACAAAGTCACAAAAGCATGTGTTTGGATTATTGGATTTATACTCTAACGGTCCATTAATTGTGCTTAATGCCTAACTGAATGTAGTTAGTTTGTAGTTTTTCTTTTGTAAAATAAATATTTATTTATTTAGTTTTTGATTATTTATAAAAATAATTTGTTGTTTTAATTTATATAAAACCTCTCGTATCTAATTTTAATTGCTATTAATTTAAAATAAATAGTTCATGTGATTAATCTAATTAAATTAAAATTAGAGTTTTTAAAATAAATAGTTCATGTGATTAATTCAATTAAATTAAAATTAGAGTTTTTTTATATCATTACTTAGGCCTTTGAATTTTTTAATGTTGGAAAAAATTATACACACAATATATATATATATATATATATAATTGTGGATCCCCACAAGACGGGGAAGTGCATTCCCCGCCCCCATCCCCTCCCCCACAGTAGAGATTCAGGGAATCCCTGTACCTATCGAATCAGGTCCCACAGGGATCAGGGATACCCCGTCCGATTACCACTCCTACAAAAGGCAAGTAATTTCTTAAATTCTCAAATTAAGTGCTAATTAAAATACACAAATAACTTCGCCATCTTATTTTTCTTCTTTTGATAACTCAGTAGACAAACCCATCAATGAAATAGTATCCTGAGCAATTAGAAAAGTAGAGTTGCCAAGCTCTATTCAATTCTCGAGCACTTCATAGTTTACATAGACGCCGGGAACCCTCAATGACTCATCACCAAAAAGCTGGCTGACTGGGTATCTTCCCGGATTCCTTTAAAACAGTGTAATCACCGCTTAGAAGCACCCTGTTGATGACGCAATTTGTAACTCACAATTACGCACATAATCAATATTTTGCAAACTAGAAATAGAAATGACACTTTTAGAATAGAAAAACTACTCACTTTGTATAATGGTTCAAAGCCACCATCCCCTAACTTATTCTCAAGATTAAATTTCCCTGGTGCTGCTCTGATTTGACTCATGGTGAAGTAGCCAATCGGCAATTTCAGGCCTCCAAGGTCTACATATGCCCACATGAGAAAGAGAAGTCCTTGCAAGTCATTAATTTTCTCCATGGTTGAAACATGATTTAAAAAGGGCATTATCCACACCCATTGTTATTTGTTTGCTTCATAAAAATTGAGCAATGTCTTTTGCTCCGATCCCATTTCAAAAAAAGAAGAAAAAAAAAAGAAAAGAAAAGGGAAACATAAATTTTTGCAGGAAACACCTAGCAATTTCAAAGGACTATGTTGATAGGTTTACAGTTGGCATATTTTTATTTTAAAATTTCATTTAAATTGATGATTTTGATCTATAACAATCTCAACAATGACACACTAGAGAATTAAGGTTTTTGTTTTTTTTTTTTTTGACAAGTGCAGCTAACGGACTCATAGTTCAATAGCACTACCCCATTTGCACACAGTGATGACAGGGGACTTTCATTATTTTGAGTTTAAATTTTTTTATTGTAACATGGTGGTAATAGATCTTTAGTGTGCTCTCGGACTTGCCACCAAAACCCTGCTCTCCCACATAAAGACGCAGGGCTGGATAATCAATCATCGATCATGCACACACTCCTAATACATGGCTTGTCCACATTTATTAAAAAGAAAAAGTGACAAGTGCAATATAGTTAGGGGCGCATGTATAGGCAAAGAATTGATTGTAGTTCATGCGCCCTTACTCATTGACACAAGATTTAGGCCGCATGCCCAAGCCCATAAAAAAAGTCTATTACTACTGCTGCAACATGTAGAACATGAACTTAAGACTTTTAAATCCCACACTAATAACTTTTGTAATGGGACCAATGTTGTTGCGCTATGAATTCTTTGCCAATTTGTGCATGAGCCGAGAATTGATCATAGCTCATGCACTTTCACTTACTCCCTAGGGTTCAGGCCACAAGCCCACCCCCACAACCAAGGACCTGCTACCACCATTATGCAATCATGTCGGATAAAAACTCGAGGTTTTAAATCCCTCACAAATAACTTTCGTAGAGGACACATTAATGTCACTAAGCCATCAACCCTTCAGAAAATAACTTAATTTTTGTATACCATGAAATGGAGCCCGCTAAATATTCGAGAAGTGAACCTCATGAACTTCAATATTCAATCTTCCTACTCAAGGAATCAACCGAACAAATTCAGTAGATATGATAGAGCATCTTCATCATCTCACCTTTGTTTTCTGTGTCTTTTCTTCTCTGGTGAAACCATATGAAGGTTGAGATCAATGCTATCACAACGCAACCAGCAGCAACAATGCCCAGAATAGCCCCAGTGGACAACTTGCTTTCATCTGTATCAGGCTTAAAGTCTGAAAAATTAAGAAGACAGGACAAATGATATGAGAACAAAAAACCATCAAATAGTTAAAGCACGAGAGTTCGGGAGCTAGGCTTATTACTGGGTGTCACTGAGATTGCTGAAATCAGAGGCCCATACACGCTTTTATGAGGAATGAAGCTGGTCCCTTGTCCAGTCCATTGAAAGTGAATCTCCAAAGTGTTCTCGCTGACTTGAGCATCAAACGTCTTGACGATTGCCTTGCCAGTCCCATTAGCTTCTTTGGCAATATTAAAGTCACTCAAAACCTCCTCACCCTGCTTAGATTTCAGAGAATTTTCATGTCCGCATCAGCAAATATTCATATTAATTCACAATTGATACTTCCAACATTGATGACTCATTTAATTTGAAGTTTTTTATCACTAGCCTAAGGTTTTAATTCAAATAAAAACAGATTTAATTCTTGTGACGGTGCCTTTATTTTATTTCTTTCATTGTGAAAACATTAAGTAGATAAACCTCATTTATTAATTTTAAAAAAAAAATTAACCTGGATGGAAACATCAAAGAAACGCCTTCCCACATTATAGTAAGCCTCGTCGGCGGTGATCATAATCTCAGCAAAGTGCAGCTTGACGGTATAATTTCCATTGTGAAGACAAAGGCCATAATACTTTAGGGAGGCAGGACTCAGTCGAGCTGTCATGTATAACTCTGGATTGAGCATGTTCAAAACAGACAAATTTGTCGCAATGAATGGTTCGTTATCAACATTGTGCACGAATCTTCCGGTGGAACTATATGCCCATTTTTCATCAAAAGAATGGTAATCTGATGCACCGCCAATATTTTCATCACCTTCGTATTCATCTTCGCCAATGGTCAGTGAGGCTCCACCACAGTTTATGAACAAGTTGTGATCTACAAGAGTTATGGAATATATATACATATACCATTGGATAGAAGTAAGTTTGGCATAACAAAAAAAAATAAAGAATAGATTTTCAATAGAAAAACCTTTCCAAAGAATATATATGTATATATGTATAAATAGTGAACCATTTGAATATATATGTACAAATAGTAAAAAAAAAAGAATATATATGTATAAATAGTGAGCCATTTAATTTGGAAAAAAAAAAATAATTACCCACGTACGTTTTGGTTTTACAGGACAAGGGTTATTCCTCCTCAGACATGATGCAATCCTACCAAAAAAGAAGCGTTTTTACTAACAGAACGAAGAGATAATAACTAGATCCTTTATTCAAAAAATAATAATAATAATAATAATAACTAGATCGAGTTATTCATTCCACCTGAGTGTCAGCAAGAATCAACAAAAACTTACGTGTTGCTATCTGTAGATGAATAACTAGAAACCAAATTTCTGCAAGCATTTTTGAGAGAATGATCAGATATGTTGTTTAACAATTGATAATTTTATAAGGACGCATGGGAGTTATTAAATAAATCCTTACACATATCCAATTTGACAGTAGTCCTTTGGTGCATCGGAACCGTTAAAATTGTTGTATGACAAATCACTGTAAAATTGAGCAGCAAAAATCATGGATATGCAGTGCAATAGAAGAAGCTCATGACGCTAATTAATTAATAGTAATAAACAAAACGAGTTCTTCTGGTTAACGTAGCATACTAGTGTTGTCCACGGGTGAAGATCCATTTGGGTATTTCTCCTGTAAGCTTGTTATTCGTAAGGAACCTGAAATATTATATATGGTGGTTAAAAAGTAACTCTAACAAAACAGGAAAACACTATATATAGGCTTCTTACATTGGGCACTGAATCCACAAAAGCAGTTAGTCCAAGTATTTAGGTTCAACTATATAATTTTTTTTCCTTCCATATTATTGTTACGTAAAGTTTCCTATTAAATACTTCTTAGGACTATCTCTACTTTTTTTACAATCTTCTACCTAAAGGGTTTTCACCATCCTTATGAAGACATCTACTAGTCGTTTCAAGACATGTCTATAGTATCTTAAATGGTTCTCTTTTAACTTGCTAGCTAGTAATATGTGTCGCTTCTAATTTATTTTGGATAAATTCATTCATTAATCAGTTGCCCCTCAACATTCTCATCTCATTCATGCTTATCCTTTTAGATATATATATATTATTTCTTAACCGCCCAACATTCTAACTTGTACATCATAACTAGCCTAATAACCATTCTATGTACATAAATTTTCAAGAGGTATTTTACAATCACATAAAACTTTAGGGATTTTCCTCCATTTTTCCCATCCTCATTCAATTCTATTTGTGATGTCTTTTACAAGTTCCTTGTCATCTTGGATGATAAAGCCTAGGTACAGAACAATTCTACTTCTACCAATCTCAATATCATCCATCCTAACCCCTCCCTTATTTTTAATCATCTTATGCTAAACACTCTGTCTTTACTTTATTTAACTTGAAACCTTAGCTTCTAAAATGTTTCTCCACTCTTAAAAATAATATCTTCCCTACTTTCATCAACAAAAAAATATACATAATTAAGAGATTGGATATTGAAAACAATTCATCAGCTTGTCCAAAACTTTTTTTTAAAAAAAAAAAAGAAAAAGAGCTCGTCCAAAACTAAAGCAAATAGGTAAAAACTTAATATTGAAGCTCGATTTGATGTAGACCTACAGTAAGAGAAAACTCTCTAATTGCTCAAAGGAAAAGAAAACTCAAAATAATTTTAAAAACAGTTATGTTCACACAGTTCAGGATACAATGTATCTAATGAGATTAGAGTGACTAGGGGTGGAGCTAAAAAAATTTTTTAATGGGGCTAAAAAAAAATTTAGAGGGGATTGAAATTGTTTCTAGAGGATAAGTAAAATCTGATGGAAACAAATTATAGATTTTATAAATATTTCCTAAAATTGTTTTTAATAATATTTATATAGAAAATCAAGTTGTTGAACAATATATTTATACAAAATATTTTTGTGTTACTATATAAGCAATTTATCAAATATCAAGAGACTAAATAATAAAATTTTACAAATATGTTTTCTAATATTATAATACTTTTAGACTATTTATACTAATTTGTAAATAAATAAATATATATATATATATATATATATATATATATATATATATATATATATATATATATATATATATATATATATAATGCTATGTGGATGCCAAGTTGCTATCCATGCATGTCATCATCCACATCATTTTTTATCTCTCTTTGTTTTTTGAAAAAAATATTTAATTTGTTTCTATAGTATAAAACCTTAATGTTTTATAATTTTTAAATTTTAAGGATTTATACTAAACTCTAAACCCTAATACAATAAAATCTTAAATATAAATATTTTAAAATCTTATACGCAAAATTCAAAAATCAAAACCATAAACCATAAACCTTAAATCATAAGCCCTAAACCCTAAACAATAAACCGCAAACTCCTATAGAGGTGTTTGCCTATAGGAGTTTGCGATTTACAATTTAAGGTTAAGGGAGAGGGTTTCTAATTTACCATTTATACTATAAGGTTTAGATAATAAATAAAATTAAGTTTTTTTTATAAAAAGGAAAAAATGGTGTGGATGACATGAATGCCAACTTGGCATCCATGTTATTTGGACTACCAATTCGACTTGTCTATTCGGATTAAATATCACTATTATATATATATATATATATATATATATATATATAAACCAAAACAAAACCAATGGGGCCATGGCCCTCTTCGCCCTTCCCTAACTTTGCCCTTGGGTGTGACAATTGCAATATCAATAAAAAATATATATCAAAAATAGATAACCTAACTCACATATTATCAAGATTGCTCAGGTTACCGAAGGACTTTGGAATCTGGCCAGCAAAGTTATTAAAGCTCAAATCTCTACAAGGGAAAGAAATGAATGTATTAGCAAAAAAATGGAAAATAATACTCCCTCCATTCCTTTTTACTTGTCACATTTATCGAATTCACACCGATTAAAACAAATTGGTTAAAGTTAGTTGGTCACTTATATTTTATAAAAAAATTTCATTAATTTCCAAAACTACCCCTATTTAAAACTCAAATAAGTGGAGTATATGATTTAATACTTAGTTGATTGTGATTTATTGAAAATTGCACAAGTACATTAAATTATAGGGTAAATTTGAAAAATATTATTTATTGTGCACAAAAATTCTAATGTGACAAATAAAAAAGAACAGAGAAGAGCTCCAAAACATAATAAGTAAAAAATGAACGGAGGGAGTATATTGAATGTATTCCACAAATGCATGTGTATTGGATTGCTTTCTCCAAACAAGACCAACAATAGGGGCGAACTGTTCTCTAGCAATTAGAGTTTGAAGGGAAAGCTTAACTCAAGAAGATAAGATCAAGATGGAAAGGATATGTTAGATTTTAGTTCCCCAGTTTGCCCCAACATACACGTATGTAATACACACACACACACATATATATATATAGGTCAAAATATCGAAATGGTCCCTTTATTTGTGTTTTATTTCTTTTAATCCCTCTAATATAAAATCAGCATTTTTGATATGCAAGTCTTAGATCTTGGATCAATAGTTGTACATTTTGTTTTGATCCAAAAAGTTTTATCTTCTAGATTCTATCATAATAGGCTACTTTTCCTTACTAAAATTTACTTTAATAATTATTCCGTATAAATTCTTAAAATACTAAAAGAGCAACTCATAACTGCATTTATAATGTCAGAAGAAATTCTGATTTTGTTGAATGTCATAATCTTGCAAATCCTAGTACGAGACTAGTTGAAATTAAAAAAATATTTAATTTTTTCATTAGATTATTACCTTATTAAAATGTTTTTGATCTTACCAATGGCAATGACATCAATTGAAATAACTTTTTCAATAATGAACATCATCAAAACTGAGTTAAGCAATAAAATGGGAGATGAATTATTAAATGATATGATGGTATAATGCCATATTGAATAATAAGTTCTTGAAACAATGAAGCTATTTTGGTGCAATTTCAAAATAAGCAAAGCTGAAGAATTTAACTCCCACTTCATAGTAGTAGTTATGTATATTTTATATTTTTTTAAAATATTAATTATTATAATCTTAAATTTAAATTAATATAAATTTTGTAAATATTTATCATTTTTTAATAATTTAGTTTTGCTTTGGTTTCACCATGCAAATTTTCGAACAAAAAGGGATGGAAGTGATAGGATCAATTAGATGATAAAATTCAAAATAATATAATAATAAAATAAATAAAGTACTATGAACCAGAAAAGGAAACAATAAATAAATAATAAGACAATATTCTATAAACTAATTTAGACAATCATAATATAACCTTTCTGGCAAAAGCTGGTTTGGTTTGTGGTTACACCTCTAGAAGTACATGATGGCATGATGCAAAGATGCTTTTGACAATAAACTATATATTTATTCTAAAATTCTTTTTTTAAATAGAACTTCATTTTTGCAGCCAGGGTTTCTTGTTGGAACTATATGGGCTAAACACATGACCAATACCAACACAAATCTGCCCATATTTATTTATTTTTAAATAAAATTAAGATTACAATTTATTTAAAAAAATAAAGTTTACACTTTAAAATAAAATTAATTTAAAAAAAAAGTAACTCATACTAGAATTTTACAAGTTTAAAGTAAAACATACAAATAAATTGTTTAGCTTTATCCTAAATAATTATAAAAAACAAATTTATTTATACTGTTTTTACATAATTCTGATTGGACCAGGTCGGCCAAAAACACCATAATCAAAGCCCAACTCATTTTTTAAACATGCTTTTTTTTTTTCTTTATCCAAGGCCTAAATAACATACCTAATATTTTTATTTAAACCCTTCTATTTTTCAGTCAATTAGCCTGCCTCTCGGATACTCTACTTGTGATATTTTTATCGTATTTTATATATTTAAAAAAAATATGGCCAAGCAAAGGATTGACTCTATTGTTACTATTTTTAGTCAATATAAATGATTTATTTATTTTTATAAAAAGTTAAAAGAAAAAAATAAAATAATTCAATTATTATTGAATTATAAATAAAAACAGTGACCAATGAACTCTTTACTTATAGTTCCTTGACTCATGAGTGGGGCATTCATATGGGAGGATGTGACTCATCCACATACGCGCATGTAGAATCAATGTGTGTGTGTGTGTTTTTAAGTGCTTAGATGATGGTCAATGGTGCTATAGAAATTGTTGCCACAGTAATCATATTTATTATCAATGTCGGTGATTGGTGGCAAAGCAAGCTTACAGCAATATGAGATTGGCCATATTCCCTATATAGTCAGGCAGCGCACCAGATATTGATAAATTCCTCAAAACCCTGCGGCAAACGACAAACCTTTAGCACTTGCATTATGAAACATAGAAAAGACAAATTTTCTTTTTATAAAAAAACAACAATAATACTTGTGAAATACTCATGTTAAAAGCTAATTCGGAATACATCCACATTTACGAATGGAGTTGGCTTTGCAAATGGTGGCTAATAGCCTAATCCTATTTGCCAAAAAATCAACCAGTTTCTTACTAAGTCATGAATTTTTTCTTAAAGACTAAAACATGAAACCGGTGTTTCAAACAAGATTAATATTGATGATGCCAACAAAAGATTGATTTAGTGATAAAGCGCGGTGCAACCATGGATGATGATATTACCTCTCATCTCACCGGTTACAAATCTTAAAATTGAGGGGATTTGGGAAAGGTGAGAGGTAATGGGTGTACAATGCCTATATTATCTATTTCTTTCCATTTAATTATTATTATTATTTAAAATTAATATAATTAATGTACATATTTAATTATAATAATTAAAATTAAAAATAATTAAAGTAAATATGATATTCAAATTATTTTATAATAAATTTTTATTTTTTAGTTATTATTTATTTAAACATTTTAAATATCACAATTAAATTAATTAATGACATTAAAATTACAATCCATAAAAAAAATAATAATTGAACTATAATAATTTAACGAAAATATTTCATTAAAATAATTTAATAAGCAAATAACCGTTAAAGTAAATTATTTAGTTCAACTATTTTATTATAATAAATTATAGTAAATAATTATATTACAAAAATTAATAATAAATAATTTTAAATATTTATTATTAAACATTATCTATTATTTTATACACTATCATCCCATTTACACAAAACAAATAAATATTATTTAATTAGGTTTGTCTCTAACTTTTTCTATTCTACTATTTTCAATCCCCAGTGCTTCCGATAAAATACTGTTTTTATTATCATTCTTATTTTCAATATCGTCATTGCTATCCTCTTATTATTTCATTCTCATTCCGCAATTCAAAGGAGCAGTAAAAATATGCCGCATTTCAAGGCTAACTAAGAATGTCGGCCATAGAGAAATTTATCCATCAACTTGCTAAAATTGGCTATGCCTTTAGAATTAGAACCTGGACACTATCAAGGAGACCAGGTGTTTCTCAATGCATGAACTTGCAAAGGAATCCATCCTGCATCTAGATCTTGATTGTATTCTACGCCAAGAAGAGCTTTACCAGAAACATCACTTCTGCCTCACTTGGTTTCAGGAGCAAGTTCTTCAATCTAGTAGTAAATGGCCACCGCAAACAAAATCATATATCATATCTTGTATCCCTCATACAATGACTAGATGGAAAGGGATGATCAAATCAGCAAGACCATGTATTGAATTCTCGTTTTATTTTCAATAAATTCGTGGTTTATCCACTTTATTCAAAAAAAAAAAAAAAAATCAGCAAGACCATCACATCTCACATCCATGGCCAATTTAGCTCTAAGTGCAATTTTTTGTTGAAGATCAACTAGAATAGGGTACTATCTCACTAAGATCAACTTGACCTTATCTCCGTAGAGGCTCCCTTCTCTCTGGAGGAAATCAAGTGGGGAGCTCGTGAACTTGGTATAGATAAGTCTCTTGGACTAGACAATTTCCCCATTCTTTTATCTAGAATAACTAGATCTCTATCCAAAACGACCTCATTAAGCTTTTTACAGATTTCTATAATCTTGACGACAATCTGAAACACATCAACTAGGCTAATATTACCATCATGCTGAAGTTGGAATTCCCAAGCAGCATCTTGGAATTCCACCGTATCAATCTAATTAATTTGCTACTTATTAAAAGTATCTCTAAGACCTTAGCAGCCCGTTTGAGTAAGTATTGAATTCCCTCTTGGATCCCACTTAATCTGTCTTTATCTAAGGCAAATGCATTGCGAACAGTATCATTACTGTCCAAGAGCTCATAACATAATTCCCCAACAATACTTTCAAAGTGGGTTTTATTGAAGCTTTTGCCATGGTTGTATGGAATTTTTTCATTAATTTCAATGGCTAAGGTTTTGGCCCCATTGGATAGGCTGGATTAGGTTTATACTATTGACCTCTAAGGTGAGCATCCTTATTAACGATCAAGTGATCTATTGGTAGTCAGATCTTTATTAGAATCTTTCATAAGTGGCAAGTGGTGAGAGTTCGAATAATGGGTGATGGCACATTTCTGAGAGTGTGAGTTGTGACTGTGTGCGGGTTGTGCCAGCACCTATGTATGTGTGGGCCCCATCCCCACTTGTTCGGCCAAAGTTTGTGCATGTCCCTATTTTACTTAAAAGCCTAACTGCTCATCTTGACAAAAAAAAAAAAAAAAAAATGAACATCCTTGTAAATGAAATGTAGTACACATATATGTATTACCAATACAACCTCTAGGAATATGACCCATTTTCCCATTTCAGTTTGTCTTAGCTATCGATTTCCCTTAGCGTTATTTTCAGTCATGTATTAAAATTTGGGGTTCTCTATGGGGTACCTCTTAAGTGATAAAACAATATGTGTCACCTTCAATATACTTGATGGCCTCATCATTTTATTAGCATTCGAATTTGAAAAGGGTTATCAAACTTATTTTGCACCTTTTTGAAGGTCTGTCCAACTTGTAAAGTTTCAAAAGAGTTATTTTTTTTTATTGACTCCACTTTGAAATTAATATTAAACTGCTCCACAAGTCTCCTCCATGTCACCTGTCTGGGAGAACGCATGTCACCCTATCACCAAGATTAAATGAAGCTTATTTTTATAGTGCGTTCCAAACTATCCTCAAGGAAGATCAAATACTTGTCCATAGGAGCACAAAGTTACCTAGGTGATTGATAGAATACATGGGCTTCCTTTGGACTGAACCTGACATTAGCCACAAGGGGTGTTGTCTTGTCACATGGGTATGCCAAACTCATGATTAGGGAGGTGGGGTATTTTAAAGATCTAGAAATTTAATAATGCTCTTTTGAGGCAAATAGTGGTGGAAGCCTGGAAAGTCAAGTTTGGAATACCTTGGTGTTAGTACTCAGTAATCCAGTTCAACTATTATCAAAATAAATAGAAATTAGCTCATAGGTGATGTCGCAACCAACTCACACGCCATAGAGATAGACGCTTGTCGTTTTTTTCAAAAAAAAAAAAAATACGGGTGTCGAATCTAACAAAATTAATATCTCTACTAACACAAATAAATTATGTATAATGGTGAGAAGGATCAAATCTTCAGAAATTAGTAAGCCTTATTCTGTATAAAGACTCAAGATGGAGAGCTTTGTCACGAATATCAAGTATAATCTCGACTTTTTAGACTTGTTCACTAATGCCAAAGAAACAACACAACCTCAGATCCGGCTAATTAAGGTGTTAATGTCCCTCACCTACATCGGTGTAACCAAAGATGGATGATCTATCCTAAAACCGTTTTATGGGCACCACCTCTATCTTTGCTTATTGATGTTTTACCTATTCATTCCCAGTAAATTGTGGAGTCTAATCTCATACTTGCTCTTAAATATTTTAGTTTGATTTTTTGTGTCGTTATTACTACTTTTCACCGCAAACTATAATGCGATGTAATAATGGTATATTACTATTTTCTCTACTCTCAATAAACACATTATTTTTTTATTTTTGTCAAATAAAAAAATTTCAAGCAGTTATTCATTAAATAGCCTAATGGTATGACACCAAAGTGTAAAAAAGAAGGTCATGGGTTCAAATTGTTCTCCCGGCAATACTGTTTTCGGTACTGTTTATACACTGTTCATATAATATTCATGCACTGTTCATCCGGGTTCTTGTACTGTTCATATACTATTAATGCAATGTCCATCCGAGTCCAGTACTATTTTTAAATTTCTTGAGTGAAGGGCGATTGTCGCCTATTAATAATAAAAAAAAATTCCAAACACAAATAATTTAATAAATAAAAAATATAAAAAATACATACATTATTTTTAGTTGCCTCGAGTTCTCTAACGGTGGAAACTCCCCATTGCCGCCTTTTATTGAGGACACCATCCTGCAACAAATGCACATCTTTTAAGCAAATTTAAATAAAGAAACAAAATAAAGCAGATAGTTGAATAGCATAAACTCATGAATAAATCTTACAGCACGTTTAAGGATTCCAACTCTGAAAAGCTGGAGGGAAAAGGTCCCTCCAAGGAGGTACCTTCCATGTCTCTGCGTTTAATTAAGTTGTAAATCAACATAAATTAAATTCCTTTTGGAACGCACGACTAAATTTGTTAATATTTAATGTCTCGCATGTATTGTTACACTAACAATTGTTTGAGCATCTTCCAGTTCCCTATGAAGCTGGGAATTTGGCCCGAGAGGGGGTTACCATCAATTCGTCTGGAAGATAAATAAGCATGAGTATAAAAAAAAAATAATTCCAAGGAATTTTCTTTTAATTTTAGAAACGCCTTGTGATTTTATAAGAGTGAAAAAAAAACACATTATTTCATTCTCTCCCTCAATTTGGGATCAAGAGCTTGAGATGTGGTTTATCTGCATTTCTCAATAAATAAATAAATAAATATTTTTTTACTAAAATAATAATATTTTATGTTATAATACTTTTGCATCATAACCTCGAGTTTCTTATAATTTTATATGAATAAAAGAATATTAAAAAAATGTACTCTTTTTTGTTGAAAACATAGTATTCCATGTTATACTTTTACATCAAAATCTTGAATTTATTATGATTTTATATTAATAGAAGAACAGACCTTTTGCACTGAAGCGTTCATATATATATATATAAACTTAATATAAAATTAGATTATGCCGTTAATTGTCCTCGCAAAAACATTTTTCTATGCATGCCTTAAAACAAGCCTAACAAAATAACTAAATACCTAAATAAAAAACTATCTAAATGTATAACTAGATATGCATCCAGACCTAAGATCACAAATGCAAAGACAAAAACACGCATCAACTTACAATTCCGTTAAATTTTTGAGATTGCCCAATGCCTTAGGTAACTCACCTCTAAAATTATTACCTGAAAGATGGCTACAAAATAAATATTATTAATATAGCTGCACAGCACGTTAAAAGAAGTAAAGTACATAGCAAGGATGAGTGAAAAAATTAAAAAAAAAAACAATAAACCACAAGTTGATTGGAAAACAATAAAACGATTACAACAACATGAAATAAAAATAACAGGACTCTAGAACAGTCAAGAATTTTTTGAGGGGGTCAATTAAAAAAATTATTATAAGAGGCGAAATATAGATTTTCACAAAACTTCTCCTAAAAGATAATTTTTTTATACTATATATATATATATTCTAATTTGTGAAAAAAATATAACTATAAATTTTTATTTTATAGTTGGGATTTTTGAGGAGGCCTGTTGTTCTTTGTTTGTTTTTTTTTTCCTGCTTGGTTCGAACTCTGGCCACTGTTCCACTCCTAGTGGACGGGTGTGATGTTTTTGTTGTGTTGTTGCTCTCTCCTCTATTGAGTTGTGAAGGGTTGTTTTGTTCCGTGTAGTTTATTCACCTTTTCAAATAATAATAATAATAATAAATAAATAAATTTTTAAAAATATACTTCTAAGATTATATCCTATATACTAATTTTAAAAAGTAAGGGTAAAACCATGAATTTCATAAATATTTTTTAATAATATAATTGCTTATATGCTAAGTTATAATTTAAAAAAAATTAAAACAGGAAATAATTTACAGTATTTCTAAGTTGATGAGTTTGCCCAGAGATGTGGGAATAGGGCCTCCCATCAGGTTGTCCTGCAATACCCTTCACGCAACAAAAATAATTAAAATTTATAAACACAAAGAAAAATATATATTCATCATATTTCTTGTTTTAATATACTTTTATGATTTACTTATTATTATAAAGAAAAAATTGAGGGGTAATTAAGAACCAAAGAAACTCACAGTTCTTTAAGAGAAGTGATGTTACCGAGTTCCTCTGGGATGCGCCCAGATATCCTATTTCCCAAAAGGGAGCTGCAAATGTCAGCATATAATCAGATGGGTTTACACCCAAATCATGCAACAAGCCATAGAAACACAAATATTCACTGACTTGTTCATATTTTAAAAATTAAATAAATAAGAAAACTAACAGTTTGATGAGAGGGAGTGAAGCCCATGCAACAGGAATGGTGCCGTTCAGGTAATTTCTTGTGAGAGCTCTGGTGATTATTAAGAAGGAAAAAGTTATGTTAAACAAAGTGATTATAAGGAGAATGCATGGGAAATGAAGCCCCTGGTTACATGACTTGGAGGTGTTTAAGACTCCCAAACTCATCTGGGAGGGAACCCGTGAGGTTCTGTCTCCTAATGATGATGCTGATCACATGGCAGTGACTGCCATCGCAAGAACCGCAAGTGACATTTCCGGGGACGACCTCGTTGGATGTGGGGTCCACCCAAGTGCATGGGTCAGTTGACGAGTACCATTTCTGCCCCAGCTTCAGCCATATTCGCCTCAGCGCTTCCACTGTTCACCGACCTTGTTAGATTTCTTTTTTAAAGAAAATTGTTATTATATATAATAGAATGAAAACTGCAAAAATTTTAGGAAGAAACTGTAGAAATAATAATTCAGCCTGTTTATGTTTCCTTAAAGATTTTATATAAAATTTATAGCTCAAAGAAGAGAGAAGAAAAACATAGTGATGAGCTGTATGTTGATTTGGGACTTAAGTTGGATGTCTCGTTTTGCATTTTAGTCCCATATTATTTTTATATGGGTTGATTTGTTATTTTACCTATTTTTGCAATTTTGGAATAACTTAGGGGGTTCTATGAAACTTTTCCTTTTTTCCCCCTTTGTATAGGTGAATTACTCATCATCGTGATAATAAGAGGGTTTTCTTGCTGCTCCGTGGATGTAGGCTTGATTCAAAGCCGAACCATGTTAAATCCTTGTGTTCTTGTGCATTTTTCATTTTTCATTCCCTATTTTGCATATTCTCTGTTTGCTTTTGCACAACAAAGTGGTATCCGAGCAAGGTTTGATTCTGAGAGGGAATGCCCGGATCTGGATCTGGAACACAGGTAGCAGTTGGATCTTACGCAGTACGGATGGCTGTTTCAAATGCAAAATTTGAAATTGAAAAATTCGATGGAAACACGAATTTTGGGATGTGGCAGTGTGAAGTGATGGATGTTCTTGTGCAACAAGGGTTAAATGTAACCCTAGAAGATAAACCAGATGATTTGGAGCAGAATGAGTGGGTGAAGATGAATAGATTGGCGTGTGGCACCATTCGTCTCTGTCTTGCAAAGGAGGTGAAGTATTTCGTGATGAAAGAGACTATGGCGAAGGATTTGTGGCAGAAACTAGAGGATAAGTACATGATGAAGAGCATTCAAAATCGTTTGTATTTGAAAAGGCAAGTTTTCCAGTTTTCATACAAGGAAGGTACGCCAATGATGGAGCATATTCACTCTTTCAATAAATTGATTGCTGATTTGTTAAATTTGGATGAAGAAGTTAAAGATGAAGATAAAGCCTTATTGTTATTGAGTTCATTACCTGATTCATTTGATCATTTTGCCACCACACTAATTTATGGTAAAGATTCAGTAATATTTAAGGATGTTTCTGATGCATTGATGAATAATGAGTTTCGTAGAAGAGATAAACAGGCCCAATTTGAGAATTCAGAAGCATTAGCAGTAAGGGGACGAACAGAGCAACGACAATCAGATAAGAAGAGCAAGTTTCGGTCCAAGTCTAAAGGAACTTTCAGAGGAATTTCAACAGATGGTAAAAGAATTCCAGCAAAAGATGAGTGTTCATTCTGTCATAATAAGGGCCATTGGAAGAAAGATTGTCCAAAATTGACGCAAAAGGAGAAGGGAAAAGAGAAGAAAACTGAGAATGCTAATGTGGCCCAGGGGATGATGACTCTGAGTTTGCTTTAGTATCCACTCCTGATAGTTTTTCAAATGGTTGGATCATGGATTCTGGTTGCTCATACCATATGTGTCCGAATAAGGATCATTTTACCAGTTTGGAGTTATCTTATAATGGGACAGTCCTCATGGGAAATGATCATGCATGTGAAAAGAAAAGAGTAGGCTCAATCTATTTGAAACTTCATGATGGAACTATCAGAGAGTTGACAGATGTCTGGTATGTACCAGATTTGAAGAAAAATCTGATATCGTTGGGTGCTTTGGAATCTAGAGGTTTCAAAGTCACAATGGAGGCAGGTGAGCTGAAAGTGTCCAAGGGTGCTATGGTTGTGATGAGAGGGGTCAGACAGAAGAATTTGTATTTTCTACAAGGAAAAACAGTTGTAAGTGGAGCTGCTGCGATTGTTGACAAGCAGAGTGAATGTGTTTCTGCTGCTTCTAGGTTGTGGCATATGAGGCTTGGGCATGCTGGTGAGAAGGCTCTACAAGGGTTGGTCAAGCAAGGCTTGTTAAAGGGTGCAAAAACATGCAAGATTGATTTTTGTGAGCATTGTGTATTGAGAAAATAGACCAAGGTGAAATTTGGAACCTCAGTACATCAGACTGAAGGAATTCTCGATTATGTGCATACAGATGTTTGGGGGCCAACACAGGTTGCATCTTTAGGAGGAAAAGCATTGGTTTGTTACATTTGTAGATGACTTTTCTAGAAGAGTTTGGGTCTACACGATGAAGACTAAAGATGAGGCTTTCAACACTTTTTTGGTATGGAAGAAAATGGTTGAGAATCAGACTGGAAGGAAAATAAAGTGCTTGAGGTCTAACAACGGAGGTGAGTACAAGTCTGATGTTTTTCAAAAATTTTGTGAAGATGAAGGTATTATGAGGCATTTCACAGTGTGGGGAAATCCACAACAAAATTGGGTAGCAGAGATGATGAACAGGACCTTGTTGGAAAAGGTGAGGTGTATGTTGTCCAATGCTGGTTTGGGTAAGATGTTTTGGGCAGAGGCAGTGACATATGCATACCATGTCATAAATAGATTACCATCTGCTGCACTTGAAGGTAAAACACCTTATGAGATGTGGACTGGAAAAGCTGCTACTAATTATGATTCTTTGCATATTTTTGGTTGTACTGCTTACTTTCATGTCACAGAAAGTAAACTTGATCCGAGAGTAAATTAAGGATACAGGTTATGGTGCCCAGAGTTGAAAAAGTTGATATTAAGCAGAGATGTTACATTTGATGAAGGCAGATTTCTCAAAAGTGAAATACAACCTAGTAAGAAAATTGTGCAAAGCAGGAATGTGCAACAGGTGGAGTTTGAGCGTAATGCAGCTAATTCTCAGATGGATGCAACCCCTACACCTACAAATGATTTTACAGATCATATTGATGGAGCTTCTCAGCATGAACCAGAACAGCAGCATGATAATAGTATAGCTGCAACTAGGACAAGGAGAGAAATCAGAAAGCCACCCCGATTTGCTGACATGGTTGCTTATGCGTTGCCTATTTTAGAAGATGACATTCCAACCACCTATAAAGAAGCCATTAGAAGTTCAGAAAAAATGGATTGGAATAAGGCTATGGATGAAGAAATGCAATCTCTTCAGAAGAATAACACTTGGGAGCTTGTGAAGCTACCAAAGGGAATAAAAGAGATTGGTTGCAAATGGGTGTATGCAAAAAAGGAAGATACTCAGGGAAAAGATAGTGTGAGATTCAAGGCAACATTGGTGGTCAAAGGTTATGCACAGAGAGAAGGACTTGATTACAATGAGGTTTTTTCTCCAATAGTGAAGCATTCATCTATTCGGATTCTTTTGGCTTTGGTTGCTCAGTTTGACTTGAATTTGGTGCAACTTGATGTAAAGACTGCATTTCTACATGGGGACTTGGAAGAGGAGATTTACATGTCACAACCAGAAGGTTTCAAGGTAGTTGGCATGGAAGACTTGGTTTGCAGGTTAAACAGGTCATTACATGGTTTGAAACAGTCTCCAAGGCAATGGTACAAAAGGTTTGATCAATTTATGAAAGTTCAGAAATTCACAAGAAGTCTTTATGATCCTTGTGTTTACTTCAAGAAGTTTTTGGATGGGACTTTCATTTACTTATTGTTGTACGTGGATGATATGTTAATTGCTGCAAGAAATATTGCTGAAGTTGATAAGTTGAAGAACCAATTGAACTCAGAATTTGAAATGAAGGAATTAGGAGAGGCCAAGAAGATATTGGCCATGGAGATTAGTAGAGACAGAGTAAAGGGCACGGTGTATCTAAGTCAAAACCAATACTTGAAGAAGATAGTATATCGGTTTGGCATGGATGAGCACACTAAACCAGTTAGTACTCCTCTTGCTCCTCATTTTAAATTGAGTGCTGATCAATCCCCAAAATCTGATGTTGAAAGAGATTATATGAAGAATGTACCTTATGCTAGTTTAATTGGATGTCTTATGTATGCTATGGTATGCACAAGACCTGATATTTCCCAGGCTGTTAGTATGGTGAGTAGATATATGCATGATCCAAGTAAAAAGCACTGGGAAGCTGCAAAGTGGGTATTGAGGTACATTAAAGGCACTATGGAGGTTGGTCTGAAATTTGAAAGAAATTATGAGAATGATGACAGATTTCTCATTGGCTATGTGGATTCAGATTTTGCTGGTGATCTGGACAAGAGGAGGTCTACTACAAGGTATTTGTTTACTTTGGCTTGTGTAGGGATGGCAAAAACCGAGGTTACCGATCCGAGGTTACCGACCCGATCCGCCCCGAAGCGACCCGGCTTTGGGCGGGGCGGGGCGGGTTTGGTTTTTCTATGCCCCGCCCCGCAATTAATTTAAATTAATATAAATGTTATATAGTGTAGGGGTAAATGAATTTTATTTGTTAATTTCAATAAATTTCTTATGAGCATGTTTTTATAAGTATATGATTTATAAAAAAAAATCTATTTTAAAAATATTTTTAGGAATTTTAGTTACTTATTTATAATTATGATCGGGGTAGGACGGGGCGGGGTTGGTGGTTTATGGGAAAAAAAAAGAGGACGAGGCGGGGCGGGGCGAGGATGGTAAAGGCTTGCCCCGCCCCGCCCCGCCCCGAGTGGCAACGGGGCGGGGGTGGTAGAGGCTTGCCCCGCCCCCGCCCCGTCCCATTGCCATCCCTAGGCTTGTGGGCCTATCAATTGGAAGTCTACATTGCAGTCTACTGTAGCATTATCTACTACAGAAGCAGAGTATATGGCAACAACAGAAGCTTTGAAGGAGGCCATTTGGATACATGGACTAATTGCAGACTTGGGGAGTAACCAAAAACAGGTGGAGGTATTTTGTAATAGCCAGAGTGCTATTCACTTAGCAAAGAACCAGGTTCACCATGCTCGGACTAAACATATAGATGTTCGATTTCATTTTGTTCGTGATATTGTGAATGGTGGGGTTATTTTGCTTCAGAAAATTCATACAAGGGATAATCCTGCTGATATGATGACTAAGGTCATTGGTGGTGCCAAGTTCAATCATTGCCTGAACTTGGTCAACATTGTGATTGTTTGAATTGTTGGAGATGCAGCAAGGAACTTGTGAGATTGGTGTGAGATTTCATACTAAGGTGGATGTTGATGATGATGTGGTTTGTGGTATGGCTTGCAAATCTCGCCAAGGTGGAGATTGTTGATTTGGGACTTAAGTTGGATGTCTCGTTTTGCATTTTAGTCCCATATTATTTTTATATGGGTTGATTTGTTATTTTACCTATTTTTGCAATTTTGGAATAATTTAGGGGGTTCTATGAAACTTTTCCTTTCTTCCCCCTTTGTATAGGTGAATTACTCATCATCGTGATAATAAAAGGGTTTTCTTGCTGCTCCATGGATGTAGGTTTGATTCAAAGCCAAACCACGTTAAATCCTTGTGTTCTTGTGCATTTTTCATTTTCCATTCCCTATTTTGCATATTCTCTGTTTGCTTTTGCACAACACTGTATTCCTTAGATGACTAAAAAACATCTTAACAACTCAAATGATTGTCCTAATAACAAGAAAAAAACAACTTATCAATAGGGGTGGCAATAGACTGTCTGGATCCGCAGGCTTGGTTTTGTCCAATCCGAAATAAAACTGGTTAGGGCATAAGTTTTGCTAATGTGGGCCAGGTCCGGACATAGTTTGGTTGTTTGGATTTAAATCCTGGGCGGGTTCAGACATGAAAATTTGACAACCGGATCCTTTTATCCTTAAAAATTTTAAAACCCACAATCTTAAGCCCACTTGTTTTAACCCCAATTTTCCAAAAACTTCAAACATAAAGATTTCTTTTATAAGTAAAATTGTTATTATAAATATTAGAATGAAAACTGCAAAAATTTTAGGAAGAAACTGTAGAAATGATAATTCAGCCTCTTTATGTTTCCTTAGAGATTTATATAAAATTTATAGTTGAAAGAAGAGAAGAAAAACATAGTGATGAGTTGTATTCCTTAGATGACTAAAAAGCATCTTAACAACTGAAATGGTTGTCCTAATAACAAGGAAAGAAACAACTTATCAATAGAGATGGCAATAGACTGTCTGGACCGGCTGGCCTGGTTTTGTCCGACCCGAAATAAAATGGGTTTGGACATAGGTTTTGCTAATGTGGGTCGGGTCCGGACATGACTTAGTTGTTTGGATTTAAATCCTGGGCTGGTTTGGACATTGAAATTTGGATAACTGGGCCATTTATCCCAAAAATTTTAAAAGACCATAATCTTAAGACCATCTGTTTTAAAGCCAAATTTTCCAAAAACTTCAAACATATATTGTTTTTTCTATTAAGACTTAGATTTTTGTATGATTTGAATTGAGTTTTGCATTGTTGACCGTTTTTTTTTTCATTTAATGTGAATTAAATTAATTTTTGTATTATTTAATATTTGAGTGAATTTAAAAGTAGCTTATAGAATTCTGACAAATTTGGACATCTGGGCAACCCGGTTTTAAAATAAACTTGGTTTGGACATGCTAAGTTTGTTCAGATTTAAAGCTGGGACAGGTACGAATACAAGTTTATATATTTATATTAGTAGTTATCCGAACTTGGTTTTCCCCTGAACCTGATTTTTGTCACTCCTGCCTATCATCAGGAAAAGGTAAATCTAATGCTAATAATAAATAAATCATTCCTTTCAGAAAATACCTCTAAGGTGTGATCAAAGGCTAATAAATGAACATAAATGTATATATTTTTTAATAAACAACTTAAAATAGTTTTTTATTATTTATTTTTTTTTCATGTTTATATTTTGGTCACCTAACTTTAAAAAGTTATCATTTGATCATTTACTTACGTTAAATCCAAATGACATTATCATAACACAAAGTAAATATAGGGAATCAAATCATAACTTTTTAAAATTGGGTGACCTTAGTAAAAACATACTAAAAATAAAAAATTATTTAAATTGTTTACTCTTTATTTTTTTATTGATTGCGAATAATATGCAGAAGTGATTGATGTTTTTAAAGACTTTCTGGTAATCATTTTAAAAAATTCTTGTCCTTTTGCAAGGTAAATAAGCTTGAAAATTTTAAAGTATTTTTTTTTTCCTTCACATATTTGATATTAAAAAAATGAAAATTCAGATTTAGTGATTTTTTCTTCACTGATAATCAAAGCTATGTACCACAAATAACCTACCATTTTTCTTAGTTCTTAATGAAAAATAGTCTGATGAAAATCATACATTCATATATGGGACAAAAGAGGGTAATAAGATATGTGTGTATATATATATATCAAATATCCTCAAGAAAAAGAAGAAAAAGAGTATACAAGCCCTATGAAGTACAACGGCAATCTGATACCATACCTTCATGATTAGGAAGGGGCAGATGGGATTGGCACTCTACACCATGGAAGCAGCTCCAAATATATACACTCAGTAAGAGAATCAGTGGAAAACAATTACTGCCCTCAGATATGAAGAGCTTTGGAACCGCTCCTGATCCCATCTCCTATGTTTTTTTTATTACTTTCTTCTAGGACCTTGTATGCGCATGAGACAGCGTAAACAAACCGGGAAGCTCCTACATTTATCATAGGCCTGCGGGGGCAGTGCTTCCAAACTTTGACTTTGGCAAGTCTTGAGATTTTTTCTGAGGCAATACATGGCTAAAATTTTGACAGCTGATCATTCAGATAATGCAGCTCATTGTTAATTTAGAATAAAGTTTTTTTTATTGTGTGTGGAAGACGATGGAAAATTTATTAGCTCCTAAGTAAAGGTGCGTAACATATGGTACAAATTAAAATTTTGAAAATTCAATGGTGAAATTCAAGCTTAGAAAAAGCACTTGTAAAAATTGAATTTAGTTGTATACTTTAAATTTCAAAATTATTAAAATTCACATAAAAATATTTTAAAAAAATAAATACGTTGAAATTTTGGATTACTGTTTATGTCCTCATTGATAATGTTTTTGTATTCAATATTTTTAATAGGATAAATTGCATGTTTAGTCAATAAATTATTCGTGTTTTCCTAATTTGGCCACTAACCTAAAAAAAATTTAATTGGGTCACTAACATTACCATTTCTTTCCAATCAAGTCAACCGATTCAACGTCATTACCCTGTTGCTGAGCTAGCATGCCACCTCACCTGACACGCGTCGGACTTTTTAGACCCAATTCAATTTTTTTTTGTTTAGTTTAGTAACTAGATTAGGAAAACACGAATAGTTTAGTGACTAAACATGTAGTTTACCCTTTTGTTAATACAAGTGTAAATTTAGGACTGGAAAAAAAAATTTACATTAACAAGTTTCTAAAAAAGATTTAGCATCCTATGCATTTGTTCTTTGAATGAAAATGCTGTAAAATTTACCAAAGAAGTGGGCACAGTTCTAAAAATTACTTATTGTAAACATTACTTATAGCTATTAAGCACAATTGCTTAAACCATTCATATGAGAAATGGAGACAATTCTAGAATTTATTGAAGAAAAACATATGCACAATGACATTCACTAGTGAAACATTGTTCAAAAAGTAACATCTATTTGTAACAAAACAAAACACCAGTATTTTCTCCCAAAACACCAGAAACATAACATAACATAACATAACGACATACATTAGTTTCCAATTGCTGAACACAACAAAAATTGTTGACCTATTTTGACATTCTGAACTACTACAGATGAACTAAAAACTTAGGTGAAGTTTATACAACTAGGATAACCTCCCCAATAACAGTCCTTTTCATGTCTCCTATTTGATGCTATCTTCTCTTTATGTTGTTGAGCATTTCCATCATGGCTTGATATCTGCCTTTTCCCCTTGGCTGCAATTCCACTTTTTGATGAATCTCGCATATACCTGGACTATATGTTTGGCTTGTTGTATTTGCAGAAATGGTTGTATTGATACAAGATTGTTGTGTGATAATGAGCACTTGAGAAGAAACCTGCACAAAAGAAATCAGTACGCACAAAAGAAGCTTATAGTACTCTTGCCTTAAACCCATTGCTAAGTATAATTAACATTTTCATTCAAGATTATATGTTAAAACATGCAAAATAAGATTATAATTTACATTTTCATTCGAGATTTTAGGATAGAAAATGCGAAACAAGATTATAATTATTAATCACAACACAACACATAAAGGAAAAAAATGCATCATCCTACAAAAAAATGCAGCAACATGTTTGAAAAGCATCCTTGATACTATGCACAAGTTTAGTTGGAATTACCTCTGGCCTTGCATACCACTGAACTTGTGCATAGTATCAAGGATGCTTTTCAAATATGTTGTTGCATTTTTTTGTAGGATGATGCATTTTTTCCCCTTTATGTGTTGTGTTGTGATTAATAATTATAATCTTGTTTAGTTGGAATCATTGGACAATACCATACCAATTTGAGAAACCCCACGTCATTAAAGAATGCACTCCTAAACCCTCCATAGACTAAAGCTCCATGGCATCCATGTTAATCACCCATTCAGAAGTAAGAAACCACATCAAGAACCTTGAAAATTCTTCAAGAAATCTAATAAATATGATAGAAAGATACCAATTACCATAGCATTAGATCAAATTCAATCAAAAAGGAGAATATGATCAACAACCACAAACATTCAAGAAAAGCAAATTAAACCCTCCAACAATCATTCAAGAATGAACTCATAAACCCTCCAGTAATTATAAGTCCATTATATTCATGTCAAGAACACAATCAGAAGCAAGAAATTAATCTAAGTCAAGAACCCTAAATTCGTCCAAAAAACAAGTACACTAAGAACTTGAAGATTTCTTACGATTGGGATCCATACCTTAGAAGTCTTGGAGCTTAGCTTCGAGAACAAGGAGCTCCTCCATGACATCATCCTCCATCCGCCATAAAACCCTCGTCAGAGAAACCCTAAACTTCTTGCGATTTCTTGAATAAAACCGTGAGAGCTAAGATCAAATGAGGAAAGAACAACCCAGCATGCTGTAATGTTAAAGCCGGTGTCCATCTTGCAGGATCAAATCTAAGTCATTAATCACATGGTCAGTTTAAATAAGGAAAGTAAAGGGGCAAGTATGATGAGTTTGTGGCCAGTCAAATCATCATGTGAAGCTCATTGCCGAAGTGGAATGCCACGTCAACATCCCAAGAAAAAGTCCAACACATGTCAGGTGAGGTTGGGCTCCAGCTCAACATCAGGGTAACGGCGTTGAGGCGAGTAACTTGATTGGAAGGAAATGGTAACATTAGTGACCCAATTGAATTTATTTTTAGTTTAGTGACCAAATTAGGAAAATGCAAATAGTTTAGTGACTAAACATGCAGTTTACCCTTTTTAATATATATCACTATTAAAAAAATTAATAACTCATTGCTAGCGATGTCAAAATTAAGAAGGAAAATATCAGGGGAGGGACCATCGGCTGTTGAATTGTCCATTCACAATAAGAATCTAGACCCATTACTCTGTTTTATTGGACACGTACCCAAATTATTCCAACCACTTTTAAAAAGATCCGGTCCTAGTCTCATATAGACTTTTAAATTCTCTCCCCTTTGGAAACCTCCTTATTCAAAGATCCGGTCCTCATCTCATATAGAGTTTTAAATTCTCTCCACTTTGTAAACCTTCTTATTCAAGCGATTTAGTAGAATATTTGGTTTGAACGGAAAACAGTATTTTTTTCTTGTATAATATTATTACATTTATTTGTCTTTATACAAAATTAATCATATAGTTATTACTTTGATAAATGCAACTTTAGATTCACAAAAATTTCGTTTGAGGAGCCACTCAAGATGATACAAAAGAGTCTCGATTTCATTGTGCCACTGTCCTCAGCTCTTGAAGGTCTTGTCACCCTACAGAGTGAATCTTTTGCAGCACACCTGATAGCTGCTTGCCCCATTTCTTCTCATTTGATTGTGTCTGTTTGTATTTGTCTATTGTTTTTGTCTAGTGTTATCATGTTTCCCATCCACCCATGGTGGAGGCCTAGTTTTTCTCTTGCTTTTGTATTTTGTCACCTTTACGAGTTGTGTCTATTTCTTTCGTCCTAGTTGTCATGTTCTATATATATATTAAATAAATTATGATTTATTAAAAAAAATTAAAAAATTAAGAAAAAAATATGTATTTTTAATATAAGGGAAAATTGTTTTTGTCTCTAAAAGTTTTAAAATGTCTTGAACAGTCCATCTGACATTTGAATTTGACAAACAGTCCCTCCTTTTTTTATTTTGGTTACGGTTTTGTCCCTGGTTGTAACTCCGTCAGTTAACTTTATACAAATTTCCAACTTCACCCTGCTTTTTTGGGGAAAAAGTGGTGCCAGGTCATGTCATTTTTTGAGAAATAGTATGGATTTCAGCTTTGAGCCATATTGTCACTAAAATTATGTACTTTTTTTATGTATTTTTAGGGCAAGCCGTCTTTTTTCTTATTCTTCCATCATCCCTTGTGTTGGTTTTTTGTCTCCATATATATATATACGCAGGATAGATTTGTCTCTTTACCTTTACTAACCATTTTCTTAGCTCAGGGGACAATCCCTATAAGTTTCCCGTCTTGTTGTGAAGCTTTTCATGGCCATGCAATTGTTGACCATGCTTTCTTCATGTAGGTTGTCAATGGATACCTTTTGCATAGTTGCCAGGTATAAGGGGGATGGTCAAGTCCTCCAATTCACAGTGTTGACTCCTTGGGAGTCAGTACTAGACGAGATTTGTCAAAGATGGGGTCTTGACATTTCCACTGTCAAAGTGAAGTTTGTCACACCCGATGATCACCGAACGATTTGCCCCATTGACTCTGAGGTTGACTTTCAGCGTTTGTGCCACATATATCATATGCTAAAAAGCACTATCGTTAACCTTATTGTTGATGCAGATGCAAATGTGGCGGGCGTGCCCTTGTGTTCTTCACTCCCATCGTAAATATCATTTTTTTTTGCGTGATGTGTAGCCCTTTTATTTCTGTCTTCCCCTTGAATGCATTAACCAACCTGTCATCGCACTACAAATGTCCTTGTTGTTTTAAAATTGATATTTACCATTCAAGATATAAAGTTATAATTTACCATTTATAGTTTTCAGTTATTTTCTAGCATTATTGTTTAGTATTACAAGTTTCTATTTAACATTACTAGTTTTTGCTTAACGTTATACTTTCTGCTTACAATTAGCAATTTTCGCTTAGTTTATGAAGATACCGTGTAACATTATGGTTTTTCGTTCACAAATTATTGTTCTAATATTGCTTATTGTGTACACTATGGCAGCAATGATTCATTTTCAGAGAGTATATCGATCAACAGGGTACGTATCCACCACATCAACAAACTACAGGGGTTCTATCTATCAGTCCTTTGTTGGAAACAGCCTGAAATTGTTTCAATGGAAATCGGTGATCGGCTTTGCGATATTAAACAGTTTAGGGATGCACTTAGGAATTATGCTATCAAATGAAATTTTAATTTTACATTCATTAAGAATGACAAGCAGAGGGTGGCTGTGACATGCACTGGGGTGGGTTGTTAGTGGCGTGTCTATGGGTCCACGGAAGACAATCACGAGACCTTTAGGATCAAGACAATGTATCCCACACACACATGCGGTGGTGGCATTTGTTGCATCACATTCCAAGGCATCCAAAAAGTGGGTGAGTGCATGTGTCATACAAAAGCTGAAAGACCGTCCCCGATATAGGGTTGTTGATATTCAGCCTGATATGTTGTGAGATCACGGTGTCAATTTATCCTACAAGTAGACTTGGTTAGGGAAAGAGCTTGCGAGGGGTGTTCGCCATGGAAGTGAGGTGGCGAGCTATGACTTATTACTCTAGTATGCAAGCAAGCTATTAAAGACAAACGCTAGTAGCATTGCCATCGTGGAGAATGATGGTGAGCGGTTTAAACATGTATTTTTTTTTTTTTGCCTTCTATGCAAGTGTTGTTGGTTTCAAAACAAGATGCAGGCCATTGTTGTTCCTAGATGGAACTCACTTGCTCAGTAAATACTCGAGGGAGAAGGGAGGCACTTTGTTGGGTGCAACGGGCAAAGACGGGAATGATGGTTTCTTCTATGTGGCATTCCCAGTGGTAGATAATGAAACGGATGCTAACTGGACGTGGTTTTTATCGAAGCTTGGTGATACCTTATACGATGGTGATGAATATGTGAAAATTCTTACATTTGTATTAGATAGGTTTAAGGAGCTTATAATCACAATCGCGAAAGTATTCTCTTCCTCCTCAGATGCATAATATTTGCGCTACTTGGAAGCAAACTTTATGAAAGGAAATGTCAGGCTTGGAAAGACATTGAAAGAAAAGTGTTGGTCTATAATAGTGTGAGATGCTTTTGCTTGCATTGAAAAAGAATTCGACAATGCTGTTGTCGACCTGCTAACCACCTCAGCAGATGCACATCATTGGTTGCTTCAGAAATCCGATCTGGCTCACTGGCAAACTACATGTTCAAAGGTGAGCAATGGCGAGAAGTGTATTCAAATGTTGCTGAGTTATTCAATGCCTGGATAAAAGAGGCATGCCATCTCCCCGTGACAAACATGGTAGACTCGATAAGGTACAGTATAGTAAGTTGCCCACAATGTTATCTTTTACAATCAATACACATTGTAGCATTTATAACTGCATGATTCCGCTCACTTAACCTATTTTGTACTTATTATAATACATTTTCACTTAAGAGTGATAGTTTCCCTTTATTATAAACCTTTGTTTTTTTTGTAATGTATGTTAATACTTAGTACAATTGGTTTCTATTTAATTTCTAAAGTTTTCACTTAAACGTACACGTTTTGCTTTAATATTTTTTATACTGTCTTATGAGCAAAGGTTCAAGTAGATGGGCATGTTGTGCAACTGACGTGAACAATCTCAAAGATGGGAGACATATCTATGTCTTGAAATACACAGTAAGATTGAAGAAATTGTTGAATATCTCGCAACTTAGTCGTTGGGTGTTCTGACTGTGACCACTTCAAGGTGGTTGAATAGAGCAACTACTGTGTTAGTTTGCTTTCTCAGGTATGCTCCTGTAGCATGTGGCAAGTTTATGTCATACCATGCAAGCATGCATGTGCTGCAATAATGTAGACAGACACAAATATTCATCAATATGTTGATGACTACATCACAGTAGGAGCTTACCAGTAGGCATATGCCAAAGCTATTTTCCCGATACCAGATAGTGACAAACCGAATAACAAAGGCCACGAATTACTTCTGCAGGCACCGATCATGAAGAAGCCTATGGGTCGGCCAAAGCAGAAGCGGATAGAGTCACAAGCACAAACATGTGAGAATTACGATGCAGTCGTCGTCATGATGTTGGCCATAACCATAGATCCTGTAATGCACCGATAGCTGACTGAGGCAAGTTGCTATCTTTTCTGAATATGGAACATTTATGTGCACCCTAAGCGCTATTTGAAGTAGGTATGTATATACTTGAACGATAATACTTCTTAACAAGCAGAAAAAACCAGTTTTAAATGGAAACGAGCAAGTCTAAGTGGAAACAACTATGGTTAACTAAAAACAAAATCTTTCCTAACAAAATACTTACTTGTCGATCTGATAGTGTAGAAATATGCTGATTGTTTCTTGCTCGATGCTATTTAACCTCATATATATATCCGACAGGTCATTTGTTCCTTGGGATGAAATCTTTCCTAACATTCTCACTAGCTAGTTTGGCGATGACAACTTCCAACTTAGACATTTTTGTTGGCTCTTGATTTTCATTTATATGATCCAGAACTTTAATTGCAGTCATCGACGCCTCATTTTCTATGGTATGTTCTTCAAGTTTAGCTTTGATTGGGGAGTGTTCTTTCACTGGAGCTTCTTGCGGGATGACATCAATGGGGGCAATGAAGTCATTGGATGTTTCAACACCGTCTATAATGTGTTCGACCACTATGGACAGAACTTTCTTCTCAAAGGCGGCAAGTTGTCGTTCACACTCACAGGTAGGAACTTCAGAAGATGATTTTGGTGGTTCGGTGGGTGTTGACGGAGACTCATTGTGGCTGTCCTCCACGTTGGGCACCTCAATAGCAATGAGTGTTTCATTCTCATTGACCAATTCAGCATTACCGAAAGAAGGCACCTCATTCCTTAATGCTGCTAGTGATTTAACGATAGCATCTACGTCGACGTTATCGACTTCGACAATAGTGGCGATGCAGGTGGGGATGGGGCGCGGGTAGGGATGCTGGCAGTTGTGGGGATGGTGGTGCGGGTGGGGATGGTGACATAGGTGGGGATGGTGGCATAGGTAGGGATGATGCCGCTTGTGGGGATGGTGATGTGGGTAGGGATGGACATGATTGTCTTTTGTTTATGCCATTTCAAATAATTTTCTTTAGGGGTCTTTTGGGCGATTGGCTTACTCATTCACATACCATGTCACTCGCCTTGTCATTGGTTGTTGGTTTTTATAAACCTGAGCTACACATGAAGCGAGAAAAGACAATGGTGGCCTTCATCTAATGGTAACCTTCTTCGCTAGACAACTCATAGTACTGGATGAGATCGGCGGTGCGATTGGAGTATAGTCCTCCTATTACAAAGCTGGTGTAGACGGTGCAACCTCGGAATTGCCACAATCCTCAATTGTGTCTACTCGGGATTGCAGACTGACAATTGTTTGGACCAAAATTTCAAATCCTACCAATAAACGAGCGACAGCAACCTCGTCAACTGCTCTCCTCAGTGGACTACCAAAAATGGAAGGATGTCGACGCCGACGTGGTGGTTTCTGGGTGGGGAGGGAGACCGTCCACATTTCCTTGAGGTCTTCTTCCCAATATCTGACCCATCATGTAATGCAATAGCCACTTGTTCTTGACGGTGGCTTGTCTTGACAAAAGCTTTGTCTTCGGCGTTAGCAGGGGTGAGCATGAAAAACTACAAAGGGTCGAAGTGAGAGAAGGCACAGATGGCAACCATCACGCTCCCCTCAGGATTTGTAACCAGCTAACCCACCAGCTCCCAACATGGAGAGAAGGTCATGGGCATGGGTGACTATGTCGGGGCTTTTATGTATTTTCCCTTCAAACATCACAGTGTTAGAGCAACTTTAACAAGCAAATGGCATGCACTCAATGAGCGTATAATGAAGTCCCTTGCCATTATTATCGCTCAGAGGGTGGGACCCACAACCCTTTTTTGAATAAAAAATGTTTTTTTATAATTTTTTTAATTTTTTAAATTTTTATTTACCCCTATAAATGCACCCACATACTCAAACAAAACCTACATTCTTCTTCACTTCTTCATCTTCGAATTTTCAAAGATATAATGGATAAAAATACTCCTCCATCTTCCCAAGCTATGAATTTTTCAAATAATTTTCAAAAATTTTCATATTTTTTCTTCTCACCAAATATGCAAAATTTTCAAAATTATCCTCAAAATTCATAAAAATATCCTACTTCACGAAAATTTCCAATTTTGTGGTCAAAAGTGGTCGAAAAATCAAATTTATTATGTAATATGCATTTAAAAATAAAAACATATTTAAAAAATTATAATAACCAAGTGATAATAATCCTCTTAAAATATCTAAAATTATTTAAAAAAATTAAAACATATTTATTAAATTATAGATAAAATCTGAGAGCCATGATAATTATGATATCTTAATAAATTTTTAAAGATAAAAATTTTAAGATAAAATCTCACTAGATAAATATTTAAATACTATAATTTATGTTACAAGGGGTGTAACCGGGGTTACACCCCTTGTAACCCCTTGTAACCCCGGGGTTAATATATATATAATATTTTTATTATTTTAAATATTTATTTGAAATCTAATTTTTAAATATAATACATAATAATTTTATTAATAATATTTAAGATTTTATTAAATAAATATGTTTTAACGAAATATATAAATGTAAATAGTTAATAAATTGAATTGGTTGATTGTGGGTAGTATAACTATTATGGGAGATAGTTTAATGGGTAGGAGTTTAATGAGTTGATGATATGAAATGGGTATCAAACTTTAAGATAGTCTAACAATTAAAGTGCACTTCGCAACGGTGTGGTTCTAAAAGGTAGAATACCCAAATTGATCCCTGGATTATCTGAAATATGCCCCTTTAGTCCCTCTCATTTTATTTTCCCTTACAAGATCCCTTTATTATTTCCATGAGTAAAATCAAGTCCCAGTGTGACGGAGATTCGATTTTCCGTCCATAAAGTCTAGCATGGCATTATATATAATAAAATATTATTTCCACCACGTGCCGGTTTTCTCACAGACTCTGCTCGTGCCTCCAGTTCTTCAGTTAAAAAATAGTAGAGAGAGAGAGAGAGAGAGGAAGAGAGAGGATAGTTTTCAAAGCTTCTCGTTGTAACCAATCGTCGATGAAGAGCGTTCTGATTGGCATGGCGGCAAAGCTCCGGGCGAGGAAAACAGGCAAGATAGTTTGAATTAGAGCTTTCCAATTTGTCTAGTGTTTTTTTTCTTGCTTTTAGTACTAAAAATCGTTTGGCTGGGTTTTGGGATGTAGGACTTGTGAGGTTAAAGAGGAAGGTGCGCACCTGAGAATAGGAGGACGTGTGAGTGATGTGGGTGATGTTAAGCGGTGGGCAGAGTTGTTTCTCTCATCACCAGCCAGTGAGGGTGGAGGAGAAATGACACATGAGGAGTGGGATACTTGGATGGGCTTTCTATCATTTGTGCTATGGGTTTTGAGCTCTTACTCGTACAGTCGCATGTGTGAGTTTGTGAGCGTTTGATATTGATAATGTTTACAACCAATTGAGAAGAAGAGACCCCTCTTTATCTTTCTTTCTGGTTTCTCTCCATCTCTTTCTCTTCTCTCTTTTCAGTCATCCATGTCTGTGTTTATATGTGAAGGAAGGAACATGATGTGATTTGATATGGATGAAAATAATTCTAATGTTTCATGCTTGATGTTTGTTTTCTTTTTTTTCTTTTGCTTTTTTTTTTTAATATTTCATACCATTTGTCTAAAATTGGTTGGTGAATTTTGGCATGAACATATTGGCGACGGCGGTTGCCGACTGTGACTACGGTTGCGTTGTCAACAGTGACGGTGGTTGCCGACGATGCGAAGGGGGTATCCTTGGTGTGCAGGAAAAGTAAGCCTATGTGCAGAGAAAATTTGGCTGATATTTCTTATGCGTTGACGACAGCGGGTGGGAGGACGATGATGGTCTTAGTGTTGGATAAAACTTAATTTAAAAGTTAATTTTCGTTTAAGTTTTGGATCCTATCCAAATTTGACCTAGATGAGATTTTTAAAATTTAAAAAATAATATTTTAATAATATATATATATATATATATATATATATATATATATATATATATATATATATGCCATGTCAGCTTTTATGGATGGAAAATCGTATGTCCGTCACGGCTAGGACTTGATTTTACTAATTGAAATAATAAAGGGATCTCACAAGGGCAAATAAAAAGAGAGGGACTAAAGGGGCACATTTCAGATAATACAGGGATGAATTAGGGTATTCTACTGATTTAAAATGAAAGACAATAATAAAAGAGGAACTCTTTCTGTAAATACTGAAAATTATGAGGGGTTTTATCAATAACCAAACTTGAGGGGGCTATTTATTCATTCCCTGTGAATATAAAGAACATAAAAATTGAATATACAAGGTATAAACTATAAAATTTACTTGTGAACGGAAAGTTGCATGTATATGCACTTTATTATCTTTTATATTGTTTTTAAATTTTTAAATTTGAATCACAATTTATGTCACAAATTTTGATATTTTTGCAACTGTACGTGAAATTAAGATATGCAGGGCATAGAGATCATGCTTATGCAGGAATATGTAGGCAATTTATTATAGTTTTATATTTTCCTTTAAATATTCTTTTCAGTTCAAATTAACTCACTTTAAAAATTTCTTTTATTTCAAACGGGTTGTTATTTTATAAAAATTTAATAAACATTAATTATGATTTTTTTTTATTTTTTCATTTTACTTAATAAAGTTTATTTAGAAGACTATGAGAGTGTATATTAATAAAAGTAAATAATTTTAATAAGATAATAAATTTGTTCCATAGTACTATTTCTTTTGAAATTTTTTTTTTTAACTAACTGATAGGCTCCAACTTGGTGAAGAAGGAGATCTAGATGATGGCCTGATTTTCATGACGTAGGATCTATGTTGAAGGATAACTAGCCCCAAACAGTCAAGGATGGATGTGGCCCGTACGTGGGGAGAGACGATCCGAAACTTCAAGAACTCCCACCCATTGTTCAGACAATCACTTAGCCACAAACCGGAAACTAATCCACACAAAACGCCAGGAAGCATAGAGCACAAATTAGGAGAAAACCGAAACTTTCCTCTCACGAATCAAGGAAAACTCACAAGAATAATGGTAGTAAGACAACTCTTATTTCGTGAATAACAATCAAAGTTCGATGCTCCAAGGGAGAAGGTACAAGGCTATTTATAGCCCGCGGTTACTGTAGCATGTGAATATGCCAGGTGCAAACTCTCCATCCTTAAACTTTGAATACTTGATTTCCTGGTTGATTGGGATTTAATTTTTTCCCATCGAGAAATTGGATTGGTTTAGGAAAGAGATATTTTGGGTTGATTTTGTTAGTTAATACGCAAAAATCATATAACATCATCAAAGACATGCGGAAGCAATAATGAATTTGCGATATTGTCCAATTGTTTTAATGGACACCGTAATTTAATTAAAAGACCTAGAAAATTACCTCTTAAAAGCCTTTCCTTTAATGTGCCGAATTTATCTCTCGAATTTTCGTAGATCTCCTAACGCCGAACGAAGGTCCCACGCCTCTAGATCACACGCCGGAATTAAGAAACAATCTCCTCTTCTTCTCTAAATAGCGGCTAGGCTTAGAGAGGAAGATAGAGCTTGGGGATTTTCTCACTCAAGAATTAATTGGATTGATTATAGGGTTAGAGAGGAGTCATATTTATAGAGACTTCATAAAACATGATAAACATTATTCAATTATGAGTCCTATTCAAAATATGACCTTCATAATATGATAAACATCATTCAATCATGAAGTCCTATTCAAAATATGAACCTTCATAATATGATAAACATTATCATAGAAGTTCTATTAGAAATATGAGTCATAATCTAACTAAAACCACTTTTGTCTTTGAGTCCTTATATTTTTTATTATCTATTCGACTCCATCAAATTTAAATCAAAATTTAAACTTAAGACAAAAATCCTAGACCAATTTACAATTTCACTTATCCCATGAAGTAAAATTATAAATTGACAATTTTACCCATGCACTTAAAAACAAGATTGATTCTTTATCCCTTTAAGCGTGACTCCCTGGGTTTATTCCGATTGGCAATGGGAGGATACCAAAGAACGTGGGTGACACCTAGCCAGCCTCGTGGCCCCACGTCGTAACCCAATCAAACACGAATGAGTAGATCATTACAAACCTTTTCGATTATGATTACCATATGTGTATAAACCCTACGTTCTTGTATCCCAACCGAGTGAGAGCCATGGTAATTGTCAAACTCACCAAGGTCACCCCTACCAAAAGGTAAACTGAGCCTAACGGCTCTAGTAACAGACTAAAGGTCACAGGTACATTGTGATCATGACAACTTAGGTCTAAGGTCCACTCATATGATCATAACCAACAATCCCAATCATTGACTATCAAAGAGTAAAACCCATGTGATTGGATTGTTGCGAGTCATGTTCGAATACACCAATCCCGACCAGTGATGTATTTATGACATATGCTCCCACAATTCCATAGTGTTCAACTAGCATTCTCTGTCAAAGTATATGCCATACAAATTCTTATAAATCTTTAACGCCTAATTAAAGATTCTCCGATTTGTGAACTATTTAAGTGTATAAGTACCAAACCCTTCTAGTGCTCTCCTCTTCATCCTACAAAGAGTAGAAGGTTTAACTTAATACACATGGACTATGATATTCAAAACTAATTATAATGCCATCACAAGATTTATATGAACATCAAAATAAATGCCTATAATAACAAGAATGTATAATATAGATGAAATGTCCTAATACAAGTATCCTCATTGGCATTCGAGGGCATAATCCTAATAGATTTGTCATAAAAGGAAACCACATCTCCCTCTGTTTACGTGGGCCAGCAAATATAGGCACAGTTTCCTTCTTGGACATGCACGTGAGTGCAAGGCCCATATGTGGCGTAGCTCCAAATGCTTCTTTCTTGCTATCCTCTTGTTTGACTAAGTCTGGAATTATGTCTTCACTTCCGGTACACCCAAGTATAATTAAGGTAGAAAAAATTGGAAACACCATCATATCAACATAATTTAAGAATAAGCTTAAGTTAGCGTTCACCTGGTTTTGGATTTGTTTAGCACAGCTTCTTGTAATTAGTCCTTGATATGCTTTCTCTTCTATACCAGCTGAAGTATTACTATCCGTAGGTGGTGCAGTTGGCATGGGCGTGATGTTCTCATCACTAACAGGCAACAAGCACCCCCATTTAAGAGATTGTCAAAGGGACAAATAGGTACGAAAGTGCACTAGTTACAGTGGCTTACATATCTCTCAGAAAAATTCTTTTGCCCTACAACCCTAGAGGGATGAAACCAGTGTTTCTCTCACAGAGGACTCACACCCAGCCTAGTGAATAGTATAAAAATAGTACTTGACCCAAGTGTATAGTGCATGAGCAGTATAAGAACAATATTGTCAAGGGAAGATTTAAATCTTTGCTTTTTCTTGCACTCCAGTGTTTTACCATTCAGCTATTCAATGGTTGACTTCTTTTGAAATTTTAGAAGTTTTAAAAACATTTTAATTATTCTGAAAAGCTGAAATGTCACATTAACTAACAGGAGGGAGTAAATAAAAGGAAGTTATAATGTGATATTTCTCGAGCATTAACACATGAAGCTTGTCTAAAGGTTTCCAATTTCATAATTGAATTAATGGGATAATTTTTCTAGAGGTAACTCAACTTTGCCTTTGTTTCATTTTGGTAATCTAACTTCAATTTGCATCAAAAATGATTACTCACCTTTAATTTTGTTTCTCTGGCGGGACACTCGCGAGTAACCCTATTCAACTATCTGACGTGGCTGCCGAAAACACTGTCAACGACTCAAACTCAGCCAGCATTTGCCACATGGATTAGTTGCCGCCACGTCAGCCTATTTCTTATACTTAGGGCAACAAGGCCTTTACCCTTTCGTAAACCCTCATTTTAGAACCCTAATTCCCCTCAATTTCCTCTTCTATTCTTCGCTTCTCCCGTCCCGGCGGTGCTTGGTAAGGCAACAGTCGTTGTTCCTTCATCCTCTTCTTCTTCAACTTGTTCTTCCCATTTGAAGGCTTCTCCTGTCCCTTCGGCTCTTGGTAAGGCAATGATGTTTCTTTCGTCATCTTCTTCTGTTCGAACTTTTTGTTTCTATTTGAAAGCAATAGTCTTTTTGTCTTAGTTTTTACAGTGAGGAAGGCCAGGATCCAGTGAAATCGCTTGAGATTGGTGCTCAATGTCAATCAACTGGGAGGTTCGACCATTGGGAGAAGAAGCATTCTAATATTGTGAGTTTTTCTCTTGTCTTCGGTGTATTTTTATTAAGATCTGGTTTAAACTTGTGGGTGAAGGGTTGTTTTCTTCCACTCCCTCATTCTTGTTTGGTATCACTAAGTTTTTTCAATTTTGTGATGGTTGCTCTGCAAAAAATTTTAATTATTTCTTTTAAATCAGAGTAGAGATGATGATCTTGAGTTCTGGATGATTTACAATCATTTCACTTTGAATTTTGATTTTTATTTTTAATTCTGAGACTATTCTGTTTTCTTATCACAAAGAAAAGAAAAGGGAAGCTGTATATTATTTTTTTTTGTGTTCTGGTTTCAGGATGTATGGTGGTGTAAATAAATTTTATATTTTTTATAATTGAAGATTGGGATGATCTTTAGTTTATTCTTTGGGATGCAAACAAATCCCTTTGTCTCAATTTGTCTACCATTTTTTAATATAACTAATGTAACTTTGATGCTTTGTGGGAATAGCTTTATTGAAATAGCATGTTGTCCACTTTGTCTGTTTTTCCAATTTGTAATGGAATTAGTTTTGTAGATTGTTGTTGATTTATTATCACCTTTGTCTCTTACCCTTGTTGTGTATGTTTTTATCATTGTTTCAGTATTTTTTTTTAGAGTAATTGTTCATTATTGGTTTAATACTTGTTGTTAGTTACTTTTATGTACTCCTCAAATGTGTTAGGAATCATTCCCTCTCATTTGTGGCTTAAGAGCAACATGGGCTACGGGGTAATGAGGCTGTTGAGCCCTAGACCCTGTCCCCAAACCGATTGGCCCCCGAATGGATTGTAGTGATTCCCAATATATTTGACATATACTTGGGGGAAAAAATAATTTAGGCCATTTTTTTTTCATATGAAGATGGATGGCTGTTAATTTGTAGGCTATTTATTGAAATGGCTTTTATTCTAACCTCTGTTATTGTTTCCACAACTTGTGATTGAATTAGTTTTGTAGGTTGTTGTAAATTTATTCTCACCTTTGTTGATTATGCATTTATGTGTAGTTTCAATAAATATTGTTACCCTAGTTGTGTATGTTTTTATCATTGTTTCAGTATTCCTTGTTGTGTATGTTTTTATCATTGTTTCAATATTTTTTTTAGATTAATTGTTCATTATTGGTTTAATACTTGTTGTTATTTACTTTTATGTACTCCTCGAATGTGTTGGGAATCACTTCCTCTCATTTGTGGCTTAAGAGCAACATGGGCTACAGGGTAATAAGCCTGTCCCCAAATTGATAAGGTTGTTTAAATTTTAACGCAGAGCTCCACAAACTGATATATTGTAATGGCACGGTAATTAGGATAATGCAAGATCAGTTTAGCCTCAACCAAGCCAGCAAGGTGGTGATTTGCATGTTCAAGTACACTGACAAAGGGGTGGACAGGTATTGTGATGAGATATGAGATTATGGAATATAACATTGGTTAAATTCTATTAGACATTGTGTTCTACATCTTCTTTTTTTAACTAGGCAACCAATATTATTTCAATTCAAATGTTACTAACCAAATACAGATGCAGGGTGATACACTGGCAGACTTCCAAGAACAACAAAGGCAATTGAATACTGATGCACTGGTTGACATCCAAGTGCAACAAAACCCAGAGGTATGGTTGTTCATGATCATTGCCATAACACTGTCTTATCTTTATGTGTTAATGATCATTGCCATAATAGTACACCTTGGATTTTTTTTTTAAAAATCTATGTGGTGCAATGATTAAATAATAGGGAATTGAGGAACCAGGGCAAAGCAATTGTGGTGCATCTATTAACATAATAAGCAAGACATTCATGCAGGTATTTGTGCTTACCCTAAAGAAGAATTAAGGTGCAGAAGTCCAAACAATGTAATCTCAACCCTGTACACATTCAAATCAATTAACTATTTCTTTTTCGTTGCTTTTCTCACAATACATGGTATTCAACAACAAGGGAAGTCAGTTGGTGTGCTGTCTTCTACAATCAGAGATCAAACAATACAACAGGTACAATTAATATTCACTATATGGATAATAACAACAAGGGCAAACCATACACTTGCTTCAATTTTTTTCCAAATAATGTAGGTATGTTACTCACCTGATGAGACTCTTCATGCTGGATGTAGGGACTGTGGTGAAGAGGAATAAACTCAGCATTAGAAGAGGGGCCACTTACACCACCAAACAAGGAGCAGAAAAAACCTCAGCTTGGAGGCAGCCTGTACTGAAAACTACGGGACAAGGTAAAAAACCTGATGAGAAGCTCAAGGAGGGAGATGCTACCAAAAAAATAAAAGCTTGGCTACCACCAGGTATAGGGGCTCCAACAACTAGTGGAGGTACACAAGGAAGACAAAATTGAAGACATTCAAGCTTCCAATATTTTTGTTGTTTATAGTTTTGTTGAGGGAGTATAATTCTGTGTTCAATTTGTGTGTATTGCACAAGTAAACATGTATTGAATGTGTTACTCTCTCATTTTTGTATGTAAATGTTGGATGTAACTCAAATTTTTGTTGTTTGCAATGCTGCATTATATGTACTCAATTTTTTGTCTTAAATGGAAGGAAATCTTTTGTACTTAAGTTTGTCTCCAGGTTGCAGTTTGTATTGTATTAAATGTACATGATGGATGTAACTCAAATTTTTGTTGTTTACAGATACTTAAATTGTGTATTGTTATGGCATTTGCTTTGTCTCCAGGTTGCATACTTCTTTCAAAATAAGAAAGCTTTATTAATTTGTGACTTGAAAACAACATTAGCTTCAGATTTCTTTTACCAAATTTAGTTTTGTGTGTAAGAGGTCATATTCAAATACACCTAAGGCCTTAATGACATAGTGATTTAAAGTTAACTACACTCTGAATAGAAGATTTTACCTATGTTGTGTGATGTGGTTCATTGGAAGCATTAAATTAAGCACAACTTTGCCTTGTGCTTAAATTGATGGAATGAGTTCAAGCTACATATTACCACCAAGTACACAATCCAGGGCATTTCCATTAATACTTGAGATGTCTAAGTAAATTAATTCCCTGCTGCATGTACTTGGCATGGACATCCATCATAAATGTCAATGGTGAATTTCCAATTTGTTATTCTGCAGATTACTATGTTTTGATGAATGATTTTGACATTGCAAACATAATTAATTCTGCAGACTGATGCTGCTGAAGTTCCTGAACAGATTAGTCACTGGAGCAACAGTGAGTTCCAGAGTGTTTTGATGATTTACTGTTCTGTCAAATTATTTCCTTGTATTTGAACTCTTACACTGTTTTACTAAAGGCTTACAGGGAACAAATAGAAAATGTGAAGATACAGGTCTTGGAGGTGAAAGCTGCATGTAGTGCCAAATGTATTAATAGCATTAGAGATACACCCAGGATCAAAGATCAACATTTTGGATAAGAGAATCATTGATTTATGGATAATCACTTGAAAATCAAAGGCAAATACAACTCAGAAAAATTTCAGCCCTCAAATTCACCTTTTAATATTTTTTTGTCAATATTTTAAGTGGGACAAATTCATATCAAATGCAAATAAAAAACAGAAAAATAAAAATTAGGGCATCAATAGCTGTTGTGCTCCCATAGCTTCTCTGCCCTCGTGACCTTCTCCACATTAGGGCAATGTTGAGGAGGACGAAAATGCCGATCCAACTATGTTGCTGTGCTCCCATAGCGTCGGTTTCCTCAAGAGCTTCTATTCTCTACATTTGGTTACCGTTGGGGAAGAAGGAGATGACGTGGCGGCACTTAAGTATAAGAAATAGGCTGACGTGGCGGCAACTAATCCATGTAGCAAATGCTAGCTGAGTTGGAGTCGCTGACTGTGTTTTCCGGCAGCTATGTCAGATAGTTGAATCGGGTTACTCGCGAGTGACCCGCCGGAGAAACAACATTAAAGGTGAGTAACCTTTTTGATGCAAATTGAATTTAGGTTACCAAAATGAAACATAGGCAAAGTTGAGTTACCTCTGAAAAAATTATTCCTTGAATGGGATAATTTTTCTTCACAAAAAGAATACATAACAATTTGTCGAAGTAGAAAGCAAACAATAGACTTCTCTAAATATTTTTCTAAAGACATATTTTTATACTATATAAATAACCTTTGCAAGTAAAAAAAAAAAACTCGAGAAAGCAAAAAAAAATATATTTTTGGCAAAAGAATATAAGTTTTTATGCTATATAAACCAATTTAATACCAAGGGGTAAGGGGACAAGAAAAAAAAAAAAGATTTTCGAAAATATATTTTCTTAAAAGTATATTTTTTTTTAAACTATATATATATCAATTTGTCAATTGTTTTACATTTTCAAAAAAAAAATTGTGAGGAACGGGTTGTAGTTTTATTTCATTTGATTTATTTTAAATTATTTATTTTTTATTTGAATTCAAATAACTATGTTTATCACTTTTTGAATTTTTTTAATTTTAAAAATTTTATTCAAGATATTTTATATTAATACTTTTATAAATATTACTATCAATAAATTAAATTATAAGAGCAAATCTTACCATCAATGAGTTAGATAATTTTTTTTTTTTTTGTTTGAAGTTAAGAAACTAATATATATATATATATATATATATATATATATATATATATATATATATATATATATATATATATATATATATATAAAGGGCTCAATTGTAAAAGGCCTTATTACTGAAGTAATTTTCTATAAATATTAAAGAATTTTTTTATAGCTACAGTAGTAATTTAAAATTCAAGTTTCATTGGTTTAAATCGGTTAATAATTTAAAAAAAAATTATTACGTATTTTATTTAAAACAAGATTTTATTTTATTAAATTTTAACAAATTTTAATTCAATAAAAAGATATATCCTATAAAAAAATTGAATAATTTAAATTTATTTAAATTTAATTTAAATTTTATAAAAAGTTTTAAAAAATCTATATAAGTCTCTCTCTCAATCCCTATTTTTCTCAATCTTTCTTTTCTTTCTCATCATCAATTTTCAGGTGCATATATATATATATTGAACTTTACTTTTGTTAATTTACTCTTTTATAAATTAATATTTATTATTTTAAAAATATTTGTTTTAGGTTTTATTGAGGCAAACTCTGAATCAACAAAACATTGTAAACAGCATCAAGAAAAGAGTTACATCAAGAATAGTTATCTATCTATATTGATGTGATTTACTTAAGAATTCTAAGTTTTTAATGTGAACTTTTTTCGCAATTCAAATTTGTTAATTCATAAGGCTAGCTTGTGATTGTAAATTATGATAAATGTGTTACTGTTTTTTTAATAATAATTTTTATTTTATTTTATTTATGATATATTATCAGAAATAAAATTTTTGATAATTAATATAATTTATTAAAAAATATTCACTAAAATATGTCACAAATAACAAATATATCAAAAAAAAACATGATTGTTTGTGATACTAAAAATATCACAAATGGTATAATATTCAATTAATTGTGACATTACAAAAAATTAATTTATGGCATATTTTTTAACAACTATGCATGTCACAAAGTGTTATTTTTTTGTGACATCTATATTTTTGTCACCTTAGTTGAATGATCAATGTATTTAATGACAAAAATATTTTTTATTAGTGAATGATTTTCATCATCATGAAAATAGACTTTTGTCACTAAATATTATATTTTTAACAATACATAGTGACATTCAATATTGTTTATGACACTATTCTATTACAAAGGGTGACAAATATTTTTGTTATTTATTATTTGAAAATCAAAGGAATGTCACAAATGATAAAACTTTACCTCATATTTAGTGACAATTCATAACATTTTATGACATCTTAGCACAACTTTTGTGATAAAAATGCATGTCATTAATAATTATAAAATAGGTAACATATAACAATTTTGTCACATAAAAAGTACCATTGTGTGAAAAATAGGTAACATATAACAATTTTGTCACATAAAAGGTACCATTGTGTGACGAACATGTAAATTGTCACATTAACCCTTTAGCGACGGAGCAAAGGCGACAAAGTGTGTTGATGGTAAAAGAGTGTCGCAAAATATTTTTGGTGACAAAAATATATTATTTTATGACATTATTGAATATGTCAATAATTGATAAATTTTTCATAGTATATATTATTGTTCGCAATAAGATTACTAGAAATATAATTCACAAGTCATATTGGTAAAAATATGTGGTTGATCTCTTACTAATGTTGTTGGAATGTAACATTATTATGTTTGCTTATGGGAATCTTATATAATCAATTGTTTGTTTTACCAAAGTACTTTTATATAATAGGTGCCAAATGTACCAAAATTCATGAGATTTTGATTTAAATATCAATTTTTTTAATAATAAATGTGTTATTATTAAAAAAATAAAATATTTATTTTTATTAATATTTATTTAGTTAAACTTAATTATTTTAAATATATATAGTTTTTTCTCCAACCTAATATTAAAAACAATTAATCTCAAATGTTTTCCTTATTTCCAACCAAATCTTTCAATAAATATGGTTTCATAGAAAGATTTATGTGGAAAAAAAAAGTAATTCTCTTATTTTTGTTTTAATTTTAAAAATTGATGTTTTGGTTTCTTTTATTAGATTTAAAGGATATAATGAGAAAAATTTACATTCCGCCATGAATGTTACATTCACCTATTGAGTTGGTTATAAAAATTATTATTATTCAAGTTATCAGATTTTACAAATGTAATATTCCCACATTAAATCAACTTAAACAAGACAATCTTACATTACTAGTCCAAATTTCTGGGTTAATCTAATATTATCGTCAACCAAATGCCACCACCAAAGAGTATGCGTTATGCCTATTAAGATCAAGGTTCTATCCACGCGGATACATTTGCATTAGGTTTATGGTCATCCAATGGCGCATCGCCATATAAGTGGAACTATTTGTAGCGGAGCCATAGGACAAAAATATAAAAAATAGTAATTAATTAATTAATTTTATTTATAATATATTAAATAATAATGATTAATTTAATTTAAAAATATTTATGTGTGTATACCAAAATCTTGGGAAGGCAAGTCTAAGAAGAAAATAACATACGTGATGGCTCTATTTTTTTAAAAAATATCACTCCTTCTTTTAATAATAATAATAATAATAATAATAATAATAATAATAATAATTATTATTATTATTATTATTATTATTATTACTAAACATGTTCTTAAAAATTAATAAATTTTTGAAAAAAATAATAATTTTTTTAAAAAATTGGTTAAAAAAACTAAAAATAAATCACTGTAATATTATAAAAAAAAGTGATCAAACGCGAAAAAATGAACTGACATTTTTTCATTCTAAATGCTTAATCAGCAGTCCGATCAGTATTTAGGCACTGATTGAACTATAATTTAATGATTTTAAGATTATTTTCATTAATAAAATAATTTTGGGTCAGGGAAATAACCAAATTAATATCAATAAGTTTTTTTGCTATCCGTCTCTGTACAGAAGTTATATCCGATTCGGTGGAGAGTCACAATCAACTTTGAAATAAATAATTTAAAAAAAAATTATTTATTAGTTATTTTAATTTTTCAAATATTTTCTGCAGTCATTTTGACATTTCAATATGCTCTGAAGTTTCTCTTTTTTCAGTTTATTTCTTTTCAATCACTGTAGCTCACTATGTCAGTTTATTTTATCTAAAAATTCAATTTTGCCCAGCTTACAAAATATATTTCCTGCTTATTAAGTATATTTTTCATTTAATATTACTTGTTTACGTGTAAATACATAAGTTTTCACTTAATATGTTACCTTTTCGTTGAATATTTATTTCGATATTTAATAATTTAGTTTTTCGTTCAATAATATGTGTTCTCATTTAAAGAAGCTGGGGCATTTTGGTCAACGGTAGTTATTTTTATGATAAATAGACAAAATAAATTGTCATAAAAAGATTTTTATTGGGAATACATAAATATCCAAAATTTTTTGACCAAATAAGAAATTTAGAGAGATTATACGAACAATTTCTCTTAAGAAAAACTCAGCAGCAAAATAAATTAAATATCTGTTGACATGTTGATAGATGAATTGGAAATAATCTCATAGGCGAGAAAATTCTAGTTATTTGGATTTGTAAAAGGGTTCACATTCGCGCGGAGTTAATTCTTTGAAAAAAAGTATAAAAAAACCCTTAAGATTTCTGTTCTATGACATTTGGTTTTCCAAATTTGCAAAAATGGGAAAAACAGTTAATGGTGTTACTTTTACCATTTTTGGCAGGGGCAAAATTGTCCATTTATGTAAAAAACCACCACATGATATAAAAACATGATTTTTTAATATGATTTTGTTTGTTTTTTGGAATTTAAGTTTTTTTGTTTAGTAGAATTTTTTAAGAGTTTAATAAACTTAAAAAAATTATATATTTTTATGTCATATAAATCAGGTTTTAAATGAAATGACGATTTTTCCTATATAAGTTAACACCATTAACAGGTTGGTAAATGTTTTCTCTTTTTGCAAATCTTGGTAATCACAATAGAAAAAAATAAATCTCGGTTCTTATTTTGCAAATCTCGTAAATCACAAAGGTTTTTTTTTTTTTTTTGTACTTTTCTTAATTATTTTATGTGAGATATTCAAATTTTACTATTTTTCGTCTCCCAAAAATTAATTATATATGCAATATTAATTCTGTGAGGACAGTGAATATCTCAAACTTTAGTGGGGCGACAGCCTCCCCCATGTAGATCCGTCGCTCATGATCATGAGAATTAGGCGTTTTTGGACAAACATTTGAAGAATTGGACAGTGAATACCTGTTGTTCTAATTGACGAGACGGGATGAAAATAAGATCATATCTTTAGAAATTATTAATTTTAAATTTTCAAGACCACATGGAAGCCCCAAAGAGGCCAGAGATTTTATTTTATTTATAATAAAAATACATTAATCACAATTTATTAAAATAGAACGTGAACAACAAACAGTACAAGAGGCAAGAGATTAATAATTTGATCAATAATTTCTAGCTTATGAGATTATTTTCCAATTCATCGCCCATCTGTCAGCGCGTATTTAACATCTTTTGCTACTTAGTTTTCTTTAAATTGTTTATTTCAAAGCTGATTGTGACTCTATCTAATCCATCAAATTTATGTATGGAAGAGTCCGAAGGTGGAATTACTTTTTCTTATACACGAATAGGTGACAAGCTCTCTGATAAAGACACAAGTGTACGTGCTGATCGTATAATAATAATATACATAAAGCAGAATATCGGTCCACAGAGAAGAAAATGAATACTAGTAGTAGTTCTAATTTTGAAAAATAGCCTAAGTGATCAAGTGATGTGTGTGTAATCAAAAAAAGAATAAAAGTAAAAGATACAGAGATAAAGCCGGAGAGAAATCAAGGGAAGAAATAAATATTCGGGTATAGTATCCGCCTAGGGTTATGAAGTACATGACAAAGGTTGTTTATGTTTGCAATCCTATTTGAACCGGGAGGTTTTAGAATTATACTAAACCCCTATTTCTCAGGTGAATAGTAATTAAATAGGTGCAGAGCTAATACAAACATCCACGCAAACGACAAAGTGAGCTTGACGGCTATGATCTTCAATCTCCTTGAATGTGTGTTCGAATCTCCCTTGAAATAGCCCCTTGAGTGTTGGAGATTCGTCTCCTTTCTTTCCTAACTTCGCCTCCAAGAGTCGCCCCAAAAAGAAAATAAAAGTCTCCCTTAAAATCCTCTTTAGATCTATTTATACTCGACTGCTTACGGGCTACTTACTGGCGTAAGGAAGTGGTCGTAAGGGAGCTAGAGAAGATAGTTACGAGTCTTACAGGAACACTTACAACTATAAGTTATGTTCGTAAGGTCTTCTGTTTGTGTTACAATCTAGCTTACAGCCGTAAGTGCTGGACCATAAACTTCACTGTGTTGTTTCTTACTAATGTCCTTACAGGCATATGTTGTGGTCTTAAATTCCTCTGGGAAGGTCCTTACGAGCATCTTTACAGCATAAACCTTGCCTGTAAGGTCTTTTGCATTTGGCTTTGAATGCCCCTTACGGGCATAAGCATACCGGTAAGGCTCTCTGGAATCTACTTATGGTCATAAGGCAGGCCGTAAGCTGCCTGTAGGCCACCTAGTTTTGCCTTGTCGTTATTCAAATAATGCCGAAAAAGCTCCAACTTCTTAGTTTAAGGTCTAGAATACTATTTTTGGTTCTCTCTCGTCTTGAAGTGCTGCTCTAAGCTTGTTAATGTGAAACACACTAGATTTAGCATCGAATTTCACAATATGATTCTAATACATGCTGAATGAGTGTATAAAGTAATATAAATATATAAATGTTGTACATTCATCACACTCCTCATTTAAAAAAATTGTCAAAAAGATAGACAAATATAGAAATACACCAGTTACGATAGCTTACTAACATCATAAAAAAAAAATCCTTTTGTCATACAACCTTAGAAGGGTGGAACTACTATTTCTCCCACAGAAGATCCACACATGAGCATGTGAATTGATAAACAGTATTGGGCCCAAGTGTACACTACATGAACACCGAAATAATACTGCCGAGAAAAATATTCGAATTCTTGTCCATCCTTTTGTATTCTTGTGTTATAATATTCGACTGTCCAATGGTTGAATAACTCTAGTAAAGAAACGGATAAACAAATAATCAATTAATATTAATTCAATTGTGGAAATGGAAGCCCTTAGACGAGCTCCATGTATTGGTGCTCTAATAATATGCCATTATATCTTCTTTTTATTTATTAGCAAAAAATCAAAACTATAAACTGCATGTATATCCGTATAAAAGCATTTGTAACTTTACCCTTGATGTCCTAATTACATCTATATTATATTCCCAAAAAATGTCAAAATTTATGATACAAAGTCTGATACAAATTTAAAAATTTCAAAATAATAAAAATAAAATAAAAAAAAATGCACGTACCTGCAACTTTCCCTTCATAAATATTTAAAAAAAACTTAGATTTTAGGAAAACATACAATTTTTTCATTTTTATATTTTACACTCAAATTTATATTTTTAAAATTAAAAATATATATACAACCTTTTTCTTAATTTTGAGCTGACTACCGGGATTTATTTACTTTTTTAAAGTAAAATATATCACATTTATTGAATATCTTTATAATAACAAAATTGATATTTAATTACCTTCTCAAGTTAAATGATGAGGGTTTGAATTATCATCTTCAATGATGTCATTGCATGGAATAACACCAACGTGTCTAGTAATCCATAATTTTAATTTTATTTTATTTTATAAGAGAGACGAGCGCTGCCCCATAAAAGTGCTGTCAATGGATAAACATACATAGTGATATATTAGTTACAATAGTTTATAAATCTACTAAAAATTTATTAGCTTGGTCAAATATCAAATGAGATGATTAGAGTTCTACCATATGCACGGCTAAAACATTTTACAGGATCAAATCAAGCTAATAAATCCTTTGTCATACAATCCTGGAAGAAAAAAAAATAACGTTCTCTCATAGGAGACCAGTGTAAAGTGAACAAACAGTATTGCTATCGTATTATATATAGTAATCTATAGACGTATGTGCACAATACTGCAACAGTACTGCCAATCCAAAGATTAAACTTTTACTATAACCATTCATCATTTATTGTACTAACCAACTGCACTAGGCATTGGTTTTCACAAAAGTATATTACATTATATAAGCTTGATTTTCGTTTTTCAATTTTAAAAATTTTAGCTTGTGAAAATTACCAGTAGCCCAATGGTATTTCAATAAAATAATGAATTTCAATTGAATAGTGAATGGGTATCTAAAAGATTGAAACCCTTTGGCTTCTGCACTGTATAGTATTATTTAGGTATAATACCCGAATTGGTCCCTCTACTTTTCTCGCTCTTCCCTTTTGGTCCCTCTACTCAGAAATGCGGCCGACTAATCCCTCTACTTTTGAAAATGGCCCAAGATAGGTCCCTCTACCCTTAATATCTTCCCATCTAGTCCCTTTACTCTTGAAAATACAGCCACTAATTTGCCTATTTTAGAGTAAAAGGGACTAAGTAGAACCATTTTCAAGAGTAGAGGGATTAGTGGGGCACATTTCTGAGTAGAGGGACCAAAAGAAAAGAGAGAGAAAAGTAGAGGGACCAAGTCGGGTATTAAACCTATTATTTATGCACATATTATAGATTACTATTTATATTCTGTTTATTGGGTTCATTGTGAGATGTGAGAGGAGTTATATTCTCAACTCCTCCATGGTTGCATAGCAGGGGAGATTTATCATCGTGGGGTTATGGTCAATGTATATCATATTGGTACATGTGACAAGCTGTCATTATCCCACGTATAATTAGTCTATCCTACATAATAAATTCTAAATTAATAATATGGGCTGAATTCTCTGTGGATGACTGAGGTGTCAAAATTTTAGCCAAGTTTTGGCTTGAAAAAATCTCAACACCTGTCGAGGACTGAGTCAAAGTCTGGATGCAATGTTCACCGGCACACCCAGGCCCTCAATGGCAATTATAAGGCTTCCTTGTTTGTTTACGCTGCCGCATTCAAAGTCATAGAAGAAAGAACAAACACCAGAGGAAATGGGATCAGGAGCCTCTCCGAAGCTCTTTACATCTGAAGGCAGGTGTTTTCCATTGTTTCTCTTACTGAGTATATATAGTTGGAGCTCTTTCCTTGGTGTACAGTGCCAAGCCCAGCAGCCCCTTCCTAAGCATGAAGGTATGGAATCAGATTTACGTGTACATTTAAATAGATAAATGTAAATGCTTTTTTTTTTTTTAAATAAATAACCTATAAAATATATTAAAATATATATATATATATATAATGATAATTTTAATTTAACATATATATCAGAATTTTTTTACTTACCTTTCACATAATTAATCTATATAGATTTTTTTTATAAAATTGACAAAGCCACGTTAAGGGTGCATAGATGTAGAGTTAATTCTCCAACACTCTCATATTTTTGAGTTGTATGAGCTAAGATTTGAACCCTACTTTTCCACAAAGATAAAAAAACTTTTTTTTCTCTATATTATATATATTTAATTCACCGGCACATATATTTTATTAAATAGTACTTTTATAACAGAAGAAATGATATATTAAAAGAAATAAATTTTTGTATGTCATATAAAGAGAGTGAGAGATAGAATAAAATTTTTATTAGAATACTACAGTTAAATCATTATATATCTCAAATCAAACACCATGATGTGTCTTGAGTCTTAAAAAAAATAGATAAAACATAACATTATTAAGAAAAGAGATATATTTTGTTACACAATTTTTTTATAACTATTTATTTATTTAAATATAATAATTATATATATACCTTGAAGATATTGATGATTTGAGTTTAATGGTAAGATATTATCTAAAATGGAGACGCCTGTTACTTATTAGTAAAAAAAAAAGATAAATTGGATGGCTAGCAAAAACTTTAGACGAACAAGGAAACAAGTTGAAATATAGCTCTTGGGAGTACATAGGATAATTAAGGGGATTTTTGAAATAATAATGCTAATAAGATAATTTATGTCATGTCACTTTGTTTTTTTTTTTTTTTTTGAGAAAGATGTCACTTTGTTTTTATATCCCATAAAAGACATATTCTATTATTATTGAAAAAAAAATATCCTCTCACGGCTTTGATGTTGAGAACCATTGGATGGCCAGGTAAATTCTCACCTCAAAGACGACTGAGTAGGTGTAGGTTTGAAACTTTATACCCATAGATACTATAGAGTATTTTTCACCCAATATTTATCTGTTCTGATACTGTAGAGTAGGGATGAGCAAAAAAACCTTGATCCGATCCAATATCTTATTTTTTAATCCAAATTTTGAGAGTATCCAATTTGTTTTGATCTTAATTTTTAAAATGAAAACCGGATTGGATTCGGGTTGAGAAAATAAAAATTCGTTACCCGAATTGGTTTTCAGTATATATATATATATATAAATTTATATGAGTTAAAAGTAAAAAAAAAAATTCAAATTCACAATCTAATCAATTTAAGAGTTAGATATTAATAAATTAAAATTTACAATGGCTAAAAATAAAAAAAAAATTAAATACGTAATCTAATTTAAGAGTGTTATATATATAATAAATTTAAATATTACAAGGGTTAAAACAAGAAAAAAAAAACATCCAATTCCTAATGTAAACCCTTTAAAATATATATATATATTTATTTTTAATTCCTTTCCTCTAGTCCACATCAACTAGCATTTTTCTCTCTAGCTTTATTATTGATAAGACATTTGGTGCTTCCTAAAATATTTGAAATTTTTTTTTTTTTTGTATTGGCTAGTGTTAGTTCCATTGGTGTGGTTTGTGGTTTAGAGAACACTCAAACACTCTCAAAAAGTTCACACACAACCCAAAGAAAGAGACACACGAAATTGGTAACCCAGCTCGACGTCAACTTAGCTACGTCTAGGGGGACAAGCCCGGAGATAAACAATCCACTATAAAAAGGTGAAAATACATGAGTAACAATATTTTATTACTCACACTTACAAATGAAGATCACTACACTCGCTAGATTGTCTAGTGCCTGTACTATCTCAAGCTCTAGTCATAACTCCAATCTTAGAGCAAGGTAGCTTATATAGACGCCTCAACGTCCCAAATATAACTCATATCTCTTTTAGAATCTCCGCGGCTACTAAATTTAGAATCTTTCAAATTTAGTTGTTGCAACTCCTGTTATAACCAAACTTCCAACATGGCTCTGACTGTTGACTTGGCTGAGTTCTGGTTCCATTGCAAAGCAACCTCAAGACCCATAAACCTTCTAATCATGCTTAGTCAAAGTCGATGCAGCCAGATCTCCCGATCTCAACTACCATCAACTAGCCTATCTCCTCAACTCCTCACCAAGCAGTCCCCTAGTAAGGGGTGCACGATTTTGTGCATCTTCACACAATTTGCCAAACTTGATCTTCAATTCACCCAAGTTTGGTCTTCAAATCTTCCCAAGAATAGATCTTCAATCAATCATGTCAATCATACAAACCATAGGTATGTCTCCAATTTGGTATGTCTTCAATCATATATTTAATAGTCTTCAATCATACTAGCCTAGTTTTGCCTTTGTTCATAGAATCTAGAACCTTTTCAGCATGGCTCAACTTTCCTTGACATTCATCTAGCTTTTCCTCCAAGCATTTGTTTTGCAACATCATCTCATTAAACTTGGTCAGCATAAGTTTATAGTTAATGAGAAGATCTTTTTCGGTTACCTCATCATTCTCACTGACAGTCTTGTCAGATGTTGTGGCTGATGTTGCAACATATTCTGTGACAGGCTTGGACTTGTTGAAGTATGCGGCTTCATTTATTACTGCTGGAAAGGAGGTATGATGGTTGCTTAGACTGTCTTCGTCTTCTTCCTCCAGGCTGCCATCTGAATCATCATTCCATCTCGCATTGAGTGACTTTTCTTTCTTCTTCAGAGTGTTAGCACACTTGGCTTGATAATGACCAAGGCCACCACATTCTCTACACTTGATCTTCTTTAGATGATCTTCAACTTCTTCCTTTTCTTCACTAAGAGGATCTTTCCTTGGGAATTTCTTGCCTTGCGTCTTATATTTTCTCATCATATTGTGTAGCTTCCTTGATAGAGACACAAATTCATTATCTTCTTCATCTTCATCTTCTATTACAACAATTTGTTGCAACTTCTTCTGTCTATTTGCTTCTGCCTTTAGTGCCAAATCTTTCACTTTCCTTTCAGGATTCAGATTCATCTCATATGCTTGTAACGACCCCATCAACTCGTCAAGCCTCATAATTGTAATATCTCTTGCCTCTTTTATCACGGAAACTTTTCCATCAAATCTACTTGGAAGAGATCTAAGAGTCTTTTGCACTAGCTTTTTGTCGGAGTATTTTCTTGCCGAGTTGGTAAGCTTGGCTTGCAATGTCCATCAACTTGGCATTGAATATACCAACTCCCTCTTTCAAGAGTCACACCCAATCTCAGACTAAGGTAGTATATATAGACACCTCAACGTCCCAAATATAATCCATACCTCTTTTACAATCTCCGCGGCTATTAACTTTAGAACCTTCCGAAATTAGCTATTGCAACTCCTGTTGTAACACGATTTGCAACATGGCCCTGACTGCTGACTTGACTAAGTTCTGGTTACATTGTGAAGAGACCTCAAGACCCATCAACCTCTCGGTCATGCTTTGTCCAAGTCGGTACAGCCAGATCTCCCGATCCCGACTACTAGCAACTAGCCTACCTCCTTAGTTCCTCATCACGCAGTCCCCTCGCAAGGGGCGCACGCCTTTGTGCGTCTTCACGAAACTTACCAAATTTGATCTTCAATTCATCCAAGTTTGGTCTTCAAAGATTCTCCAAACTTGATCTTCTATTCACCCAAGTTTGGTCTTCAAATCTAGATCATCAATCAATCTCAATCATGCCAATAATAGGCATGTCTTCAAATCATACCCTTAATAGTCTTCAACCAAATATATTAAGGCTCTTCAAATCATATCTTCAATATCCTTTAAATCTTACCATTGATAGGTATTTCTTCATTTAAGCTTCATCCATATTTAGTCTTCAATTAAATCTCCTAAATATGGTCTTGATGAGATTTTGTCTTCAAGTTGTTGCTTGCTTGATCCACTTGCCAAAAATAGCTTCATCAAGATCTTCAAAGATATTTGTCTCCTAGTCAAGCCACCTTGCCATGTCATCATGCTTACATATCATTATCCATGCCACGTCACTATGGTTGCCACGTCACCTTGTCTAGGTGTCAAATCATGCCAACTTAAAGTGCTCTCGCACTAACAATAGGTATTTCTTTAATTAGCCTCCATCCATATTTAATCTTCAATCAAATCTCCTAAATATGGTCCTAATAAGATCTTGTCAAAAATAGTTCCACCAAGATCTCCCAAGATATTTGCCTCCAAGCCAAGAACATTTGCCATGTCATCATACTATCCACGTCATCATCTATGCCACGTTACCATGGATGCCACATCACCTTGACTAGGTGTCAAATCATGCCAATTAAAGTGCATTTTGCACTAACACTTAGGATTAGTATTGATAAATTTTTTTTTATTATTTTTATTATGTAGACAACAATATAAAATTTTTACTTCTTTATAAATTATAAGTTTGTTACATTTGCTTTTTATGTAATGTTATTATATAAAAAAAAATCGCAAAGCCAATAAAACTTGAATTTAGATCTGAATATTCGATGTCTGATCAGGTTTAAATCAGGTACCCGATTTTCAGTATCGGTTTAAATTGGGTTGGATATGAGCCAAGTTTTTACTCATTGGAAAAACTAGGTATTTGATCAGGTTTTAAAAACTAGTTTGGGTACCCAATTTTGCTCACTCCTACTGTTGAGCAATGTTTATTCACTATACACAGGTCCCAGTATGGATCTCATGTGGGAGGAGTCATATTCTGCACTCCTTCATGGTTGCATGATGCGGGATTAATTACCAAATATTATGAGATTATGGTAAGAAAACACTCAAACTTGTATATTTTTATGTTTATAAATGAAAGGTTACAAGGCTATTTATACAACTCTTCTGTATCTAAGAAAGGAGGATTGTATGGCTAAAAATATACAATCATATAGTTAAACATATTCAAATAATATTGTCTAAATAATATAGTAGATATGTTATGGGTATAAATGGAAGGGATATATCATAATATCTAAAAATATGAACAGTAGATCATGCATTATCATCCCCCTGTAACCTCATGCATGAAGCAGCAGTGAGTTAATCTCAAAGCTGATGAGAGGATGTAGAGGAAAGAGCTTTTGTCATAATATCAACAATTTGATCTTTTGCAAGGATGTGACAAATGAAGAGGGATTTCTTGGCCATGAAATATTTTCAAACAAAATGAATAATAATATGTTTCGTGTGAGCATGAGCAATGAGATCGACAGCTAGAAACGCGGCTCTGAGATTATCAAACCATAGGGTTGGTTGGACATTAGTTAAACTAATTTCACCAAGAAATGGCGTAATCCAACATAATTTGGCAAATGCGAAAGTATTAATCTTATATTCTACTTCTATACTAGAACAAGTAATTGTTGATTATTTCTTAGCACTCCAAGAAATGAGATTAAGACCCAAATATATGTAGTAAGAGAGGTAGAACAATTATCATCGGGGTCAGTCCGTATCAGAGTAAGTAGTGAGAATAAGATTTTGGACTTTGGTTAAATAAAGGCCATGGGAGGTGGTTGGCCGTAAATATCAAAGAATCCATTAAACCGCAGTCCAATGCATGTTAGTAGAGTAATAGAGGCATTGTGAAACTTTGTTAACAACAAATTGATTGCTGGGACGGGTAAGACAAAGATATTGCAATGGTATAACAATGTGACAATATTTAGTGGGGGTCAGAAAGGGGAACTCCATGGTTTTTAGAGAGAGTAAGGTGAGTGTCATGTGAGTAGGCATAGGTTTGGAGTTATCAACATGAGTGAAGGTTTAAAGATCTCTTGTGAATATAGCTTCATTGCCAAGAAAATAATATAGAGAATCAAGGTCCTTTTGGGAAAAGGTAGCATTTAGGTTACCTATAAGAGAAGAAAGAAAAGATTATGAAGAACCTATAACTAAGATATCATCCACGTAGACTAAAAGAAAGTAGTATCAGTGGGAGTGGTGCGAATGAAAAGAGAGCTATTAGATTTTGAGGGGGTGAATTTTAGATCTAGAAGTTTGTGAGTTAGTCGATGAAACCAGGCGTGAGGTGCTTGTTTGAGGCCATAAAGAGCTTTATGGAGGTGACAAACATAATGAGGGTAATGAGGATCAATAAAACCAGATGATTGGCTCATATAGACTGGTTCACAAAGGTTACCATAAAGAAAGACATTATTAACATCAAGTTTTCTGATTGGCCAATTTTTTGTGAGAGTGATGGTTAGAATAATACAAATGGTTGTAGGTATGACATCAGAACTAAGGATGTGTTTGTTTGCAAGGAATGTAGTGGGAGTGGATTGGGAATGAGCCAAATCCGTTGTTTTTTGGCAGCTATAGGAATAAGGGAGGAATCCTTAAGGAATGAGATGAGGGGAGAACCCTGCTTGGGATTCAGCCAAAAATCTTGAGGAATGGCCAATCCGGAACTTGAAATGACCATTTTGCCCCTGATTTCAATTGTTTTTCCATCAGGTTTTCTTTTTTTCCATTGATCTATGAGAGAAACCACTCTTTGTTCGGCCGTCCTCCGTCCGCCGTCCGCCGTCCGCCGTCCGCTAGCCGCCGTCTCCTGTTCTGTTTCTCTCTCGTTATTAATCTCACTCTTGACCTCCTTCGATTAATGACGGATTGGGCGAAGGTGGTGATTGTGTGTTGCTCTTCGTGTTGCTATCCCCAGGCTTGCTCTTCGAGCTTCCCGGAACCCGTCGTGGCATGGAGTTTGGGAGCATGTGGACCAACGGGAAGGTGGTCGTCATCCACACCCTCATCTTCTTTGTGATCTTCTCCAATCTCATCCTCACCCTCTGTGTCAACATCTACACCAGTTGATCATCTCTCTTCCTCATCTTCATCATCATCATCTTTGGTCCATATGTTCTCCTTTCTTTTCCCATGTTTATGGAGAAATCTAGCAAGATGTGTGTACGTTTTATGATTTGATTTTGCTTATGCTCTATTGAATCATGGGAAGAGTTCTGTTTATTTTATTTTATTATTTTTTTTTGTTCTAATTTTTAATCAAGTATTTAAATAAGAAATTTGCGGTGAGGGTGTTGATGAATATGTGTGGAAAAACATAGTAATTATATAAGTTTTTATTAAAAACATTAGTTTTGAAGTTAAAATTTTAATATTGAAAGGACCTTGTAATTTTTAACTTACTTTTGTTCTAATTTTATAGTTATTAACCATAAAAAAAAAAAGAAGTAATGAATTGTTGGCTTTCATGTTTATATAAAAAATCAAAAGAAGAGTTCCATTGAAGTTTTGATATTTTGAATAATTATAATTGAGAGAAATTATTCTTTTATAACAACAACAACAACAACAACAACAATAATAATAATAAATATTTTTTTAATAACAATTTTAAATTTTAAAATTAATTATAAAAATAAAAAAATTTAAATTATAACACTAATGATAACATATTATAAATAAAATAATATTATTGGCTAATACACTTACCTATTTAACATTCACTATATAAGGGCATAAAAGACATTTCCCATTTTTTTTTACTTTTCACATTCCCAATGAATTACTCTTATATACTCTCCAACTAAACACAGGTTTTCTTACATTCCTAATATATTTCCCTTTATTCTTATTCCTATCTCATTCCTCCTTAATTCTACTCCTTACAAACAAACAACCCTTAAAGGTATTGGTATAGTCGATGGCAGGTGATTGATAACAACCTTTGGTAGCTGGAAACGCTTTGTAAGGGTCTAGGGAACCATTAGGTTTACATTTTATACCAAAAAAAACCCATTTGCAATCGACAATTTTGGGATTAGGTGGGGGAGGAACAAGTAGTTTCGTTATGATGAAGAGCATGAAGTTCATTAAGCATTGCTTGTCTCTAATGAGGGAATTTTTTCGCTTGAGTGTAGAAAGTGTTGAGTTATATCGCAAAAATCAATAATATCATCAATAGCATGCGGAAGCAATAATAAATTTGTGATATAGTCTAATTGGTTTAATGAACACCATAATTTTAATTAATTACAAAGGCCTAGAATATTACCTCGTAATGTTTGAAAGCCTTTCTTTGATGTGTTGAATTTGTCTCTTAGATTGTTGTAAATCTCTCTAGCGTCGAACGAAGGTCCCACACCTCTAGATCACACGCCGGGATTAAGAAACAACCTTCTCTTCTTCTCCAAAAGGCGGCTAGGGTTAGAGAGTAAGAGAGAGCTTGGGGATTCTCACACTAGAGAATTGATTGGTTGATTCTAGAGTTAGAGAGGAGTCATATTTATAGAGACTTCATAAAACATGATAATCATTATTTAATTATGAGTTCTATTCAAAATATGAACCTTCATAATATGATAAATATTATCATAGAAGTTCTATTAGGAATATGAGTCCTAATCTAACTAAAACCACTTTTGTCTTTTAGTCCTTATAATTTTGATTATCAATTCGACTCCATCGAATTTAAATCAAAATTTAAACTCAAGACAAAAATCCTAGACCAATTTACAATTTAACTTATCCCATGAAGTAAAATTGTAAATTGACAATTTTACCCTTGTAGTCAAAAACAAGATTGATTCTTTATCCCTTTAAGCGTGACTCCCTAGGTTCGTTCCGATTGGCAATGGGAGGATACCAAAGAACGTGGGTGACACCTAGCCAGCCCCGTGGCCCCACGTCGTAACCCAACCGAACATGAATGAGTAGATTACTATGAACCTTTCCGATTATGATTACCATATGTGTATAAACCTTTCGTTCTTGTATCCCAATCGAGTGAGAGCCATGGTAATTGTCAAACTCACTGAACTTGATCATATGCAAATAGCTATAGTAGGGTGAGATTACCAAACTACCCTTCGTGTCCCACACGATTAGTTTGACTGCCTTGGCCAAGGTCTTCTAATCTCACATACTTATAATTGCATAGGATACTAACTCGTTTACTTCCGAGAGAACGAATTCCTTCTTGGTGATCACTCACAACTGCTACTTGCCCGACATAGTCGCACTTCGAGGTTGGCCCTACCAAAAGGTAAACTGAGCCTAACGACTCTAGTAACAGACTAGACGTCACAAGTACATTGTGATCATGATACCTCAGGTCTAAGGTCCACTCATATGATCATAACAACCAATCTCAATCATTGACTGTCAAAGAGTAAAACCCATGTGATTGGATTGTTGCGAGTCATGTTCGAACACACCAATCCCAGTGATGTATTTATGACATATGCTCCCACTATTCCATAGTGTTCAACTAGCACTCTTCGCCAGAGTATATGTCATACAAATGCTTATGAATCTTTAACGCCCAATTAAAGATTCTCCGATTTGCGAACTATTTAAGTGTATAAGTGCCAAACCCTTCTAGTGCTTTCCTCTTTATCCCACAAAGAGTAGAAGGTTTAACTTAATACACATGAACTGTGATATTCAAAACTAATTATAATGCCATCACAAGATTTATATGAATATCAAAATAAGTACCTATATAATAAATAATAATGTATAATATAAATAAAATGCCCTAATATAAGTATCCTCGTTGGCATTCGAGGGCATAATCCTAACAGAAAGTTGGATCAGGATTATGAGAGGAAGGTGTAGTAGTATGAAAGGTGATATAATCGGAATGAATACGTTGGACGCATGTATTATCACAAGTGTTGGTTATCATAGGATGATGAGGGCCGGGGTAGATGAAACGGGTGACATTAGGGGTGGTGATGGTGGAGATGATTATGGAGGTGTGAATGGTGGGATTGATTATTGAGGAGGATATATAGATGAAGGAGTAAGGATAATGTTACATTGGTGGGGGAAGGGGAAGTGGTTTTGGTGACGTTTTGCCATGGGGGAAAAAGGGTTTGAATAAAATGAACATGATGAGAAATATATACTTTATTAGTTTGAGGATTAAAATACCTATAACCTTAGTGATTTGAGGAATAGCCAAGAAAGATGCACGGGATAGATTTAGGTGTAAGTTTGCCAGATTGGGTGGAACCAAGAAAGGAAAAACAAGCATATCAAAAAATATGAATGTGGGATAGGTAAAGTTTTGTGAGGTAGATGGTTTCATGAGGGGATTTATGATTGAGGATAGGTGTGGGAAGAAGTTTAATGAGATAGACAGCCTTTGAAAAGGCTTCAAACCAGAAAGGTTTGGGTAGAGATTCATGGACAAGCGAAGTGAGGCCGGTTTTGGTGATGTGGCAAAGTTTTCATTCGGCAAGCCCATTTTGTTGAAGTGTGTGAAGACAAAAGATACGATCCGATATACCATGAGTGGATAATTAGTGACTAAAGGAACCCTTGATAAGTTCATTGGCACCATCACATTGGAACATCTTAATGTTGGTAGACAAGAAATTTTCATTTAGAGTTTTGAAAATTTGAAATTGATGAAGGGCTTAAGATTTGTGAGTTAGAGGATAGATCCATGTGAGAATACTGAAATCATCAATAAATATGATAAAGTAATGGTAACCAGATAGAGTAAGAGTTGGGGATGGTCCCCGAATATCATAATGAATTAATTGTAAGAGTTTTGTAAACACACAGTATGGGATGAAAAAGAAAGTCTAGTACTTTTGCCTCGAAGACATGAAGTACAAGTTTTTATTACATGACACTTAAAAGGTAGAATTTGTGATAAACTTGAAAATGTTTTATTGCGAGAATGACCTGACTGTTGATGTCATATGTCAGATAAAACATGACTAGCAGATAAAGCAATGGAATTATTGAAGGTGTAGGAAAGCAGCATTAGATAGAGATTGCTTTCGATTTTACCCTCGAAAAGGGTGTCTTGGTTTCTAGGCCCTTCACAATGTAGCCAAAAGGATTAAATTCTATCAAGAATAAATTAGTAGTGACAAATTTTGCAACAAATAAAAGATTTGTGGTGAGTTGGGGAACAACTATGATATCACGAAGGTAAAGAGATTTAGGGTGTTTTGTAAGTGTTAATGTACTAGTGAAGGTTATAAGAAGAGAAATACCAAATAGAATTACCATTTCCGACGAGTACTTGAGTTGCACCTTCATTTAGTTCCATGGATTCTAGGAGTTGCTAGTCAAGGGTCATGTGGGTTGTTGCACCTGTGTCTAGTAATGTTACTTGTGGTAAAAGGTGGATTGTTGTGGTCATCTTGAAGACTTATGGCTGTAAAAGAATTATGAATAGTAATAGGATTTGTGCGAGGATTAAGGTGGGCATTGTGAGAGTCTGAGTAACAAAAATGACATATAGCACAAGTATGACTCATTTTGTAACAAATTTGACATTTAGGAGGGGTGTGGGTGTAAGATGACCGTAAGTATGTGTTTAAGTTGGTGGATTGATGTGAAGGGTTAAAGGATTGCGGTGCGGTGTTTGTGTGTAAAATGGATTGATTTTGAGGTCGATGTTGAACATGAGAAAAGGTGGGACAAGTAGTTATATGGAAAGAATTACGTCCTCTAGATGTTTGAATGCCGCCACGTTAATGGCCGTATCCACCAAATTTTCCATCGAGAAAAGCGATCGCCGTGAAAGCTACTTCTGAAGATACGCCGTTAATTGAGTGAAAAGCATCAAGATGTTGCTCATGAAGAAACAATTTGGCACGCAACTCCGAAAAGAAGGTTTGTCATGATTTTCCATTACAGTGACAAAGCTATCATAGTCTGATGGGAGTCCATTGAGTGCAAAAAGGACCAGGTTATTGTCTGAAACGGGGTCACCAATGGCTACGAGGTCTTTTGTCGTGCTAGAAAAGGTAGATAAGTATTCTACAATGGAGGCAACATCGAAGAAGATATTGACGAGCGGAGGTTTGTTGTAAGAAGTGTTGTTCAAGGGTCACCCATAAGTCTTGGGATGTTTTACATTATAAAGCCAAAGATGCAAGGGTAGATGACTATGTGACCATGAGACAATAATAAACAAACTTGTCATTCTTTTGCCACTGAAGGAAATTTGAGGCCAATTTTGTAGAGGTTGATATGTTGGGCTTGATAGGTAACGGGATAGGGCCATCACTGTAGTAAAAAAGGTCACAGGTGAGTAATATGAACTGCACTTGGTTTCTCAGATGAGGTAGTTTGTCTCGTTGAGAGTGATGGTGATGAAATTAGTCATGTTAGAAATCACAATGTGGTTGTTGGAATTGGTTGAGTAGTTATCATTGTTGTGGGAATTATGTGTCTGGAGAAAGATTTTGATGTGGTGTGCTAAAAGGGGGAAAAATGTTAAAGGTGGGCTATTGATAACATGATGCGGTGTGCTAAGAGGGGGAAAAAAGTTAAAGGTGGGCTATTGATAACATGAAGAAACTCAAACTTGTATTTTTACATGTTCATAAATGAAAGATTATAAGGCTATTTATACAACTCTTATGTATTTACGACAAAAAATGAAAATATTTTAGGAAGATTACATGACTAAAAATATACAATCACATAGCTAAAAATATACAAAAAATATTTTCTAAATAATTTGGAAGGTATGTTATGGGATATCAATGGAAAGTAATATGACAGAATATCTAAAAATATGAAAATTAGAACATGTGTTATCGTGGTCTTTGATATATCATTTTAAATGCTCCTGGTAAGTTTTAATTGCCACGCGTATTACTCGTTCTACATGGTAAATCCCTACTGGTCATTAAGTTACAGTAATTGGTGCACTTTCGTATTTGCATATTTATTTGACACCTCTCAAAAAATGGGTGCATGTCGTCTTTGTCAATTAAAAAAAAACTTTGAGTGTTGTATAAGCAAAATAACTTACATATAAAATTTACCTACACACCACCTTATAATAAAAAGAATATTTTATTTCCCTTCTAACTCAAATAATGAGAATTTGATTTTGTAGTTTGTCTATACTTATTATAAATAAATAAATAAAGAAATAAAGAAATAAAGAAATAAATAAAAATTTCCACGTATACCAAATAATATAATAAATACAAAGATGTAATAGGATAATAACAAAACAACTTTGTTGCTTTGCAAGAGAGGAGCGGAATATATATATATATATTGATTTTTTTATCATATTATATATTTATTTTTAATGTTTAACAAATTACGTCAAGTTAAATGTTTGTTAGATATATATATAATTGCCTAATAAATTTAATATTTTAATTAAAATATTTACTAATATTTTCAAATAAATTATATTTATTTAAAGTGTTTGGGTGTTTCTCAATATAACAAAATTCAGATAACAAACAAATTAGTGAACTTTCTTTTGGTATATATATATATATATATATATATATATATATCCTTGTGTTTTTTATTTTATTTTATGCAAAATCAAGAAAGAGGTTTTTTCCCAATTCTATGAGTTATGGTTTCGCAAATTTGCAAAAATAAAAATAAAAACAGTTAACGAAAGAACCATCACGTTGCATAATAAACATGATTTTTCAACATAATTTTGTTTGATTTTTTTGGATTTAGGTTTTTTTGTTTAGTGAAATTTTCTGAGAGATTAATACTATTTAAAAAAAGTTATATATTTTTATGTCATATAAATGGTTTTTAACTGAAAGAACAATTTTGCCCATGTGGGTTAACAACGTCAACGGCGTGGTAACAGTTATTCCTCTGTTTATACATCTGCGAAACAACAAGTCATAGAATTGAAAAAAAAAATTTGCCCTTATTTTGCAAAACTCAAAAACTATTAAGTTTTTTTTTTTACTTTTCCTTATTAATATTGATAATAGGTTTGCTCTGCATATAATTTTTTTAAGAAAAATTAATAAACCGCATCCATTAGTAAAAACCTGAAAGTACAAAACCAAGACCATAGAGGGAAACACAAGGGGTAACAATAAGTGATGGAAAGGAAAAAAAAACAAAAGAGCATACAACTGGATAGAGTATGACAAATAGGAATCCATTAGGAGCATATAGACAACCATAACCACAATAAGAGCAAAAGAAAAAGAAATATAGCTATCCTAGGCAAAACTGATGGAAGTTTCTCCAGGGGCATCAAACTAAGGTTCTAGCAAGGTTAATCGAATCAAATGGAAGTTGACAAATCTCCACGATTGCTTGTGCTAGACCCTAGAGATTCCAAGCTTCTTTTGTTAGCCATGATTGAGCGCTCCGGATTAGTCTTTTTGACCTCCTGGAACTGCGGGCATCCAAAAGAGGAACATATAATTAATTTTGTACCTAATCAAGACTAGCAAAGTGATTTAAATTTTTGACATGCGCTCATTCCACTCCAACCATAGGTTCTAAACAATGGCTCTAGCAAGAAAGTCCTAAGCAGAGCTTGGAGAGTTAATTTCCAAGAACTCCACATTTCACTCAGGAAACAAAGGTATTGGGTCAGACTAAAAATATGACCAAAATAATTCCAAACTTGTCCAGCAAGCAAACAATGGATGAATAGGTGGCAAAACACACATGTGGTAGTCGAAAACCCATCATATCTCTTGGATGCAAGATTCTCTAGCGTGTGGATCTAATTTTCCCAAGCAATCCTATTGAAAATGCTAATTTTCCTTGTGCAACTGTTTTTCCTGATGATTGGTATTTCTTAACAATAAAGCCCTCTATCATTCAATAATCTATAAAAGGATTTAACTAAAAAATCTGCCATTAGGGGTAAATTAAAACACCATCACTTGGAGTCATGTCTATCTTAGGGTGACCTCATAAGCCTTAGGAAAGATCAAAGAGTTAAGAGTGAGTCTTCGGGAAAGCAAAGTGTATGGAAGGTGTTAGGTCTTCGATGGTACAAAAAGGGTGCTGAGTAGTCCTGAAGATCTTCAGCCAAATGCTCATTGGGACTCTACTATTATCCCAACAGTCCAACAAGAATATGGTAGAGGCACCATTGCCAATCATAAGGAAGGTACATGAACTGAAAGCTGAAAGATAGTTAAGCATCCAATTTCAGAAAAAGGATTTTATCCTGGGTTATTTAAGAACAAGATTCTAGGTAGAGATGTTCGAGTAGTAGTTTTTTTTTTTTTTTGGTAAGAGGAACAGACAGCCCGTAGGCCCTGCTAGACTACCAAGGGCGTGCACAAACTTCGGCGGAACAAGTAGAGGCGGGGCCCGAGCACGTGGGCAATGGGACCACCCACGCACAACCACCGTTCACAACTCCCAGAAATATGCCCTCACCCGAGAATCGAACTCTCACCACTTGGTGAAAAGCTCTATCGGGGACCCGTGTATCAATAGACCATGTTCGAGTAGTAGTTGAAGTGGACAACATGAGATCCATATCATGGGGAATTAGTTAAGGTAGTGGCAACTTCTACCTCATTATTACAATATTGTCCATGATACATTACTCCTTGATGAAAAAGAATAGTGAGACATTAACCAAGGATTTAATCACTCTTCTGCAACAGGATTAAGGATTTAAGAAATGATTTCAAGGGATGAATTAATAAGCCTGATTGGGTGGTAATTAGAAGGAAGCTCAAGGGTTTCCGGCTTTGGAAAAAGGTATTGCTAGTCCAGTTATTTTTTTTTTTCAAATTTCTACTACCTTTGTAGAAGTTATCACACGCACATATTGTACATAGAGTGTGGGAGTGTTTTTTTAATTTTGTTTTAATAAAATTACGATTTATCTATTTTAATAAAAAAATGAAGACATATATATGCAGTGGCAGAACTAAAAGGAAAATAAAGGGGTGCTGACTAAAAAAATTGAAACTATGTTTTAAAAAAGTTATCTTTAAATAAGTTGACATATATATATATATATATATATATATATATATATATATATATATATATATATACAGATTAGTTGTAGGACATATTCATTGTCTTCGGACGATCCAATTTGCAATAAACAAAAACAAAGGACAAAAAAAAAAACAAATTAAAAGAAGGCTATAATGATACAGTCATAAATTTTTTAGGGACAATCGAAGTAAAAAAAAAATTGAGGGACCAAATAATAGATTTTTATAAATCTTTTTTCTAAAAATATATATTTTATATATGTTATATGCTAGTTTATAAAGATCAAATAATAAATTTTCACAAAATTTTCTCTAAAAATATAATTTTTATACTATATAAATTAATTTATAATAAATGAAGGGGCCAAATAATAGATTTTCAAAAAAATTTATATTATATAAATCAATTTATAAAATATTTTTTGGCCAAATAATAAATTTTTATTTTTTTCCAAACATAATTTATTTAGACTATAAGTATTACTATGTAAAAAATTGATACTTTTTTAAAAATAAAAATAAAAATAGAGAGAGACTTACATTTCTCAAATATTGAAATAGAGGGACCTTGTAGGGACAACTCATATTAAAGGGATCAAAGGGGCAAATTGACTATATTAAAAGGACTAAATTGAGTATTCCACCATATATATAATTGGTTGGGCCAAGGAGGTGCTTGAGCACCCCCTTGACCCCCTTCCTCCGGCCCCTATATATATGCACCTATGGAAGGGTATTTTTTTAATAAAAAAAAAACTATGATAGGAAAATTTATTCTACTATTTAGTATCAAATAAAAATCAAATGTTCTATTAAAAAGAAGAAAAAACCTTTCTACCTCATACCATCAAACTTAAAATAATAATTTTTTTTGTGTATTAATATCCTAGAAATTAAAATGAATAAAATTTAATTAGCAAGCCACCCTATTATTGGAAGAGCTAATATTTCCTTGGTCTGCCCAGTCAGTGAAAAGTCTTGAATCAATCACTTGCCCACGATTTAATAATAATAATAATAATAATAATAATTATTATTATTATTATTATTATTATTAGTTAATAATTAGTAAATAATAAAAGGAGATTTGTTGTTTTTCATTTATGATAAAAGGAAATTTATCAATATAAGGGGAGGTTTGGTTAAAAGTGATTCTATGGTAAACAGTAGAGACGTTGAAGAAGATAGGGTCCGCGCTAGGGAAGCAATGGAACTTCAGTGAGGACCCCTGCAGCGGTGCGTCAGATTGGTCGGATTCAAGTCCTTACACGGCCGAAACAAACCCTGAAAACAAAGTAATATGCCAATGCAGCCCTGCCCCTTGCCATGTCATCAAGATCATTCTAAAGAACCAGAACCTCAACGGTTTTCTCCCAGCAGAGTTCGCTAATCTCACCTCCCTCCAAGTCATGTAATTTTTGTTTTTGGTTTAATTCTTAATTCTCACTTAATTTTGCATTCAATTAGCTACTTACTTATTCCAACTGTTACATTTTGGTTAATTAACAGAGATCTCACGAGAAATTATCTAAATGGCACCATCCCCGCTGCGTGGGCTTCACTACCTCTCACCAAGCTGTGGGTTGATCACCCTCTTAAAATTTCAACACATATGCACATTAATTAATGCAATTAGTTAATCATCTACTACTCGTCTTTAGAGCCCTTACGGGAAATCGCATCACTGGACAAATTCCCAAGGAGCTCGGTAACGTTATCACACTCCAAGAACTGTATGTCCCTCTGACATTCTTACTGCCTGCTGTCTTCTTTTCTTATGTTTTAGTCATTGATTCGTATTTAGGATATTGGAAGATAATCAGATTGACGGCTCGATTCCTCCTTCTCTCGGCAATCTGAAAGTCTTGTCTACATTGTAAGTTGTTAATTTTTTCTGTTTCTTTTTATTGTACATATCTGAAGAGGTCTCGATATCCGGGATTCATTTTGTAAATATGCTTATACAATGTTTTTTTTTCTTCTTCAAGACGACTTTCAGGGAATTACATCAGTGGCGAGTTGCCCAAGTTCTTGGGCTATCTCATGAATATGACGCAATTGTATGATACCTTTCCCAATTTTTCCCCATTTACATAGCTAGAAACTATATATTATTAAATGAAATCAATATAATCGACACATGACTCATGTTGGCATTTGTTTCAAATTTAATTATATATGTTAAATTCAAACCAAACATATTATGGTGATCCAATACAATCCAAAAGTTTATGAGAAACCAAAGTTATATCTTTTCTCTTTTTTTTTAAATAATCGATGAGGTAGTATTATTTTTTTTATTTTGTTGAAATCCACTAATAATGCTTATTGCCAAACACTGCAAATCACACGAAGTATTACTCACAATTTCCGTTGATCAATTGAAATCACTGTCCCAATTTAGGTCTGAATTTTAAGCCATTCATAGCTCAATCTATATATATATATGTGTGTGTGTGTTATTTGCAGCGAAATTGATGGCAACCCAATCTCCGGCTCAATTCCTAGCGTCTTTGGAAACTGGACCAAACTTAACCAATTGTGAGGACCAGCAGTATTATTGAGAAGCATTTAGTTTTTGAATCATATGTTTCAAGTTACTGAGTAAACTCTTGATGTTAAATGCAGAAGCATTCAAGGCACTTCCTTGGAAGGGCCTGTGCCAGTCCTCCCCCAAAGCTTAATCGTGTTGTAATAATCACTGACGATTTAATCTTTGCTAATCAGCTAAGTTTTGTTGGTGACGCTATTATGACTTGGTTACAAGATGTGTTTATGCTGCAGGCGGGTGACTGATCTCAGAGGAGGTAATGGGACATTTCCCCCTTTGATGGGGCTTAAAGGACTGAAAACATTGTGAGTGTTTATTTATTTATTTTTTGTAAATATGTGTGTGTTGTTCCTTTGAAAGTAGGTTCTTGATTTTTTGATCCATCATCTATGACTCGGTAGAAATGATAATTTCGCACTTGCGGCTTGCTGCTTGCTGCAGAGTTCTGCGGAACTTGTCGCTATCTGATTCTCCGCCTGACTACATAGGGTATATGGGAAGTCTTGAGTTCTTGTAAGTTTGTTCTGTACCTTGTTTTAGCTTTATTTTTCATTTTGAGATTGTAGGAAAATTAATTTTTTTTTTGTCAAAACCACTTAGTTCAGCTGGTTATAGGTACTTATATAGGTCCCTCATGTGGTTTATGGAGCGGTGAGCGTTCGAATCTTTATTGTAAGAATTAACTCACATGTACCTATGAGGTGAGGGCGCATTCAAAACAATAACTCATGCGCTCACACCTCTTGAAAGGGGCGTTCGAAACAATAGCTTCCGCATAAAGTACTAATAGGTGCTTGTCACCTTTATAAAAAAAATTAATTTTTGTTTATCATTAGTACTACCATGCACCACGCATGTCTTACACCTCCTTCTATATATATATATTAGATAAATTATAATTTTATTAAAAAAAATTTTAACTAAAGAACGCTTAGTTTAGCTATACACAGACCCTTTTATTTGGGGTGAGACAGAAGTTCAACTCCCCACAGCTCAAAGGATGAGGGCTTGTGGCGGCTCCCGCACATGCACATCCTTTGTGTTGCCTTGTTCACTTGTCAATATAAGATATGTGGTTTTTCTTAATAAAAATGGGACGAATCACTACTTCTATGAGAGAAACTAAACTTTGATAAAGAGCACAAAATACAGTATCTAATTGCTTTATCTAAAAAAAATTACCTCGTATAAGTGCGGACAAAAACAATACAAATTAAACAACACAAGGGGTGACTAAACCACACAAGAGCATACACTTTATTTTCCTTATTTTATTTATTTATTAAATTTGAAAGAAATATGGAAAAGTTATGTTTTTGTTTTGTTTTTGTTTTTGTTTTTTTTTGTTTTTACAAAAGTAATAAAATGCTGTAAATTGGACAAATAGGTACGAAGGTACATCAGTTACAGTGACTTAACGACATCCTAAGTACAGAAGAAAATGTGGGGTGTGCTAACATATGAGGCAATGAAAGTCTGCCGTATGAGCCCAAAATTATATATTATGAACCATAACTTCACAATTGTAAATTCCCTTACCATGCAACTCTGGATTGGTAAAGAATGACTTATAGAGAAACTACATTGGGACCAGTGTACAATGAATGAATAGTATTGTAAGTACTAACTCCCTTCTTAAATAATGCTCTACAATACTACATTGTATGAGATTTCTAACCCACGTCTACCCATTTGCTGCCACTATGCTTTTCCACCGGATCAAGCTAGTGTTGGCGAAATATGGACAAATAATAGTTAAGATTCAAACTCTCAACTTTTAAATTGAAAGAAAAAATGGAGTAACCAACTGCATTAATGTCCTTATCAAAGGATGGTTCATGTTATCTTTCATTATGCATTTGTTTTTTTTATAAAATAAATAAATCACTAATTTATTAAAAACAAACAACAATACTAAGCAAGTACGTTATGTGTTTGTTTTTTTAGTTAAATGCATGGTAAAAAACTGCATGAGAGACCAACTATTTCTTTTATTTTTTATTTTAGCCTCATAGATCTGTATTTATTTAAAAAATAATTTTAACAACTACTGCTTAATGCAATGGATTATTACATGAATAATGAATAGGCAAATCTCTAGATTGGCTGCACTGTTATAGTAATGTGTAAATATTGTTAAAATACCATAACATAGTAGTTCATTGAATCATTTGTGGGAAAAGTTATTTCTCTTCACTCGAATGTTGTATGGCGCGCGCAGGGAATTTATTGGCATAATTTATTTTTTTAGAAAATCTTCAAATCTTTATGAGGGTCTCTCAAACCACCGTAATTAGTATGCTAACGTACTTGCTTGTCCTTGACAACTTTTTTATGGGATGATATTTATAGCCTTTGTCAAAGAAATAAAAAAACTTTCACAACATAAATGTCAATACCTCTCCCTATATGTTTCCTTCAGGTAAATAATTGTGAATTGTAGAAATTTCCTTTTTTTTTTTTTTTTGAAAAATATGACACACGATGAGAAATATCCAAACCCTCAATCTATTTTTATTCTAACTACCCAATTATAGTGGTAGTAATATAATTTGATTTTCTTTTTTATACTTAATTTTTTTGCGTCGTTATTTTTTTTAACAAAGTGGATAAACCGTGTTTTCTTATATCTTCATCAAGCTTTATTATTATTATTTTTTTATAAATACAACAAGTGTTATTAGTTAAAGGAGCGTGTGGACAGACCGAAAATTGATCGTATAGCTCACGCATTCTCATCCGAAGATGCAACTTAAACCCACACTCAAGACTTGTTACCACTATTATCTCTAGTGAGATTTGAACTGTGAATACTTAAGTCTCACACTAGATTTTCCCTATGGAACCACATTGTTTAGCAAACATGTCAATCTAGCATTCCACATTGTTCGCTAATACACTAATTTTTCTTACAGGGATCTAAGCTTCAATAACTTCAGTGGGACAATTCCGTCGTCCTTTGAAAGGCTGAAGGGACTTAGTTTTATGTGAGCTTATTTATTTCTCACATGTCTATTTTCCTGGAGAAAGCTGAAATGGTCAAACAGTAACTTTATAAGATGCTTGAATACCCTTCTCCACCCCCTTTATTATTATTATTATTATTATTATTATTATTATTTCATTTTTTTTTAATTTTTTTGAGTTCCAAGCAGAGTAATAATATTTCAGGTACCTTACCAATAACAAGCTTACTGGAGAAATACCCAGATGGATCTTTACAAGGGGACAACACTAGTACGTGATGCTAACTAGAAGAACTCGTTTTGTTTTTGACAACGAATTATCACCGGTTATTTCATCTATAGCGTTGCATATCCATGACTTTTGCTGCTCAATTTTACAGTGACTTGTCATACAACAGTTTTAATGGTTCCGATGCACCAAGGGACTGCCAAGTAGGATCAGTGTAAGGATTCATCTTAATTTCGTAAGGTCCAATTCTTCCTAACCATTACTGATGGTAAACTATTCATCTAGTTCCTCTCATTTGTTCTGGCAGGAATTTGGTATCTAGTTATTCATCAACAGATAGTAACATGTACGTTTATTTACGCCACTCTTGATGACACTGCATTGGAATAACTATGGTTCTTGCCTCTTGGTAGTCAAAATGTTCTGTTTGTTTTGTAGGACTGCATCATGTCTGAGGAGGAACAACCCTTGCCCTGGTAAAGCAAAAAGTGGGTATATGTAATGCAGATAAATTATTTTTGCCCAACTTAAGCACTTCCAACTGATTGTACATGCATTCTATAACTTTTGCAGATTTCGAATTGTTCCTAAATTGTGGTGGTAGCCAGATGACTGTTGGTGATCATGAATACCAAGCTGATACAAATCAAGAAGGTGCATCAAATTACTATTACTTCAGTGATAAATGGGCCTATAGCTCTACTGGAGATTTCAGCAGCAATGAAATGGAACCATATATTGCAACAAACATATCGGTTTTGAACATGCCTGATCCAAAGTTGTACATGACTGCTCGTCTCAGTCCTCTCTCTCTTAGATACTATGGCCTCTGCCTGCAGAATGGAAATTATACAGTTATGCTACACTTTGCTGAGATTATGTTCACTGATGATCAGAGTTACTCCAGTGTGGGAAGGAGAATCTTTGATGTGTCTATCCAGGTGATTGTTTGATTATGAAATGATTTACTCACTTATTTGTGGTCCTTATGAGTGACAACCTGCTCATAATTGGATCTACCTTCTCTTGAATAAAAACCTTGGGATTGTGATATAAATTTTCAATTGAGGCACCAATGATATATGTTTCAATCATGTATTATGAATATCTGCCGATGCAGACATCAAATTCTCTGAAATTTATGCAGGGTGAGAAGGTTTTGACTGACTTTAATATTGCGAAAGAAGCTAATGGGACTGGTCGGGTAATCATCAAGACCTTTTATGCTAACGTAACGAGCAACACTTTGGAAATTCACTTTCAATGGGCTGGAAAAGGGACCAGTTCCATTCCTCATATAAGTGTATATGGACCTCTAATTTCTGCTATCTTAATCAAAGCCAGTAAGCGTCCTGTTAATTCATACAGTATCTGTATTTTGTTTCAATGTGAGAATGTCTAATCATTTCTAACTTCGTTGTAGACTTCAAGCCAGATACAGGCGAATCGAAGCTATCTAAAGGGGCTATTTTGGGCATTGTGACTTCTAGTTGCGTGTTGATTATATTGGTTTCAATACTTGCCTGGTTTTTCCTTAAAAAAGATGCAGAAAACAATGGTGAGATCATGATGACATTGCTCTTTCATCTGTTTTCCTTTAAAATTTTGTGGATTATGAGCTTCAAATGATTTCCTTTCATGTATGTTCGTGAATAACTTCAAGGCTTGGCGTTGCACTCAGGATGCTTCACTTTAAGACAGATTAAAAACGCAACCAGGAACTTTGATCCCACAAATAAGATAGGAGAAGGCGGTTTTGGACCAGTTTACAAGGTGACTCTGTGGATCATTATATGATCCATTGGCTTAGACGTCAAGCCTTTTCTATTAACCTGTTACTTTATTTATTTATTTTTTTTTGAAAAATAGGTAAACCAGGGTTTTATTGGAAGAAGCTCATTTCAAACAATTACTGGTTAACATAGTGGTAGGAACTTGCAGTGGGTGACAAAAGCCTAGGGTCAAAACCTTGCACCAGAGACTACTACAGCATTGTAGCGGTATTGTAGAAATGATGTTCATGGCACTATAAAAACAGTGTTGCATGATAAAGGGGAATTTATTAGCTCAATTATATTTGGTCCTTAAAAATCTTCTAGAGTGCACATAGTAAAAATTTGATCACTCCACGTAATATTTGATCCGGTTAATAAATTTCTAGATAGTTTTTTTTTTTTGAAAAAGTGGATAAACCACATGCATTAAAGAAATTCCTAAATAGTTGATAAGCCACTGTAACTGGTGCATCATTATACTTATTTTTTTGACAATTTTTTAAGTGGATGTCGCTGGTTGTATTTGTAAAAAAAATAAATAAATAAAATCCATTTTACAATGTGAGTTACATCATCAACAGGGCATTCTGCCAAATGGTTCTATGATAGCTGTGAAGCAACTTTCTTCAACATCGAAGCAGGGAAATCGTGAGTTTATAAATGAGATAGGCATGATATCGGCTTTGAAGCACCCCAATCTCGTCAAAATCTTTGGATGTTGCACTGAGGGAAAACAATTGTTGCTGATATATGAATACATGGAAAACAATAGCCTTGCAAATGCACTATTTGGTGGGTGCTTTTATTTTTTATTTTTTATTTATTTTAGTGAAAAAAGTGGATAAACCACAATTTTGTGATGGTGCTTTGCCTTCCTAAATTCGCTACTGCTATTAGCTGTTAGTATCGCATCTGATGATTATTTGCTTTAGAAAAAAAAAAGTATAATTGGGGTTTGATTTTTACTGTCTACAGGTCATGAACGGAACCGACTAAAATTGGATTGGCAAACAAGGCGGAGAATTTGCGTCAACATAGCTCAAGGATTGGCATATCTCCATGAGGAGTCCAGGCTGAAAATTGTCCACAGAGACATCAAGGCTACTAATGTGCTGCTTGATAAAGATCTCAATGCCAAAATATCTGACTTTGGTTTGGCTAAACTTTCAGAAGAAGATGAAAGCCATATAAGCACTCGTATTGCTGGAACTATGTGAGTGAGAAACAAACAAAAATTCTAAGAGATTCTCTCATAAATTATTACTAACAGGTCCTCTGGTCATTTTAGATCATCTCTATGCATCCAATTTTTTGTTGCCTTGACTGCCTTTGATCTGAATATGATAACTGGTTATGCATGCAGAGGATATATGGCGCCTGAATATGCAATGAGAGGTTACTTGACAGACAAAGCGGATATCTACAGCTTTGGGGTTGTCATGTTAGAGATTGTAAGTGGTATCAGCAACACAGCTTGCAGGCTTGAAGACTCCATGTATCTTCTTGATTGGGTGAGTGGTGTTCTCTAAAAATTCATTCTAGTACTCACTTTACGAACTTTCTTTTATCTATTACTTGAATATATGGACTGCATGTGAACAAACATCATTCGGCCAAAACAAAACAAAGACTAAATGATGCAATGCCATGCAGGCCTATGCTATAAAAGAGCAAGGAAACTTACTTGAACTTGTTGACAAAAGCCTTGGTTCGAACTACTCGGAGGAAGAGGCACTGCAGATGCTGAATCTGGCTCTCACTTGCACCAACTCTGCTCCACATTTCAGGCCTGCGATGTCCACTGTGGTAAACATCCTCCACAGCAAGAACTTTGAACCAGTGTCTTCCACGAAAATCACAGTTTCAAGTTTGAATAATGTTGCGTTCAATGGTTTGGAGAAACTATCTGACGAGAGACAGATAGCCAGCCCTTCGTCAGTGGAGCCATGGAGGGATTCTACAGAGCTGGTACCAAGCACTCGAGAGGAAACTATTTGGTTCTCTGCTACAAACAAGCAATTTCCTGATTATTGAGCATAGTTCTGTTATTGACAAAGCAGCAATATTTATTCTTAATATGAGTCAGAAAGCATTGACATAGCTCGATCTGATGAGCAAACTCGAAGAAATGTGAATAATAACTGAAATTTTCAATCTTGTATTTTTGTGTTCCACGAATGGAAATATATGGGCAGACCATTCTCCATCTCACAGGCCTAGACTGGCCAATGTGGTGAGGACTAGCCTCAAGCAGTGATGATTCGACTTGTTCTAATGGCTTCGAGAAGCTGTCCCATCCCATGATAGCCAATCTCTCAATGTTCGAATGATTGACCGATTGAGAAATTCCTCAAGCCCTGGTGGCCTTCCTATCCTTTTTCTTCTAAAAGTTCTACTCAATTGTGTGTGATGATCTCTATAAACTATGCCAAGACTTTTACGCTAGCATTACTAACCCACAAAGAATTAACTGGACAAACATTGCTTAATCTTAAAAGGTAGAAAACCAAGAAACCCTAGTCACTACTAACCAATCAGCTTGATCAACTCTACTCTTGAGAGCATGTCTAAGTTGTTGGCATTGTTGATGGGGAGCTAGGGTCTCAAGCATACAGCGGACAATTCTTTCCAGTCAACACTATTCATCCCTCAAGGATCAATGACAATCAAATCACTATAATTTGCATTCAAACACCTATATACATTTTTTAGAAACAAGAATTCTTGTGGGAAAACTCTTCACTACAAATAGAAAACCACAAGAACCTACAGTATTCAAGTTGTATGAGAAGTAGCTACAGTGTTCTTCTCCCTTAAGCTACAAACAAACTTAATCTAGCAAATTGATGCATATAATCAACAACATGCCTTCCTTAAGCAATGAAGAACACACAACAAGAAGAAAAATCAACTTGTCCTAACTAACTTCAATTCCCACCTTCTTGCAAGCTCTAGCTAAGGTTTACAAGAATGAAGAAGAAGAGTGCAAATGTACCTTCTCCTTTTCTTCTTAGAGCTCTCAAGCTCAGATCTGAAGCTCTAGAATGTCTCCAAGCCTTCCTACTTTGTTGGATCTTGAAGATCTATCCCACAACCCTTTTCTCCTTTCTTTCTTCTTTCAAAAACTCTCCCAAAATGCACTATAGATCGAAGAGAGAATAAAGAGTTAAGTAAGTCATTCATGTTGCTACAGTGCCCATATGAGTTCCATGTGGCCGTATGCTGCCCGCATGACTTTTTTCAGAAACTTGAGGGTCTATTGCAGTCTACTACAGTATTATGCTACAATACTATTACAGTACCACTTCATATGGGCATCTTGTGCCCATATACCCCAGCGCATGACTGCTATAGTAATTTTTGCACAACTCCATTTTGAGTTATACACATGTTCTACGCTTCAAACAAGTTCTGGACACCTTACAATTAGATTCCTTATTGGATTCATCACAATCTGCCTTCATCCAAGGTAGATGTATCTCGGATAACATTGTGAACATCAAGGATGTAATGCATGTCCTTCGAGTTAGACCTAATCCTAGGGGCAAATTGAAAATTTTAGATTTTAGTTAAATTAGGTTCAACTTAAACTCAAATATTTGTCCTTATCATACTATGACCTTTACGTTTGTAGTGGATTATTTCTAGATAAATGAATTTCAAACTAATTTAATTAAATTTGGATATTTCTTAAATTCATATATTAAATCCTTATTCTACCCGGACCTATATATTGGTGGTGGTTGTCCTTAGAGAGGGTTTGGAATTTTGCTATTTAGAAAAACTCAAATCTCTCGACCTATGCCCTATGTTCTACAATTAATCTTCTCTTTCTCTTCTAACTCCTCTTAGAGCGAACTTTGAATGAGGATCCCCTTCCTCTCCTTTTACTTAGATTGAACGTTTGAGTTAAGATTTATCATCCTATCTTCTTTATAATAATTTTTCTGGTTTGGCATCATCATGCATCTTTCCACTTAATTTTATTGCTTCCTTATGCCTTGATAAGGATCTTTAAAATAAGTAGTTTTTTTTTAATTTATGGATTTTGATAAATCTAGGAGTTTAGAATCAAATATGAGAGATTTCTTCTTGATTGATCTTTTAATTCAAAGCTAGTGTTTTAGAGATTTGTTGATCTTCCATTAATTCAATGTCTTATGAGCGTCTGTATTTTATCTCAGCCAGTACTATAGCAACTGGGTGGATATTATAGCATGACTCGTTACTAAAGCATTGTAGAAATTTTTCAAGAGATCTCCGATTTTTCAATGTTAGGTGCTTTTTAACCTTAATTTAAACAAGGTTGAGTCAATCGAAACCGATTCTAGGTCAAAGCGAACCCTATTTCTTTATGCATCATATACAAAACTTGAATTGCGCGTATTCCTCTTGAATGCACATTTTTAGGTAAAAATTTGCATTAAATTAAATTTATTCTTAGGTAAGAAGCCCTCAAGTAAAGACAAGGAACTTACGGAGGAGTACCACATTTAAACTCTTAGACAAACAGGTCTAAATATAGTGAATGGATATCATTCCCTAAAAGTTATTTTCAAAATAATTTTCTATTTGCTTTCTAAATGATCATGTTACTACTATATACTATGCTAAATCAAATTTCTTTATGTGGTTACTCTTGAGTTATGATATGCTTTGGTTCATTTTAAAAATGTCTTTATTTCAATTACATTGACATGTGATAGTTTCAATTTTGGTGGCCGCTAGTTTGTGACTCAGTTACTACAGTGGCGATGTCCACAAACTGGCCTAGTAAAAGGTTACGTTGTTTACTGGTTGACATTGGTTACACATTCAAGAGGTGAGAAGAGAACTTGAATTGGAAGCAGGTGGGAATGCCTACTTATTCTGAGACACTGTACGTCACATCACGTGTGAACTCAGAGACCAACACCAAGGTGGACTCGTTTTCATGTTTAATAATGTGTAACTAACCTTAGCGGTCACATTCTTAATCGTGACGGTTCGTTTAGTTTGGGAACAACTTCTTGGCGAATTTATAATATTGGATTTTTTATACAAATTCTAAATGATTATTATTATATATAGTTACTTTTAAATCTATGAGTTGAACTTATTACATTATGGAAACTTGTTTTTCAGTATTATTTTGTTTCAAAATTATTCTTGAGATGTGTATTTGAAATGTAATGTTCTATGATATGAAATGATATTTCGAACACCCTTAATAACTACTGATTGAATAATTATGTTACTCATTGATTTTAGTTTCCGTTTTTTCCTCAGGTAGTGATTGATAGTTGACACGACCCCTTGCGTGTATCCCGCAAGTGCACGGGCTTGTCGAAGTAATAAATTTAACCTGGTGAGTGGGTAGTCGAATCCACAGGGAATAGGGATTTAAAACACGAGATTTCACTATTTAGCTATGCGATGTACGAAAAGTGATAATAGAATCAATGAGTGAATATGGAAGCAACTATAATAAAAGGCAAGAAATTAAATAGAGAGATGGAAGGCAAGAAAGTGCAAGTATAGGTGAATTGAGAAGGACTAGCAATGGATGAAATGGGGTATCCGGACAAGCTACGTCTAGGACTTATGCTTCTAGTGCAAGACTATGCTATTATACTTTCCTATTGATGTTAATTGAGTCGAGGACATCCTTAGACACACGGTCCCAAACCTAAGGTCAACCGTGACTAACCCCAACACTATGCCCGGTATTAGGATTCACTACGACCCTTCACTCTGTTGCTCGCGCAACTAAGCCACAGGGGAGTCTATCTATCTAAGCCTCACACTACGTGAGATTTCTTTAAGCTTTAAGAATTCCTAGTGATAAAACCTGTTCCTATGTATAGTTCTAACCCTTTGGTCCAGGTGGAAGAACCCTAGTCTAAATTAAGCCCCAGTGCTTAGGATTCACGTCAACCCTTCACTCTATTGCTCGCGCAACTAAGTCCCAGGGAAGTTCCTCTCATAGAACTTCACTATATCTTGACCACTAAGAAATCAAGAAATACAGAGGTAGGGAGATATCACACTGGAAGGGAAAGGGGACGCTTCGCTACCTCACGACTCACCCTCTCAACCCTCTTCAACCTTAAGTAGTCTAACCCTATAGGAGTTGTCACACCTCCCAAGGATAACCTAGATTGTTCTCAACCCTAGTGTCACGGCTAAGGGAAAACAATTGTAAGAGATAATTAAAATTTAAACTCGAATTTATTCATCAACAATGGAAAAGCATAATAGCAATGTCATAGAAACATAATAATCCTAGGGTTTACAAGTCCGAATACCCACGAGGGGTTTAGCTCCTCATGGAGCTATAAATGTTCATCAAAATATAAAAGAAAGCACGAATTGAAAGCATTGATGAAAACCCCTTTGCGTATGATGTGGCCGTGGTCTTGTGCGGCCGTCGGACATCGGTGACGATGTCGATGACGCGCTCCGAACCTCGACAAAGTCCTCTCCGAAACCCTAGCCGCCCTCTCCGGAAGTTCTGGAGAAAGATAGGTCAAAAAGATGTGTAAAAAGTCTCCAAATCGGGCTTTTATAATGTTGAGTCACGGCTTTAAAATCGGACTTATCGGGATTTCACACAGCCGTGTGGAATTTCCACACGCCCGTGTGAACTTTCTGGATTTTTGAATTTCGGCTGAAAGTGAACAGTAACTCGCCGAAACGCTCCCGAATTCGTTGTTCTTCATCGAGGCCATTGAATTGGGCACACAATCTATGGTAGATCGTGCCGATTGCTTCAAATCTCCTTCTTGGTGAAGTTTTCCTAAGCTACAGGAGTTCGACTTATTGTGAATGTGACTGCCTTTGTGCCCCTCCATAGGAGGTTGGCACACACTCACAAGTCTAGGCTCTTGCCTTATTCCTTGCTTGGTCCAAAAACTCCCCAACAACGGTGAAACACGATCTAACTTCGTTCATTTTCTCCAAATTAGTTCCACAAACGTACAATGCACAATAGCACACAAATACACATAATTTAGTGATAAAATCTGATAAAAGATATGCCCATTGTAAGATAATAACACTTCACGGTACTATAACACAAGCACTTATCAAACTCCCCCACACATAAGCTTTTGCTTGTCCTCAAGCAAAAATAACCCGTGAAAGTACTTGGGAAGAACAATTGAAAGTGCTCGGCCTTAGGTTCACCAAAAGTGTGCAAAAGAAGCATTCTACAAGTAAGGGGAACTCAAAACATTGCATAAGGATATCAATGCTCTAGCTAAAAACTCAAATAAAAAAGAACAATTAACTCGAAAATGTGTAGTGTGTGTGGACTCACTCAAGACAACCCAAAAAGTACTCCTCAAACTCTTGTTAACAAGGACTTATTTATATACAAAAAGAAAGGAAGTAGTAGCTTCACACAACCTCGAAGGTAGCCCTTTCCTAGGCTGCCTCCAAAGGTGGCTTTCACGCTTTCAAGGGGGTAGCTCTTTCTACCGGGGTAGTAGCTTTCACGCATCCCATGAGATAGCTCTTTCTTTCATTAGGGCATAACTTGTATCCGACTTATGAGAGTAGCTACATACTTCATAGGTGGTAGCTCTTTCCACCCCAAATGCATAAATAAAACAAAGCAAATATTCACAACTCATTCATTTTTTTTTCTTTTTCTCTTTTTCATATTTTTTTCATATTTTTTAATTTTTTTTAATTTATGCATTTTCTAAAGTAAAACTAAAAACGATGATAAACTTGTCCTTAAAAACTTCAAGATTGAGTTTCCAAAAGATTCCAAGAGTAAGTTGTGCAATATAAGATAATCGAGCAAAAATTCCCTTGAACTCCAAGTGTTGCATTTGATGGAGCTAGGTTCATTGAGAGTTGAGTCTCAATGGTTTGTGGAGCACACACGGTCTCATGACAGTGCCTATGACTATTCCTCAAATTCCTTACATCCAAGACCATCTGCACACATACGCAAGGGTTCAGTATAGCTCAAGAAAAACTAAAATAAAACTCGAGTATATAAAGATAGAGAAATGAAATACAACTCGAGACAAAATAAAAGAAAAATAAAAGCAAACCCAGAAGGAGAGTCCTTTCTGAGTACTACAAGTCCAACAAAATGCGAAAATAAAAGTGCAACAGAAAGAAAAACTAAAATAAACTACGACACCTCAGCGTCGGTGTCCTGTATCGATGACTCAGGTGCTGCTGCTGCTGGCTCGGAAGTCGCTGGCGGATCAGCTGATGGTGATGGAGATGGAGGTGGGGTCGAAGCTCGGGGCCGCACCACAGATCGTTCGAAAAACTGAAGGATGGTGGCGAGCTGTGCCGATGTGTGAGTGAACTGCACTGCCTGTGTGGCCCTAAGCTCGGCCAACTCTGTCTGCATAATACCTACAGCACTCTCGAGGCGCTCAAACCTGTCCTGGCCTCAAGAGGGAGAGAAAATGAGCACTAGAGGTGTCTCCGGTGCTGTGGGTGGTGCCTCGGCCTCTGCCTGCCCTGGGAATGGCTCCAATGCCGCCTGGGACCCCTCGGCCTGATCTCTCTCTGTGGACTCTGAGTGAGGGATGATCAGGGTGTAGACTCCTGGTTTTGATCTATGGACCATCCCCATCTTTCTCAATGTCTCAATACTGAGGGGAGCTGGTACACTGATCTTCTCCACCCCTCTGATAGCATCTAATAATCCCATCCCTATGAGTAATCTGGTGATGTAGGGGCCTGAAAAGATCACTCCGACCTTGGGATACTGGCCCTGGTGGCGTAGGTACTCAGCTACTAGGTATCCCAGGTGGAGTGGTACTCCCTGCACCATGGAGTATAAATATAGTAGCTCTTGTCGGCTTAGGACTCCGGTGCTATCCCCTCTGCCGTTAATGGACCTGCTCATAACTGCATGCAGGTACTTGTAGGCAGGTCTGGAAAGGAAGGATGCCTTGGAGACGCCCGGCTCATACTGACCCTTCTCGCACAATGTCCTGTAGGCTCTCTGAGGTGTCAATGCTCCGGGGTAGTCTGTGGGTAGGGCCTCGTACTCCTCAGTCCTGGTGTAAGCCTCATCGTATAATCCCAACCGAACTGAAAAGAGGCTCACACTCATGCTGTGGCTCTGACCCAGCACTCGAAACTGTATCGTGTCTACGTCTGTGAAGCTGGTATACCCTCTGTTGAACTCAAAGGATGCCAGCACCTCTTGTGTTAGAGTGCGGATCACCGGCTCTCTGATCGATAGTAAACGGTCCCAGCCCCATACTGCCACTAGCTCCTCAACCTCGCTAACTAGCTTGTCTCTCGTCTCCTAGCTGTATTCCTCGTAGTGTGCTAATATCTAGGATCCGAGACTGTCCAAAACGGAGCTGCGACAATCGCTTAAACCGCTCCCGATGCTCCGGTGATGGGAAATCAATCTCCTCCGGGGGTGGGGTAGGCTCACGAGGACGCTTCCCTGCCGATTTCTTAGACCTGGAAGACATATCTGCAAGATTGAAAAAAAAAGAAAACGGTCAAAAACAGTTAAAATATACAATCTGCAGAAATCTACACGGCCGTGTGGAAATTCCACACGCCCATGTGGATCGTCGGCCGGGCAGAGCTCCACGGCTGTGGGGGCTAAAAATTCGTTTTGAATTCATAGTAAACACTTTCGCATACATATTAAACATCAAAAGCAAGCGAAATCATCAAAAAGAATGAATTAAATCATGATTTGATGAAGAAAAAGGATTGAAGTTTCTTACCGACGGTGTGGATGAAGAAATTTAGAAATCGGCCGGAAAAACTCGTATAAATCCTTTAAAAACACGAAGAGAAGGTCGGGAGAGTAAGAGAGAAGTTCAGAGAGTGTTTGAGAGTGATTAGATGAAGAGGCACGAATGAACTTAAAAGAAAATCGCCGCTTTTGGAGTTCTGGGAATCCACACGGCCGTGTGGAAATGTCACACAGCCGTGTACCTATACAATTAGGGTTCACAGGGGCTAGCACACGCCCCTGTGTGCACTCTGGTTTCTCTCTGGACTACCCCACACGGCCGTGTGAATCTCCCCCACGGCCGTGTGCCTTCACAGGGGAGCTCCACAGGGGCTGGTACATGCCCCTGTGGATTCACGAGAAGCACAGAAGGTCTTTGGAAAATTTTCACACGACTGTGTGCCTAACCTGGCCAAGAACACAAGGCCGGCCACAGGGACATCTACACGCCCCTATGGCCTCTCTGGTTTGTCCCGAGAATTGTCTAAGTGTTCCACACGGGCGTGTGACATATCCACACGGCCGTGTGCCTTTCACAAGCTCTCTCACAGGGGTAGCCAGACGCCCCTGTGTATTCTCGGGATAAAAGGGGACTCTCTACAGAATTTCACACGGCCGTGTGAAAATTCCACACGGCCGTGTGCCTTAACACATCGGCGCTCACAGGGGCACCTACACGCCCCTGTGGAATCTCTGGAATGAGAGCTTAAGTTTTGCAAGATCTCACACGGCCATGTGAAAATTCCACACGGCCGTGTGGCCCTTCTGAGGTTTTTCACAAGGGCAAGGTCACGCCCCTGTGCCCTCTTTGGTTGAGCCCTATATGGTAACACACGCCTGTGTGGAAATTCCACACGGCCGTGTGTTTTTTCTGGTTTACTTAGAAAAATTCACAGACTCTCAAAACAATTTAGAAACACAAATACGATGCTTAGAGCCTGTGAAAACCATCAAAACATGACCAGATACCATGGAAAACATGCTCAACCGACTCAAACTTCGTCAATTATCGTTTAGGCACACGAAAACATCATCAATCCACAATAGAATCACAGCATATGTATTAACAATTTAGGACACCAAACCTAAGACTTTTATTCATGCTAGAAGTAAACTAAATCCTAGAAAAGCTGTAAAACCTTGGGTTGCCTCCCAAGAAGCGCTTGTTTAACGTCACTTAGCTTGATGTACCTGCCTTACCTTACGGAGGTTCATGAATGAAGGTTGCCCTTTTCCCTACAACTTGAAAATATGCAGTACATAACCTTTGTAGAGTAGAGGGAGAGTTGTCGAATTTGTTACCACAAAAGGGTGAAACACCCTTACTCCTTGAATGTTCATCTCTCTTGTCCTTGGGTCTCTTCTTGTGGCGTCTTTTCAACCTCTTCATCCTTTGAATCATCTTCTTCATGTGCTCCGTTCTTGGCTTGATTTCTTTCTCGATTAGACCAAGTGAAAGTACTTCTTCTTCGATCTCCACGTCTTGGTCCGACCATCCTTCAAATGGATCCAGGTTCAACATTTCCTGCACATAATCATCAATTAGTTCATCGGTGGTGTCAAGAAAATATAAAGTATCATCAAAGTCGAGAGAATGTCTCATGGCTTCGGCGAGGCGGTATGTAAGCTTGTCCTATCCCACTCGCAATGTGAGCTCCCCGCCGTCCATGTCAATCAAAGCCTTGGAAGTGCGTAAGAAGGGCCTTCCAAGGATCAATGGCACCTCGACATCCTCATCGACGTCTAACACCACGAAGTCAACAGGAAATATGTATTTGTCGACTTTCACCAACACATCTTCCACAATCACCCTCGGATGCCTCACTGATCGATCTGCAAGTTGAAGTGTCATCCAAGTGGGTCTAGGCTCACCCAAGCCTAGCTTTTGGAAGAAGGTATAGGGCATGACATTGATGCTTGCCCCTGAATCGGCTATCGCCATCTCTTCACCCAAGTTGCCAATGTTGCATGGTACTACGAAACTCCCGGGATCTTTTCTCTTGCTCGGCATGTTCTTTTGCAATACAGCCGAGCAATTGGCATCAAGGATCACAGACACACTCTCCTCCAATTTCCTCTTATTGGTCAAGAGGTCCTTTAAGAACTTCGCGTACTTGGGCATTTGGGCTAATGCTTCCCCGAACGGTATGTTGATGTGCAACTGCTTGAAAATTCCCAGAAATTTCTTGTATTGTTCATTCTCTTGGTCATTCTTCAATCGTGAAGGATAAGGGATCCTTGGCTTGTAGGGTGGGGATGCCACCTCTTTTTCCTTTGTTGCTCTTTCCTCTACCTCCACAACCTCGGGTGCTTCTTTTGTCTTTTCTAGAGGGAGATTTCTCTCGACCTCTTTTCCGCTTCTCAAGGTAATTGCCTTCAATTGCTCCCTCGGATTGGTCTCCGTATTACTAGGCAAACTACCTTGAAGTCTTTCCGCCAAAGTCTTCGCAATTTGCCATACTTGATTCTCCAAATTGTGTAGGGAGGCGGTGTGATTGTGAAGTGTAGCTTCTACCGATTGGAATCTAGCATCCGACGAAGCAAAAAACCTTGTGAGAGCTCTCTCTAGATCGGTCATCTTTCCCTCTAGCCCGATCACTCAGCTTTCTAAGTTCGGTGCTTGTTGACCTTGAAATCCTTGTGGTGCGTTGTTCTTCTGTTGTGACTGCCCTTAATTGTTCCATGAGAAATTCGAGTGGTTCTTCCACCCCGGAATGTAGGTTCCACTGTACGGGTTGCCTTGGCCTTGTCCTCTGTAAGTATTACCAACAAAATCAGTCTGTTCCACCGTACTAGTGCCTCCAATAGCAATCGGGTAATCACTCGAAGCGTGATCTCCCCCACAACCGTTACAAGTAGTGATGGCCGCAACTCTTGGTGAAGTTAGAACATCCAGCTTCTCACTCAATGATTCTACCTATGCCGCCAACGCTGTAACTGCGTCAACCTCATGAATTCCGGCTACCTTCTTTCGGTCTCGTGCGTTCTATTGATAGCTATTCATAGCCATCTCTTCAATAAGGTGCCGGGCTTCACCGAGAGTCTTGCTTCCTAGAGTTCCTCCTGTCGCTGCGTCTAAGAGTTGCTTGGTACTTGGATTCAACCCATTGTAGAAGGTATGAATGATCATCCACTCGGGGAATCCATGTTGCGGACATTTAAGAAAGAGCTCCTTGAACCTATCCCATATCTCGAATAGAGACTCCAATTCTATTTGCATGAAGGATGAAATCTCATTTCGGAGCCTCGCTGATTTTCTCGAGGGAAATATCTTGCCAAGAATGCCTCGGCCATCTCCTTCCAAGTAGTGATAGATGCTCTCGGTAATGAATGTAGCCAATGTCTTGCTTTTCCCTTCAACGAAAATGGGAAGGCTCTCAAACGAATCACGTCGTCCGTTACTCCATTGATGTTCAACATGTCGCACACTTCAAGCAAGTTCTCTATATGGTTGTTGGGATCTTCATCTGCCAACCCATTAAATTGTGTGGACTGTTGCAACATTTGAATGAACGACGGCTTCAACTCAAAGTTGTTTGCAGTAATTGGGGGCCTCACAATGCTTGATTGGGTCCCCATCACCGTAGGTCTAGGAAAATCGGACAATGTCCTTTGTTCTTCATTCTGTTCTGCCATTGCTTCTGACCCTTCTGGCTCAATGTTGGCTTGATTAGACTGTTCTTCCACAGGCTCTTTCCCTTTACGATGCGTTCTTCTACAAATATCCGGGTCTCCTTCAACAAGAATCGAAGGGTTCCCGCGGGTCATAACCTGAAGGCAAAACAAAGAAAAGGAAAAATAAGAACAATGATAGATTAAGAAGTGCAAAATAGAAAACGAAGTGAATAGCTAGACTAGCAAAAACAAGTATAAAAATACGCCTATTCCCCGGCAACGGCGCCAAAAACTTAACACGACCCCTTGTGTGTATCCCGCAAGTGCACGGGCTTGTCGAAGTAATAAATTTACCCTGGTGAGTGGGTAGTCGAATCCACATGGAATAGGGATTTAAAACACGAGATTTTACTATTTAGCTATGCGATGTACGAAAAGTAATAATAGAATCGATGAGTGAATATGGAAGCAACTATAATAAAAGGTAAGAAATTAAATAGAGAGATGGAAGGCAAGAAAGTGCAAGTATAGGTGAATTGAGAAGGACTAGCAATGGATGAAATAGGGTATCCGGACAAGCTACGTCTAGGACTTATGCTTCTAGTGCAAGACTATGCTATTATACTTTCCTATTGATGTTAATTGAGTCGAGGACATCCTTAGACACACGGTCCCAAACCTAAGGTCAACCATGACTAACCCCAACACTATGCCCCGGTATTAGGATTCACTACGACTCTTCACTCTGTTGCTCGCGCAACTAAGCCACAGGGGAGTCTATCTATCTAAGCCTCACACTATGTGAGATTGCTTTAAGCTTTAGGCCTTGTTTGGTTGGAGGGTTTTGAAGGGGTGAGGAGGTTTTTAAAAAAATCTTCTTGTTTGGTTGGAGGGGTGAGCCCCTCCTCACCCCTTAAAACTCACCCCCCCCCCCCCCCCCCCCCCCCCCCCCAAAAAAACCCCAATTTGGAGTGGGGTGGGGGGGGGGGGGGGGGGGGGGGGGGAGTTTTCTTTTTTAAAAAAAATAAATAATAATAGTAAGAGGAAATGACATTACTATCCCTTATCAATTTTAAGAATTTCGAACATGTCCTATATAAATTAATTTGTTTTCATTATCGGATAACTAACTTAATAAATAACTAAAAATAAATAAATATAAATAATAAAATAAAATAAAATTTCTCAATACGTAATTTCATAAAATATATAAATAATAAAATAAATTAAAATATCTTAACAAGTAATTTAAAAAAAAAATACAAATAATAAAATAAATTAAAATATCTTAACAAGTAATTTAAAAAAAATATACAAATAATAAAATAAATTAAAATTTCTTGATAAATAATTTCAAAAGATATTTCTTTATCAATTAGCTAAAGGGCAAAATAGTCAAATACACATTAAACTCCTCCCCACCCTTCCTCACTCCTCCTTACAACCAAACAAAAAAAAATATACTTATTCATCCTCACCCCTCCTCACTCCTCTATTGAACCAAACACAAAATTTTTCAAAACCTTCCATCCTCCACCCCTCCAAACTCCCCCTTACTCCTCCCCCTCCAAACTCCTCCTTGAACCAAACATAGGCTTAGGGATTCCTAGTGATAAAACCTGTTCCTATTTATAGTTCTAACCCTTTGGTCCAGGTGGAAGAACCCTAGTCTAAATTAAGCCCCAGTGCTTGGGATTCACGTCAACCCTTCACTCTGTTGCTCGTGCAACTAAGCCCCAGGGAAGTTCCTCTCATAGCACTTCACTATATCTTGACCGCTAAGAAATCAAGGAATACGGAGGTAGGGAGATATCACACCGGAAGGGAAAGGGGACGCTTCGCTACCTCACGACTCACCCTCTCAACCCTCTTCAACCTTAAGTAGTCTAACCCTATAGGAGTTGTCACACCTCTCAAGGATAACCTAGATTGTTCTCAACCCTAGTGTCACGGCTAAGGGAAAACAATTGCAAGAGATAATTAAAATTGAAACTCGAATTTATTAATCAACAATGGAAAAGCATAATAGCAATGTCATAGAAATATAATAATCCTAGGGTTTACAAGTCCAAATACCCACGAGGGATTTAGCTCCTCATGGAGCTATACATGTTCATCAAAATATAAAAGAAAGCACGAATTGAAAGCATTGATGAAAACCCCCTTGTGTATGATGTGGCCGTGGTCTTGTGCGGCCGGCAGACGTCGGTGACGATGCCGATGACACGCTCCGAACCTCCACAAAGTCCTCTCCGAAACCCTAGCCACCCTCTCCGGAAGTTCGGGAGAAAGATAGGTCAAAAAGATGTGTAAAAAGTCTCCAAATCGGGCTTTTATAATGTTGAGTCGCGGCTTTAAAATCCGACTTATGGAGATTTCACACGGCCGTGTGAAATTTCCACACGCCCGTGTGAACTTTCTGGGTTTCTGAATTTCGGCCGAAAGTGAACAGTAGCTTGCTACAGTGCTGCACTAGTAACTCTCCGAAACGCTCCCGAATTCGTTGTTCTTCATCGAGGCCATTGAATTGGGCACACAATCCATGGTAGATCATGCAAATTGCTTCAAATCTCCTTCTTGGTGAAGTTCTCCTAAGCTACACGAGTTAGACTTATTGTGAATGTGACTGCCTTTGTGCCCCTCCATAGGAGGTTGGCACACACTCACAAGTCTAGGCTCGTGCCTTGTTCCTTGCTTGGTCCAAAAACTCCCCAACAATGGCGAACATGATCTAACTTCGTTCCTTTTCTCCAAATTAGCTCCATAAACCTACAATGCACAATAGCAGACAAATGCACACAATTTAGTGATAAAATCTGATAAAAGATATGCTCATTGTAAGATAATAACGCTTCGCGGTACTATAACACAAGCACTTATCACATATGCATAAAAACCATAAAGAAAACTCCCTTGTAGTCCGCATCAATGGTCTTGTAGAGCCACCTTAGCTTTTTCAAAAAATCTTTTGTTAAGTCTAGGGCACACCTCGCAGAATCGATGCCGACGAAAGCTCCCCTAATAGCTATCTTCCAAAGGATGTCGATGCCGACGCCGTAAAATCACCTCTAAAGACCTCCAAGAACCTCTCCAAATCCTAACCGCAAGCTCCCAAAAGATAGGGAAGAGATAGTACAGGGGTCCCCCAAAAAAGACCCAAAACACGGTATTTATTGGGTGAAATCGGGCATCCACATGGCCTTGTAGATTTTCCACACGGCCCTGCGGAATTTCTACACGGGCGTGTGGATTCTCTGTTTTGCAGATTTTCGGTGTGCTGTGAACAGTAACTTGCTAAAGTAATTTGATACAGTACTTCGCCAAAATGCTCCCTAATTCATCTTCTTCATCGAGGCCACCAAGTTGGGCACACAACCATGCGGTAAATCATGTCGCTTCTTCAAGTTAACCGCATTGATGAAGTTCTTTATGATGTTACACAAGTCGGAACATATGAGTGTGATTGCCTTTGTGCCCTTCCAATTCAAATATTCACTCAAGCCAGTTGGAGGTAGGCACACACTCACATGTCTTCGAGCACAACTTGTGCCTTGTTCCTTGCCCGGTCCAAGAACTCCCTCAACAATCACGTTCATGACCTATTCTTGCTTCTTTTCTCCTCAATTCGTCTCCACAACCCTACATGCACAAAAGAACACAAATGCACACATATAAGCGATAAAATCTGAATAAAGCGATGCTCAATGTAAGAAAAGTATACTTTGTATAGCTTATACATGAGCAGTTATTACATAGTTTGAAGATTTTCCCAAGCTTCTCTGGCACACTCGCATTAGCAACATATTTGAACCGATTCTCATAAACTCCTCCAAAAATTGCATTGAGAGCCTTACCACTAATATTAACTTCTCTTCTTTATTGTCTCGTTCTTGTCTTCATCAACTTGAATCGGAGGAGACCAAACTTCTTCCACCGATATCCATGCACTCTCATCAATGGATTTGATGAAAGGCTTCATACGTGACTTCCAATATGGATAATTTGATTCATTGAGCAATGGTGGTCGTGTGACGAAAACTCCTTCTTTTTCAGCCATCAATGGAACTTTCTTAGAACTCGCCAACTTTAAAACCAAAGCGAACACAGTGAAGCTGCTTTGATACCACTTGTTATTTCCACTAGTGTGGTTTGTGGTTTGGAGAATACTCAAACACTCTAAAAAAAACTCTCAAACAAACCAAAGAAAGAGATACACGAAATTGGTAACCCAGTTCGGTGTTAACTCACCTACGTCTGGGAGGTTAAGCCCGAAGATAAATAATCTACTAAAAGAGATAAAAATATATGAGTACAAACACTTTGATACTCACACTGTCAAATGAAGATTACTACCCTCTTTAGATTATCTAGTGTCCGTACAATGTCTAGCTCACATTCCACCAACAATCTCTGAGCAAGGTAGCTTTTATAGATGTCTCAACATCCCAAATATAACTCATACCTTTTTTATAATCTCCGTGGTTACTAACTTTAGAACTTTCCAAAATTAGTAGTTACAACTCCTGTTGTAACCAAACTTGGAACATGACCCTGACTGCTGACTTGACTGAGTTCTAGTTTCATTACAAAGTGACCTTAAGATGCATCAATCTCCTGATCATGCTTAGTCTGAGTTGATTCAGCCAGATCTCCTAATCCCGACTACCAGCAACTAGTCTACTTCCTCAACTCCTCACCACACAGTCCCTTCGCAAGGGGCACACGACTTTGTGCGTCTTCACAAAACTTTTCAAACTTGATCTTAAATTCACCCAAATTTGGTCTTCAAATCATCCAAAGAATAGTTCTTCAATCAATCATGCCAATACCAACAATAGGTACCTCTCAAATTTGGAATGTCTACAATCATCATTTAATAGTCTTTAATCATACTATTACGGTTTTTCAAATCATACTTTTAATAGATCTTGGAATCATACCAACAATAGATATGTCTTCAATTAAGTAACTCTTCAATCATCGATATGTGTTTCTTCAATTAGCATCCATCCATATTTCGTTTTCAATCAGATCTCCTAAATATGGTCTTGATAAAATCTTGCCTTCAAGTTGTAACACATACCAAAAATAGCTGCCCCAAGATCTCCCAAGATATTTACCAACAAGCCAAGAATTTTTGCCATGTCACCATGCTATCCACATCATCATCTATGCCACATTACCATGGATACCACATCACCTTGACTTGGTGTCAAACCATGCCAATTAAAATGCATTTTGCACTAACAACTATTAATTAAAAATAAAATTACTAACAATGTAAAATTAAGAATTTTGTAGAAATGAGAAGGAACGATAGAATTTGGCTATTGCTAAATATATTAAAGAGTTTTCAGGAGTACATCAAAAGAAAATAAAAAAGAATTACAGATGGCCATTTGCAATATGTAAAAAATGTAAATATTTCAGTGTTTCACTTATTTATAATAAATTTTAAAAATGGGTTATTTACAAAAAATAAATAAACTATATTATTTTTAAAACTCTCATAATTTACATTATTTTTATCAAATTCTAAAAAATATAATAAGGTGTATGAGACGAACAGTTGTTGTAACTTGTAAGTTTACAAAAAGCTAAGGGTAGTTTCGGCATCTCAAAAATGGGTCAAAGATATGTATGAATGCACTTCTTAACAAAAATTATTCTGATATCCTTCTTTTACCATATTCCAAAGATATATACACAATATAATTACTTTCCAAAAATAACCAAAAGCTTCCAAATAACATAAAATGAAACCAAGTTGCCAAATTTAGAACGCAGTAAATAACATTAATCAAATTCCAAATTTATCCAATGAATCCTCTCCATTAAATCCTCATCAAACGGTCATTATTCCCTTGAGCTGTAACGCACCAAAGAGAACCAGGGCAATACGGTCAATGCAGTGCATGTAAATAAGGGCATTATGGGAGTTTTACAATGACAAAGTTTTATCATATATACATAGAAACTTGTGCTGTGTGCCTTGGTAAAGTGACCATATTCCTCTTGTGTTGTTTTCTGGGTAGGGATAGAGAGATCTCTGAGAAGGCCTCCAATGGTGATGGAGAAGAAGATGGTGGCCATGGTGATGTTCATGGTGGTTTCTTTGTTTCTTGGTTGTTGTGATGCTGCTGGGACAGTTTACAAGGTTGGAGATGAAGATGGTTGGAGTTTGAAACCCAACTATACATACTGGACCAGCACCAAGAACTTCAAAGTGGGAGACACCATTTGTAATCTTCTTCTCCTCCTTTCTACTGAAAATTTCCTTGTTCTTTCTTTGTTTCACTAATTGTTTGTTGATTTCTTTGGCATTGTATTTGTTCTTTAGTGTCTTAGTGTTTCATGTTTTTTTTTTTCTTTCTTGAAGTTAATGATGAATGTTATTGAATACATTCTTTTTGTTTTTGGTGTTGTGTATATATAATTGTCTATGTAATCTACTTCTCCTTCTTGTCTTCTGTTTGATTAATTTGTTTTGTTCTCATTGTTCTTTCAGTATTTTCATGTGTACTAATTTCCTCGCCTATTGATGACCATTATTCTTTCTTTTGTTTCTCTAATTAATTGCTTTCATTTTGTTTCTGTGTTTTCTATTTGATATTTTTCTTTTCAAGATGATTAAAAATTCTCATTTATTATCGTCTTTGTTGTTTTTTCCCTATAACTAAAATTTTTATTCATCTATATAAAATCTTTACCCTTGCCTTTTTCATTGTTTATTATGCTTGTTTTGTTAAGTGGTTTACAGAAACTGCATAAAGGGAATGACATCTGTCATTTTTTTAGTCCTAACTTGCATTGCATTCATGTCCACATGTTGAATTGTTCCATTTCTTCTGTCCAAATGTTAAACATTAATGAAAATTAGATTATTGATCAAATGTCCATACAAATTTGTTCCCTTTATATTGATACTTTTTTTTTTTGTCTTCGATTTCATTAGTGTTTCAGTACGACGCAAAACTACACAATGTGATAGAAGTGAAGAGCCTAGCAGATTATAGAAATTGCAACAAATTTTCTGCTATTGCAACATACAATTCAGGCAATGATTCTATCCTCATCATAACCACGGGCCATCGATTCTTCATGTGTGGGTTTCCCGGCCACTGCGCGGCAGGCATGAAGGTCGATATCAATGCTCTCAATCTCGCCAACACTTCCGCTTCATCCACGACTGCAATGCCACCCACTTCATCACCAAATCCTTCCGGCATTGCAATACAAGACTCCCATGTACCAGCTCCTTAAACAAGCAGCGGTAGCAGTATCAACAAAATGTTTCGCATTGGCATTGCCAATGTTTTATTAGCCTTTGGTTTGGTTATGGTTTAGGTACTAATGAATGTATTGGCTTTGGATAATAAAAGTTTGGGTGTTGATTTGGTGGTTCTTCTTCCTTTTGGATGGATGGTTTAGAGCTTCAAACTTATACAATACATGAACCTTTGTGGTAAAAAAATTTCTCTGAGATTTGTGGTTTGATGCTTTTTTGGATTGGTTTGGTTTGGATTTACTGCTAATTGTGTTTAGAAATTTATAATTGAATTATATAGTTATTTTAAATATTTATTAAGTAAAGATAAATTAACCTTTTTTTGGTAGTTGATATAAAAATAAAAGATACTTTTGAACTACAAACACTCATATAGTTGTCCTTATGTGCACAGTAATTTACAAAATTTGGGTTTTTAAGTAGTAACGGTATAAATCAATGGGGCTTTTGCATAGAGATTCATCTCTTATGCTTTTATTGTTATTTGTGATTTGATGTTTATTTTTTTAATATTTGCTAAAACCCATTATAAGAATTTTTTCTTTTCTTTTTTTCTTTTTGTTAACTTTATGAATTGGAATAGTTGTAAATTTCCAAATTGCCTCTTTATCAACAAACGTAAAGTAGAATAAAAATTATGGGGTGTTTAGGTCCAAGGAATGGAATGGAAGTCATTACTTATATTGTGCAAACCATTGTTTGGGTGTGGAGTAATGGGAGTGGAAGAGGTATGATGAAGGAAAGGGGAATTTGTGAAGGGGGATTCACAATCACCAGAAATTTGAGGGGAATCCTGATTCCTGAACCATAAAACGATGATAATGCCCTTGTTTAAAAAGAAATTTCGAGTGACTATGTCTCCATCGTTTGGACTTTTGGGCATTAGGGCAGTTGTGGCTCCATTGTTGAAGCGGCTGTGGCTCCATCATTCTGGTAGCGTTCGGGAGGTTGTTTCTACATTGTTTGAGTGATTGTGATAGAACGCCAATCTATTAGGATATTAATCGGCTAGGTTTCCTTCTATTCGATGTCTTTCTCTTTCTTTTTAGTGCATCACTTGTGATTTATTTAGTTTGCCTGAAAATCTAGGGTTTCAAAAGAAGTCTCATCGGAGAAGGCAAGCATTCCACTTCCTTGATTTCGATTTCTCATCTTTGTTTTGTTTCTGTGAGGAAGGTAACGATTGATTTGATTTTTATTTTTATTTTATTTTATTTTTTTGTAGTTTGTTGTGAAATTGGAATTAGGAGTCTTTGTTTGGATTTCCTATTGGAATTTTTGTGGAATTAGGATTTTTGGAGCATTTCCTATGAAAAAGTATTGTTTGGAATTAGGAATTGGAATTTTACATGAAATTGGAATTTGGTGGTGATTTTCTTTTACGTTTAACCCAAAAAAGATGTCAGTGATAGGACATGATTCATTGTGATAATTTGGGATCAAGTTTGATCTTTTGTTAAGAATGTCTAATTAATTAGTATCACTATCACAAGAATAGGATTAATTTGGATGAGTTTTTCTTGATTGCTTCAAGTGATGGATTTTGTTGTTTGTTCTGTCATTAGTTTGTGTTTGATGTGTGCAGTGAGCCAATTTCCATTGATTAGTGATAAGTGCTATGAAGTTCATATTTTATATATCATTTGCACTGCATTCTGCATGGAATTCGACATGTTTAGCACCTAACTAGTACGAAATCTCATTCTTTTGTTCACCACGGACTTTATTTCTGATTAAGCCAAAAAAAAAAAAGCGAATTCGGGGGTATTTTAAAGCAAATTGGACTAAGTTGCTGAACCAAAGTTTCACCATGGCTCACAATGGCCGTGAAGACATCTCACCATGGCAGTTACCTAACACGGCTGTTATCAAGCCGTGGCAGTGTTGAATCACTAGGAGCAACATAGAAGCCACAACCGGCGTTGTGAATCCATCATGACCGTGATCCACCCACACAACGACCAAAGAAGCCGTGCCAGGGCGCGACTTGTATCCCAAACAACAACTTACTCACCACGGGCATCACAACGCCCGTGGTGAGGCCGTGGTGTACTCGATCCTATATATACATCAGGTTTTTTTTTTTATTTCTGGGAGATTCTTCTGCCGAAAAGAGGTAGAACGGCCAGAGTTCAAGAGACTTGAGTGGCTGGAGATGACTTTCGTCCATATGTCAGCAGATTCTAGAGAGGTTTCTAAGGAAGATTTAACGATCATCATTAGAGGAGGGCGCGTGAAGAGATTCGGCGCTATTTTGTCAGTCTTGGGATCCTCCTAACCTCCACCTTCGCAGACCTATTGGAGGGAATTAGTTAAGGAATTCTTTAATGCTATTCTTTGGTCTTATGGTTTTATCTTCATGTATATCTGTATTTTGTGATCCATAAGAACCCAGTTCGAGGGGAATTGTATGTCTACTTCCCTCGATTATTACTTATGAATCTTGATTGTTAAATTCAACAAATCTTTCTAGTTTAAGTGATTCATTGCATGTTTCTTGAACGATATTATTGTTAATGTGGATGAGGAATATATGCCCTTACATTAGAACACACATGACATATTAGATCTATACATGTGCTAAGAAATTAAGCATAGCTAGCTAGATTCTGGATTAGGGATCGATTGCCTCTTAGGTGTAGGGTTTTATTTGTCCCTTCTAGAGGAATTCTTGTACTTAAGGAAAACATAAGAGACTAGGGTGGAAAGAGATTCCATCTTAAGTTCTTAGTGATTTAGACCTGGTTGTCAAGAGATTGGGACCAGTAAGCCCTTGAATTCCCCGCCTCTAATTCTAGAATACGATTGTCATACTCAACGCCAATCATAAGTAATAATCAAGATAACAGTCATACTACCACCCAACCTTTTCCAATCGTGCTTAACGATTCTCCAATTGTATTATTTCATAATCTGTAGAAGTAGACTAAAGAAGCATCGTAGACATTTAGGCTATTGATTAAGCGAAAAGGAAGTAATAGGAGCCTCTCATTCTTCTTGGGCAAATACGACCCTAGTGCTCACCCACAGGGTGTTACGTTATGACCCGTACACTTATGGTATTCAAGGACTCACTATAACATTAGTTGCATATTCATATCTCCACATCACACACACATTAAAGGTCCGTCAATTAGGAAGAAAGTTTTAGAAATTAATAGTTCTATAGAGCCTAATACAGGCTTTCTGTTTTTTCTATAGGGTTTAAAAAATGTCATCCTTGCCTTTTTCCAAGAAATAATATATAATTCAATTTTGAACATTGCATTTCTTTCTCTATGTAGTATTGAATCAGATTCACAACCAAGAGGTCACGGACAAAACAAGCATTATTGGACAGTAAAAGAAGACAAAGCCCTTATTGGTGCCTTAGTTGAGCTATCTGCAGATCCAGTATGGTGGGTAGAGAACGGGTATATAAATGGTTACCTTGGCCAATTGAAAATAACAGTGAAAGAAAAGATTCCAACGAGCACCTTGAAGGCATTTTCCAACATCAAGTCTCTGGTAAAATTGTTTAGAAGCAAGACTGCTACAATTGTTGATATTCTACACATAAGTGGGGTTGTTTGGAACTACAAGACATGCACTATCGAATGTGACAAAAGTGCATATGATGAGTATGCTATGGTACGCTAATTTTATTTGGTAATTATAAAATGAACCATGCATGATACTCTATTATTAACTTCTTTCTAATGCAATGTAGAGCCATAAGATGAGTATTTAAAAATAAAATAAAAAAGAATTACAGATGGCCATTTGCAATATGTAAAAAATGTAAATATTTCAGTGTTTCACTAATTTATAATAAATTTTAAAATGGGTTATTTACAAAAAATAAATAAACAATATTATTTTTAAAATTCTCATAATTTACATTATTTTTATCAAATTCTAAAAAATATAATAAGGTGTATGAGACGAACAGTTGTTGTAACTTGTAAGTTTACAAAAAGCTAAGGGTAGTTTCGGCATCTCAAAAATGGGTCAAAGATATGTATGAATGCACTTCTTAACAAAAATTATTCTGATATCCTTCTTTTACCATATTCCAAAGATATATACACAATATAATTACTTTCCAAAAATAACCAAAAGCTTCCAAATAACATAAAATGAAACCAAGTTGCCAAATTTAGAACGCAGTAAATAACATTAATCAAATTCCAAATTTATCCAATGAATCCTCTCCATTAAATCCTCATCAAACGGTCATTATTCCCTTGAGCTGTAACGCACCAAAGAGAACCAGGGCAATACGGTCAATGCAGTGCATGTAAATAAGGGCATTATGGGAGTTTTACAATGACAAAGTTTTATCATATATACATAGAAACTTGTGCTGTGTGCCTTGGTAAAGTGACCATATTCCTCTTGTGTTGTTTTCTGGGTAGGGATAGAGAGATCTCTGAGAAGGCCTCCAATGGTGATGGAGAAGAAGATGGTGGCCATGGTGATGTTCATGGTGGTTTCTTTGTTTCTTGGTTGTTGTGATGCTGCTGGGACAGTTTACAAGGTTGGAGATGAAGATGGTTATAGTTTGAAACCCAACTATACATACTGGACCAGCACCAAGAACTTCAAAGTGGGAGACACCATTTGTAATCTTCTTCTCCTCCTTTCTACTGAAAATTTCCTTGTTCTTTCTTTGTTTCACTAATTGTTTGTTGATTTCTTTGGCATTGTATTTGTTCTTTAGTGTCTTAGTGTTTCATGTTTTTTTTTTTCTTTCTTGAAGTTAATGATGAATGTTATTGAATACATTCTTTTTGTTTTTGGTGTTGTGTATATATAATTGTCTATGTAATCTACTTCTCCTTCTTGTCTTCTGTTTGATTAATTTGTTTTGTTCTCATTGTTCTTTCAGTATTTTCATGTGTACTAATTTCCTCGCCTATTGATGACCATTATTCTTTCTTTTGTTTCTCTAATTAATTGCTTTCATTTTGTTTCTGTGTTTTCTATTTGATATTTTTCTTTTCAAGATGATTAAAAATTCTCATTTATTATCGTCTTTGTTGTTTTTTCCCTATAACTAAAATTTTTATTCATCTATATAAAATCTTTACCCTTGCCTTTTTCATTGTTTATTATGCTTGTTTTGTTAAGTGGTTTACAGAAACTGCATAAAGGGAATGACATCTGTCATTTTTTTAGTCCTAACTTGCATTGCATTCATGTCCACATGTTGAATTGTTCCATTTCTTCTGTCCAAATGTTAAACATTAATGAAAATTAGATTATTGATCAAATGTCCATACAAATTTGTTCCCTTTATATTGATACTTTTTTTTTTGTCTTCGATTTCATTAGTGTTTCAGTACGACGCAAAACTACACAATGTGATAGAAGTGAAGAGCCTAGCAGATTATAGAAATTGCAACAAATTTTCTGCTATTGCAACATACAATTCAGGCAATGATTCTATCCTCATCATAACCACGGGCCATCGATTCTTCATGTGTGGGTTTCCCGGCCACTGCGCGGCAGGCATGAAGGTCGATATCAATGCTCTCAATCTCGCCAACACTTCCGCTTCATCCACGACTGCAATGCCACCCACTTCATCACCAAATCCTTCCGGCATTGCAATACAAGACTCCCATGTACCAGCTCCTTAAACAAGCAGCGGTAGCAGTATCAACAAAATGTTTCGCATTGGCATTGCCAATGTTTTATTAGCCTTTGGTTTGGTTATGGTTTAGGTACTAATGAATGTATTGGCTTTGGATAATAAAAGTTTGGGTGTTGATTTGGTGGTTCTTCTTCCTTTTGGATGGATGGTTTAGAGCTTCAAACTTATACAATACATGAACCTTTGTGGTAAAAAAATTTCTCTGAGATTTGTGGTTTGATGCTTTTTTGGATTGGTTTGGTTTGGATTTACTGCTAATTGTGTTTAGAAATTTATAATTGAATTATATAGTTATTTTAAATATTTATTAAGTAAAGATAAATTAACCTTTTTTTGGTAGTTGATATAAAAATAAAAGATACTTTTGAACTACAAACACTCATATAGTTGTCCTTATGTGCACAGTAATTTACAAAATTTGGGTTTTTAAGTAGTAACGGTATAAATCAATGGGGCTTTTGCATAGAGATTCATCTCTTATGCTTTTATTGTTATTTGTGATTTGATGTTTATTTTTTTAATATTTGCTAAAACCCATTATAAGAATTTTTTCTTTTCTTTTTTTCTTTTTGTTAACTTTATGAATTGGAATAGTTGTAAATTTCCAAATTGCCTCTTTATCAACAAACGTAAAGTAGAATAAAAATTATGGGGTGTTTAGGTCCAAGGAATGGAATGGAAGTCATTACTTATATTGTGCAAACCATTGTTTGGGTGTGGAGTAATGGGAGTGGAAGAGGTATGATGAAGGAAAGGGGAATTTGTGAAGGGGGATTCACAATCACCAGAAATTTGAGGGGAATCCTGATTCCTGAACCATAAAACGATGATAATGCCCTTGTTTAAAAAGAAATTTCGAGTGACTATGTCTCCATCGTTTGGACTTTTGGGCATTAGGGCAGTTGTGGCTCCATTGTTGAAGCGGCTGTGGCTCCATCATTCTGGTAGCGTTCGGGAGGTTGTTTCTACATTGTTTGAGTGATTGTGATAGAACGCCAATCTATTAGGATATTAATCGGCTAGGTTTCCTTCTATTCGATGTCTTTCTCTTTCTTTTTAGTGCATCACTTGTGATTTATTTAGTTTGCCTGAAAATCTAGGGTTTCAAAAGAAGTCTCATCGGAGAAGGCAAGCATTCCACTTCCTTGATTTCGATTTCTCATCTTTGTTTTGTTTCTGTGAGGAAGGTAACGATTGATTTGATTTTTATTTTTATTTTATTTTATTTTTTTGTAGTTTGTTGTGAAATTGGAATTAGGAGTCTTTGTTTGGATTTCCTATTGGAATTTTTTGTGGAATTAGGATTTTTGGAGCATTTCCTATGAAAAAGTATTGTTTGGAATTAGGAATTGGAATTTTACATGAAATTGGAATTTGGTGGTGATTTTCTTTTACGTTTAACCCAAAAAAGATGTCAGTGATAGGACATGATTCATTGTGATAATTTGGGATCAAGTTTGATCTTTTGTTAAGAATGTCTAATTAATTAGTATCACTATCACAAGAATAGGATTAATTTGGATGAGTTTTTCTTGATTGCTTCAAGTGATGGATTTTGTTGTTTGTTCTGTCATTAGTTTGTGTTTGATGTGTGCAGTGAGCCAATTTCCATTGATTAGTGATAAGTGCTATGAAGTTCATATTTTATATATCATTTGCACTGCATTCTGCATGGAATTCGACATGTTTAGCACCTAACTAGTACGAAATCTCATTCTTTTGTTCACCACGGACTTTATTTCTGATTAAGCCAAAAAAAAAAAAGCGAATTCGGGGGTATTTTAAAGCAAATTGGACTAAGTTGCTGAACCAAAGTTTCACCATGGCTCACAATGGCCGTGAAGACATCTCACCATGGCAGTTACCTAACACGGCTGTTATCAAGCCGTGGCAGTGTTGAATCACTAGGAGCAACATAGAAGCCACAACCGGCGTTGTGAATCCATCATGACCGTGATCCACCCACACAACGACCAAAGAAGCCGTGCCAGGGCGCGACTTGTATCCCAAACAACAACTTACTCACCACGGGCATCACAACGCCCGTGGTGAGGCCGTGGTGTACTCGATCCTATATATACATCAGGTTTTTTTTTTTATTTCTGGGAGATTCTTCTGCCGAAAAGAGGTAGAACGGCCAGAGTTCAAGAGACTTGAGTGGCTGGAGATGACTTTCGTCCATATGTCAGCAGATTCTAGAGAGGTTTCTAAGGAAGATTTAACGATCATCATTAGAGGAGGGCGCGTGAAGAGATTCGGCGCTATTTTGTCAGTCTTGGGATCCTCCTAACCTCCACCTTCGCAGACCTATTGGAGGGAATTAGTTAAGGAATTCTTTAATGCTATTCTTTGGTCTTATGGTTTTATCTTCATGTATATCTGTATTTTGTGATCCATAAGAACCCAGTTCGAGGGGAATTGTATGTCTACTTCCCTCGATTATTACTTATGAATCTTGATTGTTAAATTCAACAAATCTTTCTAGTTTAAGTGATTCATTGCATGTTTCTTGAACGATATTATTGTTAATGTGGATGAGGAATATATGCCCTTACATTAGAACACACATGACATATTAGATCTATACATGTGCTAAGAAATTAAGCATAGCTAGCTAGATTCTGGATTAGGGATCGATTGCCTCTTAGGTGTAGGGTTTTATTTGTCCCTTCTAGAGGAATTCTTGTACTTAAGGAAAACATAAGAGACTAGGGTGGAAAGAGATTCCATCTTAAGTTCTTAGTGATTTAGACCTGGTTGTCAAGAGATTGGGACCAGTAAGCCCTTGAATTCCCCGCCTCTAATTCTAGAATACGATTGTCATACTCAACGCCAATCATAAGTAATAATCAAGATAACAGTCATACTACCACCCAACCTTTTCCAATCGTGCTTAACGATTCTCCAATTGTATTATTTCATAATCTGTAGAAGTAGACTAAAGAAGCATCGTAGACATTTAGGCTATTGATTAAGCGAAAAGGAAGTAATAGGAGCCTCTCATTCTTCTTGGGCAAATACGACCCTAGTGCTCACCCACAGGGTGTTACGTTATGACCCGTACACTTATGGTATTCAAGGACTCACTATAACATTAGTTGCATATTCATATCTCCACATCACACACACATTAAAGGTCCGTCAATTAGGAAGAAAGTTTTAGAAATTAATAGTTCTATAGAGCCTAATACAGGCTTTCTGTTTTTTCTATAGGGTTTAAAAAATGTCATCCTTGCCTTTTTCCAAGAAATAATATATAATTCAATTTTGAACATTGCATTTCTTTCTCTATGTAGTATTGAATCAGATTCACAACCAAGAGGTCACGGACAAAACAAGCATTATTGGACAGTAGAAGAAGACAAAGCCCTTATTGGTGCCTTAGTTGAGCTATCTGCAGATCCAGTATGGTGGGTAGAGAACGGGTATATAAATGGTTACCTTGGCCAATTGAAAATAACAGTGAAAGAAAAGATTCCAACGAGCACCTTGAAGGCATTTTCCAACATCAAGTCTCTGGTAAAATTGTTTAGAAGCAAGACTGCTACAATTGTTGATATTCTACACATAAGTGGGGTTGTTTGGAACTACAAGACATGCACTATCGAATGTGACAAAAGTGCATATGATGAGTATGCTATGGTACGCTAATTTTATTTGGTAATTATAAAATGAACCATGCATGATACTCTATTATTAACTTCTTTCTAATGCAATGTAGAGCCATAAGATGAGTATTTAAAAATAAAATAAAAAAGAATTACAGATGGCCATTTGCAATATGTAAAAAATGTAAATATTTCAGTGTTTCACTAATTTATAATAAATTTTAAAATGGGTTATTTACAAAAAATAAATAAACAATATTATTTTTAAAATTCTCATAATTTACATTATTTTTATCAAATTCTAAAAAATATAATAAGGTGTATGAGACGAACAGTTGTTGTAACTTGTAAGTTTACAAAAAGCTAAGGGTAGTTTCGGCATCTCAAAAATGGGTCAAAGATATGTATGAATGCACTTCTTAACAAAAATTATTCTGATATCCTTCTTTTACCATATTCCAAAGATATATACACAATATAATTACTTTCCAAAAATAACCAAAAGCTTCCAAATAACATAAAATGAAACCAAGTTGCCAAATTTAGAACGCAGTAAATAACATTAATCAAATTCCAAATTTATCCAATGAATCCTCTCCATTAAATCCTCATCAAACGGTCATTATTCCCTTGAGCTGTAACGCACCAAAGAGAACCAGGGCAATACGGTCAATGCAGTGCATGTAAATAAGGGCATTATGGGAGTTTTACAATGACAAAGTTTTATCATATATACATAGAAACTTGTGCTGTGTGCCTTGGTAAAGTGACCATATTCCTCTTGTGTTGTTTTCTGGGTAGGGATAGAGAGATCTCTGAGAAGGCCTCCAATGGTGATGGAGAAGAAGATGGTGGCCATGGTGATGTTCATGGTGGTTTCTTTGTTTCTTGGTTGTTGTGATGCTGCTGGGACAGTTTACAAGGTTGGAGATGAAGATGGTTGGAGTTTGAAACCCAACTATACATACTGGACCAGCACCAAGAACTTCAAAGTGGGAGACACCATTTGTAATCTTCTTCTCCTCCTTTCTACTGAAAATTTCCTTGTTCTTTCTTTGTTTCACTAATTGTTTGTTGATTTCTTTGGCATTGTATTTGTTCTTTAGTGTCTTAGTGTTTCATGTTTTTTTTTTTCTTTCTTGAAGTTAATGATGAATGTTATTGAATACATTCTTTTTGTTTTTGGTGTTGTGTATATATAATTGTCTATGTAATCTACTTCTCCTTCTTGTCTTCTGTTTGATTAATTTGTTTTGTTCTCATTGTTCTTTCAGTATTTTCATGTGTACTAATTTCCTCGCCTATTGATGACCATTATTCTTTCTTTTGTTTCTCTAATTAATTGCTTTCATTTTGTTTCTGTGTTTTCTATTTGATATTTTTCTTTTCAAGATGATTAAAAATTCTCATTTATTATCGTCTTTGTTGTTTTTTCCCTATAACTAAAATTTTTATTCATCTATATAAAATCTTTACCCTTGCCTTTTTCATTGTTTATTATGCTTGTTTTGTTAAGTGGTTTACAGAAACTGCATAAAGGGAATGACATCTGTCATTTTTTTAGTCCTAACTTGCATTGCATTCATGTCCACATGTTGAATTGTTCCATTTCTTCTGTCCAAATGTTAAACATTAATGAAAATTAGATTATTGATCAAATGTCCATACAAATTTGTTCCCTTTATATTGATACTTTTTTTTTTGTCTTCGATTTCATTAGTGTTTCAGTACGACGCAAAACTACACAATGTGATAGAAGTGAAGAGCCTAGCAGATTATAGAAATTGCAACAAATTTTCTGCTATTGCAACATACAATTCAGGCAATGATTCTATCCTCATCATAACCACGGGCCATCGATTCTTCATGTGTGGGTTTCCCGGCCACTGCGCGGCAGGCATGAAGGTCGATATCAATGCTCTCAATCTCGCCAACACTTCCGCTTCATCCACGACTGCAATGCCACCCACTTCATCACCAAATCCTTCCGGCATTGCAATACAAGACTCCCATGTACCAGCTCCTTAAACAAGCAGCGGTAGCAGTATCAACAAAATGTTTCGCATTGGCATTGCCAATGTTTTATTAGCCTTTGGTTTGGTTATGGTTTAGGTACTAATGAATGTATTGGCTTTGGATAATAAAAGTTTGGGTGTTGATTTGGTGGTTCTTCTTCCTTTTGGATGGATGGTTTAGAGCTTCAAACTTATACAATACATGAACCTTTGTGGTAAAAAAATTTCTCTGAGATTTGTGGTTTGATGCTTTTTTGGATTGGTTTGGTTTGGATTTACTGCTAATTGTGTTTAGAAATTTATAATTGAATTATATAGTTATTTTAAATATTTATTAAGTAAAGATAAATTAACCTTTTTTTGGTAGTTGATATAAAAATAAAAGATACTTTTGAACTACAAACACTCATATAGTTGTCCTTATGTGCACAGTAATTTACAAAATTTGGGTTTTTAAGTAGTAACGGTATAAATCAATGGGGCTTTTGCATAGAGATTCATCTCTTATGCTTTTATTGTTATTTGTGATTTGATGTTTATTTTTTTAATATTTGCTAAAACCCATTATAAGAATTTTTTCTTTTCTTTTTTTCTTTTTGTTAACTTTATGAATTGGAATAGTTGTAAATTTCCAAATTGCCTCTTTATCAACAAACGTAAAGTAGAATAAAAATTATGGGGTGTTTAGGTCCAAGGAATGGAATGGAAGTCATTACTTATATTGTGCAAACCATTGTTTGGGTGTGGAGTAATGGGAGTGGAAGAGGTATGATGAAGGAAAGGGGAATTTGTGAAGGGGGATTCACAATCACCAGAAATTTGAGGGGAATCCTGATTCCTGAACCATAAAACGATGATAATGCCCTTGTTTAAAAAGAAATTTCGAGTGACTATGTCTCCATCGTTTGGACTTTTGGGCATTAGGGCAGTTGTGGCTCCATTGTTGAAGCGGCTGTGGCTCCATCATTCTGGTAGCGTTCGGGAGGTTGTTTCTACATTGTTTGAGTGATTGTGATAGAACGCCAATCTATTAGGATATTAATCGGCTAGGTTTCCTTCTATTCGATGTCTTTCTCTTTCTTTTTAGTGCATCACTTGTGATTTATTTAGTTTGCCTGAAAATCTAGGGTTTCAAAAGAAGTCTCATCGGAGAAGGCAAGCATTCCACTTCCTTGATTTCGATTTCTCATCTTTGTTTTGTTTCTGTGAGGAAGGTAACGATTGATTTGATTTTTATTTTTATTTTATTTTATTTTTTTGTAGTTTGTTGTGAAATTGGAATTAGGAGTCTTTGTTTGGATTTCCTATTGGAATTTTTTGTGGAATTAGGATTTTTGGAGCATTTCCTATGAAAAAGTATTGTTTGGAATTAGGAATTGGAATTTTACATGAAATTGGAATTTGGTGGTGATTTTCTTTTACGTTTAACCCAAAAAAGATGTCAGTGATAGGACATGATTCATTGTGATAATTTGGGATCAAGTTTGATCTTTTGTTAAGAATGTCTAATTAATTAGTATCACTATCACAAGAATAGGATTAATTTGGATGAGTTTTTCTTGATTGCTTCAAGTGATGGATTTTGTTGTTTGTTCTGTCATTAGTTTGTGTTTGATGTGTGCAGTGAGCCAATTTCCATTGATTAGTGATAAGTGCTATGAAGTTCATATTTTATATATCATTTGCACTGCATTCTGCATGGAATTCGACATGTTTAGCACCTAACTAGTACGAAATCTCATTCTTTTGTTCACTACGGACTTTATTTCTGATTAAGCCAAAAAAAAAAAGCGAATTCGGGGGTATTTTAAAGCAAATTGGACTAAGTTGCTGAACCAAAGTTTCACCATGGCTCACAATGGCCGTGAAGACATCTCACCATGGCAGTTACCTAACACGGCTGTTATCAAGCCGTGGCAGTGTTGAATCACTAGGAGCAACATAGAAGCCACAACTGGCGTTGTGAATCCATCATGACCGTGATCCACCCACACAACGACCAAAGAAGCCGTGCCAGGGCGCGACTTGTATCCCAAACAACAACTTACTCACCACGGGCATCACAACGCCCGTGGTGAGGCCGTGGTGTACTCGATCCTATATATACATCAAGTTTTTTTTTTATTTCTGGGAGATTCTTCTGCCGAAAAATGGTAGAACGGCCAGAGTTCAAGAGACTTGAGTGGCTGGAGATGACTTTCGTCCATATGTCAGCAGATTCTAGAGAGGTTTCTAAGGAAGATTTAACGATCATCATTAGAGGAGGGCGCGTGAAGAGATTCGGCGCTATTTTGTCAGTCTTGGGATCCTCCTAACCTCCACCTTCGCAGACCTATTGGAGGGAATTAGTTAAGGAATTCTTTAATGCTATTCTTTGGTCTTATGGTTTTATCTTCATGTATATCTGTATTTTGTGATCCATAAGAACCTAGTTCGAGGGGAATTGTATGTCTACTTCCCTCGATTATTACTTATGAATCTTGATTGTTAAATTCAACAAATCTTTCTAGTTTAAGTGATTCATTGCATGTTTCTTGAACGATATTATTATTAATGTGGATGAGGAATATATGCCCTTACATTAGAACACACATGACATATTAGATCTATACATGTGCTAAGAAATTAAGCATAGCTAGCTAGATTCTGGATTAGGGATCGATTGCCTCTTAGGTGTAGGGTTTTATTTGTCCCTTCTAGAGGAATTCTTGTACTTAAGGCAAACATAAGAGACTAGGGTGGAAAGAGATTCCATTTTAAGTTCTTAGTGATTTAGACCTGGTTGTCAAGAGATTGGGACCAGTAAGCCCTTGAATTCCCCGCTCTAATTCTAGAATACGATTGTCATAATCAACGCCAATCATAAGTAATAATCAAGATAACTGTTGTACAACCACCCAACTCTTTCCAATCGTGCTTAACGATTCTCCAATTGTATTATTTCATAATCTGTAGAAGTAGACTAAAGAAGCATCGTAAACATTTAGGCTATTGATTAAGCGAAAAGGAAGTAGTAGGAACCTCTCATCCTTCTTGGCAAATACGACCTTAGTACTCACGCACAAGGTGTTACTTTATGACCAGTACACTTATGGTATTCACGGACTCACTTTAACATTAGTTGCATATTCATACCTCCACAACACACTCATTAATGTTCCGTCAATCAGGAAGAGAGTTTTAGAAATTAATAGTTCTATAGAGCCTAATACAAGCTTTCTGTTTTTTCTATAGGGTTTAAAAACTGTCACCCTTGCCTTTTGCCAAGAAATAATATATGGTTCAATTTTGAACATTGCATTTATTTCTCTATGTAGTATGGAACCAGATTCACAACCAAGAGGTCACGGATAAAACAAGCATTATTGGACCGTAGAAGAAGACAAAGCCCTTATTGATGTGTTAGTTGAGCTATCTGCATATCCAGTATGGCATGTAGAGAACGGGTACATAAATGGTTACCTTGGCCAATTGAAAATAATAGTGAAAGAAAAGATTCCAACGAGCACCTTGAAAGCATTTGCCAACATCAAGTCTCTGGTAAAATTTTTTAGAAGAAAGACTGCTACAATTGCTGATATTCTATAAATAAGTAGGGTTGTTTGGAACTACAAGATATGCACTATCGAATGTGACAAAAGTGCATATGATGAGTATGCTATGGTACGCTAATTTTATTTGCTAATTACAAAATGAACCATGCATGATACTGTATTATTAACTTCTTTCTAATGCAATGTAGAGCCGTAAGTAAGCAACTCGTATGAAGGGAAAAGCTTTTCCTTTCTTTAATGACTTGGTCACAACCTTCGCTAGAGATAGAGCTCAAGTAAGTGCAAGAGGGAATATTGAGGATAATGTAGAGCAGTATTCAGATGAGAACATCATTTTGAATGAGAACACAAGCTTCTTTCAAATGGGGAGTGATGAGTTTTACATGCCTATGGAGGAATCCAATTCGGCCCCATCGCCTATATGATTAGATACAAGTATCTCAAGAGGACGTCGAAAAAGAAAAAGTCCCGTGGATCCATCAACAGACAAAATATCTCAAAATTTTCAAAATTTTATGGAAATTATTAGTCCAGGATTTAAGACACATGCTGAAGCCACTGCTCATTAGATAGAACGCAATGAAGCTCATGAGATGGGCCACGAAGCTCGTGAGAAGGCTTGCAAGAATGCTCTTTCTGAAATTAAACAAAGGAAACAATTACTACCTCAAGTAATTTTTGAAATTGAAGGTCTTTCTAATGATGAAATGTTGTTCATCCTATAGGTAGTTTTGTAGCTCACTATTTATTTCTTATTCCATTCTTTGTCTTTTAAATGGTTTATGACAATGTGGCAATGTTTCCTTAGGAAATCCTAAAGCACACGGTCCCAAACCTAAGGTCAACCGTGACTAGTTCCAACATTATGCCCCGGCGCTAGGATTCACTACAACCCTTCACTCTGTTGATCGCTTAACTAAGCCCCAGGGGAGTCCATCTCCTAAGCCTCACACTATGTGGAACTGCTTGGGGTTCTCGGGATTCCAAGTGATAGACTCTGTCCCTAAGTATAGTTCTAACCCTTTGGTCCAGGCGAAAGAACCCTAGTCCCAATTAAGGCCCAGCACTAGGATTCAATACAACCCTTCACTCTGTTGCTTGTGCATCTAAGCCCCAAGTGAGTTCATCTCCTAGCACTTCACTCTACTTTGACCGCAAAGAACTCTTGGAACACGGAGGTAGGAAAAATCACACTGAAGGGGAAAGGGGACGTTTCACTACCTCACGACTCACCCTCTCAACCATCTCCAATCTTGTGTACTTTAATCCTATAGAAGTTGTCACACCTTCAAAGGATAACCTAGATGATTCTCAACCCTAATGTCATGGCTAAGGGAAAATCAATGCAATTAACATTCAAGATTGAAACTCAATTAAAAGCATCAATTAAGAAAGCATAATAAAAGTCATAGAAACAATGTCATCCTAGGGTTTACAAGTCAGAATACCCACTAGGGGTTTAGCTCTCCATGGAGCAATACAAAATCAATAAAGAGTTTGAGAACATATGCATAAAAACCATAAAGAAAAAACCCCTTGTAGATCGTATCGATGGTCTTGTGGAGCCGCACATCTTCTCCAACGAATCCCTTATCAAGCCTAGGGCACACCTCGCCGAATCGATGTTAACGAAAGCTCCCCCAATAGCTATCTTCCAAAGGATGTCGATACCGACACCATAGAATTACCTCCAAAGACCTCCAAGAACCTCTCCAAACCCTAGCCGCAAGCCCCCCAAAAGATAAGCAAGGGATAGTAGGGGGTCCCCGAAAAAGACCTAAAACGGGGTATTTATAGGGTAAAATCGAGCATCCACACGCCCCTGTGGATTTTCCACACGGCCCTGTGGATTCTTTGTTTGCTAGATTTTCGGCGAAATATGAACAGTAACTTGCTACAATGATTTGCTACATTAATTTTCTACAGTAACTACTACAGTACTCTCGCCGAAATGCTCCTGAATTCATCTTCTTCATCGAGGCCGCCAAATTGGGCACACAATAGTGCGGTAGATCAGTCACATCTTCAATTGAACCACATTGATGAAGCTCTTGATGATGTTACACAAGTTAGAACATGTGAGTGTGACTACCTTTGTGCCTCTCCAATTCAAATATTCACTCGTGCCCAATTGGAGGTTGGCACACACTCACATGTCTTTAAACACAACTTGTGCCTTGTTCCTTGCCCGGTCCAAGAACACCCTCAACAATTGCGGCCATGACCTATTCTTGCTTCTTTTTCTTCTACATCTTCTTCACAACTCTGAATGCGCAAAAGAACACAAATACACACATATAAGCGATAAAATCTGAATAAAGCGATGCTCAATGTAAGAAAAGTATACTTCGTATAGCTTATACGCAAGCACTTATCAGGTGCCTACTAAATGATTTGCAAATGAAGTTGCAGAAGGATTCTTTTAAATTTTCTCTTTAAGATGAGGATAGAACTTGCTTGTCTCGTTTATGGAAGTTTCTTGTTTGGGAGAAAATTTTATGAAGCAAAATTTATATGTACCTAGATTAGGTTGGCCTATTAGAATAGAACATAATTTATATAATGTTTCAACAAAGAAGATCTAGAAATCATATTTCTTGGTTGGTGCTTGCAAATGGAGAGGTTTGTACTTAAAAGGATGATATTTCAAAAGAAATCATTGCCTATTATCAGAATTTCCTTGTAACTGCTATTCCTAGGAAAGGTTTTCTTGATAAGAGTATTTTCAATGAACAAGTGCTTTTTGTTTCAGATTACAAGGATTTTTGTATGGAGGTTACTACCCAAGAAATTTAAAAAGTTCTCTAGAGTATTAATGTGATAAAAGCCCTAGTCCAAATGGGTACAATAGCCTCTTTTTTTTTTAAGAAAACTTGGTCTATTGTGGGTTTCAATATCATTAAGGCTGTCAAGGACTATTTCAAAGGTGGTATCATGCTCAAGTAAACTAATTCTACTATTATTAATTTTGTTCATAGAATGTCGAATCCTAGATCTTTGAATGAATATAGACCCATTTTGTGCTATAATGCCTTGTACAGAGTGATTTCAAAGATTTTAGCAAAAAGGTTATGGGGAGTTCTGAACAAAATAGTTCATTAATTTAAATCAATTTACTTTTATTCATGGTAGGAGGATAGTTGATAATGTGCTTCTTGCACATGAATTAATTAGAAGCTACCATAGGAACAAGGATGATTGTTGTGCTTTAAAAATTGATCTTCAAAAAGCATATAACTCAGTTTCATGGGACTTTATTAAGCTCATATTACTGGCTTTCAGATTCCCTTCCCATTTTATTAAGTAGGTCATGAATGGTGTGAGATCTTGTATGTTTTCAGTGTAAATTAATGGGTAGTTGGAAGGGTTTTCTCCAAGCAACAAGGTCTGAGCTAGGGTGACCCTATTGCCCCTTTGTTATTTATTCTGTGTATTAAATATTTTACCATAGTTTTAAACAAAAGGGACTTCTCTTGGTGCTACTTTTCATAAAAATTGTGGAAAGATGAGATTGAGTCACATTTGTTTCATTGATGTTCTTTTGTTTTTACTAATGGAGATATGGACTTTACCATGGTTGTTAAGGCAGCTTTACTCCATTTTGAGGATGCCCCATGGCTAAAACCAAATCTACAGAAGAGTTTAGTCTTCTTTAATGGTGTTGAAATCACTGTTAGGGTGGGGATCATTAATATCCTATAATTCAGCCAAGGTTATTAATTGGACTGCCAAGACTCTTTCCTATGCAGGAAGGTTGCAGCTTGTTAATGTTGTTCTTACACAATTATTAGAGTTCTTTTTTCCCATCCTATAGCTGTTTGTCAATGAAGTTGATAGGATCTATAGGAATTTTCTTTGGCATGGTTCCAGTGTTAGTGGTAGAGGAGGTTTGGTGAAATGGAAAATTGCCTGTTGAGTAAACTCTATGGTGGGTTGAATCTTAAACCTATGCATATATGGAATTAGGCAGTCATCACAAAACACATTTAGGACTTGGTGCAGGATAAATCTTCTTTGTGGGCTTTTGGGGTGATTAAATACAAGTTGAGGATACTCAGTTTTTGGGGAATTACTAAGCCAACGAATTGTAGTTGGAGCTGGAGACATTAAATCAAATTAAAGTTAGTGATTGAAATATGTTTTGACTATAAGTTAAGAGATGGAAAGAAATTCTCCTTTTGGTTTGATCAATCATGTGAAGGGTTGTCTATCATTGAAATATTTCCAAAGATTATAACTAAAGACACTGAAGTTAAGAAGAATACTAAAGTGTGTGATTTATGGAAGAATGGTGGCTGGTTCTTTCCTTTTCCTTTGTTTGCTTATATTAATGGTGTTTGGGACTATGTTTCTACTAATTTTGTGATTGATAAGAGTAGGAATGATATTATTCTTTGAAAACCTAGCAAGCATGGAGACTTTTCCATTGCTAGTACCTAGAATTTTTTTTTTTTTGCAAGGTAACCAGAGAGTTAACCAGGCTAAACTAGTATGGTCTAGAAGTAATCTTCTAAGTCATTCTTTTATTTTGTGGTTGGACTTGCATAACTAATTACAGATAAGAGATAAACTCTTTAAATGGAAGATTACTAATTCAAATGTGTATGTATTATGTAATTGTGGTCAGTATAATATTCACCACTTGTTTTTTAGTTGTTCTTTCTTTAATTCTATTTGGTTGAAAGTCTTAAGGCTATCATTATATCTAGAAATCCCCTTAGTTAGAGAAGAGAGGTGAGTTGGTTTCAGAGGCAGGTTACAAGGAAGACTCTCTTAGCTAGGATTAGAAGAATAGCTTTTGTTGCTAGTGTATATATATGATATGGAGAGTAATGAATAGTTTAAATTTTAAGCAACAACTCTAAGGCGCCGATGAAGTCTTTGGTCATATTAGGAACCTTGTATAGTGAAATATGATAGCCAGTTTAATTTTTCCCATGGCAGGACTTTGCTAAGTAAATAGTTTTAAGTTAGCTTACTTTAGGGAAAGGTTATAATGAAGGGGGAGTTTTATTCTCAGTTGGATCAATGCAAAAATGGATGTGATAAGTGCTCATGTATTAGTAATACGAAGTATACTTTTCTTACATTGAGCATTACTTTTCTCGGGTTTTATCATTGATTCGTGTGTATTTGTGTTCTTTTTGTGCATTTAGGGTTGTGGAGAAGAATTGAAAGGAAAGAAGCAAAAATAGGTCATAGATGCACTAGTTGAGAAGACTCTTGGACTAAGCAAGGATCAAGGCACAAGTTGTAGACATGTGAGTGTGTGCTAACCTCCAAAGTGCTCAAGGGATTATACAATTTGGATGGGCACGAAAGCAGTCACACTCATGTAGCAAGTTACTGTTCACAACGCACCAAAATTTCATAATTCCAGAGAATCCACACGGGCGTGTGGAAATTCCACACGGCCGTGTGGATACCCGATTTCAACCCTAAAAATACCGCGATTTGAGAATTAATTAAAGAGCTTTTATCCATCTTTCACCCAACTTTTAGGGAGAGGGCGGCTAGGATTTGGAGAGGGTTTTGTGAGCCTTTTGGAGTGGTTCGACGGCATCGACATCGAGTTCCTTTGGAGAAGAACTATTGGGGGAGCTTTCATCGCCATCGATTCGGTGAGGTGTGCCCTAGGTTTGACAAGGGAACCTTTGGAGAAGACGAGGCGGCTCCATAAGATCATCGATACAGACCACAATGGGGTTTTCTTTATGGTTTTTATGCATATGTTTTCAAACTCTTTGATGATTTTGTATTGCTCCATGGAGAGCTAAACCCCTAGTGGGTGTTTGGACTTGTAAACCCTAGGATGACTTTGTTTCATTGACTTCTATTATGCTTTTTTAATTGATGATTTTAACTGAGTTTCAATCTTGAATGTTAATTGCATGATTTTCCCTTAGATGTGACACTAGGGTTGAGAATCCATCTAGGTAATCCTTTGAAGATGTGACAACTTCATTAGGGTTAGACTAAACAAGATTGAAGATGGTTGAGAGGGTGAGTCGAGAGGTAGCGGAACGTCCCCTTTCCCTTCCGACATGATTTATCCTAACTCCACGTTCCAAGAGTTCTTTGCTGTCAAAATAGAGTGAAGTGCTAAGAGATGAACTCCACTGGGGCTTAGTTGAGCAAGAAATAGAGTGAAGTGTTGTGGTGAATCTTAGTACTAGGGCTTAATTGAGACTAGGGTTCTTTCGCCTAGACCAAAGGGTTAGAACTATATTAGGGAATAGGGTTTATCACTTGGAGTCCCTAGAACCCCATGCAGTCCCACACAGTGTGAGGCGTCGAGAGTATCACTTTCCGCCAGGGAATAGTGTAGAGGGCTAGTCACGGTTGACCTTAGGTTTGGGACCGTGTGTTTTTGAATTTCCATGACTCATTAAAACATCAATTAGGAGGTATAATATTGGTCATGCACTTGAAACAATAATCCTAGGGTGAGCATTGACTGGGTGCCCCATCTTCCTATTGATTGCCTCTCTTTACTTTCATTGCTCTTTTTGCGTTCTTTTGTTTTCTTTTACATTCTTATACTGATTTCTCTCATTATCGATTTCCTTCATAGCTAAATAGTGATAACTCTTGTTTCTAAACACTATTCCCTGTAGATACGACTACCCACTCACCGGGGTAAAATTTTATTACTACAACGACCCGTGCACTTGTGGAACACTCACGTAAGGGATGTGTCAGGATGATTTACAACAAATTTTTTGTTGTTTTCTTGGTCTGACAAGCATATAGTTTTTTCTACTATTTACTAGCTATTACTTATATAAGTATCTTCTATGATTTTGGTTGAGGATGTTGGGCAATGATTTAAAAACCGGACCGGACCGGCCGGTTCAACCGGTTCAACCGGGAACCGGCTGGTAAACCGGTCCGATTAGACACAAAAAACAGTAACGGACCGGACCGGCCGGTTCAACCGGTTCAACCGGTGAACCGGTGAACCGGTTGGACCGGACCGGATTATTTTTTTAATTAAATTATTTAAATAATTTATTTATTTTACAATTAAATATTTAGAATCTTAGATAATTGATAATTCCGGTTCAAATTCCAAAATTTGAAAAAGTTAAAAATTAAAAATTAAAAAGTAAAAAGCAACATCTTCAAGTTCATGCTGCTAGCTACCAGCCTACCAATGAATCCAAGATTCCAAGCCTTTATTAGTTTATCTTTATTATGATTAACCTGCCATCTTACACTAATTAATAATTAAATTAAAGTTTAAGTGTTAATTACTTACTTAAACTTTTAAAGTAAAGAAAACCAAAAGCATATGCCCTAATTCTTCTTCTTCTCCAGCCAAACCATCTCCATCAACAGTGACTCTCGCGATCTCTCCTTTGTAAAGCCGACGGCCAAAGTTCTCTTCCTCTCCGCCGTGAAGACGACAGTAGACCACCTTCATCTTCAGCCGATCTAGGTTTTTAAATGGTTTTTAATTTAATTTATATATATTTGCTAGTTTCATGCCTTTTCACTTTTCTATGGATCTTGTGCTATATAAACCTGAAGTGGATTTAATTGAGTGGTTTGGTACTTTGATGCTTTATGAATCTCTCTGGCAGTTTAGCTTCATGCCATATATATATATATGATTATAGACACACACACCAGAGAAATGAATATGCATTTTAATATTTTATTTATATATATATACACACACTAGAGAAGTGAAGCATTATATACACACACCAGAGAAATGAAAATGAATTACACACACACGCCAGAAATGAAGATGCATTTTATAATTTATATATCAGAAATGAAGATGCATTATATATATATATATACACACACACACACACACACCAGCATATCAAATTAGTAATCCAACTTCCCATTATTATTTAGAGTGTTTCAAAGTTTCATTTAATTCATTTTAGCCTAATTTGGTTGAATTACTTTGAATGGTTTTTTTTATTTGTTCCATTTGGACATTAGGACTTGGTAATTACATTTTGGGAATGGAAGAAACTCATGGCAGCACAACGCCATCATCAACTTCGACACCATCAAGTCAAAATTCATTTGAGCAGTCTTCTAGATCAATTCGTTCAAAATCTGATCCAGCATGGGCTTATATCAGTGAATCAAGAAGTAATGATGGGAAAAAAATATTCATATGTAATTTTTGTGCTAAAGTAGTGAAAGGTGGAGGCATTCATAGGATGAAAATGCATCTTGCTGGCCAAAGAGGTGAAATAGGGCCTTGTAAGAAAGTTCCCATAGATGTTCGGCATAGATTTCAAGAAAATTTAAAGGAATTTCAAGCACAAAAAATGGTCAATGAACGGGAAGCAATAAATCCATTTGGGTCTAGTATGCATCCATTTGAAGGTGATATGGAAGGTCAAGATAGTGAAAGTTTTCAAGAAAGTGGGCCTAGTGATTTATCAAGAAAAAAGAAAAAAACAGGGGTTGCATCTTTTTTTCCTAGTGGTAGCAAGGTTGGATCACAACCCACCATCAAGGCGGCATTACAAAGCAAAGAAAGGTGGCATGAAGTGGATTTAGCTATTGCTCGATTTTTTTATGATGCTTGCATCCCAATGAATGCTTCAAATTCATTTTATTTCCAACCAATGATAGATGCTATAGCATGTATTGGTTTGGGATACAAAGGTCCTACCTATCATGCTTTGCGAACCAACTTATTGGAGGAGTCAAAGAAAGAATTGCAATTACTTGTTGACACTTATCGAAGTAGTTGGGAAGATTGTGGATGCACAATAATGGGAGATGGTTGGAAAGATATTCGACAAAGATCTTTGATCAATTTTCTTGTGTATTCTCCGAAAGGAATATCTTTCATCAAATCTGTTGATGCTTCTGACCTAATTTCTGATGCTCAAACTCTTTGCAATTTGTTTGCTGAGATCGTGGAGATTGTTGGTTGGCAAAATGTTGTTCATATGATCACAGATAATGCAGCTAATTATAAAGCTGCAGGAAGATTGCTTAATGAGAAGTATCCCAGTATCATGTGGACACCTTGTGCAGCTCATTGTTTGAATTTGATGTTAAAGGATATTACCAAAATGCCACACATAGAGAATTTAGCGCAGCGTGCCTCTTCTATTACTGTTTTTGTGTATAATCACAAATGGACTTTGGGTTGGTTAAGAAATATAAAAGGCTGGACAGAGATTCTTCGACCTGGTGATACCCATTTTGCCACAACTTTTATTGCTTTGAAGAGTCTTCATGATCATAAATGTGATTTGCAAGCTATGATTACTTCTAGAGACTTTCTTGGTTGGAGTGGATCTAAGACAAAGAAAGCAAAAGAAGTTCAAAATATCGTCTTAGATAATCAATTTTGGAATGATTGCTTAATAGTTGTCAAAATTGTGTCTCCACTTGTACGATTGCTACGCATTGTGGATTCTGATGAAAGACCTTCTTTGGGTTATGTTTATGAGGGGATGATTAGAGCAAATAAAGCTATAAAAGAGACTTTTAAATATGTAAGGAGATTGTATCAGCCTTATATCTCAATTTTGGAAGAAAGATGGGAGCGTCAATTGCGTCAAGATATTCATGCTGCTGCATTTTGGTTGAATCCAATCTTTCAATATGATAAAGACTCTGTTTGCCAAGCACCGGATGTCATGGATGGGTTTATAACTATAATCAGTAACCCTCATATTGCACCGAACCATAGCAATATGATAACTGAATCTTCTACATTCCGAGAACGATTGGGTAGTTTTGGTAATGCTCTAAGCCAATCTTCTAGCAAAAATACAAGGCCAGGTATAATAGTATTTTAATAAAAAAAATTAACTAAGTTTTACATTTTCATCAATAACATGAAAATTGTTTTATTTTTTTCATGTAGATGAATGGTGGAGGTTCTTTGGACATAGTGCTCCTAATTTACAAAAGTTGGCTATAAGAATTCTTAGTCAAACATCTTCTTCATCGGGTTGCGAAAGAAATTGGAGTGTGTTCGAGAGAATACATACAAAACGGAGGAATAGGTTGGAGCATGAAAGGTTAAGTGATCTTGTCTATATACATTACAACCTTCGTTTGAAGAATAGGTATGTAACTAATTTATATGTTTTTCATTTATTTAATTGCTTTGAGACCTTATTATAAATTTGCAAATTGTTTTCTATTTGTAGGAACTTCAACAAGAGCAACTCTCTAGATCCTATTGATTATGAGTGTATTGACAAGATTGATTCTTGGGTTGTGGAGAATGAGCCTTCAAGGGAACCCGAACTTAATCTTGATGAGTTTGAAAATATGGTTGCTCAACAAGAAGAAGGGCAAGAACAAAGAGAAGGGCAAAATGAAGGTATCCATTATATTAATTATTATGACTAAGTAACTAATATGATTGCAATTTGCAACTTAGTTTTATGTTCTATTTAATGTTAATTATTTACAAACAATATGTTTTTTTGATAGATACACCAAATTGTGATGATGAGGATGTGTTGGTGGTTCAAGATGGAATTAATTTTTCATCTTTTGATATCAACCAAGGAAATGAGGGAAATGATGATAATGAATGAGACAAGTGAATATGAGATTCATAATTCATGAGAATAGTGTCTCTTTTTATTTTTCTTGCTTGTGTTTCAATTTGGTGAAGACATGACTTTCTTGTGTTGTTGTATTACATTTGGTTTTGTAATTTGAGAACATGAGTCTTTTTATCCATGTGGACTTGTTGGATTACATTTTGGTTTGTAATTTGAGAACATGAGTCTTTTTATTTTTGTTGTTGTTAATGGTGTTGGTGTTGTTGTATGCTTGTATTTTGTTGTTGTTGTTGTTGTTGTTGTTGCTTATTTGTATTTTATTTCATTCCTCACTTTTGATGTTGTATTTTGTTGCTTATTTGAATGAAATTGTTGGTGTTGTTGTTTTGTTGGTGATGAATCTGATGATGGTGGTGTGGTGGTGGTGTTGTATGTTTCTATTTTATTGTTGTTGTTGTTGTTGTTGTTGTTGTTGTTGTTGTTGTATAGTGTATACTTGTAATTTAGCTTTGCATTATGCCAATATGTAATTTTGTATCTTTTTTTATTATTGTATCTTTATTTTTAAAATTATTTTTTTACTTATTTTTTAATTTTTTAATTTTTAAATAATTATTTATTTGAAAAATAATTAATCCGGTTGGACCGGCCGGTCCAATCGGTTCAACCGGTTGGACCGGAACCGGTTGTCGGACCGGAACCGGTTGTCTAACCGGGTTGATAACCGGTCCGGTTATTAAAACATTGATGTTGGGTGTCAAGTGATTGTCTTGTGGTCTTTTGAGTGGGTTGTTAGTTCAGTACTATTTTATTTTTTGATTGGTGTTTTTGTGATGTAGTGTTTGTTTGTACTTGAGTCAGCTATTCTATATTGTGATATCAGTGAATAATATGTTCTTTTGTTGTTTTAAGATTTAATAAAATTTACTTTTTGGCTGGACCAAAAAAATAAAAATAAAAATAAAATAATGAGTGCATATACATATGACTTAAAAAAATAAAAATCATGCTAGATAAAATTTGATCTACCATCATTGTAATATGTTATACACATGACTTAAAAAAAAACCATGCTAGATAAAATTTGATCTACCATCATTGGAATATGGGATCAAAATTAAGCAAGATTATAGCATGCTCAAATACCAATTAACAATAATAAAAGAGTTTAGAAATAATAAAAACATCTAACTTTGAATTAGGTGTATGATATACCAACAGAACTTCAATGTTATGGTACTTCAACCCTAAGAAAGACAACCATCGCTTGCTTAGCATGTTCTGCAAAAGGCTATACTCAAATATCGCATTAGAGATAGAGATATGTAACTGAGTTTTTCTTAGGCAAGAAGATGAGAAAATGAAAGAGCTGACTTGGTGATGAAAAAATTAGATGGCAAAAATTAAGTGAACCCTAAGGAAAGATGGACTAGTGTTTATATAAACAAGAGTTTAATCTCATCCAACAATTTAAATTATGCTCGTTGGTGAGATATAGCTAATAACTGAAACCAATGTTGGATCTCATCCAACATTCATCAAATGATGATGAAGGTTGTGAGTTGTAATTGGGTCCCACTCAATAATTTGAGTATCAATAATTATTTTTCTTTGAAATCACAGTGGTTCAAATTTGGGACTTGTCTATATATTTAAAAAAATAAAAAATAAAATGAATCACCGTCACAATATTTCTCTATATACCAAAATATACAACAACATAGTGCATTCGTTGTGCTTAGTTTTTAAGTAGTTTTTAATTTGTATTAGGTATTTTAACTATTATTTTTTAAAATTTTTGAATTTTTTAACCTTTTTGTTTGTAAGATAAAAGGAATTTGATTTTTCACAATAATTCTAACAAATGAATAAATATTATTCATTGCAAATGAAATTACACATACAACTTTTATTAAATATCAATAAGCTAGTTGAAAAAATATTTATTAAAAAGTTAACAATAAATTGGGCCAGTTCTTGGGCCGAATACCGGCCCAACTTGATGAACAGCTCTCATCTGACCATTTCGTCTGCAAAAGCATTAATGAATCCCAATTCCGACACGGAACGAGTGATCGCATGGGTTGCTGCGGAGAAGACGACGAGCTCATCGCTCCCCTTCTCTCCCCTAACCCTAACCCTAATTCCTCATCCTCGCTTGCAGTCCTCTCCCCTCTCAATTCCAATTTCTCCGCTCTCCTTTCCGCCGATGTCCTCCGCTCAATCCTTGAGCGCTTGCCGCCGGCCGACCTTGCGCGGTCCGCTTGCGTTTGCCGCCTCTGGCGTGCCGTGGCGTGTGAGCGCGATGTGCAGGAACGGGCGTTTAGGGCGCCGTGGGGCGTGCGCTGTGTGGTGGGTTGCCCTTCTTCTTCTGCCTTCTGGCGCCACAATGGAATTGGGCGCTTTGCCATTTCCCATCGCCTCCGGCGTGGGGACACTGTCCCCGGCCTCGCCCTCAAGTACTCTGTTCAGGTACCACTCTTCTTCATTTGAAAAGTTCATTCTGGGATGCAATTGTGTGTGTGTGTGTGTGTGATATTTTGTTCTCATTACTTGAATTCGCTGATTTTCGTGCCCATGAGTTGGAAAGAATCATTGGCTTCTTTCATTTCGTTTTATTGATCATATTTTGTAGGAATTATTTGTGATCAAAAGATTTATTTTTCTACAAAATTGTTGTTGGGTATTGATGTTTTGATCCCCTTTTTTGTTTTTCTCTCGTTTGATTGGAGTTTTCCATTTTAGTCGAAAAGATGATACAGGTTAATAGTGATCTTGTATTATGTTACACCAAGAAAATTTGTGGCGGTTGTATTTGATGCGGGATTGTATGTGATGCATTTTTAGATACTTGGCGAATGCTGTCTTTGTCATTGACTGTTTGGTTGCAATACTTGAAGGTTAGATGATGCCTTATATATATATATATAAATTTAGAAAGTAGATTTGGGGGTATTTAAATATTACCCCTTTTGGTTGTTAGTATGCCTGAAAGAGTGCTTTCTGCTTGTCTTTTCATGTATGGTTTTTTTTTACCATAATCTAGGACTACATCAATTACTTCTTGATGGTGTTTTCTTGCACATAAAAGTCCTCTGGCCCTGTTTGGTTGCCATTGATGATTGCATTGCTGAATTTTGCATTATAAGTTTTTAAAGGTTTTGTGCATCCATTTGTGTCTATCTCTGCAAGGTAGTAATTTTTGTGTGTTCTTTTGCTTGTATCAGTTCATTAAGTTGTCATTTTTCTTTTGACTATGCTATTTGTTTAGTTAAGTTTAGTCATGGATTGGTATTTGCAGAATTGGATGACATTGAGAGCATAGCTTTGTTCCTTCCTTTTGTCGTTAAATGTTGATTCAATCTTTCGGTGAAAGCATAGCACAACAGGATGCCTGTCTATTCAAATATGACAGAACTGTCTTGACATATCATAAGATTTATCATTATTCATGAACTCAAAAATTAAAAGGAGGAGCAAATAAATGAAGCGTTGCTCTTGCCTTTTCAGTTTTAAATTGGAAAGTGAATGATTAAGATTAAATCAGAAGATTCATCAAGTTCAAAGTAATTTAATTTGCTTGTGAGACTGTCATTATCATTTTTAATCTCTAATTTTGTGTTGAAAGATAGTGTAGGACCTTTGCTCTCATTTGAATAACATTGATTGAATTGTTTGTATTTGACCTGGTGTGTTTGATGCCCATGGTTGCTTGAATAGATATTTGAGTTAATATCTCTGATTAAGGTTTGTAATTCTCCATTAGGTAGAATTTTTTTATCACTCCTTATATGACCAAATTTAAGCATTCATTTGTTGATGGAGATCATTAGAGTTTAAACCGAAAACAATGATGAGAGTCTATTGCACTGTAACATTTGCTATTTAGATGTGCCAGTCCCTTATGTCCCTGGATGCTTCCTTGCACAAAGATGGCTCCAATGTGTATATCTACCATTTATATCACCTACATCATGCAGTGATGACCGCATTATTGTACTTAGTACTCGACCAAGCTTTATTTGCTACCAATTATTTTCGACCCCTTCAATTGATTTGTCCTTAATCAGAATTTTCTTTATTGATTGCAGAACACAGATTGTTCTTGGATGATAATGTATAGTGTTGTACCCATTATTCTAATAAACCAATCGACCAGAAATTTCTATTAGGATTTTCTAGCAGAGGTAAAGCGATTAATGGAGAATTATAACTTTGAAGAGTTGATTTAGGTGTGCAAAAATGCTATTGGTGCAAAAGGTGAGGTAATGTTTGGCTGACACATAAAGACTTAAAGCTGCTTCTTGGTCTGCAAGGTATATATGACTAGGCAAAGCACTTTACTTCAGATTGGGAAGATTGAGTTTAAGTGGTGTGCTTTGAGTTTTTAATTAGGATTTTTATTCTTTGGTGGTTATGATCTTGTTCAACACAAGTATTCATTTCAGACTTTCTGGTGGACATGTCTGAGATGCTTTCATGTTTTTCTTCCGTACACTTGAGCACATGCTTTAGTGAACATGTAAAATGCTTTATGTTTGATGATAGGCAACCCGTTCATTTGCTCACATTCCTCATATTATTTTTCATATGTTATATAGCATTTGTTAGTTACATCCAATTTCCAGACCTTGGTACTCCAAAAACATGATCAAGTCAACTTTGTATTCACCTGAGCTAAGTCACTAACAATGGCCTACAACATAATTTAATTTGACCATGTGGTAGAGAAGGATGAGCAATCTTGACCTATTACACTATTGTCACTTTTGAGTTATATGCACATCAATTGTAGGTCTCCTTTTGACTTGAGCTCTATGCTCTAGTGGCAGTTGTAGTTAGGCAATTGCAATTGCTTTTATGGAAAATCTGGCAACTTCTCCTCTATAATGATGCATAATCAAATGTTTCAATTCTGAGGGTTGATCTGATGTTTAACTTAAACTATGGTTAACATGCCACCCCCTTTTACAGTGGTCTAACTTAATCTTGTGGCCAATCTATCTCTGTAATTCAACATTCATTGAGTAATTTTGGTATGCTAGGTTGTCTAGTGTTGACTTTTAGACAAGTTTGCTGGTTTAAATCGAATGACATTGATGATCTGCAATGCTAATGATTAATATTTTAGTTCTAAAAGATATACATTAAAGAGTTTTCTCAGTGCTATGGGTTTTCCTATCTTTTTATTTTAAGTTGTGTCCTCTCATTGATAGCTTTACTTCTCCTCGGATACCACTTGGTATTTCTTTTCTAAGATCTTGTGTTTTTGTGAGTGCAAATTATTTGTTTATGATGGTAATTGTAGGCCATGGACATCAGGCGGTTGAACAATATGATGAGTGATCATGGAATATACTCCAGGGACCGTCTTTTAATACCCATTAGCAAACCTGACCTTCTTCTTGACGCCACCTGCTTCATTGAGTTGGACACCTACGCGAAAAGAGAAGCTGCAGTGCTTTATCTTGAAGGTGGCCCAGATGGAAAAGGAGGATATTTGGGTAGGGCAATCACAGAAAGAGGCAAACGAAGGATACTCGATTCAGTGAAGCGCAGTATGCAAGTCGATGAAGGTACTGCTGAGTACTACTTATCTATTGCTAATGGTGATCCCAGAGCTGCCATTTTGCAATTCTCCGAAGATCTTAGCTGGGAACAGCAAAGAACAAGCGCCTGATCAAGGTAAACAAGGCACAGATGATTTAAATTCATGCTCTTATATGGTAGCAGCGCATGATCTGTTTCTTGGGTTTTAAAAGTGTAAATGCACATTCTACCTTATTTAGGAATTCTATTATCAGATCGTTATGCTTGCTGGTGATTTCTAGTGGCGCTGTGCACTGGCTGGAAAATATATGATTCTTGGATTGTATAGAAGCAAATATTGTTATATATATATATCGCCATGGATTGTGAATAAATGTAATTGTTTATATGGTTGTGTTTTTAAAATAATTCCAACAAGTTGAGTGGTATAGGATTCAAATAATGTTCTCTTTATTACTATTTGTTATTGCTCCGGTCTTCCATTGTTGCTCTGGCCTTCCAAGGTTCGTGTAATTAGCCTGGGAGACAAAAAGTAGAAAATATAGTTTTCCACCATCTTCAAAACTGGACCTCAGTTGGATTCCACAATTTTAAATCTTTTGCCTTTAAACTTCAAAACCCTGTTTAGATGTACCTTTGGAGATGTACCTTTGGAATTGTGCATATCACTTATTTGGCCCTGTAGCCATTTAAGATATTATTTGACATAAAGTGGAGTAAAAAGAAATTTCAGTCACTTGCTAGCCAGGATCATAATGTATATTGGGCTATACCTTGGTCTAGGCTCTTGAGAGAAATTTTGGTTTTAGTGAATTTTTTTTTCTAAAATGAAAAGAAAGTAAAAATAAAATATGGGAAAGTTTTAAAACAAATATAATTTGTTGATTAGCTTTCAGTGGACTTTCTTATATAATACATAAATTTCTCTTTTCTTTTAATGTATTCAATTATCTTTTCATTTATTCTATTGAAAATTTTGAGTGAGATCTCGACTGACGAGGGTTGGGGATTTACAATTTTTATCATCCCAATTAGGTCATGGGTGATGATAAGAAATATTGAGATAATCTAAGATTAACGTATAAAAAAAAAAAGACTTACAAGGAGATTTTACTCATCGTTGCTAAATCTCAAAACAAATTTTTCTAGTTGTTATTTTTTTTAATATTACCATCACATTAAAATGAAACAAAGACACATATAATAATTTTTTAGAAAACAAGGAAAGATAAATGTTGAGAAGTTAGAAACAACCCCCAAACGAAGTTGATAAGTAAGAAGCAACTCTTTGAACTTGTAACGCTATAGCACTTGTTGGCCCGGGCTTCCATGGTTAGTGTAATTAGCTTCTAAGATAAAAAGCTGAAAAAAGAGTTTTTCACCATCTTTGAAACTAGCTCCCAGTTAGATTCTAGAACTTAAAATCTTTTGCAATTAAACTTCATATCCCTACTCATATGTGCCTTTGGAATTGTGCGTCTTACCGGGCTCATAGGCATTTAAGATATTATTTGATAAAAAGTGGAGTAAAAATGAATTTCAGGCACTTGCTGGCCAAGATCATAATGAATATTGGGCTATATCTTAGGATGGGCTTCAGTTGAGGAAAAATTTTGGTTTTATTGAACTTTCTTTATTTTTTTTAAATAAAAAAAAAGTAAGAAAAAAGTATGGACAAGTATGAAAACACATATAATTTGTTGATTAGATTTCAGGGAACTTTCTTATATTATGCTTCAATTTCTCTATTTTTTTAATGTATGCAGTCATCTTTTCATTTATTTTGTTGAAAATTTTCAATGCACCCTCGACTGATGAGAATTGGTGATTCATCTTCATCATCATCCCAATTAGGTCATTGGTGATGATAAAAAATATTCAAACAATCTAAGATTAACATTTAGGTGATTTATGTCTTCTAGGTATGAAACCTAGACCTCCTTAATCATAAAATAAAGAAAATAAAAGAAGACTTGCAAGGTGATCTTAGTCATTGTTACTGATCTCGAAACAAGGTTTTCTAGTTGTTATTTTTTTTTAAATATTATCATCCCATTAAAATGAAGCAAAGATACATTAAATAATTTTTAGGAAACTAGGAAAGATAAATGTTGAGAAGTGAGAAACAAACCCCAAATGAAGCTAAGAAGTGAGAAGCAACTCTCTAGACTTATAAGGCTACAATGATTGTTGCTTCAGTCTTCCATGGTTCGTATAATTAGCTTCTGCCACAAAACATTGAAAACAGATTTTTTTTCATCTTCTTCGAAATTGGTTCCCTGCTAGTAGTACAAGCCATGGGTCGGGTAACCCATGCATTGGCCTAAACTCGGCCAAAAAAATATAGGATTTGTGTTTAGGAAAATTGCCCAAAGATCTAGGTTGAGCTCAAATATATAGGCACGATTGAATTTTGGGCTGGGTTTAGGTCTTGTGACTTTCAGCCTGACCAAGCCCGCCCTGAATATATATATATATATATATATATATATATATATATATATATATATATAGAGAGAGAGAGAGAGAGAGAGAGAGAGAGAGAGAGAAGATTATAAGATGTATAAAGAGTAGGCATCTTTTTAGATTGGTTTTTGTGCTTTAATATATATGTATAAGATGTAAAGATTTGTGCCTTCTCCTTCACTTTGGTTTTGTCATTTTTTACTTTGGTTGCATTTATTTAATTATGTGACAGAATATAAATGATGTACAAGTAGTTTATTTAACTATTTTCTATTATTTTGTAAGAATAAAATAAAATTTTGTTTATTTTTGGTCTCCGATAGGTTGGGTTGGGCCTAATGAAATTTCAAATCAGGACGGGCTTGGGCTAAAATAATTTGGCCCATTTGTGCCCAGTACAGACATGCCCGAAAATATGGTCTACTCTTTTGAGTCTAGCCCAGCGAAATCCAGCAGATGCCCAGTCCTACCAGCTACATTCCACAATTTTAAATATTTTGCCATTAAACTTCAAATCCCTGCTTAGAAGTGTCTTTGGAATTGCACTTATCATCTATTAGGCCCCTGTAAGATTTTAAAATATTATCTAACAAAAAGTGTAGTAAAAAGAAATTTCAGGTATTGGCTGGCTAAGATCATAATGCATATTGGACTCTATCTTGGGCTTGGCTTTAGTGGAGGCGAATTTTGGTTTTAGTAAATTTTCTTTGTTTTTTGTAAATTAAAAGAAAGTAAAAAAAATATTAAAAATCTTTAAAACAAATATAATTTTTTGGTTGTATTTCAGGGAACTTTCTTATATTATACTTTAAATTTTTCTTTTTTTTTAATGTATTCAATTATCATTTCATTTAAAACAAAATATTCAATGCACCCTCGACTGGCGAGGAATGGTGATTCATCTTCATCAACATCCCAATTTGGTCATTGGTGATGATAAAAAATATTCGGAGAATGTAAGATTAACATTGAGGTGATTTATGTTTTCTAGATGGGAAACCTAGGCCTCCTCAATCATGGACTAAAGAACACAAAAGAAGGCTTGCAAGGTGATCTTAGTCATTGTTGCTGATCTCAAAACAAGTTTTTCTAGTTGTTATTTCTTTTAATGTTATCATCACATTAAAATGAAGCAAAGATACATTGAATAATTTTTCAGGAAACCAGGAAAGATAGATGTTGAGAAATGAGAAACAAAACACAAATGAAGCTGAGAAGTGAGAAGCAATTCTCTAGACTTATAAGGCATAAGTGATTGTTGCTCTGGTCTTCCATGTTCCGTGTAATTAACTTTTCAGACAAAAAGCTAAATATAGAGTTTTTCATCTTCTTCGAAATTGGTTCCCAGTTGGTAGGATCGGGCATGGGTCGGTGACTCATGGGCCGACCAAAAAAAATATAGGATTTGTGCTTAGGAATGTTGCCCAAAGATCCATGTTGAGCTTAAATATACAGGCATGATTGAATTTTGGGCTGGATTTAGGTCTTGCAAATTTCAGTCCAGTTTGACCAAGACCGACCAGAATAACTAATTAAATAAATAATATGTACACACACACACATTATAAGATGCATAAAGAGTAGGCATCTTTTTATATTTGTTTTTGTGCTTTAATATATATGTATAAGATGTAAGGATTTGTGCCTTCTCCTTCACTTTGGTTTTGTCATTTTTTTACTTTGGTTGTATTTATTTAATTATGTGACAGAATATAAATGTTGTACAAGTAGTTTTATTTAACTATTTCTATTATTTGTAAAAATAAAATAAAATTTTGTTAATTTTTGGTCTCCGATAGGTTGGGCCTGCACCTAATGAAATTTCAAATGAGAGAGGGCTTGGGCTAAAATAATTTGGCCCATTTGTGTCTAGTCCAGACATGCCTGAATATATGGGATGCTCTTGAGTCTAACCCAGTGGAATCCAACCCATGTCCAGTCTCACTAGCTGCGTTCCACAATTTAAATCTTTTGCCATTAAACTTCAAATCCCTGCTCAGATGTGCCTTTGGAATTGTGCTTATCACCTATTAGGCCACTGTAGGATTTTAACATACTATTTGACAAAAAGTGCAGTAAAACAAAATTTCAGGTACTTGCTGGATAAGATCATAATACATATTGGGCTCTATCTTGGGCTTGCTTTAGTTGAGGAGAATTTTGATTTTAGTGAACTATCTTTGTTTTTTTTAAAAAAAATTAGAAGAAATAAAAGATATTGAAAAGCTTTAAAATAAATATAATTTGTTGATTATATTTCAGGGAACTTTCTTATATTATACTTTAAATTTCTCCTTTTTTTAAATGTATTCAATTATCATTTCATTTATTCTGTTCGAAAATTTTCAATGCACCCTCAACTGACGTGGAATGGTGATTCATCTTCATCATCATCCCAATTTGGTCATGGGTGATGATAAAAAATATTTAGAGAATCTAAGATTAACTTTGAGGTGATTTATGTTTTCTTGATGGGAAACCTAGACCTCCTTAATCATAGAATAAAGAACACAAAAGAAGACTTGCAAGGTGATCTTATTCATTGTTGCTGATCTCAAAACAAGTTTTTCTAGTTGTTATTTTTTTAATATTATCATCACATTAAAATGAAGCAAAGATACATTGAATAAATTTTCAGGAAACTAGGAAAGATAAATATTGAGAAGTGAGAAACAAAACCCAAATTAAACTGAGAAGTGAGAAGCAACTCTCTGGACTTATAGGGCTACAGTGATTGTTGTTCTAGTCTTCAAAAACTGAAAACAAAGTTTTTTCATCTTTTTCGAAATTGGTTCCCCGCTGGTAGGATTGGCCATAGGTCGGGAGACCCATGGGTTGGCCCAAACCCAGCCCAAAAAAAAATATAGGATTTGTGTTTAGGAAAGTTGCCCAAGGATTCGAGTTGAGCTCAAATATATAGGCATGATTGAATTTTGGGTTGGGTTTAGGTCATGTGAATTTCAACCTAGTCTAACCAAGCTTGCCCGGAATAACTAATAAATAAATAATATATATATATAATGTAAGGATTTGTGCCTTCTTCTTCACTTTGGTTTTGTCATTTTTTTACTTTGGTTGTATTTATTTAATTATGTGACAAAATATTAATGTTGTACAAGTAGTTTTATTTGACTATTTTTATTATTTTGTAAGAATAAAATAAATTTTTTTTTTTGGTCTCCGATAGGTTGGGCCTGGGCCTAATGAAATTTCAAATGAGGGAGGGCTTAGGCTAAAATAATTTGGCCCATTTGTGCCCCAGTCCAGAAATGCCTGAATATATGGGCTCCTCTTTTAAGTATAGCCCAGCGGAATCCAGCAGATGTCCAGTCCTACGAGCTGTATTCCACAATTTTAAATCTTTTGCCATTAAACTTCAAATCCCTGCTCAGATGTGCCTTTCGAATTGCGCTTATCACCTACTAGGCCCCTGTAGGATTTTAAGATATTATTTGTCAAAAAGTGCAGTAAAAAAGAAATTTCAGGTACTTGTTGGATAAGATCATAATGCATATTGAGCTCTATTTTAGGCTTGGCTTCAGTTGAGGAGAATTTTGGTTTTAGTGAACTTTCTTTGTTTTTTTTAAATTAAAAGAAATTAAAAAATTGAAAAGCTATAAAACAAATATAATTTGTTGATTATATTTCAGTGAACATTCTTATATTATCCTTTAAATTTCTTCCCTTTTTTAATGTATTCAATTATCATTTCATTTTATTCTGTTGAAAATTTTCAATGCACCCTCGACTGACGAGGAATGGTGATTCATCTTCATCATCATCACAATTTGGTCATGGGTGATGATAAAAAATATTCATAGAATCTAAGATTAACGTTGAGGTGATTTATGTTTTCTAGATGGAAAACCTAGACCTCCTTAATCATAGAATAAATAACATAAAAGAAGACTTGCAAGGTGATCTTAGTCATTGTTGCTGATCTCAAAACAAGTTTTTCTAGTTGTTATTTTTTTAATATTATCATCACATCAAAATGAAGCAAAAATACATTGAATAATTTTTCAGGAAGCTAGGAAAGATAAATGTTGAGAAGTGAGAAACAAACCCCAAATGAAGCTGAAAAGTGAGAAGCAACTCTCTAGACTTATAAGGCTACACTGATTATTGCCCTAGTCTTCCATGATTCGTGTAATTAGCTTCTTAGACAAAAAGTTAGAAACAGAGTTTTTTACCATCTTCGAAACTGGCTCTCAGTTGGATTCAACATCTTAAAAACTTTTGCCATTAAAGTTTAAATCGTTGCCCAGATGTGCCTTTGGAATTATGCTTATCAACTATTAGGCCCTATAGGTTTTTAAGTATTATTTAACAAAAAAGTGGAGTAAAAATTAATTTCATGTACTTACTTGTCAAGATCATAATGCATATTGGGCTCTATCTTGGATGGGCTACAACTTAGAAAAATTTTGGTTTAAGTGAACTTTCATTATTTTTTTTAAATAAAAAAATGTCCAAAAAAAATATATGGAAAACTTTTAAAACAAATATAATTTGTTGGTAAGATTTTAGGGAACTTTCTTATATTATGCTTAGATTTATCTTTTCTTTTAATTTATTCAATCATCTTTTCATTTATTCTGTTGAAAATCTTAAGTGCACCCTCGATTGATGAGGAATGGGGATTCACCTTCATCATTATCCCAATTAGGTTGTGGGTGACGATAAAAAATAGACAATCTAAGATTAACATTTAGGTGTGGTTTTATAGGTAGAAAACCTAGGCCTCCTCAATTATAGAATAAAGTAAACAAAAGAATATTTGGAAGAAGATCTTAGTCAATGTTGCTAATTTTAAAATAAGTTTTTCTAATTATTATTTTTTTAATATTATCATCACATGAAGTGATTGATTATTATTATTACCATCATCTTTTTTCCATGTATTTCTTTATATAATTGTAAAAAAGAAAAAAATACTTCAGTTCTCATCTATATATATATATATATATATATATATATATATATATATTGGGCAACTTCACATCCTCTTTATCAACCTTGATCTTCAACCTCCTTTTTCTTCTTTGATCTCCAAGTTCGGGTTTTTTTTTTAAATTTTTTTAAATTTTTCTACTTCTACTTCTGTTCCACAATTTAGAATTTTTTAAAATTATCATAATTATTTTTTTCCATATAAGCATATACATTCCAACAAATCTGTAGAGAATGTACAATAATTAGTAAAATTGAAATCAGGCAACCCAAGAAATTTAAAGACAACTTTCTCCTAATTTTTATCTTATCATCCATGCAAGCACGTAACTATATATTTAAATACAATAATTTAATATTATTCCTAACGTATAAAAAACAACAGACTTGTCGTACAAAATATGAAAACAATAAAAAATTAAGAAAAATAATAAATGTCAAAAAATAAAAATAAAAAATAAAAAAACAATGCCACGTCAGATTCCCTGTTTTTCTGCAGCGAATATCCGTAACGTGCTCTCAAAACGAAATCAACGTTTTTTTTTTTGTGGTTTTCTCTCTTCGATCCTTCCCATTTCCCTCGAACTCCATCTCAATCCTCTTTGAATCCCTTACCAGATCTCGGTGTTTTTCTCGATTTGGGATTGCGCTTTGGCTTCGGAGGATGGGTTCTGGCGATTCGGCAACCCTAAATACCTTGCCTGATGATGTCCACCCCTCGATTTTAGGTGAGCATTGGTGTTTGTTTGTTTGTTTTCGTGAGTTTCTCTCTTTTATGGACCTATGTATGATTTTTCCTAGGAAGAGGTGGGTTTTGATTTGAATGTTGTTGTTTGAAGGGTTTCAATGTTGATTTGGGAATTTAGGGCATGAATTTTATCTGTTTTGTTCATGATCTTAGTGTTTTCGATGGATTAAATCTATTTTTTTCTTGCAAGTTCTGCAATTTTTTTGTTACAATTGACGCCATTTTTTGGATTGTGGCTGGGTGCTTTGAAATAAGAGGATGGAGTTCTACATTTTAAATGCAAATTAAATTAGTGATTGGAGCAAGGTTGATGTTTTATAATAAATTGTTATGGTGCATAAAGAGAAAGGAAAATCGATGTGACTTTTGATAGAACTGAATGCAATTGTGTTATGTATTTGATGTATAAGGTATTCGGTATCTTTAGATATCTATATATTCGTAATTAATTTTAGGGTTTGGATTGTCATGGTCACTTACTGCTTATGTTGTGCGGAATTTGTTATATTACGTTTATTGCTGGACCTTGTTTGATTGGGCATTTGGAAAGTAGGATTTAGCAATGCTGAGTACTGCCTTTCTATAAAGAAAGGTATAACTAAGATTCATTTTGCATGCTTCTTGGCTGATTGTTCATGTTATCCATAACCATTATTATATGGAATCAGCAAAAATTTAATTTTGAGGAGACCATTTTTTTTCTCCCAAAATATCAATTATATCAGTGAATAAATGGATCACATTTTTTACTCTAGCTACATGGTGCCAAATTTCTGGTTTTGTTGGACTAATGACATTTAATATATTAGGGTTCTAGACCTTGAATGGCCTTGAATCTTTTTATTGAAGGAATGAATGATGGAAATTTCAATCTCGTTGGCAATATAGGAATAAAAATGATATGGTGAACATGAGTCTTGCTATTTTAGCTTTACTCAAACGCATGGCTTGAGTTCAAGATTTTAGATAGTTGATGCCTTACTGGGTTTCAAGCTTAGTACATCCTACTCAGTTTTATTTCTGGGATCCAGCATATGTAGGTTTAAATATTATTTTTAAAAATTTTATTTTATGAGCATAAATTATATATTATATGTATATTTCTTCAATTTGACTCGGTTTACGGCCAGTAAATTTGGGACGGGTCAGAATTTGTTTACAATTTATACATCAGGGATAGTATAACAAAGTGGTGTATTCTAGTAGCATCAACCAATTTGGTCCAGTTGTTGATCAATAGTGCCTTAGTTATGATGAGGAATTATTCCCCATTATAGACTCATATGTTATAACAATTCTAAGTGTACCCATTCGTGCGCATACGTAGTACATATGTGACATGGTGGTGCTTCTATAACAAAACTACTTTATGATTTTTAGTTGCATTAAAATTTGTTTGTTTTTGTTTTGTTTTGTTTTTTGTGATAAATGTGCTTGTTTTTGCAGAACTTCGTGAGAGGCATCAATTGGAATTACAGAATTTGACATTGACAACACAACCATTCAGAACATTACAACTTTTCATTTTTTCTACTTTGATACATCTTAAAAGATCATTTCTCTATGTCTTGATGAAAGGAAGCAGGTTTATGCTATTAAGCATGCTTATAGTGGGTTTCAGTGTTCTCTTCATGACTACTAATGGTTCTCGTGAAAAGGTATTTGCCTTCTTGTTTTTGAAGCTTTTCTTTTGGTAAGAGAATTTCTGGAGGTATAAGTAATCTCCTTAATTTCTTAAGAGATTTTCTCTCTTTTAGAGGAAGCTAAATTTTCCTTTTGCTAATGTTAACCATATAGTTAGTGACATGGTCTTTCTCTTTGAACCTCCTTAGACATTATTTTTGTCAGCATGCATACTGTTGGAGGCATCATTGTATTCTAGTTCCAAATTTAACATTGTACTGTTTAAACTATTATTGTGAATTCTCAAATGACCATCCAACTCCACATTTTGCGTCTTCAAAGAGTTTTATAGGCTTGCTAACATGTTAAATGTTGCATGATGCAGCATTCTCAGGAGTTCCTGAACTATTTTAGATTTGTACTATGGTGGGTGGCACTTGGAGTGGCATCTTCTATTGGACTGGGTAAGTAGGATTAAAACCAGGGACCTCCCTATTTAACTCTTGATATAATTCATGGGTGCTTTTCAGGCAACTTGTGTACATTAAGCATTATCTGCTAATGCCTATTGCTATGGGGTGTTTTTTTTTTTCACATGGTAGCTTCATTCCTTTCAAGCTATTCCTATCTTTATTTCTTTATCCTCAAGCTCTGGACTGATGTGAAACAATGATGACTTTGAAGAGATATCCTTTGATATACCTAGAGAATGCCACTGGACATTAGACAAAAGCTCACCAAATAACCTGTATTTTCAGTTTTGGTAGCAGTTACATATGTGTGCTGGAGTTGTTCTTTTTGATAATCATATTTTCATTTCTATTAAATGTTATGTTGAATCATATCCACATGCATAAATATGAACATTTTGTACCTGAGAGATGGTAATTAGCTTTTGGTTATTTCTTACAGGATCTGGCTTGCATACATTTGTACTGTACTTAGGACCCCATATTGCCTTCTTTACTATCAAAGCGATGAAGTGTGGTCGTGTTGATCTGAAATTTGCTCCATATGATACTATTCAGTTAAAAAGAGGCCCATCATGGCTTGAGAAGGACTGTGCTCAATTTGGACCTCCATTGTATCTACCGTCTGCTGGCTCACTTGTAAAGATACCTGTCAGCATCATACTTCCTCATGTTCAGCTGGAGGCTGTTCTTTGGGGAATTGGGACTGCCCTCGGGGAGCTTCCTCCTTACTTTATCTCAAGTGCAGGTGCCATTTCATGTCACATGTTGCCCAAAAAATACACTTGATTTTTTATTCTGTTTCATTTTTACCATACTTTTCTATGTTAATAAACAGATATATAGCCTTTCAATTCAGCATCATTTTTTCCCTTTTTTTCCCCATAAGCTCTCAATCATAGGCATTCTTCTTACAACTTCTTCACACATTGATGTAGACATTTTCCTTAACTTTTTTGAACCAGGACTAGTCCTATCTCCTATCTTTTGTTTTCACAGCAGGGTTAAATACATGTGTTAATTTTGGGGGCTTGTTATGTTGTTGGAACAATTTTATTGATATATTTTATTTGTCATTGATGTCATGTTCATGTTATGTCATGAAAGTTAATTCTATCCAAGAGATGGAATTCCTTTGACTCAGATATCTTTGAAGAATCTAGAATAACATATCTTTGTGAAAGAGAAAAATAATCAACTTAGGGTAGTTGTTACTCACATTTTAATCTTATACCCAATTCTTTCTGTTTTTAAACCAAGTTGACCCAAATTTGACTTAAATAAATGCTAATTAAAATAAATGGTTTAAATTAAATTTATATCATTATAATTAATCATTAGTATATTAATACTTTCAAAATATTAATTAATTAAAGTTAGTTATTTAATTAATTAAATAAATCTTCTAGAAAAATCCATTTATATTGTAAGTTATTCCTTGGATGGTGTTTGGTTGAGGGGATCACTTATTTAAAGCCAATAAAGCTTAGTGAATCAATCAGATCAATAATCAAGATGACATTTAATGTCAGATCTTATACAAATTATTAGTGGTGGAACTTATTTTAGGGCTACTCATCCATTTCGTTCTTGTTCTCATTGTCAACATTTTTCTTTATTATTTATTACTACTACTACTACTAATCCAAAATGTACTGCAGCTCGCTTGTCTGGAAATAAATTAGATGCTATGGAGGAACTGGATACTTCCTCAAAGGATGATGGATTTGTTTCTGCCTTCCTGAAACAGCTCAAACGATGGTTCCTTAACCACTCTCAGCATTTAAATTTCTTCACAATACTTGTACTTGCTTCGGTTAGTTCTTGCACTGTCCTTTGTGACCTTAGATTCATGGATTTTAAATAGTCAGCATTGTTTATCTTAGTTTCAAAGAAATGAATATCTGCGGAATACTAATTATTTGAAGAGTGCTTTCCTCAAGGGATCTACTTGCTTGAACTAATCAAGAAATTATACGTCTTTATTTACTACTTTTATAGCTTAATAGGTAGGCTGCCTAGTGCTTATGTTATTGAGTAAAACTTGATTTGTTTTCGTCATTGGAGATCATTCCGTGTTTCACTTGCAAGTATTCCATTTGTTAGAAAGCATGGGCATACCTTGTCATCCTTGCTCATTGTTATTTTAATGTTCCTGGTCCTACAAAGTAATGTAATTATTAAACTGTATATTTTTTCACAACAATTTCATTCTCTAATATTGTATATTACATGAATTTTAAAATTGCCAGAACTAGGAACCAGAGTCTGGTAAAGAAATTAGGAGAAAACAAAAAGTATGCAGGAAGGGGTGTATGGGTTGAGTGTATTGAGGCTATTTTCTATATCACCTCTCAACTAGCAGTATAGCATTGCATTTACTAAGCACGGCAAACGCCTATCCACAAAAATGTCAATCAGCTTGAAATTTTTTGTATGTTAGTTTGACTTCTCAGCTACTGTGTAATAGATTGCATTGGCTGTTGAAATTAAGTGTTGTGACTGCTTATATGTCACATATGCTACTTGACGTAACCGTGCCTGATTCAACTTATTCTGTTACTTTTAGTTGACCTATTTTAGTTAAATGAAAATTGTTGCTTCTTTCAATGTGCCAGAATCTGGAATTGTTTGTCTAGATTATATTAGGTGCACTGCTTTTAAGTGCTCCCTGATCAAAATTGGTGGTAGGGTGTTGTTTGAGTGACTGCAATTAGGAGTTGTGATCATGTCTATTTCTACATCACCATTCCACTTAACATGGCTTGATCTAATTGAACTTATTCATTGTTAAAGATCGTAAATGGCAATTAATGCTTCTTACACTTCCTTACATGCTAACAGGTGCCTAACCCACTCTTTGACCTTGCTGGGATCATGTGCGGTCAATTTGGTATTCCATTTTGGAAATTCTTTCTTGCAACTTTGATTGGGAAGGCAATAATTAAGACCCATATTCAGGTTGGTCATTTACCTTTCATACTTATGGCGAAATTGTTGGTAATTTTGTACTTGACCTTTGGTATTCTGTCTTTTCTGTCCCTGTGATATTTCAATATTCATATAAAGCTCTTAATGTAAAAGGTGAAAGTTCATAATTGTGTGCTTCTCCAACTTGCTGGAGTTGCTTCTGTTGCTAAATTATAAAATTCTGAAAGTTAAGCATTCAAATGAATAATTTGGGGACTTCTTGAAAATGCAGTTCTTGATAGCAAATTCAGAGATTTTCTGCCAACAGTTTTAACTGATATTAGTTTCTTCTGAAGCCTATTTTTCCATGTTTTTTAATTTTTTGTGCCATTGCAGACTGTTTTTATCATCTGTGTGTGCAATAACCAACTTTTAGAATGGGTGGAAAATGAGTTATTTTGGGTGCTCGGCCTTTTTCCTGGCTTCTCTTATATGCTCCCAAATATCATTACAAAATTGCACCTGGCCAAGGAAAGATACTTATCCGCTCCAGCTCCAGTGACTGCTGCTGTCTCAGATATTCAGGTATTTTTCTTCATTTCTTCACAACCACATGATTTGGTTTAAATCTTTTGATATCCATCTTGTTTGAGCCTTCTGGTTGCTAAACAGCTTTTTGTACCCCTTTCTTTAGTAGCATCTAATTTCGTCAATTGGTTCTCATGTTCAGGGGGAAAAGCGATGGAACATGTCCTTTTCTTTAATCTGGAACTCAGTGGTTTGGCTCATGCTGGTGAACTTCTTTATCAAAATAGTGACAGCTACAGCACAGAGTTATTTAAAGAAGCAACAAGACATGGAACTAAAAAAGCTCTTGGAGTTGAAGCAATCTAACGAAGATTAAGTTGCGCCTTTTTCAAGAGGTGATATATTATGTTTGTCCTGTTCAAGCGACACAAGTTAGATAATGTTCTATTTTCTGTGTCAAAATTCATGATTCTTCTTCGCCAACAACATACTCCGTTTGTGAATATGGAACAGGAATGAAAAATCAGTGAAAAGCTGATAGCAGGTTTATTTATTGTCCTGCTGTGTTGTTGACTGAACATCATTGTACTGTTTACTTGTTGAAACAGAATATAATTGTTCATCAGGCAATATCAACAAAATTATTTCTTGTTCTTAGTGTTGTTGAATGTGCTACTTCATGATCGGCATATGTAATTTGTTAAAAAAAAAAAAAAGAAAAATAGCATTTAGACATTTTAAGTTTGATCGGAAGTATAGAGATCGAATAATGTCAATTTGGTATATTCAGATGGTTTTTTCTGAAAATTAAATCACACAATGGAGCTATGAAGAAGATGAATAGTTATAACATAATTGTCAGTATGTTTTCTACTGCCAAACTGTTAAAACCATTTTTAGGGTGAGGCAAATGAGAATGATGGTTGAATCATAAAATTTCCATTTTAATCTCACAAAATAATGTATAATAAAGAGTAGAGCGGCAAGAATATATTTTTTGATTAACAGTGCTTGGATGCAATACTTGCATATTCTATGATAGTTGTTATTCTAGACCCAATTTTGTTTATTGCAGTCCATGTGAATCTTATTTATACTCTTTTGCTTATTGCGGTTCCTTACGGACGTAAGCATGGGTTGTATTGACTTGGAGATGAAAAGTCGCAAGCCTTACAAGTAGCTTAAGGGTGTAATTATGGCCCATATGAGTATGGTCTTCTATCTTGGTCTTATGGTTTAGCTTACAACAATAAACCTTAAATAGTAAGTACTTTTTTCTACGGCTTGCAACCAAGATTATGGGCATAAGCCCTGGCCCTAAACTCTCCTACCTAACCTTTACAGCCAAGTTTACGAGTGGTAATTGATAGTGAATAAGCGTGTTTTTAAATATTATAAATCGTCAAACCCCTGACCCTGGACAACTCAATCGGAGATCTTGATGTGCTCGACCCGACATGACACTGTAGCACCATGCCTAAGCCTAAGCCGTCCCTAGCCCTTTAACATCTTTTTGTTTATTTATCCATGATATTTGTGTTTAAATGTTTAATTCTGTTGAATAAGATGTACTTAAAACCAATATGATATATGGGATAATTGTCCATGGCAATTGATGATTTTTGATTTGTTTGTGTTTTCTTTTTCATGGTTCATAAAACATATATATATATTTTTTAAAAATTACCAGATGTTTTGGTAGATGAAGATAATTTCATGGAAGACACTACCATCCAAATTGAGGCACAGGAAGACTTAAATTCAGTGGAGGTAGACCCGACATAGTTAAGTGAACTTTTTGCTTCAGAGGATGGAGACATGGACGTAGATGGTATAGGGGGTTTTGAGATCAGTCACCAAATAGTACTAGCTTCAATTACTGGTCTTATTTGTAGAAGTGACAGAAGAAGGCTACACCCTAGAATGAAGAAACAAGGTTCCTTCCTCACCTGCTTAGATTTGCCAAGAAGAGGATACCAAAAGACCCAAGAGAAGGCACACCCTCTTTAAATAATTCCACTTTTAATTCTTGGTCTGATGCTCAATTACTAAATTATAGTAATTCTTGTGGTGTAAAATTCTTGGGTTCTCCTTGTCATAAATCTAAATGCTTTGGTATGATTAGACAATAAAAAGCAGAAAGAACTACTACTTCTTCCCAATTGACAGGGTCTTCCTCAAGACTTGTCAATCAGAACCCCAATCCTTCCTTATGAAAATTCTTTCCTGGAATGTAAGAGGACTGGGAAGGCCTTCCAAGAGCCACCTTGTTAAAGATTTATTGATTTCCACAAAAGCAGACATTGTATGCTTATAAGAAATCAAACTTAAGAACTTCACTGTTCAACGTGGAAATCAATAGGTGGTTGCTTCTTAGATTCTTTTGATTATATTCCTGCAATTGTCATTGTAGGAGGCATAGTAATGGCTTGGGATAACACTCGAGTTATCCCTAATTCATAAAGGGACTTTCTCTCTTACACTGAACTTCTTGAATCGATCAGATAACTCAACTTGGACTTGTTCAACTGTCTACGGGCCTAATTCTCGTTCCCTCAAAAGTGATTTCTGGAATGAAATACGTTTTGTGAGTAATTTACGTACCTCTTCTTGGGTTATTTGTGGATATTTTAATGCAGTTTTCTCCATTAATGATAAAAACAAAGGCCTTCCTAATCTAGGAGATTTAATTTCTCCTCAAACTCTACTTGAGGATATTAGGCTAATAGAGCCGCTTCTTCATGGTCGAGGATATACTTGGACTAACGGCCAATTAGACTCTATTCGGGTTCGGTTAGACAGGTTTTTTCTCTCTCATAATTGGTCTTCCAATGTTCCTAGATTATGTCAATTCTCTTTCCCCAGATTGGGGTTAGACCACGCCCCAATTTGTCTGGATTTTGGTGCCCATACTTCAAAACCCTGGATCATTCACTTTAAAAAATCCTGGTATACAAATGAGAACTTGGGTGCACTCTTACAAGATTGGTGGACAGAGCTCAACCTGGAAGGTTGTAGTGCTTTTATTCTTTCTAAGAAATTAATCCACTTAAAAGATAAGCTTCGTCTTTAGGGCTTCAGAGACCTATGGGTCTCTTAGGTTAAAGAAGAATGCACTTCTATTGGAACTTGACTCTCTAGATTCCTATGGTGAAAGTAGACCTCTTACTAGTACTAAATCTGAACGTCTTGCTCATTTAAGGTCGGAACTTTTCTCCATTTTACTTCAGGAGGAATTATATTGGAAACAATGTTCCAGGATTACTTGGCTCAAAGAAGGTGATTCCAACACCAAATATTTCCATTTGGTGGCTAATGGAAGATGCAATAAAAATTTCATTCATCGTATTTTCCACGATGGAGCTTGGGTCGAAGGAGTTCTAAATCTAGGAAAGATTTTCACAGAATATTACCGACGTCTTCTTGGGTCTTCTAGATCATATCATTTCTTTTTGTATTGGAATCATCTATTTTCTTTTAAAGACCTCTTATAAGTTGATAGCCCTTTTTCAGTTGAAGAAATCAAATAAGCTACATTTTACTTGGGGGCATTTAAGGCCCAAGAACCTGATGTTTTCCTCATGTTTTTTTCCCCAAAAACACTGGGATCTTGGTTCAAGACTTTGTTATCAAACTTTGCTTTGATTTCTTTAAGGGTAGGGTGAACCTAGAACTGCTAAACTGGATCAATACTGCTCTTATCTCCAGAGAAAGTCAATGATTTTTGTCTCATCAGTCTCATCAACTATTCTTGCAAAATAATTTCCAAATTACTTGCTAATCATTTTAGTTGAGTAATCAGTACACTTATAGATGATTCCCAATCAACCTTCATGAAAGGCAGGTGTATTGCAGATAACATTGTCACCGCTCAGGAATTGATCTTCAATCTCAAAAAACAAAAAGCTTTTAGGCTATGCCTTTAAAGTTGATTTTGTAAAAGCCTTTAATTCCCTATATTGGAATTTCCTTCTGGATGTGTTAGCAGCCCGGAGTTTTGGACCTCGTTGGATTTCTTGAATTCATAACATTCTGAGCACCGCGAAGGTTAGGGTCCTAATCAATTGTGCTCCTTATGGATACATCCATTGCAAGAAGGGATTAAGGCAAGGGGATCGGCTTTCTCCCTTGCTCTTCGCTCTAGTGGAAGATACCTTGAGTGCAATGTTCACGCATGCACTACGCTATAATGTCCTATTCGGGGTACCTCTTCAGCACATAGGGAACATTTGTCACCTATAATACGTATATGATCTCATTATATTTACAGCTGGTGGGAAGGAATATCTCCAAATCATGAAACTAATTCTTTACCTTTTTGAAGGATCTTCAGGCCTCACCATTAACTATTCTAAAAGCTGTCTGTATTCCATAAATTTTGGTTTTTAACCAAATACAGCCTCAGCGGCAATACTCAATTGTAAAAGGAATTGTCTATCTCTCACTTATCTGGGGGTCCTATTTTCGGGCAGATGCCCAAATTGTCAGGACTAGCTGAAACTTATTTCCATGGTTCGAGCTAAGCTTACAACCTGGAAAGCAAATTACCTTTTCTTAGGGGATCATCTTACTCTCCTTAATTCTATACTGACCTCAATCCCAACATACTGGATATCTGTGTTCAAACTATTAGCTTGGGTAGTTAAAGAGATAGATAGGATCTGAAGAGACTTTCTTTGGAAATGACCGGAGTTGGGATCTAAGGGTATTCACCTACTGTCTTGGAAAAGAATCTGTAGGCCTTGAAAAATGGGAGGATAAGGGAATTCTAAATATCCATGAATTTAATAAAGCCTTTCTAGGTAAATGGTGGTGGAAAATCTATATTGGTCGGAAAGGATGTTGGTCCAAAATTCTTCATTTTAACTACTTCAACAGAGGACCTCCAGCACCATTTTTCACTCATCACCTAAAAAAAAAATCATTCTTTTGGGCTGGAATCATACAGACTCTACATTCTTTCATATTTTGTTCCTTGATTACCATAAAAAACGGTGCCTCAACATTTTTTTGGTATGATAACTGGTTAGAAAAAAAAGCTCCGATATATTTGGCCTGATCTATTTAATGATTACATCTTCCATTGGATTATGATAAGTACTTGCATATACATATTTTATTGTATGTTTTACATGTATTAAGCATCAATTTTATTAGATTTTATGGCTCAAAGTGTATTTGGTGTTCTTTTGTGTAAATAGGGTAGTGAAGGCACGAAGAGATAAAATAAAGCAAAGATAGGTTATGGAGGCATATATTAGGGTTCTTTTGCATGACACAATGACCAAGACATAAGCCGTGCTTATACAAATGAGAGTATCTTCCAGCTTGTGCGAAGAGATTTTAAGTCAATTCATGAGTTGGAAGGGCAAAAAGGTAGTCATTTTCTCATGTTCTAGCTTGTGCGAAGATTTTAGGAGTTCTCCCAACATTTTTTAATCAACAGGAAACCACGTGACATACTATACAGGCATGTGGCTGACAGTGTGGCCTCGAGAAAGAAGTTTTCTAGAAGTTGTTGTTCATGAGCACTGTAGCAGGTTACTGTTAACAAATGTTGTAACATGTTATTGTTCATAGTTTATAGCTGGAAGCCAAATTCGACATGGTGGTGTGGGTGTCTATGTGGAAATTCCACATGGGCAGGTGGCCGTGTGAGTGGCCGTGTGAAAGCCATATTCTAGATTATAAAAGGGCTACTTGAACAGTTTTCATCTATCATTTTGCCTATCTTCTCAAAAGAGGTCGGCTAAGGTTTGAGGACGTCTTTTCCCATTAACGGAGTGCTTCTATGCTGCTCTTCATCTAATCATTCCGAGGATAGCTATTTGGGGAGCCACTGACAACATCGATTCTGAGAGGTGTGCCCTAGGCTTGACGGAGGGATCCTTGGAGAAGATGAAGTGAACATTGGAGACCATCAGCACCGATCAGAAGGAGGTTATTCCTATGGATTGCATTTGTTTTCATTCATATTTTGATTTGACATTGTTTTGCTCCATGGAGAGCTAAACCTCCAAAGGGAGTATTTGGACATGTAAACACTAAGATTCATTGTTTCATTGAATTTTATTGTGTTTCTTTTAATTGAAGAATTTAATATGAGTTTCAATCTTACATGTTTATTTATTGATTTTCCTTTAGAGTGACACTAAGCTTGAGAGCTAAATCTAATCATCTTAGTGACTAATGCCCATCATCGCTAGGATTAGATTTACAAAGGTTGAAGAGGGTGAATCGAGAGGTAGCGAAGCGTCTCCTTTCCCATGCGGTTTGGTTTACCGTACCTCCGTATTTCAAAAGCTCTTAGCAATCATATGTGGTGTGATACATCGAGAGCATCCTCTCGGTAGTGACCTCATATAGGATTAGGGATCTTTTTCTTAGACCAAAGGTTTTGATCTAGTTCTAGGAATAGGGTTTATTACTTGGGATCCTTAAAATTCCAAGCAATAATATATGGTGTGATGCGTTGAGATAGTTCTCCGTCGGGACCTCGTAGGGGACTAGTCACCAGTTGGCCTAGGTTAGGGATCAATGTGTGTTTGGATTACCCCGACTCAATTATTCTTAATTAGGGAGGCACAATATTAGTCTTGTACTTAACTTAGAATTCTAGGGGAAGCATTGTTTGGGTACTCCACTTTTTATTGATTGGTTTCTCTTCCTTGCTTATTGCTTGTTTAATTGTTGTTTTCATTTGATAGCATCTTGATCACACCACTCATTGATTTGATTTGGCTATTTAATGAAGTTTAAGTTGTTTCTAATTTCCTATTCCTTGTGGATTTGACCACTCGACCCATTGGGTACATTATATTACTTGAGTGACCCGTGCACTTGCGGACACACACAAGGGGTGTGTCATATTACATACAATTAGCAAATTCAAACAAGCAATTATCGATTAAGAGATGATGTTTATAACAACCTCTCCTCCTGATTTTCAACGGATATGTTTGTTAATTCTAGATTGTAATAGTAAGCAAGATGATCTGAAAACCTAGTCCTTAGAAAACAACAATAATTATATAGTTCGCTCATATTATAAATTTCTCATGGATGGAGGTGTGTGTAGCTCACTGTACCCACCCTTCTGGGGCTCTGAATATCCTAGCAAAATAACTCTTTTTTGTTGGCTATGTGAAGATAAAATTCTAACACTTACCAATCTAGCCATGAAAGGTTGCAACCTTCAGAATGCCATTGATACTTGCATATTGTGTCACAAAGGTCCTGAAATAGCAGATCATCTCCTACTAAGGTGTGATTTTGCAACATGCATCTTGGCAATTTTCCATCAAATTCCAAACCTTGATGCTCATCCTTATTCAATTTCAGATGTTTGGATGTCTTGGATTCCATCCATTGATGTTAGACACTAAGTTCTTTGAGATCTACTTTCAAAAGAAACTTATTGGAATATTTAGCTTGAAAGTACAATCGAATATTTAACTCTCATGCTTTGCCTTTGCACTCAATTATTGTTAAAATCATTCACCTGCTTCTGGCATGGCTTTCTGCAGGTAGAGACCCACACCAACTTCTGCCTAGTGACTCCATCCAGAACCTAAAGCATTCACTTACCTTCCTAAACTAGCTACGGAGTGAGCAATCCCACACCGCGGCACCACAACCACCTCAAGAGTGATCCCCTCTTTTTACAGCTTGAGTTGACCTCCGTCCCCTTCTGCCAGACTTCATCAACTCTACTGTGTTCTCTTTTCTTTTGTTGCTTTAGTGTGTGGTTGTTAGAAGGGCATCACCTCTAGTGATGTACTTCTTTTTGTTCTTGGTCCTGTTCTTTTGCTTTTCTCTGCCCATGCTTTTGCTTGTGGATTTTAGTGTTGGTTGGTTCTGTTTCAGCTTGTTCTATTTTCTAGTTCTCTAATAAAGTTGTGCTTTATCCACTTTCATAAAAAAAATTACATTAAATGTGCGGAGATATATCTTGATTTCTTTAGACCATCACGTAGAATAAAAAAAAATTTCGTTCTTTATTAAGGTAGATGTATGAATATATTTGATGAGTTGGTAATAAGTTGGGTAAATTTTTCAGTAGGTCACTAAACTTTGGCTCATTTTCACTTTGATCATCGAACTTCAATTTGCATCAATTTGATCAGTCAATTTTAATTTGATTTCACTAGGTAGTAAATCAAGGGATTCAACCCCGAAATGAATGACGTGGCTCTTTTTCGATGACATAGACACCTCCAATAGACTTAATAATGTGTCATGGGGAGGACTAATTCGTATTTTCAAACAACCATGTAATCAATTAGGGGTTGAAATCCTTGATTTATTGCCTGGTGAAATCAAATTAAAGTTGAGTGACCAAATTGATATAAATTGAAGTTTGGTGATCAAAGTGAAAATGAGCCAAAGTTTAGTGATTTAGTAAAAAAATTACCATTGTCCACGTAACTTTAAAAAATAAAATTAAATTAAATTAGAGCAAGTAGGTTACAGGATTGAAAAAATTAAGAGCGCTACATGAGCATGATTTCCTTGCCTAACGCACAAACATGATCCAAATGCAGGGGTACGCTCCCTTGACTGTGTTGATTACTAGAAAGCTAGATTCGATAAGATTCGAGTCCAGAGTGTTATCAGCAATCAGCACAGGTTAAGCAGCACACTGTAAAAATGGGGCATGATTTCCCAGCTCACATGTATCTTCATGCCATCATTAGCAGGTCTGTGAATGGTCGTGGCGACAATACAGGAGTCCTCAATCGTGTGGACCTTCTCTACCTGTACTCCATGGTACTTAGTGAGCCAATCCACTTGGGATATATTGTGGACCAATTACCTGTGACACCAGGGCCAGTATGTTCGTGTGGGAGTCCTATGCTTCGGGCCTTTTGTCATACGACTCATTCGTCGGATGGGTCTTCTTGAGGTAGTCTGAGGGGCAGAGAAGAAAGCCATTGTTCCATCACCATTGGTCTTAGAAACACTGCGCCTGATGGGTGTAATGAAGAGGATCTCTCTGGGCAGGTATGCATTGATAGTTCCTTCCTCAGATGAGTTCGAGGAAAGTGGTGAGCCCGAGGATGTTCATGTCGGGTCACTTACAGAGCCTGCTCCTATGGAGATTGAGATTTTGTTAGCAGCACAGGAGGCACCACTAGTGTCTGAGCAGTCCTCCACTTGAGCCCGTGACCATTTAGAGAGGCTCGAGAGCGTTGTGGAGTGTTACAAGAAGAATTGGTGACCATGAGAGTGACCTAGGCAGCGAGCCATGCCGAGGTCATGGAACAACTTTCATTGATTCAGCAAGCCCTGGCGAGCGGTAGTAATTCAGTTACCACCTCTGACTTAGCAAGACTAGCAACATCAGCAGAAGACGGCTGAGGCATCTTACTCATGGAGTTTTACTATTTTTAGTTTATTTATAGTTTTACTTCTATTTTGTTCCCGTTGGACTTGTACACTCAGAAAGTTCTATGATGAGTGTACAGTGTTCATATATTTCATATCAATTTGTACACTCAATTGACATGTATTAGAACTATATTGTGGAATTCGATGTTAAATATAGTGTGTTATGCATTGACAGGCTTAGGGCAGTGCTTAAAGATGAGGGAGAGCTAAAAGAAGCATTTTAGACCTTAAACAATGAAGTTGGAGCTCTCTCGACATTAGAAAAGCAAGGACAATGTAAACTAGGTGTCTTACGGGAACTTACGGTTATACTTGCGGTAGTAAGTCAATTCCAGAGAAGCTTTCGTGTATGCTTATGCCCATAAGTGGGATTTAGAGCCAATTCAAAGGACCTTATGGGCAAGGCTTATGCTTGTAAGGATGCCCATAAAGGACCATTTAGAGGAGCTTACTATCACAGCAAACGCCTGTAAGGGCAGTCACAAGAAGTAGAATAGGGAAGCTTACGGTCCAGCGTTTACGGGCGTAAGCTAGACCACAACACAGACAAAAGACCTTATGGATGGGGTTTAAGACAGTAAGTTCTCCTATAAGTCTCGCGACCATCTTCTCAAGCCCCTTTACGGTCTAGCTCTTACACAGTAAGCAGCCCGTAAACAGTCGGGTATAAATAGAACTTATGAGAATTTCTAGGGTATTCTTTTATTCTATTCTTTGATTCTTTGGAGGCAATTCTTGGAGGTGAGGTTGAGGAAGATAAAGAGAGAATCTCCAGCACCTAGGGAGTAATTTCAAGGGGGATTCGGCTCTAAATTCAAGGGGATTGAAGATTGTAGCCGTTAAGCTCATCTTGGTGGCGTACGTGGAAGGTTATCTAGGGTTTCTCTGGTGATTCTTCATCGACACGATTGAGAAGGGGGTTTTCATAGCTTTCATGTTTTCCTTCATTGTTTGTATCTTGAATGCTTGCCCTCCATTAATTGAGAGGGGCGGGGGGCTAATTTGTAGATGTTTGGATATAGTTGAACTCTAGGGTTTATATTTTTTGACTATAGTTATTGGATCTTTGATGCTAATTTGTAGATGTTTGGATATAGTTGAACTCTAGGGTTTATATTTTTTGACTTTAGTTATTGGATCTTTGATGCTTTAGTTGATTTCTTATTTGCAGTCATATTTATTTGAGTCTAATTGTGTGATTGAATGCTTGATTGCTAACGAGGTGAAAATCCTAGCTATCATACATTGTATTGTTATGTGACAAGAAGAAATTCCACCTACCATAGATTTGCCGCAATTCGAGAGGATAGTGGGCACACCTCTGGTTAGGGTATATAGGAGATTTTGTCTCCCAAAATACTTCCAAGTGGATTGATGATAATTTCCGTACTCTTTGCAATTGACCAGATTTTAGGAGAAATCGCATTTCAGCTATGTATTTGGATTAGGGATAATCTTCCTTTAGGGGGAGATTATCTACTTAAGAGATTATAATTAGTCCACAATAAGTTTTCATAGAGTGTTAATGCGACTGTGTGGATGTCTCTATCAGCTTTGCACCTTTTCAGTTACATTTCGCATGAGAAATTAATGTTTTGTATATTTCTCGGAACCTTTTGGTTCAAATAGGATTGCATGCTTAGTCGACCATTGTCCTATACTTTATAGCCTTAGAGGGATGTTATGCAGGACATCACTTTATTTTTTGATTTCTCTCCTATTACCTCTCATATTTTCTAGTTTTCACTTGCTTTTGTTCTCACACACATAATGTAATATTTTAGGCTAATTTTTGGATTTAGAGTCATTACTAGTGTTTACCTCCTTCCCTGTGGACTGACACTCTGTCTTACACACACTTTATTATGTTATCGGTATGTACACTTGCATCCCTATCAAGTTTTTGGCTCCGTTGTCGGAGAAGGATAGTGATATTAGGAATACTTGATTATTCGTTACTTTAGCCATTTCTTTTCTTTTCTTTCTTCTTTGTTATTCTTTTGTTTTTCCTTACTATTTTCTAATTCTTTTTCTTTTGTTTGATTTTAGTGTATGCCACCAAAGAGCAAAGCACCAAGACTAGCAAAAGGCAAGAGCAGTGTAGAAAGAGTGATTGGAACCAAGTTAAGAACAACTCTATTGAATAAAACAAGATTTTTGATAGTAAGTGTAGAGGGAGACCAGTTGGACACTGTGGAAAATGATGGGAACCGATATAGATCCCTTTTAGTTTATACTCGCCCCATTCTTGACGGTTCTTTGTCAAGTATAGTACGCCCACCAGTTACAACAAACAACTTTGTGCTTAAACATGCATTTGTATAGATGATTCAGAATTCAGTACAGTTTCATTGATTACCAGACGAGGATCCTAACAGTCATATCGGGGGATTCCTCGAAGTATATAAAATGCTTAAGATCAGCGACATTTTTGATGATGCCATCAGGCTCCGCTTATTTCCATTCTCACTAAAAGGAAGAGCTAAAGAGTGGCTTTAGGGCCTTCCTAGAGCATTTATCATGACTTGGGAATAGCTTGTTAGAGCATTCTTGGTCCGTTATTTCCCTCCTAGAAGAACGACTAAGTTGCATCAAGAAATTACAGCTTATGCATAGTTGGACACTGAATCATTATTTGAGGCGTGGGAGAGATTTAAAGACTTGTTAAGGAAATGCCCGCATCATAACCTCCTTGAGTAGATGGAAGTTCAGATTTTCCATCAAGGCCTCAATTAGAGTACCTGACAGCTTATTGATTCGGCAATGAGAAGAACACTAGTCAATAAGACCCTCAAGGCAGCCAAGCAGTTGATTGAGGAGATAGCCATGAACAATTATGAATGGAATTCAAGAGGCAAATAAGTAGTGAAGGTAGCTAGAATGATTGAAGTTAGTGAAGTCACAACACTAGCAGCCTAGGTGGAAGCTTTGAGCCAAAAGATTAACAATTTGTCTACTTAGGAGTTGGCTACAATCATGGTGTGTGACATGTGTGGGGAAGGACATGCTTTGACTAATTATTCCATTGTCAGAGTGGTACACTGATTCACCAAACAAGTAGATTTTGTTGGTAGTGCCTTCCGACAACAAGGAAACACCTACAGTGGAACATATAACCTAGGATGGCGGAATCACCCAAATTTATCTTGGAAAAATCAAGGGCAATAGCAGAATCCCCCATCGGGATTTCCTCCTCACCAATAGAATGATAAGAAACCCATATTGGAGGTAGTGCTCACTCGATTCATTTAAAGTACAGATATTAAGTTTCAATATTCAGACATCCTGTTCTAAAGCATACAAGCATTGATGAGAAACTATCAGGTTTCTCTTCAGAATTTAGAGAACCAGGTGGGGCAGGTTGCCAAATTGTTATCCGAATGGCCTCAAGGAAGCTTACTGAGTAACACTGATGCCAATCCCCATGAGCATCTCAAGGTAATTACTATTTAGAGTGGTAAAGAAGTGGGGACAGGTGGTGAAAAGATGATAGAGAAGGAAAAGGAGCCAAAAATTGAGGTTATTGAGAGTCTGGCAAGAGAGAGGGAGCCTACTAAAAATGTTAAGAAGAGAACACCGCTACCGGTGAAGGTATACATTCCCTGCCTCCCTTACCCATCAAGATTGAAGAATGATCTTATGAACGAAAAATTCAAGAGATTTCTGGATTTGTTGAAACATCAATGTATCATTTGTTGAAGCCTTGTCTGAAAAGTCAATGTACGCAAAGTTTCTTAAGGGCCTACTAACAAACAAGATGAAGTTTGAAGAGGTATCAACGGTCACATTGAGTGAAGGAAGCTCGGCATTGCTTCAGAATTAACTACTGAGAAAGCAAAAAGATCCAGTGAGTTTTACTATTCCTTGTAACATTGGTGAATTGGTTAATGAAAAAGCTCTAGCAGATCTAGGTGCTAGTATTAATGTGATATCGTACACCATGTTTAAGAGACTTGAATTAGTGACATTAAGCTAACTAGGATGACTTTGCAACTAGCAGACCGCTCCATTAGACATCCTAAGGGAATCATAGAAGATGTTTTGGTTAAGGTTGACAAATTTATTTTCTTGGTAAACCTTGTGATTTTAGATGTAGATGAAGATGTTAAAGTACCCCTCATTCTTGGTAGGCCATCCTCAGCTACCTCCCAAGACCTCATTGATGTCAGTAATGGTAAAATGACACTTAGAGTTAGGGATGAGGAAGCTATGTTTTCTTTGTCTGATGCAATGCAACATCCTTCTACTCTTGATGATACTTGTTATTTTCTTGATAAAACTGACTCACTTGTTGTTGAATGTGTGTTGGAAACATTGCACAAAGAGCCTTTCGAGGAGTCATTGGATGATCCTCACAATAAAGAAACCATCCCTTTACTTGCACAAATATCGATTGAGGGAAACACACAAAAGACGCATTGGCTAGAGGTCACTTTCCCCAAGAAAGGCAAGAGAAAACCTTCGCCCAAGGAGGAAATTCCCTAGTCAGTCAACTACATTGGTAAGTTCCCTATTTTCTTTGATCTTGCACTTGGGCATTACTTTAGAGACATTGATTTTGGTTAAGAGGAATGCTTTTACTTTGAACCTCCATGACATGTGTGTTTCAAGTACGTCAAGCTTGTGACGTTAAACAAGCGCTTTCTTGGGAGGTAACCAAAGTAAGATGTCTCGTATTTTGCTTAGTTTGAGTCTTTTTGTTATAGTTTTGTAGTTTTATTTGAGTTTGCAATAAAGCTTTAGGCTTGTCGTGAATTTTCGTGTGTTGGTTGGTTGCTTGTGAACCTGAACACTCATTTTGTGCTTCTCAAGTATTATATGTATTTGAGCTTAACTGCAAGAAATAGGGAAGACTCTGCTCAATTTTTCAAGACTCTTTCAGGCTACTTACACCTGTAAGCCTCAAACAGAGAGCTTTACAGGCATCTTGCAAGCATCCTACGGGTATACCCAGAGTATCCAGAGCATCTTATGGGTATATCTTAAACCCTTAAGCCAGTAACCTTCTAGGGAATACAGCCTAGGTTCCTTATGGGTACATTATGCCCGTAAGCTAGACCATAAGAACAAGACAGAACCATACGAACTATAGTGCTAAGTCTCTTATGGTCATAACCTAGGTTGTAAAGGAGATGTACCCTCATGGGGTAGGCTTTACTGCCATAAGCCTCCTCCCCCTTCCTCCCCCCATAATTGTTCGTTCAGAGAGACTTATGGTGGAGGCTTACGCCCATAAGCCACTTGTAAGCATCTAGGGTTTAAGCGTCGTCGGTAACCTTTGATCTTCATTAACATTTGTTTTTCACCAGATCTTGGTCGACAGTGCTTGTTTCTCCTCCTATTTTTTCCTTTTCATGCTCCTATTCTGTTTTTGATTGATTTGAATGGGGTTAGACTACTTTCTCATCCTCCTCCGCTCGGTTTTCATTTTCTCCTCTTTTTGCTTAGAAGGTAAACCTTGTGCTTTCATGATTCATGAATCAATTGATTGAATTTGTTGTATGAAAATGAATGTATATTGTTTAGCAAAGTTTGAATGATAGTTTAGAGTCGGATTTTGTAAATTTTGGAATTTTATTGTACAAGAAAGGTCCTTATAGCCTAAGCCCGTGGCTTACGGCTATAAGGGTTGCCGTAACGGTGACTTTCCCTTAGCCTTATGACCATAAGACTTCCCATAAGCGGGTCGTAAGTAGTACTAGTTTTAGCCCTTCAAGCTGGATTGGGTACTAGTTGATTTCAATTAGGCGGACTCGATCCCATTTCAGTTATTCGGGGAGCAATGGAGTTTCTCTTATACCAAGTTTGCCTTATAGTCGGGGATTTACAACATGGACTTCACCAGCACCACGTAGTATGAGTAGAAACTAATTGACTTCCTTACCAGCATCACTGCTAAGGGAGTCTAGCAGCATTTGAGCAGAGGGAGGAGCTATGAGCCGGGCCTTACTAAGTCCTCATTCCTGACATGCTCGGCTCACAGGTATGTGCACAGTGTCATTTTTTGTTTATTTGTAAGTTGAACAGACAACACTGGAGTGGTGTGACAACAAGAGCTCTTGTTCCTTTACAGGATGACCGAGCGCTGTCCCATCCACCTGGGTTACATGGTGGTAGATTTTATTACACACCAAGGGCCAACATGTATGCCTAGGATGTGATCTTGGCTGGACCGTACATCATGAGACTTATCAGAGGGATGGGCCAAGTAGATCGACTCTAGGGCCAGGAGATCGTCGGTGGCACTGCTCCCCTGGGGTTAGACACCCTACGTTTAATGGCGATGGTTGTGCGCCGCAGCTTCAGATGGGTTTTCACCCCTAGTACGACAGAGTAGCCACTAGAAGGAGTGAGACTAAGGATGAGGAGTCAGATGATGAGCCTAGCATTGAGTCATCTTTATCATCGGCTACTACAACGATGAGTGTAGCCAGCCCAGCCGCAGTACATCTTAGACGTAGATCGAAGATCCAGGAGCTATAAGCTAAGGTTCACCAACTACATGAGGGCTAGTGAAGTAGCTTGGCGAGCTAGGCATGGATCGAGGATGACCTTGGCCGTGCCCTGGTTCTGCTCTTAGGTCTGGTTCCTCACCACATCTACCCTTTGGCATTAACCTTTCCATCCTCACCGCATGTGCCGACAGATTCTACACCCTTGGACGGGGTCGATCATTGATTTTATTTCATTTTTCATTTTATACTTCATTTCAGGCTTTGTATTCAGTATTTTTGTCAATGGTTGACCCTGGCTACTTTATTCTTATTTAAGACTCTTAGTGGATTTTACTTTCTCTTTTGTTATTTTATTTTTGTTGAGCTTTAATGTTCTTCCTTTATATCTTGAAGGACTTATTTGCAACACCCACCATCATCATTTATAATGTGGATGCTCAGTAAATTCTTGACCTTGAGTGACCTCCAAACTACTAGCGCACAACTATGGACACACTAGGCCAGTTCCAATCATCAATGATTTCACATATGTGAACCGGGGAAGTAATCGTATTCCACTACTCCCCCTAATATTGTTTACATTGTGTTGCATGCTTCTCTTTTACACACATTGAGGACAATACATGATTTAAAGTGTGGGAAGAGGGGGGGAGGGGTTTTAAGTTTCATTGTTAACTTTTTTACATGCCAAGTGTGACTTATGACGGTGTAGTTGAAATGTAGAGGAGTTTCTTAGTATTATGGTAGACACTTGCGAGTTTGTTCCATTTTGAGTTCTTTTTAGTGTGCATTCTATTCTTTTCTATTCACCTAATTAGAGCATACAACTTCTCTATTGTAACAACTTAGACAGTGTTAGACTTCTTTTAGTTTTACTCATTGTACTTGTTGAAGTTGATTTGAATTTTTGTTTTGCAAATTTGAAAGAATTTGTTTCAAATTACAAAAGTGAAACATTGAGAAACAGAAAGAGTTACCCCTATTGTAAGTGTGAAGTTACTCTCGATAAGTCGGATACTATATATGCCTTAACGAGAGAAAGAGCTACCACTTTAGGTGATTGAAAGTTACCATATTTTTAGTAAAAGATATGGAAAAAGCTACCTCTCATAAGTGTGAAACCTCCTCGTTAAATGTTTATGGGAAAGGGCTACCTTAGGAGATGTGTGAAGCTACCACCTTATGCACAAGAAAATTTATGTTTAATTGTTTTCTTTTGGAAGTCCTCTAGGTCAAAAGAAGTGAAGTAGAGATTTGTAACACATGCACAATGATAATCCTGAATAGAATGTTACACTATTTTTGGGGCTTGAAGTTTTTAGCATTCTTGTATTGTGGAAACTCGAATTACACTTTCTCCACTTGGTTTGTAATGTTCTATTTTGCTTGAGGACAAGCAAAAGCTTAAGTGTGGGGGAATTTGATGAGTGTACAATGTTCATGTATTTCATATCAATTTGTACACTCAATTGGCATATATTAGAACCATATTGTGGAATTCGATGCTAAATATAGTGTGTTGTGCATTAACAGGCTTAGGGCAGTGCTCAAAGATGAGAGAGAGCCAAAAGAAGCATTTTTGACCCTAAATGATGAAGTTGGAGCTCTCTCGGCATTAATAGATCAATAATAAAGCAAACTAGCTGGCTTACGGGCAACTTACGGTCATACTGATGGCCTTAAGTCAATTCCAGAGTACCTTGCAGGGCATGCTTATGCCAGTAAGGGAGATTCAAAGCTAATTTAGAGGACCTTATGGCAAGGCTTAGGCTCGTAAATATGCTCATAAGGACCACTGAAAGGAGCTTATGATCACAGCATACCTCTTTTAAGAGCAGTTGTAAGGAGTAGAATAGGGAAGCTTACAGTCCATCGCTTACGGTTGTAAGCTTGACTGCAACACAAACAGAAGACCTTATGGATGGGTCTTACGGTTGTAAGTCATCTTGTAAGGCTCACGACCCATCTTCTCCAGCTCCCTTACGACCTAGCCATTACACTCGTATGTAGACCTTAAGCAGTCTGGTATAAATAAAACTTATGAGGATTTCTAGGGTATTTTTCTATTCTATTCTTTTATTCTTTGGAGGCAATTCATGGAGATGAGGTTGAGGATGATATAGGGTGAATCTCTAGCAACTAGGGAGCAATTTCAAGGGGGATTCAACTCTACATTCAAGGCGACTGAAGATCGTAGCTGTCAAGATCATCTTGGCAACATGTGTGGAAGCTTACCTAGGTTTCTTTGGCGATTCTTGGTCAACATTATTGAGAATGCAGTTTTCATAGCTTCCATGTTTTCCTCTATTGTTTATATCTTGAATATTTTCCCTCCATTAATGGAGTGTTAATTTGTAGATGTTTGGGCATAGTTGAACTCTGGGGTTTATCTTTTTTGACTTTGGTTGTTGGATCTTTGATGCTTTAGTTGATTTATTATTTGCAATCATATCTATTTGAGTCTAATTGTGTGTTTGAATGCTTGATTGATAATGAGGTGAAAGCTCTAGCTATCATACCTTGTATTGCTATGTGACGAGAAGAAATTCCCACCTAGTATAGACTTGCCACAATTCGAGTGGATAGTGGGTACACCTCTAGTTATGGTATTTAGGAGACTTTGGCTCCCATAATCCTTCCGAGTGAATTATGATAATTTCTGTACTCTTTGCAATCATGTGGAGTATATTTTAAGAGTAATCACATTTATACTCTGTATTCGGATTGGGAATAATCTCTCTTTAGGGAAAGATTATCTACTTAAGATATTATCATTAGTCCACAATAAGGTTACATAGAGTGTTAATGCAATTGTGTGGATGTTTGTATTAGCTCTATACCTTTTCAGTTACACTTCATTTGGGAAATCAGGGTTTTGTATATCTATGAAAACATTTCGGTTCAAATAGGCTTGCATGTTAAGACAACCATTGTCATGTGCCTTATAACCTTAGAGGGATGCTATTCCCGGATATCACTTTCTTCCTTGATTTCTTTCCTATTACCTATCGTATTTTCTTATTTTTACTTGCTTTTGTTTTGACACACATCACGTAATCTTTTATGCTAATTTTCAGATTTAGAGTTATTACTAGTGCTCACCTTTTTCCCTATGGGCCAACACTTTGCTTTATGCACACTTTATTATGCGATCGGTATGTACACTTGTGTCCTATCATTCTATCTTATGAGTTTTATCTTATTGCTTTGTTATTTTGCTTGTATCAAGTTTGTGCTTTATTGTTTTAACTTTATAAACTCATTTTGTTATGTTTGTGGTCAGCTTCACTGAATCCCTTTTTTTTTATGCATACAAATGGCCTTGAGAATCTTGTAGATGATGATTTAGTCATGTACATGGTTGTGTGCAATTTCCACACGCTTGTGTGATCTTCAGACACCCGTTGGAACTCAACTTTTCATGATTTAGACTCCATCAAATTATGCATTTGGAGTTCAAGGGAGTATTGTTTCAATTTGACACATTCACACAATTCACTTTTACTTTCATTATCATTATTATTCTTATATGCGCACATTAGGGATAATGTACATCTTATGTATTTTAACTATGCTTTTCATGTTCATGCTCATTTAGCCAATGACAGTTCACTTTATGGTTAAGATTTTTATTCTTTAGTTTAGGAGAACTTTGAACATTGATTGCCATCATGCTCTAGTTTTTACTTGAATTTTTGGAATTTTTTTTGTCCAATTGCTTCTCTTGTGCACCATTCACTCATTAAACCCTTGAAAGCTCTATTTTAGTAATTAAGGGGCTATAGTAGTATTCTTTGAGTTAAAAAATAGTTGTTTTGTTTGTACATAAGGATGGAAAGAGCTACCACATATGATGTATGAAGCTACTCTCATAAGTTGAATATTAGTTACGCCCTAATGAGAGAAAGAGCTATTTAATAGGATGAGTCAAAGCTACTACCCCCGATAGAAAGAGGTACCACCTCAAAAGTGTGAAAGCCCTCGGGTGGCTACTTGGGAAATCAATACCTTACAAGATGTGTGCAGCTACTACGTATTCTTTTATCTACAGATAAGTCCTTGCTAATAAGAACTGCATAGGAGTGGACACAGAGTTGATTAATGAGTGCATTTTACATAGTAATTTTATATAGCCTATTGTGTGTTTTGCTTATTCTTTTAGCATGATTTTGTTATAAACCGATGCTAATTAAGGTATATATGCTAAATTGTGAAGATAAGTGGGTTCTGGACTAAAAGGAATGAAAAGATAAGAATTTTGATGCAAAACAGCTTTGGAAGACAAGTTTCAGGATAAGCAGGATCCTAAGCATGGTTGGAAGTACGGGCGTGCTAAACCCTTGTGTGTTTTATTGGAGTCTGCATAGAATTAAGATACATTATTTCACTATTAATAGAACCATTGTGCTGATGGAGCACGGTCGGTAAGCATGGGTGTGGTTACCCCCGTGCATTTTACTAGAAGTATTATAACAAGATCAGCTGGGTTACTGTGCTCTTAGCAAAAGCGTGCTCTCAAAGCATGGGCAGTAAACACGGGTGTGCTTAGCCCCATGAGATTTACTAGATTTGCGCAAAAAGTTAATCCCTTGAATCTTGAGCCAAGCACGGTCATTAGCACGCCAGTCAGCATGGGCGTGCTTACATCTGGAAATGGTTATTTAAGCCCTAAAGTTATATTTCGGTGGATCATCTTCTCTCTCTTTGGAGGTGCAGGTTAGGGTAACAATCAACATTATTCAAGGCTAGGTCTAGAGAGGAGACAAGCGTGGAAAAGGAGGATCGTTACTGACAACTATTCTCAAGCCTTCTCCGACATGATTATGAAGCAAAGGGAGTTTAATAGATACTTTCTATTTCTCTTATTGCTTTCCTATGGTTGTTTGTAAGACAATGAGGGCTAACCACCTTTTGGTGCCCCGGATTATGAACCTTGACTTTTAATGCTTTGATTTTAGTGATACTGATTCTCTAGTTTCCATGTGGTCTTACTGTTGTTCATATCGCTTATCATTCTTTGTGTTTCTTACCTTTATGTTTGTATGTTGCTAGCTTAATGAGGGAGTTGCCGATTAGCTGCGTATGCATGAATTTTGTTTGCTATTTTCATCGTTGGCTACTATTGCATTTTAAATTGCTATTTATCCTTAGATCGATTTGTTGTCTAGAGGGTGATCCTTACTCGTCTAATTAGCGCACACGTCAAGAAAGGGGTTTAGTCCGCTCTAAGTCTTGGGCAAGGATGTACATTACCAAAACCTCCGTGGTGTTCACCATGGTCAAAGACGACACTCTTGAATCATTGCCTAGTCATTGCATTTGTCAAGGGAATAATGTTTGGATCTTATTATCAAACAAGGGAATTATCATTCAAAAATACATGCTGATACGCAGCGGATAACAAAATTTTTAACGGCAAGTAAACATGATAAAATCCTAACACATGCCAGAACTAGGATTAAATTCTAAACAAATGTATAATTAAAAGTTATACCTTTCTTTTGATGACGATTCTGAACATACCTTTGTTTCAACGAAATAAAAAAGGACTGCGAATCGCGACTCCCCATTATAATCACGTACACATGAACGCCTTTGGGAATCAAACTAGTATGCTAGTACCTTAAGAAACAACACTTGTTTCTTGGTTCGAATAGCAAGCACCCGAGATTCAAGAGAAAAAAAGGGCTGTAAGCGCGGCGGTGGCGGGTTCCGGCGGTGGGATCCGACAGCGGCGGCCAAGGGAGAAGAGTGGGTGGTGGCTAGGGTTTCTTAAGAGACAATCTCTCAAACAGTCTATTTTTCTGTATGTCTCTCATATTAGGGTTAGGCCATCTATTTATATTGGAAACCCAAAACTCTAATTTATTGAAAAAACCCTTCACTCCTAATCAAATTAGGAATCTCTTCTTTACATGGTTAATTAAACCATTTTAATTAATCAAATCGATTAGATTGGATCAACACTTAATAAGACCCAACCCGAATAAGCTATTCGCTCTACCTAGTTTATGTTTTTCACCCAAACCCTAAACAGGTGGTCCAATAAATAACAAATACTGAACCTTGATCCCGACATTCTTAGTGTATGATCTTGTAGGTCCATTTAACATTGGTAATGACCTTAAACAACTTTAATGCTCATAAATCATAATTATTCTCTAGCAAGATAATACGATTACCCAATATTAAATGAAGGTCAATTTCGAGAATTAACAGAATCAATCGCAACCTCATACAATCCTTTGCCATTGAATATCTTAATTAACATAAGGCATGGAGCGAGTCACCCTTATTTTAGTGCTAATTAATTTCTTGATCTCTTAGTGAACTGACTAGGTCAAGTAAATGATAACTCTTATCATTTCCCTTGGGTGTGGCCATGCAATACTCAGTCTCACTAATCAAGATGGCCGGTGATATTCACTCTCTCTATAGAGAGGGGCAATCTCTTCACTTCACTCATGTTTCTCAGTTACGAATGATGTTAGGTGTAAGTCAACGCATGTAAGGATTTAATTGAGATTCATAGTGATTTCAGGTCGAAGGATTGGAGTATAAGAATTGCTTGAGATATGACTATACAACCATGTAGTGTTGTCAAGAGCGGATCGTTCCAGGTACACTATTCTCTAACATGTATCTATGTCCTATAATTGATATCCCATATCCTATGACCCATAAAACAAGACCATCTCATGAAAGACATACAAGTCTTAATTTACTATCAAAATCACGCATTTGATAACTTAAGCAGAACCAATATTCAAGGATGTTTTATCTTATTAACTATGCATAGAAATAATAATAGATAAAACGGTGCCTCATAATTATTATCCAAATAATAAGAGTTCATATAATGTATTGGGGCTAGGGCTTACACTAACAGATAAATCTGTGGTACTGCCCTTTCCATTGCTATCTCTTCAACCTAAACACTATCTCTTCTTTCTTCTCTATTATTCTATTCTTTAGTAGATTAATTAATTCAACCCTAAATTTTAAACCAATTAGATATTAGAAAATGACCGACTATTGAAAGCTATACTAGTCCCTGTGGATTTGACTACTTGATCCTATTGTGTACAATTTATTACTTGTATGATCTTTGTACTTGCGGATACACAAGGGGCGTATCAATGACATGAGTTGAGTCTTCACACACATAGGCATTCGGATTCTATTTCATGTTTTTTTTAGATTTTTGCTAGAGCAATGATTTTTCTCATTTGATGTTCGAGACCTTTGATAAGTGCCTAAATACATCATATTCTACTAGCAAATTCCATACACTTTCATGCAACTTTCGTATTTATTTCGATGACATGTTGTGCATTTGATGTGTTTATTTTGTTTTAGGATGTCGAGGGACCATATTCACGAGAATGAAGCACATTGGAGTCATTTCGGAGAAGATTGAACAAGAAATGAAGTTTACACGAGCTCCGGACACAAACCGACGTGTGAGAAGCATTTCACAGAACCCTGCGTGGACACTGTAGTGATCAAACACTTTTGTGCTGTCACTGTGTGGGTTGCACAATGCCCACACAAAAGTGTTTGGTCAGAAGCATGTGCAGGCACTATGCCCACATAGTGCCTGCACATACTCGGCATTTACCGATTTCAGCCCTAATGAAGCATGTGCGGCCTTGTTTTTGCCCGCAAAACAACCAGCACACTCACTCGAGTATATATAGCCTTTGTTAGGGTTTTGGAAGGGAGCTTGTTCTCATCCGACCGCCAAGCACACCGAAGCATTTCTCATCATCTTTGGAGGCTATTTTGGCAAGAATTGAAGGAGAGAAGAAAGGAAGAATCAAGGAAAGCATCAAAGAACTCGGCGGCGCGGATCCGATGAGTTCTCATCACCGTGTTCTAGCCGACATTTCAAGGGGAAGTTTGTGTGTCATTTGTGTTGTGATTTTCATGTATTGCGAACTCATTTACTTTGTTATGTCAAACTAGACTCCCAAGGCCACCGAGTTCTGGTAAACCTTAGGAGCAGACTTGTATGAATGACATTCTTGTTTAATAATTGAATGTGTGTGGCTTGTGTTGTTGGTTTTAATCTATCATCATCTTGTTCATTCTATAATAGATGGATTCCGTAGAATTGATTTTGATAAATACTTGTTTGGCGGGATGCTAGCTTGTATTAGGTCTTGTGATGATTAAAGGGGGATTCATTGTATTAATACACCGGAGGTTCAGAATATTAACAGCCTCCTGCGAGGTTAGGGTTATTTTAGCCGAAAGTGTGCATTAGAATAACCCTAACCAAGATTCCCTATTCCCAATGACATTGTAGGGGTATCGTCCGAGTGGAGGAACCCATACTGGATTAGGACTACACCACAGAGGTTCTGGCATAGTCGACATCCTTGTCTAGCGGACCAAAACCAAGCCAACCTTATCCTTAAATTGTATTGTCATCCGTACCTAGTCTTTTCCTATGGAAATCCTCGCCCGGGCCTTCCTTAATACTTTGATTCTTCATCCTTATTCTTGTTCTGATCGAGTTACTTGCTTGTTTTACTTTCTCGTTTACTTTATTTTCTTTAGTTTTAATAATTGCAAACAACAACCTTGTTTCGATCGACTAGACACCAAAAAGGAAGTAATAGTAGATCTTGAGGCCCTTGGGAATACGACCCTCTCGTGCTCGTACGAGAGGCTATTACTTGACGATCCATGCATTTGCGGCCGGGGAGTTGCGTGATTGATTCCTAGCTTATCGCGTGCTCGCTCATCAACCTTCCTTACTTTAGAATGCTATTCTTGCACACTTTTGGTGAACCTAAGGCCAAGCACTTTTCTTTTTCCTTCTTTGGGTTTAATATTAATTTTTCATGAGGACAAGCAAAGGCTTAAGTGTGGAGGAGTTTGATAAGTGCTTGTGTATACATATTTTATTATGTGTTTTACATACATTGAGCATCACTTTTATCATATTTGTGTTTTTTTGTTCAAATAGGGGTGTGAAGGCATGAAGAGAGAAAAAAAAAGCAAAGATAGGTCATTGAGGCACTTTTTGGGGTTCTTTTGTGCAAAACAATGATCAAGGCACAAGCCGTGCATATATGCAAGGGAGTATGTGCCAACATGCAAGGAATTTCAAGCAAAGTCGTGAGTTGGAAAGGTACAAAGGCAGTCACGCGCTCATGTTCCAGTTTTTGTGAAGATTTCAAGAGTTCTGCCAACATTTTCAGCAGACAGAAAGCCATGTTATCTACCACACGGACGTGTGCCCGGCAGTGTGGCATCAGAGGAAGGCGATTTTTGGAAGTTACTATTCATAAGAATTGTGGTGGGTTATTGTTCATGAGTATTGTAGCAGTTTAGTGTTGCTGGAATGCACATAGCCATTTGAGTGCCCGTCTGGAAATTCCACACAGGCAAGTTACCATGTGAGTGCTCATGCGGATTCCCGATTTCAAAATATAAATAGCCGAATGGAACAATTTTAATATATATCTCTTTTGCTTATCTTTTGAAGAGAGCTAGGCTAGTGTTTGGAGGAGGTCTTTACCCATCAAAGGAGTGCTTCTACGCCATTCTTCATCGAATCCTTCCAAGCATAGCTATTGGGGAAGCCATTGATGACATTGATTCGGAGAGGTGTGCCCTCGGCTTGATGGAGGGGTCTTTGGAGACCATCAACATTGAACAAAAGGGGGTTATTCTTATAGATTGCATTCACTTTCATTGGTATTCATTTTTGACATTGTATTGCTCCATGGAGACCTAAACTTCTTAACGGGTACTTGGACATGTAAACCCTAGGATTCATTGTTTTATTCACTTCTATTGTGTTTCCTTTAATTGAGAATTTATTTGAGTGTCAATCCTTTGTGCTTTGTGATTGGATTTCTCTTAGAGTGACACTAGGGATAAAAGCTAAATTTAGTTATCTTAGTGACCAGTGACCATTGCCACTAGGATTAGATTTACGAAGGTTGAAGAGGGTTGAGAGGGTGAGTTGAGAGGTAGCGAAACGTCCCCTTTCCCTTCCGATTTGATTTATCCTACTTCTACATTCCATGAGATTTTAGCAATTTCATGTAGTGTGAGGCATCGAGAGTATCTTCTCCTCTGGGAACATTGTATGGGATTAGAAATCTTTGACAAGGACCAAAGGGTTTGATCTACTTCTAGGAAAAGGGTTTATCACTTGGAATCTTTAGAACTTCAAGCAATCATATGTGGTATGAGGCACCGAGATAGTTCTTTGCCGGGACCTTGTAGGGGACTAGTCACCGATTGGCCTATGTTAGGGATTGGTGTAGTTTTGTATTTCCATGACTCAGTTAGGAAAGCGTATTATTAGTCTTGGACTTAACTTAGAATCCTAGGGGATCCATTGTCCTGGTACCCCATCTCTCATTTGTTGATTTCTTTTTCTTGATTTTTGCTTGTTTACTTCTTCTCTGTTTTTGATAGCATCTAGATCACATCCCAATCATTGATTTGATTTGGCTAATTAATGAAGTTTAGTTGTTGCTAATTTCTTATTCCCTGTAGATTTGACTACCCGACCTAAAGGTGCTTTATTACTTCAACACCCGTGCATTTGCTGTACACACACAAAAGGTATGTCACCTGGCCCTAGAGCAGATCTACCAGCCTCATCCCTTTGATAAGTCTCATGATATAGGGGTCGGCAAGGATCGCACCCAAGCATACGTGCTGGCCCTGATACGTGATAAAATCTGCGATCATGTATCCTAGGTAAACGGGATGGTGCTCAGTTAGGCTATACAAAAATAAAAGCTCTTACCATCCCACCACTCCAGTGTTGTCTGCTCGACCTATGAATGAACAAGCCATGATAGCATTCACGTACCTCAAGGACGGTTATGAAAGAAATGAGGCCTTCATGATGCCTGGCTCGTAGCACCGACCACGACTAAGGTGGTGCCAAACTCCCTCGGTGGTGAACCTGAAGAGAAATCTATTAAGAGCTACTCATACTATGGGGTGCTGGGGAAGTCTATGTCCTACAATCCTAACAGTAGAGTGAACTCTGTATAGCTCAACGTCTGCTGCTCCTTGAATAGTTGCAATATGATCAAGATAGGTCGGTCAAAACCTACCAACCCTCAGTCCACCTCAAAAGTGGACAAGACCTTGAGGGTGGTGTCTCTGTACATCTGTTCCTCAAGAGAAAAGAGGCAGCTCCATCCATCGGTTTGGAACATCCCCCGAATCTCTTCCTCGAGTACCAACTGAGTGAGGACCGGCCAATCCATTGTGCGGGACTGGCCAAACCACTTCGTCTTCAAGGGGTAAACTGCTCTTGAAAGCTATTATGAGAAAATGTGGGATTTGAGGGGATGAGCGTTGTAGTACGTTCCACGGCTGCTATACCTGAGGTAGATGCATCGGGTTGCTTCTGCTTGGCCGAGCCGGCAGCTGTCTTCTTAGCTCAAGTCATTATGCATAAGAAAAACAGGAAGTTTAGCTTTAAAATACATAATTTTTCTTGAATCAGGAGGGCTTTCGACCTGCTTACATGCAGGCTTAAGGCTGTAAGCCTCGTGGAAACTCACCTTTATGGCGAGCCTTATGACCATAAGTCTCGGGCTTAGGCCTTAAGGATCACTCATTTATAATGGAGCTAAAAATTTTAAAAAATTTACATCCATTTAAATAGAGATGACACATAAAGTTAAAAGGAACTATTCTCGTGAATCAATTCACATGTTCATTAAGAAAAAAGAAAAAGTTCCTACCTTTGAACAAGAAGATCAAATCGAAAAACTTGGCCTGTGAAAAGTGATAAAACCAAGTCCAATCCCATCCAAAACACTCAAGAATGGAAGAGGAGAACAAAGGGGGTTGAATGGGAGGAAAAAGGCCCACTGGGTACCAAGATTCGGTGAAGAGCAAATAGAAATGAAGATCAAAGGTCACTGGTAGTGCTTAAGCCCTAGGTACTTATAGAAGGCTTACGGGTGTAAGCTTCGATCCTAAGTCTCTAGATATGAACAATTATGGGGTTGTTATGGCGTTAAGGCTTGGCCCATAAGGGTACATCTCCTTTACATCCTAGGTTACGGCCATAAAAGCCTTGATAATATAGCTCGTAAAGTTCCCTGAATTGCTCTTACGACATGGCTTTCAAGTGTAATGTACCCATAAGAAACCTAGGTTACATCCCACCAAGGTTACCGGCCATAAGGGTTTTAGGTTTACTTATAAAGTGCTTTGGATGATCCTTATGACTCACTTACATGCCGTAAACATAAGTGTAAGGGTTTTAGGTCTACCTCTGAAGTGTGCTTTCAGGACTTAGGGCGTAAATACAAGTGTAAGGCTCTATAAAACCCTTTGCAGGGTGTCTTATGGGTGTAAAGATGTGCGTAAAGCTCTTTATTGAGATATTATGACCAAGTTTATGGGCGTAAGTTGCCCATAAGTAGTCTTAAAAATTTGAGCAGAGTATCCCCAATTTTGCAATTAAGCTCAAATGCAAATATGACCTGGTGAGCACAGAAATGATTGTCTAAGGAAACATCCAACCAACCAAACAATGAAAAAGAAAGACATGCCAAGCAATTAATTACTTAAACAAAAGCAAACAACTACAACTAAAATGCAACTAACCCAAAATACAAAAAACACTTGGGTTGCCTCCCAAGAAGCGCTTGTTTTACGTCATGAGCTTAATATGCCTAATATGTGTATGTCATGGAGGTTCCAAATTGGAATACTCCTCAAACCCAACATGTGTGTCCCCGAAATAATGCCCAAGTGTAAAATTGGAGAAATTAGGAAACTTACCAATTAGCTTGACTGACTCAGATGTTACCTCTTTGGGCAAAGGTTTTCTCTTGCCTTTCTTGGGGGAAGTGACTTTTTTCCATGCTTCTGGCTCATGTGTTCCTTAACTAAATTTGTTGTGAGCAAAAGGGTTAGCTCTTCTTCTTGAGGGTCATTCAATGACTCTTCAAAAGGCTCTTTGTGCACCATTTCCTGCACAAATTCATCAAAGATAGAGTCAGTCATATCCATGAAGTAATAAGTATCATCAGATAAAGCAAAAACAACTTCCTCATCCTCATCCTAAGTGTCATTCTATCATTGCTCACATTGATAAGGGCTTGGGAGGTGGCTAGAAAAGGCAGACCTAAAATGAGGAGTACCTCAACATCCTCATCAATGTCTAACCGGAAAGATGAATTTATCAACTTTATCCTAAACATCCTCTATTACATACCTAGGATGCCTAATGGAGTGGTATGCTAACTGAAGGGTCATCCTAGTAGGTTTAAGGTCGCTAAGTCAAAGTCTCTTAATCATGGTGAAAGGCATGACATTAATGCTAGCTCCTAAGTCCGCTAGGGCTTTCTCATTCACCAAATCACCAATGTTGTAAAGAATAGTAAAATTCCCTAGATCTTTCTCCTTCCTCGGTAGCCAGTTTTGTAGCAATGCTGAGTTTCCTTCACTCAATGTAACTGTTGATACCTCCTTAGATTTCCACTTATTTGTTAATAGATCTTTGAGAAACTTTGCCTATTTCAGTATTTGGGAAAGATCTTCAACAAACGGTACATTGATGTGCAATTTCTTGAGCAAATCCAAAAATCTGATAAATTTCTCATTGGTATGATCATCCTTAGTCTAGAGGGATACAGAAGCATTGGAACAATTTGAGTATCTTCTCCCTCTTTTGCAAGGCTTTCAGAAACTTTAATTTCCAGTTCTTTCTCATTCTCCATTACCTTGTCTCCACTCATGCCCACTTTTTTTTTTTTTTTTTTTTCCATTCCTATGAGTAATCACCTTGAGATGCTCATGAGGGTTTACCTTGGTGTTACTTAGTAAAATACCCTGTGGTCGCTCTGACAATAATTTTGCAATCTGCCCAACTTGATTCTCCAAATTCTGAAGAGAAGCTTATTGCTTCCTCAGTATAGACTCTATGTTTTGGAATCTAGCATCAAACTAATGGAACTTTGTGTCTATTGCCTGTATGAACTGAGCAAGGATATATTCAAGAGTGGGTTTTCTATCTGATTGTAGGTGAGGAAGAAATCCAGGTGGGGGCTTTTGCTGCAGCCCTTGCGGTAGGGGTTCCTTTGCGGTCGTACATGTTGGGATGATTCTTCCACTTTGGGTTGTACATGTTGCTGTAGGGGTTCCTTTGCGGTCGTAGGGCATTACCAATAAAGACAACCTGGGGTCTTATTGTCAAGTGACCCTCCTGCTGCCGAATCAGTTAGCTACATGGTGTTTTGGTTGAGTCCTTGATGGAATATTTGCACTTCTACCTATTCTAGGAGATTGTGGTGCGAACACCTTCTCAATAAATCCTTGAATCACTCCAAGGCCTCGAACAATGACTTTGAATCCAACTACACAAATGAAGTGATCTCCTGACATAGCTTTGTCGTCCTCCTAGGTTTAAAGTAAAGATAAAAATGGCTCAACAAGCTATTACCAGGTCATGATCGAAGCTTGGGGAAGGGCCTATAGCTGCTGCTTGGCTGTACCCTTCAAGGAGAAAGGGAATAGTCAGAGTATGATAGCTTTGTCGAAGACATTGTTGATTTTCAGCATGTCACAAACTTTAAGGGACCCTCCAATGTGACTATTTGGGTCCTTATCTAACAAACTGTGAAACTGCACTGACTATTGGACCATCTGTATAAACATTGGCTTTAGCTCAAAATTGTTCACAGTTATTAGTGGGCAAACAATGTTGGATTGGGAACTATCTAGAATAAGGCAAGTATAATCATACAAGGTTCTTTGTCGATCCCCTTGGTTTGCCATGTTGTCTAACTGCTCTCTTTCAACCCTCATTGTCAACGATCTTGTTTCGAATAATAGAGTTGTTCTAAGTCTAGTTTCAATAACTCTCTCTATACTGCTTTTGCCTTCTACCAGTAGAGTTGATTTGTTTTTGGGTGGCATACACTAAAATCAAACAAAAGAAGAGGAATCAGAAAGAACAAAAATAAAAAATAAGAAAGAATATGAGAAAAATAAATGTCTAAAGTGATGAAAACAATAAGTGTTCCTAATATCTTAAACCTTCCTTGTAATTACGCTAAAAACTTGATAGGGATGCAAGTGTACATGCTGATCATGTAATAATAGTGCTAGAAAGCAAGATGTCGGTCCACAAGGAAGAATTAGATTACTAGTAGTAACGCTGGATTAAAAAATTAGCCTAACCAAACGAGTGATATGTGTGAATAAAAGAAAGTGAAAACAAGGAGTACAGAATAAAAGAGCAGAGAAATAAAAGGAAGAAATGATGTTCGGGCATAACATCCCTTTAGGGTTTGTTAAGTGCATAACAAATGTTTTCAAATCATGCAATCCTACCTGAATAGAGAGTTTTTCTAAATCATACTAAACCCTTCTTTTAATGGTGAAGAGTAACAGAATCGGTGTAGTGCTAATGTAGTCATCACACAATCGCATTAACACTATGTGAAACCTAGATGTGAGTTAACGAGAATTTCTTTAAGTAGGTAACCTCTCTTATGAGGAGAGATTATCCCTAATATGAATATAGAATAGAAATGTGATTTCTCCTAAAATCTATTCCACAAGATTGTAAAGAGCACAAAAATTCTCATTAACACACTCAAGAGAATTGAGGGAGACAGGTCTCCAAAGTACCCTATTTCTAGGCTTACTAGCAATTCCCTCTAATCATGGTATGTCTATGCTAGGTGGGAATTTCTTCTCATCACAAAGCACATCAAATATGACAACTAGGTCTTTTACCATGATAGCAATCAAGCATACAAACACCCAATTAGATTCAAATAACATGGATTGTAATTAAGTAAACAAGTAAATCACATAAATCTACAACCAATGTTAAAAAATAAACCCTAGAGTTTGACTATGCCCAAACATCAAAGAAATTAGCCCTCCACAATCATCCAAGTTACAAGACACGAAGAGAATAGAAATAAACATAGAAACATACTTCTTAATCAGCCAAAAGTAGATCGCTAGAAAACTTCCCAAGAAGCTTCCACAAACGGCGCCAAGGTGATGCTTTATGGCTACGATCGTCCTCCCCTTGGTGATGGATCTAAATCTCCTCCAAAAGTTTCCTAATTGGCATTGGAGATCCATCTCCTTTCTTCCATAACCTCACCTCCAAAAAGGGATTGAAGATTGAACAAAAGATGCCCTAAAAATTCTCATCAAATCTATTTATACTCGGCTACTTATGGACTGCTTACGGGCATAAGGATGTGGCCATAAGGAGCTAGAGAAGATAGGTCATGAGACTTACAGGAACACTTATGACCGTACGTCCTATCCATAAGTTCTTATGTCTCTATTACGATCCAACTTATGACTATAAGCGCTGGACAATAAGCTTCACTATGTTACCCTTGTGACCGTCCTTACGGGCATAAGCTCTAGCCGTAAACTCCTCTGAATGATCCTTATAGGAGTAAGTCCTACCCAAAATGTCCTCTAATTTTGCTCTGAATTCTATTTTACGGGCATAAGCAAGCCAGCAAGGTTCTTTGGAAGATGATTACGGCTATAAGTTAGGACGTAAGTTGGCTATAAGCCATTCTGTTTACTTTGTCCTTATTCAACTGATGCCGAGAGAGTTCCATCTTTTGGTTTCCTCTCATTATTAGGTACTACTCGAAGCCTGAGAATACAAGACACACTATGTTTAGCTCCGAATTCCACAATATGATCCTAATACAAGCCTAATGAGTGTATAAAATGATATGAAATAATAGAATATCACACACTTATTATATACCATCACCAATAATGTGTCTAATGATGATGTTGATCTCTTACTGATATGCTTCTTGCATATACTCCGCAAGTGCACAGGTCGTATGAAGTAATAAAGTGTACCCTAAGGGTACGGTAGTCAAATCTACAATGACCGATGCTCCTAGTACTAACTTTCCCTTTTTTCATCTAGTAGATAAAATCAAAGGCTAATAGTAATAGTAATTTAGCAATTAAAGATTGGAAAAATAAATAAGATGGTGAATTCAAGATAGGATCAATGAGATGATATGGGACCCCAAACATCAATCCGCTTGAGACTTGCTTGTAATCAATTTCCTATATTGACTCTACGTTGAGAATTCTATGACCATGGAGTTTCCTAATGTAGAATAGTCCCTTTTGTCTAGGCGACTAATCCTAATTCCATGAAACAATGGTAATCACCGTAAGATTGCATTATCACTTTGCAAAACCTACTATTATGTTTAATCCTAATCTGGAAGGTTCAACACCATACACCCTATTTCTAGGCTTGTACTCGACTCCTATCATCTATGTCCTGACCTAGCATGATTGATTTCTCAATCCTAATTATGGAATTCAAGTATTCAATTTGATAATTAAGCAAATAATCACAAGCATGAAGAATATATACATGATTCACAAAGCAACCAAAGAGTCAATATATAAAATAAGGAAATTAACTACAAGAAAAAAAAACTCAAGGTTCATGGTCTGATGCACCGTTAAAGGTTTAGCCTGTCATATTACAAAAGATCCTAATACAATCCAAATCAAGAGGAAAGATTGTAATCATAAGGAAAACTCCTTCAAACATCTCAAAGAGAGGATGAAGATGAAGTTCCCGCTAGCTTGAAGTCAGAGCTTGCCCAAGGAGTCACATTGACTTGGCCTGATTCCACTATCCTTAACCTCTGATTGGAACCCCATTCGTCCTTCTCAGATTTTGCTAAAGATCACCTCTAAGACCTAACTTTCAGGTTTTATTCTATAGGTAATGGGCTAGTGCACTGTTGTGCTTAAGGGTGTGTTGGACTAATGTTTTTCTTTGGCGGCAATTGGATTTGATTCTGAATGAAAATCTATCATCCAAAGCACACCCATGCTTGATTATTACGATTGTGCTATGGGCAATAGAACCATGCAAAGGGATATGCTCTTCAAGTTCTTCTATCCGGTGTTCTACAAACCCTAAAAATCCTCATGCTAATGTCATGCTTATCTCAAGAATTATTCTGTTGTACTCGTTCAACTTAGAATTGCATTGATTTTCACTTCTTTTTGTCCCAAAGCCTATTAACCTACCCATTTAGCACAAAATAACATGTATAACACTAAAATAAAGCAAATATCCAGATGGGCGTGCGTGCCAACTTCTGAGAGTTTTCATAGCAATTTCAATCATTAGAAGGGTGGGGTAGTCACATAGGCATGTACCAACCCATGTATAATTTCTAGAAAAGAATTCCAGTTTTCAATAAGGCAGTAGGCCACACACCCTATGACACATCCATGTGCCAGGCCGTGTGGCCCTACATAAGTAGACACAAGGCCTGTCACATGGCTGTGTGCCTCCACATAGGCACTCACACCCCATGTGGACCCTTGCCATGAAATTATAAAAAAGCCTAGTTTCTATTGTTTTGGCCTCTTTTCGCGCAAGTTGAAGTCAAGAAGGTGGCTAAGGTTTAGAAAGGGTCTTTGCATTGAAGGAAATGTTCCAGCATCGATCTTGATGGATTCTATCATCATCAAGGTCATCAAGGGAGTCACCTGGACTAGATTTGAGGCGTCAAACCTCTTGTTAGTGAAGTGATTCTTTGGAGATTGTGGAGCTATTCATCGAGCTAATCACTCACGGATTTTGAGAGGGCTTTATCTAAGGCTTGTTATTGTTTTCATTCATTGGTTTATTTGACATTATATTGCTCCATAATGAGCTAAACCACTTTGGGTACTTAGGCATGTAAACCCTCGAATTTATTCTTTGTAACTTTTTCTTTCCTTAATTTGAGATTTATGTTAAATATCAACTTTGTGTTTCAATGCCATATAATCTATATTAGCAAGAGATTGAATGTGTGCTCTAATCACACTAGTGACGTGTTGAGAGACCCATTAGGGTTATATTCACCAAAATTGGAGAGGGTCAAGAGGATAAGCTTTGAGGTAAAAGAGTGTCCCCTTTCTCTTCTGCTTTGATTATCCCTACCTTTGCATTCCAGCAAACATTATGCAATTATATAACAGTGAAGAGAGAGATCAGCACCGAGGTTTGTATGGGATTAAAGATCAATTGCTTTGGAAAAGGGATTGATCTAATCTAGTGAGTCTGGTTAGTCATTTTGGGATTGCTAGAGCTCCAAGCAGTCATTTGTGGTTTAGGCAAAGAGAGAGATCACCGCTAGAACCTCATAGGGACTAGTCATTGACAGCCTTGAGAAAGGGACCCATGTGATTTAGGATACCCATGACTCAACTTACCTCGATTAGGTTAGCTAAATTCTGCAAGTCTTAGGAAATCCTAGGGCGCCCGGTATCTATCTTGTATTGATTGAACCCTTTTCCATTATTCTGTCATCGTTCATCTTATCTTTCAATTCAATCACTTGCATAATTCCTCACAAAATTATGTGATTACGGTTAGATAACAAGGAAGTAGTAAATACTAGTATTCTCATTCCTTGTGGGTTCTTGACATGTAAGGTAGAGATAATGGTTTTAGCCATGTACAAGGAGATGGAGGAAGAGAATGTTCTTTTTTAGTTCTTTTTTTAATTTTTTATTTTCAAATTTTTAATAATATTTATGTATAAAAAAGAACCACGTCAATAAAATTAAATGGTAAAGTCAACTTCCCTTACACTATGGACTTGATTTTTTCATTTTAAAAAGTAGAGAGGCTTAGAATACCAAATTCCAAGTGTATGGACTAAAAGGGAAGAGAGAGAAAAGTAAAGGGGGTATTTTATAGGTATAAATATAATTAAACCTATTTGATTCAAGACGTTTGTCTAAAGAAAGATATGTATAACTCTACATATTTTTTATATTTCTTTGTTTCTTTGTTTGTTTCGTTTTAATGTTTGATGAACTATGGGCAAAAAACACAAACAAAGTAAACCATTGAATAGCTCAATGATATGACATAAGAGTGCAAGGGGAAGGATAAGGGTTCGAATCCTTCTCTCTGAAATATTGTTCTTTGTCCTATTCATACACTCTAAACTTGGAATTGAGTAATGTTCATTGGATTATGCTGTGGGCCCTCTGTAAGAGAAACAGTAATTTTACCCCTCCAAATGTTGCATTATAAAGGGATTTTTCTAAGAGATCCGTAAGTTATCGTAACTAATGCACCTCCATACTTCCTGTACTTTTGGGAATCCCTTAAATAGGAGGCACTCATCATCTATTCATCAGAGAGAAAATAAACACACACACAAAATTCAAATTTCATGAATGGCCATTCAAAATTAACTTTAATATTGACGGGGCAAATAAAAGATTGCATAAAAGAACTTGTGATTTTACAAACTATTGATTTGTTGGTGGATATAAATCAAAGATCATGGTTAATAGAATTTAACAAACAAAGGACTTTCCCTTTGCTTCCTTATTTAATTAGTATTTATCAAAATATTTTTAAAAAAAGGAAAATTCAAACTTAAGAAAAATGGATAAAATATTAAAATATAAAAATATTTGATGGAGCTCCTAGACTTTTCACTATCAAAAAATTTATATAAAAAAAAATCATAAATGTTTACTTTAAGTTAAATTGATTATGTGAAAAAAAATATATACAAATGACCACTAAATTTTTCCCATAAAATATAAATTACGCCCAAGTTATGCGGGTCACTTTATTTTCTTATGGTATAAAAAGTTTAATATACACAAATATGGTTTAATTTGAGAGATGATGAAATGATTTAATCTTGTTATTCTATTTATATGTATACATATATTATGTTTGTATGACTGAATTAATAGTGGCAGTAATTTAATGAGGATTAGAAAAATCTGTCTTTAAAAACAACAACATGTGAAAGTGGATAAATTGTAAAATTCCATGCCAAATTAAGACCGCAATGTACTTGAAGTATATTTATTCAGGATGCAGTATTTAAATTATTATGTTTAAAAATATATATGAAACCACTATATTTAGAAGGAGAGGAGCTCTAACTTGCACCTTGCTTATTCACACTTTTGGATTAATCCCTTGTTATATTTAGAAAATAAAAGGTTCATATGCAATGGTATAGTCTTTTAGCAACAAAGTGATTGTCATTGTTGAGCTTACATGGATCCTCTAATTTGTATTGCCCAATTACAAAATATGAATCACCTGAGTACCAAAATAAGTTAAATTTATCAAAGGAGCAAATAAAAATGCTTCAAGTATTGATACTAAAACATATACAATCAAGCACTTATCAAACTTCCCCACACTTAAGCATTTCTTTATCCTCAAATAAACAAAGAATAAAATAGAAGGAAAACATGTATGACATTCTTTGGTCTCAAGCCTTAAAGATGGTAGTCTTCAAAGTGTCAAAAAATTCAAATTACCAAGTCGAGCTTGCATTCCCAACTAAAATAATAAAGGTGAAATTTTACTAAACTACCGTGTGATTTACCTCTTTATCAATTGAGGTCTTATGGTTTGAGTTTTGGCACTTTAGTACCCTATAGTCTAAACAGTTTGCAAAAATGTGGCAAAACACTTAACCTCATTAATACTTACTGACCTGGCACAAAAACAGTTTTGGCACTTTAGTACCCTATAGTCTAAACAGTTTGCAAAAATGATTCACCTTTTTGCCCTTATTTACATTACTAAAAATATAATATTCAAAAACCATTCTTGCTCTTTACTAAACATTGTAATCCCTAATTATCCCAAATTGAATCCTAAAGAAATAAAACCAAACCCTAATTTCATATGATTTAAATGAGTTCACACATGATTTCAAAGTGACATTAGTATTAGAAGCACCGTTCCTTATGGGATCAACTACACTACCTTAGGATACATTTTACTACTTATATGACCCGTATACTTGAGGCTTAGTATGCATAAGATAGGTTGTGTTAGGGACCTGCACTAAAGCCCTAAGAGCCTCGTGAGGAGTGTTGAGGGTGTAAGGTGAGAGTTATACATATTAATTTTACCTAGTTGGATTATTGGCTATATAAATATTGTTATGAGTTATTATTAGTTGCATGTCAGTTATTGTTAATGACTTTTTTTGTCATTCAGTTAGTTAAGATAATGAATTACGTGGGCCTTGATTATTTTTTCAGGGAATACATAGGCAACTTAATTAGACTAGTAGGTGAATTAAGTGCAGGCCAAACTTAAAGTGTGTTTTATTTCTTAATCTAGAAATATTTATGCATAGAATTGGATGCTTTATATATATATATATATATATATATATATATATATATATATATATATATATATATATATATATATATATATATATATATATATATTCATGATATATTCAAAGGATTTCTAAATAGCAACCTAGTGTACTACCAAGTGGCAAGAGGTGCACCTTGAGTTTTGTGTAATGATGCTATGAATATTGTATCATAAAGGAGTTATATAGTAATAGCATTATATTCGGGTGAAATTTTGGAAAAAATGTGGTCTTGGCACTACAGATATGATATTATGGTACTATTGCACATTTGTGGTTATATTTTAGCATATGATGCATTTTTGGCAATATTTTGGCATTATTGTGCATATGTGGTTATATTTTAATAATATTGTGTATTTATGGTTCTAGTGCAACTGCACACATAATATTCTGGAATTAATATGCATCTGTGTTTCTGGCCCATTGCACATCTGATATATAGATTCAGTTACTTGGGAAATTCTTTCTAAATTTTATTTTAAACTACCAGCTATATCTAAGAAAATAAGATTTGGATTTGAGAAAAGATTGTGTTTATCCCAGAATATTTATTGATGACTTTTTATAAGGAGCTGTCTCGACATCATTTGGATAAGGATAAGGAAAACAGGATGGCTTACTGGTAGCTTATGGCCTGACTTATGGCTGTAAGCCTCTTCTAGAAAACCTTGCGGGTATGCTTATACTCATAAGGAGAAGTATAAAGCCAAACCAGAGGACCTTACGGGTAGGACTTACATTGTTAATTGTGACCCTAGGGACCATCCAGAGGAGTTTCCAAGCAAAACTTACGCCCGTAAGAGTGGTCACAAAGAAAACACAAAGAAGTTTACAATCTAGCATTTAGGGTCGTAAGCTGGACCGTAACACAAGACAAAAGATCTTACGGATGGGACTTATGACCGTAAGTGATCCTATAAGGCTCATGGCCTGTTATCACCAGCTTCTTACGGCCACGTCCTTATGCTCGTAAGCAGCCTGTAAGTGGCATAGTATAAATAGATCTGATGAGAATTTCACGGTTATCTTTTGTTCTAATTTGGAGGAGAGGCTAAGGAAAGAAAAGGGGTGAGTCTTTAAGGATTTGGATGTGATTCTTGAAGGATATTTGACCCCACTATTGAGGAGAGGAAGATTGCAGCCGTCAAGATAAGCTTGATGGCATTTGAGGAAGGTCCTTTGGAGTTTTCCGGCGATCAACCTTCAGCATGACTAAGAAAGGGGTTTTCAATGCTTTGTTTTATTCTTCCCATATCTTGTAATTTGCATGCCTGTCATCTATTAATGGAGGGATAATTTCATAGATGTTTGGGCATAGTTGAACCCTAGCGTTTTTTTTAACATTGGTTGTGGATATTTGTGATTTACTTGTTTCTTAAATGCAATTCATAGTGATTGAATCTAATTGCATGTTTGTATTGCTTGATTTCTATCATGGCGAAAGCCATATTTATGCTATTTGATGTGCTTTGTTACGAATACAAATACCCACCTAACATAGACATGCTGAGATTAGAGGAGATTGTGAGTAAGCCTAGCAATAGGGTATTTTAGAAAATTCTTCTCCCTCAATCCTTTCTAATGGGTTAACAAGTTATTTTTGTGCTCTTTACAATCATGTGGAATAGATTTTAGGAGAAATTGTATCTCTATTTTGTATTAGAATTAGATGTAATTCCCTTGTAAGAAGGATTACCTAGTTAAAAAATTTTTGTTAGCACACATTGAGTTTTCGCAGAGTGTAAAGAGATTGTGTAGTGACTGTATCAACACTGTACCAATTCAGTTACTATTTATCCTTACAAGAGGAGTTTAATATACTTTTCTTGGTTCAAATAGGATTGTATGACTAGATAACCTTTGTCCTGAGCTTAACAAAACCCTAGAGGGATGCTATCACCAGACATCGCTTCTTCTTCTGATTTCTCTTCTCCTTTATTTTGTATTTCTTGCTTTTGTTTCCTAGTTATTTTGTACAACATAACAACTTAGATTAGGATAATTTTTTGGGATTAGGGTTAGTACTAGTAATCTCAATCTTTTTTGTGGTTCAATATTCTGCTTTTAGGCACACTTTACTAATTGATCAGCACGTACGCTTGCATTAGCCCTTATCAAATTATTGGTGCCGGAAAGATTTGAATAACTTACAGGGCAGTCCTTACTGTCGTAAGTACCCTATAATCGTGCATTCAGAGAGACTTATGCATACGGCTTACGCCGCTAATCCGCACATAACCACTACCGACGACCTTGAATCTTGATTTCTAATCATTTCTCACCGGATGTTGGTCACCGAAGGCCTCTTTCTACACTCAATTTATTCCCCCTGTTCTCCTCTTTCATTTTTGAGTGTTTTTGGAGGGTTTGGACCAATTTTCCAGCTTTTCACCAGCCTAATTTTCATATCTGTGGACCCCACAATGTTAATTTTTTTTTTTTTGTAAACTTTCGGTATGCTTAGCAGTCATGTTAATTAAAAAAGAAACCCTTTTATATACTTTTTTTTTCAGTTTCCAAACCCTAGCCGTACAACTCCTCATCGGTTGTAGATCTCTGATTGGATTAAGAAAGAGCGAGAGATCTAGCCTCTTTCCTCTTCTCTTCTCTTTTTTTTTTTTTTTTTTTTTTTTTTTTTTTTTTTTTTGGTGTGGGGTGCCAGTGACGACGACAAAGATGGGTCTTTTCATTAGGGGTTTCGTGTTGTTTTCATTGTGATGTAAACATTCTCTTCTTAGGATCTAGGGCTAAGTGATGAATTTTCTTCATTGTTTGCTAGTTGTTTTTTACATTCGTTCATGCACAAGTTTTTTATTTTTTAAAAGGCAAAAAAAAAAAAAACTTTATCTTTGTTTGAGAAAAAAATCAGATTTTTTTTTTTCTAAATTCTGTTTTTCTTAGTTTAAAAGTTTCATTTGAATAATGGTTTCATGTTGGGTATAAAGTTATGTTCTTTATATATTGATAATATATATTGCCTTTTGCTTTAAGGAAACATGGTTTTGTAAATAAAAATTCTACTGAATTTTGATGGATGGAACCAAATTGGTTCATGTTGTGCAGTCCACTTATATGTATATATTACACACACACACACACACACACACACACACACACACACACACACACACACACACACACACATATATATATATATATATATATATATATATATATATATATATATATATATATATATTGTATTGTTGGATGTTTTAAGTAGTATGATTGTTAATATAGGAAATTGATTTATTGTATATCCTTGTGGGATTATGTTGTTTATTTGTGGGATCTTAAACCTATTAATTTAATATTAGACATTTTAACGCGCATGGCAAAGCTTCCTAGCTTAACCTTGTTATAATTGTTCATAGGAGTTAGTTTAGAGAAAGTAGTCTTTTAATGAGTGAGGTTATTTTGATATAACTTTTAGGCTTGTGTGGACCATTGTTATTGATATCCTTGGCATGCGTTCTCACATATAGGTTATTCCGTGGAAGCTTAATTTCAGGATGCATTTAGTTTTTGGCGTTAGACAGGTAAGTAAACCACCTATAAAAATTAATATATGTATGTATTTTGGACACTTGCTAAATTTTTAGTTAAATTATTATTATTATTATTATTATTATTATTATTATTATTATTATTATTTATTTATGTATTTATTTAGCCACTCAGTATTTTATTACTAAATTATTATTCCTTAATTAATATTAAATTTCAAAATTATCTTTCATTTAATGTCTGAGTATTGTTTTATTTTCAGAATTGCTTAATAATCTGCAAATTTCTGTTTTATTTGCTAATTCTAGTTATTTATATGTTTATACTGAATTATCTAAGGAAATAAAGTTTCTGACAATTGTATTTTATCTGATTTATTTAAAGATTTAAAAGTTTAGTGTTTTTTTTTTTTTTTTTTTTTTTTTTTTTTTTTTTTGTGCAAGCTTCTATGTATTATGTTTTACTGATTTTCTTGGAATATCAAGTTATATATATTTTTTTCTTCTACAGTATTGTTGGGCGGTTAATTAATTATTGTGCAAGTCACATTGAAAATAACTGGCTTATTTTTGTTACGTTGACGATAATTTTGAACCTGACATATTTTTGCTATAGAAACTCATAGTCCCCAATTAACTGTGCAATAACCCTATCACTGGAAGTTAAACACTGACCATGTCGACACGTACTTTTGACATAGAAACTGCAGTTTCGCACTGTTCCGTAGGTGAAGAATAACGGCTTCTGATATTCTGGCTCGGGTCACCGAGGGTAAACATATGAGCTTTGAAATCTGACTCGGGTCACTAAGTTTAAACAAATGAATTCTGATGTTTTGTTTTGACATTAGTTGTTTGGGGGACTTATATGATAGTTACTTTGACAAATTAAATCTGTTTTGAATTATTTTTGATTTATGGATTTCATTTTGATATTTATTTCATTATGTTACACTTTGTATGTTTATTAAAATTATTGAATTTTTTGTGATCCCGACATTTTTCGTGGTTGCTTAATCGGCTCCCATGCTCATTAAGTTGTTATCTTTCCTTTTCAGATCAGGAGTAGTGTTGGGTGGTGGACAGCTTAGCGGAGTCGTTGAGCAAGTCATCGTCTAGCTCTTGTCAAGTTAATAAAATTTCCTTTGCTGTAAATTCGGTTTTCTTGTCTTTGTTTAAGTGTTATGTCAGACCTTGTTATGTGTTTTGGTTGTGTTTCAAACATTGTAATTTCCTTTTTTTTTGGAATTAGTACTCTTGTTAGATATTGTTCACATTTATAAGATAAGTTTTGAGGCCTTACTTGCCTACTTGGTTACGGCCTTGTAGGTATTAGTGTTATTCATGTTTTATGAGTTGAATGTTTGATTATTTGTATGAAGATGATTGAAAGATGCTTATGTATGGTTAAAGTTTAGAATCAAAATTTGTAAATTTTTGAGCTTCCATGTGGAAAAGGGGCCTTTACAGCATGAGCCCGTTGCTTACGGCTGTAATGCTTGCTGTAAATGTGATTTTCCTCGAGGCTTACGACCTTAAGCCTGCATGTAAGCAGGTTATACGCTCTCTTGATTCAATCAAATTTTATATTTTCGTGGACTGAACTTCGTTTTTATCTTGTGCAGGATGGCTAGAGCAAAGAAGACCACTCTTAGGCCGCCAAAGAGGAAGTGGATTGAGGAATCCACCTTAGGTCCGGCAACTGTTAAGACATCTACACCCGTGGTCCCCTCATCTCTGACATCCTCGACAACTTACTTTCGAGAGCGGTTCACTGGCTTGAGGATGAAGTGGTTTAGCCAGTCCCGAATGGTGGACTGGCCATTTCTTTCCTAGCTGGGGCTGGAAGAGAAGATTTGGGAGTTGATGGAAATTAACAGCAGGAGTTGGATCTTTTTAATAGAGGAACAGGTGTCCTGTGATACCACTATTGAGGTCCTTAGCGCTTTTGAGTTGGACCGGGGGTTAGTGGATTTTGATCGAGCAAGAGCGACCCAGTTTTAGTTATTCAGGGAGCAGTGGAGACTTACATGCACGGAGTTTGCTTTGTTGTTAGGGCTATATGATATAAACTTTACTAGCACCCGGCAGTATGAGCAACAATCAATTTTGCTCTGGGTGTCACAGGCAAGGGAGTTTGGCTACACCCGAGCCACAAGAGAAGTTACGAGCCAGGACTTAAGAAGGCATCTTTTCTCACCCGGCCTACTCTCAGGTACGTTTATGCTATCATCGCTCAATCATTTGGAGGTTGAGCTGACAGGTTCAGAGTGGTGGGGCGACAGGAGTTCTTACTCTAGTACAACTTGGTTAAGCGTCACCCCATCCACCTAGGCTATGTGTTAAAAGACTTTATCACACATTAGGGCCACCACGTACTCTTGCGTATGATCTTTCTCTGTCCCTATATTACATGACTTATCCTTGGCATGGGGCTGGTAGATCGGCCATAGGGACAGGAGATTGTTGGCAGCATGGCTCTCCTAGGGATGGACACCCTACAACTGATGGGGATGGTCATCCACTGCGGCTCAAAATGGGTCCTTACCCCTAGTCTAAACAGCATCCAATCGATGGGGTGATGACGGAGATAAGAAGTTAGACGATGAGTCCAACAACAATTCATCTCTTCCATCAGCGGCCATAAGTCTAATGGCCGTAACAACTCCTTCCCGCTATCGATCTAAGATCCATGAGTTACAGGCCGAGATCTGATAGCTTCGCGAGGGCCAGTAGGCGATCCTAGTAACCTAGACATAGCTTAAGTCTAGCCTCAGCCGTGCCCTGGACATCATTTCTAGGCTGGTCCCTTCTTTCCCAGCTCCTACTCCACCGTCCTCGACCCACCACCAACTCCTCATCCACATACTAATTCAACACCTTGAGACACAGTCGAGCATTAGTTTTACTTTATTTTATTTTGTATTTTCATTTTGATAGTTGTATTCATCTTTTGTAGTAAGGGTTTGCCTTGCTTAGTTTTGTATCCATTTTGAGACATTTAGTGGATTTTACTTTCTATTGTTGTTATTTTATTTTATTTTTGTTGAGGTTAATGCTTTCCCTATTATACTTGCGGGAGTTTATTGCCACACCCAACACCCTCAATTATCCTCTCGGTCTTTTTTTGGCCTTGAGTGTCCCCCACCGCTGGGGCACTTCAAGGAATGCACCATGTTGGTTGCAAGCTCTATTTACATTCATATGTAAACTGGGGAAGTACTTATTTTCTGAATACCTACCATTTTATATGACATTGTTCTTCTTCATTCGTCATATAGACACATTGAGGACAATGTCTAATTTGAAGTGTAAGGGAGGGGTTTAGGACTTATTTAACTCTTTTACTTGCCAAAGTTGTGACTTATGATGGTGCATTTAAACTTTAGTGGGAGTTTCTTAGTATTAGGGTGGACACATATGAGTTTGTTCCTTTTCTGAGTTTTATTTTATTTTATTTTTTTTTGTTTGCACTTTATCTTTGGTTATTCACCTATATTGGATCACACAACTTCTCTATCATAGCAACTTAGACCTTGTATACCTTTTATTAGTTTTTAGTTCATTTTACTTCAAGTAAAATACATTGAGAAATTTATTTTAAATTTAAAAGAATTTGTTTGAAAGCAAAAATTTAGGAAGCAGAAAGAGCTACCCCTAATAAATGTGTGCAGCTACTCTCGATAAGTCGCTTTGTATGCCCTCACGAGAGAAAGGGCTACCTCTTTAGAAGAGTGGAAGCTAGCGACTTCAAGGAAAAGATTTGAAAAGACTTACCTCTCTTAAGCATGAAAGCCACTTTAGGGGCCACGTGAGAAAAGGCTATCTTAGGAGTTATGTGAAGCTACCACCTTGGAAAGAAAAAGAAGTTGTTTGTGAAATTTTTGCTATCAAAGACTTTTAGGTCAAAAGAAATGAAGTAGAGAGTTCTAACACACACAAGAAATAACCTTGAATAGAGTGTCAACTATTTTTAGAACTTGTAATTTGTAGCATTCATGCTTTTTCTTACCCGATTACTTTAGAAACTCCCCAATTTTTAAGCACCCGAGGCCTTACACTTTTCTCTCTTGCTTTGTAATGTTTTTTTTGTTTAAGGACAAGAAAAAGCTTAAGTGTGGTAAAATTTGCTGAGTGTACAATGTTCCATTATTTTATATCATTTTGAGCACTTATTAGGCATATATTGGAAGTATATTGTGGAATTTGATGTTAAATATAGTGTGTTTTGTATTCTCAGGCTTCTAGCAGTATGTAAAGATGAGAAAGAGCCAAAAGAAGTATTCTAGACACTAAACGAATAAGATGAAACTCTCTCGGCATCAATTGGATAAGGAAAAGGCAAATAGGATGGCTTACAGGTAGCTTACAACCTAACTTATGGCCGTAAGCCTCTTCCAGAGAACCTTGCAAGCATGCTTATGCTCGTAAGGAGGAGTATAAAGCCAAACCAAAGGAGTTTGACCATAAGGACCATCCAAAGGAGTTTATGAGCAGAACATATGCTCGTAAGGGTAACACAGAGAAGCCTATGATCCAGAGTTTACAACAGTAAGTTGGACCATAACGCAAGACAGAAGACATTACAGATAGGACTTAAGGCCATAAGTGATCTCGTAAGGCTCGCGGCCCACCATCTCTAGCTTCTTACGGTCATGCCCTTACGCTCGTACATAGCTAGTAAGTTGCACAGTATAAATGGATATGATGAGGATTTTAGAACGAGATTCTAGAAGGTGATTTCACCCCACCATTGAGGAAAGGTAGATCGTAGTTGTTAAGACAAGCTTGGCAGTGTTTGGGGAAGCTTCTTTATAGTTTTTCGGTGATCAACCTTTGGCACGATTGAGAAGTGGGTTTTCAATGCTTTGTTTTATTCTCCCCGAATCTTGTAATTTAGATCTTGCCTCCATTAATGGAGGGCTAATTTTATAGATGTTTGGGCATAGTTTAACCCTAGGGTTTTACCTTTTAACATTAGTTGTGGATATTTGTGATTTACTTATTTCTTAATTGCAATCTATATTATTTGAATCTAATTGCGTGTTTGTATTGCTTGATTGCTATCATGGCAAAAGCCCTAATTATCATATTTGAAGTGCTTTGTGATGAATAGAAATACCCACCTAGCATATATATGCCGTGATTAGAGGGGATTGTGAGTTAGTCTAGCAATAGGTTTCTTTGGAGAATTCTTCTCCTTTAATCCTCTCGGGTAGGTTAACAAGTTATTTCTATGCTCTTTGCAATCATATGGAATAGATTTAAGGAGAAATCAAATCTTCATTCTGTATTTGTATTAGGGGTAATCTCTTTGTAAGAAGGATTACCTATTTAAGAAATTCTTGTTTACTCACATTTAGTTTTCACAGAGTGTAAAGTGATTGCATAGTGACTATATCAACATTGTACCCATTTAGTTACTATTCACCATTGCAAGAGGGGTTTAGTATAATTTAGGAAATCTATTTGTTCAAATAGGATTACATGACTAAAAAACCTTTGTCTTGAACTTAACAAAACTCTAGAGGGATGCTATGCCTGGATATCACTTCTTCTCCTGATTTCTCTACTCCTTTATTATGTATTTCTTGCTTTTGTTTTCTAGTTCTTTTTCACAGCATCATAACTTTGATTAGTCTAATTTTTAGGATTAAATTTAGTACTAGTAATTTCAATCTTCTTTGTGGATCGATACCCTGCTTTCAAACACACTTTACTACTTGATCGGCACGTACGCTTGCGTTAGTCCTTACCAATTCTGCTATATATTCCCTTCAATTTGCATTTTTGTTTATTCTTGTATTTGTCATTTTGAGGTGTTGCATGGACAATGGGGTCTATCACCATACCTATATAATTGCCTACTTTTGCTCATGACATATAGTATTCCATCATTTTAACTTAGAAGTAAAGGGTGAAAGAATTTTGCTTTTGCATCACCATCTTTCTACTAGAAATTCTTGGACTTCTGCTTTCAGGAAAAAATCTTGATGATGGAGAGTATTTAAATAATCTTTGTGAGCCAAATTGTATTGCTCAATGTAACAAGAGTGAACGAAGGACATGAAACATGATAGAAGAGAGAAGAAGGAATGGATCAATGCTCATCCATTGAACAACAACTCATGTAAACCTTTAGGTCTACATATTGGCAACCAGCCATATAATACAATGACACAAGTATACTACTATACATATATGTACATATATACATCTAACATCCCTCCCCCCTCAAACTCAAGGTGGATCATTGGTCATGAGTTTAGATAACATTAATGATGTTGATCACGTATCTATGCCTTGGTAAAGAAATCAGCTACTTGAACCTTTGTAGGAAGATAGTGAAGGGACACAGTCTGAGAACGCACATGGCATCATGTGAAGTGTGCATCCACAACAATGCGTTTGGTTAGCTCATGCTTGACTGGATCTCCAGCAATCTAAAGGGCCTTAGTACTGTTACAGAGAATAGGAAAATGAGATGTGATCGGTACACCAAAATCCCGCGGAATCGAGTGAAGCCAAAGTACCTCTTGGACAGTAGAAGCCAAAGCACGTGTCTTAACCTCAGCACTGGACTTTGCAATGGTAGGTTGTTTCTTGGTCTACTAAACAATAAGAAAGGACCCCAGAAAAATACAGTAACCAGTGACAGAGACTCGATCATCCGAAGAACTAGCTCAGGCAGCATCAGAATAGGCCTGTGCTAAAGGATGGACTACGTGAGTAGTATAGACAACGGTAGGATGTAAAGTGGAGCCATCATGTAGAGAGTAAGTGTGAGGATACCTCAGAAGTCAGATCAATAGTAGGAAAGGTGTCAGAGGTGGCCGGCCGATGGGGAGATGCTGCTGGATCTCGATGATGGTAAGAAAAATGAATGGGTGGATGAGCAAGAGGAGACGAGGAAGTAGAAGAAGACACTACAGGAGACTCAATAGAGAAAAATGGAGTGGCATCCATGGAGGAGTGAATAAGAAGCTCTGGAGGAGGATCTAGTAATGGATGAGATGAATGCACAGGGGAAGCACAGTAAGAAGATAGGGTAGGGAAAAGGAAGGACATAGGAATTGAGGTGGAGGTAGACACAGTGGAAGAGGGAGAAAAAAAAATGTGGTGGACTCATCAAACATGACATCACGGGAGATATGTATGCGGTGAGTAACAGGATCATAACAATGATAACCTTTATGCTCAAGGCTATACCCCAGGAAAACACAAGAAACAGACTGGGCAGTGAGCTTTGTTCGTTCTCGAGCTGAGAGAAAAACAAAACAGTGACAACCAAAGACACGAAAATGATCATAACGTGGAGGTGTTCTGTGGAGACGCTTACCTGGGCTACGATGATGAAGTTGAGATGATGGTTGTAAGTTAAAATAAGATAAACAGCAGTGCTAGCAACATCCACTCAGAAATCAAGAGGGAGAAAAGCACCAAGAAGAAGAGCATGAGCCATTTCTAAGATATGACGATGCTTGTGTTCAGCGACCCCATTTTGAGGATAAGCCCCATGACAGGATAAATGAGTTAAGGTGCCCTCAGAAGACAAAAATGAGCGCAATGCCTAAGAGGTGGCGAGTCAGATCGGAAGGCTTTAACAGATAGTGAATTAAGTGTGAACCACAACAGTAAATGAGCAATATATGGATAATAACTAACTACGATGATGCATAAAACAAATCTAGGTAAAACAAGTGTAGTTATCAATAAAAAGAACATAATAATGATTACCACCTTTGGAGACAAAAGGGCGGGACCTCAAAGATTAGAATGAATAAGCTTAAAGGGAGCAGTAGTTTGAGACACTCTTAAAGGATAAGTACGCTGTAACTGCTTATCGAGCTTATAGCCAACATAGACTATATCAGAGTACGGAGAGATAGCGCCTAAAATAACAAGATGAATAAGGGATAACAGACGAGACTGACACAAAGGACTAAGACGATGATGCCACATATGATGGGGCAAAATTTTAGCATGACAATGATGAACGGGTCTAGTAGAGGAGGGGAGATGAAGAGAATCCAACACATAAACTCCACTATAGTGGCAGCAAGCTCTAATCACTATCCCATTAAGATCCTGCACATGACATAAGGTATGGCCAAAAATAACCTGATAGTTATTATCAGTAAGCTAGCTAATAGACATAAGGTTCATGGAGAAGGTGAGTGTGCCATCAAGGATCATGTGAAGAGTGTGCCATAAGGTTCATGGAGCATGAGAGATAGAAGGAACAGAGAATGCACGGGAGGAAAAATAGCCAATACAGGAGACATGAAGTAGTGTGCCATCAATAGTGCAAACACAAGTGGTAAGCAATGGTGGATAGGAATGGTGAAGGTGAGTGGCATCAGGGATCATGTGAAGAGATGCACCAGAGTCAAGAAGCCAGAGAGGACAGGAACTATGTGAAGCAATAGGGTGAACCTGAGTCTAACGCGCATGACTCATGGAAAAGGAGAAATCCGCTAGATGAGACTGCTGAAACTACTGAAACATGGTCAATAGCTGCTAATCCGTGGTAGATAGCGAAGCAGGAGAGGCCTAGACAGAATGAGCCTGGGGAGATTGAGGTAGTGGAAGAAGGGTGGAGCCGGTGAAGAGACACACTGGAGAACAATGCACGACAGTCTATGATGCTTCTTCAGGCAATCACGTTTGAGGTGGCCCAGTATGCTATAGTAGTTACAAGTCATAGTTCATTTTGGCCGTGGAAGAGGCCGAGAGGAAACAGGCGGAAGAGGCTGAGGAGAGTAGAGGAAGATGCCGGAGACATAGAAAAGAGGCGAGATAGCAAGAGCACTACTCCTCTGAGAAAGAAAACCGGAGACGGGTCTCCTCAGCATAAACAAAGGCGAATGCCTCATCCAAAGAATATGTTGATGGAACATGAAGTAGCTGGGCTCGAGTCGGTTTAAACTCAGGGCGAAGACGCATGATGAACTCATACATACAGTGGGTTTCATCAAGACGACGACAACGGGTACAAGACTCAAAGCAGGTAAGAAGTTGAGCTGTAGTAACAGTGTAGTTCGGAGGTGTAAGAGCATCAATCTGACTCCAGAGTGTATAGTACTGACTATAGAAATGATTGAGCAGGTCCTCTCCCTATTGGAGACTAGTGAGGTCCTAGTACTGGGTGTAGAGTTGCCCTTGACTGTAAAGACAGTAGCGACGCTCAAGATAGTCCCACATCTCACGAGCAGTGGGAAGATCGGCAATCTAAGTATCAATATCAAGAGTAACCGTTTGGCAGATGATCATCTTGGTCGTAGAGTCATCGACTTCCCACCTCTCCAACAACCTGCTCAAACAATGTGAGAAGAGCAGATGCCTCTGATGAGTTAGTGATAGTGTTGGGGACAACATGGAAATAGGAGCAATACAGGTGCCATCAATCATCACATTAGACTGTTAAAGATTGCGATGACGAATCTCCGGTAACAACCCACTGAAAAAACAAGCATCCATTTTTTTTAAACAGTCACTATCAATCCTTTTTTTATGTTGGAATCTAATGGAAGAGAAAAAAAGGAAATGGAGATGACCGGGAATAAGAAGAAGAGGAAAGATGGCCGGAGAGGAAGATGTCTAGGAGTGGCCGGAGATGGCTGGAGATGACCGGAAAGGAAGTGGCCGAAGTTAGGCAACCTAGTTTGATACCATGATAGAAAGAGAACAAGGATTGGATTAATGCTCATCCATTGAACAACAACTCATGTAAAGCCTTAGGTCTACATATAGGCTACCGACCATACAATACAATGATATAAGTATACCACTGTACATATACATACATATATACATCTAACAAAATAATCCATAAGCTACTTAGTCTAAGCTATTTTCTCCTTTAGCAATTGAATTTTCTATTTGTGCAAAGCCCATGATAATTCCATGAGATAGTACTTGACAACACCCTTGCGAGTGCCCCGCAAGTGTATGGGCTGTCGAAGTAATAATACCCTGGTGAGAGAGTAGTCGAATCCACAGGGAGTAGTGATTCAAAACAAGAGAAGTTGCTACTTATCTATTGTGGAAATAATGGTGGTAAGAGAAAGCAATGTGTGTGCAATAAAAGAAAGAGAAATATGAAAGAAAGAAGAGTGCAAGCAAAGAGTAAGGAGGAAACAATCAATGCAAATATGGGGTACACGGACAAAGCTTTGACTTAGGACAAATGCTTCTAGTGCGAGACTAGTATTATACCTTCTAATTGATGTATAATGATTCATGGAAATACTTAAACACATGGTCCCAAACATAAGGTCAACCATGACTAGCTCCAACACAATGCCCCGGCACTAGGATTCATTACAACCCTTTAGTCTGTTGATCTCTCAACTAAGCCCCAGTGGAGTCCATCTCCTATAGCCTCACACTATGTGGAACTGCTTGGTGTTCTAGGGATTCCAAGTGATAGACCATGTTCTTAAGTATAGTTCTAACCCTTTGGTCTAGGCGAAAGAACCCTAGTCTCAGTTAAGCCCCAGCACTAGGATTCACTACAACCCTTCACTCTGTTGCTTGCGTAACTAAGCCCTAGGGGAGTTCATCTCCTAGCACTTCACCCTACTTCGATAGCAAAGAACTCTTGGAACACGAAGGTAGAGAAAATCACGCCGAAGGAGAAAGGGGACATTTCGCTACCTCTCGACTCACCATCTCGACCGTCTCCAATCTCGTATAGTCTAATCCTATAAAAGTTGTCACACCTCCAAAGGATCACGGAGATGATTCTCAACCCTAGTATCACGGCTAAGAAAAAATCAATGCAATTGTAAAACAAAATTGGAACTCAATTAAAAGCATCAATTAATAAAGCATAATAAAAGTCATAGAAACAATGTCATCCTAGGGTTTACAAGTCCGAATACCCACTAAGGGTTTAGCTTTCCATGGAGCTATACAAAATCATCAAAGTATATGTATGAACAAGCATAGAAAACATGAATAAAACCCCCTTGTGATGCATGGCGACGGTCTTCTGAAGCCGCTTTGTCTTCTCCACCAATTCCCTTGTCAAGCCAAGGGCACGCCTCGATGAATCAATGCCGATGAATACTCCCCGAATAGCTATCATCCAAAAGATGTCATTATTGATGCCGTGGAACACTCCAAAACCTCCCAAAATCCTCTCCAATCCCTAGCCGCGAGCTCTCTAGAAGTTGGGTGAAAGGTAGGTTGAAAAGTCTCCAAAATAAATCTGAGTCATGATATTTAAACACCGAAATCAGGCATCCACACGACCGTGTGGAATTTCCACACGCCCGTGTGGATTTTCTAAGAATCAATTTCTGGCGCGTAATGAACAGTAAACTGCTACAGTGATTTATATAGTAGCCAGTGCAGTAGTCGCGCCCAAATTGTTCCCGACTTCATGTCCTCCATCGAGGCCGTTGAGTTAGGCACACAACCAACGGTAGATCATGTTGTTTCTTCTTTTCTCCTTATTGACGAAGTTCTTTAATGTTACACGGGCTCGATATTATGAGTGTGACTGCCTTTGTGCCCCTCCAAATCATAGAACAATTCGAGCACATTGGAGGTTGGCACACATCCACAAGTCTAGAACCCGTGCCTTGATCCTTGTTTGTTCCAAGAAACTCCTCAACAAACGCGGACATGAACTTATTTTGCTCCTTTTTCTCCTACTCTTCTCCACAACCCTACAAGCAGAAAAGAACACAAATGCACACTAATCAATGATAAAATATGAGAAAAGTAATACTCAATGTAAGAAAATAACACTTCGTATCAGTTAAACACGAGCACTTGTCAGTACTCATAGAGCTGGGTGGTCCTATGAGGCAAAGACCACATGCTACTTGTTTTTGGACAACTTGCTCATATGCTATTAGACTTTGATCCTACTAATGAGAGAATTTAGCTTAGCCCTCTTCTATGATTCAACACCATTGTGGGTACATTATCAGAATCTAATTCATATCTTCACTACCTTCCATATTTCCTTCCACAAAATCAACCTCCACCCTTTCCTTATTAGCCATGATTCTTTCTGACAGGAGCCTGAAAGTGCATGGGTTGTCACAGTAATAAAGTACCCCAGTAAGAAGGTAGTCGAATCCACAGGGAGTAGTAATTCAAGACAAGAGGAATTGCTACTTAGCTAGTGCGAAATAATGATGGTGAGAGAAATCAATGTGTGTACAATTAAACGAAAGAGAAATATGAAAGATAAGAGAGTGCAAGAAAAGAGTAGAGAGGGAACAATCAATGCAAATATGGGGTACCCGAACAAGCTTCCCCTAAGACTAATGCTTCTAGTGCAAGACTAGTATTATACTCCCTTATTAATGTTTAATGAGTCGTGAAGATCTTTAAGCACACTATCCCAAACCTAAGGTCAACCTTGACTAGTTCCAACACTATGCCCAGGCATTAGGTTTCACTACAACCCTTCACCTTGTTGATCTCTCAACTAAGCTCAGGGGAGTCCATCTTCCTAAGCCTCAAACTACGTGAAATTGCATGACGTTCTAGGGATTCCAAGTGATAGACCCTGTCCTTATATATAGTTCTAACCCTTTGGTCCAGGCGAAAGAATCCTAGTCTCAGTTAAGCCCGAGCACTAGGATTTACTACAACCTTTCACTCTGTTGCTTGCACAACTAAGCCCCAGGAGGGTTCATCTCCTAGCACTTCACTCTACTTTGATCGCAAAGAACTTTTGGAACACAGATGTAGGGAAAATCAAGCCGAAGGGGAAAGGGGATGTTTCGCTACCTCTCGACTCACCCTCTCGACTCTCTCCAATCTCGTGTAGTCTAATCCTATAGAAGTTGTCACGCCTTCAAAGGATAACCTAGATGACTCTCAACCTTAGTGTCATGGCTAAGGGAAAATCAATGCAATTAACATTCAAGATTGGAATTCAATTAAAAGCATCAATTAAGAAACCATAATAAAAGTCATAGAAACAATGTCATCCTAGGGTTTACAAGTCCGAATACCCATGAGGGGTTTAGCTCTCCATGGAGCTATATAAAATCATCAATGTATATGTAATAACCAGCATAGAAAACATAGATAAAACCCCCTTGTTGATGTGTGGCGATGGTCTTGCCAAGCCTCTCCGTCTTTTTCACCAAGCCCCTTGTCAAGCCTAGGGCACACCTCGCCGAATCAACGCCGGTGAAAGCTCCCCCACTAGCTATCTTCCAAAGAACATCAATGTCGATGCTGTCGAACGCTCTAAAAGCCTCCCAAAATCGTCTCCAAACACTAGCAGCGGGCTTTCCAGAAGTTGGGCGAAAAATAGGCTGAAAAGTCCCTGAATAAATTTGAGTCGCGGTTTTAAATAGGCTGAAATCAGCTATCCACACGGCCGTGTAGAATTTCCACACACCCGTGTGGATTCTCTGGAATCGAATTTCTGGCAGGCAGTGGACAGTAAACTGCTACAGTGCTCACGCATATTATGTTCCCGATTTCATTTTCTTCATTGAGGCCGTTGAATTGGGTACACAACCAACGGTAGATCATGTTGTTTCTTCATTTCTCCTTATTGACGAAGCTCTTCAATGTCGCACGGGTTAGACTTACAGTGTTACTGTCTTTGTGCCACTCCAAATCATAGAACTATTTGAGCATAATGGAGGTTGGCACACCATCACAAGTTTAGAACCCGTGCCTTGATCCTTGCTTGGTCTAAGAACTCCTCAACAATGGCAAACATGATCTAATTTTGCTTTTTCTTCTCTAAATCTTCTCCACAACTCTATATGCACAAAAGAACACAAATACACACCAATTAATGATAAAATCTGAGAAAAGTAATGCTTAATGTAAAAAAATAGCACTTCATATTATTTATACACGAGCACTTATCACTTTCCATACTCAAATTAGCTTGATTTTTTTAATTTCAAAATTTGTGAGAGTAAACTACCATGTTATCAATGACTGCATCTTCATCAGTTGTCAGTCAGAATAAATTGTACAAGCTTTTCTTGCTACTATTTTTGGAGCTTGGCTTGGAGTTTGTAGCCATGCACCATATGCACATTCCATTTAATCATAATTATTATCATATAGCCTTTAACGAAGCTTCTCTTATTGTCTAATAATCCTACAAAAGAAGCAAAACACCGGCAAACTCTCTAACTTGAAATTAGCTTATAACCAATCACCATCTTGTTGCTTCCACTTCATTCTTCTCTTAATAGGTTGTCATAAATCATTCTTTACCCTACTCTCAAATATGTCCTCCACATGGCATCAACCTTTTTAGCATCATACTCTATGAACTTCCTAGTATAATTTACAACAATTTTATAGACATTCTTGGATAGAAAACTAATAGATAAATCATAGATTACACCCAGAATTCTACGTGAAATAAGGTTATTTGAATGAGATTCTCTTCATTCTTAACTTGACCAAAGCTTTAAAGATATTAATAAAAAAATCAAGGGGTCATTTGAATAAGTCACTGCATGTCTAGTATGTGAAAGAATTGGAAGGTATATCAATTAGGAGCTAACTCCAAGATGAAGATTCTTTTTACCAGTTTCCATACAAAGGCAATCATGTTCCTTAGGACTTGAAAATTGATTCTCTTATTTATGAGCAATCTGCCAAATAAATATCATTAGAGATTATCCATATCAATTGTGGAGCCACATCAATTTCTTTAAGAAAGAAATCATTTTCATCTTCTTCTGCAATAGTGATTTTACCGAGATGATTTGATAGTGAATTTTTATTGTTGAAAACCAGAAAAAGCAAAACTTAGGTGAGGAATAAAGGAACAAAAGTTGTTAAAGCAACAAGTGAACTTTTTTTTTTATTAATGTCACATTTTGATATGTAGGGAGCTTAGTTATACAATAATTGTGCCTTAGCTTTGCTGAAATTATTTTATATAAATTTTTTATTTACTAGCAATGATTTTTTAAAATTTAGATATTAAATATATTTATTCAAAGAATTAATTTTTTTAATTAATTTAAAAGATATTATAATTTGATTGAAATAATAGCACTTATATATTAATCAAACATTGTTTAAGAGTTAGTTTCCTAATCAAATGATACAAAAGCAAATAAATATAAAAAAATTGGCATAAATAAACTAGCATCTAATTAACACCAACCCCTTAACACTTTTTACATTTAGATATAAACTTCTTCAAGACTTTGATCGGAGCATGGCACACCCCTTGCATGTGTACGCAAGTGCACGGGTCGCTCAAGTAATAAAGTGTACACACTGGGTTAAGTAGTTGAATCCACAGAGAATAGGATTACTAGTAATAGCTACTTCTAAGTTATCTAGTCGAATGATCAAGAATATGGTGTGATGAACTAATTCACCAAAAGATGAATGTCACGAACAAATAAGCAAGAGTAAAATGAAGGGAAATCTCAATCAATGAAAGTGACGTATTTGGGCAGTGCTTCCCCTAGGATTCAAACATTAAGCATAAGCTACATAAAGTGTTCCTAAATTGAGTTAGTTAAGTCGTGGAAATCCAAAGATAATCAGTCTTTTCCTCCAGATCACCTATACTTGTCCCCTACGAAGTCCCGGGGAAGAAATCTCTCAATCTCAACACCTCACATCACATATGACTACATAACACTCTAGGGATTTCAAAGGGTGTATCTGATTCCTAAGAATAAACCTAGCCTTACTTCTAGGTGAAAGGTCCCTAACACCCTATGAGGTTTTGGTGAAGAAATCTCGTAGTCTTAACACCTTACACCACATATGGTTGTTTAAACCTTTGAGAATACGGAGATAGAATACACCAATCGGAGGGGAAAATGGACGCTCCACTATCTCATAACTCACCCTCTCAACCCTCTTTAATATTGAGGTTCTAACACTAATAAAGGCCTCTCTCCCACCAAGGTGAATAAATCAATGCAAACCAATCAATCAGTAGATCAATAAAGCAAGCAAGCATTAAGGAAATAAGTTTAAAACTCAACTAAACTCAGATTAAAAGGAAAACATCATGTAAATCAATACAAAGAATAGAATCCTAGGGTTCACATGCCCAAATACACTCTAGGGTTTAGCTGTCCATGGAGAGAGTTACAAAACAATTAAATGAGTAAAAATCTGTAAGAGCCATGGAAATAAACCTCCTTGGATTTGTGATGATGGCCTTCATGGGTAGATTCAATGTCTTGATAGATTCCTCTCTGAAGCTAGCGTCGTCGATGGCTTCCTTGATGCTATGATAGAGGAGAAATCGATCAAAGTTGGTGAAGAAATGTATCCAATGTCACAAAGACCTCCTTTCCAAACCTAAGCCACCTTGTCTCCCCAAAGAAGTGAAAAAGTTATCCTAAAATCAGGCAAAGTGGCCTTTTATAATAAGAAATCGAGGCTCCATATGGGCTTCTTATCAACTAAACATCATTGGGAAGGCTCTTGAAGTCATCACACAAGCTGGGACATGAAGATATGACTGCCTATGTGCTCTTCCAACTCATGAATTATCTTTAACTCTTTTAGAAGTTGGCACGCACCCCATGTGTATGATCACAGCTTGTGTCTTGATCTTTGTGTCATGCAAAAGACTCCCAAAATATGCCTCCATGACCTATCTTTGCCTCATTTTCACTCTACACCCCTTCACGACCCTATTTGCACAAAAAAACACCAAATACAATTTATGAGCCATAAAACATGAGAAAAATTATCCTCAATGCATGTAAAACATATGATAAAATATGTTCACTCAAGCACTTATCAGAGCAATATAATGCCTTTAAACACATGAGTATCAAAAACAATAAATAATACATGGCTTTGCATATATATTTGCTCTCATTATTTGATTGTATGATCCCCAACCACTTTCGATATTATACTTATAACCAATAAAAATACATTAAGTTAAATAATGACACATGAAATATGTTTTTGTTGGCTCATCAAATAGTCACCATATCTTCAACACTTGCATGTACCAAATGCATCATAATTAAAATAAGGAAAAATAAACCACCTTACTAGTGGATTCCTCACTATTCTTTTATAATGAACACTATAAGAAAGAGGACTTATAGCACTGGTTTTTTCCACCGCTATAGGCCCGATTTTAGCTTTAATGCCTTTATAGCAATGGATGCCCAATTAGCCATTAAATCCTTGATCATTGGATCCTTTTTACAACAAATGTACACTTTAGTTGCTATCGCATCCACTATAGTTAGGGTTGTACAATGATCCATAGAGGCAAAAAATTCTACCGCTATAAGTCCTATAGTGGCAAAAAATTTTTGTCGTTATAGATTTTTTAGTATCCTAAAACGGTGGAAAAATCCTTAGCTATAGGCCTTACAAACCATTGTATTATCTTGAATCCTGTGACTTAAGCAAGATGCTTTAATGACTAGTCAAATCTACTTCTCACAAATATAAATATATTAAACAATATCAAGGACCACATTAATATTTTAATTCATTAATCTCACACCGTAAAATTGACACAAATAAGAAAGTAAAGCTCAACTTTTTTTTAATCAATAAAGAATCTTGTTCAAATTCAATGAAAGTATTATGTACATCAATTTAATTTCTATATAAGCTGCTTTCTCAATGATGCTTGTGCTAAATGAGTCCAACTCCTTCTCCAGCCATGGTTATATATATGGTAGCGCTTGATATCCATTTTTCTTATTGATTTTCAAATACCGTACCTTTATAATGATAGCATTTCAGTTGGCAAGGAGAGTAGAAACAACATTTTATGATCCTTATGAATAGAAAAAATAAATAAATGAATCAATGGACAATTTATCACTGAAAGATGTTACTCACAAGCAAACATCATAAACTCACCAGATAGTCTCGCCTAACAGATTTACTACTAATAAAACAGTCAACTGAGGGAAAATCTTCTGCTCCAACACTGGAATTGTATTTGTTATGATAACTTCATGAAACATGCCACTAGATAGCCTTTCAATTGCTAGAGGGCAACCATTACATGCATAAAATAATAAGTAACAAGCAGTCAAATATAATAAAGTAGACATTCAATCTTGCAACCAACAGCCAAAGTAAGTTTTCGATATAGTAGAAAATAAAACCACTCCATATGTTCCTTTGCCCAAACATAGAGACACAAGGCTAGAAACCAAACTATTGATCTTTCAAAATGACTTATGATTCACATTCTCTAAATTCATCGATTATTCCTAATAGAAGGCAATACTTAAAAACAACATGGGTACACTTTAATGATAGAATTGATCGATCTTTTTGTTTTTGTTTCCACTCCTTTTACAAAATAATGTGCACCAAGGAGTTTGCACTTTGTGTAGTTGAATTCTTCTCCTTGCTGGAAAGTTCCTTTCTAGTGAGATGGAACTAGAGCATGCCTTCATCTTTGAAGCTTTCTGATTCTGGCCAAATCCCTGCATGAAGTTTTAATCATTCCATGTTTATCTTAAGTTTAATTTTGTCATCAACCATGATTTTTGTTTTGTATTGAAATAATAGTACGTGTATCCATGACACCAATGATGACATTGATCTTCACGCATTTTTGTTTTAGTTTGGAGTTTTTTTTTTTGTTGAATGTGAATTAAGACCAATAAAATCCCAGCAATTAGTTGTGTAGCTTTGGCAAATGTGAATTTTCTTCTTGGTTTCACAAACGAGTAAGTTAATTATTTTATTTTAATATTTTGTTCCCTAATTCCATATATTGAAAATTTATCAAAATTTTAGTGTATAATATACTATGCAGATTAGTGATGCATATAATGAAAATGATGAAGGAACAGATATAAATATGCTTGCTTTGGCACGTGGTCCTGAATGAAGAGTAATTTGCTATCCAGGCTACAATATCAATAGATTTCATTTCCACAAAGTAGACCGAGATGAAAACAAAAAAACTCAAAATTGTGGTGTTATTTTCTTAAGAAGGAAATGACGGAGAGTTGTCATATTACGGAATAATATTGGATATAATTGAACTTCATTATACAGGAGGGAATAAAGTTACATTATTTAGATGTGACTGGTATGATACTTCTCGGGAACGCATTGGTTATAGAAAAGATCGTTATGGGATTGTTAGTGTTAACACGACACGAAGACTACATACAAGTGAACCATTTGTTTTGGCATCTCAAGTGACTCAGGTTTACTATATTAAAGGATTAAAGATCCTACATGGGCTACTGTCAGTGAGATAATACCAAGAAATCTTTATGAAATTCTAGAAAATGAAGAAGAACCACATCAAGAAGAATATGTTGTTCATGATGTATGTGAATCACATTCAGAAGATGATTTTGAAGATATAGATTGGAATAAGCATGGAGTTGAAGATATGATAGTGCACTAATTGAAGCTTTTTACATATTTAGTATATACCCTTTAACATTCTTTATTTTGGTGAGTTATTTTACCTGTTTGTATTTATTACTTTAATTTTGATCTTGTTATCTTAGCATTAATTAGTATAATTTCTGAATTATCATTTATGTTATTATCTATTTTTTCCTTTATTTTCATGTTTGTAGAAAGACTTAATTTTTTTTCTTTTATAGGATAATATTGATGATGACAAGAAAAGGAAAAGCACAAGCTAGAAAAGATGCAAATTCAGAAACACAAAATAATCAAACGCTAAACCAAGTAGATGATGAAAATGTTGAAATTAATCTTGGTTGTTCATTGCCATCATCTACTCGAGCTTCAAATGAAATATGTTCTTCTTCAACACCTCCAAATAAAAGACCTAGAAAAGGTAATGAAATATATATTTTTAATTTATATACTTTATCTATTGAACTCTAAATATTTTTAAATTCATGGATGATTTTGTTGAAAAGTTAATGTGAGAGGAAAGGCTAAATGTGTCAAATCAGGAGAAGGAATTGAAGTTGAGATGTATGACGGCAGGTAAAATATACCATCCTATAACTACTCATAATAAATTGTTGATTTAATGTTTTTATGACCTAAATTATTTTTTAGGATTTGCAAAATATCTTGTTATAGTTTTGTAACTTCTATCATTTAGACATCTTAATATATGGCATTATTTTTCCACAAATATACAGGATTATAACACCAAAAGCCATTAATGAAATACATGTTCTCTTCCATCAAAAAATTAATGGTCCATGGACATCTTATTCTGAATATCCGAAATCAGAGTTAGATACTCTTTTTGCTAGATAGTTGGTGGTGGGGTTCTCACATAATCAACCAGAAGAAGAAGTGAAGAAAGCATTTGAGAATTCAGTAAAGTGTTGATATTTTGATTGGATGTTACGTATAAGAAAACCAATTTTCGAGAAGCATGAAACCTGAGAAGATCGTTACAAACACTCACCTTCTTTCATTCCTTCTAATGTGTGGAAAGAAATGGTAGGCAAATGGATGGGAGATAATTGGTACGTTTAATATTTATATATAAATTGTTTTAGGTTTTAATTCTATTAAGAGTAAGTGAAATGCTAATATTGTTTGTATGTATGCAGCACAAAAGTGATAAGAATAAAGTTAATCGATCACAATCTCAAATCATTCATACTACTGGCAGATTTTCGATGACCAAGCATAGGAGTGACATGGTAACTAATATTTGTGTTTTAACTATTTAATATTTTCTAATGGATACATATTTTATGTCTTTCAAATTGATCATATTTTTATTACCTTAGGTTAAAGAGACAGGTTCAAAGCTAGGCCCAATTGATTACTTTAAAAAATTCCACACTAAAAAGGATCGATAGAGTTGGTCTACTGAGAAAGCAAAAGATCTATGGGTATAAATGTTTTTTTTTTATCATTTAAGTCTTAATATTGTAATGAGTATTTATAATTATTTTTTCAATGTCAGGATCAAATGAATAATATTAGGTCAACTGCAACATTTGAGGGTTCAATAGTAAATGAATGGGAAATATATCGTAATGTTACAGGAGAACCTAGTCATGGTCGTGTTCTTGGATTAGGTACGGGTATTCAAGGAAAAGATGTGTATGGTAGTAGTTCCTCTCAAACATGTAGTAAAAGATGCAAAGAAACACAAAAGATGAAGGAAAAAGAATGGGAGGACCGTTTCAAGCAAATGGAATCTACAATTGATAAATTGCAACAACAAGTACCCGTTATGGTTCAAGTGGTGTTGCAAAGTTTGGGATTATCTAATATACAATTACCTACAAAGGTATAATAATATAATTTAATATTTTAAATAATTGTGTTTATATGATTTTTAGATTGTTGCTAATTTAAAGTATTATTTATATGTTATATTAATTTATTATCTCCCATTCTTTTTCCACTCATGTTATCTTATTCATTTTCCTTTAATACTATTATGTTTATAGTATATATAAAATCCTATAATTAACTATCTCATTACTAATATTATTTAATACTTGTACCAAATCTATATTCATCTTTGGCTTTAATGCAAAATTTTCATTTTAATAGTGTACTATTGAATTTTAAATTGTTTGCATGTATTATGTTTGTGTGTAGGGAGGTGATAATGATCTTAGGGATGTGATAGCTAATTCTCAAGAAAATATAAGAGATGCCCCTCATGGTAATACTAATGAAAAAGATGGCAACAAAAATAGCTTGGTGTAAGATTCCAAAAAATATGATGATGCCAATGAAAATGAAGATAGTTGTGAAGATGATGATGATGACGATCATGACGATGATTGAAGATTTGAATATTTCGAATGTTTCAAACTCTTATTAGATTTCATTTTTCAAACTTTTATCGAATTAATGTTTTGTAAAAGTCTATAACACTTAATTCCTTACAATTATTTAGTTTCATGTTTTGAACTTTTATTGTGTCATTGTTTTGTAGAAGTTAATAATACTTAAGTTTGTTAGATATGAATCATTGTTAAGTTATTATTAGGTTTATATGTTAAATTGAGACAATGTTGTGTTAAATGAGTTTGTTGTGTATGAGCTTGTTGTTATATAATTTAAACTATATTGTAATATAGGATTCGTATTAATTAGGTGCATGCTATTTATTTTTCCAAATAGCATTTGCAACGACTTGGTCGCAAAAAGATTTATTTGCATAAAAACACAAAAATATTCATTTGCGACCAATACCGATTGGTCACAAATAACACTTATTTGCGACGACATAAAGTTAGTCACAAATAATAAGTTATTACGACATCTTATTCATTGTTGCAAATAATACCTTTTGCGACGGCTTACTTTTTATTGCAAATACTTTTTTTTGCGACGGCTTAATCTTCGTTGCAAATAATATCTTCTGCGATGACATACTCTTCGTTGCAAATAATATCGTTTGCGACGAACAATATGTCATCGCAAATAACACTAATTGCGACAACTACTTACCGTTGCAAAAACATTTCGTCGCATTAATTTGTCGCATTATTAATGTTTTTGTAACTAGATTTTAAATTTTTTGCGACGGATTAATGTTGTCGCAAAAACTAATTTTTAGGACGGTGGGTTGCAAAAACTATCTTTTGCAATGGAAGCAGATACGACGACATGGGGCGACCAAATGCTGTCGCAAAAAATCTTTTGCGACGCCATTTAAGCATTTGCAATGGAAACTGGTCATAGCAAAAGGTAGATTTTCTTGTAGTGGGTGCACCTAGTTTGGTATCACATGAACAATACCCAACAAGTTCACAAAATAATTGATGCCCTAAACATGCAAACAGACTAGACCATCTCAGTTTTACAACACCATCGCAAACCAAACCATTGGTAGTTATTGTTTCCATTTTTCAATCAGAATCAATTCAATAAAGCAACAATGAGGTTTAAAACCACACATTCATAGACAATAACATCAAAACCCACTATTTTTCTAATTTCAAAGTTGGCAATTGCTAAAGATTTAAATTAAGTCCTTGTTTCATATTAATTAATTTCAAGCATCTAATTACAAATTATAGATGCTTGAAATAGTTTTCCTAATTGAAGGGCTAATAAAATAATGCGTGTGCTGACTGATTTTATGTTTTTAACACAGAGCTATTAGTAACATGAATGCAAATAGGAGTTGGATGAATACTAGGCTTAAGGATGGACTTTTGAATCCCAATTTCTTGTGAGGAATAAATGAGTTCATCGATTTCGCAAAAATGCATCCAGAGTGTATGGATGGTATCAAAATTAAGTGTCCATGTAATCATCGTAAGTGCCAAAATCGAGCTTTTCACATGGAAGATACCATCAGATATCATCTTATGAAGTATGGATTTGTACCGTATTACTATTTGTGGGTTCTTCATGGAGAACCTTCTGTGTCTGGTAGTAGTACTCATAGACAAGATGTGGGAAATGAATCAGCTTTGGGAGTTGAATCACCATCACATAATCTATGCCAACAAATGGTCTTGGACGTTGTAGGTCTTGATTTCTCTCATACTAATACAGAGGAACCTCCAAATGCAGCGGCTCAAAAATTGTTTGAAAGGATAAGAGCTGCCAATCAAGAGGTGTGGCTAGGTTGTGAAAATCATTCACTATTATCGACTATTGCAAGAATGTTAAACATGAAAGCAGAACATCATTTGACAAAGAGATACTTTGATGACTTTTGCCAGTTTTTGAAAGAATTATTACCGAATGATAATGTAATGCCAGATAACTTCTACAACACAAAGAAGTTAGTTCAAGGATTAGGTCTACCAGTTGAAAAGATTCATTGTTGTTCAAATGGGTGCATGATATACTGGGGAGAAGATAGTGAATTAATGAGTTGCAAACTCTGTCAGTTTCCTAGATATAAGCAACAAAGATTTGGTTCATCCAATAATAAAAAAAATATCCCATACAAGAAGATGTACTACTTTCCTTAACCGCAAGGCTACAAAGATTGTATGCATCAAATGCGACAGCAAAAGAAATGAGATGGCATGCAGAACATGAGTCGGAAGAAAGGGTTATGAGTCATTGTTCTGATAGCCCTGCGTGGAAGCATTTCAATAGTACCTATCCTTCATTTGCATCAGAGAGTCGAAATGTAAGATTCGGATTGTGTACTGATGGATTCCAACCTTTTGGGCAGTTGGGTCAACAATATTATTCTTGGCCAGTAATACTTACTCCGTATAATTTACCCCATTCTATATGTATGAAAGAGGAGTATATGTTTTTTACTATAATAGTTCCTTGTCCTAGAAATCCAAAGGATATGTTGGATGTGTATTTCCAGCCCCTAATTGTAGAATTGAAGCATTTGTGGGAAATTGGTGTTGAGACGTATGATGCATCAAAGAAAAATAATTTTCAAATGCGTGTTGCTCTTATGTGGACCATAAGTGATTTTCCAGCATATTCAATATTGTCCGGGTGGAGCACTGCGGGTAGGACTGCTTGTCCGTATTATAAACAAGATTCAGATGCATTCACTCTAACAAAAGGTGGGAAACAATCTTGGTTTGATAATCATTGTAAGTTCTTACCTCAGAATCATCCGTTCAGAAGAAATAAAACAGCTTTTCGGAAAAATAGAACAATAACAAAGGCAGCTCCTACTATTCCATCTGGTGATGGGATCTTGAAAGAACTGTAAGATTTGGGCCTAAGGAGTGTTGTAGATTCTGGTGCACATGAGATTAATAGCCGCATTGCTAGGATCAGTGGTTGGAGAAAACGGAGTATTTTTTGGGAGTTACCTTATTGGCGGACAAATCTCATTCGACACAATCTTGATGTTATGCATATTGAAAAAAATGTATTTGACAATATATTCAACACTGTTATGAATGTGGAAGGGAGGAGTAAAGATAATACTAAATCTAGGGAAGATTTGAAAGAATTTTGTTGTTGGCATGCCTTAGCAAAAGATGATGCTACCGGAAAGTATCCAAAAGCATGCTACACTCTTGATAGGCAATAAAAAATTGTGCTTTGTGAATGGCTTCCGAATCTTAAATTCCCGGATGGATATGTGTCGAACATAGGCCGCTGTGTTGATATATGAAAGCTAAAGCTTTTTCGTATGAAAAGTCATGATTGCCATGTCTTCATGCAGAGATTACTTCCAATAGCATTTCGGGAATTGCTTCCATCAAGTGTTTGGCAGGCATTAACAGAAAAGAGTAATTTTTTTACAGAGCTCACTTCAACTGTACTCCAAGAAGAAAACATGCTAATGCTTAATGAAGAAATTCCTCTAATTATCTGTAAATTAGAGCGTATATTTCCCCCAAGCTTTTTTGATTCAATGGAGCATCTTCTGGTGCATTTGGTTTATGAAGCATGGATTGCAGGTCCAGTACTGTATAGATGGATGTATCAATTTGAGAGGTAAAACCTTTAAATTGTTGTTGTGCACTCTCTACTTGAATCATATCAATTGACTCATTATATATATATAGATATCTCAGAAAATTGAAAAAGAATGTGAGAAATAAAGCAAGAGTTGAAGGCTGCATATGCAATGCCTACTTAGTTGAGGAAGCAACATCATTTTGCGCACATTATTTTAAACCACATGTAAGGATGAGGCATCGAAAGACACCCCATAATGATAATGGTGGAGAAGATGCAGAAGAACATTTTGGTAACTTATCAATTTTCACACCACCCGGTAAAACATTGGGGAAAGGAAAAATTAAATATCTTAATGAAGATGAATATGCAGCAGCGCAAATGTACATCTTATTAAATTGTCCGGAAGTGCAACCATTCACCAAGTATGACTACTTATTTTTTTTTTTATTAAGAAGATCACATAGTTCACCTCTGACTATATACTAATATAAGCTTCTATTTTAATGTATTAGGATCTTATGCTTGGACAATTAGTTGAGGTTTTATGCTTGGAGTACCCGGGATTACCAATTAAGCTAACAATCTTATTTAAATGTGATTGGTTTGATCCAACACCAAAGGTGGGTACAAAATGTCATCAGCAATACAAACTCGTGGATGTCAATCATAAGCGGTTTTTCAACAAATATGAACCATTTGTTCTTGCCTCCCAAGCAATTCAAGTTAATTATGCAACATATCCTAGTTTAAAACGTGACAAGGCCGACTGGTGGGCAGTATTCAAAGTAAAAGCTAGGTATGTTGTAGATTTTCCTAAACAAGTTCAACCGAAGGCATCAACATCATGTGAAGAACCTTTTCAGCAAGATGAAATGGAAGTTTCATCTATACAAATCAATGTTGATGATGAAGAACAATCTCTAAATGATCCAAGTGGAGAATTGATTGAAATTGATGATGAAGACGTTGAGCTTGAAGATGATCCTATATTTGAATCCGAAAGCAATGATGAAGATGATGAGTTTGATGAAATTGAAAGTGGTAGTGAATAAATTAAGGTAAAATATATTATAAAACTCTTAAAAGTAATGAAGCGAATAATAATAATAGCATAAATTGCTTTTTAGTTCCTTCTGATATGTATTTGCAAATGTTCTTATATAACAGTACATGTTTAAGCAGCATGAGAGGGACGGGTGGTAAAGGAGGTTCAAGTTACAAAGGTTCATATGGATTCACCCACAGATCAGAGGAGTTAGGCTGTGCTTGGTGTTATGACAGTTTACATTCGATAGCACATGATACTCCAGCTCCAGTTACTTATGCACCTAATGTATTGCGGCGACCATTACAGTCATCTGTTACCAATGCTAATGCGGGATCATCATCATCTTTTGCTTCTACTCCTTGTGCTAGTAGACTGGTTACTCCTAATGGCGAGCCTACTATGCATGCTAGAGATACTACGACATCATCCATGGATTGCTTGCCCCTTGCTCTTGATGAGTCAAGGAGACCACGCATAAAGCTAGTGAATGGAATGTAAGTATTAAAATTGCTATATTTTTATGTACAATTGTTGATGATGCGCTATTTAATTTATTCATTGTCTTTGTATATTTGTAGGTTGCATCCCTCAGATGTCTGTGCTCGAAAAATTACATTCATTTTTAAGGAAAGAATGGATGAGAATGGATACAGCTGGAAGAATGTCTCTAAGGAGACAAAGGACTTCTATTGGAATGAATTTCAGGTAAATTTATATAATATTTAAAGAAAATTGTTTGTATTTATTTGTAATGTTTATTGAATTTATAAATCCTTAGCATGTTGGTAAAAATAAATAATTGATATTTGTGAGGATAAATAAATTGTAACGTTAATTTTTTTATTGAATATTAATTGTATAGGTTCAATTTCAATAACCTAGAGATTATTTGTTAATAGGTATTATGTCATCAACATCATTCAAATATTATTGCTTAGTTAGTACTTAAATTGTTAATTGTTAGTGAATTTGAAAATCCTTATCATGATTGTTTGGATGTTGGAAAAGCATATAATTGATGTTGCTTGTGGAACTAATCTTTATTGAATTATTAATTATATAGTGTCATTTTCTATAATCTAGATTTTATTGTTAGTATTTTAGTATAATTATAATTAGCAAAACATTAGTAGTTTAATATAAAACATTGGTTAGTATTTTTGAATAGACAATTATATATAATATGTATGTTTGTTTATGTTAAATTACAGAAATTCTTTGTATGGGATGAGTCAATGTCATCTATTATTAAGATGGCATGGCAACGTAAAGCTGCAAAATGGTATAGAGCATTGATGTGTAGTTTGAGAAAGGGGAAAGAAAAATCAATGCATGTGTCTGACTCTGCTTGGAAAACATGGACCGAGGCATGGAATTCCCCGGAATTTAAAACTAGGTATGAGAAAGCTATCGCAAACCGACTCACTGAGAATGCAGGACCTAGATCTGGTATATCCCGGCACATAGGAGGCTCCATTTCCCATGTTTCCCATGCGGATAGATTGGTAATTTGTTTAATATTTATATAAATATGTTTTAAAATTATAAAGAATTAGTATAGTGCTAATTGTAACAAAATTCAATTTGTTGTGTTATTCTAGCGATCGAGGCTTGGACGTGATCCTCGCCCTTTTGAGCTTTTTGAAGTGACTCATACAAAGAAGGGTACCTTTATACTTGTTGATGCATGCACTCAATCTATTAAGGTAAGCAGAACAATTTTTAGTGGGGTTTTCAATTATAGACTTTGTTTACAATGTTTTGTGAGTTTATATTAAGTTGTTTTGAGAATAATTTTTAATGAGTTGAGTTAATTGATGTAGGATCGCTATTTGGAGCTTGTGGAGCAGGCATCTCAAACACAAGAAGGACATGATGAGCTTCCTATTGTGAATGAAACAGCTTTATACTATGAGGCTGTTGGGGGAGGAAAGAAAAGTCGTGTTTCTGGAATAGGGTCCCAAGCGTGTATCTATTATCCACAGTTATCTTCAAGTTTTTCCACAGGTTCATCATCTGAGACACTATAGGCTGAAGTTAGAGATTTGCGTCAAGCTCTTACTCAAGTCCAAGATCGTGAGGAGAGGCTTCAACAAAGTTTGCTTGAAATGAAAGAGGAGAGGGACCAATATCGTGAGGAGATGATGCGCCAAATGAAGGACATGATGATGAGTTTTGAGAAGAGGATTCTTCAGCAATTGCAGTTTACCGCACAGCACTTGTAACCATTGACTGATGATCATGATGTTGACTTATAGTTGTACTTGTCATATACTTATTATTTTGTGTTGAACATATATACTTAAACATTTCTTTTTGTATGAATTGAGGAGTTTATCTTATTTGTTGGTATTTTAGGTTTAAAAAAAAATTCATGTACCAGGTTTTAAAAAAATTATGAATATTATTTTTATTTTATTTTTTACTTGAATGTTAGAAACGGATTTATTTGATTTAATATTGTTTTTAATTTTAAAAAAAATTAGAAAAGGATTAGGAACAAAAAACTTTTGTTTCTAATGAGGAGGTACAAAAATAAAACAGAAAATATTCCATTTGGAATCCCTTTCTAATTTTTGTAACAGAATTACAATGGAATTTAGAAACGGATTAGCAACATACATCATTCCCTTTTAATTTTTCAAAAGTTAGAAACATATTGGGTTCCGTTTCTAATCAATTTCTAAAGTTAGAAACGGAACATTTTTCGTTTCTATTTAAATTAGAAACAAGGGGTTTCGAAACAGATAAATTCCATTTCTAATCCGTTGCTAAATTGAATTAGCAATGGAATAGAAACGGAAAATGCTGTTTCTAAACACTAATTTTCTTGTAGGGGACATCTGCACCTGTCAAAGAGGAAGAAGTTAACGAGACTGGAGTTGCTGCTGGAGATATTGAGCTTGTTATGACTCAAGCTGGAGTATCACAAGCGAAGACTGTTACTGCTCTCAAAGCACACGATGGAGATATCGTTGGTGCCATCATGGAGCTCACTGGTGTAATTGTCATCTGGTCTTTCTTCATTTTATCCTGCTAATTAAGGTGCTTGAATGTTATTGTCTTTAATAATCTATGTACTTAGGGACTTTATGTCTATGAACTTGTCTCACTAAAAATTCTTACTTTTGTAAAAAAAAGGAAAAAAATTCAATTATCAAAGAGAATATTCACCTAAAAGGATGCCAATGAAACCCGACTTTGTGATATAGAATGCTTTGTTGGGGATGCGTCAAGTTCACAATAATGAATAAGACAAATAAAACTCAAGCCACAGGCTTCTCTTCACCACCAACTACATGAAGCTACAACACTTATATGAATTCTAGAAAAGACAATGCCCAGGAAGTGAACCTTTTGATCTTGATGAAGCTGCCATGTGAACCTGGAAATAATTAAAGATAGGCCCCGTTGATGAAATAAAGGTTGCCAAAAATATTAAGGAAACATTGGAAAGTTCAAGCCTCTATATCCATGCTCTTCGCAATATATATACATATGCAAGAAACCCACATCATGCTATCATAAAATCACAAAGAAAGATGAGATTCACTCTATTGAAACATAAATATTAAATATTAAAAAAAGGGGTGCATGACATAAAAATATATATAAAATAAAAAAATGAGAAGAATGTATACGTGCATTTTAAAAAAAAAATAAAAAAATGAGAAAAAAAAACATGTGCTTTCCATGCATACGTGCATGTTAAAAAATAAAAAAATAAAATAAAATAAATGAGAAAACATGTGCTTTCCATGCATACGTGCATGTTAAAAAATAAAAAAATAAAATAAAAAAAATGGGAAAAGCATGTGCTTTCCATGCATATGTGAAAGATTTAAAAAAATGAGATAAAAATGAAAATGGGAAGAGCATGTATCCGAGCATGGTTTAAATAAATTAAAAAATTCAAAAAAATGGGTCCCACCAAGAAGAAATATACATGAAAATAATAATAATAATAATAATAATAATAATAATAACAATAAGAAAAGTACAAGTGAATTAGATATCGTGGATGGTCTAGCTGTGTGAGGCTTAAGCTAAAAAAAAAATCCCTTGAAAATCAAGGTAGGCTTGTACTAGGACGGCAATTTTGTTTTCATTGGCTCTTAATATGACAAGACTTAAGGTGGCAAAACAAAATGGCAATATCATCAACAATGACCATGGTGGCTATGGGATATGGAGCAATAAAAAAGGGGCCTAGGCAAAGACCAATTGGTGTAGCCTTATATCAACTCCTGATAACCTGCATTTCCTTATTCTAAAGCAATAAAAATGCTTATTTTTATGCAACATTGGAATACATATCTCGAGACGGTTGATGAAATCCAAATCTTGAAGGGACACGAATTTTAAGGCAATCAATGAAACACAAAAAAAAAAGTGAAGGGATACAAGTTTTCAAGCGGCAATAAAAATGCATCTTAAGGCAGCAAACAAAGAATACGAATTTTAAAAGTGGAGTGAATTTCGGAACAGCAGTGAGATACTTCAGATGGTCAATCTCAAACCGGCAATGAGGCATAAAATGGTGGCGAAGCATATTCCCCAAGGCGGATGACGGTTTTATAAAATATATAATAAAAATAATAATTATAATATGTATGCCTATATATATATATATATATATATATGGCGATATTCATATGTAATTAATCACCATATTTTTGGCAATAAAATTATTATTTTTCATTGTCCTTTTACTTGTACTTTTGCCCTTAATCAGAGGTTCCCAAGACACTGTCTAGGATAATTAATAATAGGAGCTTGCCTCTATTAGGAATGGAAGAACCGATGAAACAAATATGATATTTGTGTTTTGATATATCGTCTGGTGTCTTTTTGACAGACATGATGCCAGACGCGTATTTTCGATCCCACAGTATTACAAGTGGTGCTTATTAGATTAGTGTCTTTTGGAGTGTAATGTTGTGTCTTGATGAGTAGACATAGATGAATTTTCATATAATGAAGTAATTAATATTTACATCTCTTCATGTTTAAAATCCCCTCACAATTCTCCACCATTTTGAAAATGAACACAAATTCCAATACAAATTATAGAACAGGACCTAATAAGTAATGTTCAACAAATCGGAATTCATTTATCAACAAATATCACTTTGAAAATCTCATGTTTTTAGTAAAAGTGTCTTTAAGACTTGAACTTTCACCTAGCAAAACATAGTTTCACCCATCCAAAATAATGTGATAGACAAGCTTTGAACCAATTATTCCATTTGAACAGGTGTACATGCCTTACGCATAAGATCTCGAACCATTGTATGTCACTTAAGTTGACACAATTATGATGGCCTTGTGTCTAGTATCCCTTTCATGAGAGCTTTTAGAGTCAAGCCCTTAGGCTCCAAGAAGCGGCCCCACTTCACTCTCACATAGGCAGACTCTATCAAGAGCACCATCATGACAGGCACTCCAACAAATATATGCTTATAGGTCTATTAAAAGCTAAAGCTCAACCTTCCCATTGTAAACTCATGGTAACCAAGTACTTTTCAATCTTGGGATGTATACGAAATCAAGTACCTGCAATTACTCTAATAGTGTACTTTCACCATTGAACTCAAGACCTGATGTTACTCAAGTATGAGTTGGGTTTCCACCATTGGTAATTATGGTTTTATGGGCTTCAATCCCATCCCCTTTGATGTTTTTAACACCATATCCTTTGTCAATCCTTTCGTCAAAGGATCCACAAGATTTAATTCGACCTTATATAATTAATCAAAATTACCCCACTTATAATCAACTCTTTTACAAAGCTATGTCTTAGTCCAATATGTCAGGATTTTCCATTAAAAACTTGACTATAAGCATTTGAAAGTGTAGATTGGCTATCACAATGTATGGCTATTGGTGCCATCTGCTTGGGCCATATTGGAATCTCAAGTAATAAGTTTCTAAGCCATTCTGCTTCCTTACTACATGTAGCCAATGCTATAAACTCAGACGCCATGGTGGAGTCTGCAATACATGTCTGCTTCTTTGATCCCCAGGAAATAGCACCCCCACCAAGTGTGTAGACCCATCCACTTGTAGAAGCATGATCCTCAATGTGATTTACCTAAATAGCATCTGTATATCCTTCTAAATTTGAAGGATTACCACTATATATTAAACTATAATTTATTATTTCTTTCAAATATTTTAATACTCTGTACATAGCAAACCGGTGGTCTTTGCTTGGATTGCTTGTGTATCTACTTAACCTTCCTACAGCATAAGTTATATCTGGTCTTGTACATGTCATGCCATACATCAAGCATCCAATTATTTTAGCATATTCTAGTTGTCTCACAGGACAACCTTTATTTTGTTCCAACTTGATACTAGAATCAAATGGTGTAGAAACAGGACAACAATTAAAGTAATCAAATTTCTTTAATATTTTCTCAATGTAATGAGATTGGGACATGCTAAGACAATTGTTATCCTTAATAATTTTAATTCCTAGAATGACATCCGCCTCTCCCATATCTTTCATTCATGTCAAAGTTGTTAGACAATAATTTCTTTGTTTTCACAACTTCATTTATATCAGTGCCAAATATTAACATGTCATCTACATATAAGAAAATTATAACACATTTTCCGTAATTAAATTTACTAAAGACGCATTTTTTAGATTCATTAATTTTAAACCCATTTGCCAGAATCACCTCAACAAATTTTTGATGCCATTGTTTAGGGGCTTGCTTAAGTCCATAAAGAGACTTAATTAGTTTACACACTTTGTGTTCTTGACCGGGCAAAATAAACCCTTCCGGTTGTTTCATATACACTTCTTCTTCCAATTCTCCATTAAGGAAGGTTGTTTTAACATCCATTTGATGTATTATAAGATTGTACATTGAAGCAAGTGCAATAAGCACTCTAACAGTAGTAATTCTTGCGACCGGTGCATATGTGTCAAAATAATTTATTCCTTCTTTTTGTGTAAACCCCTTAGCAACAAATATTGCTTTAAATTTATCTATGGTTTCATCTACTTTTATTTTCTTTTTGAAAATCCATTTACAACCAATTGATTTAGAACCAAGTGGAAGGTCAACTAGTTTCCATGTTTTATTGCCCATTATTGAGTCCATTTCATCTTGTATGGCTTCTTTCCAAAAGGTTGCATCTTGAGATTTCATAGCCTCTTCAAATGTTTCAGGATCATCTTCTATATTAAAACAAATAGGTGCATGACTTTGAATTCTTTCACTTGTTCCTTCAACAAGGAATATGAAGAAATCTGAGCCATATGTTTTTGCCCTCCTAACCCTTTTACTCCTTCTAGGTTCTACTTCTTCTAATGTATCATTAGTAGAAATATAATCCCCTAGATTGAATTTCTTATTTGCATGTAACATGTCTTTTGGTCTAGGAATTGAATTAAACCTATTTTCTTGAAAAATAGCATCTCTTGATTCAATAACTGTATTTATAGGATAAGAATCATTTGGTTCAATTACCAAGAACCAATATGCTTTACTATTTTTAGCATATCCCAAAAAAAATACATTCAATTCCTTTTTCACCAATTTTCTTTCATTTGGGTTCCGGAATTTTAACTATTACCCTACAACCCCAAACTTTAAAATAGTTAAGATTAGGTTTTCTTTTCTTCCAAAGTTCATATGGGGTTATCTTGTTCCTTTTATTAGGAACCCTATTTAATACATAGCATGTAGTTAACGATGCTTCACCCCAATATCCACTTGTTAAACCAGAGTAAGATAACAAAGCATTTGTCATTTCTTTTAGCACCCTATTTTTCCTTTCTGCTATACCATTTTGTTGTGGGAATAAGGAGCAGTTATTTGATGAATTATGCCAATAGACTCAAACTATTTTGGATCATAGTATTCTCCTCCTTTATCCGACCTTAAACATTTAATAACAGTTTCACATTGAAGTTCTACTTTAGTTTTAAAAATTTTAAATTTTTCTAAAACTTCATCTTTTGAATGCATTAAATAAATATAACAATATCGAGTGCAATCATTAATAAATGTCACAAAATATTTTTTGCCAACTATAGTAGGCCAACCATGTAAATTACAAACATCAGAATGAATCAATTCTAATATTTTAGAATTTCTTTCTACTCTAAGAAAAGGTTGTCTTGTTATCTTAGTTAGCATACAAGTAGTGCAAGATTCATGTTGTCTAGAAGTCATTGGAATTAAATCAAGATTTATCATATCATTTAATTTGCAAAAATTAACATGACTCGAACGATAATGCCATAAATCAGAAGAGTCAACAAAATAAAGAGAATTATAACTATTATTATTAATTTTAGCAATGTTCATCTTGAACATGTTCTCACAACAATAACCTTTGCCTACAAACATCCCACCCTTAGAGAGAATAAACTTATCTCCCTCAAAGACAGACTTAAACCCAAACTTATTAAGTAAAGGTACAAAAATTAAATTCTTCCTAACTTTTGGTACATAATACACATATTTCAAAGTAAGAACCTTTCCAGAAGAAAACTAAACTTCCACTGTCCCTTTACCTTGACTTGGACACTTGAAGCATTTCCCATGTAGAGCACATTCTCATCTTCTTCCTTGAGTGTCTTGAAGAGATCTTTGCTTTTACACACATGACGAGTTGCACCAGAATCCACCCACCATGATTCATTATCTTCAACCATGTTGATTTCAGATATTACGGCCACAAGATTGTCCTTTGAGGAGGAACTCTTCTCTTGCATCTTTTTGTAGAAGCGACACTCTTTCTTGTAATGGCCAACTTTCTTACAAAAGAAACGACTTCCTTTCTTTTTCTTGTTATTGCGGCCATCTTGTGCATGTAACTCTCCATTATACTTCTTCCTTTTCTTGGAGTTTTTGTGGGACTCCCCTTCTTCCAATACATGTACTTTCTCATGAGCCTTGATATCTTTTGTATTATCTTGTTTTCTATACTCCTCTTCCAAGCGAAGATGATTTCCAAATTGCTCAAGAGATATATCTTCCTTTTATGCTTGAGATTCTTTTCGAAATCTTTCCATGATGGAGGAAGCTTGTCTATGATTGAGGAGACAATGATAGACTCATCCATATGCATGTTATGTTGTTTGAGGTTATTCAAAATATGTTCAATTTCATGCATTTGTTCCATGATAGATTTACCATCAATCATCTTAAAGTTATTAATATGACTCACAAGAAATTTCTTACTTGTTGCATTCACTTGCATGTATCTTGCTTCTAGTTTCTCCCAAAGTTCTTTTGCCAAGATTGAGTCTTGATAAACATCAAAAAGTGCATCACTAAACCCATTGAGAATATGTCCAATGCAAATAAAATCATCATTTTCCCACTTTTGCCTTTCTCTAATTTCCGCAACAGTCTCTCCTTCTATTTTCTCGGGTTTGGAAATAGTGAGGACATACACCACCTTCAATGTAATGAGGAGAACTTTCATCTTCTTTTGTCATCTTAGAAAGTTTCCACCTTCAAACCTCTCCAACTTCACAAAGTTCATGGTCAAATCCTTCAAAGAAGCCATTTGTTTGCAAAAGTAATTACGCCTAAAGATTGTTAGTTGGGATAGTTCTTTGAAATGCAGAGAAGAAGAGATAAGAAAGAAAATAGTGCACAAGTCTTCAAGGCGTGGGTAACACTTTTCTTTAGGCTTAATTCGCCTCCACTAATTTCAAACTTTGGATGCAAAATGGATTGAATGACGAATTTCCCTTTTGATACAATGAAGACCCTTGAGTATGGTTTGCACTCCCAAACTCAAGCAAAGACAACAATGGTTTTTATAAAATGAAAGTTTGCTTCTATCTTTTGTGCACTCAAAGAACAAAGCAAATGAACTTGTGAAGAGTTTGTTTTTCATTCAATTAGATTGAATGTAGTAGGAGATTATTTTTATAGGAATGAAGTAATGTTTAAAGAAGAGACACGCCACTTCAATAATGAGTGTCATTTAAAAAGACACACTATTTCAATATACCACTTCATTAAAGAGACACACTATTTTATTTATGAGACACACCACTCCACTAATGAGACATTTTTTTTCAAATAAAACAACCATTCATTAATTAATGAAATTACAAATGACAACCTCTCATTAAATGTATTACAAGTGGTGCTTATTAGATTAGTGTCTTTTGGATTGTAGTGTTGTCTTGATGAGTAGACATAGATGACTTTTCATATAATGAAATAATTAATATATATATCTATTCATTTTTAAAATTCCCCTCACAACATTTATCATGCTCATTTGCTAAAAAAAAAAGTGATGTGATTGTTGTTTCATTAATTTAGGCACCACTTTAGTGACTTTGTGAAACCTGTCTCAACCAAGGGACTGTCCATAGAGAAGATTCATCTGACTCAGGATGAACTGGAAATGTATTTAGATCTCTCTCCTTTTCTTAATCCTTCACCATATGTTGTGCCAAAAGACATGCTTTGGGGATGGCATTTTCCTGTATTTGAAGATTATCCCTTGGTTTTTTCTACATTAAACTAATGTTACAGCACCATCTTGGCCGAACTTCAATATAGGTGTGTAATCCCTTCCGGCAATTAGGACTTAGACATATATGTTGTCCCTCGGCCTTCTCGGGTTGTTGGTTTGATCTCTAGGAAGGAATTATTACTTGAGGTATCTGACTAAAACAGCAGTAATAGCCGTTACACTAAATTGTAGTTATAGAGGCCAACAAGGAGAGCCGGTTTTAAAAAACCGGCTCTAATAAATGGGATTAGAAAGTTAATCCCATTTTTAGAACCGGTTTAAAACAACTAGCTGTATAAGTGTTTGTTATAAAATACATCAAATCACTGTTAACCCTTTCCAAAGTTTGGGTTGGTGAGAGCAAAGCACCTTAGCCATAGATCCCACGAAGCCCCTTCCTCTCCTGCTCTCTCTCCAAGCCCTAACCCCCACCATAGCGGTCATCTCCTTTCAAGGCCACGCGACCACCAAATCGATGGCACTGCTCGCGGAGCCACCCTCAAATCGCCGACGACATCCTCCTTGAACACTATCTTGCTTGAGGTTGACTTGGATTCCGATGATTTCTTGGCTTTTTTTTCCTTCTAGGATTGAGGTTTGGTCTTGCGTATCAGTTGCTTGATTTGGAATTTTTTTAGAGACTGAGTGTGTGTTTGGATGGGGGTAATGGTTCCTCCTTTGGGGGAACCATTACTTACACATTCCCATGGCAGTGTTTGGGAAGCTTTTTTAGGGGGTAATCATTACCCTGGGGGGGTCACCATTAACCCCAACAGGGTAATGAACCATTCCCCCCATTTTGGGGGGAATGGTTCATTCCCCCCTAGTAAAGACACTTATACCCTTCACAAATTAAGAAAAGACACAACTATATAAAAAAAAAACAAACCCTAACCCATGGAAGATTGCCATTGTTCTTCAGAGCTGCACACACTTGTGGACTGTCATCGTCATCGTCGCCGGCATATCTCCGTCCGTCATCGGTATCACCAGGGCCGCCATCAGGTCCTTGTTTTTTTTACTTTGTGTGGCTTCTTTGTGCTTTGTGCTTTTGTGCCATCAGGTCATCATCTTGCTTTGTGCTTTTGTGGCAATTGTTGTGGCCTATACAGATTAGATTTTTCTAGTTCTGGTGTGTTTGCCTACTTTGATTAGAGTGGCAGATTTAATTGGTTTTCCATCTTCTATATTTAGTCACGCTGTAACCATATACAAAGTTAAAACGGAACTAGTTCTCGTCTTCTTTGCATGCTAATGATGCAAAAGCATCATCATTAGAACCTTAACATGTGTCATTAGTTTCATTAATCATGTAATTAATGATCCTCTCATCTTCTTCACCAACTTCATGTCAAATATTTTGTTTTAATGAGATCCCATGCAAAGTGGGCATCTTTGACTCTTGTTCACTTTGATACTTCGACTTGGTTTTGAATTGATCATCAAAGATGGTTTGTGGATATTGTTCTCTCTTATGATAAGTAAGAACTATTTGATTGTGATTAAGCTTTGGTTTAAGAGCAGGCCTTGAACTTAATTTGAGCATGTTTAAAGAACTTAATTAACTAAACACAGCTCTAATGAACTCAATTAATATCTATAATCACAAGGGAAATTATTAATATGCATTCAATTCAAGGTAGTTGTTTTCAAGAGGATGGTACATCCCAATCAAATGCCTCACAAGATCAATGAGAAAGATCACCTATTTTGATTTCCATTCTATAAACAACAAGAACTTGGTCCATCTTCATATCATATTGCCTTCTTTTAATACAAACTCAATCCTTTTTTTAATACAACTAAAAAAGAGCTAATCTAACAACCATAATTATTATCAAGAAAGCAAAGCTTGAATTTCATGTGCACACACAAAATAAAAGAGTACATTTCTGATGATGTTTTCTCTTTTCACTCATTTGTGAAAATTTGCCAAAAGTATTAACTTTTTATTAATTTTTTATCTAGAGTCATAAAAAAAAAGTTACATTCTGATGAAGTTTTCATGTCAAGGGTGCATGATCAAAGAGGTTGTTATTTTGGATATAGGAACAAGGCACAAGCCTCTGCTTTGCAAGTCGTCGTCTTTTTCTTCTTTAAAGCCCTGGTGCAAAACATTAGTGAAGTATATGTTCAAATTAATGAAAAAAAAAAAGCTTGTAGTTATCTCATGTTTGTGTTCATATTGATTACCTTATTGAAGTAAGGAGATGTCAAGACCTGTGGCAAGTTAGCACTGAAATTTAGATAGTAATGATCAAAAGATCAAAAAATTATTATTAATAATAATAACAATTCAAAGTTTGTGAGTACCTTGATTTGTTCATGGAGAACCTTGATATAAACTAAGATGAAAAACCATGCCAATCAGACTCAAAATGTAGAAATAATAACCATATTTCTTCCCTTGTTAAGGAGTTTGATTCATTCCCTTTTGTGCATTGTCTATGATTATGCAGACTATTCCATGTATGGTTGGGTAAATAGATACACACAAATGTAGTTGTTTATTTTTTTATCATGGAAAATTGACGAGCTTGTGGGCTATATGTGCTAGCAAAACTATAAAACAATATTAATGCACGATTTTAGTTAGTCAATTTGGTCTTCATTGTTTGTAGACTAGTTTACTTTTGTTATTTTATTGTTTTTTTTCCTATTTAAAATAGGAAATAAAATCATTGTTATTTTAACAAGAATTAAAAAATGAAATAGCAATATACAAGATAGCAACTTATCTTGTAACTTGATCAAATAAATCTTGTAACTTAGCAATTTAGATTTTCATCTATTTGACACATGGACATATAATTTCAGATATGGACAACGTTGATGAAGTGAGACTATATTTCCTAATTGGCATGTGTTACTTTTATGTTCTAAACGTCATGATCGTTGTATGTACGAAAAAACAACGTCGTGATGGAAGTCGATTAATTCACTACGAACTTGAGTCAACATCGAGTAGGCGGCGGAGACAACATGAATATTTGCTGCGGGTTATTTATGAAAGTGACATAACATGCATTAACAAGATACGGATGGATCGACGTTGTTTCCATAATTTGTGTGAACTATTAACTAGCACGGGTAGACTACGGGCCACAAGAAATGTTTTGGTTGAGGAGATGGTTGCAATGTTTTTGAACATTGTAGCCCACCATGTCAAGAATAGAATAATCAAGTTTGATTTTGTACGATCGGCCGAAACAGTTAGTCGGCATTTTCATGCTGTGTTGCGGTCAATAATTCTTTGCCATGGTGTTCTCCTAAGGAAACCGGAACCGGTAGCAGAAAATTCAAATGATCCTAAGTGGAAATGGTTTAAGGTAAAAAACACAATTTACTTAATTATTTTTTTTTTAAATTGTTTCTAGTGGGGATATTACATAAACAATAAAAAAATAATGTTTTCTTTTACGCGACATAGAATTGCCTTGGAGCATTGGATGGTACACATATACCGGCGAATGTACGTAACGCCGATCGTCCACGATTTAGATCACGAAAATCTGAAATTACCACCAATGTATTTGCCGTTTGCAGACAAGATATGCAGTTTATATACGTCCTATCCGGTTGGGAGGGTTCGGCACATGATGCCCGAGTGCTGAGGGATGTCGTTACAAAGCCAAATGGTTTAAAAGTTCCAAGTGGTGAGATATGTGCACTATGCTATTTTTTATGTAGTCATTATCACTGATTGTGCATCTAACAAAAAATTTGTATCTTAGGTTTCTATTACTTAGTTGATGCCGGATATGCAAATTGCCCCGGTTTTCTTGCACTTTTTCGAGGCCAACAGTATCACATAAGTTCATGGGCCGATGGACGTCACCCACAAACACCTGAAGAGTTTTTCAATATGAAACATGCTAGCGCTAGGAACGTTATTGAGAGAATGTTTGGCCTTTTGAAAATCCGTTGGAAAATTCTAGCAAGTCCAAGTTTCTATAGTTTGACCACTCAACGGCGTATTATTAGTGTATGTTGTTTACTCCACAATTTCATTAGGAGAGAGAAGGCGGAAGATCCTGCAGAACAAGAAGAAGTTGATGTTCCATCTTCTGATGAGAGTGTGGAAGATGACGGTTCCAACATAGTAGCCGTACAACCAACGGATGAATGGACTCAATTTAGACAAGAGATGGCTATGCATATGTTTCACACATGGCAATCAAGTTGATTTAGTTAATTGATCGTTATGTACTCATCACTTTGTCTTCACTTTGGATTGTTAAATCATTGTGTACTATTTTAGATTGTTAAATCATTGTGTACTATTTTGTCTTCACAATAGTGGTTTTGGATTCAATTGTTTGTGATTTGGTTGAATGAAATTATGTTCCACGTATTTGTCCATGTTGTTAGTGATTTGGTTGAATGAATTTATGTTCCACGTATATGTCCATGTTGTTAGTGATTTGGTTGAATGAATTTATGTTCCACGTATATGTCCATGTTGTTAGTGATTTGGTTGAATGAATTTATGTTCCACGTATATGTTCATGTTGTTAGTGATTTGGTTGAATGAAATTATGTTCCACGTATATGTCCATGTTGTTAATGCTTCTCATTCCTTGTTTTTTTTAGTATGGAAGCAGAACAACAACCAAAAGGGAGGGGTCAGAACAAACGATATTGGACCCCTGAGGAAGATAAAGCCCTCATTGATGCTTTGGTTGAGCTTTCAACAAGCTCTTTTTGGCGGGCTGAAAATGGATTCCGGAGTGGATATTTATTGCAGTTAGAAAGGATGATACAGGAGAAGATTCCACAAACACAGTTAAAGGCTGTACCAAATATTGAGTCCCGTGTGAAACTCTTGAAAGACGAATGTCATCTCGGATATCTTACAATTGAGTGGTTTTGATTGGAACTTTCAAAATAGCACTATCATGTGTGACAAAAGAGCGTACGATGAGTATGTCAAGGTAAAAAAAATACCAAGTTTCATTTTTTTATTCAATGCAATATTGTAAAGATTTAATTAATTGTGGGGTTTTTATGCAATGCAGACTCACAAAGAAGTAGCCGGACTGTATGGGAAATCCTTCCCATTTTTCAATGATCTTGCACCGGTCTTCACCAAAGATAGAGCTTTTGGCAACAACCGGGGTGATATCGGGGACGATGCAACCCAATACGAACAAGAGGATGACATCTTACTCGAAGAAGGTGCAGGTTTATCGCAAGTGCCTTCCGATGACCTACCTATGCCCACGCAAGAGCCGATGCAGGATCCATCACCTATGTCGTCTGATAACAGCACATCGACAACATCTAGGTGTCGAAAAAGGAAGAGTGTTGCTAAGGATCCAACAATAGACCATATTTCTACAAATTTTGATGCTTTCGTGAAAATGGTTGGCCCAGAATTTAGAGCATTGGCTGAGGCAGCAGCACGTAACACCGAGGCGGCGGCTCGCATAGCTAAGTCTGCTGCACGAAAAGCTGAATCTGCTGCTCGCAATGTTGAGATTGCAGCACGTAATGCTGAAATTTCTACTTGTAATATTGAAATCACAACACGCAATGAAACATCTCGTGCAGACATTCAAGCAAAAAAGAGAGCTCTTAGTGATGTCCTTTTCTCTATTGATGGTCTTTCAGAAGATGAGGCCATGTTCATGTTGCAAGTATTGGCAAAGGATGAAGATCAACTAACAGTATTTTGGGACCTTCCAGCTGAAAGGAAATTGCGCTTTTGTCGGGTTTACTTGTCAAGGATGTCATATTGCCCACCTAATGCTTGACTCATCTTGGTAAGAATTTAACATTGTAGCAATTTAACTTGGATGATTAATTAGTGTTCATTACATGTATATTTAACATTGCGCTTTTGCAGGTTTATCCATTTCATGAGCAAGTGTTAGAATGAGGAGATGAGTACGGGAAGGAGTTGCTTTCTCGATGTTGTTACTACTTAATCGACGCATCTTATCATTTTGAATATAACTTTGTGGTAGACCCCGAAAGTCTTGGACCTATGATCGTAGTTGTCGTTTGTGATGTTTTACTATTTATATGTTGGTGAATTGTTTGTGCAACTTTGGTGGTTGGTGTTTTTTTTTTTTTTTTTTTTTTTTTTTGAAATGTTTTTTAGTACTCTTTGTTTTGTGAATGTCATTGAAGAACAATGAGCTAGTATGGTGAATGCATGTTGAAAATTTGCAACAAATTCTTCTTAATTGCTCATTAGTGATGAGCCTTTACATCCATGCAATTGTTGAAGGATATATTTGGATATGCTTAATTAGTACTCTATTTTTGGTTTTTAAACTTTTGTAGTTGAAGTGTTTGAGATAATGAATGGTGAGTTACTTATGTATTTATTTGGATATGCTTAATTAGTACTCTATACTTGGTTTTTAAATTTTTGTAGTTGAAGTGTTTGAGATAATGAATGGTGAGTTACTTATGTATTTATTTGGATATGCTTAATTAGTACTCTATCTTTTGGTTTTTAAATTTTTGTAGTTGAAGTGTTTGAGATAATGAATGGTGAGTTTTTTATTTATTTATTTTTTGTTAAGTTTTCCACTTGGGTTCTTGATTTGATGATTTTTTGTTAAGTTTTTCACTTTTGTTAGATATGCTTATTTATTTCTTTTTTAATGTGTTGTGGTTCTTGTTTTGAATGGTTAATTGGGTGATGATTGGTTAAAGTTTATCTTGATTTGTTATTTTTTAGAGATATTGAAGAGGAAGAATTTTGTTTGATCTTGTGTGAAAATGTTAAAATTATTATGTTTTAATTATGTAGAGATAATAATTATTTGAACTAAATATCATTTCTAATTAAACATCAAATAATAATAAAATAAATATTTATGCTTTAATTATTTTATAATTAATAAATATTTGAAATAAAAATATCATTTGTAATTTAATTAAAATATACAAGGTAAGGAATAAAATTAATGTTTATTTACAAATAATAATAATAAAATAAATTTTTAAAAACAAATAATAATAATAAAATAAATTTTTATGTATTAAATATTATTAATATAATAATTATATGAAATAAATATCATTTGAAATTAAGCAATAAATTTTAATTACAGAATTAAATTAATAATTATTTGAAATTAAATTTGGATTAACCACTAATTAAATATTTATGTCATATTTATTTATTAATAATAATTATTAGAAATAACTATCAATTCTTTATACAAGGGGTTTAAATGTAATTTTATCCCAACACCACTTTTTACTTTTCTCATTCCCAATGAATTACCCCTCAAACCAAACACCTTTTTCATTACCATCCCCTACACATTCCTTTCCCCCCTCCACCATTACTTCATTCTCCCTCATTCCATTACTGTCATCCAAATGCTACCTGAATGATTAGGGCTTAATTTGGATTTGACGTTGAAGAATTTGAAACATAATTTATCAAAGCTTCTGATTAAATTCATCTTAAACCCTCGTACTTTAGATATTTGATCGTTGAATTTTCAGTTTTGGCATTTTGCATCCCAAGATTTGAGTTGATTTATTTTTTGACAAACCTGTTAAGTTAAGGTGCAAAATAAAAAAATATCAATGCCTATAATATGGATTATCAAGAAAATATCAATATTAATATTGAAGATGCCAATGGATCTTATTTGGAGAAGTATGATCACCCTAAATCTTGTAGAACTTACTGGAGAAAGAAAGAGCTCAACTGAGGCAGTATATGACGTTCTCTTTTCACCAATAAAGATAAGAAAAGTAGTTTTTTTTATCCTGTTTTTATTATTGTAGAATGAGAAGGGAACTTTGATAGTATCTAAGAACAGGGATTTAGTCTTGCTCTCAGTTTCTGCTTGCTAGGTTTGACATTTTGCATGGTTGAGAGTTTAGTTAGCTGAGGATTTCATCTTTTTGGTGTTATTTTAGTGATCTTGAAAACATTTGATGTTGTTTCCTGTGAATTTTTTATTCAAATTGTCTACGAAAGATGTTTTTTGATTGTTGTTAATATAGGATGAGAACTGGATTGCATGCAAGAAAAGAAGGTGGCTGCTTTGGTCTTTAATTCAAGTTGAAGTTCTTGACCATGTAGCTAATCGGTTTACTTTTGCTTAATGGCAAGTTTTTCTTTGGCATACTGGCTGGTGGTTGGGTTGTTAGATGGTAAGCTTTCCATTTAGATACATTGACTGGTATTGTCCTTTTCATAAACCATAATATGATCATTTAAGAAAAAATTTCTTATTTAGGAAGCCTTATAGACGAGTAAGGAGGATAGATTTTATTGCAAGTCCAATGAGAGGAAAAGGTTGATGTTGTGATAGTTGTTAGAAGGAAGAGAGAGAGAGAAATGGAACAAGTGTATATGCTTGAACAACTAACATGAGTGACCCTTTGGGTCTACATATAGAACATGATAAGTACATATATACGTATATACATACATATATAAGTATACAAACATACACAATACATCTAACACCCCCCCCCTCAAACTCAAGGTGGATCATACGTCTTGAGTTTGGATAACATGAATAGATGCTGATCACGTGTCTGCGCCTTAGTGAAAAAGTCAGCCACCTGAACCTCTGTAGGAAGATAGTGAAGTGACACAGTCTGGGCACGCACATGGCATCGTGTAAAGTGTGCATCCACACCAATGTGTTTGGTCAGCTCATGCTTGACCGGATCGGTAGCAATCTGAAGAGCTCCAGTACTATCACAATGAATAGGAATGGGAGAAATGATCGGTACACCAAAATCCTGCAGAATCGAACGCAGCCAGAGCACCTCTTGGACAGTAGAAGCCAACGCACGAACCTCAGCCTCAGCACTAGACTTGGCAACAGTAGCCTGCTTCTTGGTCTTCCAAACAACAAGAGAAGATCCAAGAAAAATGCAATAACCAGTGACAGATACCCGATCATCAGGAGAGCTAGCCCAGGTAGCATCAGAATAGGCCTGCAGCTGGAGAGTGGACTGGCGTGGGTAGAATAAACCACGAGATACAGTGCCACGAAGATATCGTAGTACCCGAATAAGATGAGCATAATGAACAGAAGTGGGTGCTGTAACGAACTGACTGAGAATGTGAACTGCATGTGATATGTCAGGACGGGTGACGGCCAAGTAGACCAAACTGCCAACCAGATGTCGATAGCGAGAAGGATCAGATAAGGGAACCCCATCAGAAGCGCGAAGCTGTAAATGTAACTCCATCGGTGTAGCGGCAGTGCGAGTATCAGTCAAACCAGAGCGAGCAAGTAGGTCGTGAGTATAACGCTGCTGAGAAAGACGATAACCATCAGGATGAGAAGTGATCTCGAGACCAAGGAAGTAACGAAGTGGACCCAAATCAGTCATTAAGAAGGTCTCGCATAACTTCTGCTTCACAAAGGTAATGTGAGCAGAATCATCACCTGTAAGGATCATGTCATCTACATATAAAAGAAGAATGGTCCGACCCCGAGGAGAAGAGTGAATGAAGACTGCAGGATCATGTATGCTCGGAGTGAAACCAGCAGCCTCAACTACTGTGCTGAACCGCTCAAACCAGGCTCGTGGAGCCTGTTTGAGCCCATAGAGAGCGCGACGAAGCCGACAAACAGAACCCGGAGGTACACGAAGTCCAGGGGGAGGAGTCATGTAAACTTCCTCCTTCAAGTCCCCATGAAGAAACGCGTTCTTCACATCAAGCTGATGAAGAACCCAACCACGAACAGCCGCAACAGCAACCAAAGTACGCACAGTGTGCATGTGGGCTACTGGAGCAAAAGTCTCCTCATAATCACGGCCATACTCCTGCTGAAAACCACGAGCAACTAAACGCGCTTTATAGCGCTCGAGAGACCCATCAGAACGAGTCTTCACACGGTAGATCCAGCGACAGGTGATGGGAACGGCATGAGTAGGAAGAGGAACAAGATCCCACGTATGAGTCCGCTTCAATGCATCAAGCTCCTCTGCCATGGCAGTCCGCCACTCAGGTAATCGAACTGCTTCCCTGTAGGTACCTGGCTCAAAGACATCTGAAACACTGGTGCTAGTAGAAGCATAACGAATAGGAGGATGTAATGTAGAGCGATCACGTAAAGAATAAGTGTGGGAGGGTACCTCAAGGGCTGAATCAGTAGTGGGAGAGATGTCAGAGATGACCGACGGAGATGGAGGCTCTGCGGGATCCCGACGGTGGTATGTGAAATGAACAGGCGGGTGAGCAAGAGGAAGCGAGGGAGAAGGGGAAGACACTGCAGGAGATTCAACAGATAAAAGAGGAGGAGACACTGCAGGAGACTCAACAGATAAAGGAGGAGAGTGGTCAAGAGAGGAGTGAGAAAGTAACTCTACAGGAGGATTGAATGGAGGAGAAGAAGATATAGGGGGAGGATTGTCAGCCGAAGGGGTAGGAAATAGAAAGGACAGGGAGACCGAGGGGGATGGGGACTCAGTGGAAAGAGGAGAAGCATAGAAAGGTGTGGACTCATCAAACGTGACATCACGAGAGATGCGAATACGACGAGTAACAGGATCGTAACAACGATAACCTTTGTGCTCAAGACTATATCCTAGAAAAACACAAGAAACAGACTGGGATGTTAGCTTTGTTTTCTCTCGAGGTGAGAGCAAAACAAAGCAGCGACAACCAAAAACTCGAAGATGATCATAACGGGGAGGTGTCCCATGAAGACACTCACCAGGACTACGACCACTAAGGTGAGAAGAGGGTTGTAGGTTAATTAGATAAACAGCAGTGCTGACAGCTTCAGCCCAGAAATGAGGGGGAAGAAAAGCACCTAAAAGAAGAGCACGTGTTGTCTCTAAGATGTGACGATGTTTGCGTTCAGCGACACCGTTCTGAGGATGAGCACCAGGACAAGATAACTGAGGCAAGGTGCCTTCAGAAGACAGAAAGGCACGAAAGGCGTGAGAGGTGTACTCACCGCCAGAGTCAGATCGAAAGGTCTTAATAGAGGCAGAAAACTGGGTGTGGATCATGGCAGAAAAAGAGCGATAGATAGACAACAACTGACTACGATGAGGCATAAGATAAAGCCAGGTGAATCGAGTGTAATCATCTATAAAAACAACATAATAGCGATGACCACCTTTAGAGACAAAGGGAGCGGGACCCCAAACATCAGAGTGAATAAGTTCAAAAGGAGCAGTAGTCTTAGAAACACTTAAAGAATAAGGACGTTGGAGTTGCTTACCAAGTTTGCAGCCAAAACAAACGACATCAGAAGGAGGAGAAACAGTTCCTAAAACACCATCACGAATAAGGGTCGACATACGAGACGGACATAAGTGGCCAAGACGATGATGCCACTTATGATGAGACTGAATGGCAGTGTAACAGTGATGAACAGATCCAGGTGAAGATGGAAGACGAAGGGAATCCAACACATACACTCCATTATGACGGCGACCAACTCCAATCACTGTCCCACTGTGATCCTGCACACGACACGAGGTTCGGTCAAAAATAACCTGACAACCATAATCAGTAAGCTGGCTTACAGACATGAGATTCATGGATAAACGAGGAACATGGGAAACAGAAGGAACAACGAAATCATTGGATGAGAGATGACCAGTAGAGGTGACAGGAAGAAGTGTGCCATCAGCAGTACGAACACGAGTGATAACTGATGGTGGGCGAGTATGGTGGAGATGAGTGGCATCAGAGGTCATGTGAAGAGAAGCACCAGAGTCAAGAAGCCAAAGAGGACAGGAACTACCTGGAGTGGATGAAGCAACCTGAGTTGAACTAGCATGCCCAGTGGAAGAAGTAGAGTCTGCCTGATAGGATTGCAGAAACTGCCGGAACATTGCCAAAAACTGCTGATCCGCAAAAGATATTGGAGCATGAGATCCTTGTACAGTGGATGCCTGAAGAGGGTAAGGTGTGGGAAGAAGAGATGGAGCTGGTGAAGAATCGCTAGGAGTAACACACGTGAGTCCTCGCTGCTCGGTCTTCATTGGCTGTAGAGAAGGCCTAGAGGAATCAAGGGGAGGAACCTGAAGATCGTGTTCCCTCAGTACAAACAAATGTGAATCCATGAACATCCAACCATTTTTTTTTTTTTTTTTTTTTTTTGTTTTGTTTTTTTTTTTTTTTTTTTTTTTTTTTTTAACCGTCACTATCAATGGTACAAAGCTTCACATGTAAAAACAGTAATTACCAGAATAGAAGTGTAATAAAAAATAAAAAAAAAAAAAATATATATATATATATATATATATAAGAGAATCTCGAGAAGAGTGGTGAATGTCGGCTGAGCAACAACAGCCCAGATTTTTTTTTTTTTTTTTTTTTTTTTTTTTTTTTTTTTTTTTTTTTATAATGATGGGCCCAGCAGTTTTGTTTGGTTTTCTTTGGAAGATACTTTGATAATAAAAAATGGAGGGAATTGTTTGGTTTTCTTTGGAAGATGCTTTGATAATAAAAAAATGGAGGGAATTCAAAGTAGGTTGGCTGGTAGTGCTTGGAAAGAGAATTCAAAGGTTTAAAATAATTCTAGTCTTGGGAAAGAGTTGGCATGGCTGGCAGTTTTTTTTTTTTTTTTTTTTTTTTTTTTTTTTTTTTTTTTTATGTGGAATCAAGGGAAAAAAGGAATGGGGAGATGAGGGGTTCCGGTGGTGGGCTGTTCGGTGGTGGTGTCGCACGGGAGCCGAGGAAGTGGCTTGGACGACTGCTGGCCGGGACTTGCCGGGGCTGATTTTTTTTTTTTTTTTTTTTTTTTTTTTGGAGAGAAAATGAGGGATCGGATTTGATGGCAATGTTGTGGTGTTGACGGAGGAAGGAGAAGCAATTTAGCGCGAAGGAGAGATCTGCAAGGCCAAATCCACCGGTGCCGATGGCCACAGCGGGTGCGGCTTTGGGCTGCGGGTGGGGGACGACGAATGCTTTTTTTTTTTTTTTTTTTTTTTTTTTTAACAAAACAAAGAGAAGCAAGAGAAAGAAGGGGTTGGAGGAGGAGGACGCTCGGTGAAGGAGGTGACCGGAGGTGGCTGTCGGTAGCGGCCGAAGAATGAGAAAATGGCCGGGAAGATGGTCAACAAACAGAGAAAGTTGGCCGGGATAGTAATGCCCGGTGACGGAGAAAAAAAAATGACCGGTGGCCCAAGAAGATGGCCGGAATGATGGCCGGGAAAAACCTAAGCGTCTGATACCATGTTAGAAGGAAGAGAGAGAGAGAAATGGAACAAGTGTATATGCTTGAACAACTAACATGAGTGACCCTTTGGGTCTACATATAGAACATGATAAGTACATATATACGTATATACATACATATATAAGTATACAAACATACACAATACATCTAACAATAGTAATCACCTCCAGGGAATGTTCTAAAATCTCCTAACTGATAAAAATTATAAGCAAGTGGTTTGGTAGTGCTCCACAAAATCAACCTTTCATATTGTTAACTTTAATGTCGTGAACAATATTATCATTACACTCCTGTATAACCTATCCTAATTGCACCAGTATATGAGAAACATCGGATTTTCTTCTTGAAATTTTTATATTTATCAAAATTGGAAATAAAGTTTTAGCCAAGTTTTATAAATGCTGTTGAATTTGATGATTTTTTCATAGAGGCATATAGCTATCATACAATGGCAGCTAAACGATAAGAATGAGTGACTAAAACTCAAGGAAAGTGATGAAATTATTGAAACAGGAGAACCAAATAGTTCAAGATCTTGAGATTGGTGGTATTTAAGCAACATTGTCTATTGGATACCATTAGTCTTGTTCACTGGCATGAAAAGATCAGTGATAAAGTAATAATTCTTCCTTTTCTGCATGTACACTCTACATGCAAAAATAGCAACTGTTTTGGTCATGATACTTAGATTTTATGATGATTAATACTAGGATTTGAGCTGATATTGTAGTAGAATGTAAGCTGCAATCCTGACTTTGCCAATATTAATGGCATACTACTGTGCTATGTATGTATGAAGTTCATAAGAGCAGAGCATATTGTTTAAAACTTGCATTGAGACATAATCCAGATTTGGATTACTATTATATACTGCCCTTCAATTCTACAGTTATCCAATTTGTTGAGATTAATATGTGGGCAATTTCCTATTATTTACTTGATCCTGAATTATTTTTTTTGCCTCACTCCCACATCATTTATATAGTGAATCATGCCTTTTCTTTCAATCTCTATAAATTGTTTGGATTTATGTTGGTGCCGCAACCATGGCTTTGTGGCATTGCCTTGATTGTGTGAAGAAGCAATTTTGATTGGTCCTTGTTGACCCAATTAAAATTGTGGTCCGACAGTGTCACTGACCTTCAATTTCTTGGTATCTGTTGGTATAATCCTGATGAATGAGCTGGTGTGTTTTCTTTGTTTGATTTCAGTCATGATCTAATGGCACTCCTTGGAATCTCTTGGGTTTTTTGTTTGATTTGAGTCACGCAGGAGCAGGTCTGTGTTTTCTCTTGAGTCATTCCCTAATTTAACCTTTTTGGTTTGAAAATGTCTGTTGTTTGCTGTGCTAGTGCTATTGGTCTCATCTGGATCACTACTATTCTTCACCCACCAACTATATTAGGTAATCATCTTTCTTTCATTCAGTCTTTCATTAATCAACTGGATTACTAATCTAAATTATGCCATGATTTTAATATATATCACTTGACAATGAAATGTGAAATCATTGATTTTTGATGCATTGCATTAATCCAACAAGATTACTTGTCCCTAATTTAGTATATTAACCAATTTTTACAGAAAACACACGCCATGAGTAAATTCTGAATGCCCAAACTTTCCTGCCTGTTCTCATGTTTTATCTTCACAAGCAATGTTTAATCAGGGCTGCTATGTTGGGTGAATCCTTATTAGAGAACATGTATAAATTGCTTAATAATTTTTTATAAATTGAGAACATGTATAAATTCAATTGCATAGGTTCAGGTTTTCATAATTTTAGGAACAAGGTTATGTGTATTCATTCAAGTCTTCCGGAAAATCACCTGATTCTGCAAATGAGAAAACATGCCTCATCCAGCAACTTCCAGTGATCTACAATGAGTTTTCAATCCTTTGACTTGTCAATCTGTTAGTGACCAGAAGAATTCTAAATTATTACATGCAATTGACCCAAACCTATTGAGGCAGAGCTTGATGTCGAGTGTTACAATGAGCTTGTGTTGCTCATACTTTTATATAAAGATTAAGTTTGATGAGAGATGGTTTAGACATACTTTTATATATTTTTTTATTATTTTGATTTTTTATCCATTAATTTGATTTAAAAATTCTTATAAGTTGATGATTAATTTTACTTTATTTTTATTTTTTACGTTATTTCTTTGCAAGGATTAAAAAAAGGAAAAATTAGTAGTCTCATACCTGAGGAACTAGTATTTTTCTTGGTATATGGATGAACTGATTTTGAATCAGGGTGTGGATTGCAAAACCTAATTAGATGGTTTATTTTTTTTCTTTAAAGTTCTCCATCTAGGGTTTTTATGTTGTTTATATGGGATTTTCTACAGATTATGATTTCTTCTTTTGTGTTATTTCTAGGTTAGCGATTGTGCTAAAATTTAGTTTCTTTGAAAAGGTATAAAGCATATATGCTTGAATGGAGAAAAAAACTCCATTTTGCATGTATTAATTGGGTTTAAAATTGTTTAGAATTCATTCATTGTGGTTGCAGATTATCACAATTTGTAATTAACTATCACAATCATGGTCATTCAGAAGTTAGTGCGTTCTTATTCTACACAGCTCTTCATTTTTATTTGGTATTTTTCATTTATTTTTCTCATACTTTGTGTTATACAAGCTGTTAAGTTGAGTGAAATATCTGTAAAGATATCATGGACCAAATTAGTCAGAATATTACCACATTCTGTTGAGTTTTCGCACAGCTCGTGCTTCTATGTTCTTAATCTATTTTTTTTTTAAAAAAAGCCTTCTTGATGGTATTAAAAAAGCTTCCATTTATTGTCTTGATCTTTCTCTTAGTTCTGTTGATGAATGATTTATTTTCGTAAGCTTTTCATTAGTTCTATTGATGAGGGATGCATGGCATTACTGTAGGCTAGCAGCACCAGAAACCTAGAAAAGGGAGGAATTGCATGGCATGACATCTTTGTAACTATGTAGGTTTTGCATTTTGATAGCACTTGTGCCTTAGGTTTGATTTGATTTTCTATTAACAAAATCAGTCTAAAAGGTCAAAAAAGCATTCATGTTGATTGTTCTATATTTGCATGGCATCTTGCAATTCATTTGAAAGGCTCTGCAGTTGTTTTGTATTCAAGTTTTAACAAGCATCTTTGATGTTTTGGCAGACAATTGAGATTCTTCTAAGCAAAAAGGTGATTCTAGATATGGAGGTTAGTTTTCACCTTGCAATACAGTGTTTATGTCTTTTAATGATTCATAATGGGGCTTACATAATAATCACATGAAAGTATAATGTAAAAATAAAATTTTGATAGCTTTTACTATGTTGCAATTTTACTTAACATTGATCTATGAAATCTAAATTAGTTAATTGAATAATTTTTTAAATAGATTTATGTGATTTTTAATATGAAGTTCACAAAAATAATTTCAGTTGATGATATTATATATAAAAGATTGGATTTTAATTGAATATGATTGGATTTTTTTTTTTTATATGCTTTTGCAGATTTTGAAGAATTCATGGTTAAAGATTGAGTGGGTTGAAGATGAAGAGGATACACGAAGCTTTTTTACTTTGTGTAATAAAGCCAAAAAATATTTTGTAATAAAAGTAGACAAATAGTGTAAAACTATTTACATTTTGATATTAATCAAAATATATTACACTTTAGCTCATAACTTGTCCATTAAAGTCAATGAAAATGAATTTAGAATACTTTTGAATGTATTGAAGGATTTATGTTTTTGATTTACAGATTAAACAAATTTATTTATTATTAGTAGAAAAATAAATTAAAATTTAATTCAATTTAATTAATGAACAAATTTAGAGGCGGTTATAACCGCCTTTAAAAGTATGAAAATAAAAAATTTGAGCTATAGAGGCTGTTATAACCGCCTCTAAAACTATTAGAAGAGATAAGAAATTATTAGCTATAGAGGCGGTTATAACCACCTCTAAGCCATTGAAGAGGAATAAAAAATTATGGGCTATAGAGGCGATTATAACCGCCTCTAAAACTATTCTAAAGAGTTAAAGAAAATATTAGGTATAGAGGCGGTTATAACCGCCTCTAAGCCATTGAAAAGGAATAAAAAATTATGAGCTATAGAGGCGGTTATAACCGCCTCTAAAACTATTGTAAAGAGTTAAAGAAAATATTAGGTATAGAGGCGGTAATAACCGCCTCTAAGCCATTGAAGAGGAATAAAAAATTATGAGCTATAGAGGTGGTTATAACCGCCTCTAAAACTATTGTGAAGAGTTCAAGAAATTATTAACTATAGAGGCGGTTATAACTGTCTCTTCATTTATTATATAAAACCACTTCTACAGATAAAATTTACCCTAACGGTTGGTACAAACCGGCTCTAAAGTGTAGAGCCGGCTTCATACAAAGCGGTTTAGAGGCAGGTGAAAAAACCAACTCTACAGGGCTTGAAAACCGCCTCAAAAGCCATCTTTTAGTATAGTGAGCAGTTTGTCTTCTTTTTGTGGTTTATTTTGACATGTTAGCAGTCGTGAAATTTTAAGTAACCTTCCATGATGATAGCACAATCAAGATTCAGCAGCAGTGGAGCTCCAATCAATTAGTGTAAGGTCTCGACGCCGCTCCACTCACATTGCTTTACCGTGATTTTGCAATTTTTGAGTTCATCATTTCATGTTTTGGGTATCTACATATCTCCATAAATCTGTAACATCTTAATATTGGCTAAGATTAACGTGCCTAATATTTTGGTTGTTTTCGAGTTGCAGGATTTTGACTCATTCCCAATTTAGTGACATGCATGGATTCTTGCTTTTTAATATTATGAAATATACTGAGTTGTTTGACTTGATTAGAGTTGACAAGAGTATCAGACCTGATCTTTAGGAATGTCCAACAGCTGGCTTAATACAAAAGGGCCTTACTTCGCTGGTACATATATATATTCCATTGAATCACTGAACCATAAATATACTCAGATACTTGGTCTAAGCGGTATTGGTTCTCTGGATTTGTCAAATCATGACCTATTGACTTGTTTGAGAATAAAAGAAATAGCGGTTCAGTCAAGCCATGAATTGGCCCAGCCAAGTTAACTGACTCTCCTGAGTAGTTCTAGTTTATTGAGATGTTGGATGCATTCTAATGACAGCTTTATGATCTTTTCCTCACCGTATTTTAAGTGTAAAGATCTCTAGCACTGTCTAAATTAAATCATGTGCAATTATGTATCTGCTTATAGATGTACCTGAATAATATGTAGTTAGACCAACCGCACAATTGTACTACTAGCCTTGTTTTATAATATTTTGAGATGTGCATGTTAATGGCTTAAGAATTATTTTGTAATCAGTGAATCACAGAATGAGATCTCAAAATTTTGAAGATTTCTTGTTACTCACCAAAGCAATAGATCAGAATGTATAATGCATATTGTGATTAACTTATTCTATAGACTCAGTTTTAGAACTTGTTTGCTGCTACTAAGTCTGAGATTTGTCTGGAGGGTAAAAACTTGAACTTGATGGTTGCCTGGATGTCAATTGCATGGCAGCCTGGTTAGCCGGCAAATGTGTTGCTCAGGAAATTTTCTGGTATAAATTGAAAAGATAGGCCCTTAGCATGGCTTGATCTTGCCAGCATGGCCTTTAAAGGCAAGGTACTATTGTTTTTGGGTCTGATAATCTTACAGCTCTAATTACTTCTGATCTTTCTAGAGGCATATTAATGGGTACTGCTTCTTTGATTACAGCGACAATAACGTCACCAATATGAGCATATCAGGGATTCCCTGTCCCTATGCTTGGTCTAAGGTTTAGCCATAGAGAATTTCCACCATACGGGCCAATCTTGTTCCGGGCTTGGGCTTGGCTTTATCATATTCACATTGAACTCTGACATGCCTTCTGATTTAAAGCTTCTGTACTGTAAGTCTGTGGTATGGTTAAATGCTTATCGGATCAATTGCCTTCATAGCATGTTCCTAGAAAATTAGCATGTGTTCTTAAATGATAATTGAGGAGGAAGACTATTTTGATTGTTAGTGGAATTTTTCATTGGAGCCTAATAACTATGCACCGATTTTGGTATATTTGTGGGAGTAATTTATCTTTGATGGTACAAGTAAGTTTATCTTGCTTTGAGGATGTCCGACAAACTTGTGCTTATGTAGGGACTAGCATGTCAGTACTTATAGATAACAACATCAACCAGATGTTTACCCGAGGATTTTAATGTGCCCGCCATATATTAAAATTGCATGATGAACATTTGCAAGAAAAAGCTAGTATTGTAACTCATTTTGCCATATGTAGAAGTAGATTAATGAATTTTTGCTGGCGCAGCAGTTATTGAACGCTGCTCTATTTGGTATGATTCTGAATGTTTTGGTTTACTGGCTTTCAATTATTTGAATTTGCTGTACTACTTTTGAGTGCATGTTGTATTTTTATTGCCAAATGAACGGCTCCAAAGTATTCTTCTACAAGTTTTTGAACATTATTTGCTATTGTTGTTACTAATTAATTTAAAGGTTACCTTTATTATAATTGTAGACTTTCATGAAAATGTCGTCTTAAGATGGACAATATATGCGCAATCAAATATTTGTTTCTCTTTTGATCATACTCATATTAGACATGTCACCCTCCTCTCAAGGAGGGGTATGGTTGTACTTTCCATCTTTCGATTAAACCTTGCTTCTCAACAGTAGTACCTCTCGAGTCACTTATCCTTTGTTGCCGTGTTCATTTTATACACATTTGCTAGTGCATTTAGTTCTTGTATATTTTGTTGATCCTTATTATTTATGTTGTTTTGCAGAGCTCCCCAAGTCCGTAAAAATCTCAAACAGCATGTTCATTCAGAGCACCAACCTCTCCTCAACAATCTTTTACCCATCAGTAAATAGTTAGTTAATATATTCTTTTACAAAATTCTCGTAGCGGTATGCAACGGACATTGTGTCATTACAAGTGTATATTGTAAGTAAAAAAAAGGTAGTTTGTTGAATGGGTAGTTGACATTTGATTTATAGGGAGGGTTGAAGAACATGTACTGGCAAAAGAAATCACATTCTCTTGGACTTCACAAATGAGTTAGCATGCTAGGTTTTTTGCCATACATAATTTCTAATGTTAATTGGTTGTGGAGTGTTTATAATTGATGGTCATCAGGTCACAGGATAATTCAAGTGTGTAGTTTTATTTTAAAATTTGAGTCGTTATTATCATACTCCAAACTCCATTTTTCATTATTTATAATTGTTTGGATTTGACGGTGCAAAATCATTGTTTGGTTTTTCATTTACCCTACAATTAATTAGCTTTGTTGATTTTAGTTCTTTCTTGAGCTATTCATATACAATGTGCTGGTTAAATAACTTGTTAGATTGTAATGTGGAAATACAAATGGATGAAGTATTATGGCGGTACAATGTGCTAATTTAATTTTTATTTTATTTGCCTTTGAGGAAACAATTGATTTTTATCTCTACTTGAAAACCATCAAATGTCTTGCAGGGCCTTTGAAAAAGTGGATTTTTTTTATTTTAGATTTACTCATTGATTAAAATAAATACAAGTAGGTACTAAATACAGGTGCACAGTTGTCTTTCTAAGAAAAATAAAGTTTTAGAAAAAAAAAAATTAAATAGCAAGGTGCAAAAATTTAAACAGTTAAGTTGTGCATGAATAAAAAAGAATTTAGGACAAAAATATCATACTATGGTGTAGGAATATAAATAAAATCTATACAATAAAATACAATATTTTAAATAGTTGAGTTGAAAAAAAAAATTGAGATCAGAAAATAAATAAGAGAAAAAAAAAATGCATGATTGTAAACACTTCGAAAAAAAATAGCCAACACTTGCTTAGTGCAAGTGGTTAGACACTTAAGCAGTGCATGATCCGAAATGGTGACAAAATCAAAATTTTTTTAGAGTCGTATGATTAAAGATTTATCATTGTGTGGTTAAAAATCTCATGACCATTTATATATGCATAATTCCACTTACAAATAGCCCGGTAATAGAAAAACATATTTGCCAATAAAAATGTGAGTAAATTTTGTCCAACCATTAGGGCCTAATGGTAGAATGAGCTTGGGGCAGCCTTGACCAACCTTGGTTATTTGCGGAGTTTAACTTTCACCTTTTAAGGAAATTAAAAAATAAAACCCCTTTGCAGTAGTAATTTTTATTATTAATAATAATTACCATATTATTCATGTCTTCCAGCAATTCTGCAACAAATGGTATTTTTTCAAGAATTTCTTTTTTCAAACCTTTGAGAAACTGCAAATCAAAACCCTCTACATTAATATTTGATCACCATTTGTTCAATTAATTATATATTGAGAAAATAGCACAACAAGAACCTGAACAAAATTGGAGACAATAGTGTGGCCATCTATAATGCAAGGTTGAACAATTTGAGTGAAATGCCGATGACTGATTCTCACAACCTGAGAAAGCCTCTTTGTACGTACTGTGAAAGGCTGTGGGATGTTGAAAATTACCCCAATTTCTCCAGCCATGTCTGCAGCTCTTAATTTTGACAGGAACTGCATGCATTTTTAATTATCGTAATTAATATATGTTCCCACAAGATAACTTTCAGATAACTTATTATTTATAAATAAAAAAAACCAATTTATACCTTTTCTGTTCCATTTTTGTATGTGATCACATCCTGTCAAAAAATAATAATAATAATTATAGTAACAATCATTGAGACATGAACAGTTATAGCGGAAAAACAAATCTTGATTGAACCCATATTTGCCCAATGGATACAATCCGCTCATGGTAAGACTTCCAATTGCCATTACAAAAGTAATTAGAAATGCATGACAATTACCACTTCTCCGGATACAATGATATAAAAATCTGTTGGAATTTCATTCTGTAAGATGATTTCCACTTATGGTGGAAAATACTCAGCTTTCATTTCAGATACCTGTTCAATTAATCGAGTATGAAAATATTTTTATATAATGTTAGATCAATCTATGTTTGTTTGCTTTTTTTTTTTTTTTACCAGCTGAATGATGAAATCATGAGAGACTACTCTGAAAAGATGGTGTGGATCTCCTACAAGACACTCAAACTGAAAATGACATCAATAAATAAAAACTAAATTACTAAATAGTCCTTGATGAATTTAATTCTAATCACATAGCCCTTGCTTCTAATTTTAATTCTACTGCTAACCCCAGTGAAGGATCTTTGATCATTGATGAGACAAAATAAAGATAGAACAATAGTAGCATCTTGTTAAAAAATTGGAGAGTAATAAAAAAAAAAAAGTGGTATCATGTCAATGACATGGGACAACACCAGCACCAAGACTGAAAAAAATATATAAAGCACAGGTTTAAAGGTATTAGGTTAAAAACAAAAAATTAAATTAAATTAGGGAGAAATAAAAGATATATAAAGGGATCTATTATGAAAGTTGAACAAATCGAAGGACTATTTGTTAATTCCATCTAATAAAAAACGTTTTCAATCAATGAGGGAGCCGTAGTTGTTTGACTCTTACGCATCATCATCATCATCATCATTCATCATCATCATCATCATCATTCATCATCATCATCATCCAAATCTTCATAAAAAATATCAATGCTTCTACTACTTCCGATTCCACACATAAATTAATTTTCCTACTTCTTCTTCTTCTCTTTTAATGTAATGATGATGGCCGGAGAGGAGAAGATCACACCGGTAGTGATCATATCTTGCCTCATGGTGGCCACTGGTGGGTTGATCGTTGGCTATGACAATGGTGTTTCCGGTGAGATAACATCTCATCATCCTTTTCTTATTTATTTATTTATTTTGTGTTTCTTTTTATTCCTTTTGATTTGTTTATGAGAATAAATGCTTGATTTCTTTTTAGTGAAAATACTAAAATTTAACTTAATTTTTTAAATATGATTTATTCTGAAGAAATATGCAAGTTTGTATTTTTTTTTTATTGTAAATTTGGATATATTATTTTAATTTTGATTCTTTAACCTGTTGAGTATTTCATTTGTTCTCCTTAAAAAGGTTGTTGACTTGTTTGTTTTGTTTATTGCACTCAAGTAAAATTTTTAACTTTGAAGGCGTGTGATTTCTCACAGTTGAATTTATGATGCAATTGAGCTTGATTTATTATTTAATTTAAAATTCCTTTATGTTCATATTAATTATTTTATTTTAATAATTTTGTATTTTATAAAAATCACATTATGCATCCTACTGATTTAAAGAAAAAAAATTTTGTAGAAATTACAGTAATAAATATTCATTACTTCAATATATAACAAAAGTTCAACAAAAGATGATGTTACATCAATATATAACAAAATATTCATTACTAAATACAAGTGATTTCACTTTAAGAAGATATTAAATAATAAAAAGATCGTTCTTCTTCAGCTCATTGAGCTCAATATTTAGTTGCAGTTGTTTGGTCTAAGATACAACTCCAAATGTTGCATATAAAGCAATCCAAACAGCTTGAGGAAGTAACTTCAACAACATTTGGAAAGATTTCTTCAATTAAGAAAGAAAGAAGCCATGAAAGCAGTTTTTGATCTGTGTGAAACCATTCATGAAAGGTTGGATTATCAATGGAGAAGGAGTATTTGTTGATAAGTGTTTTAGGAGCAGATGGTTTGCTATCATCAATAAAGGCCATTAAATTTTGAGAGTTAATGGGAAGCAACTGTGTTTTCCAAGCTAAGAAATTTCGAGAAGTTAATTTAATAGCGAACTTGAGTTTGTTAGATATCTAAATATATCCTTGTAACAAATATAGATAGAGATAATGTAGCGGATAACAATAAAGAGGGGGACAAGAATGATGGCAAGGGAGATGTTAAGGGAACCAGAACTAGTGGAAGACAAACGGTGAAGACAAGTGGCACCAAATTTCGTGATTTTGTAATGTAATGGTGCATGGAAATTACCGCAGTCAAGAGGGTAATTAGATGATGTAATATCAACCTATCCAAAGGAGCCACATGGAAAAACATTGTAACAATTATGCAATCTAGAGGATATGAAGAAAAAAATCCTCTCACTTATCCATTCTGATTCTCTCTTCTTCCTTTTCTATTTTCTCTCAACTCCCTCAACTCTTTTAATAATTCCCGGCGCTACAGATAAACTTTGTTAGATATCTAAATATATCCTTGTAACAAATATAGATAGAGATGGTTGGCTATAAATAGAATGATTAGGTTTGTTTCATATGGATTAGAATGGCCGATCATGTCATTTCATCTATATATATAACTCTGTACTCTTGCCAGTGTGTGTGTTAAAAAATATCAACTCGTATCGGCCTCACTGAAGGCGTTTCTCCCATCTAGCTTCCGACCTATGATTTTCTACATGGTATCAGAGCTTTTCTGAGATTAAGATCAATCTTTGACATAGCCAGCTCCTCCGTCATTGCCGTCTCCAACCCTCTGCTTGGCTTCCAGATCTCTGAGAAGCTGGGTAAGAAAAATCATGCCAATGGAGTGCACAGGTACTCGCTGCTATACGCGGCGCAAGATTGGACAACCACATCAACGGCACGACCGTGGCTCCACCAGCGGAGATCGAGCGAAAGGGAGATAACAAGGTGACCATGATTCCCAATCCGGCCTACCAGGAGTGGTTTGCCACAGACCAACAGGTTCTTGGCTTTCTCTTCTCATCATTGTCACGAGAGATGCTCACCCAGATCGTTGCATCCAAGACAGCGGTCGAAGCCTGGCATGCCATAGAGGGCATGTTCACGTCCAAGACGCGTGCACGTTCTCTCAACGTCCGACTCTCCCTCATGACGACAGACAAAGGTAACATGACCGTCTCCGAATACTTTGGCAAGATGAAGTCTCTTGGAGATGAGATCGCTGCATCTGGCAAACCAATGGATGAAGAAGACCTGGTGGCTTATATACTAAATGGTTTAGATGATGATTTTGAACCTGTCGTTTCTGCATTAGTGGCAAGGGTGGAATCCATCACCACGACAGATCTATACTCTCAATTGTTAAATTTTGAGAACAGGCAAGCTCTTCGCAACAACGGCTCCTCGGTGAATGTTGCGTGTCGTGGGCGTGGTGGACTGCCCAACCACAGCAGTGCTGGACGTGGGCACGGCATGCCTCGAGGCCGCGGCAATGATGGACGTAACAAGGGTGGCAGCAACCAGCAGCGTGTCGACAATTGACCCATCTGTCAAGTATGCTACAAGAGAGGTCATGTGACCTCAGAATGTTGGCATCATTTTGACCAAAATTACATGCCTGACACTAAGCATGTCGCTGCTGCCACCGACGCCTATGAAGTAGATACCAATTGGTATCTTGACACAGGCGCAACCGACCATCTCACCGGTGAACTGAACAAGTTGACTGTTCGGGAAAAGTACAAGGAGAAGGATCAGATCCACAGGGCAAATGGTGCAGATATGGAGATTAAGCATATTGGTCATTCTGTTCTTCTTACCCCTAGCCGTAATTTATATCTAAAGAATATACTTCATGTGCCTCAAGTTAAAAAGAATCTCATGTCTGCTCATCGCCTTGCCATGGATAATTTTGCATTCCTTGAAGTTCACCACAAATATTTTTTGGTTAAGGATCGAGCCACAAGGAACACGATTCTTAGGGCGAAATGCCAACAAGATCTTTATTCCTTTCCTTCTTCACCGGCAAAACAAGTCTTTTTGGTTAAGCCATCCTTCTCGAGGTGGCATAGTCGCTTGGGTCATCCATCCACTCCAGTTGTTGAAAAAATCCTTAGCATAAATAATCTACCTTGTCTTTCTGAGTTTAATAAAGTGTTAGTTTGTGATGCATGTCAAAAGGCTAAAAGCCATAAGCTACCATATTCTAGATCTTCGAGTGTGTCTCACCATCCCTTGGAATTTATTTCTTTTGATGTTTAGGGTCCTGCCCCCAGTTCTGCTAGTGGAAAGAAATATTATGTTAGTTTCATCGATGATTACAGTAAGTTTACCTGGATTTATGTTCTTAAGACCAAATTTGAGGTGTTTGAAAAGTTTCATGAATTTCAAAAGTTGGTAGAGCGACTTTTTGATCGCAAAATCATAGCTATACAAACTGACTGGGGAGGAGAGTATCAAAAACTTAACTTCTTCTTTAATAAAATTGGCATATCCCACCATGTCTCTTGTCCTTATGCTCATCAACAGAATGGGTACGCTGAGAGAAAACACCGTCACATAGTGGAAGTGGGTCTAGCCTTGCTTGTGCATGCTTCTATGCCACTAAAATTTTGGGACGAAGCTTTTCTTGCAGCCACATATATCATCAATCGCATCCCCAACAAAGTTATCAACTTTGATACTCCTTTAGAACGGTTGTTCCAGTAACAACTAAACTATTCTTCTCTTCGAGTGTTTGGGTGTGCATGTTGGCCGAATCTCCGTCCCTATAATACCCAAAAACTTCAATTCCGGTCAAAGCAATGTGTCTTTCTAGGCTACAGTACAATCCACAAAGGCTTCAAATTCCTTGATCTCTCTTCTGGTCGAGTGTATATTTCTTGAGAAGTTACATTTGATGAAAATGTGTTTCCTTTTGCTTCCATGCATTCCAATGCTCGCTTGCGCTCTGAAATCTCTCTTCTTCCACCTGCCCTTGTTTCCCACTGCTATGATCAAGGGGCAGAGTATCAGCATGATCATATGTTTAACTCTCCTAATGCCACTAACAATTCTCATGGAGAAAGTGCAGGTGAAAATATTTCAGGTACAATTCACCAGGTGGCTGAAGTAGGAGGACCAAATTCAGTACCGAGTTAGCCTACTTGTGACGGTAACACGCTTGCTTTGGCAGGAACGGTTGTGCTAGAGGACGAGGGCGCCAACACTGCAGGGTCCCACTTGCCACCTGCGGCAGAGATAGCAACTGCAGAAGTTGCGGAAGAAACAGTAGGTGCAGGCGTGACAGGATCTGAAGTTGACGTCTCACGTTCTCTTGATGCCGAACCAGGGGGAGACACGTATTCACTAGAGGTTGTTCCTCCAGGATCTTCTGTGGCGCCGACTAGACCTCACACTCGTATGCAAAGTGGCATATGCAAAGAAATAGTATACACTGATGGTACAGTTAGATACACCTATTTGACATCGTCTGGTGAACCTCAAACTGTAGATGAAGTGTTAAGTGATAAAAATTGGAGAGAAGCAATGGATGCAGAATATATGGCGCTAATGAAGAACAAGACTTGGCATTTGGTCCCACCTTAGAAAGGAAGAAATATCATTGATTACAAGTGGGTCTATAAGATCAAAAGAAAGACAGATGGAACTCTAGACAGGTACAAGGCACGCCTAGTGGCAAAGGGATTCAAGCAAAGGTATGACATGGACTATGAGGACACATTTAGTCCTGTTGTTAAAGCTGTCACTATTAAAATGGTTCTGTCTATTACTGTGTCTAGAGGGTGGAGTTTGCGACAACTGGATGTGCAAAATGCCTTTCTTCATGGAGTTTTGGAAGAAGAGGTATATATAAGGCAACCCCCACGATATGAGAAATCCTCCTTACCTGACTATGTTTGCAAGTTAGATAAGGCATTATATGGATTAAAACAGGCTCCTAGAGCGTGGTATTCAAAACTAAGCACTAAGCTACAAGAATTGGGGTTTAAGGCTTTAAAGGCAGATACATATTTATTTTTCTATAGTAAAGGAGGTGCTACTATTTTTGTGCTGATCTATGTTGATGATATCATTGTAGCTAGTTATGTACCCAGTGCAACCTCAGTCTTATTGCAGGATCTTGGAAGAGAGTTTGCTCTGAAGGATCTAGGTGATCTTTATTATTTCCTTGGTATTGAGGTAAGCAAGGTACCGAATGGAATATTGTTGAGTCAGGAAAAATATGCTTCAGATGTATTGAGAAGAGTAGGAATGAGTGATCGCAAGCCAGTTACAACCCCTTTGTCTACCTCTGAGAAACTGTCTGCTAATGAGGGTACTTTGCTTGGACAAAATGATTCTACACAATATAGAAGTGTTGTTGGAGCTTTGCAATACTTGACCTTGACAAGGCCAGACATTTCTTTTCCAGTGAATAAGGTGTGTCAGTTTCTACATGCTCCAACTACAGAACACTGGGCAACAGTTACGAGAATTTTGAGATACCTCAAGCACACTGGTAAGCTAGGACTTAAAATTTGTAAATCCCCATCCTTGCTTGTGAGTGGTTTTTCAGATGCAGATTGGGCAGGTAGTCTTGATGATCGCAGGTCCATGGGAGGATTTGTTGTGTTCTTGGGCTCCAACCTTGTGTCATGGAGTGCGAAGAAGCAAGCAATGGTCTCGCGCTCAGGCACAGAAGCTGAATATAAAGCTCTGGCTAATGCAACTGCTGAGATTATGTGGATTCAGACGTTGCTACAAGAGCTTGAGGTTCAAGCACCTCAAGCTGCGAAACTCTGGTGTGACAATATTGGAGCTAAGTATATGTCTGCTAATCCATTGTTTCATGCACGTACTAAACACATAGAAGTTGACTACCACTTTGTGAGAGAAAGAGTGGCAAGAAAGCTCCTTGAGATTGAATATATTTCTACCAAGGACCAAGTTGCCGACGGCCTCACCAAAGCTCTTGCCATGAGACCTTTCGAGATGTTTAAGAACAATCTAAATCTTGTAAGATTAGATTAAGGAGGAGTGTTAGATATCTAAATATATCCTTGTAACAAATATAGATAGAGATGGGTGGCTATAGATAGAATGATTAGGTTTGTTTCATATGGATTAGAATGGTCAATCATGTCATCTCATCTATATATATATATATATATATATAACTCTATACTCTTGCCAGTGTGTGTGTTAAAAAATATCAACACGTATCCGCCTCACTGAAGTCGTTTCTCCCATCTAGCTTCCGATATCTGATTTTCTATAGAGTTGGCCCAAGGTAGTGGTGGAAGGTAAAGGCGAAGAAGAAGAAGAAATAAGTTGTGTATTGGTATTGGAAGCCATTTTTCTCTAATAACATGTGAAGGCTGAGGAATCTGAATAGGTGTTATTAATGCTTTTGATTGTCAACTAAAGTTATTGCTTTTTCTAATACCATGTGAAGGCTGAGGAATCTGAATAAGTTTTGTATTTGATGATCTAGTAACAAGTCTATACACATTGCTAACGACCATATGGTCTATTGGTACACGGGTCCCCGATAGAGCTTTTCACCGAGTGGTGAGAGTTCAATTCTCGGGTGACGGTACATTTCTGGGAGTTGTGAGCGGTGGTTGTGAGCGGGTGGTCCCAGCACCCATGTGTGTGCGGGCCCCACCCTCACTTGCTCCGCCGAGCCTTGTGCACGCCCCTGCTAGTCTAGCAGGGCCTACGGACTGTCTGTTTCTCTTAAAAAAAAAAAAAAAACAAGTCTATACATATTCTTTTAGCAACCAAGGGAGAATATTATATTTGATTGTCAACTAAAGTTATTGCTTTTCCTACCATCCATCTAGAAGACTTTGATTTGCAATGCTTGGCTAATTTTTATTTCATTTATAGAACTAGAAATAGTCCCGGCACTTAATACGCCTCATTGTACAAACACGTACAGATCCAGCATTAATTATTTATTTTATAGTCCCACCTTTGATCCAGCTTCAATCAAAGATCCAGCACTTGGATCCAGCTTCAATCAAAGAAATAGTCCCACCTTCGAAAGTTCTATTTATTTATTTTATTAATAAATTCTTTGGATCTTTAATTTCCTAGGTTGTTTTTCGTATTGCAATATATGCACAATTATTTGGCATAAAACTTAAGACAATATTACACATCAAATTGGTGCGGTCCATGTAACTTTAAAAAATTAAATTAAATTAAATTAAAAATTGTAGGCCATCGTCAAGATACATAATTATCTCTTATTTCTATCAAAATAAATAACATACTTAATCAAAATCTTTGTTTTTGGCTTGTTTGATCATACCTACCAAAATATATGATATTCTTTTTTTAAATTGAAATCAACTTATAATTTAGAATTAAGGAAAGATTAGTGCACACTTCTTATATTGCAGCACTTACAAGAATTACTGAACTTAAGGAACTGATTGACTTGGAATTCTTAATTGGTTTCCACTTTCCATAGTCAAATAAATAAAAAAGTATATTGGAAATATTTCTCTTACTCTTTAATTAATCAGCCATCATCTGATTTGTTTATGGTATGAATTTGTTTAAACTTTTAACATATACCAAGGAAAAGCTTTTTTCAAACCACTTAAACTTCTGGTAGCACGTGATCTGATTTGAATAGTATTAAAAGAAATTTTCTACAAAAGAATTGAAACTTAATTTCTCACATACATCTCTATAAATAGAGATGTCATCTCCCACACCTATCTTCAATACAGTTAATTCATCCTTTCTTCCTGAACTACATTAGCTAGATATATTGAGAGATACACACTTATTTGAGCTTGATCAAAATAGAAAATGGGCATGGATGAGATGTTGAGTGCAGTGGTGCCAGTGATCGTCTACTGGGTGTTCTCAGGCTTCTATGAACTGTTGTCACAGTACTGTGTAAACTATCGTTTGCATCCAAAAGGAGAAGAAGAGGAGAGAAACATTGTCCCCAGATCCAAAGTGATCAAAAGAATGCTCATCCATCACGCTATCCAAATCCTCATTGTTTGCTTAGTTACAAAGGTGATAATTTTTATTTATAAGCTTTAATTAAATCTTTAACCTTTTAGAGAAATCTCCATGTTTCCTATATAAATTTAAATCCACTCTTGATCACTTAACGCAGGCTTGGGATCAAAATGAGAAAGGAGCAGCACCAAAGGTACAACACTCCCTGCCGGTTATAGCAGTACAGTTTGTGATTGGCATGGTGGTGGTAGACACAGTGCAATACTTTATGCACCGTTACACGCATGAGAATAAGTTCCTATACAAACACATCCATTCATATCACCATGCACTCGTAGTACCATACGCCTCTGGAGCTCAATATGTTAGCCTTTTGGATGGGCTCTTTGACACCCTGGGAGGTGTCCTTGCATTCCTTGTGAGTGGCATGACTGTCAGAACAAGCATCTACTTCTACTCCTTCACTGTCCTTAAGAATATGGATCTGCACTGCGGTCTCTATTTCCCTTGGATTAATCCTCTCCAGGCTTTCTTTCCCAATAACTCTGCTTTTCATGACTCTCACCACCAACTCCAGGGCCAAAAGTGCAACTTCTCACAACCCTTCTTTGTCTCATGGGATAAGATACTTGGAACTTACAGGCCATTTACTGTCGAGAAGAGGAAGGAAGGAGGCTTTCAAGTTCGTCTTCTTACCAAGAATGAGTAGTAGATCTAGATGATGCTACTCTTGCATGCGGACATGCATGCATGGGCATTCATGTATGTGTATGATTAATTGCTGTGTTTTGTATTTGCAAGATAAGCTATCTCATGTGTCGAGACTATTTAATTGTAATTCAATAATTGAGACAAAGACTAGTAAAGCCATAAGAAATTTAACCCTTCTTCATGATGGCAAAAGCATTAATTAACTTTATTTGAAAACAACCACCATTCTCTTGGTGAAATTAATTGGTGAAGAAAACAACACTACAAAATTAATGAATATTAATGTTCTCCCCTTCATTGAGTGGAATTATTTGCCCCCCCCCACACACACACAGATATATATATATATATAATTTATTACCAATTCATCAAATATATCCTTACGTCTACCATGATAAAGAACAAAATTTTTTTTTATTCTATGTGATCATCTAAAGAAATAAATTTGTAACTCCACACATTTACTGTAATTTCTTATGAAAGTGGATAAACCACAACTTTATTAAAGAACTGGAAAACAAAACAAGTTGAAACAGAACAAACCAACATTAACATCCGTAAGAACAAAAATTTTTTTGATTCTATGTGATCATCTAAAGAAATAAATTTGTAACTCCACACATTTACTGTAATTTCTTATGAAAGTGGATAAACCACAATTTTATTAAAGAACTGGAAAACAAAACAAGCTGAAACAGAACAAACCAACATTAACATCCGTAAGTAGAAGAATGGGAGGAGGAAAGAAAAAGAACAGAACCAAGAACAAAAAGAAGTACATCACCAGAGGTGATGCCCTTCTGACAACCACACACTAAAGTAACAAAAGAAAAGAGAACAAATGGAGTTAATGTAGTACGTAGAAGGGCACAGAGGTCAACTTAAGCTGTAAAAAGGCGGGATCACTCCTAAGGGGGTTGTGGTGCCGCGGTGTTGGATTGCTCACTCTATCGCTTGTTTAAGAAGGTGAGCAAACGTTTTAGGTTCTGGATGGAGTCACTAGGCAGAAGTTGGTGTGGATCTCTAAAGCCATGCCATAAGCAGATGAATAACTTTAAGGGGCCGTTTGGTTCGCGTTAATGATATATTACCACGTAATGAGATTACCGTGGTAATAAGATCGGGAATGTTATATGCCTAGGAATGTTGTGGTAATTTATGATAACCATGTTTGGTTGGAAACTCATATTAAATGGTAATCAACTTGGTAATGTTCTTAATTTCCCAAAATACCCTTATGTCTACCATTTTATGCAAATTTAAATTTATTAAAGTAAAATAAAATTTTTGATAAAAAATTAAAATTTCAAAGCTAAACATATTCCCAAATTAATGTTATTTAAATTTAATTTTTTTATCCAACAAATAAAATATGAAAATTATTATTTTTAAACAAAGGGTATATTTGTCCAAAAAATATTTAAGATTACCACTCACTTGGTAATCCAACAAAGCCACCTATTTTGGTGGTAATGGGATTACCAAGTTTTTTGGTAATCTTCCAAAGTTGGTAATCACACATTACCATCAATATTACTACCACCATCCATCCAAACGTGGTAATCTTTTCAGATTACCACGTAACAGGCGGTAATGTTTTCACATTACCACGAACCAAACGCCCCCTAACAATAATTGAGTGCAAAGGTAAAACATGAGAGTTAAATATTTGATTGTACTTTCAAGCCAAATATTCAAGAAAGTTGCTTTTGAAAGTTGATCCCAAAGAACTCGGTGTCTAACATCAATGGATGGAATCCAAGACTTCCAAACATCTGAAATTGAATGAGGATGGGCATGAAGGTTTAGAATTTGATGGAAAACTGCCCAGATGCATGCTGCAACATCACACCTTAGTAGGAGTGAAAGGTTCTGCAATTTTAGACCCTTTGTGACACAATATGCAAATATCAATGGCATTTTGAAGGTTACAATCTCTCATGGCTAGATTGGTAAGTGTTAGAATTTTATCTTCACATGCTAGCCAATAGAAGAGAGTTATTTTGCTAGGATATTTAGGGCCATAGAAGGGTGGGTACAGTGAGCTACAGACACCTTCATCCATGAGAAATTTATAATATAAGCGAACTACAAAATTCTTGTTGTTTTCTAAGGACCAGGTTTTCAAACCATCTTGCTCACTATTACAATCTGGAATGAACAATAGTATCTGTTAAAAATCAGGAGGGGTGGCTATTATAAAGGTCATATCTTGATCGGTAATTGCTTTGAATTGTTTAATTGTAATTTGACACACCCCTTGTGTGTATCCACAAGTGCACATGTCACTCAAGTAATATAGTGTACCCAACATGTTGGGTAGTTGAATCTACAAGAAATAGGAAATTAATAACAACTAAAACTTCATTAAATAGCCAAATCAAATCAATGAGTGGAGTGTGATCAAGATGCTATTAAATGAAAAAAAGAAGTAAACAAGCAATAGGTAAAGAAGAGAAACCAATAAATGAAATGTGGAGTACTCGAAAAATACTCCCCCTACAATTCTAAGTTAAGTCCAAGACTAATATTGTGCCTCCCTAATTGAGAATGATTGAGTCATGGTAATCCAAACTCACACTGATCCCTAACCTAGGCCAACCGGTGACTAGCTCTTACAAGGTCCTGGCAAAGAACTATCTTGACGCCTCACACCACATATGACTGGTTGGAGTTCCTAAGGATTCTAAGTGATAAATCCTATTCTTGGAAGTAGATCAAAACCTTTGATGTAGGATCCCTAATCCCATAAGAGGTCCCATGTGGAGAGGATGCTCTCGATGCCTCACACCACATACGATTGCTAAGAGCTCTTGAAATATGGAGGTAGGGAAATCAAATCGGAGGGGAAAAGGGACGCTTTGCTATTTCTCGACTCACTCTCTTAACCCTCTTCAACCCTGGTAAATCTAATCCTAGTGGTGATAGTCACTCGTCACTAAGATGAAACACAATAAAAGTCAATGAAACAATGAATCATAGGGTTTACATGTCCAAGTACCCTCTTTAGGGGTTTAGCTCTCTATGGAGCAAAACAATGTCAAATCAAAATATGAATGAAAATAAATGCAATCCATATGAATGAAACACAATAAAAGTCAATGAAACAATGAATCATAGGGTTTACATGTCCGAGTACCCTCTTTAGGGGTTTAGCTCTCTATGGAGAAAAACAATGTCAAATCAAAATATGAATGAAAACAAATACAATCCATATGAATAAAACACAATAAAAGTCAATGAAACAATGAATCCTAGGGTTTACATGTCCAAGTACCCACTTTAGGGGTTTAGCTCTCAATGGAGCAAAACAATGTCAAATCAAAATATGAATGAAAACAAATGCAATCCATAAGAATAACCCCCTTCTGATCGGTGCTGATGGTCTCCAAAGGTCGCTTCTTCTTCTCCAAGGATCCCTCAGTCAAGCCTAGGGTATACCACTCCGAATTAATGTCGTTGGTCACTCTCCAAATAGTTATCCTTGGAAGGATTCGATGAAGACCAACATAGTAGTGCTCTGTTAATGGGCAAAGACCTCCTCCAAATCCTAGCACACCTCTCTTGAAAAGATAGACATAAAGATAGATGAAAATTGTTCAAATCGCCCTTTTATAATCTAGAATATGGCTTTCATACGGCTACTCACATAGCCACCTGCCCTTGTGAAATGTTCACACAAGCACTCACAAGGCCATGTGGAATTTCCACAGGGCCTGGTGGTTTCTTGCTACAATAACCTGTGAATATTAACTTGTTACAACAGTTTGTGAACAATAACCTACTACAATACTCATGAAAAGTACTTCTAGAAAACATTTTTCTTGAGGCCACACGGTCGGGCACACGCCTGTATGGTAGGCCACATGGCTTCCTATCGATTGAAAAATGTTGAGAGAACTCCTGAAATCTTCGCACAATCTAGAACATAAGAGTGTGACTGCCTTCTTACCCTTCCAACTTATGAATTGACTTAAAAAATCTCTTAGAAGTTGGTACACACTCTAATGTGTTCAAGTATAGCTTGTGTCTTGGTCATTGTGTCTTGCAAACGAACCCCAATATGTCTGTCCATAAGCTATCGTTGCTTCCTTTTCTCTCTTTGTCTTTCACAACCCTATTTGCACAAAAGAACACCAAATACACTCTATGAGCCATAAAATCTGATAAAATTGATGCTCAATGAATATAAAACATATAATAAAATCTGTATACACAAGCACTCATCATAATCCAAGGGAAGATGCAATCATTAAATAGATTAGGCCAAAGATCTTTTGGTGCTCTTCTTCCTAACCAATTATCATACCAAAAAAATGTTGAGACACCATTTTTTTACAGTAATTGAGGAATAAAATTTGAAAGAAGGTAGAGTCTGTATGATTCCAATCCAAAAGAATGATTTGTCCTTGGGTGATGACTGAAAAGTGGTCCTGGAGGTCCTCTGATGAGGTAGTTAAAATGAATAACTTTATACCAACATCCTTTCTGGCCAATATAGATTTTCTACCACCATTTACCTTGTAGAGTTTTATTAAATTTTTAGATATTTAGAATTCCCCATCATCCCATTTTTGGAGTCTACAGATTCTTTTCCAAGCCATTAGGCGGATACCCTTAGATTGCAACTCCGGTCCTTTTCAAAGAAAGTCTCTTTAACTACCTAAGCTAGTAATTTGAATACAGACATTTAGTATGTTGGTATTATGGTCAGTACAGAGATAAGGAGAGTAAGGCGACCCCTTAGGGAAAGGCAATTTGCTTTCCAAGCCATGAGCTTAACTCGAACCATGGAAATAGGTTTCAGCCAGTCCTAACGATTTGGGCGTCTTCCCGAAAGTGGGACCCCTCTGCATATTGTTGGTGAGAAATGTTCCCTATGTGCTGAAGAGGTACCCCGAATAGGACATTGGAGCGAATTGCATGTGTGAACATTGCACTCAAGGTATAAGCCGATATAGCGAAGAGCAAGAGAGAAAGCTGATTCCCTTGTCTTAATCCCCTCTTGCAATGGATGTATCCATAAGGAGCACCATTAACTAGACCCTAGCCTTAGCGGTGCTCAAAATGTTATGAATCCAAGAAATCCAATGAGGTCCAAAACCACGGGTTGCTAACACATCTAGAAGGAAATTCCAATCTAGGGAATCAAAGGTTTTTGCAAAATAAACTTTAAAGGCATAGCCTAAAATATTTTGTTTTTGGATATTAAAGATCAATTCCTATGCGATGACAATGTTATCTGTAATACACCTACCTTTTATGAAGGCTAATTGGCAATCAACTTCAAGTGTACTGATTACTCGACTAAGATGGTTAGTGACTAATATGGAAATTACTTTTTAGGAAGACTTGATGAGACTGATGGGATGAAAATCATTGCCTTTCTTGGGAGAATTAGATTTGTCTATAAGAGCAATATTGATTAAGTTTAGCCATTCTAGGCTTTCCCTATGACCGACGCGTTATGGGTGTGTAAATTATCCAATTATATAAGCATGCAAGTATGCACTTAATACTACAATTGGTTCATGATACCGCAAGCGTATGGGTCATCAATTAATACCTCATGGGTGAACACAAGAGTTGTATTTCCCTAGGAACAATGAGCGGCTTCTATTACTTCCTTTTCACTTAATCAATAGCCTAATCGTTTATGCTCTTTCTTTAGTTTACTTATATAACATTATTAAACAATACAATTGGAGACGTCGTTCAGCACACTTTGAAGGAGTTGGGCATATGTACTATAGTTATCTTGATTATTAATTCTATAGGTGTTTAAGTGTTAGTTGTGTTCTAGGATCGAACTAGGGGATTTCAAAATCCTACTAGTCCCAATAAGCCATGGCAACTATGTCTAAATCACTAGGAACTTAAGATGGAATCTCTTCCACCCTAGTCTCCTATGTTTGCCTTAAGTGTGGGAATCCCACGAGAAAAGACCAATCAAACCCTAAGCCTAAGGGGCAATCAATCTCTAATCCGGAAAGCTAGTTATGCGTAAACTCTTAGAGCATGCATAAATCTATCATGGCATGGGCATCATCAACATGGAGGCATATCCTCCTCATCCACATTAACAATAATAAGCAATTAAGAACATGCAATGATTTTGAAAACTAGAACAATTTGCATTAATTACTCAAGATCATAAATAATAACCGAGGGACCTAGACATACAATTTCCCTCTAATTAGGTTCTTATGGATCATGACAACAAAGCAACAAAGCACAAGAGAACCACAAGACCAAATAAAGAATAAATAAGCTTTTAATATATTTCTAGACTAACTCCCTCCAATAGTTCTCTGAAGGTTGGGGATTAGAGGATCCTTAGATTGTTCGGATGACATGTGTCACTCACGCTCCTCTGATGATGATCTTTGAAGATGCCTATCACGCGTGATGCTCGTTGACGTACTCTTGAGAAATCCTCCGAAATATGTTAGAATATGGAAGAAGCACCATCTCTCGCTGCTCAGATCTAAAAAAATCTAGCCACCTTAGATAGTTCGACAAAAGAATCTCCTCGAATTTCAAGAATATTGGGGTATTTATAGTAATCGCACCATGGATAGTTCGACAAAAGAATCTCCTCGAATTTCAAGAATATTGGGGTATTTATAGTAATCGCACCATGGCCTCACAACGGCCGTTGTGAGGCCCGTTGTGAGTAAGTTGTTGCTTGGGCTCCAAGTCACGTCTTGGCACGGTCTTTAGGTGTTATGTGGCTTGACAACGGTCATTATGGACTTCTAAATGCCCGTTATGAGGCTATTGTGGCTTATTTTTGCTCTCAGTGAGTTCATACTACCATGGCTTGATCACGGCAGTGGTAAGTATAAACAACGGGAGTAATGGACTTCACAACGCTCATTGTGAGTCGTGGTGTAGCCTTGATTCAGCAACTTCTTCATTTTGCTTCAAAACACCCTTGGATTCGCTTTTTTCATCCTAAAATAGAGATAAAGGTCATTGTGAACAAAAAAATTAAATTTCGTACTAATGAGGTGCTAAACAAGTAGAATTTCATGCTAAATGCAGTGTAAATGATGTAGAAAATATGGTTAGTTTAGCACTTATCACCCTACCCTAAAAGAAATCAATGTAAAGTTTGATAATAGAGTCTTGAACAAGATGAAAGTGTTTTTGGGAAAAAAACATGGGAAACCCATCAAGTCCTAGGGCCTTATCTGGCCTGAAGTCAAACGCAGCTTATTTAATTTCTTCAACTGAAAAAGGGCTCTCAAGCGATGAGAGGTCTAGTCTCTCTTTAAAAGAAAATAGGTGATTCTAATACAAAAGAAAATGGTATGATCTAGAAGACCTAAGAAGGAGTCAGTAATGTTCTATGAAAATCTTTCCTAGATTTAGAACTCTTTCGATCTAGGCTATGTTGTGGAAAATATGAGGAATGAAATTTTTATTGCATTTTCCATTAGCCACCAAATGGAAATATTTGGTGTTGGAATCACATTCTTTGAGCCAAGTAATCCTAGAACATTGTTTCAAGTATAATTCCTCCTGAAGTAAAATGGAGGAAAGTTCCGACCTTAAGTGAGCAAGACACTCAAATTCAATACTAGTGAGAGGTCTACTTTCACCACTGGAATATAGAGAGTCAAGTTCCAATTGAAACACATTCTTAGTTAACCTAAGAGACCCCAAAGGTCTCTGAAACCCAAAGATGAAGCTTAGCTTTCAAGCGGATTAATTTCTTAGAAACAATAAAAGCACCACAACCTCCGAGTTGAGTTTTGTCCACTAATCCTGTAGGAGTGTAGCTAGGTTCTCATTTGTGTACCAAGATTTTTCAAAGTGAAAGATCCTGGGTTTTGAAGTATGTGCATCAAAATCTAGACAAATTAGGGTGTGGTTTGACCCAATATAGGCAAAGAGAATTGACATGATCTAGGAAAATTGGAAGACCAGTTATGAGAGAGAAGAAATTGGTCTGACCTAATCCAAATTGAGTTCACTTGGCTGTTAGTCTAAGTATATCCTCTACCATGAAGAGGCAGGTATATTAGCCTAAGATCCTCAAGTATATTTTGAGCAGAGGGTAAATCTCCTATATTAGGAAGACCTTTTTTTCTTTTCATTAAAGGAGAAAAATGCATTAAAATCTCTATAAATAATCCAAGAAGAGGCACATAATTCGGGTGTTATCCTAAGATATTACTATGCCTCCTGCCATGCCAATTGTAGGAATATAATCAAAAGAATCTAAGAAGTGACCACTTATCGATTTCCACATTGAATAGTGAAGTTCTTAAAGTTTGGTTTCTTGTAAGCGGACAATGTTTGCTTTTGTGAAAATCAATAAATCTTTAACAAGGTGACACTTGGAATGCCTTCCCAGACCTCATACATTCCAGGAAAGGATTTTCATAAGGAAGGATTGGGGTTTTGATTGTTAGGTCTTGAGGAAGACCCTGTCAACTGGGAAGAATTAGTAGTTCTTTTTACTTCTTATTGTCTAATCATACTAAAGCATTTAGACTTATGATTAGGAAAACCCAAAAATTTTACACCACAAGAATTATTGTAGTTTAGTAATTAAGCATTAGACTAAGAATTAAAAGTGGAATTATTTAAAGAGGGCGCACCTTCTCTTGGGTCTTTTGGTATCTTCTTCTTGGCAGATCTAAGCGAGTGGGGAAGGAACCTTGCTTCTTCATTCTAGGATATAGAATGTTTCTTGGCTCTGTCACTTCTACGAATAAGACCAGTCATTGAAGCTAGTACTACTTTGGTGACTGATCTCAGAACCACTTGTACAATCTAGGTCCATGTCTCCATCCCCTGAAGCAAAAGGTTCACTTAACTGTGCCGGGTCCACCTTCACTGGATTTAAGTCTTCTTGTGCCTCAATTTGGATATTAGTGTCTTCCATGAAATTATCTTCATCTACAAAAATGTCCAGTATTTTTTTTAAATATATTTTATGAACCATGGGATAGAAAACACAAACAAATCAAATATCATCAATTGCCATGGAAAATTTCCCATATATTATATTGGTCTTATGTGCAACTTATTCAACAGAATTAAACATTTAAACAAAATATCATGGATAAATATACAAAAAGATGTCATAAGGGGCATGATGGCTTAGGCATGGTGCTACAGTATCATGTCGGGTCAAACACAATCAAGATCTTCCGAACGAGTTGTCCAGGGTCGGGAGTTTGATAATTGATAATATTTAAAAACACTCTTATTCACTACCGATCACCACTCGTAAATTTGGTTGTAAAATTTAGGTAGGAAAGTCTAGGGTCTGGGTTTATGCCCATAATCCTGGTTGCAAGCACTAGACAGAAGTACTTACTGTTTAAGGTTTACTATTGTAAGCTATACCGTAAGACCAAGGTAAAAGACCATACTCATATAAGCCATGGTTATGCCCTTAAGCTACTTGTAAGGCTTGCGATTTTTCATCTCCAGGTCAATATAACCTATGCTTACGCCTGTAAGGAACCTCGGCAAGCAAAAGAGTGTAAATAGGATTCACATGGACTACGATAAACAAAAGTGGGTCTGGAATAACAGCTATCATGGAATATGCAGGTATTGCATCCAAGCACTGGTAATCAAAAAAACATATTCTTGCCACTCTACTCTTTATTATACATTATCTTATGAGATTAAAATGGAAATTTTATGACTCAACCATCATTCTCATTTGCCTCACCCAAAAAAGCTTTTAACAGTTTGGCAGTAGAAAACGTACTGGAAATTATGTTATAACTATTCATCTTCGTCATAGCTCCATTGTGTTGTTTAATATTCAGAAAAACTATATGAACATACCAAATTGACATTATTCGATCTCTATAGTTCCGATCATACTTAAAATATGTCTAAATGCTATTTTTTTTTTTAAGGAATAACATTTACTGATCATGAAGTAGCAAATTCAACACCACTAATAACAATAAATAACCAGTGTCAAATAATTTTGTTGATATTACCTAATGAACAGGAATAATCTATTTCAACAAGTAAACAGTACAATGATGTTCAGTCAACAACATAGCAGGACAATAAATAAACCTGCTATCAATTTTCCACTGATTTTTCATTCATGTTCCATATTCACAAATGGAATATGTTGTTGGCAAGGAAGAATCATTAATTTTGACACAAAAAATAGAACATTATCTAACTTGTGTCGCTTGAGCAGGATAAACATAATATATCACCTCTTGAAAAAGGTGCAATCTTAGTCTTAAATGGATTGCTTCGACTCCAAGAGCATTTTAGTTCCATATCTTGTTGCTTCTTTAAATAACTTTGTGTCGTAGCTGTCACTATTTTGATAAAGAAGTTCACCAACATGAGCCAAACCATTGAGTTACAGGTAAAGGAAAGGACATGTTCCATCACGTTTCTCCCTGAACAAGAGAACTAATTGATGAAAATGAGATGCTAAAAAAGAAAGGGCTACAAAAAGCTATTTAGCAAATAGAAGGCTCAAACAAGATAGATAAGCATCAAAAGATTTAAACCAAATGATGTGCTTGTGAAGAAATGAAGAAAAATACTTGAATATTTAAGACAACAACAGTTACTGAAGCTGGAGCGCATAAGTATTTTCCTTGGCTAGGTGTAATTTTGTAATAATATTTGGGAGCATATAAGAGAAGCTAGGAAAAAGGCCGAGCACCCAAAATAATTCATTTTCCACCCATTCTAAAAGTTGGTTATAGCACACACAGATGATAAAAATAGTCTGCAATGGCACAAAAAATTAAAAAAAAAATGAAAAAAGGCTTCAGCAAAAGCTAATATTAGTTAAAATTGTTAGCAAGAAAACTTTGAATTTGCTATCTGTTCGGTCCCATATCATCCTGCAAAACAAAATCTAGTAGAAAACTTAAATGAAAACTCTGTAGAGTTGAAAAGAAAATTGGGGAAAGTAAGAGAGAGTAGTATCTTTCATTCAATTTTCATCTTATCTTCTCAAACAAAAAACAACTAAACATAAAACTTAAACATGGTGTAGGACAGTTGGAGAGTCAAAATCCAACATGTCATGTGTTGAGACCTTCTACTGCTTATACCTAGAACTTGAACCAAATCCCTTTATTATTAAATCTCAGCCGTTCATTAGTCTTCACTTGCTCTCCTTGCATCAAACTAGAACCAATCTCATGGATCTTCTTATCCATGCCATTCATTTCATTCTCTCTTTTCCTTCAATGACCATACTAACTTTTCAAATATGATAACTACCCTTACTATCACTACTACATAACTGCACTTATGCAGCGGTCATAAATCGCTGCAAAAGGCCTTAAAACCGCTACATAAGTTTTATTGCAGTAGTTTGGCAACTGCTGCATCTGCTTCCGCTGCAAAAGGTTATTGCAACAGTTCTATACATCCTATTGCAACGGTTTTACACTGTTGCATGAACAGTTCCAATTAACACTAGTTTTTGCAGCGGTTTTAATTATGCAGCGGTTGCTTCAAATACTGCAGCGGTTTAGTTTACAATGGTTATTTTATATAATGCATCGGTTTCACAATAACTACTGCAGCGGTTTGTTAATATATATTGCAATGTTTTTGTAATATATATTGCAGCGGTTTTGGAATATATATTGCAGGAGTTTGAGAATAGCTATAGCAGCGGTTTATTAATATATATTGCAGCAGTTTTGAAATATGTATTGCAACGGTTTTGGAATGTATATTGCAGAGGTTTGGGAATAGCTATAGTAGCGGTTGTGTACAAATTATTGTAATGGTTTCATCTAATCTATTGCAGCAGTTTACAATATCTCCTGCAACAATTAAAATCCGTTGTAGTGGTTTGTAATCCTGTACCATTTTACAAATAATAATTTTAATAATTCAATTCAATAAAATAATAACATTATCAAACATCATCCAAAATTGTAATAAACACTTAGATCCAACAACATCACATTAAAATTGACAAAAATATTCAATAACATAAAAATTTCAAGGGAGAACTAGTTAATACAAGACAAATTTGAAGTTAATACAAAACAAGTCATATTCAATGTTTTGGAATGAAACCAAAAGTATAATATCATTGTCCCTGTAATTATAAAAAATTAGTTAGTAAAAATAATAAGAGAAAACTTGTACCATACATAAAATTTATATTACTTAATATAAATAAAATTTGTTAAAAAGAAAGCATTACTATAAACTATATTCCAACACAATGACATCAACTAAAATGATAATTATTATAAAAGAATACCTGCGGTTCATAGCTACTATCAAAGGATACATTGCGTGCACGTATTGCTAATTACTAATTAATCTCTCTTTCTCTCATACTCATACCTCACCTGATCTTTTTCTAACAACGCTTGCTAGTCATTCTTCTTCAATAGTTCATGAGTATCACTGCAGCTTGTTGTTAATCTATAGTTCAAATCACGAAGCCATATCACCTTACTGCAAATTAATCATAAAAAAATTAACTTTTTTTAAGTAAAATTATACAAATATAAATAAAACTTAATTAAGAATAATATTCCATCATCAACTCTCTCATGCTCTGATATTAGTTAGTCCCTTTCAGTTAACTTGAAAGTCCTAGCACCCAATGTGATTCAAAAACCATCAACCTCGCAATAATACTTAGCAGAGGTCAATGTAATATGTGTTATTTTGATCATGAACTTTAAAAAAAAAAAAAGGGAAGGATAAACCACAGAATAAATCTGGATTTTGATCATGAACCCAACAAATAAGCTGAACAAATAATTAAAAACCCATCCTTGGCTTTCTACTTATTTTCATAACTCTCTCAATTAACCCAAATATTGGTCTTTACCTAGCCTAATTACTCCACTATACATTATGCCCATGCAAACAACATATATCATTCTCTCCAAACTCACAAAATATAGGGCATCATGCTAGATCAATGATCACTTTACTAGTCTAGCTCAACTCCACATATAGAAATCTACACTGTTCACAAAGAAACACATGCAGAAAACATAAGAATTAATTAAGCATGTACAAATCCTAAAGCTAGTCATCAAAATCTCTAGTTAAACTAGCTAACACAGTGACACCCATACTTAGTCATCAAAAGGAAATGTAAGATGAAATGAGGCATGAAATAAAATAAATTGTGATAACCGGAGAAAATTGTTTGGGTTAATACTGAGAAAACACACACACACTAAGTTGAAAGCTTCACTGCAATACAGAAACTGGTGATTGCAAGATGTGCTATCCTCTTCCTTCACTAGAACCTAATTCTAATCTTTCTTATGAAACAAACCGAAAGACGAATTCGTACTTTAACTGCAAAAAATCCTTTTTTCCCTAAATTTCTAAAAATCCCTAATTCACAAACCGCAAACAACATAAACATGGCATATGCATCACAGCAGAGATTGAATTACACATCCAGAGCAAATCATCTAATTTTCAGAATCCAACACCGTATGTGACAAAAAATCAATAATGCAGAACAAAATCACACGAATTCCTGAAAAAAAAGCAAAGAAAAGAGAAAATTAAAGCACCAAGCAATAGAATGAAGCTAAAACGAAGCATAAACAAATCTAGTATCAAACAAATGATGAATGGGATTGATCGAGAGGGGAAAATCTAGGGTTTTAGATGAAAATTGAATGATAATTGAAAGCAAAAGAGAACAGATCTCAAGACTCGAATGCTAACGAAACGCTGCTGCTTCGAAGAAGATGAGGCCCATTAAGGAACATAGATATATATTGTTCCTCGATCTAGCTTAAAAGGCCCATATGTGTAAAGTCCACGAACTGGCCCATAATGTTGAGACCTAATTAACCAGTAGAGATTGATCTTGATGTGGTTATTATAACTTTCTATAAATTTAAATTTATGTATTGAAAAAAAAATTATGCAAAATATGGGAGAAGAATAATTTTGTACTTCGTAATATTTTAGTACTCTTTGGTATTCCACTAGGAAAAAAATTAGCTAATTTGTCTAAAAAAAAATTTATTAGCTACTTGTAATTTAGATAAATGTATCAAAAATAAAATTAGCTACTTGTAATTTAGATAAATTTTATTAGAAAAAAATTTATGAAAAAAAAATTATACAAAACTCTCGCCGAGGATGCTGGTTGGGTTGGTGCCCTCTTCCGCTAACCGGAGACTTCGGAACTCGTTAACGATGGCTCGGCCATTGCAGATCTCGGAGAGACGTTTGGCGAGGTCGTTCTTAGTGATACGGAGGTCGTCGTTCTCTTGTCGAAGGGCTTCGAGCTCGTCAATGGGAGAGGCAAAGGCTGTAGTGGTTGTAGCGGTCGGTGAGGGTAAGACGGGTAAGGAGATGAAGGAAGGGTTCTGATTTGGGGAAGTGAATGGATGGAGCTGATCATTTTTTATTTTTTATTATTTTTCTTTATTCTTTGGGTGAAATCCTAAATTGAAAATTAAATAGAAATAAATAATAAAATATATTTATTTAAATTGGTAGTTATTTAATGATAAAGTTATGTTTATTTTATAACCATGACTTTATGTTTTTAATTCGAATACTTGTAATATTTAAAATAAACAAATAAGACGCTATATATATGCATAGATTTTTTTTAAAAAAAAGTAATATGTATTTACTAAAATAAAACTTATGATAATTACTATTTATATTACTAGAATAATAATTAGTAAAAATAAATTATTTGACAAATTTAAAAAATTTATCAATAATGTATATTTGAAAAGGATTTTTTATAATATATAATAATATTTAAACAAAGTATGAATATTTGTTGTTGTCTTCATTTTTATCTATTTAATAACATTTTATATTGATTTGTATTATATATTAATTTTTTTATTATGTATATTTGTCATAAACAAAATATTATCTTATTTTCCTATAATTCATATATTTCCAGTGATATTTATTAATTAATTGAATGTTGATTAAAAAGAGATGTATGTTCTTTTTCTTTACTGATTAATTTTTTGGTTTATAATATATATATATATAATTTTAACGTGTTTTTTAATGTAAAAACTCATTAAAAAAAATTGATAGTGTAAAAATCTGTTATTAATAAAATTGTATAAATGATGATAATAATAACAATTATATAAATTACAATTATATATATTATGCGTGTTTTCTATTAAATATAAAATTAATATATACATATCATGCCATATATATTTTTACACAATATTAATTATGTAAATTACATTATATATTTTTACATAATATATAATTATTTGCAATTATGAAACTTAAGCATTTTTGTCACATATGCAGCGGTTTTAAAAAAACCGCTGCATATCATAACACATACACAGCAGTTATAAAAAATCGCTGCCTATCATAACCTATACGCAGCGGTTATTACGAACCACTGCAATGAAATACATATGCATCGGTTTTGAACCGCTGCTTTTGTTAACATTTGCAGTGGCTGTATAACCGCTGCATATCTATCCTAATATGCATCGATTTTTGCAACAGTTTTAGTCAAATGTAACACTTAGTTGGAAAATTATCTGTAACGATATAAAATCGCTACAAAACCGCTGCAATAGATAGCATATTGTAGCAGTTTTAGAACCGCTGCAAGGTAACCGCTGCATAAGTGTAGTTATATAGTAGTGTATTACCGGACCTCATAAAACACTAATAAACAAAACATCTTCAGCAAAACGTCTTTAGTAACACAGCTTCCCTTGCTCAGTTAAACATCTTTAACAAAACATCAATCAGACCTCAACAAATGCCCAATGATTGAAGCTTGCACACTCCCAACATCTCTCAAAATTTCAAAAATTTCTTACCATCCAAACACTTGGTTATTACATCTGCTAATTAATCTTTTGAAACACAATATATCAGATTCACTACGTTTCTAATATAGTGAAATTTCACATCAACATGTTTTGTTCTACCATACAACACTGGATTATGAGTAATAGCTATACAAGGCTTATTTTCACAATGAATTCTAATAGGATCTTCATATTGTATCCCACAATCTTCAAGTACTTGCTTCAACCATACAGCTTGACATCATTTGCACACAAAGCTATATATTCAGCCTCTGTTGAAGACAATGCCACAATATCCTACTTCTTAGACATCCAAGTAATAGCACCATAACCCAGTTTAAACACTACACCACTAGTACTTTTTCTATCCACAGGATTAGCACCCAAAACACTGTCAGAAACCCCTTGTAATACATCAGTACTAACATCTTTAGTATGGAGAATACCAAAATCAACTGTACTTGATAAGTATCTTAGCAAATGTTTGGTAGTACCTTGATGTATACTTGAAGGTTTATGCATGAATCTGGATAATAAGCTGACAGCAAACATAATATGATGTCTAGAATGTGTAACATACATCAACTTCCCAATTAGCCACCTATATTTTGTTATATTAACTGCATTTGCTTCTTTATACACCTTTTGCTCAGCACAAGGCAACAAAGGAACAATCACTGGTTTGCACTGTAACATATTGTACTCTTTCAACAAAGTTTCCACATATTTTCTCTGTGACATATAAATTCCTGCTTCACACTATTGCAATTATAACCCCAAAATATGATGTTGTGTGTAGATCACTCATATCAAAAGCTCTCTTCATACTTTCCTGAAATTCAATCAACACTGATGTAGATGAGCTCATATATAGCACATCATCAATATACACACACACTAGAGGCGACACTCCTCCACCACTGACTCTTTTATTAAGTGTATGTTCTGTTGTACTCCTGTCAAACCCTTATGATAGCAAATAACCATTTAATTTCTCATACCAAGCTATAGGGGCTTGTTTCAGACAATACAAAGGTTTATGCAATTTGTACACCTTTTGTTCTTTCCCTATAATTTCAAAACCTTGAGGTTGCTCCACATACACCTCCTCGATTTCTCCATTCAAAAATGCAAATTTTACATCCAATTGATAAATCAACTAGTTTTGTTGAGCAGCTAAGGCAAATACCACTCTTATTGTTTCCATTCTAGCCATTGGAGTAAAGACATCTTCATAATCAATCCCATACTCTTGTATATATCCTTTGGCCACCAACCTTGCTTTGTATTTAGACATTTTTTCCATCTGGTTTCTTATTTTCTTTTAAAAATCCATTTCACACCTATTAATTTCTTCCCTGGAGGTAACTCACATATTTCCCATGTTTGATTCTTCTCAATTGCATTTACCTCTTCTTGAAAACTCCCAGTATCTATCACTGCTAAGGCAAAGGAACGACTCTCATAAATATCTCTCAAAGCTCTCATCTTTGGTGTTGGTGAATCATCCACACTAGACTCAATTCCTGGTTCACTTTGTCTGTTTGGAGATGCATTACTACTGCTACTCCCAATTTTTGTATCATTTTCACTAGAAGCACCATTCCCTAAATTTTGAATTGTCACTGTATTTCATATCTTCACTTGCTGCAAATCAACAGATTTGGAAGAAGTTTCAGATTTTGTCCACTGCCAGACCTCATTCTCTGAAAACTTCACATCTCTACTAACTACCACTTTTCTAATACTAGGAAAATAAAAATTCTATAGGCCATTGCATCTTTACTATAGCCTATGAAAAGACCCTTGATAGCTTTATTGTCCAATTTCTGCATAGTTTGTGTTGGTTAATGAGAGTATGCCACACAAATAAACACTTTCAAGTGTGACGCACTTGGTTTGTTTCCAAACCAAACTTCATAAGGTGTTTTCTTCATCACAGCAAAGGTGTGTGACACATTAGATACATAGGCAGCTGTCATAATTGCATCAGCCCAAAAATTATTTGCCAACTTAGCAGCACTTAACATAGTCCTCGCTTTACTGACAAGAATCCTATTCTTCATCTCAGCCACTCCATTCTACTAGGTAGAATAAGGAGCAGATAATTCATGTTTAATACCTCTTTGCTCACAAAACATGTAAAATTCCTTGGACAAGAACTCTCCTATATCTGTCCTCAAGATTTTTAACCTACGATCTGGTTGTCTTTCTACTAGAGCCAAAAAAATTTGAAAACATGCAAACACTTTATGCTTAAACTTCAGCAAATATGCCCAGTACATCCTTGGAAAGTCATCTACGAACAACAGAAAATACTTATTGCCTCCAATTGACTCTGACTGCATTAGACCACAAACATCTGCATGCACTAAATGAAGTTTGTGTTGAGCCCTCCAAGATCTTCAAGCAGGAAATGGTAGCCTTTTTAACTTGCCATAAACACAGTCCTCACACTGACATAGTTGTTTGATTGCTGGTATGCCATGAACCATGTTCTGTTGATATAATAATTGTAAACCTTTAAAATTCGATGTCCATACCTTTTATGCCATAGAAAAGATAAATCCTCACTCTTCATTGCTAAATTCACTTATTCAAATTTTGAGAACCCTACTATGAAATGATTATTATTATTCCTCTGTACATACATCAATTGCTTACCTGTTGCTGCATGCTCCATATTGCAACCATGTTGCTTGAAAATCAAATTGTACCCATCTGCTACCGATTGTCCTACACTCATCAAATTATGAGCTAGTGTAGGTGCATACTGCACTCCACGAAGAAGTCTAATTGTGAAGATTAATTGCTACAGAACCTCTTCCAAGAACATCAACCTCCTTATTATCACCTAATTGCACTTTATGCTTCAACGTTTTATCTAATTGATGAAAATACCCTCTTCTCCCTATCATGTGATTAGATGTACCACTATCAAGCAACCAAACTACAAAATTATTTATTCCTTCACCATTATTCATCATAAACTGACTTTTATAATCACAAGAAGTCTGATCACCACCTGAACCTGAGCTTCCTTCCACATTCTTGTTCTATGACCAACAATGAGACTGTGTGCCCATATTTTTTAAGTTTAAAGCACTGTATATTTTGTAATCCTCCTCTCTGAAAACCCTCTCTCTAAAAGCCACCTCTCTGAAATCTCTGTCCACCAAATTGTCTCTGATCACCCATTTGTCTACCATATTGCCTCTGTCCTCCTCTACCTTGCCATGAAGTTCCTCCACCATCATACTGTTATCTTAAGTTGTCACTATTATTTCTGTCTCTTGGATTGCCATAACCTTGACCTCTTCTTCTAAGGCTCTGCTTGGATGGAGGTAAGGGAAGGTTTCATAAAGTAAAGTAAGATAAGGTAAAAGAAGGTAAAGGAAGGTTATGAACCATGCTTTGCTTGGATGGAAGGTAAGGTAATTGGAGGTTTTGAAACCTTGTGGTGCTTGGTTGGAAGGTTAGTGGAGGTAAGGTTACATGGTATATTACTAAATTACCCTTATGATTAATAAAAAAAACAATGTTATTATATTTAATTTCAGTAATAAAATTAATTAAACAATATCATTAATAGATTAAGTAATATTTTTCAATTTATATAATTCTCTATTTTTTATCATTATTTATTATTATTATTATTTTTTTTATTATTAGGTTTTTTAATTATAGTTAAACTAATTATAGTTTTTATTTTTTTAATTATTAGTATTATTTATTATTTATTATTATTATTATTATTATTATTATTATTATTATTATTATTATTATTATTATTATTATTATTATTATTATTATTATTATTATTATTCTTTTATTATTATTAATAATAATATTATTATTATTATTATTATTTATCATTAATTTTTTGTTATTATTATTATTAATTATTATTATTATTATTATTCTTCTTTATTATTATTATTATTATCATTATTATTATTATTGTTGTTGTTGTTGTTGTTTTTATCATTAATTTTTGGTTATTCTTATTATTAATAATAATTTTTATTATTATTTATTATTACTTATTATTATTATTATTATTATTATTATTTATTTATTTAAATTAAGTGAGGAAGAGAATGATGTTTGAACAATTAGGAATCACCAAATTAAGATGATGAAAGTAAGAAAATTCTCCCACTTGGTTTTGACATTACAACATTTATTTTTAATATGTTTTGCCATTAACAAAAATATTGTCAAATTCAACATTGTCATATTTGCAACTAATTTGTTTTGCCATTACAACAAATTAAAATACCCCTTGGTTTTTCCATTACAACATTGGCCAAAAAACACACTTGTAGACATTAACAAAAACATTGTCAAATTCAAAACATTGTCACATTTGCAACTAATTTGTTTTGCCATTACATCAAATAAAAATACCCCTTGGTTTTGCCATTACAACATTGGCCAAAAAACACACTTGTAGACATTAACAAAAACATTGTCACATTTGCAACTAATTTGTTTTGCCATTACATCAAATAAAAATACCCCTTGGGTTTGCCATTACAACATTGAAGAAAAAAACACACTTGTAGACATTAACACCAATATTGTCAAATTCAACATTGTCTACAATCACACTTGTTTAAGCCTGTAACAAATAAGAAGATAATAATTAGTACAACGACTAATATTTTGCTCATATACAAAAGGAAAATTTTCGCCAACAATAAATGTTTACCTTGTTTTTTCATTCATGTGGTTCTCGATCATAACCCATTGAAGTCAGCAACAAAGATTTGTGATGTTCATCTGGACATCCCATTATACCCTCCAACATCTTGTCGTCATTGATGAGGAATAAGTAAGCTTTGTTTAGAAAAAGTTGGGAGAACCCTAAATTCACAAGCATGAGCCACACATCGGACGCACCAATGGAATTTGTGTTTTGACCAAATGTACTCAAAATATTGTTGGTCACATTCAACACATTCTTTGATACTTCAACTATTGCCGTTGTCGATTGAACAAATGCATTAGACATCGTTTCCACCGCCGTAGAAAACTTGCTATCGTCGTCACGACTATAAGATCTTCTAACCTTCTTCGACCTCGAAGAACTTGGAACTTCGGGGGATGCTTCATCTCCAAGCTCATCATCTTGAATTTCTCTGTCTTCATTATCCCCCAAATTTTCTAGGTTTGCTGTGTTTTGAGAAACCATAAAATCAATGTCATCAATCGCACCTGTAGAAGAATCGCCAGATAAATTCATTGAATTTTGACGTCGTCTTTGCCTCATTTCAGATGCAGTCTCAGCATGTTGCCCTGTCGCTCTATCTTGTCCATAAAGTTGAACCAACTTCTCATAGTTTCTAATGCTCTTATTCATCCACTCTACTGCTTCTGGTTTGGCCTGCATATGAAAAAATGGTACAATGATTATATCTAATAATAAAAATAATAACTGACACTTCTAATTGTTAAAGAAAAGGGAAAAAAATTACCTCAATTAAGTGTTTCCATACTTCCGGTTCAGCGTCCCACATTTCCTTTGTTGGATTCCAAGCGAATCCACTCATCCCGTTCTTGAAAATATCATAGCATCTAGTAAATGCTCTTTTAATGTTTTTCATTCGTTTTTGAGCCTTCTCCTTATTTATTGTCTTCTCTGAAAACTTTCCCTTTAACTCATTGACGATGTTATCTAATGCATGTGTTGTGAAGGTACCGCCAACTCTATTGCCCATTGTTTGTTGATGCAAGTATGCAGCAATTAAAGCGTCATCCATAATAAAGTTCCAAACACACAGTGCATTTCCATCATTCACATTTGTATTCGCTTTTCTCCTTGGCATATATGAAACTACAACGACAAAATAAACAAAAGATACATTAAATTCAGTCAAACCATACATTAAATTCAAAAAGATACATTAAATATATGCAAGCCATACATTAAATTCAAAAAGATACATTAAATTCATTCAAGCCATACATTAACAGAAGAATCCATACATTATCTCCTTGGCAAATAATACTATAACAGAAGAATTCATTCAAGCCATACATTAAATTCAAGAAGATACATTAAATTCAAAAAGATTCAAATTATTCATTATAATTAAGCCACATTTCAGTTGCAATAGCATCTCTAATTAACTCTCCTTCTCTGGTTTCTTCAGTATTTTCCTAACTGATATGATGTTCCTCTGGTGCTTCATTTGCAAGTTCATTGTCAACTTGTGCAAGTATAGCATCATCAGGATCCGCACACATTAAATAATTGTGTAAGATACAACATGCAAAAATAATCTTCTTTTGTGTTTCCAAACCATAATGAGGCTCAGTAGACCTTCCAATTATAGGGAAACTCTTCTTAAGAACACCAAATGCTAGTTCAATAGCATTGCGCAAAGACGCGTGTCGAAGATTAAATAATTCCCTTGCATTTCAGGGTGGATTACGTGAGTATTCTTTCAAGTGGTATCGCTCCCTCCTATAAGGTGTTATAAGTCCACGTTGCAACATGAAGCCGGCATCAACTACATAAAACAAACTTTATTAAATGTTATATATCAACTAGATAATATTTCCCTAGATGTTTGTTGTGTTTATGCAATATAAGTACCTTCTTGAATTTTAAGAGGACATGTTCTACTTAAGGCATTCTTCATAATCCTTGAGTCAGATGCAGTGTCTTCTCAACTAGGTAAGGCATACGTGAATTTTATATTAAATGTGCATGCAGCTAAAATATTCTGCTCTATCACGACTGGCGTCTATCTCAGCTGTAGTGTGGCTGCATGAGGACAAACATGACACAGGAGTAAGTAAAAGAAATCATGAATATTGACTGGAAAGAAGGCTGCTGAGAGAAGAATGATTCTTTTCAAAGGGACTAACATCTATCGTATAACAAGTGAAATATTCAGAACTGCCTCAAAATCTTTCGCGAGCTTTGCATCAGCAACCTTTTGTGTTAGGCTGCAGTTGAAAATACAGCATGTGACCATTAAAAAAAATATGGGAAGATGGTATGTAACAGAATTATAAAGAAACAGCAAGATGGTAAGCAATCCAATCATTCAAAGAAACCAGCCAAGTAATCTTTCTAACTCTCTTCAAATGTTACATAAATCAAGAAACAATGATGATTGTATGGACTAGAAACCAACGGTGTTTTACTTTGCTTAGAACTATGCATAAGAAGCATGCATAAAAGATGTTGTTATTCATTCAATTACCATTTCATACTTAAGTGACATTCTACAAATTATTTGGTTTTGTCACCCCACCAACTGAGTAAGTGTACTGATCTTGGATGAGAGATCTGCCTGTCATGTCACTAGTTTCTGTTGTATATTGAATCATTCAGTGTTGTCTAACATCCTAAAATGCCATTTTATTTAATGTGATACACATTTCTTTTTTATTATGGTTATGTTTAAGGAGAGGTGTGAGAGGATGCTTGAAAAAATTTGTCTGTAGTTTTGATCAATTGCATGATCAAACTGTGTGCTTGTATTTAAGATGGGTTGAATTCTTGGTGAAATTGTTAACTATCAATGTGCTTAGTTATGGACACAGTAGGGATTCTTTGCTTGTTGCCTATTCTCTCGGTTTGTTTTGCTCCTTAAAAGTATACTGACAATCAAAACCTTGTCTAATCTGCATTGTTTTGTGTTAAAGCTTTACACATATCAATTGTATATTTTAAATCTTAAACAGCTGCAAAAAAGTGTGTTGGTGATCTCACTTCTATAACTAAGTTTCTTATCTCACTATTATTTTTTTAATTAAAAAATTTCCTAAATTTTTAGAGCAAGCCCAATGCTGCAATACTAATTTTCTAGATTTTGGAAAACACAATAGCTTCTATCAGTTCTTTCTCTTTATGCTTATAGGTGGATTTTCTGTGGCAGTTCTTCAAAAGATAAAAGTAGATTTACAATTAACTTTTGTTGATTCAGATAAAGAGCAACACTGAGCGGGCATCAGACCCAGAAAAACCAAAAGGCTGATAATTAAGCACTCTTAACAATAATTTTCTTCTAATTTCATAATAAAATTCATGCATTTAATGAAAAAAAAGCCAAAAATTAAAATACAACAAGTATTCGTCCAAGTCTTCAACAACTAAAATGTATGAAAAAATAGTTTCGATCTCTCAATAGACTTATTCAATAGCCAAGGCATTTTCATTTGAAGATTCATTCTTATTCAATTTCATAAGAGCTGCTTTGAGCTCCTTTTAATCATGCAATATTACAAGCTTTGCTGGTATTAATCATGTACCAATGCTCAATTAATCACATGAAGCAAAGCTTTTGCTAAACTAAAAAAAAAAGCTAGGACTTGCCGACCTGCTGGGACTTGAGGAGCTCGTTGGCCTCAAGAGTCTCGATGAAGGAGGCGGCCACAGAAGGGGTGACGCCGGACTTGCGAGGAGAAGAGAAGATGAGAGCCGTGGGCGGCGGCAGCGGTCTTCTGAGCCCTAGCACAAGGAGAAGAAGGAAACTAGAACCAGAATGAGTCTTCGGAGCCCTAGCACAAGGAGAAGAGAGAAACTTTATATGTTGGAATTATATGAAATGTTTAAGGGTATTTTGGTCATATATAAAAAATACCCACCCCAAAACCTCCCCAACCCTCCAATTTGGAGGGTTGAGAAAGAGCTAAAAATTGGAGGTTTTAAAACCTCCCCAACCCTTCCTAACCCTTTCCAACCTTCCCCAACCCTCTCCCCAAGCATGGTTCCTCCCCAACCCTCCCTTTACATTACCTCCAAAAACCCTCATCCAAGCAAGGCCTAAAATTCCTTCCTCCTCGATCTACCCCTCATATAATTTTTGCCACCACTTGATTCACCTCTCACCATGAATGCTTTCTCTTCATGTTTCTCAAAAAATTGATTGAATCTAGCTTCATGAGCTTGCAAAGATCCACTCAACTCATCTAGAGATACTTCAGATGTGTCCCTAGCTTCCTTAATTGAAGTAACAACATGCACAAATCTAGAAGACAGGCTTCTCATGACTTTCAATGCCACTTCTTTATCTTTTAACTCGCTACCCATGCCTTTAATTTGATTTACCACTGCCGACACCTTGGTAATATACTACTAAATAGTCTCTTCTTCTTTCATCTGCAACAAATCAAAGTTTATCTTTAATGTTTGCTGCTTTACTGAGACCATCATTGATGTTCCCTGGTTCTCAGTCTTGTTATGATCCCAAGCCTCCTTTGCTGTGTCAAACGACACAATCCTATGGAGAATGGTCTCATCAACAGCCTACTGCAATAAGAATAAAGCTTTTGCAGCATTCTCCACCTTTTTCTCTTTTGGACTCTCTTTACTTATACCATCTGTAACAACCTTCCACAAGCTTTGAGACCTAAAAGAGGTTTTCATTCGATAACTCCAGTGTTTATATCCCTCACCTTTGAACACTGGTTATAAAGCATGAGAGATATCTGGGTTAATGAAGCTTTTGATGTCATCTTCTTCTCTTGCTAACAGACTCCAACCTACTACTCATAAATTGCAATCACTGCCAAATTACCCCTCAAATACACTGAATAAACATCTCGGTAACAACCTCCGTCCTTTCCTTCAACTCACCACAAGTTCTCCTAAACTCACAACACCCGACAACTACAATTTCACAAACTTTTCACAACACAAACTCTTCAAGCTTTATTTACTCCAAAAAGTCACCAAAACTTCAATTTTCCCTTCAATCACCATGAATCCTAGCTTGAATACCACTGTTCAGTCCCATATAATCCTGCAAAACAAAATCTAGTAGAAACCTCAAACAAAAACGATGTAGGGTTGAAAGGAAAATTATGGAAAGTAAGAGAGAGTAGTATCTTTCATTCAACTTTCATCTTATATGCTCAAAAAAAAAAAAAACAATTAAACATAAAACTTAAACATGGCATGGAACAAATGGAGAGTCAGAACCCAATGTGTCATGTGCTGAGACCTTCTACTGCTTATGCCTAGAACTTGAACCAAATCCTTTGATTATTAAACCTCAGTCGTTCATTAGTCTTCACCTACTCTCCTTGCCTCAAAATAGAACCAATCTCAAGGATTTTCTCATCTCCACCATTCATTGCACTCTCTCTTTTCCTTCAATGCTCATACTGACTTTTCAAACATGATAACCACTACTATTACCAGGCCTCACAAAACACTAATAAAGAAAACATCTTTATCAAAACATCTTTAATAACACAGCTTCCCTTGCTTAGTAAAACATCTTCGTCAAAACTTCAATCAGACCTCAATATTATCAAGAACTGTATTTTCAAGAAGTCCCCAGATTATTCATTTGCATGCTTAATTTTCATAATTCTATAATTTAGCAACATAAGCAAGTCCACTAAGCTGGAGAAGCACACAATTATGAACTTTCACCTTTTACATTAAGATCTTTATATAAATATTGAAATATCATAGGAACAGAAAAGACAAAATACCAAAGATCAACTATAAAATTAACAATAATTTCACCATAAAGTATGAATGGTAAATGACCAACCTGAAAATGGGTCTTGATTATTTTCTTCCCAATCAAAGTTGCAAGAAAGAATTTCCAGAATATAATACCAATTTGACCACACATGATCCCAGCAAGGTCAAAGAGTAGGTTAGGCACCTGTTAGCATGCAAGGAGGTGTAAGAAGCATTAATTGCCATTTATGATCTTTAACAATGAATAAGTTCAATTAGATCAAGCCATGACAAGTGGAATAGTGATGTAAAAATGGACATGATCATAACTCTTAGTTGCAGTCACTCAAACAACACCCTATCACCAATTTTGATCAAGGAGAACTTAAAAGCAGTGAACCTGATATAATCTAGACAAATAGTTCCAGATTCTGGCACATTGAAAAAAGCAACAATTTTCATTTAACTAAACTAGATCAACTAAAAGCAATAGAATAAGTTGAATCAGGCACGGTTACATACATCAAGTAGCATATATGACATAAAAGCAATCACAACAATTAATTTCAACAGCTAATTTAATATAGCACACCGTAGCTAAAATGTCAAACTAACATACAAAAAAGTTCAAGCTGATTACACATTTTTGTGGATTTAGGCCTTTGTCGAGCTTAGTGAATGCATTGATGCTATACTTCTAGTGGAAAGGTGATATAGAAAATATTCTCAGAACACTCAACCCATACACCCCTTCTTGAGTACTTTTTCTTTTCTCCTCATTTCTTTACTAGGTTCTAGTTCCTAGTTTTGGAAATTTTAAAATTCATTTAGTATACAGTGTTAGAGAATGAAATTATTGTGGAAAAAATATATAGTTTAATAGTTGCATTACTCTGTAGGGCCAGGAACATTAAAATAACATTGAGCATATCCCTAGAGGAAAGCACTCTTCAAATAATTAGTATTCCATAGATACTTCATTTCTTAGAAACTAAGATAAACAATGTTGACTATTTAGTATACATAAATCTAAGTCACAAAGGACACTGCAAGGACTAACCGAAGCAAGTACAAGTATTGTGAAAAAATTTAAATTCTAAGAGTGGTTAAGGAACCATCGTGTGAGCCATTTCAGGAAGCCACAAACAAATCCATCATCCTTTGAGGAAGTATCCAGTTCCTCCATAGCATCTAATTTATGTCCAGACAAGCGAGCTATTGTGCATTTTGGATTAATGGTAGCAGTAGTAAATAATAAAGAAAAATGTTGACAATGAGAACAAGAACGAAAAGAATGAGTAACCCGAAAATAAGTTCCACCACTAATAATTTGTATTAGATCTGACATTAAATGTTATCTTGATTATTGATTTGGTTGATTCACTAAGCTTTATTGGCTTTAAATAAGTGATCCCCTCAACCAAACACCATCCAAGGAATAACTTACAATATAAATGGATTTTTCTAAAGGTTTAATTAATTAAACAACTAAAATCTATTGATTAATATTTTGAAAAATATTAATATACTAATGATTAATTATAATGATATAAATTTAATTTAAACCATTTATTTTAATTAGCATTTATTTAAGTCAAATTTGGGTCAACTTGGTTTGGGTATAAGATGAAAATGTGAGTAACAAGTACCTTAAGTTGATCATTTTTCTCTGTAACATAAATACATTATTCTAGATTCTCCAAAGATATTTGAGTCAAAAAATTCCATCTCTCGGATAGAATTACCTTTCATGACATAACATGAACATTACATCAATGACAAATAAAACATATCAATAAAACTATTCCAACATCCTAACAAGATAGGGAACCCCAAAAATTTGTTGCTCGGAGATGGGGTAAAGAAAGAAAAAGAAAGTGAGATAGAAATGTAGTTTGGCTTGGCTGCAAATGATAAACTTCACTTGAATACAATATGCACTCATGGAGTGCTTTTACAGGACTTTGTTTAACCAAACATGACTCTACTACCAAGGTTTTGGACACATCATCCAATACCTTTGACTCAGTACAACAAAAATTAAACAAAGACAAAGACATTACATTGAAAAAGTAACAACATAAACCATGCACACAAACTCATGCATTCACCACATACCAAATAAGTAACAACGAATCACATTCCAACTTCATGATTTACACCTCATCCATGCATGTGATTTATGAATCACTTCTCAACAAAATTAACACATGCATTTAACCCCGCTGTGAAAACAAAAGATAGGAGATAGGACTAAGTCATGGTTCAAAAAAGTTAAGGAAAATGTCTACATTAATAAGTGAAGAAGTTGTAAGAAGAATGCCTATGACTGAGAGTTTATTGTTAGGAAAGAATAATCAAGATTGTATTACTGAGAATAATGTTATAATGTATATATATAGGTATACAGATATATATATATGGTATATATACAAACATGGATATACAGCTGTATTTCCTAACGCCCCCCTCAAACTCACGGGGGATCAGACATCGAGAGTTTGGACAAAAGAAAATCATGCTGCGCCTGTGTTTGAGACTTAGTAAACAAATCCGCAAGCTGTCGCTCAGAGGGAACAAACTGAGGAGCCAGGATGCCTTTGCTGTGCTGATCACGCAAAAAGAACGCATCGACACCAATATGTTTGGAGAGAGAATGTTTGACAGGATTCAGAGTGATCTGAATAGCACTTGTGTTGTCATAATGTAAAGGAGTAGGAGCATGTGAGACAACACCAAGGTTGTGCAAGAGCCATCGTAACCAAACAATCTCCTCAGCAGTAGTGGCCATGGTGTGAAGCTCAGCTTCGGTGCTAAACCGAGAAACACCTGTTTGCTTCTTGGACTTCCAGGCAATGATAGAAGAGCCCAAGAACAAACAGAAACCAGTAACAGAATGGCGATCAGACGGATCACTAGCCCAAGTAGCATTAGAGTATGTACGGAGTTCCAGAGGACTGTGATGAGAGAAGACAAGGCCACGAGATGGAGTCGCCCGAAGATAACGCAAAAGCCGCAACAGATGAGCATAGTGAACAGAAGTAGGTGCACTGACAAACTGACTCAACACATGCACAGCATAAGCGATATCTGGTCGAGTAATAGTAAGATAGACCAGACTCCCAACTAAGTGTCTATAGTGTGTTGGATCAGACAAGGGGACCCCTCATCAGGACGCAACTGAAGGTGCAGCTCCATAGGAGTAGTTGCAACACAAGAGTCAGAGATAGCTGCCCGTCTAGAATTTCAGACATGTAACGCTGCTGGGACAACTGAAAACCAGTAGGAGTAGAGGTGACCTCAATGCCTAGGAAATAACTCAATCGACCAAGATCAGTCATCTGAAAATGCTGCTGAAGGTGATGCTTGACAAACTCCACATGAGCAGGGTCATCACCAGTAATGATCATATCATCCACATAGAGCAACAAAAGAGTCTGACTACGAGAAAAAGAGTGCACAAACAAAGCTGGATCATGCGGACTAGGCTGAAAACTAGCAGCAACCACAGCAGAACTAAAACGCTCAAACCAGGCCTCGGGAGCCTGTTTGAGACCATAAAGAGCACGCCGTAGGTGACAAACAAAACCAGAAGGAGAAGAGAGGCCAGAGGGTGGAAGCATGTAAACCTCCTGCTGAAGATCCCCGTGAAGAAAATCATTCTTCACATCAAGCTTAAAAAGAGACCATCGACGAACAGCAGCAACAGTAATAACAGCTCGAATGGTAGTCATATGAGCCACTGAAGCAAAGGTCTCATTATAATCATGGCCCTCCTCCTGCTCGAATGGTACCTTTCCACAGAACCGTCAGAGCGAGTCTTGACCTTATAGACCCACTTGTAGGTAATAGGAATATCACCAGGGGAAGAGGAACCAGATCCCATGTGGAAGTATGCTCGAGGGCCTCCAATTCAGCAGACATAGCAGCATGCCACTTAGGTATCTGAACAGCCTCTCAGTAAGAAGCTGGTTCTAGAGGGCCATTGGAAGGAGAAATGGGTAGATCAAGCAGCTGAGAGGCAAGGTTAAGACGGTAAGGAGGATGGCGATCTCGAAGAGGATAGCGATGCGCAGGAGGATCATCCACATGGAATTCATCAAGGAAACCGGTAGCGCCGTGAGTGAATGCTTAGGGGAAGAACGAGGGCGACGAACATCGTGATAGGGAAAAGCGGGAATAGGAACCTGGACAGGAATATCAGCAGATAATGGAGATACAAATGGAGGAGAGGATGGACGAGACATAAGTGGAGGTGGAGAAGGTATAGACGAGGATGGTGACATGAAAGGTGGTGACACAGGTGGAGAGGACACAATGAGAAACTGAACATTGGCCGATGTAGTAGAGGAGTAAGAAGAAGAGGAAGAGAAAGGGGAAATGGAAGGAATAAATAAAGGACGATCCTCAACAAAAGTAACATCGCTCAAGATCTGAATGCGACATGCAGCAGGATCGTAACACCGATAACCCTTGTGCTCACGACTATAACCAAGAAAACACAAGGAACAGACTGAGCAGAAAGTTTAGTCCGCTCTCGAGGCAAAAGAAGGACATAACACAAACAACCAAACATACGAAGATGAGAATAACGGGGTGGACTAGAGAAAAGACACTCTCCGGGACTGCGACCCTGAAGAAAAGAGGAGGGTTGAAGATTTATGAGGTAAACAACAGTAGAGACAGCCTCAGCCCAGAAATGAGGTGGAACATGAGAGGCAATGAGTAGGGTACGGGCAGTCTCAACAAAATGACGATGTTTCCTTTCTTCACTGCCATTCTGTGCATGAGCACCAGGACACGAGAGCTGAGGAAGAGTGCCATGGGAGGCAAGAAGATCACGAAAATCATGAGAGAGATACTCCCCCCTGAGTCAGAACGAAAAGTACAAATGGTGGCAGAAAACTGGGTGCGCACCATGCTAGAAAAATTAACATAAATCTTAAAGAACTCAACGGGAACGCATAAAATAAATCCAAGTGTAATGAGAGAAGTCATCAACAAAAATAACATAATATCGATGCCCACCTTTGGAGACAAAGGGGACGGGACCCCATATATCCGAATGAACTAACTCAAACGAAGAGACGGACCTAGACACACTCGAATGATACGGGAGTTGTAGCTATTTTCCAAGCTTACAACCCGAACAGGAATGTGAACTATCAACTAAAACACGAGCTAAAACACCCTGATTAATAAGAGAAGATAGACGAGAGCCACTAAGATGGCCAAGACAATGATGCGACTTATGAAAATGAACTGAGGAAAGACTAAAGGTAGATGCAGCGGGAAACGAAGAGGAAGACGGGGGACGAAGATGATCGAGCACACACCCCACTATGGCGATGGCCAGTTCCAATGAAGGTCCCTATAAGACGATCCTGCACACAATAACTAAACTTATCAAAAATAACAAGATAGCCAAGGGAAGTGAGTTGGCTGGTAGAAATAAGGTTCATGGATAGTTGGGGTACGAAAGCAAAATCGAGAATATGGAAGTGAGTAGTATGTAAAAGGCCACAACTAGAGACAGAAAGGGTAGTGCCATTAGCAATAATGACACGAAGGTTTGAAGAAAGTGGGTGAAGGGTGTGAAGATGGGTAGCATCATAGGTCATATGGAAAGAAGCTCCAGAGTCGAGCAACCAAGAGGAAAAAGAGATACCTGTAGGAGCGGAGGTGACTGATGGATGAGTGGAGACATCCGAGGCATCCTGAGTGAGAACTTGGGTCGAAGAAGCAGAAAGTTGACTCCGGGAGAGCTGCTGAAGAAGTTGCTGAAACTGCTCGGCAGACAACGGATCAACCGGAGAAGTAGAGAGTGGAGTAGTGACAATGCGCTAGTGTACAGTCTGCTGAGCCCGCTGGAGCTTGCGACAGTCAGTGCGAACATGACTAAGAGCATGGCAGTAATGGCACCGAACAGACCGTCGATGGGGCACACTAGATCCCTGTCCCGGAGACTGGGAAAAAATATGAACAGGAGCGCTAAGGCCTTGGGACGACAGCAATAGAGCAGTAGACGGCGCTTAGAGCTTCTGGGGAGCAGCAGGTGGGGGAACCACATCTAATGACCGAAGACGGGTCTCCTCAGTTAGCACATAGGCCAAAGTATCACTGGCAGACGAAGGTTTAACCTTGTGGAGAAGCTGAGCATGAACTACCTCAAACTCAGGCTGCAAGCGCATGAGAAATTCATAAATGCAGAGATGGTCATGATCCTGAGCAATGGCAAGACACTGAGCACAGGTCGGAGAAGGAGAGGGAGCCATCTCATCACACTGACGCCATAGATCACTGAGTGCTGCAAAGAAATCTTGGACAGAGCTTTCATGCTGATAAGTGGTGGTGAGAGTCTACAGCAAGGAGTAGTGCAACGCCTGACTAGAGGGAAGATAAAGGGTGTGCAAATGATCCCAAATCACCTTGGCCGTAGGAAGATCACAGACCACCAGACGAATAGAAAGCTCGCACGACTGACAAATGATAGCTATAGTCCGAGAATCATCTTCAGTCCACTTGGCCAAGTCCTAGGATGTAGAGAGAGATGTACTAGTAACAGCAGACATAGAAGAAACAATGGAAACTACAGCAGAAGGGGTCGGTGCCGGCCGAGTACAATCAACATGGCCCCAAAGATTAAGGCCTCGAAGAAGAACATGAAGGGTAGAGGACCACGCCTTATAGTTCTTGCCATTAAACATGACATCCGCCTTTTGAAGATAGGAAACTTGGGAGGCCATGAAAGCAAAGAAAAAGAGAAGAACTTGGGTCACGGCTGATCTGGAGGCGCGGCGGCTGGTTGCGGCTGTGACGCGCAGGATTGAGGGCGCGCACGCAAGACTGAGGCTCGCCGGCAGGCCGCGAATGAGGCGAATTTGACCGCGAGCGAAAGCTGACCGTGTAGATCTGGCCGCGTGAGGTTGACCGCTGTTAAGGGGCAACGGAGGTGGTAGCGGCGGCTGTTTGGTGCGTGTGGACGCCGGCGGAGGCGCGGTGGCTACTGGAAAAAAAAATTAGGTTTAGGGTTTGGAAAACCTCTCTGATACCATGTTAGGAAAGAATAATCAAGATTGTATTACTAAGAATAATGTTACAATGTATATATATAGGTCCACAGTTATATATATATATGGTATATATACAAACATGGATATTCAGTTTTATTCATAGCTGTATTTTCTAACATGTTAATACAGGGACCCACCACCCTAACTTCTTCGAAACCCGAGTTACAGAGAAGGTTTGGTATGGGTATATAAGACTAGAGGGATTGGCTCCCACAGGCAATGTGGGACTATGAACCTGAGCCATTGCGTCCCTAACACCCCCTGGGCCCACAGTGGATGTGGGACCCAAGATCCTAGCTATAGCCGATCAGAGTACGCAACGGGCCCATAGCTCTGATACCATGTTAATACAGGGACCCACCACCCTAACTTCTCCAAACCCTGAGTTATAGAGAAGGTTTGGTATGGGTATATAAGACTAGAGGGATTGACTCCCACAGGCGATGTGGGACTATGGACCTAAGTAGTTGTATCCCTAACATTTATGAGGGAAAAAGGGGAAAATGATGTTGAATTGAAACGCTGTGAATCTGTTTATTAACATAGGAAAGTCTGGTAAAAATGAAACAGAATAAAAACTCAAGTGCATTTTTTGGGTAACATGTGACATGAAACAACACCTACACTTGAGATAAAGCAAGGAGGAAGCTCCCCGGGTCAATCCCAATTCCCCAAAGAACAACCTCCAGCTGAACATGAGGAAGTATGATGTTGATAAGTATCTTTACAAGTGGGCTAGCAGATGGTAGATATAATGGAGTTCCAAATTGAGCACAGTCCTTCTCAAGCAATAATAGACCTCTTTTTAACTTAATAGTATCGTATGAAGCAAATTTTCAGATCAAGACAACCACAGTTCATGGCTTTGATAGTAAAGAGGGCAAAATGGGGTCTTAAGTATAGTACAAATGTGTGCAAGCCAGATCCTGTGAGAAATAACCAAAAGCTAATTATCGTCTCTCGATACAATGTCCATATTTATGCATGTGGGAATGATTCAACATAACATTTAATAGAAATGAAAATATGATTATCAAAAAGAACAAATCCAGCACACATATATAACTACTAGATAGGAATATCTACCAAGTGAAAAAAAAAAAAAAAAACAGTGCATAACAATAGGCATTAGTAGATAATGCTTAATGTACATATTTGGCCTTGAGCCTGGCCCAACGTGGACAAATGGCTGTGCACCCACAGGGCTGGAACACCGCAAGCACATGAGGCCTACACACCTGACTCAAATCAAAAATACAATCTAACAAAGGCGTGAATTACAGTTAATCAAATACAAGGTAGTCAAATACAAATTTGAGAAGACAATTTACAACTTGACTACACAGGAGGAAACATAATACTTGTCTTCATGCTAAGATACAACCAGAACTTGGCCATTATCTGGAGGAAATTAACAATTTTATGAGCTTGGGAGCCTAGTAAGCAACCACTAAAAATATTGGGATCGCAAAAAATTCAATAATTTTGAAAACATACTCAAGTGTGACATTGCACAAAAAAATATCAGAATGAAATCCAAAAATTAGAATATTTTAAAACATATACAATTTATCAAAATAAAAATCATAAAGTCCCCCAAGTAACTAATGGCAAAACAAAACATTAGAATTCATTTGTTTAAACTAGGTGACCCGAGTCAGATTTCAGAGCTCATCTGTTTACCCTAGGTGACCCGAGCTAGAATGTCAGAGGACTTTATTCTTCACCGACAGAATGGTGCTAAACTATAGTTTTTATGTCAGAAGTACATGTCGGCATGGTTAGTGTTTAACCCCTAGTGATAGGGTTAGTGCATAGTTAATTGGGGACTACATTCTATGTCAAAATATTTCATGTTCGCAAAAATAACATCTATTAAAGTCAAGACCGAACAAGTACATAGAAATCCACGAAGCTAAAATTTCAGTATTTGAATGATCCTTTTTTTATATCAAAATAATCAATTATTTAAACTTGAACAGATAATATCAAATAACTGAATAATCCATATATAATTTAAAAATATAATGAATCCAAAAACTATATATATATATATATATAATTTCCCAACAATTCAAAAAATGTAAATAATCATATATTAAATAAAATATCTAATAGTTCAGAAATTAAATAATTAGAAACTAAATAAATTATATGAAGATTCAGGAATTAAATAATCATAATTTAAATAAATTATTTGAAAGTTCAAAATTGAAATAATCAGGATTTAAACAAAATTTTAAACATTTCAAATAATTATAATTAAAAAATATCATTAGTTTGAAATTTTAAATAATTTAAAGATAATTCCGAAAATAATAATGATAACAAAATCAACATAATTTTACTAATAAACAGTGATCCAATTATCAAGAATAAATAAATTAAATACTTAATTTCACAAATTTAGCTAGTGTTAAGAGATGTATATACACAATATAATTTATAGGTGGTTACTTACTTGTCTAATGCCAAAAAATAAATGCACCCCGAAATTAGGTTTCCACTGATTATCCTATATTTGATAGCACATTCCAAAGATATTAAGAAGTTAAATATGCTGAGCATACACAGGGATATACAATGAATCAAATTCCCACATTAACAATCACAATGCTCAAAACATCCAACAATTTAATATATATATATATATATATATATCTGTGTGTGTGTGTTTGTGTGTGTGTGTTAAACAAGTAGACGAATTGTGAACACCAGCATTGGATCAATAATATCATCCCACTACGATTACATGAGCACAAAGACAAAAGTACCCAACCAAAAACTATTCTTCCATCAGGTGCTAAACACAAGAAGCTTGCACACTATACAAATTGTCAACCTTAGGCATTTATATACAGCATCTATGACTGAGGAAAAATATTAGCATGCAAGTTTTTTCAACAAAATTCTTGAGGTAAACAGTTAGAGCTCAATGGACATCTTGGTTTATGCAAGATAAAAACGTGATAAATCAACCTGATCCCTTCTAATCGTTTAAATTCAATTTACTATGGCATTGTAACCCTTCCATCGTACAATGCTAAAGATGTAGCATATGGTTTTCTTAACTAAATGACTAAAACTAACCCAACCCAAACCAGCATAATTAAGGGATTACAGTAGAACCTAATCTTTAAGGAAAACGTAAAAATAAATCTAAACCGTTACACACCAATAAGAAGCTAACCCATCAATCAAACATTTGACATTAATAGATCAAGATCTAAAAAAACAACAATGAAAATTCTACCACTAGTCCAAATATCCGAGGAAGAGGATGCTTATCTCGAAACAAAAGTAATGCAAAACCCGTGATGGTTAGGCCTTTCTTCGTCCTCACCTCAGAAACCACACACAATCTAGGAGAGAAAAAAAATGAGGCTGAGTCTCTCCCTTTTTTTTTTTTTAAGTTGTGATCTAAATCGATGGAGCAAAGAGGCTAGGGTTTCAAAAATTGAAAAATTTAAAATATAAAATTAAAACCAAAATAAATGTAACTACCCAATTAACATTAAAAGTTAAAAAATTTGGTGAGGCCCACAGTACACAAGTTGCCTGAAAAGCACCCATGAATTATGTCAAGAGTTAAATAAGGAGGTCCCTGGTTTTAATCCCACTTACCAAGTCTAATAGAAGATGCCACTCCAAGTGCCACCCACTATCATACTAATCTAAAATAGCTCAAGAACTCCTGAGTATGCTGGATCATGCAACATACTCAGGAGTTCTTGATCTATTTTAGAATTGTATGATGGTGGGTAACATTAAACATGTTAGCGAGCTTATAGAAACTCTTTGAAGAAGCACAATGTTTGGATGGTCATTTAAGAATTCACAATAATAATTTAAATAGTATTATGTTAAATTTTGGAACTAGAATACAATGATGCCTGCAATAGTATGTGATAAGTACTCATGTTAAAGTAATACAAAGTATTATTTTCATACATTGAGTATTACTTTTCTCAGATTTTATCACTGATTGGTGTGCATTTGTGTTCTTTTGTGCATGTAGGGCTATGGAGTGAACTTAGAGAAGAAAGAGCAAAATTAGATCATGTTCGCCGCTATTGAGGAGTTCTTGGACCAAGCAAAAAACAAGGCATGGGTTCTAGACTTATCGGTGTGTGCCAATCTCCATTGGAGGGGCACAAAGGCAGTCACACTCATAAAAGTCTAGCCTGTGTAACATTGAAGAACTTTGTCAATAAGGAGAAAAGAAGCAATCGACATGATTTACCGTTGATTGTGTGCCCAATTCAACGGCCTCGATGAAGAACATGAAATCAGCAACATTTTGTGCGCAAGTACTGTAGCAATTAATGTAGCAGCTTACTGTTCACTGTGTGCCAAAAAATCAATTTCAGAGAATTCACACAGTTGTGTGGAAATTCCACACCGCCGTGTGGATGCCCAATTTCAGCCGATTTAAAGCCCTGACTCAGCACTATTTAAGGAACTTTATTGGGACTTTTTGAAGAATCTTTTCCCCAACTTCTTGAGGGTTCGTGGCTAGGGTTTGGAGAGGATTTTGTGGTGGTTTAGAGCGAGTCTTTGGATTAACATCAACTTCCATTGGAAGATAGCTATTAGGGGAGCTTTCGTCGGCACTGATCCGGCGAGGTGTGCCCTAGGCTTGACAAGGGGCTTGGTGGAGAGGACGGAGCGGCCTCACAAGACCGTCGCCATGGATCACAAGGGGTTTCATCTATGTTTGTTATTCTTATCGATTCATATACATTGATGATTTTGTATAGCTCCATGGAAAGCTAAACCTCTTGTGGGTATTCGGACTTGTAAACTCTAGGATGACATTGTTTCTATGATTTTTATTACGCTTTCTTAATTGATGATTTTAATTGAGTTCCAATCTTGCATGTTAATTGTAATTGATTTTCCCTTAGCCGTGACACTAGGGTTGAGAACTATCTAGGTCATCCTTTGAAGATGTGACAACTTCTATAGGATTAGACTACTCAAGATTGGAAAGGGTCGAGAGGGTGAGTCGTGGGTAACGAAACGTTCCCTTTCCCCTTCGGTGTGATTTTCCCTATCTCCATATCCCAAGAGTTCTTTGCAATCTAAGTAGAGTGAAGTTCTAGGAGATGAACTCCCCTGGGGCTTAGTTGCGGAGCAACAGAGTGAACTGTTGTAGTGAATCCTAGTGCTGGGGCTTAACTTAGATAAGGGTTCTTCCGCCTGGACCAAAGGGTTAGAACTATATTTAGGGACAGGGTCTATCACTTGGAATCCCTAGAACGTCAAGTAGTTCCACGTAGTGTGAGGCTTAGGATGATGGACTCCCCTGGGGCTTAATTGAGAGATCGACAAAGTGAAGGGTTGTAGTGAAATCTAATGTCAGGGCATAGTGTTGGAACTAGTCACTGTTGACCTTAGGTTTGGGACCGTGTGCTTAAGGATTTCCACGACTCATTAAACATCAATATGGGAGTATAATATTAGTCTTGCACTAGAAACATTAGTCCTAAGGGGAGCTTGTCCGGATACCCCACTTTACATTGATTGTTCCTCTTTTTACTCTTTGGTTGCACTCTCTTATCTTTCATATTTTTCTTTCATTTTCATGCACACACATTGATTCTTCTATCATCATCTATATTTCGCATTACCTAATTAACAATTACTCTTGTCTCTTATCCCTACTCCCTGTGGATTGGACTATCCTCTCACCGGGGTACTTTATTACTTCGACAACCTGTGCACTTTCGCGCCCCTGTCAGTATGCATGCTAGCAAAAATAATATCTAAGGAGATTCAAAGAGAAAGACCATGTTACTAAATATATGGTTAACATTAGCAGACAGAAAATTTAGTTTCCTTTTAAATGGGAGAAAATCTCTTAAGAAATTAAGGAAATTACTTATACGTCCAGAAATTCTCTTACCAAAAGAAAAGCTTCAATAAAAAGGAGGCAAATGCCTTTTCATGAGAACAATTAGTTGCACACCCCGAGCTCGAGGCGTCAATTAACGGGAGTATACCTACAAGGTCGTGACCAAGTAGGCAAGCAAGGCCTCAGTAATTGTCTCGCACTAGTGAAAGAATATCTAAAAGTAGTACTATATCTCAAAAGTAAAGAAAAGGCTACAATGTTTGGAAAACAACAACAAATAACAATGTCTGACAGAACAACTGAACAAAGATAAGAACTAAGTCCACAAGAAAGGAAAGTTACTAACATGCTAACAACTAAGTGGCAGCTTGCCCACTGACCCACTAAGCTGTCCACCAACCAACTGTACTTCTGATCTGAAAGATAAAGAGAACAACTTAGTGAGCTTGACAGCCAAGTAAGCACCCACTAAAAATATCAGGATCACATAAAGTTCAAAGATTTAAAAAACCATGCAAAAGTGTGACATTGTACAATAAATACCATAATAAATGTCAGAAATTAGAAAATTCCAAATAGATATAATTTTACAAATGAACAAACATATAGGTGATAAGTGTCTAAATGTATGCATTTATGTATATGTTTATTGTATGTTAGCATGCATTATTGGATAAATTGATGCTTATTTTGTGTTTAAATTCATTTTATTTGTGTTACAGGCCTTAAAGAAGCTAAGAGGAGCTCAAGAACGCAATAGGCAAGAAATTGACATCAAGAATAGCATTTTAGGTTTCCGTACTATAGCGGATACTGTAGTAGAGTGATTATTCGAAGCCGCAAGAGCTTGGTTGTAAGCCTCACGGGCTACATACGACCTGCAAGAATGCCCGTGAAGCTTACTAGAAAATTTCACACCAATATTGTAGATGGGTCACTGTATAATATTACTGTAGTTGTGTTGCTGTAGCAAATACTGTGGCACCCAGATAATTTTCTGAGCTAAAAAGGCTGGGAACCTCACAGGTATCCATGCGCCTGTATGGAGCCCGTAAACCTTGGCCAGATGCTTTTATGAGGGGCGTTAGGGCAAAAGAAAGAGAGTTTTTGAGAGAGCTTTTTGGAGAATGTTTGAAGCCCTAGGACGAGGCAACTTTACTAGGGCAAGAGAAGGCTAAATCCTGTGTTTTTGAGGAAGGAAATCAAAGGGAGAAGTGTCATTATGCAAGATCTTCACCGATCTCATCTTTTGAGGGCTTGAATACGACGAGGGAAGCCGTCCCCTTTGCGTGGTCCGTGGAAGCTTTCCACATGATCTAACTCACCATCTTGCTTTTATCGTTTGAGGAAATTTTTTATGAGTGTTTTAGTTGTTTACATGAACTTGATGCTTATATTTGCTTGCATGGACGGCTAGACCCCAAGGTCATTGGATGCCTGTGAACCTTGGGGGAACTTGTTTAGTTGGATGCTTTGATTTACTTTTAATGCATTTGGTTTGGTTTGTGGTTCAAGATTTGTGTTCTTTGTTGTGTTGGATTGCATGAAACTCTGTGGTTCAACTTCTAGGTTGTACTTTGTTGTGTGACTTACGCCCTTGTACTAGACTCACTTATATTGGAAGGGATTCATGTATGAATACACCATGACCAGTGAGTATTTTATACCTCTCCAACCATTAGGATCGCTCATAGGTATTGAGTATCGGCCCTAATTAGAGATTTCCCGGCTTGTAATAAAGTCATGGGAGGATTTGGTCTGAAGAAATTCTGAGCAAAACTTGTAAGGGATTAGGGGTTAATCACCTAGACCTTCAATGTTAACCTACTTTAGAAGTCTCTTGGCCTGAACCACCATTTGCTTTGTAGCTTTAGGATATTCTAGCCTTATTAGCCACAAGGGAATCCACATCGGTGATCATATTCGTTCCCCAGATTTTCACCCATTCATCTTGGCGTGTAGACACTTTCCAATAGTTATCTTAGTTTCTTTGGTAGTTTAGAACAATTGAGCACGAATTTATCGGTTAAACAACAAGTGAAAAGAAAATATAATAGCTCCTTGGGCCCGTGGAATACAATCCTTGTGTCATGCACAGGGTATTACTTGATGACCCTTTCCACTTAAGGGTAGTTAATCAATAAGCCCCCCCCCCCCCCCCCAAATAACTAATGTCAAAACAAAACATCATAATTCATTTGTTTAAACTCGATGACCCGAGTCAAATTTCAGAGCTCATTTTTTTACCCTTGGTGACTGGAGCCAAAATGTTAAACACCAATATTCTTCATCGACAAACTAGTACAAAACTATAGTTTCTATGTCAGAAATACGTATCGACATGATAAGTGTTTAACCCCCAGTAACAAGGTTAGTGCATAGTTAATTGGGGCTACGGGTTTCTATGCAAAAAAATAAGTCGGGTCCAAAATTGTCATCAATGCAATAATGCTGAGCTTCAGTGATCCCGTTTTTAAAAAAAATAATTCCAATTATATCAACAATAATACATTTAGCAAATCAATAATTAAATACAATATTTCTATAATCTAACCAGTAAAAAAATTAATGAATAGATAAAAAAAAAATAAACATAGTTAAAAGGTCAAAATATCAAAATGGTCCCTCTATTTTGCGTTTTCCGCCCTTTTAGTCCCTTTAATATAAAATCCGCCTTTTTTGTCCTCATATTTGCACATTTCTGTCCTTTTAGTCCCTCCAATTGACGGATCAGCCTTTGGTCCTTTCAGCTAATAAATTAGAGAGACCAAAAAAGATGAAAATGTGCAAATACGAGGACCAAAAGAGAGAATTTTATAGCTTAAGGACGAAAATGTGCAATTACAAAGACCAAAAGGGCGGATTTTATATTAGAGGGATTAAAAGGGCGAAAATCTCAAAATAGAGGGACTATTTTGATATTTATATCTAGTTAAAACCCCAATGATTAAACAGATAAATGATTAAACATAAAGGTAATCAAATAACTTAGTTTAATTATTAAGACTTTAAATAACATTTCCCAAAACAATTTAATATGTCACAAGTAAAAACAAAATAAGTATATAATATACCAAGGAGCAGTGGGTGCCAAAACTAAACTTATAATATGTTTTTTGGCAAAGCATTAGAATCACATAATTAAAAATAAATGGATATCTGTAAGTTCTAAAATTAATGATGGGCACCATATATAAATCCAAAACAATTAAATATTATAACATGAATGGTTTTAATAGTAAAACCCAAAATAATTAAATAATTATGTAAATTATTACCGGTAACTAGAAATTTTATCTATATACACATATACAAATTTATATGTGGTGTACATACCTGTCTAAAGCCAAAAACTAAATGCACACTAAATTTAGGCATCCACGGAATATCCTATATTTGATAACACATTCCAAGGATTCAATTACAATGATTCACAGAAGCCTAAAAGTTATACCAAATTAACCTCACTCATTAAACGATTACCTATTGAAGACAAATATAACAAGGTTAAATTGAGGAGCTTTGGCATGAGTATCAAATGCTCAAATACTAATTCAAGAAGTAGGTTTAAAGCCCCACAAGAAAACAATATAATCACTTAAATTCAAATAATGCTTCCAACCACTAACATGGTATATAGGCATTCGACTGAAGCTAATCGGTAATTAATCGAAACCTTTACAGTATGTTATTCTTTCATCACAAGGTCCACATTTGACAAGATTACAAATCAAAATTAGATGCAATCATCCAAATTAACAAACTAAAGTTAAACTAATATTTTGTTTGACATGCATCATCAAAATCCACTAGCATCTGTAAACTCTTAGAGATAATAATAAACTAATAAATAAACTAATAAAATAAATAGAAATATAGTACTATGTTCCTTTATTGTGAAAAGGAATATATATTATCAATATGTAAAGAACCTAACTCAACACAGAACACAAAGACATCCTCTCTCTCTCTCTCTCTCTCTCTCTCTCTCTCTCTCTCTCATATTATGTGTGTGCGCGCTAAATCAGTGGACGCCAGCACACTGAATCCAATTCCACATTCAAATGAAAAACAGAATATAGAAAAATCTAATTTTTCCCAAACAAAGGATAATGCTTTTAAAACATAAAGAACTTGTGCATGAACGAAGGCAGCAGCAAGCTTGCAAATCAACGTAGAAAATTTACTGTGCAACATCCCAAATAACAATGGTTAGTTTAAACTGAGATAATCAAACCATTAAACTCATAGCATAACCCCCAAATAAGATCATGAAACAAAACCCTAAAAAAAATAACACTTCTTTTCTAATCAATCAAAAGAAAACACCAACGAATGTTCAAAGAACAATAGCATAACAAGATCTAAAAAACAATAATAAAAATTCTATAACTTAAACGAAGATAAAAAAAAAAAGACGTTTACCTCAACAATAATAGTGTACCAACTTTAGATGACGAAATTCTTCTCCTATTCTCGTCGTCGACACCACCAGGAAATAGGGAAGGAAAAATGAGGCTAGGTCTCTCTTTTTCACTAAATGACGATAAAAAAATGGAAGAAGGCGACGAGACGACTAGGGTTTTAAAACTGAAAATTAAATTAAATTATAATAATGTTAAAACATAATCGCCTAACACCCAGAAATTAAAAAGGAAAAACCTTTTGGGTGGGGCCCACATTTAATAGTCATGAAGAGAACATTAGAACCCACTATAAGCATTCTTAATAGCATAAAACTGCTTCCTTTCATGAAGCCACAGAGAAATGATCTTTTAAGATGTATCAAAGTAGAAAAAATGAAAAGGTGTAACATCCTGAATGGTTGTCAACATCAAATTCTGTAATTCCAATCTATGCCTCTCACGAAGTTCTGCAAAAACAAGCACATTTTTCACACAAAACAAAAAACAAAAAAAAATTAATGCGACTAAAAATCATAAAATAGTTTAGTTATAGAAGCACCACCATGTCACATATGTGCTATGTATGCACATGAATGGGTAAACTTAGGATTGCTATAACACATGAGTCTATAATGGGGAATAATTCCTCATCATAACTAAGGCACTACTGATCAACAATTATACCAAATTGGTTGATAGAATTAAAATACACAACTTTTATTATACTATACCTAATATATAAATTCTGACCCACACCAAATTTACTAGCTGCAGGGGCGGAACCAAGGGGGCTAGCAAGAGCTGAAGCCCCCCCCAACTGTGCCGGAGAATACTTTTCAAGCAATATACGATTTGATGGTTTTTTGTTTTCCTATACTTAAATTAATCAAAAATACAATATTTGGATACATAAAAGTGTGTAATGTAAGTGTGGTTGAGTGGTTAGTGGGTTTACCCATAAAGTATGTGACCTCTTGACCCACCCAATTTCAAATCCCTTTTGGTGCATTTTTTTAACATTTTATTTTTTAATTTAAAAATTACTAGGATTTTAAAATTTTAATAAAAAAATCTTATATACAAATTTTAGTAAATTAAAAAAGTTTAAATTGATCATGAGAGGCCTAACAAATATATTATAAAATATATATACGCATATGTTATGATGTACCATATATGCTAGAGTGAAAGAACAAAAGTTTTTTATAAACAATAGTTTGGTTGTTTGTAGTGAGAGGGATCAATTTTACCATATTTTAAAAAAATACAACTTGTGATGAATTCTTATTAGTTGAATTATTGAAAATCTCATATATTTGTACAAGTAATAACAAAATTTAAATTATACTCTATATTTTTTTTAATATGTGTATTCAAATTTTTGTTATATTAGCATATTATTCTTCATTTAAAATAATTATTTTGTTGGATTATTTTTTATTTTTTGTTTTGCTTTTAAGCTTCAGCCCCTTTTACCATTGAGTCCTGGTTCCGCCCCTGACTGGCTGCAAGCCGAGTCAAATTGAATAAATATACATATAATATATAGTCTATGCACATAAAATAAAAGTTTAAAAAATAATATTTAAACATACATATACTGGAATTAAATTTTTTGCTAATTCCATATAATAATGGTCATGGATAACATGAACGATCAGCCAAGAAGCATGCAAAATGAATCTATGCTATACCTTTCTTTATAGAAAGGTAGTACCCAGCATTGCTAAATCCTACTTTCGAAATGCCGAATCAAACGAGGTCCAGTAGTGAACGTAATATAACAAATTCCACACAACATAAGCAATAAGCGACCATGACAATCCAAACCCAAGAATTAAGTACGAATTTATAGATATCTAGAGATACCAAGTACCTTCCAAATCAAATAAATTACATAATTGCATTCAGTTCTATCAAAGGTCACATCAATTTGCCCTTTTACCTTTATGAACCATAACAATTTATTATAAAACATCAACCTTCCCAGAATCCCTAATGCAATTTTCATTTAGAATGTAGAACTCCATCCTCTTATTTCAAAGCACCCAGCCACAATCCAAAAAACATTACTATATAGTGACACTTATTTATAGTGGCAGTCAAATTCTATAGGAATAAATTGTTTATACCAACATAATTCTATGGTTGTCAGAATAAATGAAATATTTACTGACGCATATTCTTCTGTTAATATAGCTATTCTCATATATCGACGTTTATCTATAGTGACGGTCAAATTTTGTAGCTATAGACTGTTTATAATGACAAAATTTTATAACCATCAGAATAAATCAAAGTATTTACTGACACCTATTTTTTTCGATGATATGAATATTTCTGTATATTGATTATTATCTATAGTGACAGTCAATTGTATAAGTACAAATAGTTTATACTAATGAAATTTTATAAATATTAGAATAAACTGTACATTCATTGACGGTCATGTTTTTCTGGTATAAATATACAAATATACTTTATGTAAATATTATTAAACATTTCATTTTAATCCTTTTCTAATAGATTTTTTTAATTTTTAATTTTATTAATTAGTTAAATAATTATATTAAATATATAATTTATTAAAATAAATGAAAATAAACATTTTTCAATTGTAAAAATAATTTTTTTAATTGTTATTTTACTAATAATATTAATTATGAAATTTATGTTTTTAAAAAATTTATATTATATTTGTTTTAAAAAATGAATGTGTTATATTACAATTATTTTAATAATTCATTAAAAAAAAATAAATCTAGTTATATTGATTGTTAACATTGAAATTTAGTCTATGTTATACTGGTTTAACATATTAAAAAAAAAACAAAATTCTAATTAATTCTTCAATGGCTCACTCTACATTAACATATTACAAAAAAACACCCTTCTTTCTCTCAACTCTTCCATCCATCACACCACACTACTGTTCATCATTCTTCACTCCCTTTCTCTCAACACTTCCATCCATTGCACTACACTGTTAGAATCAAGCGCCTATGAATGAAAGTCTTATGAAAACTGCATCATCAACTGATAAGTGCTTGTGTTATAGTAATGCAAAACGTTATTATCTTACAATGAGCATACCTTTTATCAGATTTTATCACTAAATGGTGTGCATTTGTGTATTCTTATGCATTATAGGTTTGTGGAGCTAATTTGGAAAAAAAAAAGGATGAAGTTAGATCGTGTTCGCCATTGTTGGGAAGGTTTCGGACCAAGCAAGGAACAAGGCACGAGCCTAGACTTGTGAGTGTGTGCCAACCTCCTTTGGAGGGGCACAAAAGCAGTCACATTCATAACAAGTCTAACTCGTGTTGCTTAGGAGAACTTCACCAAGAAGGAGACTTGAAGCAATCGGCATGATTTACCATTAATTGTGTGCCCAAATCAATGGCCTCGATGAAGAACAACGGATTCGGAAGCGTTTCGGTGAGTACTGTAGCAGCACTGCTGCTTGTTAACGTAACAAAACACTGTAGCAAGCTACTATTCACTTTCTGTCGAAAAACAGGATTTCAGAGAGTTCACACGGGCGTGTGAATTAATTTTTCAGCAACCCAGAAACTTCACACGGGCGTGTGAAAATTCCACATGGCCGTGTGAAGTCCCGATAAGTCCAATTTTAAAGCAGCGATTCAACATTATAAAAGCCCGATTTTTGAGACTTTTGAAATATCTTTTGACCTAACTTTCTCCCCAACTTTTGGAAAGTGTGGCTAGGGTTTTGGACAGGACTTCGTAGAGGTTTGGAGCGCGTCATCGGCATCGTCATCGACGTTCGGCGGCCGCACAAGACCACGGCCACACCATACGCAAGGGGGTTTTCATCAATGTTTTTAATTTGTGCTTTCTTTTATACTTTGATGAATATGTATAGCTCCATGAGGAGCTAAACCCCTCGTGGGCATTCGGACTTGTAAAACCCTAGGATTATTATGTTTCTATGACATTGCTATTATGTTTTTCCATTATTGATGAATAAATTCGAGTTTCAATTTTAATTATCTTTTGTAATTGTTTTCCCTTAGCCGTGACACTAGGGTTGAGAATAATCTAAGTTACCCTTTAGAGGTGTGACAACTCTTATAGGGTTAGACTGCTTAAAATTGAAGAGGGTTAAGAAGGTGAGTCGTGAGGTAGCGAAACGTCCCCTTTCCCCTCCGGTGTGATTTCTCCCTACCTTCGTTTTCCTTGATTTCCTAGCGATCGAAGTAGAGTCAAGTACTAAGAGATGCACTCCCTTGCGAAGGGTTGAGTGAATCCTAGGACTGGGGCTTAACTTAGATTAGGGTTCTTCCACCTGAACCAAAGGGTTAGAACTACACATAGGAACAGGTTTTATCACTAGGAATCCCTAGGGCTTAAAGCAATCCCATGTAGTGTTAGGCTTAGGTAGATATACTCCCCTTGGGTTTAGTTGCGTGAGCGACAGAGTGAAGGGTTGACTTGAATCTTAATGCCGAGACATAGTGTTGGGGTTAGTCACGGTTGACTTTAGGTTTGGGACCGTGAGTTTTTGGATATCCTCGACTCAATTAACATCAATAGGAAAGTATAATAGTATAGTCTTGCACTAGAAGCATAAGTCCTAGAGGTAGCTTGTCCGGATACCCTACTTCATCCATTACTAGTCTTTCTCTAATTCACTCCTTCTTGTACTTTCTTGTTTTCCATCTCTCTATTTAATTTCTTGCTTTTTATCATATATGCTTCCATAATTCACTCATCAATTCTATTATCACTTTTTCGTACACCGCACAACTAGATAGCGAAATCTCGTGTCTTAAATCCCTATTCCCTGTGGATTCGACTACCCACTCACCAAGGTAATTTTATTAATTCGACAAGCCCATGCACTTGCGGAATACACGCAAGGGGTCGTGTCAAAATTCACATCCTCCATTAATGATAGGGACGTAAGTGTGCGTGCCAATCAAGTAATAAAATGCTAAAAACCAGGATGTCTGTCCATAGAGAAGAATGAGATTACTAGTAGTAACCCTAGTTCTGAAAATTAGCTTAAACAAAATAGTGATGTGTGTGAACAAAAGAAACAGAGAATAGAAGCAAAGAATACAAAAATAAGGAGGATAAGTTAGTAGAAGACATGGTGTCCGGACATAGCATTCCTCTAGGTTGTGTTAAGTAAAGGACATAGGTAGTTTAACACATGCAAACCTATTTGAACCGAAAGATTTCCTAAATCATACTAAATCTCTCTTTCAAGGGTGAAGAGTAACTAAATCGGCACAGTGCTGATGCAGTCACCATACAATTGTATTAACACTCAGTAAAATCTCTGTATGAGTTGATAAGAATTTCTTAAAATATATTTCACATGATTGCAAAAGGCATGGAAACACTCATTAACACTCATTAACTCACTTGGGACAATTGAGGGAGAAGAATTCTCCAAAGTATCCTATCACTAGGCTTACTCATAATCCACTCTAATCGCAGTATGTCTATGCTTGGTGGGTATTTCTACTCATCACAAAGCACAATGAGTATGATAACTAGGGCTTTTGCCACAATAGAAATCAAGTATTAGATACACGCAATTAGATTTAAATAACATGGATTGCAATTAGAAAAACAAATAAATCACATAGATCCACAACCAATGTCAAAAAATAAAACCCTAGAGTTCAAATATAGCCAAACATCTAAGAAATTAGCTCTCCATTAATGGAGAACAAGCATTCAAATTATATGACATTACGAGAATCAATGTAAACATAAAAATCTCCTTCTAAATTGCACCTGAAGTAAATCATCAAAAAACTCAAAGGAACCTTCCAAGAATGCTGCCAACGTGAGCTTGACAGCTACAATCTTTTTCTCCTTGATGTTGGATCCAAATCTTCTCCAAAAGTCAGCTCTAAAGCCCTAAAGATTCGCCTCCTTTCTTCAGTAGCCTCGCCTCAAAGAAAAGGAGCAAATATTACCCTAAAAATCCTCATCAGGTCTATTTATATCTGGCCAATAATACACTGCTTATGGGCGTAAGGACATTGCCATAGAGAGTTGGAGAAGATGGGTTGTGAGCCTTACGGGAACACTTACGGCCGAATGTTCCATCCATAAGGTCTTCTGTTTGTGTCACGGTCCAGCATATGACCATAAACGCTAGACTGTAAGCTTTACTATACTGCCCTTGCAAATGTCCTTATGGATGTAAGGCCTAGTCGTAAGCTCCTCTAGATGGTCCTTATGGGCATCCTTATAGGTGTAATTCATATCCATAAGGTCCTATGATATGGCTCTGAACTCCCTTTACGAGCATAAACATACCTGTAATGTTTTCTAATACATGCCTAATGAGTGTACAAAATGATATAGAATTAGATAGCATTGTACATTCAGTAGTTAACATATCCATTAGCTATGATATTTCCATCTGGCGAGAGTAGTGGTAAAGGATAGTGAAGATGAAGATGACGAGGCCGGTAGTGGTACTGTTTGAGGGGTGGAAAGAGAGGAGGATGAAGAGATAGAGGAGAAGAATGATGAGTGGGAGAGTGAAGAGGAAAAGTGACGAGCAATAGTTTGAGAGTGATGATTGAAGAGGATGAGTGGTAGAGCGATGATTAATGAATGATGAGATGATATTATGTAAGGTCCTCATGCTTCTAATTTAGTTTTAGTAAACAAAACCACTTGTATTAACACAAAAAAAGTTGTTCAAGTTCTCATCTCCAACTAAAAAAAAGTGAACAGAAAAAGGGAAAAAAAAAAGTGAAACAACTTCAATCCACACAAGGTTGTCATTATGGATGTGTATCAGAGACAGTGGAGTGTTCAACGTTGTCATCCATGGTAACAGGATAGTTAAGGTCAATCAGAGTGTCTAAAGATGGGATTTTGGGAGATGAATGTGGGGAATATTCCTGTAATCATAATTTAAAATAATCAATAATAATGATTGAAAAGGAACATGTTGTAAATAGTACTCAATAGTTTATAATTATTACTTTGAATTTTTCAATCAATTCTTTTGCATTTGAAGAAGAGATGATGATCTGCCGTGCAGCTAGGTTGATGAACTCTTCTTTTAGAACTTTGTCAATGAATGACAGTAGCGAGTTATAATATCGGTTAACATTTAGCAAACCAATCTGGAACAAAGCATAAGTTATGTATCTTCTTTTTATAATTTCATGTGTGCATATAGAGCATTGAGATCGAGTTACCGGTTTGTTATATATGCCTAATTGTGCCTAACTAATTACTTCAAAAGGCTCTTCAAAAGTTCCATAACCTCCTGAATACTAAAAAAAATATACTTAAATGAGTAATTTTTTAGCTTATGCATTTACAATTGTCTGTTGGAAGAAAGTAGATATAATAATCAATTAGAGAATATGTGAATTTTAAGTATAATGAGTGATAAAAGAGTGGTAACAAAATTAAAGTATTTTGAAAATGCTATTTTTTTCAATAGCAGATCAGTGTTATATGTTAACTATTAGTAACATTTGCAAATGAATATATAATACAAATTTCATAGTAACTAATTTATGAGTATTTTCAGTGATACTCATGAGGAAAGTATATTTTCATTATATTTCTCATTGAAAATTTGAATTGCAAGCATTAATATATATTCGATATAAAAAAATAAAAGAAAATGAGTTTTCATTATATGTGATATTAAGTGATAATAAATGCAATTTATATACTAACCTGGCAAAGCAATAAAGGCATCAGCAAAGCCGCCCATCTCTGCTTTCCTATGGTACATGTCTATAACTTACTTCTCCGACAGTGATACCAGTGATCTGAAACTCAAATGGCAAAATGGAAAATTACATGCAAATATGGTATTGTAGAATATGTTTTCATATGCATGGACAAATGCAGGGATATGTTTTTTCATTAAAGGCCAGGAAAAAAATGTACACATCAGAAAGAATGGGAGAAAAATGAAATAATTTATTGTCATACCTCTCTACCCATTAGATCTTTTGGAATGACATTAAATACATGGATAAAAGATTTCATTAATAACTTCAACAAATTTTCATTAAATAAATGGAGGTAATTTTTGTTTGGAAAATGTTTGGGGAAAAGAGTTCCATACCCTATAACATTTTTACCACCATTCAATACAGTCTAAGAAATCAAACCCATTAATCCAATACTTCCTTCTCCATATACCAAATCAATGATCTTTAACACCTGACAATGGCAACATTCAGTAAAATATTTCAATGGTGTTTAAGAATTTACTTATATTTCAAGAAGAATTGAGAAGGGGAAAAGGAACGAGGAGAATTGCAAGATAAATGACAATAAATATGTAGATAGAAACCAAACCAGTTCTTTGCCAAGATTTATAGCCGCATCTTGGTAAATTTTTTCTTACCTGCACTACTACCGCAAAAAACACATATTGTTTTGAACTTGGATTCAGTGCTTTCTTTTCTTCCTCCATTTTTCTTTTCATTTTTTTTGTTAGGTTGAAACACTGACAATTTGAATAGATATCATCCATTATATGTGGAGAATACAGTTTAGCTTTATCGAGAATAAATTAATACCTATGAATTATTAAAGTCCTTAGCTTGTTGTGCCATGTCAATTATTGACATAATTGAAACAACATAAAGTTGTAGTAATGTCAGAATTTGTGAAATGTTTAGAAGGATAAAAACAAAATGATTAATAGATGGAGATTGACAAACATTGTAGTAGTTAATTAAAAAATATTAAGCTTGATAAAATGACTATGTGTTTTTTATGTTTTAGTATATTTTTTTTATATATATCTAAGGCATATACTATGTTTAAGATGATATAGTGATTAAAATTAAGCAAATATATACTATCATGATAATTTTAGAAAGCATATATATATATATATATATATACAAATGTAGATATGTATGGAAAGGTTTTCTTTTCTTGCTCACATGTTTTAGAATACATAAATATATATGCTTAATCTTAATATATTTAGATACTTAATCTTAATTTTAATCTTATCTCCCCCATATTTTTATTCTTCAAGTTTTACTTTGATAGATATTTGTTTTGCAATGGTTGGAAGCCACATGTCCTGCTATGATTGAGAGAGCTTTCATTTTTTTTTCTCCAACCCTAACCACCGCAATAAATGATTGGATCTCTTACTTTCTCTCTCTCTTCCTTCTTGTTGTTCACCGACAAATTAGTTTCCTAGGCTTATATGATCTTTCAATCTAAATCTCATCACCCAAATATACATATTTTTTAAGCTTTTGTTTGATGGACATTTGTTCTATTATGGTTGGAAGAGAAATGTCTTGTTATGATTGAAAGAACTTTCTTTTTTATTCAAACCCTAGCCACTGTAATCAACGGCTGGATCTCTCACCTTTTCTCCCTCTCTCTCCTTTTTCCTTTGGTGAGTCGCTTTCCCAAACCATAGGGTTAACTTTTGCTAGTTTGATTTGTATTTTTTGATAGGATTTGTTTTTCCTATTTAAAAATGTTTCAATAACATCTTCTTTTTTATATGCGGACGAAAGTGGTATAATGTCTGACTGAGATAATATTATTATTATAGTGTAATATATATTATATAGTTTTAGCCCTAGGTCTAGAATTGTTTAGCTTGATTTGTATCTGTTGATGGGATGTTTTCTTTAAATGCGGCATTAATTTTTTCAGGAGGAATTATGGTTCAGGTTTAGATTCTATTAGTTTAATTCTTATTTTTTTTATAGGATGTTTTCTTCTTAATTACAAAACATTTAAAAAGATGTGGATGACAGAGGTAGAATATATGCATGAGATAATATTATGATAGTGAAATATATATTATATAGTTTTAGGTTTAGGTTTAGATACTCTTAGTTTGATTTCTATCTCTTGAAAAGATTTTTTCCCTCTATTTTAAATAATCTGAATTGTGTTTTTGTGAATAATTGTTATGTGATTGTTATTATTAATATTATTAATATTATTGTATATTATATATTATTTTTAAAATTTTTATGATATAAGAAGTATCTGTAAATTTTTGTATATTTTTATATTATTATCTAAAAAATATTTTGGAGGACTTAATTTGTTGATTGTCTTTACATATGTAAGATTTTGTAAAGATTAGTTGTTTATGTATTTTTAATAGTTTTATGAGTTAAGAGAATAAATACAAATAATACATTGGTAATGTCAGTGTATATTTATGATATATAAATAATTTATTCTATACCTAAAAATATCTAATATTATATTATATAATGAATATGGTGGGAAGAATAGGCTATGTTACATTTGAGACTCTTTGAGAGTGAGAGATTGTGATGGAGCAATTACTGATGGTAGTAATCAAAGAGGAAAGTTTGATACTAATAGTGGAAGGAAGTATGGTGGTGATAGTAGGTAGAAGAGGTTGTCACATGAATTACGTTGCTCAGAGATTGTTGGAAAGATTGAAAGCTTATCCAACAATGTATGAAGTTAGTGAAGAGTTTGTAGCGAGGATGACATTAATGTGTAACCTTGGAAGGGCTCTTAGAGGAGATGATAAGACTTTGGTTGCACTGTTGTTTCCAGTGATATTCATTGGGAGAAAATTGGTTGGGGGTTTGGATTAGCTCATAGCTATTCATGTTATTGGCAAACTTATTCCTATGTTGAAAGAAGCTGGTGGTATTTGGCTCTGAGTGGTTTGTTATATTTTTTTATTTCATAATTAAAGTATATAATTAACATAATCTATATAATGTATGGTTGTATATTACTATAAGTTGATTATATATTTTATTATTTTATATTTTTCCCCTTTGATAGATTGTTTGAAAGTTGCATGCATATAAACTTAACTAATTATTTATTATATAACATAGTATGCATTTTTGTTTTGATATATTTTGTAAGGTTGGTATAATGCATAAAGAGAGCATGTATAGTGATGGTAAGATGAAGAGATGATAAAGATGAAGATGGAGAAGATGACAGGAGAGAGAGAGAGAGAGAGAGAGAGAGAGAGAGAGAGAGAGAGAGAGAGAGAGAGAGAGAGAGTATAATTAATCAATAATGGTGAAAGAATCATTCCATGTTGTCTTAATTGTGCTTTCTGCTCCTTGTCATCATTATTTTATCTCTTTCTTCTCTCTCTGTCTCTCTAATAGTCTATATTCTTCTAGCTTTTATGGTTTCCTTATATATATATATATATATATATTTCTATTCAAACTTAATTTTATAGTTTATGCAAAGATATTTAAACTTGTTATACATATGGTTTAAGTGTTAAAGTAACAATGGTGTAATCCTTTTTGTATTTCTTTTATTTTTTTCAATGTGTGCAATTTTTTTGTGAAGTATTAATAAAATTATTTATATTGTTATTGCTTGGATTTATGCAGATAATAACTTGGATCAATGCTTCTCAGATGTCTCTATCAAGCACCGTATGTGTTTCCTTCTTTTGATGGCATTTCCTACCAGGATGTGGATTTAGTTAATGCATTTTTTTTTTGTTTAATTGTTTTCCTTTTGTTTTTGTGTGGATATTTATGTGAATCTTATTATTTTTTGTGATTATAATATCTTTTGTTTAGCCTTTTTTCCTTGTTTTAGGTTTTTATCTTTTGAGTGCTTTTTTTTTATTATTAGCTTATGCTGTACTTTCTTTATTTAACAAATTAGTTGTTTGTCTATATATATATATATATCTATATATATATATATATCAAGGAATTGTAGGTAGAGGGAATTTATTCGATAATCATATATTATATTTATAACATAAATTATTAAATATTAATGTATGTCATAATAAATATTTTCAACATTTTTTGGGAATTTATGAGTTTTTTAACCATACATATTACAATGTGTATAACAAATTGATAATTTTTAGGACAACCAATAAAAAATAAAGAAAGAGATAGTTATATTTTTTTAAAAAAAAGTTTATATTAAAAACATATATAGATAGATAGATAGACATATTGAGAGGGAGTGAGTATAAGTAGTAAAAGATTATGATAACACATATTTTTTTTTAAGTAATGTGTTAAATGCTAATAAATCAAATAATGAATTTTTCATATGTTTTGTTAAAGTTTATTATTTTAAAACCTGGCTAGTAATTTGTTAGAAAACAATAAAGTAGCATGTGAAGCAGACGTAAGATAGAGATTTTTGCAATGTGATAGTAGGTGGGGTCTTAAGGTGATCTAATTATGCTTATTTATTTTTTCCTTTTTAAAATTGGTTATATGTAGAGAGAGATGGAGAGAGAAAGGGAGTGAGTGCTTGAGTGAGTAGCAAATGCTTATGATATATCTCCAAAACATATATTCTTCCCATAAACATATATCTAAAAAAATTCATGTATTTAATGTATATATATGAAATTAAGCTAGCATTTGCATGTTCATGAGAATCAATAGACATGCATGTATGTATGCATGCAAAAGGAGATGTATACTTTATGTACGTATGTATATGCATATATATGTATACCTACAACATGCAGTGTATATAAATCTATGTATACCTACATGCATCTATCTATGTATACTACATAGAGATGGCGAGAGAGATGTATATTACATGCGCATATCTATATATACCTACATCATGCAGTGTATATATATATATATCAAAATATGGGGAAAAAGAGAAATATATGGACTAAATAAAGAAATATGCTCTAAGACACGGTAATGGAGCAAAGTTGTCTATTCCCTCGTAGATTGTATGATGACCAAGGAGGTGATTTTAGAGTTATCATCATAGCACTAACATGGGAAAACAAAGACCAAGCATAGGACCTAGTTGTTCTCGTTGACCATTTCATCATTATTATGATATTGAGAGACTTCTAAACTTGTTTTTGGGATGGACATTTGTCCATCTTTTATAGGATAATCATTTTTTTTCCCAATTCTAGCTATCTTTCACTCCCAACAGTAATCATGCTCTTAACCCTAACCACTACTTTCTCTATTTCATCTTCTTCTCTATTTCATCATTGTCCTTTATTGGAGGAATTGGGGGGAGTAGATGAGGTTTTATGTAAAGCAACGTATTTCAGGGTAATACTTCATAAAGCTTCTTCTTCTATCAATTTTGACATCGGCTTTGCAATTTTCTTTTACATGTAGTGTTTTGGCTTCCAGTGTAGCAAGATTAAGTATCATCAATATCATCTCTAACAGTACAGTAAGACTCATCGTCATCACTATTGTTATCATCATCATTATTATTATTTCTAACAACATAAGAAAGATTGAACAGTAATACTTCCGTTGCAATAAGCATTTTTTTCAGCATATAGGTTTTCATCTTTTGTTATATGTATTTTCTTCTACTTCATGCATTAGTTTTTTGCTTTGCTTATTTTTGTTTGTTCTGATTATGTAATTATTATGTTTTTGTTTGGCGTAGTGATTATCATAGTGATTTTTTGGGAAAACTTCCTCAAGATATGGTTGAATAGATTTTCAGATGTATAGTTTCAACATCTTCTAAATCCCTTCATGATCTTAAACTTTTGTGTCGCTGGTAATTTCATTCATTTATATAACAGAAATAAACATCATTTGTTTAAATAATAACATAATTTTTTTTCCTAGTTGCAAAGGTTTTTATGAAGCATCCAAAAGCTGTAGACTTGGGCAGATAATGCAAATAGATAATTTATGGTATCTTAGCATGGAAGAGAATATTAATTTTCTTCGAAATTGTGCATCAAGTGGAAATCTAGAAGCTTGTTTGAAACTTGTAATGGTGAAAATTTATGATTACAATATTTATTAATGTTAGATAAATTATAGTATTAATATTAAGGACTAATTTTTAAAATTTGTTTGTAGGTAGAATCTATAAAGTTGAAAATGGATTCAAGCATCCAATATTTACATAATGCAGCTTGTAAAGGTTATTTACCTGCAGAATATACAGCATGGATTATTTTGTATAAAGATCATATGAGATATAATTCTGGTATAACAATGTTGAATTTAGTTTCTTATGGAAAAAAGGTAATGTTTCAAAAGCAATAGATAGCAAAAGATCTGGTAATCCTATAATAAATAGTTGTTGATATGTTGTAGAAGAGTTTCTTAGAGAGATAGTATGGAGTGTAGAAGGCAAATGGATGAAAAAAAAGGTATGGGAGTGTAGTAAAGAGTTTTGTGGTCGGAATGTCATTGATATTATTTACAATGGATGGTTAGGTGAAGATGGATTAGTGAGAGAGTTTTGCAGTTCGGCTTGTAGATAGAAATATGAATTTAATTTGTTTTTTGAACTTATGTAATATTTTTATTATTTAGTTTTTTTTTTCTATTATAGTTTGTTGTATTTGTAATCTTGTAATATAAATTTACTTTTTTTAATGAATGTTATATGTAATATATTTTTGAAGTAGAAATTCGTTGAAGTTTCTATTAATGTAACAAAGGAAAAAATCAGTATATAGATGTGTATATGCTAAACTAATGTTCTTCAAGAAGAGATGGTAATATGCAATAGCAATTGATAGGTGTTGGATAAATTCCTACCTGGAATCAACAGAGGGGAAAAACATAATAGATGAATCCATCTGTCTAAAAGGTAATATAGTATACTACTATCATATGGTTGATGAATATTTTTTTATGGTAGAAATGCATTTTATATTTTTTTAATAGACATTACAATATACAATCATTAATTGTTACATTATTGTGCTTATATTTTTCCTATCTGAATTTCTTAATTGATTAAATTACATATATTCATTGAGTATATATGAAAGAATATGATAGTTAATAACCCATTTGAGAATTAATGCAACTTGTGCTTACACACACACACACACATATATATATATATATAATATAAGTCTTTGCACAAAGGTCTTAATGATTAATCTATATTCATCTTCTAACAAAAAAATATATAAATTAAAAATCTATTTTATTCATAATAAAACTCACCTCAGTTATATTATTATTCTTAAGAACATAACTTTTATTCTGCAATACAACATTGCAAGTCATGAACATCATATTTGTTATAGTATAAAAGATGAAGGAAATGCATTTGATTGGCAAAAACTCCACAAAATGGTGGTAATACTGATCCAATCATCGCCATGATTATTAATCTCAAAGTCATACTCAGAATAATATTCCTTCTTCTCCTCCGAAGTAGGAGGTACCCGAGGTGGTAGTGAAGGAGGTGGCGGAGATGGTAGTGGAGGAGGTGAAGAAGACATAGTAGGAAAGATATAGGAAAAATTAGCTTGAGCTCTATCGATACCACTAAAGGTAATTAATGACATGTCATAAGCCAATACTGCTTCCTCTAGTGTATCAAATGCCTAACCAATGTCTCTTTCTAGTATGAGGGTTTGTAATCTCTGTTGCATAACGTCCCGATGGTCTCCTTCATACTCCTAAGTATCCCGTTGATCCTCTAGATCGTCTTCTTTGGTGACGGGGTAGCCTGATGCATTATAAGTCAGTTGTGTCCATAAATATGCAATGTTAATTGTTGCAAGATTGTTTCATATCTTATCTCTCTATATATAGTTTCATGCAATCATATATGTATATATATAGTTTGGAAAAACAATTGAATTAGGGTTTTCTAGAGTAATGTAGCTTTTGTTAGGTTGCCATACAACGGCTACTTTGGATATCCTTAGATTTGAAATCGATGGTTGTACTTAGATTACGAATCCTTATATATATATATATCACTATTATTATTATTATTATTATTATTATTATTATTATTATTATTATTATTATTATTATTATTATTATTATTATTATTTCTTAAACTTGTAGTTTATATATGACTTCTCCTTTACTTTTATTAAGAGTATGACATTAATACTGTATTTTAGACATATAATTGATATTGATGACTTAATGATAATATAAAACACAAATTAAACAGATTTTATATAGCATAATAGTAAGGAAAAACAAAATCCAATCAAAGATCTCTTCTCAATTATTTATTAAGGAAATCAGTACACAAACAGGGTTCAACGGGCAAATCTTAGATCAAACTATGTATATTATATTAATATTTGATCAGGATATATATATATATAACTTGTAGTTTGTATATAATCATGGTTGCTTTAAATTTAAGATATGAAGGATAGCAATTTTATTTATTATCATTATGAAATAAAAAATGTAAAGTGTAAAACTTATCTCATTTATTTAATGAAAATAGCTTTAATATACAAAGCTTAAGACAAAACAAAATACTAATGTTGTTGTAAGACATTTGTGCAATGACATCTTTTTATAAATAATTAAGTAGTTTTTTTTTTCTTTTTTCCCTATATAAGGGCGTGAAAGTTTAAAATAAATCACACAAAATCTATTTTACATGTTGTAAAAGTCAATGAATTTCACATAAATATATGATTCTAGCAGAGAATGGTCAACAATTGTGGCTTAATAATACTCACATCCAAGCCGGTCCACATACAAATACGAAAATAAAATAAAATAAAATAACCCTAACACATTAATATGTCATCACAATATGTAAATTGTGATCTAAATGTTTTGGTAGCAAGGGGAAACCAAATCCAAGCAAAGATCCCTTGTCAATTATTTCATACTGTTAGAGATAGCTAGACATAGCTAACAACAAACAGAGTGAGAGAGATATATTCGAGATTTCTTAATAACCATTAATGGAAACACTTTTTCTTTTATCAATTATTGTTTATGTTTTAATATGCTATACATTTCTAAATATAATGCTACACATAAGATTTCTATATTATTTGTCTTACAGAAATTTTATATTTTTTTAATTTTTTTTCCCAGGTGTAAGGGTGTGAAAAGTCAAAGATAAATCACACAAAATCTACTTTATAGGTTGTAAAGTTCAATGAATTTCACATAAATGTATGATTCTAGTATAGAAGGGTCAACAATTATGGTTTAATTATACTCTCATGCAAGCCGGCCCAAATCTAAAAAAAAAAAAACTTAGGACATTAATATGTTATCATAATATGTAAATGATGATCTGGATTTTTTGGTAGCAAAGGAAAATAAAATACAAGCATAGATCTCTTGTCAATTATGTTACAAAGCTAGAGATAGCAAAACACATCTACATATAAAGCAAAAGGGGAACATTATTTAAGCGGCAGGATTGGTGGCACGCTTGAGAAGGTAGGGAACGGAGACGGCAACGTCATTGAGGGGTAGGGTTAGGGTTACAAAAAAAAACAATCACCGATAAAGCCCTCTCGAATTGATGGTACCCTGATCCGTAGGAGTAGAGAAACATGTGCTGGATAGTGTTCCTAACATTATATTGCTATCGGCTTCTCATTGGCTAGTTGACTAATAATGGGGAATCGGGAAGGATGTTAAAGTGGGTCAATAGAGGTATTGATGATAGAAGAGGTTGTGATGCTTTTGTTTTATCAAACTCATTAAAAAGATAAAACACTCAACCAATAAAAGATGGCCAAATGTCCAACAAAGACAAACTCTTGAGGAATAGTAATTTTAGGGGATAGAATTAAGATGTAGTATATATATATATATATATATATATATATATATATATATATATATATGCTTTTGATTTGAAAGTTGCATGTATATAAACCAAAATGGTTATTTATTTCATGAAATATTATGCATTTTTTGTTTTGATATGTTTTGTTAGGTTGGTATAATGCATAAATACGGGATATATAGTGAAGGTATGATGAATAAATGATGAAGATGGAGAAGATGACAGAAGAGAGAGAGTATTGTTAATCAACAATGGTGAAAGAATAATTCCATGTTGTCTTAATTGTGCTCTCTGCTCTATCTGTCATCAATCTCATATCTTTTTCCTTCTCTGTATCTCTCTCTCTCTCTCTCTCTCTCTCTCTCTCTCTAACACTTTTTTTAAGGTTTCATTTTCTATATATTTTCATTAAACTTTAGTATATAGTTCATATAAGTATATTTAAAGATATATTTGTTATACTTATGGTTCAAGTGCTAAGGTAACAATGATGTAATCCTTTTTGCATCTTTTCTCTCTTTTTTTAAGGCCATATTTTTGTCTTAGAATTATTAACAAAATTATTCATATTGTTATTGCTTGGATTTGTGCAGATATGCACTTAAATTAATGTTTTTCATATGTTTTTATCCATAATCTTAGGCGCTTCCTTCTTTTTATGGTGTTTACTACCAGGAGGTGGATTTAGTCAATCATTTTTGTCTTTATTTGTTTTCCTTTTGCTTTTGTGTGGATGTTTATGTGAAGTATATTGTTTTTCGTGACTTATAATCTCTTTTGTTTGTTTTTTTTTTTTGTGTTTTAATTTTTCTCTTTTGAGTGTTTTTCTTATTATTAGTTTATGTTGTACTTTATTTATTTAATAAATTGGCAGTTTATTTACTTTTATAAAATATATATCTATATATAAATGTATTTGTAGCTAAGATTTCTTATTCATAAATGGAAATGCCTTTTCTCTTATCAATTATTATTTACATTTTCATATGCTCTACACTTCTAAATATAGTGTTACTTAGAAAATTTCTATATTATTTGGCTTTGAGAAATGTTATCATATAACCTGAGAGATAAGTAATAGAAACAAATTGAAATTATATAATAGCAAAACATTGTATTCTAAAGTTGATAGAATAGTTCTTTCAATTATTAAAGATCATGTCTCTCAAAAGTTTTTATTTAAAAAACCAGTACACAAATAGGGTTCAATAGCCAATTCATAGGTCAAACTATGTACACTATATTAACATTTGATCGTAAATTAGAAAAAACATACATAATATCTATGTAATAATTCTCTTCTATGAATAATACAAACAAATTGAAATTATACAATAACATAATGTTGCATATCAAAGATGATATAATTATTTTTTAAACTTTTAAAGATCATGCTTCTCAAAAGATTTAACTAAAAAACTAATAGACAAATAGGTTTAATGAGTAAACTCTAGATCAAACTCAGTATATACATCTTTAATTTGTCGTAAATTAGCAAAATAGCATTGAATGAAAGAATTTCCATGTTGTTCAGCTCAAACAATAAGAATGCATTATATTAAGCAAAGAGATCATGTGGAAAGCTTTATTATGTCATGTTCAAATATTTTAAACAAAAAAAACACTTTAAAGTTTTGTCTACATTGTTGAAGTTATTGAGATTACTAAAAACATGCATGACAGTCATATAGGCAAATATAGTATGATATAATTCTTTTACCTTCATCCTATTGAAGGATAAATCATTATTTTGAGTTTCTCGTAGTTTTTTATAGCAATATTATAATAGATATTACCTAGTTTTCTAGCTTGTAGGAAAAGTGGTTATCTTTTTTACATGGATCTGAAAATGTTATTACATCTCATCGTTTTTCTCATAAGCAAGTATTTATGCTTGTTCTCCGTCGTTATGAATTTTCTTCTCTAGCTTACGTGTGTTTCTTTGTTTCTTTGCTGTTGGGGATTCCATGCATAGATGATCTGAAATACTTTCAATCTTTGATGATGATTTCAGTAGTTCACTTACTTTACGCTTGTCGCTCGTTTCATCAATTTCTGATGTGGATTGCTCAACTAGTCCTTCTATTGCTAGTTGTACAAGTTTTTTCCCCTTCGAACTTTCTCCATGTAAAATAATAGGCTTTGCATCATAAATTTTGTAGGTAAGCACATCATCTTTAATTGCTTGTTGTGAGAGACCAACAGTTAAACTAAATTTCTTATCAATGATACTATGAATTTGTTCAGGCACTTTTGTTTTTGAGATCTCTTCTGTTGCCAATAACAAATCAAGCTTTATGTTCATCATTGATTCTGTATGTTTATCAAAGGCGGTTATTTCCATATCTCTAGTTTCATCTCTCACAATTATAGGTAATCTCATCCTGTAACATGAATAAATAATTATTATAATTATGTTAAATAAGTTAGATTTAATATACAATTATTGATTATACTTACACCACCCTGGGAGTTGTAGGTCAATGCTTATAGCAAGAATAACTATATCCTGACTCAGCAAGCCGTTTGTTGCAAACATTGCAAGAGTTATAAAACCAATCATTAGATATGTCGATCTTCTCAACCCATACATCACATTTGAACATAGTTACCTAAACATTTTTTTAAACAAAATTAGTAACTGTCGTTCTTTAGCATAAAAAACCTTAAAATATAATTGTTTGTACTTACACCGATCGTTGCTAGGTCAAATTTCAATAATTGATCAATTGTTGCATACTCAGCATGTGAGATTTTTTGTTGCAATGTGGTTTCTTGATTCTGTATAGACAATAACTGCACTTGTTGATTTTCAAGTCCTTCCCTGTTTTATTTCACAATTGCGAGTTTAGAAATCAAATTGAGTTTGTTTTCCAAATTGCTAAGTGTTAGTCTTACTGTTCTTTGATAGCTTTTGTCTCTAGTAAATCTAAATTCACATAGATTCAAGTTGCTGATGTAGAAGCCAAATATATGGTTCCTGTTAAATAATTTGAAATAATAGTAGTTGTTGACTATCTATTTACGTATATCAAAAATTGTTTATTATAACATTTTGTACTCACCTTAATATGTTCGAACAACAGTGCCAGCAATGATAAGTATAGGTCTTGATTGCATTTGTAACAAATCATGATCATCGAGTTGAGGAAAGAATGATTCCCATATAGTTATTCTAAGTTCATCACCGCTTTTTTATTTTTAAATTGAAGATTGTCAGAATATTAGGTTATTACATATATGACAGATGTATAAATTATAATTAAATATGTTTTCTTGTTTCTTACCTTCGCTTTCTTTAATGAAAATATCTCTCTTCTGAGCAGCTTTTACAAACTTTGTTAATTGAATAGCAGTAATTGGTCGGATAAAGATCAAAGTACCAATTGCATCTGTATTTTTTTTGCATATATTTTATTTTCTTAGTAAAAGCATCATTAGATATATATATATTGGGCAATAGTGATAAGATATTAGAATTTTAATTTTAATTTTGACTAAATAATAAATGTTTTTTTTACCTGTCAAATATTTATCAGAGTTTGCATCTGGCGCCATCTTGTCTCAATCAAAATATTGGAAGTAATGCCTTGGGTAGGGTGTAGGATCATCAGATATTAACTTGAGCACTGTATTAGATGTGAAAAAGATGGCAAATTCTCTCATTACTGATAGATTTTTAGCAATTGTTTTCATAACTTGGAATTTAGATATGTGGTATACAGCTCTTTCGATTAGCATGTCTCAGAAGCTTGAACATTCATTTTTCTCTTATTTGGACATGGATGGCATCACCCTGAGAAAGATGTTTTTATAGATATAATTTCTAAAAGGAAAACACGTAAATAATATTTATAAAACTTTATAAGATAATATATGATGAATAATTTTGCATCTGTTGCTATGAATGCTATACCAAGGAATTTTTCTGAAGTTGGGATATAACAATCCCACATTCTTGTTATTCTAATTTTCACAACTTAGTTTTGGCCAGGTGGCTTTAATTGTACTATTTCCTTAAGACTCATTGTTGATAATTTGCAAAAAGCAAAAATAGAATTTATTACGCATTTTTTTTATAAAGTTTCGATATTTTCCATTATAAAGAAGTTAGAACTAATTAGAGATAACAAACTTGATATATATTTCTTTATTTATGCATATGATTGTAACTATAATAGAACACAGTTTCAACATTCAACATCTGAATTGCTATAGAAGATTTCCTTGTAGACTACATTCTTTGTTTTGTTTGTATTCTTCCCAGTATCATCAATAATCAAAACCTTTAATCCTTCAATAGAAGATACTCTAGACAATGCAACATAGAGTTGGCCATGTGAAGACACAAGCTTGGGTAAGAACAAACCTACTAAATCAAGTGTTTGCCCTTGACTTTTGTTTATAGTCATTGCATATGAAAGCTTAACCGGGAATTGTTTTCGGCACATGATGATTGGCCATTTACCTTCTTGTACTGGCATAATAATTCTAGGAATGTAGACTTTGTCACCTATGTTGGATCCTAAAATAATTATTGCCTCCAAAATGTTATGATGAATTTGTGTAATTGTCAATCTTGTTCCATTGCAGATCTCATTCGCTTGGCTAATGTTTCTTATCAGCATGATCACACAACCCAACTTTAAAGTAAGCTCATGATTGGGTATGCCTATGAATTTTAATGTATTTAAGAATTCAGTTGTATATAATGGAGCATTTGCTTTAACAGATGTTGAAGCTTTAGAGATGTAGTCTGAGCTTAAATACTTTTGCTCATCAGCTTCAATTTCGTTGATGATTGTTTCATTTAATATATTAACAGTTTCATTGTATGGTATGACTATAGCTCTTTGCCTCAAGTATTCTGCCTTTACATAGTTTAACTGAAATTGTGGATAGATAGCTTCAATGATAGATTGTATTGGATTGCCTGAGTTTTCAACCAATAGATCTTGTGGAATTTTTATCCAATCTCCTTCATCAAGATCACTATGATTTCTTTCAATAGATGTAATTGTACCATCACCAATTTGTAACAACCATTCTGCAAACTCTTTTAATTGATTTCGGCTTTCTTCATCAAGGTTATTTCCGTGCAGTCTCATGTTAGTCTTGATTTTTAATACTTTGCACTCTTTCCAAAGTTGTGACTGGGTTATAGTAGCATTTATGATATATGCTTTGCTGCTATATTGTATAACTAGTAAGATTTGTCAGAAATCTCCACCAAGAACTATTATTTTGCCTCCAAAAGGTTTTGTAGATGCTTCTAGTGTTGTCTCTGAAAGAAGATCTTGTAAAGTTTTGTTTAATGCTTCAAGACAATTCCTATGAACCTTAGGAGCTTCATCCCAAATAATCAAAGTTGTTTCTTCAATCAATCTTGCCAGTTGAGTTTGCTTGCTGATTCTACATGTAGAGCATTTTTCAATATTTATTGGGATTTTGAATCTAGAAAGGGCAGTTCTACCTTCAGGCAATAAAAGTGATGCAATTCCTGATAAAACAACAGCTAGTTTCCTTCAATATGAATACCATTAATGATGGTGTTCCATAAAAAAGCTTTACCACTCCCACCATGGCCATATACAAAAAACATTCCTCCATTGTTGTTCACAACTTCTTGTATTTAAGTATAGATAGCTAATTGTTTAGCATTTAATTTTGCAAACATTGATAAATGATCTTCTTGAAGCTGAGGAATATTGTAGTTTAACTCTTCTTGAAGCAGTAGGTCAATTAAATTATTCATGCTCAATGACTGTGGTCGAGGTAAATCATTCTCCTCAAGGGATGAAGAGTGTTTGTTCAAAAGATCTTTAAGAGTAACTAATAGATAGTTTCTCAAGTATTCGTCTAAAATGGTATAATTAGGCATGTGGAATATCTGTCAGAGTCTATAGTGTATATCTTCTAATATTAGTGCTAGTGTTTCTCAAACAGTGCTTTTTTGTCTCCTACATCGCAAAATAAGATTATTGTTACAAAAAGTTAACTTAGTTGTGCACCAGTGGCCCAATGAGTAGCTTGTATCAAGGCATTTGACCATTATGAGTTATCTCCTAATATTCCAAGGGCAAAGCAAGCTTCTCTATATGTTTCATATACAATGTTATTAATTGTGTTGAGATCCTCATAACTCCTTGCACCTTTGATTTCGTTAAGCAATAAGTGCAAGTAATATAGCTCTTCTGCAGCTGGGTGTATATAGATTATTCTTCCAATTGATCTACCATTCATTCTGTACTTCCATTTTTTTCTCTTTTTTGTGCAATGTGAATTTAGTCAGAAAGTTTGTATACAAAAGTGATCATCATCTTTCATCTATTGCATTTGTGGCCATCCATTCTATAAACATTGTTGTTTCAATACCTGGGATTGAAATTATATTGGGAATAAATTTCTTGTCAAGAAAATAGATATTATGTTATTCTGGCAAGTAAATAAGTAATCTTTGGATAGATGGCTCTCTATGATGGATTGGAAACTCAAATAGTCTCCAACAACTTTCATATACTGACAAATAACAGTAATCTAAATAATTTTGTATCTCATCTATTTTAGTTGACAATGTTGATGATGCTTCAAACATAGCTCTTACTCTGTCTAGGCCTTTACTTATATATTTGAATAGATATTTCACTGCTCTTATCAAATTACATATTTTCACATTTATATGAGCTTGATAGCGCACAACCAAATCAACATTATGTGGAACAACAAATTGATTATCCAATTTAATGTCGTCTTATGATGTACTTGCCGGTAAATCCCTTCTCCGATATTAAGGGAATCCATCCTCATCAATCATTGTTAAATTACGAAATGGCTTTGGGTAGAACTTTTTGCATTTTCCATTTTCCATACATAGTGCCTATGAATTTGCTAATCCACAAGGACCATGTGTCATAAATGAACTTACAGCATCATAACCAATAGGATCAGATCCTTTATCAGGTAATTCAGCAAAAACTATATTATCAATTTCTGATGCTGTCATAATACCACTTTTTTTTTCCAACCATAATAAGATATGGACATGTGGTAAACCTCGTTTTCGAAATTTGACTGTATAAACAACTATCAAAAAGAAAAGGACGAATATCATTAAGTTTGCAATCATCCAAACTATTTAAAAAAATTTGACTTTACGTAATTTACCTGCTTTTACAGGTCCAAAATGATGCCTTTTTTTCAAATCATACATCAAATGGTGTACTTTTATACGGAAAACCCGCGAAACTATGTCAGGTCTATCTTCAAGGCCTTGGCCTATATTAAAACTCAATGCATCTGTTATTTCAGACCATCGAGGATTGCAAGTGAATGTAATAAATAGTTTTGGATAGGCAAAAAATCTTCAAATAGCCATTACGTCTTGGTATTTCTCAAACATATACCTAGGGACTGGTATAAAACTTGAAGGTAAAATAATGCGATTTCCAATACTATTGCACTGCAAATCTCCTTGACTGGTTGCATCTCTAACAGTTTTGTACATTTCAATCCTCAATGATATTTGATGCTCTCTAATATATCTTAATCTTGTATCTTCAATTATAGCACAACAGTCAACTATAAATTGTTGGAAAAGTCGACCTCCTCTTAACAGGGTATTATTCTCAATATTCTCTCATAGTTAAACACTTCCTGCTTAATTTACTTCGTATAGGAGATTCTTCATAAGATATATTTAGATGAAAGCAATCTTCTCCATAAGAAAAGAGTAATGGATATTGACGTGACATGAACAATGGATGTAGGTCACTAATTCTTTTTAAACCTTCTTGTTTGTGTTCTACTATAATATCCCTTCCTTGATCATTAATACCAATATCACCGACAATTAGAGCAATTTCTGGAACTGATGGTGCAAAATAATTATGATCTTTCTTATTTCGATTTGCAATAAGCTTTATCCTAACTGGCAATTCTCTAAATTGCATGTGAACTTCTTTTGCACTTCGGAAGACTTTGACAATCTCATTATACTCATCTAGCATATTTCTCAATCCGCATACTATATCATTGTCTAATCCTTGAACACCATCATCAAATCGATAGCATGACATTCTGCAATCTAATTCAGCATTTGATTCAATCATGTATAGCTGTGCAAATTTAGCTATTTGCCTAGCAATTGGAAGCAAAGATCCCATTCTATAATAATTTTGTCCTGATAACTTGAATACATAAGGCCCAGGTCTTTGATTGATAATATTATCAACAATACCACGAAGTGAAGTAAATTGAAAAGTGAGTTGTATATTCTAATCTGCTCTGTAAAATTTTGAATTTCTTACTCCACAATTGCCATCAAATAATCGGCGTAAAAAAGGCAGTGTTGGTTTTGGTGGCAGAAGATAAATAAGCCCTTGCTTGCAACACATATTAAATTTCGGATTTGAAGTACATTTTGATAGGTCAATTCTTTCATCTACCACATGGATGCATTCCAAAATAGGCATTTAAAAGTTGGCCTACCAAAGCATGAAGGTTGAAATATCGTTCCTGTTACAGTCATTAAAAGAGGAATAATCTACACAACTATATATGTGCGAAATTTGTAATGATAAATTTGAGAAATTTGATAATACTTAAATTATAGCTGTGGGTATTTAAAAAATGACAATAATAGAAATATGGGGAATAGGTAAAGAAGGAGAAAGCTTACTTTGATGCTGATTGTTTAAAACATAACCAAAATCATTTGTGTTAATATGGCTGGGCGAAAGATTGATTTTATGATCAGTAGAATCATCTTCATTGTTGGTCACTAGTAGATCAGATTCCAAGAGTCCAAATACATATTCTGGCCTACTTGTTGAAGCACCAACATCCGAATAAGAATCATTTCTTTTAGCAAATGAATTTTTGTTAAAATGGATGGTAAAGCAACCATCAAGTTCAGGTGAATGTAATTGTACTGTAGTCTCAACATCAACTTCATCATTAGTGTTAATATCACAATGCGATCGAAGATGTTTGGTTATTGGCTTATTAACACCTCTAAGCACACTTTTATTTCCTTTCTTATTCATACTATGCATTCTTTTAGCTTTTAGAATATCCATTCACCTTATTCTATTGCATGTAGCCTCTGATTTACTTAGCACAAGTAACAAATCAATCTTTTTAATATGACGGGGCTTAGTCATTTGTTGTATATTGTATGAATCTTTTGTAACATAATTGAAGTAAGATGACCAGTAAGAAATAAAATAAAAAAAAATTATCATAAGTTACTTACTTCATATAGCATAAATATCATATAAGTATTATATATATATATATATATATATATATATATGTGTGTGTGTGTGTGTGTGTGTGAAAACCTCAATAGGGTTAGGAGATAAAAGCTTCTGCTTGCCCTCTTCGCCTAGATCTCTCTAAATGACATTGGAGGTTTGTTCTTTCTTGAATTCCAAGCTATTTCTTTCTCGGATCCGTGGACTTGGCTCTGCATTTTCTCTGGACAATGACAATCATGTGAATCTTTTGTTTGTTCGCTTTTCTTGTTGAGTTTCTTTTAATTTTTACTATTGAATTTGATGTTTCTGGCTTATTTTATTTCATATGGGAAAGAATTTTGGTGTTATGTTTGATTTTGTCCTAATTGGATTGAATTTGTTTAAACTGATTATTTCTAATATTTGATGTGTTTTTGTTAGAATATTTCCATCTGAGTTGAGATGTTTCTTATTGGACAGAATTTAAAATTTTTGTGAACATTTAGTATTTGGGATGAATTTTGTCATTTTCTCATTCACAATAACCATGAAAGAAGTCTAGATTTAGCTGAATTAGACTTTTCATTAGTTGATTGAGTTAGGAGTCATTATGTGATGGCAATGACGTGTGAAAATGAACTTTATTGACAGATTGTTAATTGCCCTGTTTAGCAATCATTCATATCAATTGCAGTTGAATGATGTGCAGTAATTTGATGCGGCTTTCATATGACTAGATCACTTTATTATGTTTTCAATTTTCCTTTCTTGGATGTTTTGAAATTTAATTAACTGTATTCAAAAGTTAATAAATGTTCTCATACTTTGGTTGTAGGTATTCTTCTAGTGAAAATTATAGTTACTATGATGTGTTATAATCACCGTTTAGATTGCTGAATGCTGATCATGTTGTCTACTTGATTGGTTATAGTAAGGAGTTTCTTGGAGTTTGGTTGTACTCATGTACTTCAATGGTGAAAGCTTTGGGGATCCTTTTTGTCTTGTGTAATTGTAAAGTTTAAGGTGAGGTCTTCTCTTGTACTTGCAATCTCTCGAGGTGATGGAAAGTCTACCATTATATTGTTCTTCCGTATATGAAAGTCTAGGTTTTGGTTGAACCATGTGTTTGTTTATTTGTATTTGATGCCTTATATTATTCATTTTCCTTGTTAGTTGATGTCAAATACTTCCTAACATTCTTCATTAAGGGCATGTTCTGGGTGCTGTCAATCTGAACAGCCCCACCAATAACAGTCACTTGGTTTGCTGACGTTACATAAACATGATGATATAAATACTTCGCTTTGGTATGTCTATAAATTTGAATACATGAACAATGATGAGATGAAAATAGATGGCAATTGACGAGCTGTTTTTGATGTCAAATAGCCAAGTGTGTATGGAATTACACTAATTAAGATTGCTTTTGCAAAAAAAAAAAAAAAAAAAAGCCAGAGGAAATTGGGAGATGAAGTACAGCCTCGTGAATTGATCGACAGCGAGGTTCGTGAGACATTGGGAAAAACTCGTCGATATGAAGATGAGAAAAATCACCACGGCGGTGATTCTGGTTGCCATACTCACAGATTTCCTTTGACTTTTTTTTTGGCCAATGTGAAGTATTTATATTTACATAATTCCCTATATTTTGCCTCTACTTTTTAGGCCACTCCAGTTTGCTTTCAAGGTGATCCAGTCAATCATTTATAGCCATACGGTACATTAACACAATTGTTTTTTTTTTATTTGGAGAAAAGAAGAACACAAATGACTGATAGTTTTTTATTTCTCTATATGATATATTTGTAGTTGGTTATGAGTTATAATATTGTGTTAGTACTAGCTTACCTGTGGAAGAATATTTAAAATCTGGTTAAGGAGAATCCCATCTTACTTTTTCTGATTATTTTCCTTTCCTGTATTTTCAGGGCTGCTCACAGGTAGTCTTGCGACTATATTCAGTGTGTACGCCATCTTGGCTCACTTGTCTGGCATCTTCTCCTCATCTGAATCTGGTTACTTGTGAACTGTCTACTCTGTTTTCAAGTAATGCATTATGCCCCCACCACACAATTCAGATGCAGCATCATCTTCCATTAGACTTCATCAGCTTGCACACTTGACAAAAACAGTAATATATACCAATCTGCATCTTAACCATTAAATGTCTAGTGCTACACAAAGTAATGATGAGTAAATTTTATTGGCCCATGGTGATTAATTTAGGATAGTTATAATCCTATTCTTGTAATTCATTATCATTCTTCCACTATCATCATCATTAACATTCAGTGTCCACTAGCAGAGAGCGCTTAATGTAGAAATAACCTCTTATTTTATTGACAAGGATTCCAGAAGTTCAGATGATGGTTTCCTGCTTACTTCAGCTGCTCATTTTTCTGCATTGTTTGCTTTAGTCATTCATAATACATGCATCTGCCTAATATTCCTAAACACTGAACTGGAGTTTATTAAGGTCATCACACTGTTACAGAAGTACTGCAAATGAAGAATGTTAGGATATAACCCAGATATATACTTGGTGTAATATAGCATCAGACATACATGATATAACCTAGGTCAATTTGACTTGATCAGATAGTCCCAGATTAACTAACATGAGGCATATCAGCAAGAAAAAACATAACATACAATAGAATCTGGCAAGGGGAAAGAATATGATCTTGCTCTCAATCGCATATGACATGCAATAACATCATATATATTAACATGCCTGCCTAATTTTGATCAGTGGAATATTTACAGAACACTTTAAATTAAGGTGATGACAACTCGGCAACACCAAGAAAAGGAAAAACTCACTTTAATTTATTTTGCATGCAATTGTTTAATCCCCTTGTTTGCAACTTTAATTGGCAAGAACTTACAACCTGTTCAATTGCACTGGCACTAGGAAATGACTATGTTGCTAAGTTTTTCAACTTGATGTGAATTAGTTATCATCGATGGGAACTGTTTGTTAGTGATCCTTGATGATCTACTTTTGCCATTTTGTTGGTTTATTGTGATGATGAGAACATTAATCTGCTTTATGTATACCTTTGTATCCCAGTGATGGAACACATGACCTGAATTACTTGTATTAGATTATATCATGAATTAAGCCCAAAGTCTGTTATTTTCTCGCATTTCTAAATTTTTCCATCTGGATTCTCAGCATTCAATGGAGTTGATAGGATTCCTTGAGACCTGGCCTATTTCAAGAACTTATTTTGGTACTACAGCAGATAGTTTCTTATTAAATTTGTTGCCTGGATATGATGTTATTGGAGTCAGTACAAGTATGTTGACTAATAGATGTTGTCTTCTGTGAAATGGGTGTCAGAAACCGAAAGCTTGTTTCTTCAAGCTAATTCAGTGTGTTGTGGCCTGCTATTTACCCTTTTTATGTCAACAATTATGTGATAAGATTTAACTGATTGAGGAATATTGAACAGGGTCTAGTTAAAAGAGAGACAAGATTTGTGTAGAGACTGTTGGCAACTGAAATACTTGCAAAGATTGAGCAAGCTATTGCACCGTTGGGGTTCACTATAGAAAAGAACAACTACAAGGTCTGCTTTGTTTATTTTATGCTCAATTTTTTTCAATGAAACAACAAAATCCTAATACTGCACTACAATTCTGACCCAAAAACCTTTTGCTAAGCAGCACTTGTTTTCTTTGTGCAACACTTTGTTAGGAAATAATCCTTGCTTTCTTTCCTTCTTGTTCTCCCCTTTGCAATGGGTTTTTAGTAATCTTGTGCTTTTCTAATTATAACACTTTGTTACACTGTCGGATTATAATACCAAACTAAATTCTAAATGATTAGCCAAGATATTATTTGAAGTAAAATACATAATCACTTGGCTAATTCTGATATGACCCCAGGGGTGGTGAACCCGATGCAAGAGCCACGGATTCGGGCCAAGGCACGACCAGGTTGGCTAAAGGATTATGTGGGATAATCACGTGAGGAACTTTGGGCTGCGGGGAGGCAAGGTATGAGAAGACAAGAGAGAAGTACGGGACCTTGACTTTCCTTATTCATGTTTGGCTGCTTTGAAGGAGGCGCCGGGCTCTCAAGGAGGGGGGTAACGTTGGGCCTGCTGGGTATTTAGACTACTCAGTTTTGTGGTGTTTATAAGCAGGAGCACTTGTAATGTTCTGGTATGAATGGTATTTTGGGGCTCTTTAAGTCTGTTTCTTATCTTCCTACCCTCCTTTATTTCTAGAGCTTACGCTGGCTCGAATGGTGCTTATTTGATACAACCTGGTGGTCGTATCATCTGGTGCTTTCGTTGAGAGACCAGCCATGGCGGATCAGGATGTGCTCGCGGTCCTGAAGATAATCCAGGCGCAACTTCAAAGCCAGGCGGTGGATTTCCAGTCTTTCAAGCAGCATGTACAACAAGTAGAAGGACGCTTAGATGGTCTCCGTAACCAGTTCATGAGCGTGCCAGAACAGCTAGACCCCATGTTCGATCCGCCAACTCCAGCGCTGTCAAGCTCACCGTCAACGGGGGGGCCAGACTTTACGCCATTCTTGCGTGCGCTGAAGGTGGATATTCCGAAGTTCGATGGCAAGGACCCGACAACATGGTGTTTCCGAGTCGAGGAGTATTTCAATCTCCACAACACACCGGCAACTCTCCGGTTGCGCCTCGCCTTGTTTCTCATGGAGGGTCAAGCCTCCGACTGGTTCCAATGGATGAAGGCTAATCAACTCCTTACGTCGTGGCCAGCCTTCCTACTACACCTACAGAAACGGTTCGGACCCTCGAAATTCGAAGACCACCAAGGAAACCTCTCTAAACTAACTCAGTCCGACACGGTGACGGAATTCTAGTCCGAATTTGAAGCAATGATGAACAAGGTTTGTGGAATACCGGAACCCTTGTTGATCTCCTTCTTCGTTACAGGGTTGCGACCCGAGATAAGCAAAGAGATGAAGTTATCATGGCCGGCCACCCTCATGGAGGCCTTTGAGCTCGCCCGAGCGTATGAGGCACGTGCAGAGGAAACCAAGAACGACCTACGTTCGTGGGCTAAGTGGACACCACGTCAACCCACAATCAATCCCGTACCACTCAAGCATCAGCCACCCACACAAATTCCCGCCAAAACTCAGCCAACTCCCATTTTAGCTTTACCTCCAGGTACTCAAATCCCGAGCGCGCCACCAAATTCAAATCCTCAAACCTCACCACCCTAGCTACCCATCCGCCGCCTGTTTCCAAGCGAACTCACTGATCGACGAGCCAAAGGGCTCTGGTTCAATTGTGACCAAAAGTATGGTCCCGGCCACCGTTGCAGGAGCAAGTTCTTCCTACTCCTAGGGACAGACGATGACGAACCGGAGGGATCTAAGGAGGAAGAAGAACCACTTTCACCAGGGGATGAGCTGATCACCGGCGATATTTCCAGCTTGAACACCTTAGCTGGAGCCGGAAGCCCCCGATCGCTATGCTTGCGGGGAGAAATAGCGGGGCAGTGCTACTAGGTCCTCATTGATAGCGGAAGCACTCACAACTTCCTTAAACCTAGCATCACGGAGAGGTTGAGCCTTCCGATTCAACCAACTCCACCATTTCGAGTGTACGTGGGAAACGGCGATTACCTGGTATGCTCTCATTATTGCCCCCGAGTCATGTTGCATATGCAGGGCCACCAATTTCCAGTGGATCTTTACGTCCTCCCCATCGAAGGACCGGACCTAGTGTTGGGCATTCAATGGCTACAACAGCTAGGGAGGGTCACTCATGACTACTCTGAGCCATCCATGGAGTTTCAGTGGCATGATACACCGGTAACCCTTGTGGGTGATATACCCTAGCCACCTCGATTGATCTCTCTCCACCAATTGCAAGGCCTGATTTAAAGCACCGGGTACACGAGTCTGTTCGAACTACATCAACTGTCTCCACATTCCTTGCAACCACAGTCCGAACCAGAGGACCCAACTAACGTGCTTTTCCCAACCCACTTACCCCAATCGGTGATCCAAGTACTTCATAATTACAAGTCATTGTTTGGATCGCCTACCCAGCTTCCTCCTCACCGAGCCATCGACCATCAGATCCATCTTAATCCAAATGCGAAGCCAGTGAACATTTGACCCTACCGTTACCCCCACTTTCAAAAGAACGAGATGGAGTGGATGGTGCGCGAGATGTTAGAGCAAGGCATCATAAGACCCAGCAGGAGCCCGTTCTCGTCCCCAGTTTTACTCGTGAAGAAGAAGGACGGGAGCTACCGTTTTTGTGTGGACTATCGAGCTCTCAACGCCGTGCTATCAAGGACAAATTCCCGATTCCAACCATTGATGAATTACTGGATGAGCTCGGAGGCGCGATGGTGTTTAGCAAGCTAGATTTGCGAGCCGGCTACCATCAAATTCGGATGAAATCTAGAGATATATACAAGACGGCGTTTAGAACTCACGAAGGTCATTTTGAATTTCTGGTTATGCCGTTTGGTTTATCTAACGCTCCCTCTACCTTTCAGGCTGCCATGAACCAAGCGCTCGTTGAATATCTTCGACGTTTTGTCATCGTGTTCTTCGATGACATACTAGTTTACAACGCCACTATGGAGGACCACAACTTACATCTTGACCAAGTGTTGGCCTGCTTGCTCTCGCATGAATTCTTCATCAAGCTAACAAAGTGTTCATTCTTCCAAGAAACAATTGAATATTTGGGGCACCTCGTGTCGGCATCAGGGGTGCGAGCGGACCCTGAGAAAATACAAACCATGTTGCACTGGCCAACACCCACATCCCAGAAGCAACTACGGGGATTCCTCGGCCTTACAGGGTATTATCGGAGGTTCATACGCGACTACGCCACAATCGCTGCACCACTCACCGATATCTTGTGTAAAGATGGGTTTCGTTGGAAACAGGAGCTATTGCTGCCTTTTAGTCCCTCAAGAGGGCCATGGTGGCAGCGCCAGTCCTCAGGCTGCCTGATTTCAAGGAAACTTTCATTATCGAGGCTGATCCTTCGAATACAGGAATCAGGGCCGTACTCATGCAAACTGGGCATCCCATTGCGTACTTCAGCCGCAAGCTAACCCCCAGCATGTGTACCACTTCGACGTACCTCAAGGAGTTATATGCGATCTCCGAAGCCATTCAGAAGTAGCGCCAGTACCTTCTTGGCCACTTCTTCATCATTCGCACGGACCATCGTAGCATCAAAGAGCTGCTGCAACAGGTGATTCTAACACCTGAGCAACAGAGGTACATATAGAAACTACTTGGGTACCATTTCAGGATTGAATACAAGCCGGGACGTGCCAACCTCGCAGCTGACGCGCTATCCCGAATGCACGAGGAGCCCACGGGAGCTACTACCGAACCACAGTTCTAATGTTTGAAGCTAGCCAGTCAACCAATTCCCGAATTCGTAGAAACCCTCCACCGAGAGAATGTTGAGTTTGCGGACCTCCAGGCCTTACACCAACAGCTCACAGAAGGGAAACTGTCGAGTGTATACTCGTCACAGAATGGGATACTCCTATTCCGCAATCGGTATTACATTAGCCCCCGATCAGCTCTCCGCGAAACACTGCTACGAGAATTCCGTGACACCCCTCTGGCGGGGCATGCCGGAGTCAAACACACTATGGTTCGACTCGCGAATCATTTCTATTGGCCTTACATGCGGAGAGATGTGGAAAACTACGTGGCGGAGTGCATGACGTGCCAACAAATTAAGTTCTCAACGCAAGCACCCGCCAGCCTCCTCCAACCGCTGCCTATTCCCTCAGTGGTATGGGATGAGATGACAATGGATTTCATCACCGGATTGCCGCTGTCGTGGGGAAACACCGTCATTATGGTGGTCGTTGATCGCCTCTCAAAGTCTGCTCACTTCGCAGCGCTCCCCACTCAATTCACCGCCCACAAGGTAGCGGAGGTGTTTGCCACTACAGTGGTCAAGCACCATGGGTTCCCAAGCTCGATCATCTCTGACAGGGACCCAGTGTTCATAAGCAATTTCTGGAAGAGTCTGTTTAAATTCAGTGGAACGACTCTGCGGCATAGCACTGCGTATCATCCCCAAACCAACGGTCAATCAAAAGTAGTCAATAGAGGGTTGGAGCAGTACCTTCAAGCTTTCACCCATGACCAACCGGCCACATGGGTCGACTTGCTAACTTGGGCAGAGCTTTCTTACAATACCAGCTTCCATAGTAGCCTTAGAATGTCACTATACCAAGCTTTGTATGGTCGAACCCCTCCCACTATACCCGCCTATTCGAAGGGATCCACAACACTCCAAGCGCTCGAGGAACTCCTTACAGAGAGGGATGGAGTGTTACGGTCACTCAAAGATAATCTCCGCCGAGCCCAGTAAAGGATGGAACAGAAGGCCAATGCCCGGCGACGCGAGCTACAACTGACAGTCGAGGACAAGGTCCTGGTACGTTTGCAGCCTTATAGACAAAATACAGTGGCTTGTCACAAATCTCATAAGCTATCCACACGTTACTACGGACCGTTCACGGTGGTGGAGCGTATCGGGCCCGTTGCGTATCGTCTGAATTTGCCAGAGGCCAGTCGCATCCATCCAGTCTTCCACATCTCCTCCTTGAAGCCGTTCCGAGGAAATTCGATGGCGGAGGCCTTCCCCTTACCTCCCGAATTTTTACAAGGATACGCCACAACCCAAACCAATGCCCATCTGTACGACGCGTACCGTACTCAACCAAGGGCAACCGTAGCAAAAGGTGCTGGTGCAATGGCAGGACGCAACATTAGAAGATACCATGTGGGAGCCATTTGACAAATTTTGCAAACATTTTCCTAACTTCCACCTTGAGGACAAGGTGGTTCCTCACGACGGCGGGGGTGATATCACCCCAGGGTGGTGAACCCGATGCAAGAGCCACGGATTCAGGCCAAGGCATGACCAGGTTGGCTAAAGGATTATGTGGGATAATCACGTAAGGAACTTTGGGCTGCGGGGAGGCAAGGTATGAGAAGACAAGAGAGAAGTACGGGACCTTGATTTTCCTTATTCATGTTTGGCTACTTTGAAGGGAGCGTCGGGCTCTCAAGGGGGGGTAACGTTGGGCCTGCTGGGTATTTAGACTGCTTAGTACTTAGACTGCTTAGTTTTGTGGTGTTTATAAGCAGGAGCATTTGTAATGTTCTGGTATGAATGGTATTTTGGGGCTCTTTGAATCTACTTCTTATCTTCCTACCCTTCCTTGTTTCTGGAGCTTACGCCGGCTTGAATGGTGCTTATTTGATACAACCTGGTGGTCGTATCAAATTTACACTCCACAAGAAGTTATAGTATGCATTGAGGGCATGAAACAAGAGTTGACCCTAGCAGTTAGGACAAGTTCCATGCAGCCTGCTTCCTCTTCAAGTCTCAAAGATATATTTTATTACTAGCCTCATTCATAAGTCATTCGTCGATTATTTATTTATTTATTTATTTTAATAAGAAAAGCATAGAACTGTATTAACTATGCTTGTTTAATCGAGAGAAGTGTCCAAATGATGGCTACCTATGTTATTTTCAACAGTTTCAGTTATGTCTCTTTTTTAAGTATTTTTATAATTAGTTTTTTTGTTAATTTATTAACTTCTCATAAGTTTAATTATCTATTGTAGTCCTATTTTACTTGGCAACCGCATGATATCGGAGTAATATCCTCATCTTGCTTTGATCATTGACTGGAGAAAATTTTGAAAAAAATAGAAGCTGAGCCCACCTTTCTTGTCTTTACCATTCTTAAGCTTTGGATCCGGTTCATGTATTATTGAGCTGCAATAATTGAGATTAGAGCATGCTTTTAGAGGCTTGGTCTGAAATCAAATTCCTCGTCTTCAAAGCTATCTCTTTCTCCTTGAAAGAAACTCAAAACCTTGGTGCTTTTGGTGTCTAAAGAGGGCTGAAATTCAATGTTCTCTAGAAGTCCGGGATTGGAGGAAGGATCTCTTCACCGGAAATTCTTCGGAGAGATTAGAAGTAGGTGCCTTGCCCTTGTGTTGAATGCTTGGACCTTGTGAGATTGTTTTATTATTTTTGTGTCTTATTTTAGTAATGTCTGAACTCTTGTTGTTTGCTTTCAAATTTTGGTGTAGTTCTTGGAGAATTATGCATATTTGTATCCGTACTCACGTTGTGGCTCCTGCAAGTTTGCTTTGGTTTAGTTAAATTATTTATATTAATATTTGTAAGCATGTCTTTTTTAAACATCTGATTCTCTGAAGTTTGGGTTAGCCTTGCTAAGTGCAGCATGTTGATTCGTTGATTATAGGCAATTTAGTGTGAGCAAGCTTTTGATTTAAGTTGTCTGAACCTTGAATTTGTTTTCATAATTTTAATCATGCATGTGTTTTTTGATGGTGAACCTACAGCCTTGATTCCATTTTATTTTCTTTCGATTAAATATTTTAAAGTCTGGCATTTTCCTCTTAAATCATTCATGTTAGTTGTTACTTTCTTAATTATAATTTTGATGTTTAATTCTATTAATATGATTTGAATTAAAACATTGTTGCACTATTGGAGCAAAGACTCTTGATATTTTAATTTTTAGTTTTTTTATATATATTTTTTTAAAATAAGCCACATAATGAATATTATTCGAATGTTATTGCTTAGAAAAATGAAATGCCAAGCCCTTATGTATTACGGAGAGTATCACTTATGTAAACATTTTTCTATGGTAATAAATTTAATTTTAAATTTTTTTTCCCAGTTTATTAATTTGTATCACAACAAAACTATTATTTATAAAGTATTATGAAATGACTTATTATTATTGAATTTGAATTTACTTGAAATTAATAATTTAAATCTAAATTATATAATTTACATTTGATTCATTAATTCAAAGCATATGAGAGACCTCATCATAAATATATATATTTTTATTTTATCCTCATAACTAATTTAGGACTCAAAACACATCATTTGTTGTGATGCTTTTTACACATATAAAGATTTGAATTTTTCTTATTTCTTTGTTTTTGACTCTTTTCTCATTTTACACATGTAGGATGTGTTAAAGGTTTGAAACATTTTGTACATTTCTATACTAGCTATTTTTTTAAATATAATAATAATGATAATAAAATTAATGATAGTAACAATAACCTTCACCTAACGATAGCGACAAGAACATTTTTCATGTGCCATCAATAATTATATAACTCATTCAATGATTAGTGCATATTTAAAATAAAACTATACTAGCAACATTTTTCGTATATGAGTCGTCAAGTAATACCTCATGTGTGAGCACGAGGGTCGTATTCCTCAAGGAGTGACGAGAGGCTCATATTACTTCCTTTTCGTTTAATCAATAAACTGAATGTCTACGATATTTCTTAATTCTACTTCTACTAATTAATTAATACAATATAATTGAGGATTGTTAAGTGCAAATGGAAGGAGTCTGGGAGATCGTATGATTGCCTTAGTGATTACTTGTGAAATAGTGTTAAGGTGTTACGGTTCAATTTAGTATTGGACTAGATGAATTCAAGGGCCTACTAGATCTAAACACTAGAAACTTAAAATGGAATCTCTTCCATCCTAATCTCCTATGTTTGCCTTAAGTTCAATAACTTCACTAGAAGGATTAATCAAATCCTAATCCAGAAATCTAATCAAACCCTAATCTAAAGATCTAGCAATACCTAACCTTTTAGCGCATGCTTAGATCTAACAGAGCATGGGTCTTCTAATGAGTGGACATATCTTCCCCATCCACATCGGCAAAATATCATTAAGGAAAGATGCAATGACTCACAAAGGGCTAGAAAGAATAATGAATTGCCAATAAAGAATCACAAATAACAATCAAGATGAATATATATGAAATTTCCTTAGAATTGGGATCCTCTAATAGATATACAAGTATTGATCAATGAATAGCAATAATCCAAAGGAAATAAATCAAAAGAATTCTTAGACTAACTCCCTCCAATATGGTCTCCGATGGTTGAGGTTGAGTAAATCCCAAGATCATCAAGAGAACGCTGGATCTCTTCACTCGCACTCCACTATTGATGCACGTTGAGTCTTCCTTGGAAAACTCACCGCATTCCGCTAAAATCTTGATGGAAATCATCTCCAACTTCAAGTGTCTCCAGAAATCTGGCCACTTTCCCCAAATAAGTTAAAAAAAATCCCCCTTTGGAGTTTTAAAACCTAGGGTTTTTATAATATCGAGTCTACCATGGCCTCACCACGCCCGTTGTGAAGGCTATGGTGAGTAAGTTATGTTACTTGAGCTACAAGTTGCGTCCTAGCACGATCTATTTGGGCATTGTATGGATTAGTCATGGCCGTTGTAGAGGTTGTGGTTGTTTTGGTGCTCGTGGTGAACAAAAAAAAATGAAATTATGTACTAGTTTGATGCTAAACATATAAAATCTCATGCTAAATGAGTGTAAATGATATGTAAAATATACACTTTCAAGCCCTTATCATAAATCTCACAAGAACTACAAGTACTAGTGCTAATTATTTGTTTATTATCTAGCCAATTGATAGCAAAGGATATAAAACAAAAGGAAGATTATATCAAGAACTATGAGGATAGTGGATACTGTTGGGAAGACAATCAATGATAACAAAAAAAAATAAAAAAAAATCTAGACATGAAATGCCTCTAGGATTTTCTATGAAACTCTAGACACGGATTTTCGACTAACATTAAATAAATTGGACCGCAGTTGTACTTCCTTAAATATGCTAACTCCTTTTTTTAAGACAATAAGTAACTAATCTTATAAAAAACTAGATTAAAATTTCTTCTTAATTTATACTCCCTATAATTGCATTAACACTCTGTAAATTCTAAAAAGAGGATTAAACCTGCGTACTTCCTTATTTATGATAGTCTGTTTTTTCAAGACTACTAGCAACTAATCCTATACAAAGCTAAATTGAGAACTCTCTCCAACCTAGCTAGGATCCTATGCTTGCATGGACACTCAACAAAATCCGAAGGTAAGACTAATTGTAATACCCTGAACCTCTGGATACATATTGGAAAATTTATATTCAGGGTATTACCGTAGTGACAGTAAGATTTTTCTACAGAGCATTTTTGTTGAGAAACCCAAGTGGAAAGAACAAGGGCTGAAAGGTAAGTTTGTAGGGACCTTTTGGAAATATTATTTCATGATTCAGGACCATTGGTGAAGTTTTAGGAACCTTTTTGTAAGAAATTGTATTTTCAGGGACTAATAATGAATTTTGGCAGAAAACATAAGTTGAGAGAAAAATTTGGATTGGGATGGTCTTCTCCACCTTCTTCATAAAATGCTACAGTATTCTAGAGAAAAAAAAAAGAAATGGAAGAGAAAATAAAGGTTTTAAAGAGAGGAACTTGGAGATCGTCGGAGGGAGCACGCTGAAGGGATGGTATGGCTTGGTAAGAATCTTTCATGGTGTATTTTTCATTGATGGGTGTATGTGTGTATGTATGTATGTATATATGGTTATTTTGATGAAAAAGATGATGGATTTTAGTAGAAAAACATGGTTAATGGTTGTAGATGTTGAATGCTTCAATTTTCCTTTGAAATACTTGTATTTTGGAAGTGGATCTTGTTTGGAATGATGAAGAAATTTTCGGGTTTACTGTAGATCAATGGTTTATTTTGGATTAATTAAGTTGATGATGATGATTAAGATATTAATGATGATGGTTGGAATGAAACTGGTTGAGTTTAACCAAGTTGATTTGGTTGGATCAAATCAAGTGGGAATTGGTTGAGTTTAATTGATTTGGTTTAGTTAGGTTTGGATGAGAATTGAAGTTGGTTGGGTTCAATTGAATTGATTTGGTGTAGGTTTGATCAAATCAAGTTGAGTTGGGTAGAATTTGAGTTAAGTGGTTGAAATTGATTTGGGCTGGTTTAGATGTTGGGCTAAGGACTTTGGGCCGAACCAATTCAAGGAGAATTGGGTTCAGTTTAACCAAGCTGGTTCAAGACATTTGTATAAGAATTGAACTTTGGTTCAGTGAAATTGAGATTGGTTCAGGAGGGTTTGGCCCAAATTGAATGGGTTTAAGTGCAATTGGAGACCAGTTTGATTATGCAAGGTCGGGTTTTAATCGATTGGAGTGAGTGAACCCAATTAAAGAGTCAGTTATTCGTTTATTGTATTTTCTTTTGGGTTGAGATATATTTTTAGGTTGTCATATTTATTTATTTTATCCCGTTATTTTGTTAGGTGGGGTTCAAGCTTGAGAGAGAGTTTCAGGTCTAGCAAGAAACCCAAAGGGAGACTAGGTGAGTTGATAGTGGCTATTATTTTAAATAATTGGTTAATTATTATTATTATTTTGAAGTAATTATTTAATAGCTAGTAATTTGGAAATAATTGTTTAATTATTTCATTTTATTATGCTTAATTATGTATAATGGTAAAGGATACTTATATTGATGCATGATTATTGTATTGATACATCTAGTTTCATATAATTATACGTATTTTCAAACAGTGGAAATACATGTGCATATGATTTAATTATTCATTTCAGGTATTTATTTTAATGGCTATGAGTACCATGATTTTGAGATGATATGTGAAACCATGTATGTGAATTTAAATGTTTTACCGGCAATGTTTGTGGAATTGGTTTTCATTCCTGATATAGGAATGGTATCATGGATTTGGACTTTACTGGTGTTATACATGTACTGTACTATAGAGCTTGTACAGATTTTATGGTGGTATCCTACTGCAGTAGGTGGTCTCCACGGCCAGCCTTTTGAGGTGGCGTGCTAGACTGATTATTATCTATGAGGGCTAGGTTCAGGTGGGAGTGTATAGCCCTAACTGGATATTCATCGGGTAGCCGGAGTCACCAACCGGTGAACCGATAGGTCAACATCAAGGACATGAGTACATTGACGGCTCTGAACCTAGCCGCGGCCACGGCAAAGGTTAGAGAGGTTTCTAGACCATTTCATTCTGGGTGCGTGTTGTGGGTTGAGTATGTTTTTGAGATGTTGTTTTGGATTGTGATGAGGAAGTGAAACCCAGCTGTCGCTCTTTGGAGGACAGTCTCTTACAAAAATTTTATATTTTCTTAGAAATTGACTTGATGATGATTTATGATGAATTTATGCTTTAAAAGCTCTTTAAAGTTGTGTTCTGCCAAAATTTTAGTATTTTGGAGAGTTGGGAAATTATTTAAGAAAATTGATCTTTATATATTTTACATACGTTATATTTAATTATTTGAAATTATTGAGCCACTATTGACCAACTGAAATGTGTTACAGTTGCAGGAGCAGAACTTTACTAGATTGCCTGTGCAAGTATAGAGCCAGTTAAGGTTGAGTCCAGGATTACAGTAGGACCCTTTCTTTCTATTGTTGGTGTCGTGATTTGTAGCAGCTATACCTGCATGTTGGAGTGATTGTGTTATTGTATTCATGTATTTGAACCTTTAGTTGTTTAAAGGTTGTTAATCGTGTTTGTAAGTTTGATTTGGTTTTTCAGGGGTGTCAGTTTTCTAGTTAAAAGAAATTTTAACTGATGGGTGCCACATTTACCTCGGTAGAAGGGGTGGGTGCAATGTGACACTAATCCTAATCAGAAGTATTATGGGAATTAAATCCTTACCTCTCACTATCTCTTGAATTGCAATAGATTTATACATGTACATAAGGATTTCTCAGTCTCTCACACATGTATCAAACATTGAATCAAGCTCTTGCTATGATAGAAATCATGGAATTCAGTAGCATGCAATTGAATCCTAATATATATATATATCAAAACTCAATACATAATTGATATTCAAAGTCAAAATACAAATCAAATTCAAGGATTCATCAATGTCAGAATACCTTAGGATGTTGAGTTCCTGATCCTAAGAATGTTCACAATTCAAATCAAGATAAACAAAACAAAAATAAAAAAAATGAAAATTCTATTGAACTCCTTGCTTATCTTTAATGATGGAACCTTTTCAAAGGAGATTTGATTCATCCTTTAATCCTGGTGCTATGTTGTTGATGTTTCCTCCAAATAGCAACCAAAAGATCTCTCATCTGTGTGATGTCTTCAACCTTTAGAAGAATCATAAAAGTTCGGTCAAAAAACCCTTCTCAAACCCTCCTTTAAAATGCTTTGCCAAATGTTTGCAAAATAGGGCCTAAACATAGTGTTAACATGGAGGCATGTTGTAGGACTTGTTCTTACACTTGAAGCAAAATCTTTAATAATTCTCAGAGGAAACATATCCTAGATGTTACTAAACACAACCTCAACACAGGCATGTACTTCTACCCATGTTGTTCTCTTGAATTGTTACAGTAACTTCTACAGCACCCAGCTACATTACCATGATGTTTTACATGGTTGTATAATGTATTGACGTTCATGTAGCCTACTAAAGTGCCAGTACTAGGTTGATTTTGACTCAAGTTCAATTTTTTTTGCTTCAAATATATATTTTGGGGCCTAAATATTAAAAAGAAACAAATTAATTACAAAAAAACACTCGAAACCCTCAAAAGGACAAGCGAAGTACATTGATTTGAGGTATAAAAACATATATATTCAAGCACTTATTATTTATTATAGATAATTAAAACATACAATAATGGGAGTATTTTTACTACTTCTTCTCCTTCTTATCTATTATTATTATTATTATTATTATTATTATTATTATTATTATTATTATTATTATTATTATTATCGTTTTTGTTGTTGTTGTTATTAAAATAGATATATAATTTGCTAAAAAAGTCTTAAGGAACAATTTTTAATTTTTTTATTAAATAAAGTCTTTTAATTTCACTTTTAGTTTGCACAAATATTTATGATACCTTTCAAAACCGATTATAATCATTTAAAAAACTTTTTGTTTTGCTTGAAAAGTAATGCCAAAAAAATTGTATAAAAACTTCTAAAATTATAAAATTCAGCGAAAAAATTAGTCTAGTCAAGTTATTACTATTTCATGTGACACTTATTTTTGTAGAGACATAACATCTCATAATGCTTGACAAGTAGAACCACATTCTCTCAACCAAAGGCAAAGGAACAAAAGGGGCAGGTGGGCGACCACCCCCTTGTCGGCGGCGAGGTTAGTGGACCCCGTGGCCTTAGACGCCCTCTGCCCCCCATCCCCGACTAGGCCGTCCCCTCCCCTCGGTGGCCGGGGTCCCTCCTTAGCTTCTCCAACAATGTGGATCAGTGGCTCCCTTTTCATCTCAGGCCATTTGTGTCCCCCTCCCCCTCCATCTCCTCGGTCTTTATGACTATTCATGACTCAATTACCGGTGTCGGAAACGAAAATACTAAAAGATGCTTTGGGATTAGGAAAGGGGACAACTGAAAAGCAAGGTCTAATCAAGTTTAAAGTAACCAATGAATATTTGAAATGTGTTGCATGATGAAGACATTGAAGAGAAATCTTCGTTGCATACTTGCGTATCACGTGAATATATATATATATATATATATATATATAGTCTATCATATTAACATACTTTACGCTCTTCTCATCCATTTCAAAGGTTGAGAACTTGAAGTCTTGAATTATTCTTGATAAATAGGCTAAATAGCACTTGCAAATTGCAAGTTGCAATCTCCCATTTATTTTCTCTCTTTGTGATCTCTTCGTCGGGCGATCAAGCGGTGATGCTTTGTTTTTTTTTTTTTTTAACTTTTTGTTCGTTTACTTATTTTTTTTGTCTTTTGTGAAATAGTTTTTAGGAAATTTGTTGAAATGTTTGTAAATTGAGATTCATTAATGTGGCATAATCTATGTGGATTGATATTATTGATTATTTGATTTAGAGATGTGGCATGTAAATTGATATCATTAATTTAATTTAGAGATTTGAGTAGTATTAAAATCAAAATTTGTGATTCACTAATAACTAAAAAAATTTATCTTTAAAAAATATAAGTTATCAATTTTAAATAAAACTTCATTTATAATTAGTAAAATCTTAAATTAAAAAAATAATACAAATTAAAAATTTAAAATTATGAAAATAAATTCAAAAAAATTATTTAAAACATAGTCACTAATTTAAATAACATATGATGTTATGTTCACTCAACATAATCATCGAATTCATACAAGCTGAAAATATAATCATCAATTCATAATAATAATTCAAACTTATAATGTATGCGCACTTATCATAATTCTTCTTGATAAAATGTAATTATTTTTTTCCTTATTGAATTTTAACTTACCTCACTTATCATAATCCTATTAAATAAGATTTTTTTAATTTAAAATATTATTTACATTTATATAACTAGTATGAGTTATAACTATACATGTGGATAAAAATATTTATGTTAAGATAATGATAAATTGTAATTATGCCTTTATTTTATTTATTGAATTCTAACTTATTGTTCTCCCTCTTGATAATATCTTTCATACCTAAAGAATTAAAGTTTAATAGCATAATTATTTGAAATCAATGTTATAAGCTAACTAGTTGAAGTATTTGTATTACATATATTTGATTGGACAATTTATTAATTTATGATTTAGTTCAACTCATTTATATATGTAATTTGATCAACTTCATAGATACAGAGAGGTTTTTTAAATCTATACCAAAAAATATTGAAGCAACGAATTCAAAATTTGATGTAAGTGCTGTTGCACAAATGAAAAGTCGTGTTGAGCTTAATTCGAGTGATATTATTGCCGACCCAGGGCTTCGAAAACCAATTAAGGAATATGACACAGGAATAAGAGTTCAAGCAAGGCACTACTACATAAATGCTTATTTGCAATGGTCATGAACCACTACGAAAGGCTTTACAACAAATGCATAAGATCTATTACACCGGTTTGGCAGCCGTTGCATCTGCTCCCATTGCAATAGGTTATTGCAGTAGTTCTAAACATTCTATTGTAGGGGTTTTACACCATTGCCTAAATAGTTCCAATTGGCATTAGTTTTTGTAGCAGTTTTTAATTTTGCAGCGGTTGCTTCATATACTACAGTGATTTATTTTACAATGGTTATTTTATATAAGCAGTGGTTTCATAATACTTAGCGCAACGGTTTGTAGTATCTATTTCAACGGTATAGTAATTCCTAATGTAGTGGTTTCGTAATATCTATTGCAGTAATTTTATAATACATTCTTCAGCGATTTGGTGATATATGTTGTCAATACAACTAATGATTTAAAAATTGGACCAGACCAGCCGGTTCAACCGGTTCAACCAGTGAACTGGTGAATCGGTTGGACCGGACCGGATTGTCTATTAATTTAAATTATTTAAATAATTTATTTATTTTACAATTAAATATTTAGTAATTCCGGTTCAAATTCCAAAAATTCAAAAAATTCAAAAGTAAAAAAGCAACATGCTTCATGCTGCCAGCTGCCATGAATCCAAGCCTTTATTATGATTAACCTGCCATCTTACACTAATTAATAAATTAAATTATAGTTTAAGTGTTAATTACTTAATTTGTTAAAGACTTAAACTTTTAAAGCAAAGAAAACTAAAAGAATGTGCCCTAATTGTTCTTCTTCTCCAGCCGAACCATCTCGATCAACAGTGACTACCGAGATCTCTCCTCCGTGAAGCCGACGGCCAACCTTCTCTTCCTCTCCGCCGTGAAGCCGATAGTAGACCACCTTCATCTTCAGCCGACCTAGGTTTTTGAATGGTTTTTAATTTAATTTATAAACCTCTGCTAGCTTCATGCCTTTTCACTTCTCTCATGGATCTTGTGCTATATAAACCTCTTCAGCTTTGATTGTGTGGTTTGATGCTTTATAAATCTCTTTAGCTTCATGCTATATATATATATTCAACTTCATACTATATATATATAGTCTCGTGCTATATAAACCTCTTCAGCTTTGATTGAGTAGTTTGATTGTTTTGATGCATTGTAAACCTCTTCAGCTTCATGCTTTATATACACACACACACACACACACCAGAGAAGTGAAGATTCATTATATATATATATATATATATATATATATATATATATATATATATATATATATATATATATATATATATATTTATATATATATATATATATATATTTATTTATTTATTTATTTATTTGAAAAATATTAAATCCGGTTGAACCGGCCGGTTCAACCGGTTGTCTAACCAAGTCGATAACCGGTCCGGTTATTAAAACATTGAATACAACAAAAGAACACTATTTATGACACATTTTTGCGACACAAAAATTCAAAAATATGTCACAGATTACAATCTGCAACATAATTTGCGACACAATAAAATGTGTCACGTTTCAGATGTCGTAAATTTTTGCGACACAAAACAAAAACGTTACAAATGTTATTGCAAGTCATGGGTCTTCTGAAACAATATTTGCAATTCAATTTGCAATGATAAACTCGGCCACTGTCGGGTAAGTGGTCCCCTAGAATGGTGGTGGCGAGTGTCATCCAAAGTTTGTCAGTAGGTCCCGACGGCCTCCAAAAGTATGCTGATGTTGCTAATTACGCATCATTAACATCATTTCCCTCATGATGCATGTCAGAGTAGCAGGATCTGATTGTTCTCCCTATTGCCCTTCATTATCTAACTGGTTAAAAGCCTCCTGCTCCCAGTCCATGGGCTTTTGAGGTGGGCTTGCAGGCCTTCTGCAAGATCACACTCTACCCCTTGGAATAATTTCTGCAGATTAGAAGATAGATAGAACTTTAGAACAAGTTACACTACCCAGCGCAAGTCTCAGAAAAAACTTTTGAAGATTGACAGAATTTTAAATCAAAAGGGTGACATCTGACTGTAGTTATGATACCACTTTAATTTGTCACACCCCAGCCCCAAAGACAGGCACACTGATAGATCGATTGCATCTAACAAGACTGGGCCCACTGGGTGTGTAGACCCCACTCCCTGATTAGATCCCCATCGTTCGATATAGCCTTGATTAGATCCCCACCATTAGATATACGTTAAAAATATATATATATAAATTTTAGATATCATTAGTTATCCGTATTATTTGATTTAATTTTTTTATTTTATTTTTTTTAAAAAAAGCCACGATCTCCACCACAACTAAGTTGGGAGTTCACGTATTTTGGAAAATTGGGAGAGAACGCGTCTCCCTTTCTCTTTGATGGATTGTCTCATAAAGATGACGACAAGATCCAGAATATCAAGCATGATTACAGGTAGGATCTTAGAGCTTTGTGCATAGTTTTAATGATTATTATTGATGTTTGTTGGCTTTAGTTTTCTTTCTTTCTGAAACCCTAAGATTTGTTCCTATTTGTGATTCATCTTTAAACCTTAGATTTAACCCTTGAGTTATAGGATTTGTTCCCAATTTGTATTTGAAGAAATTTTGTTTCTGTTTTGCACTTAAATATCCTCTTAGGATCTTTGACCATGATGTTTTTATGGATTTAACCACGGCTCAAGGATGATGTCTTTCTTGATATATTTGATGTAATGAGATGTATGGTTGTTTGAGGAAAAATCTTTCACCATGAGAAAAGAATTGTTAGCTGATTTAATTTGATAGGTTTCAAATTTTTATTTGTGATAATAGTAGAAATCTCTCTCAATTTTAGAGGTGTTAGACGCAGAATTTGAAGCACTGTAAGATAAGAGAATTGTATATTTTTGTGTTATTTAGGTATCTGCAGAATTTCAGATTTTATATACCTATATTGTATTAGATATGATTTTATTAGTAAAATATCCCGGATGGGGTGTCTGTGCAGAACATCAAGATTGATGGGTATTTTTCCTGGTCATAGAGATTGATTTGGGTAAGGTAAAAAATAGGAAAGTTGTTTATTTTTGAGTTATCTAGTTGTAAGAAAAATCTCATTGATTTTGGAATTGTAAGTTAAAAGATATGTATGTTTGAAAAGGACATGTCAGAATTATAATTCTGCAGAAATAGTTGAAGGTTCAATTGAATGTTATTATTTGAGTAGTTCTCTAAATAACATGAATTTCGGATATGTCATTGTCTTAGGTGTCTAAATTTCTCAGAATCTTGAAATTTATGATTTGGAAATGTATAGGTAAAGTTGTGAGGGATTTAGTACTCAACAGTCATTAGGAAATTGTTCATATGTCCTTAGAATGGATAATTGCTATTGTACCCTTGCAAGATCCATATTTGGGGAGAGTATAGTGCTAGCTTGATCTTTTGCATTTGTACCCTTCTAAAAACTTTCTTGCAAACCCATGATTATTGTAAAATTTTTTTTATTGGTGAAACTAATAGGTTACTTCCCAATATAGGGCATTCTCAGAAACTTGATTCAGTGTGAGATTTGGAGTTTTTTTTGTGTTATTCAGGTAAGTAACACCACATATAAATGTATAACTATATATATATAATTTCTAGTTATCAATAATTTTGAATTTATTTAAATTCTTTTAAAGCTTGCTTATATAATATTAAAACTTTTGTTGGGCTTTGATTCAGTTTCTGTTATTATATACTTATTAAAATTTTTGAATTACTTTTCTTTCCCTGAAACAGTAATTCCATCATTTTAGTCATGTATGTTATTCGTTGAACTATTATGTCTGTAAATTGTTTTTGAACATAACTGGATTATTTTTACTGTAAACAAACGGGATCATGGTTATGCTTGTATGTTTGCTCGATAAATTATTCTACAAATTCTGTTCTGCCCTGACCTGTCTGAAATTTTGAAATTATGAAATTATGTTTTGTTTTTAGAGAACAAAGCTATTTTAATACAAATATGTTTAGTCTCCATTTAGCTAGGCAATAACCCTGTCATTGGGGGTAATCACTAACCATGTCGACATGAAACTCTGACTCTGTTAAGAAACTATAGTTTCACACTGTTCCGTCAGTGAAGAATAATGGCTTCTGATATTCTGGCTCGGGCCACCGAGGGTAAACAAATGATTCTGTTATTTTTTGTTTTGGCCATAGCGATTTGGAGACATATATTTCTGTTTGCTATTAAATTGTATTTTGTTGAATCACTTTGATTTCATGAACTATAATTTTGATAAATATTTATAATATTTGATATGATTGGTTTGATTCTGTATTTTTGAAAATTTCTTATGATCCTAGTTATTTTTAGTGGGTTGCTTACTGGGTTGTCAAGCTCATAATCTTCTTGTTGAATTTTTTTCAGATCTGGAGTAATAGTACAACGGACATCTTAGTGAGCTAGCGAGAGATAGGTTCTGAGGCCTTGCATGCCTATTGTGTTATGCACTATGGGTGTGCGCCCGTTTGTCAACGCACCGAGTTCGACGAGCTGGGTTCGGGGCGTGACAGGGTGCTAGGCCTCAGATCTCGGATCCAGTCAGAATCAACCCCAACAAGCAGAAAAGAAACAACAATACAAATAAAAATAACAGTAAACAGATATAACTCGAACACGAGCTTAAATAGCCTTATAGAAAAACAATGTGCCACTCATATAAATTGCGAACCAAATTACAGACAGAATACAAGTCTTGCTCACACATAACAAAACACTACAAGAATTACAACCTCAAAGTTTAGTATTTTAAGAAGACACATCCAAAAATAAAAAAAATATGACTCCCAAAATACACCCACGATCCTAGGCTTAATCTTCTCTTGTGAAAAGAAAATCACAGAATACATGAGCCACAAAGGCCCAGTAGGATCGCAAAAATAACAAAAATTACAGATAATTAAAGAAATAATAATAAACCAGACAAAAATACAGAAAATGCTCAGAATACAGAAATAATCAGAAATATAGAAAATACACAGAAACCAGACATGCACATCTCCTAACTAATAACAGAATCAACAGCTTGAGGCTGGATCTTCGACTATGAAGTCGAAACAGAACAAATAGAATATCAATAGCGGAAACCAGATTTTCGACCGCAGTCAGAACCGACACGCATTTCCGGTAGCGATACTACAGACAACATGTGCACATGGCTAGGACTTACTCCTAACTGGGCAATTTATCAAGAATGAAGATGTACTAAAAACCACATAAATACAGAGTACGAACATAAAATATACCAAATAAATCACTTCACAAAAATAATTAATTTAAATAATTAAATAAATAACAAATATAAAATAATAAACACAATACCAACATAAATAATGCAAGAACAAAATAAATAAATAAATAAATTACTAAATAATTAATTAATTAACCACACACCAGAAATACAAAAATATACTGGTGTAAGAGCCAACCTGGTTCCGAGCTACGAAGTTGGGTTCAACAAATCCCACGAATTAAAGCTCACTACAGGATCTACCCAAAAAAAACTATACTTAGAAATAATCTTTGGGTTGAGCCTAAACTTACAACTAAAGCCCCAGAGGATAAAATAACACTCACTTAAACCACAATCTTAGGTTAAAAACACTAAATAGTATAAAATGAAAGGAACAAACATTTGTTTTTTAAAACCCTGCCTTTCCAAAATGGATTTAGTCAAGCATTCAACCTAATCACAAAAGGATAATCCCAATTCAAGCTTTCAAAGCCAATTAAAGCATCATAACAACCATACACAATTAAATAGGCAATCAATATTAAAGCAATACAAATTTATATATAACTTTTTTAATTATTGCCATTCAAAATTACCACCACGTACAGTCAATTATTGCCCACCAAACACAGGCAATTATTGCTCTTAGACTAATCTATGATCTGTCCATGAGAAAAAATTAGATTCATCACATGTCACATAGATACTTGGATAATCTTTATTAACAGTAGCATATAATAATAGAATAAAACATAACCACAAAGGCCCAAACCTACTACCACAACACTATAAATACCCCCTCAAGTCTCTTGCGCTAGAACCATCCTATGCAATTGCCTTCTTTTTGTTTGAGAGAGTGGGTATAATTAAATATAAGAGAGAAGAGAAGATGTTGAACATAGTGAGTTCCCTAATTCCAGGGAAGAAAAAAGGAGTGGAAGTGAAAGGGGCAGTGGTGCTAATGCAAAAGAATGTGTTGGATTTCAATGACTTCACTTCCACTGTCATAGATGCTGCCTCTGAGTTGTTGTTAGGTCAAGGAGTCTCTCTTCAACTTGTTAGCGCCACCGTCGGCGATCCTAGTGAGCTCCTCTTCTCTCTCACTCACATGGTCCTTTTTCTTTTTTTTCCCCTTAAATAATATATGCATTTAATAAAATAGATAAATAATAAAAATATATAACACTGATGTTGACCCTACGACTTATACAAACATCTGAAGTTATATAATAATTTTTATTTAAAAAAATTGAAATTAATTCTTTTGTATTTTAGATCAAATATATGTTTAAAATTTATATTGATACACATCTTGGAGAAATGTTTAATTATTTATCTAGAAATTATCTGTGATATCTAATAATAACTTTGTTACTCAAACTTGTAATCCATAATTAATACTGTCTGTATCAATGAAGGTTTCGAATGGATTTGTGGGCCTTACAAATATTTTTGAAACAGAGTTGGTAAATTGATAATTTATTATTTATATTATTTTGCACACACTCATATATATATGGTTGGATCTTGCTTTAAATGAGTCACAGAAACAACCCAAAAAAAAAAAAAAAAGGTAGGACCAGATACAATGTTCCACCAAATTCCCACTGTGTTTCGCACCTGCTACTTTTTTTTTCATAATTATTAGGTCAAAATATCAAAATAGTCCCTCTATTTTGTGTTTTCCGTCTTTTTAGTCCTTCTAATATAAAATCCACCTTTTTTATCCTCGTATTTGCATATTTCTATCCTTTTAGTCCCTCCAATGAAGGATCAGCCCTTTTGATTCTTTCAGCTAATAAATTAGAGGGACCAAAAAAGATGAAAATATGTAAATACGAGGACCAAAAGGACGGATTTTATAGTTTAAGGACGAAAATGTGCAATTACAAAGACAAAAAAAACGGATTTTATATTAGAGGGATTAAAAAGACGGAAATCGCAAAATAGAGAAACCATTTAGATATAAATATTAAAATTTGTACGCACAAATTGGTGGTAAATGTTGATGTTCTCAAAACAGATGTATTTTATATTATTATTATTATTATTTTGTAGACAATGGAAACAGGGGATTAATTGGAGAACCAGCTAATCTTCAACCAATTATCAGTGTTTTACCATCTATTGCTGCCGGAGAGAGCAACTTTAGTGTTACATTTAAATGGGATGAAGATTATGGTATTCCCGGCGCTTTTATCATCAGGAACAATCACACATCACAGTTCTTTCTCAAGTCAGTCACTATTAATAATTTTCTCGACAAAGGCCGTATTCATTTTGATTGCAACTCTTGGGTCTATCCTACTGATAAATACAAATATGATCGTATCTTTTTCACAAATGATGTAAGTCATTTTTCATATATTATCTCTAATATTACCATGTTAGAACTAATGATTAATTAGTTATTATACATACAAATATTTTTGTAGACGTACTTGCCAGAAAAGATACCAGCACCTTTGAAGCCATATAGAGATGAGGAGCTCTTGCACTTGAGAGGGGATGATGTCACTAGAAAATTTGAGGAATGGGATCGTATTTACAACTATGCATACTACAATGATCTTGGAAACCCTGATCTTAGCTCTAAATTTGCCCGGCCTGTTCTTGGAGGGTCAGAAGAGTTACCTTATCCTCGTAGAGGAAAAACAGGCCGGGAACCTACAAAAACTGGTAAATTTAATCAATTATATAAATTTTCATTTAAAGGTCATGTCTCACTAATTGTTTTAACATGATATTATTAGATCCGAACTCGGAAAGTACAGTACCATTGATCATGAGTTTTGACATTTATATTCCAAGAGATGAGAGGTTTGGACATCTCAAAATGTCTGATTTCCTTGCATATGGAATCAAGGCCTTGGTGAAGTCTGTGTTTCCAGTACTTAACTCCATCTTTGATGAGACCCCAAATGAGTTTGACTCTTTTCAAGATGTGTTGAACTTGTATGAAGGTGGATTGAAGCTTCCTCAGATTGATTTGATAAACCAACTTAAAGAACAAATTCCTTTTGAGTTGATCAAGGAAATCATCACCATCGATGGAGATGCAGTTCTAAAGTTCCCTGTGCCACAAATCATTCGAGGTATTTAAATATTTTTATAACGTATATCATTGAATATTAAATGTATAATTAGCTTTAGTGAAAACTAATGAGTTTTGTTTTTCCTTAATTTGTCATGTATTGTTATATTATTACACAGAGGACAAGTGGGCATGGAGGACTGATGAGGAGTTCTGCAGAGAAATGTTGGCAGGAGTGAACCCAATCATCATCCAACTTATCAAGGCAAATCATTCTTAACCTTTCAAATATATTAAACCTTATCATCATCTATTAAAATTTCTGTGTCTCTTGATCATTTAATGACCTATTTGGGTAACATTTGAAGGAATTTCCTCCAACTAGCAAGCTTGATCCTGACATATATGGAGACCAAACCAGCAAAATAACGGCTTCTCACATTGAAAACAATCTGAATGGTCTTTCTGTTGATGAGGTATAAATGAAATACACACACACACATATATATACAAAATATTTATACACTGATACACACATATTACTTCAACTGATTCCTGTTTAATTTCACATCTTATTTAGATAACAAGATTATTATTTATCAAACCAACTCAATTAACAGGCACTAAACAACAAGAAACTCTTCATCTTGGATCACCATGACACGATAATGCCCTATCTCAACAAAATCAATTCAATTGAGGGAACTAAGATATATGCAACAAGAACTCTTCTCTTCTTGCAAGATGATGGCACTCTGACAGCATTAGCAATTGAGCTAAGCCTGCCAGAATCTCCCAGCAAAGTCTACACTCCTGCTCAAAATGGCATAGAAGGAGCTATTTGGCAACTAGCTAAAGCTTATGCTACAGTGAATGACTCTGGTCTTCATGAGCTCATCAGCCATTGGTACCTATGTTTTGCATTGATTGTTTGTATTAAATAATTTTTATCAACTGTTACACTACTAACAATTTTATTTAAATTTTTTTTAGGTTGAATACTCATGCAGTTATGGAACCATTTGTTATTGCAACAAATCGACAACTTAGTGTGGTTCATCCGATTTACAAGCTTTTATATCCTCATTATCGTGACACAATGAACATCAACGCTTTGGCAAGACAAGCACTTATTAATGCTGGTGGTATTCTTGAGTCCATTGTTTTTCCTGGAAAATATGCAATGGAGATGTCTGCTGTGATTTATAAAAGTTGGAATTTCATGGAACAGGCTCTTCCTGCTGATCTCATTAAAAGGTACATGCATTTATTTCTTGATTTTTAAAAACATTTGAAATAGATTTTTTATTATAGTTTAAAAATTTAGATATAGTTTATTATTTATATATTTTAAACAAATCATCAACGCTTGTCGTATATATGGAAATATATATTAAGTATTTGTCAGCAGGAGTAAGTTTAGATCATTAATTATAGCAATTGATGCATACCTGCAAAACATATGGGACAGCAAATACAGATAGTCATTTGATTTATTGATTGATTTATTTATTTATCTATCATATTGCTGATATGATTTAATGCAACTGTGCTTAAACGTCCATGTCAATTATCAAACAACGCAATAAAAACATAATAACTTTAAATGACGTCGTTGCTATTTGTTTTAGTTAATAATTGATGTAGCATTCATTGATGACAGATAAGTTGGCCATGATTTATTAATATGTACTGTTTGCATATGGTGAGAGCAATAGGTCACTTCATCAATATAAATAAATTTTGAACCATCCATATTTATTGAAAAATAAAATAATACATAATGATGTAACCTTGATAAGATCAATAAAATTAAAAAAATCTAAATTATTAAGCCACACAACTTGTGAGTGAGATGGGGATAGAAGGCTAAAGTTGATAGCAATAGGTCACTTCAACACATATAAATAAATTGAACCATCTACATTTTTATTGAAAAAATAAATAATACGTGATGATTTATGTGATGATATAACCGTGATAAAATTAGTAGAAATAAAAAAATCTAAATTATTAAACTACACACAACTTGTGAGTGAGATGGTGACAGAAGGCTAATCATTAATAGCAATAGATCACTTCTACACATAAATAAATTGAACCATCCATATTTTATTAAAAAAAATAAAATAATACATAATGATTTAAATGCTGATATAACTGTGATAACAACTTGTGAGTGAGATAGGGATAGAAGGCAGGAAAGTATGGGCACGCGCACTAGTCATGTCATGACTATCATCCCTCACAAATTCATATAAAAATAACCATAATTAAAATTGTGATAAAATCAAGTACACAAGATAAAAAAAAAATATTAATCTTTTCTTTTCACACTACTACAAATATATATAACTAGCTAAAGCACATATATGTTAACAAAATGTGATTATTCTAATTAACCTCATCCTAATTTTTAAATTAAACATGGTTTAGAGGAGTTGCAGTGGAGGATCCAAGCAACCCTAATAATGTCCAGCTGCTCATAAAGGACTACCCATACGCTGTAGATGGCCTTGCAATATGGTCAGCAATCCACACATGGGTCACTGAATACTGCACCATTTACTACCCAGATGATGCAACATTACAAGCAGACGCACAAGTCCAAGCATGGTGGAAAGAGATACGTGAAGTTGGCCATGGTGACAAGCAGCATGAAACATGGTGGCCTTCCATGAAGCTCGTCAGTGAACTAATTCACACATGCACCACCGTCATTTGGATCGCATCGGCATTGCATGCTTCCGTTAACTTTGGTCAATACCCGTATGTCGGTTACCTGGCAAACAGGCCAACCATCAGCCGTCGGTTCATGCCGGAACCCGGTTCACCGGAATACGAAATGCTTGCAACCGACCCGGATAAGGTTTTCTTGAAAACTGTCACCAGTGAGCTGCAAACACTGTTGGGGATTTCACTGATTGAGATATTATCTAAGCATGCTTCTGATGAGGTGTATTTGGGAAAGAGGGACTCAGAGGAGTGGACTAGTGATGAAAAGGCTTTGGAAGCATTTAGAAGGTTTGGAACAAGGCTTGAAGAGATTGAGAAGGAGATAGTGGCAAGGAATGAAGACCCTAATCTTAAGAATAGGAATGGACCTGTGAAAATGCCTTATTCCTTGCTTTATCCTACTAGTGATCCCGGTCTCACTGCCAAAGGAATTCCCAATAGTGTTTCCATTTGATGATGTGATGGGACGTTAGTAAAAAGAGAGACCACTAGTTGTTTGTGTTTATCTATTTTAATTAAAAAAAAAAAAAGTTGTTGATGTACTCGTTGTTTAATTTCTCTTCCCCAATAAATAAATAAATAAAAGGGTGTGGCTTGCTATGGTTTAATTAAATAAAACATAGAGTTTGTGATTGATGCTCTTCAGTTCTATATTGTAGGATTAATGTTTTTTTTTAAATTGACTTTGAAGGTAAAATTTTGACATTACATACACTGAATAGCAAGATCAGTGATTAAAATGGAGTGAGGCAAGTGACTTTGAAAACCCAATTTATCATAAGAAATATTTATTCCATTTTTCAATTAAAGGTATCGAGTACATTTGTAATAGCTACTTTTTGTAAGAGCTTAAAACTTTACTCTTTGTAAAGTACGAGCCTTAACTACCAACGACCAAGTGGTGTATTGGTAGCCGGGTCCCTAATAGAACCCTTCACAAGTGGTGAGAGTTCGAATCTTGAGTAAGGTCACATTTCTGGGAGTATGAGTAGTGGTTGTGTGCGGGTGGTCCCTGCGCCCATGTGTGCACGGGCCCCGCTCCCACTTGCTTCGCCGAGGTTTGTGCACGCACCTGTCTTAGCGGCTAGGCCGCTCATCTTGGCAAAAAAAAAAGTACAAGCCTTAACTTAATAATAAAAAAAATGTTGCACTACAGAGAAAGTTAATGATAACGATGACGGTGATATTAATAACAACAACGATGGTGATGATAATAGTAATAGTAACAAGAATAATATTTAAAATAAATAATGACAATAATAAGTTTAATACAAAGAGAAATACAAGCTAGTTCATTGTAAAAACTTGAACCAGATTAAATAGCTAGTTTGGTTCAAATTTGGACTAGAGTTGAGGTTTAATTTGGTTAAGGCTGGATTTAAATAAATAAAGTTCAATTTAAATTCATTTTTTTAATTTACAAATTCAAACCCAACCAAAGTCTGAAAGTCATTGATGAACACTGGCAGGGGAATTGGTTGGACACTATGATATAGTTTAGCCTTTGGCTGTGAATAACCAACTTGAGATTGAGCTTTATGTGGATCCAATAAATATTTTACATCAACATTGCTAGTTAATTGAGTTATATGAATATAATAAACCCATATCAAGAGTTCCTCAAATATATCAATGTATATGCGTAATTTCATTCAAATATCTGAATCTTGCTAACGAGCTCACAGAAAATGTAATATTTAGTCATTTATTGTTAGCAAGAATTAGCACCGTATTAGCACTAAAATATAATACTCTAAAACTAAAAACTTCTATATGCAAAGTAGTCCGACCTGACCTGGGCATTGGCTCGGCCAAACCCAAAAACCATGGGTCGATTAGCTTGACTGGATCGAATCGGGTTGAACCGGGTCAATAATAAAATATTAAAAAAATATATTATAATAATTAATAATGATAATGCATATTTAATAATTGAAAAACACATTTAATTAAATATAATATTTTAAATTTTAATTTTATATATTTTTCTTAATTTTAAAAGAAGAATTGCTCAAAAAATCCAAACAACTTTACCATTGGGCCAAAAAATCCTTTTGATTTTTCCAAATTCCTTGGAAGTCCTTTTTCCCCAGAATTACTTTTAAGTCCAGCGGCTAGATAACCTCAGATTTACTATTTTTAAATCACGTTTAATTTTTAGTTTTACTCTTTGGTTTTGGTACTTTGGATTTACTATTCTTACATCACCTTTAGTTTTTAGTTTTGCTCTTAGTTTTTTGTGTATCCGCTTACTATTTGGTGAATCTATTCAAATTTGTGTATTATCAAACATAATTTGATCTTGCAAAAGTGGCAGGAGGGATGAAATATAACTGGTTATATAAAAGAGGGATTGCATATGATAAATTTTTGTCACAAGAACTTATTGAAATAAACAAAAAGTTTCAAAGACTAATAAGCAATTTTATTAAAATATCTAAGATACAATTAAATTTAATACTAAAATTTTAACTTTATATAATATCATTGTTTTTTAAAAACAAATATTAATTATAAAAAAACATAATAATTCTCCACTTACTTCATCCCTTTCTTTCTTTGCCTTGGACTCCAAAAAAAAAAAAAAACACATGCGCACTCACACTCTTGCGCACGCGTGCACACACACACACACTCTCTCTCGCTCTTTTCTTCCTCACTTTTTTTGTGGTTGCTCTCTCTTTCTCTTCTCCCTCACTTTCTCTCACCACAGACACTTCTTTTTTTCCTCTCGCCGCAGCTCTCTCACTTTTTCTTGCTGTCGACTTCTCCCTCACTTTCTTTCACCACTAGCTTTTTTTTTTCTCTCTCTCTCCGTCTCTCTCTCTCTCTCACTTGCATTTTTTTAACTCATTAGATCTAGCTTGGTCAACCAGTTTTTGGGTAAATCGACCAGGTCATCAAGTTTTTGGCTGAGTTATTAAGGCCAAGTCAAAGGGAGTAGTCTAACTGACCTTATGCCGAGTTCTCAGTTTTTTTCAGTTGAACAGGTTGGGCCGGTCCGGCTTTAATTACCGTGCTTCTTTGTCACTTTCTTGAGTTCAAAATAGATCTTTATTTATATCAAGTGATCTCACAATAATAGATCTTTCAAAATAGTTTTAATTGTTGTTCGATCATGCATTTTTATACAATTTTTGTATTGATTTTACTTTCTTAATTCATATTGCTGTTGTGGCATGCAAAATGAAAATAAAATCGATGTGATGTTCAAAAAGTAAAATCGATAAAAAAAAAAACAGTAATATGAACTAAGAAAGTAAAATCGATTTTGAAACCCTTGCTTATGTTCCCTCTAATAAGGTAATCTAAATGGCAAGTTCCACAACCTGCTTTGTGGTGTGCTCTACACCCATAGATCGTGGCTTGATAAAGAAGCCCTAGCTTATGTTACTACTGTATAAGGCAACCTAGAAAGTTTTTTGGGTGACTTTTGGTTGTAGTGGCTAGGGATGTTCTTCTCCAAGTTTTGAGAGGATTCAAGGGCAACATAAGGAGGAGAAAAGCATAGATCAAGTTTGGATTTGTCAGTTTACAAGGACACATCACAATAATCAGTACAAGAGTTCAACCATTTAGTGATAATTTTTTTTTTGTGATAATTTGACCAACATCTACAAAAAAATTCATAGAGAAATATACTTCAATCAATGGAAAAATTATTTTCTATGAAGCCACATCATAGAGAACTCCCCATAGGTAAAACTCTTTCTCTGAGTTTGTGTTTTGTAGTAAAAAGTGAATACTTTCTCTAAGGTTTTCTTTGAAGAGAAATGAAAGAAAATTTATTGTTGAAGTAGAGAAATTACAAAGGAAAAAAAAAACATTTTGTCTATTAATGAGTGTACAATTCTTCATTATTTTATACCATTTTGTACACTCATTAGGCATGTAATAGAGTTATATCAAAGAATTCGATGTTAAACATGGTGTGTTTTGCATTCTCAGGCTTCGGGCAGTATTTAAAGATGAGAGAGAATCAAAAGAAGTATTTTAGAGCCAAAACGATGAAGATGGAGTTCTCCCGGCATCAATCAAAGAAAGACAAGGCAAATAGACTTACTTATGGGCACTTTATGGCTGTAAGCCTCTTCCAGAGAACCTTGCAGGTATGCTTATGCCTGTAAAAGGGAGCATATAGATATTTAGATGGACTTACAGGGTAGGTGTTTTGCCCGTAAGTGTGACCATTAGGATCATCCAGAGGAGCTTACGAGTAAAGCTTATGCCTATAAGAGGGGGCCACAAGGGGTAAAGGGGAAGAATAAGGGTGAATCTAGAGCTTTTGAGGTGATTCTAGAGGTAGATTCAACTCATCCATCTTGGAGAGGGAGGTATATAGCCTTCAAGACCTAGCTTGGCGGCCTTCGCAGAAGGTCCTTGGGCATTTTCTAGCAATTATCCTTCGACATGATTTAGAAGGAGGTTTTCATGTCTAGTTTTATTCTCTTCATGTCTTGTTGTTTGGATGCTTGCCCTCTATTAATGAAGGGCTAATTTTGTAGATGTCAGGGCATAGTTGAACTCTAGTGTTTCATTTATTTGACGTTGGTTGTGGATCTTGTTGATTTATTTGTTTCATATTTGCAATCTATGTTATTTGAATCTAATTGTGTGTTTGTGTTATTTGATGTCTATTAAGGTGAAAGCACTATTTCTCATGTTTGATGTACTTAGTGGAGAGTAGAAATACCCACCTAGCATAGACATGCCTAGATTAGAGGGGATTGTGAGTAAGCCTAGCAATAGGGTACTTTGAAGTTGAGAGTTCTCCTTCCTCAATCCTCTTGAGTGGATTAACAAGTGATTTCCGCATTCTTTGCAATCATAGGGAATAGATTTTAGGAGAAATCTCATTTCTATTCTATATGGGATTAATTATCTATTTCATAAATTCTTGTGAATCCACATTGAGATTTCATAGAGTGCAATGTGATTGTGGGGTGTCTGTATCACCACTATACTGAATCAATTACTACTCACCCTTACAAGAGGAGTGATTAGTGTATTATATATATATATATACCTCTTATCTATGTTTTGCTTACCTTTTAGCATTAGTTTGGTGTATCTTGGTACTACTTTGGGCATTTTCGTGTTTTTGTGCAAATTAACAGGTCTTGGGACATTAGAATGATTATTAGGGTGGAAACGATATCAAAAGAACTTAGTTGAAAGCTTCCAGGATAAGCAAAGCCTAAGCACAAACATGCTTTTGAGCCATGCAAATTACATAACTTCAAGAAAAACTCAAAAAAAGGAAAGCACTATGTTGAAGGCCAAAGCACAGTTGTGCTTATGGAAGCAAGGGCGTACTTTTTGGGCCATGCACTTTACTGTATGGAGAAAACTATTATTGATGAAAAACCTTAGATATGGCTGCAAAAAGCATGGCTGAAAAACACAGCCTAAGCATGCCCTTGCTTGGGTAGAAAACTCCTTTTTTAAGTCACAAAGTTAGGGTTTTAAGGGGAGTTTGGCTTAGGAATATGGAGGTGACTTTTGGATGACATTCACCGCCATTCATTCAGGGATTAGAGTAAAGATTTGGAGGCATGATTAAGAGTGGAGCTCGGCAGGAGCATAGATCCTCATAGCACATTTGGATAGATTGAGAAGCAACAGGGAGTCAATGGATTTCTAGTTGATTGTTTTCTTTATTTTTCCAAAGTTTTGTGAACCTATGAGGAGGTAATTGCTCTATGGTGTGCCAAATTCATGAACTTAGATGATAATTTGTAGTTGATTTACTCTTTAGCAATGATTATGGAGTTCTATTGGTTTTCTACGTTAAAACTTATGCTACATAACTTGATGTGCATGATTTGCTTAGTTGTGATTATAAAACTCGGCATATGTTGATAGTTATAGTTGTAACTACTGTAGGGTAGTTGTAAAACTCAATGTGCATGATTTTCGTAGTTATAGTTGCAAAACTTGGCATATTTGATTGTCGTACATGTAATATTGCTTCTAGAGCACATATAGGATCCATAGGATGTACCTGATAATCAATGTAGGAGGGTCACTACATGTTTCACTAGGGGATTGGTCCGGGGCACTACTTCTCATCATTGTTCCTATTCAGATTTATCTCTTCTCTTTCCATCCTCACTTCACTATTCTTATTCCTTCTTTAGATTCATAGATTAGAACTTTTCCCAAACCTTCCAGCAGGCTAGATATTGGAAGATAAATTAGTACTAGAAGATTGCTAATCATTTTGGATTTGACTACCCGATCCTCTATTGGGTACATTGTAGTATTTCATACGACGGATGCACTTGCGGATACGCAAGGGGCGTATCAATTTTTTGGCACCGTTGCAGGTATTTACAACTTTTAGGAACATTAGGACCCTAGTACTTTATTCATTATTGTTTCTATACTTATTTTTATCTTTTCTTTTATTTTGCTTATGCTATTGAGATAATTTTTTCTTTTGATTTGTTTTGCAGGTGACTTTGTATGACTTGAGGAACTTCATCTCCTTTAGCAAGCCATGATCCATATATCAAATGGATATTGCATACGAGATTGAGGTAAGTGAACCTCTGTGACATAGGGTTAGTTGAGATCAACATCGAGGTTGATCAAGAAGCATCAATGGCCGGGAATCAACGAACTATTTTTTATTATGCATGACCAAACTTGGAAGGGTCAGGATGCCCTCCCATGGTAGTGAACAATTTTGAGTTGAGCCAAACTTTATACATATGGCACAATAAATTGCTAGTTTGATGGATTTCGGGACGAGACCTATATGTCCATTTGACAAGTTTTCTTAAGATATGCGGTATGTTCAAGGCCAACAATGTGTCCAAGGATATGGTTCACCTTTGACTGTTCCCGTTATCTATGTGAGAAAGTTCCAAGCAGTGGCTAACTTCCTTACTAGTGGGATCATTCATGACATAACCCCAGTTAGCTAAGAAGTTCCTTATTAGATATTTTCTCCGGCTAAGATTACCATGCTCTAAAGAGACATTTCCTCCTATAGGCAGTTGGAATCAGAAACCTTGTATAACACTTGGGAGAGGTACAAAGATATGTTGGGGAAGTGCCTATAGCATGGTATAGTTGAGTGGATGCAGATTCAGATATTCTACAATGGCTTAAATGTAGCAACTAAGCAAATGCTTGATGCAACCATCGGGGGATCCTTATGTAGCAAGCAACCTGATGCAGTGCAGAATTTGATAGACGAGATGGCTACTAGTGGTTGTGAGTGGGGTATTGAGAGGAACAAGCTGGCTAAGGTAGCCGGTATTTATGAAGTAGACATCCTCACCATCTTAATAGCATAGGTTGAAGCGATTACTAAGAGGTTGGACACTATGCAGATGCTTTCTCAAGCTCCAATTATAGATGTGAGGCATGGGGCCATAGCCGAGTGATCGACCAAAAGTAGATACATGCAAGCGAATGCGTCAATCAAAGTAATACATGAAATAACAACGCCGAATCCACATAAACTAGATAATAGAGGTACTAACCCTATCTTCATTAGCTAAGTAAAATAATGATTGAGTTCACTCTCAAAATTTAAAAAGAACAATAAAAACAAGCAAGAGGCCAAATCAAAGAAAGCAAAGGACTAAATGCAATGAATAAAATAGTGCCCAAATCGATTTCACAAGGGAATTTAAAGATTAAGATGATTGTAGTTTAAAAGAGATTTAAACCTTAGCTAACTGGAATGAATTAAACCAAAATCACACCAAGTGCTCTCTCAAGACTCCCTAGTGTATAATCATATGCCAAAGGTTGAAGTGAATCTCTCCTACTCTTATCTTCGTATGATTGCAATGAGCTCTAGGGTTTCCATGTCAAGAATTGGAGGTTAACCACTGAAATTCCAGTCAAAAGATACATGGTGCTCTTACTATCTCAAGCAAGCATCTGTGATACCTACTCATCCAAGTGTGATCTAATCACAATGATGTCCCAATACTCAAGCAAAATCATAATGGTAGAGCTGCTTTTCAATAAGCAAAACCAACAATGGAAACAAGGATGAATCCAAAATTGAAAGGTAATTCTAAAATAAAAGAAATCAAAAGATAAACCAATCCCAAGCTACATCAATCTGGGTAACAAAGGAAGATAACCCTGCATGGGGATCATGTTCATCAATACAAAATTAATCTTAATCTCTAAAACCCTAAACATGTAAGGAAAACCCCTCTTTCTCAATGGAGTGTGGCTGGAGATGATGTGAGCTGCTATCATCGCCAATGGATCGTCACTCCAGTGACTTCTTCAAACTCTCCCTTCAATTCTTCAAAGGCTTCTTCAACCACAGAAAATCATCTCTAGAACCTTTTTCCCAAATTTGGCCAAAACTCAGATACCTTAAAAAACTCTTCAACCTTGTATTTTTTACTTATAGGGCTCAACCATTACACGGGCAGATACACGGGTGTGTACTTTGCATGTGTAAATCTTAGGAGAAAACTCAAAACTCATGAAACCTTGGTGTATATGGGTTGCGATACATGATCATATACTTTTGATTCTGGCCGTGTATCTCCCAGGTTTTCTTCTTCTCTTGCTCTTTAGTTACATGTCCATGCAACCTTCCTTCTACCCGTGCTCTTGTCTCAAACTCCTTCTGTAATCTTTCAAATGTACACGGGCATGTTCTTCTTAGTAAGAAGTGATCGGGAGGTCTACGTATGATTACATGATTCTCATGTGGTTGCTAAGTGCTGCTTTGCCAAAATGTACATAGGTAGGTACACCAGTGTGTATCCTGACTGTGTATCTATCTGTTTGATTATTTTAGCACCGATTTATTCCCAATATGCTTCCTTTAGCTCTTGTTGTGCTTCTTTTAACCTATGATATAAAATGAACAACTAAGTACCAGTTATCCATAAAAACAAAGCTCAATAAGGCTGATTAAGTGCTAAATAATATTGATAAAACATGTATAAAATAACACTTATCATCGAGTTAGAGTAGCTCCTCCACTGACTTAAGTGCCGGACAATCAGAGTAGGTAAACTTTGACAGTCTGAAAAACCGGTACCAAAACAACCCGTATAGTGGTACGTACAATCCAAGATGGAGGAATCGCCCCAATTTTTTATGGAGCTAACTGGGGAAATGACAAGATACACAAGAACAACCTTGCCCACCACAACCCCAACCTCTATTACCTCGGCAACCTCCTCAAGAGGCAAAGGACCTTCAATAGAGACACTCCTAGAAATATACATCTAAGCAAATGATGTTTGACTTAGGGCCATGAAGAGATGTTAAGGAATCAACAAGCATCTCTACAGAATTTGGAGCATCAAGTGACACAAATAGCCAAGTTGTTGAATAGCCTCAAGGCTCATTCCCGAATAACACTGAAGTCAACCCTAGGGAATCCCTCAAGGCTGTAACTTTGAGGAGTGGCAAGGAGTTGGTTTCTCCCCATGAACAAGAAACATAAATCTGCAAAAATTCCTTGGAAGAAACCCATAGTTGTGGAGGTTAATGAAGAGACCATGGAGGAGGTAAAGGCAAGAACACACTCCCTGAATATCAACCTAAGTTACCTTACCCAGCTAAGGTTAAGAAAGATCAACATGATAAACATTTCAAGAAATTATTATAGATGTTCAAGACTTTTCATATCAACGTCATTTTTGTGGAAACACTTGCGCAAATGCCAAGATATGCAAAGTTCCTTAAATAATTGCTCACTAGAAATTGAAGGAATTATCGACGATGACACTTAGTGCAGAATGCTCAGCCATCCTTACCAATAAGTTCACAAAGAAAGAGAAGGACCCAGGGGGATTCATTATCCTGTGCACTATTAGGGCTTATTGATGAAAAAGCTCTCGCTGATCTTGGGGCAAGCATCAATCTTATGCCCTACAAGATATTTCAGAAGTTGGGACTTGGTGAACCCAAGCCAACTAAGATGACTCTCCAACTTTCCGACCGGTCCACTCGTCACCCAAGGGGTATAATTTAAGATATCTTGGTGAAAGTGGACAAGTTTATCTTCCCAGTGGAATTTGTCATTCTAGACTTGGAATACAAAGTGGAGGTTCCACTAATTCTTGGGTGGCTATTCTTAGCAACCTCATAAGCCTTGATCGATGTCAAGGATGGTCGAATGGTTCTGTGAGTAGGGAGATGAAGATGTGACATTCAAGCTTCGGGACACAATGAAACATTCCATGGACTTTGACGATACTTATTATTATGTTGATGTCATTAATGATATTATCTCTAATTTTGTGTAAAAAACTTGGATGAAAGACTAGCTTTTGGAGTTATTGAAGGATGAGCCTCCGGATGAACTAGTTGCATCAATTGAAGGAGATCTCCATCAAGGCATGCTGACTGAGCCTAACCCCGCCCAAAAACCTTCTAAAAGGAAGGCCAAAAGAATATGGAAGTAAGTTACCACCATGAGAAGGAAAACACCTGCCTCACTTACACCTCCAATTTAATCCACTTTGAGTGTCGGTGAGATCCATCTAATTTAATCATTAATATCATATTCTTGTAATTTTGTTTCAGGTGGCCATGAGAGGATTTATTTCCATGAGCCTCCATGATGAGTGTTAACAGACTCGTTGTGTGTGTGTGTGTGTGTGTGTGTGAAAATAAGGTTAAGTCTGTGAATATCACAAGTGCACAGTCATCAAGTACTACCTCGTGGGTGAACACGAGGGTCGTATTCCTCACGGAATGGTGAGAGGATCCTATTACTTCTTTTTTGCTTAATCAATAGCCTAAACATCTATGGTGTTTCTTAAGTTTACATCTACAAATTTATTAAACAACACAATTGAGGATCGTTAAGCATAATTGGAAGGAGTGGGTTAATGTATGAAAGTTTTCCTAACAATTACTTATGATATGAGTTGGGTTATGACAATTGTGTACCAAAGGGCTACTGGTCCTAATCTCTTGGTAACCAGGTCTTAATCATTAGGAACTTAAGATAGAATCTCTCCCATGTAGCCTCCTATGTTCACCTCAAGATCAAGAACTCCTCCAAAAGGACTAAATCAAACCCTAATCCAAAATTCCAGCAATACCTAATCTCTTAGCGCATGGATAGATCTAACAAAGCATGTATGTTCTAATGTATGGGAATCTCTTCCTCACACATTAACAAGATAATCAACAAGCAAATTTTCTATGAATCACAATCAACAAGAAATATTTAATTAAATTGTCAATAAAGAATTCACAAGAAATAACCAAGGTACCTAGCCATATAATTCCCCTCAAATTGCTTATGGATCATCAATAAAGATCTAATCAATGATAAATCCATAAAGATCGTCAAGACGACATTGAATCTCTTCGCACTCTCTCCACTATTGATGCACGTTGATTTGAAAACTACCTAGAATCCTCTGAAATATTGATGGAACTCATCTCTAGCCGCACAGGTCTTCAGAAATTTAGCCACTCTACCAAATTCAGCAAAAGAAAAAACCCCTCTCTGAACAGTTGACCCAATGGTTTTATAGTATTGAGTCTGCCACGGCCTTACCACACCCAATATGGAGGCCGTGATGAGTAAGTTGTTGCATAGACTTCAAGTTGCATCCTTACATATTCTTTCTAAGCTGTGTGTGAATTGGTCACGGCCATGATGATTCCGAATGACCATTGTGGAGGTTGTTATGACTTTTGTATTTTTCTCTGTGATTCTACACTACTGGGGCTTGATAACGGTCATGATAGGGTGGACAACAGCTGTGGTGAGATGTCACCACGGCCGTTGTGAGCCATGGTGATTCTCTGGTCCAACAAGTTGATTTGTTTTGCTTCAAAACACCCTCTATACACTTCTTTGGTTTTAAGATAGAATAAAACTCATGGTGAGCAAAAGAATCAAATTATGTACTAATTTGGTGCTAAACATGGGAAATCTTATGCTAAATGCAGCGTAAAAGATATATAAAATATGCACTTTTAATCACTTATCAAACCTCCCTGCACTTAAGCGCTTGCTTGTCATCAAACAAATATAAAAGATAAAAAAATTAAAGACATGATAAGTTCTTGACCTCAGGCAACAAGAGATGGAGTTTAAATAGCACAAGGAAACAATCAAATGGTAGATAACATATGCATGCTCTAGAAGAGTAGTCTACTCTATGGCAAAAAAAAAAAAAATACTTTCCTAAGCGTATGTCTCCTGGTCCACTATCTTATAATCTAGTCTGTTGCAAAAACTTTATGGGGGGTTTTATTCAATCTATTTTTATAATTTACATGATTCTTTGAACATGAATACTTTTTTCAGTGGCTTCCACAATTCCTAGGAGGCAGTCCTCTCTCCCACCAAGGCGTACTTTATATCTGACTTGTTGGAAGAGACAGTAGGCAGCTCTTTCTATTGTAATTGCAATTTAACTAGAACAAGGAAATAAATAGAACTAAAGATACCCCTACTATAAAACTTCACTTTCTAGATATAAAGTGCAAAGTGTATCCAAAAGGGACACAAGATAGAGCAAAAACATGCAAAGTAGCCTAACTCTTAAGAAGCATGGGCAAAATGCTAAGCTAACACATATCATGTCCCTAGACTAGAGAAACTCCAACAAGTAAGCGTAATGCCTTCAAAGGTCTATACTAGCTTGTATATAGAACACAAGCACCATATTTTCAAAAAAAAAAAATTTTACAACATAGAATAAAGAAATCACACACTCCCACCCTACACATAAAGATGTACATTGTCCCCAATGTACACATGCATGCACAAGTGACACACCCCTTGCATGTATACCCCGCAAGTGCACGGGTTGTCGAAGTAATAAAAATACCCTGGTGAGTGGGTAGTCGTATCCACAGGGAATAGTGTTCAGAAACAAGTGTTCTCGCTATTTAGCTATGAAAGAAGTCGATGATGAAAGAAGTATATATATATATATATATAAAAGAAAATAAAAGAGTGCAAGAAGAATAATGAGGGTAGGAGAGGTAATCGATATAAAGATGGGGTACCCGGACAAAGCTCCCCCTAAGACTAATGCTTCTAGTGCAAGACTAGTATTATACCCTCTAATTGATGTCTAATTGAGTCGAGGATATCCTTAAATACACGGTCCCAAACCTAAGGTCAACCGTGACTAACCCCAACACTATGCCCCGGCATTAGGATTCACTACGACTCTTGACTCTCGTTGACCTGTCAACTAAGCCCTAGAGGAGTATATCTACCTAAGCCTCACACTACGTGGAATTGCATTAAGTTCTAGGGACTCCTAGTGGTGAAACCTGTTCCTATGTGTAGTTCTAACTCTTTGGTCCAGGTGGAAGAACCCTAGTCTAGATTAAGCCCCAGTGCGTAGGATTCACTTCAACCCTTCACTCTGTTACTCGCGTAACTAAGCCCCAGGGGAGTTTATCTACCTAGCACTTCACTCTATCTCGACCGCTAATGAAACAAGGAAACGGAGGTAGGGAGAAACCACACCGGAGGGGAAAGGGGTACATCGCTACCTCACAACTCTCCCTCTCAACCCTCTCCAACCTTGTGTAGTCTAATCCTATAGAGGTTGTCCACACCCTCAAAGGATAACCTAATAGATTCTCAACCCTAGTGTCACAGCTAAGGGAAAATCTCATACAATCGGCATGCAAGATTAGATCTCAATAATAGAACATTAAATTAAGAAAGCATAATAAAAGTCATAGAAACAATATCATCCTAGGGTTTACAAGTCCGAATAACCACTAGGGTTTAGCTCTCCATGTAGCAATACAAAATCAATAAATAGTTTAAGAACATATGCATGAAAACCATAAAGAAAACCCCCTTGTAGATCGTATCGATGGTCTTGTGTAGTCGCGTGTCTTCCCCAATGAATCCCTTGTCAAGCCTAGGGCACACCTCGACAAATCAATACCGATGAGAGCTTCCCCAATAGCTTTCTTCCAAAGGATGTTGATGTCGATGCCGTTTAATCGCCTCCAAAGACCTCCAAGAACCTCTTCAAATCCTAGCTGAAAGCCCCCCCAAAAGATATCCAAGTGATAGAAGGGGAGGGTGCCCAAATAGATCTGAAAACGAGCTATTTATAGGCTGAAATCGGGCTGAAATCGGAGTTCCACACGCCCCTGTGTTAATTCCACACGGCCCTGTGTAAAACCAAGAATTCCACACTCTCTGAAATCCTGATTTTCAGCAACAGTGAACAGTAGCTTGCTACAGTACTTAGCCGAAATGCTCCCGAATTCATCATTCTTCATCGAGGCCATTGAATTGGGCACGCAATCAATGGTAGATTATGTCGATTACTTCATTTCTCTTCATTGGCGAAGTTCTCCAATGCTACACAAGTTAGACTTTTGTGAATGTGACTGACCTTGTGCCCCTCCAATGGAGGTTGGCACACACCCACAAGTCTAAACTCTTGCCTTATTCCTTGCTTAGTCCGAAAACTCCTCAACAATGGCGAACATAACCTATTCTTGCTTCATTCTTCTCCAAATTTTCTCCACAACCCTACAATGCAAAAAAGTAAACAAATGCACACTTTTTAGTGATAAAATCTGATTAAATCAATGCTCATTGCAAGATAATAACACTTCACATTACTATAACACGAGCACTTATCAAATCCCCCCACACTTAAGCTTTTGCTTGTCCTCAAGCAAAATAGAACGTGAAAGTACTTGGGAAGAACAATTGAAAGTGCTTGGCCTTAGGTTCACCAAAAGCATGCAAAAGAAGCATTCTACAAGTAAGGAGAACTCAAAACATTGCATAAGGTTACCAATGCTCTAGCTAAAAACTCGAATCAAAAAGGATGAAAACTCGAAAATGTGTTGGTGTGTGCGATCTTACTCAAGAGAACCAACGAGTACTCCTCAAACTTTGGTTAGAAAGGACTTATTTATATAAAAAAACAAAAATAGTGGTGGAAGTAGTAGTTTCACACATCCTTGAAGGTAGCCCTTTCCTAGGCTGCCGCCAAAGGTGGCTTTCACTCTTTCGAGGAGGTAGCTCTTTCTACCGGGGTAGTAGCTTTCACGCATCCCATGAGATAGCTCTTTCTCTCATTAGGGCATAACTTGTATCCGACTTATGAGAGTAGCTGCATACTTCATAGGCGGTAGCTCTTGCCACCCCAAATGTATAATTAAAACAAAGCTAATATTTACAAACTCATATATTTTTTCTCTTTTTCTCTTTTCCATATTTTTTTTTTCATTTTTCAATTTTTTTTTTGTTATATGCATTTTTCAAAGTAAAACTAAGAACGATGATAAACTTGTCCTTAAAAACTTCAAGATTGAGTTTCCAAAAGATTCCAAGAGTAAGTTGTGCAATATGAGAATATCGAGCAAAAAATTCCTAAAATTCAAGTAGAAACTAGAGCATGATAGGATACAATGTTAAAAATTCTCCTAAACTCTAAGAATATAACCGTTGCAACTAAGGTAAACCGCCATAGGCTACATGAGCATAAGCAATTGAACGCACAAGTAAAAGTGTGTTCATTGTGAACTCCCCCCCACACTTAAGATGTACATTGTCCTCAATGTACGCATGCAAGCACAATAAGAAGTATAACAATCAAAACATAATGTGTGAATGTGGGCAATTGAAACAATACTCCCCTGAACTCCTAGTGGTACGTTTGATGGAGCTATGTTCATTGAGGGTTGAGTCTCAACGGGTTGTGGAGGACACACGGTCCCATGACCGTGCCTATGACTAGTACTCAAATTCCTTGCGTCCAAGACCATCTGCACGTACACAAGGGGGTTCAGTGAAGCTCAATAAAAGTAAAATAAAACAAAAGAAAAAATAAAGCTAAAAACGCCTCAAGCGTCAGTGTCGTCTGTTCTTCGATCTCCGGTGCTGCCGTCGATGCTGATACTGGTGGATCTGGTGTTCAAAAAGAAAAGATTGACGAAGAAAAGGAGAAAATATGCTTACCGACGAAGTGAAAATCAAAATCTTCGAATATGGCCGGAAAACAACTTAAAAACTCCTTAAATGGACAAAGAGAGGGTTGGGAATATGTGAGGAAACATCCCTTGAGTGTGGAAGCATTTAGAATTGAAAAGACAAAAGAAGATTTTAAAATTAAAAACAACCTATCATGTTCTGTACATCCACACGGCCGTGTGCCTCCACTAGAAGGGTTCACAGGGGCAGTCACACCCCCCTGTGTTTCCTCTGTTTGCTTTCCAGAACATACACACGGCCGTGTGGAAATCCCACACGGCCGTGTGCCCAACCTGGCCAACACAAGGCCGGCCACAGGGGCACCCACACGCCCCTGTGGACTCTCTGGATCCCAAGAAAATCATCTAAGTGTTCCACACGGCTGTGTGGAAATTCCACACGGCTGTGTGGAAATTCCACACGGCCGTGTGCCATGTAGACGCTCACCCATAGGGGCACTCACACGTCCCCTGTGAGCCTCTAGACGAAGTTCTTGTTCTGCAGAACCTCCACACGGCCGTGTGGAATTTTCACACGGCCGTGTGCAATACACATGGGCACTCACAGGGGCACTCACACCGCCCCTATGTCTCTCGGGATGGAGAGTTGTAGCTCTGCAGAGATCCACACGGCCGTGTGGAAATTCTACACGGCCGTGTGCCTTTATATGGTCGTTCACAGGGGCAATCACACGCTCCTGTGTCTTCTCTGGATGAGTTCTGAACTGTGACACACGCCCGTGTGGAAATTCCACATGGCCGTGTGTCTTCTTTGGGTGACTTAGAAAAATTTGCAAGCTTTGCAGAAAATTTCAGAAACTCAAATACAACGTTCAGAGCTTGCATATACAATAAAAATTCGACCAGAGATCCATGAAAACACACTCAAACGACCCAAAACTTCGACAATCACAATTAGGCACACTATAACACCAATAATCCATAAGAAATCACAGCACACGCATAATAAAATGAAAACACCAACACTAAGCAATTATTCATGCTAAAACTAAACTAAAACCTAGAAAAGCAATAAAAACTTGGGTTGCCTCCCAAGAAGCGCTTGTTTAACGTCACTAAGCTTGACGTACCTCTTTCTTACCTCAAGGCGGCTTGAAAAGAGTGTGTTCCTCCCGACAAGAACTTGCATAGCTACTTCCTCTAAACCAAAAATCGACTTGCCGAGGTGGAGTATTTGCTGGAGGGTCCAACCATCTTGCTTTTGGCCTCCAAGGAAACAATTTGGGTTGGGAATTGTCCAAGCTTAGCATAGGTGGGTCATGGGATGGTTTAAATATCCTCCCCACATCTTTTTCCCTTCCCAAAGTCTCTTTCTTGGTTTTTATGAGTTGATCAATCCCAAAGAGCGGTGCTTGTTCCATTACCTTAGGGTTTGCTTCTTCTTGTGTATTTTCATCTTGAAAGGAACATGACACTAACAAATCCCCTTGAAAATTTTCTTGCTCACAAGCACCATCTTCATTCAAGCAATCCCAATTCTCCAAATGACGTTCTACTTTTTCCTCTTCAATTTCTACATCAACATACTCGGTATACCCCATTTCTTCATTATCATTCACGACCACATCATCTCTACAAGGGTCTTGCTTTACTTGCTCAAATACTTCATGTTCCTTGGAGAGTGTGTCAAGTATCCATATTAATTGATGTTCAAGGTTGTTGTAGGAGGCTTCATGACACTTTTGTGTGGCTTCCATACTTTGGCAAGAGGCATCGGATGCTTCAATAAAGTTATCTAGCACTTTTTTCCACGGAGGTGCGTCCTCTTCGAGTCTCTCATCCTTTTGAAATCGCTCTTGAGATGCTTCACAATGTTGTCCATCATTATTCCATAAAAAATTTTGGTAGCTCCTCTCACTTGGATGATGTGTGCTATAGCCTGGATTGCTCTGTTGTTGTGAAGTAATAACTCTATCAAGCTTTGTACTGAGAGCTTCAACTTGAGAATATAGCTCCATGATTGCATCAATCACCATTTAGGCTCCTTGCAAGAAAAAGTAAGTCAAAACAAAAGAAAACAAATAAGAATGACGGAAGAATAAGAAAAGGGTGAAATAGAGTGAATGATGAATAGCTAAAATAGCAAAGTACAAATGTCTCTAAAACGCCTACTCCCCGGCAACGGCGCCAAAAACTTGACACACCCCTTGCGTGTGTACCCCGCAAGTGCACGGGTTGTCGAAGTAATAAAAATACCCTGGTGAGTGGGTAGTCGTATCCACAGGGAATAGTGTTCAGAAACAAGTGTTCTCGCTATTTAGCTATGAAAGAAGTCGATGATGAAAGAAGTATATATATATATATATATATATATATATATATATATATATATATATATATATATATATATATATATAAATGTAAAAGAAAATAAAAGAGTGCAAGAAGAATAACGAGGGTAGGAGAGGTAATCGATATAAAGATGGGGTACCCGGACAAAGCTCCCCCTAAGACTAATGCTTCTAGTGCAAGACTAGTATTATACCCTCTAATTGATGTCTAATTGAGTCGAGGATATCCTTAAACACACGGTCCCAAACCTAAGGTCAACCGTGACTAACCCCAACACTATGCCCCGGCATTAGGATTCACTACGACTCTTGACTCTCGTTGACCCCAACACTGTGCCCCGGCATTAGTATTATACCGGAGGGGAAAGGGGTACATCGCTACCTCACAACTCTCCGTCTCAACCCTCTCCAACCTTGTGTAGTCTAATCCTATAGAGGTTGTCACACCCTCAAAGGATAACCTAATAGATTCTCAACCCTAGTGTCACAGCTAAGGGAAAATCTCATACAATCGGCATGCAAGATTGGAACTCAATAATAGAACATTAAATTAAGAAAGCATAATAAAAGTCATAGAAATAATATCATCCTAGGGTTTACAAGTCCGAATACCCACTAGGGTTTAGCTCTCCATGGAGCAATACAAAATCAATAAATAGTTTAAGAACATATGCATGAAAACCATAAAGAAAACCCCCTTGTAGATCGTATCGATGGTCTTGTGTAGTCGCGTGTCTTCTCCAACGAATCCCTTGTCAAGCCCTAGGGCACACCTCGACAAATCAATACTGATGAGAGCTTCGCCAATAGCTTTCTTCCAAAGGATGTCGATGTCGATGCCGTTTAATCGCCTCCAAAGACCTCCAAGAACCTCTCCAAACCCTAGCCGAAAGCCCCCCCAAAAGATATCCAAGTGATAGAAGGGGAGGGTGCCCAAATAGATCTGAAAACGGGCTATTTATAGGCCCAAATAGATCTGAAATCGGAGTTCCACACGCCCCTGTGTTAATTCCACACGGGCCTGTGGAAATTCTGAAATCGTGATTTTTCGGCACTGTGAACAGTAACTTGCTACAGTACTTTTGCTACAGTGTGTGAACTCTTTGAAATGATGATTTTCGGCAACAGTGGACAGTAGTTTGCTACAGTACTTCCGCTACAGTAACTGCTGCAGTACTTAGCCGAAAAATGCTCCCGAATTCATCGTTCTTCATCGAGGCCATTAAATTGGGCACGCAATCAATGGTAGATTATGTCGATTACTTCATTTCTCTTCATTGCGCGAAGTTCTCCAATGCTACACGAGTTAGACTTTTGTGAATGTGACTGACCTTGTGCCCCTCCAATGGAGGTTGGCACACACCCACAAGTCTAAACTCATGCCGTGTTCCTTGCTTAGTCCGAAAACTCCTCAACAATGGCGAACATAACCTATTCTTGCTTCATTCTTCTCCAAATTGGCTCCACAACCCTACAATGCACAAAAGTAAACAAATGCACACTTTTTAGTGATAAAATCTGATTAAATCAATGCTCATTGCAAGATAATAACACTTCACATTACTATAACACGAGCACTTATCAACAAGTGTAAGTGGAAATAATAAAAAATGGAAAAATAAAAGAGTCCGTGGACACTAATATTTCGCTAATTTCTTAGTGATCACAGGGAGAGACTTTTCATCATCGGAAGACTCCAAGTCAGACCCATAGACCACACGATATTGCACCCCGTGGGGGTGTGTCTTGTTGCTCTAACATGTGCATGGCCCTGAGAATGGTGACTCTAAGAGGCTACATACCTCCAAATTGCTGCATGCCCGCCCAGTGATCAATTAGGCCTGGACCTCGTGCAATTCGGTGATGTAAGGAGCAAGAAAAATAGTTGCCAGCTTGGGGTCATGAGCCTGGTAATGAAGTTGGAAGGTAAAGGCATGGATGATGTGAATATGCTCTAGAACCACCATACTCCAGAGGAAGTACAGGTCATGGAGGTTGATGACCCTCATGCTGTCTCCCCTACCAGTCAATGTCCTTGATAGCATGGTGTGGAGATACCTAAATGTTACACCTCCAAGGGCAGATGCCTTTAAGGTACCGCATACATAAGTCTCACTACCTCGAATTGTCTGGTTCCAAACTTGATCTAGGCTTAGGAGGATCAACAAGTCGACGTGTTGCTAGGAGAATGACTCTATACTAGTGTATTGGATATCGATGAGCCCCATCGCAACGGAAAAATCCGTGTACGACATTAGGTACTCCACCCCGAACATTTAGAAGCTGATAGTCTCATGGTGGCTGACGCTGATGATCATTTGGTCTAGCTCGAACAAGCTCATCACCTCCATGGTCAACTCCCAATATGTCAGCTCATCAATATTGAAGAACTGGTCCCATCCTTGTACAGATTTCAAGTCTTCTACCTCATCGGTGAGACTAATCCTCTCAAGTGTCTGCCAATCGATCCCGTACCCCTCGATGAAGCGCTGGTCTATGAGTAGTCTATATTGTGCTATGTGCTCAAGGTCTCCAAACCATGGAATCACTAGCTGAGAAGACTCATGGTCTTCTTCTTCTTCTTGGGCTCTACATATGTATGGCTGGTAGTCTTCTTTTGACCTATATCCTGCAATTCACAATGAATACGATAAATTAATAGATAAAATACAAAAAATACAAAGTAGGAATGGATAACATGTGCACAAAGGGTAGACCACGGCTGTTATGGGACCACAATGGTCTTAACACTCCTGTAATCAATACAGTGGTAACACTTTGGAATTGAATAATGGGCATACCTTGGCCCATTGTGTGAGTCAGTAGCTCTGTTGTACACTTTTTTGGGTCACCACAGGTGTGGTGTGTTGTTGTGTACTAAAATGAGGCAACGGTCAGTTGACAATGGACAGACTCCATTGCTAGATGTTGCCATGACAAAATGAGTGAAAGAAAGTTCACAATAGGCTTATAATGCCCATTGTGTCTCATCTGCCCTAAGTTATGGAATTTGAACATAATAGTCTTCACACCAGCCATTGTTCATCACGAAATAGCCGTTGAAAAGCCCGACTGTGGTGAAAATAATTGCATGCATGGTTTATTTTGATTGGAATTCAAATAGAAGCATTTACCACAGCATGATAAACATTCACAAGCCATTAAATCACAGTAAAAACAAGATTTTAATAAGATTTGAGTTTCTTACAAGTTTGGTCTAGTGGAAGATAAAAATCAGCGGTGGAAAATGAAGATTCAATGCATAAAACTTGCTAGAAATGTTAGGAGATCTCTCAGGCCAGGACTTTGAGTACAAGGGAAGGATTTCTAGTGCAGAGGAAGAGAGAAAATATAAGTTCGAGTGAAAAAAGTCAAGAGACGGCAGACATTAACCCTATAGCCTCTCACAACAGCCTTCACAATGGGCAGATAACACCCTTCTTTGTCGTTTTAGTTCACTAGGTCGTAACGGCCATTATGGGGTAATTGCGAGGCTATTCTCAACTCAATTAGGGCTTAAAAGTGTCCAAGTGTTGATCATGGCCATTCTAGGGCTCATTGTGCTCATAACGGCCTTACCATAGGTGTGGTGAGGCCATGCCAGTGTTCCTTGAAATTCAGAAAAATAGCACGCTTTGAAGAATGGCTATTATAGGTCACCATGGCCATGGCAACGGTTGTGGTAAGCCCGTGAGAGACTTACTCAATTTTTCCAGAAAATCACAACTCTCTTAATGAACATCACAACAGGTGCATAACGGGTGTACAATGTATGTTGTAATGTAAACAATGAAAAACTATGGATTCTCCGTGTATAAAACAACATGAAAACAGTTCCTAACCATGAAAATAAACTCCATATATCAATTCCAAGCATAAAAACCAATAAATATGACTCAACTTCACACCATGCAATCAGGCATTGCTCTCCATTCAAAGCTAAAATGATAAAAATGAAAAACTAGAAGTAGAAGAACTAAAACATAGAAAACTGCTTTTGTTGCCTCCCAAGAAGTGTTTGTTTTATGTCACGAGCATGACGTACCTTCTTTTACCTCATGATGGTTCAAAAAGGTGGAATTTTTCTCCTTTGTCATTCCAATTGCTCTCCCCAAAATAATATTTTAAACAATGACCGTTTACCCTTGAACGTACCGCTTTCAGGGTGAGTTACCTCAACAACACCATAGGGAAAAACTCTCGTTACTATGAACAGTCTAGACCACCTTGTCTAGAATGAAAGAGAAGGACTTGATCTCTTACTTAAAAACCCTTACCGCTTCTGAGGTTCTGGTCATGATATTTCTTTGTGTGTTGACATGACCCCTTGCGTGTATCCCACAAGTGCACGGGCTTGTCGAAGTAATAAATTTACCCTGGTGAGTGGGTAGTCGAATCTACAGGGAATAGGGATTTAAGACACGAGATTTCACTAATTAGCTAAGCGATGTACGGTGAGTGTGAAGAGAATTAATGAGTGAATATGAAAGTAAATATAAAGAGACAAGAAATTAAATAGAAAGATGGAAGGTAAGAGAGTGCAAGTAGGAGTAAATAGAGAAGGACTAGCAATGGATGAAATAGGGTACCCGGACAAGCTACCCCTAGGACTTATGCTTCTAGTGCAAGACTATGCTATTATACTTTCCTATTGATGTTAATTGTGGCGAGGATATCCTTAAACACACGGTCCCAAACCTAAGGTCAACCGTGACTAACCCCAACACTATGCCCGGCATTAGGTTTTCACTACGACTCTTGACTCTCGTTGACCTGTCAACTAAGCCCTAGAGGAGTATGTCTTCCTAAGCCTCACACTACGTGGGATTGTTTTAAGTTCTAGGGATTCCTAGTGATAAAACCAGTTCCTATGTATAGTTCTAACCCTTTGGTCTAGGTGGAAGAACCCTAGTCTAAATTAAGCCCTAGCACTAGGATTCACTTCAACCCTTCACTCTGTTGCTCGCGCAACTAAGCCCCAGGGGAGTTCCTCTCCTAGCACTTCACTCTATCTCGACCGCTAAGAAATCATGGAACATGGAGGTAGGAAGAATCACACCGGAGGGGAAAGGGGACGTTCCGCTACCTCACGACTCACCCTCTCAACCCTCTTCAATCTTAAGTAGTCTAACCCTATAGGAGTTGTCACACCTCCAAAGGATAACCTAGATTGTTCTCAACCCTAGTGTCACGGCTAAGGGAAAATAATTAAAAGAGATAATTAAGATTGAAACTCGAATTTATTCATCAATAATGGAAAAGCATAATAACAATGTCATAGAAATATAATAATCCAAGGGTTTACAAGTCCGAATACCCACAAGGGCTTTAGCTCATCATGGAGCTATACAAATTCATCAAAATATGAAAGAAAACACAAATTGAAAGCATCGATGAAAACCCCCTTGCATATGATGTGGCCGTGGTCTTGTGCGGCCGCCGGACGTCGGTGACGATGCCGATGACACGCTTCGAACCTCCATAAAGTCCTCTCCGAAACCCTCGCCGAGCTCTCCCGAAGTTGGGGAGAAAGATTAGGAGAAAGATGTGTCAAAAGTCTCCAAATCGGGCTTTTATAATGTTGAGTTGCGGCTTTAAAATTGGACTTATTGGGATTTCACACGGCCATGTGGAATTTCCACACGCCCGTGTGAACTCTTTGGATTTCTGAATTTCGGCTGAAAGTGCTACAGTGTTTTGCTACATTGCTTGCTGCAGTTCTGCTACAGTACCTCACCCGAACGCTCCCGAATTCGTTGTTCTTCATCGGGGCCATTGAATTGGGCACACAATCAATGGTAGATTGTGTCGATTGCTTCAAATCTCCTTCTTGGTGAAGCTCTGCTAAGCTACATGAGTTAGACATATTGTGAATGTGACTGCGTTTGTGCCCCTCCAAAGGAGATTGGCACACACTCACAAGTCTAGGCTCGTGCCTTATTCCTTGCTTGGTTCGAAAACTCCCCAACAATGGCAAACACGATCTAACTTTGTTCTTCTTCTTCAAACTAGCTCCACAAACCTACAATGCACAAAATCACACAAATGCACACAATTTAGTGATAAAATCTGATAAAAGATATGGTCATTGTAAGATAATAACACTTCGCGGTACTATAACACAAGCACTTATCATGCGTTCTTTGTAAAGTTCTGAATTTTCATAGGTAATCAAATGCCATTCCTCGAGCTGCTAAAGTTGTAACTTTCTCTTTCTACTTGCAAGATGAATTTCAAGATTTAAGCTTTTTATTGCCCAATATGCTTTGTGTTCGAGCTCTGCAAGAAAATGACAGGCTTTCCTATAAACAAGTCTATAGGGTGAAGTTCCTATAGGTGCTTTAAATACAGCCATGTATACCCACAAGGCATCATCTAATTTTTCCGACCAATCTTTTCGATGATGAGCTACCATATTTTCTAGAATTTGTTTTAATTGCATGTTGGACACCTTTACTTCCCCACTTGTTTGTGGATGATAAGAGGTAGCTATTCTATGTGCAACTCCATATTTCTTTAACATTTTCATCCACTTGTCATTGAAGAAATGTGTATCCCTATCACTTAGGGTCATCCTAGGTGTTTCAAATGGCAAAGGGAAGTGGTCTTTTGTGGTGGTGTCATTCAACTTTCTATCCCTAACCTGTGATTGTTCTAGTGGAGTTGATTTCATTCTTCTCATTGGTAATTATGGTCATCCCACCCTTCTATTGTACCAATTGCACAAGGCTCACCTATGCACTATCTGAAATCGGATAAATGATACCTGCATCCAAAAGCTTCATTACCTCTGCCTTCACCACTTCCTTCATGTTTGGATTTAGTCTTCATTGGGGCAAAGTAGATGGTTTGTGATCATCCACCATCAAAATCTTATAGGTACAAAATGATGGACTGATTCCTTTAGTATCAAATATCTTCCAAACGATGGCTCTCTTATGCTTTTGCAAAACCCACAACAACTTCTTTTGTTCACTTGTCAAATTAGCCCAATAATCACTAGGAGTTTTTATTCTTCTTCTAAAAAGGCATACTCCAGATGTTTCGGTAATATCTTCAATCCTAAGTCTGGAGGTTCCTCAATAGACCGTCTGAGCCTAGTATCCATGCTCAATGTGGCTCCAATAGTGCTTTCCTCTTCATCATGAGCTTGATCCTCACTCGCATCATCCTCTATTTCATAGACCATATGTTTCCTCCTTGTTTTTCTCTCTTTTGATTCTTCTATTTTCATAAACTGATCGAACACTTCCTGCCAAACTATCTCTTCATGTTGCTCATATAGATAATGGGGTGTCGGGAACTACTCAATTGTATCGAAATATTGTGCATCAAGTTCATGTGTCACACGGTATTCAATCCATTGATCAAGCAGATTTAGTACTATTTCCAACTGGCCTTTTATACCTGCCATGAAGAAACAAATATTCATAGCATTATGTAGCAACAATAGAAATAAATGATAGATTGAATTGATTGAATTGAATGCGAAAGAATAAATGGATAAAACATTAAGCTATGAGTTTTCGTAGAATCTCTCTGCTAGATGCTCCGTAGCAGCAATGCCAAAAACTTGACAAACTCTGTTTGTGAGTACAAATAAGGTTAAGTTTGTAAATACCGCAAGTACACGGGTAGTCAAGTATTACCTTGTGGATGAACACAAGGGTAGTATTTCTCAGGGAACGAAGAGAGGCTCCTATTAATTCCTTTTCACTTAATCAATAGCCTAAATGTCTACAGTGTTTCTTAAGTTTATTTCTATAAATTTATTAAAAAATACAATAAAGGATCATTAATTGCAATTGGAAGAAGTGGGTTAATATATGAAAGTTTTCCTAACAATTATTTATGATATGAGTTGGGTTATGACAATTGTGTTCTAGTGTTGGATTGGGTAATTTAGAGGCCTGTTGCTTCCAATCTCTTGACAACCATGTGTAAATCACTATGAACTTAAGATAGAATCTCTTTTAGCCCAACCTCCTATGTTCGAGTTAAGATCAAGGACTCCTCTAAAAGGGCTAAATCAAACCCTAATCCAAAAATCGAGCATTATCTAATCTCTTAGTACATGCACAGATCTAACAAAGCATGTATGTTCAAATGTATGGGAATCCCTTCCTCACACATCAAAATGATCATTATCAAGCAAACATGCGATGAATCACAATCAATAAGAAATATTTAATTAAATTGTCAATAAAGAATTCATAAGCAATAGCCAAGGTACCTAGCCATACAATTCCTCCCAGATTGGGGTCCTACGCATCATGAATAAAAAAAACTAAACAATGTTAAATCCATAAGAATAAAAAATAAAGAATTCTTAAACTACCTAGCCATACAATTCCTCGGGTTGGGAACGACCCAGAACCCCTAGCCATGCCAGGCTGAGGTTCAACAATATGAAAACACACAAAGAGCAATTGCAATATGTTACTTTCATATGAAAAACTTTTAATGCACTTATGTTTTATCATTTATAATTTTTATATTTAGTATTAGTTTGCCCCACTGAATGATAATTATGGAAAAGGCTTGGTGTCAAATCATTTTCCAAAGTAATAAAAAAAAAGTTGGCCCTATCAAATCTTGTAATCTTATTGACAAATAAGTAATTGCAATTTTTTATTTTGAGGAAAACTAATGGGCAATAAAACATTTTCTATAAAAAAAATCACTTTCACAAACAAGTAGTGTTCAATTAGCATAACCTAAGTAAAATCATTTTTTAAGCAAGAAAATATAGAAAAAAATAGGCCTTATCAACTCTTAGGATCATATAAATAAATAAATATTTATTTTGTTTTGTTTTATTTTATTTTTTTAGAAAAACTAATGGACAAGAAAAAGTTTTCTATAAAAATCATTTTCACGAACAAGTAGTGTTTCATTAAATTCAGAATAAAACAAAGTTTTAGTCAGGTTCATAACCTTATCACGAAAATGGAGTACAAATGTTATCATCAATTTTGGTTTTATATAAGAAAATTATGAAGTCTTTTTCTGATGGTTGAATTATCATAAATATGTAGATTATCACATGATCTTATCCATGATAAATCAATACAAGATAATGAAAAATTTTTAATGATCCAAATTATAATGAAGCAAAATAAAATTTATGATTTGGATAGATTTTGATAGAAATATGTTTTATATTATTTTAGAAATTATATTAATATGCGATTAAGTTATAAACATAACTAAAGATCAATAAGTAAAATATTTTTTTTAATAGTCATTTCCATAAATACTCACTAATCATTAAATAAGTTATATTGTTAATATCCCATGAAAAATGTTCTTATCACTATTCCAAGGTGTACATTATTATTACTATTATTGATATAATTAAATTTGAAATATTATTAGAATTGAAATGTAAAAAATGTTCTGAACTGTTAGCATATATAACCTAATTGAGTAAAATCATTTTCCCAATGAGGAAAAAAATAGGCCCTCTCAAATCTTGAAATATCATTAATAAATAAGTTGTTACATTAATAAATAAGTAGTTACATTCTTTTGGGTATCAAAAACTTTTCTGTAAAATACATTTTCACAAACAATTATTGTTTAATTATATTTGGAACCAATCAAAGTTTAAATCAGGCTCTTAACCAAAATTATAAGAATATTGTGAGATTGTTATCAACAATTTTGCTTTATATAACAAAATTACAAAATTCTTTTTATAGTGGTTGCATTTTACAGTGAAATTTATTTATAGTAGACAAATTACCTCACTCCACGTCGAAGTTTTTACAATTTTCTCAGTTTAGTGACAAAAATCTAATGGATATTTATTGCTCAAATAATAAGATCGAGTAATGAAAAATTTTCAATTATTAATACCATATTTAATATAAACAAAAATATAATTATAATAAAAATATTTAGATGTGTTCTTCAAAACAATCTAAAAGCAAATTATACATCTACTTATATATAGATTCTTAATACTTTATAATGGGTATATTATTTAAATAGTCACTCAACTATTCTGTCACTTCTATTTGAGGCATTGAATTATAAAAAAAAAATCAATTTGGCATCTTTACTATAGATTCGTGTTCAATTGGACCACTCATACTAACTCCATTAATGATGTGCTGACGTGGCGTGCCACGTCATGCCCCTTGCCATATTAACATGTCATGTGGACAATAAACCAAATTAAATAAGTGACATTGCTACAACCTATTTGACTAAAAAAGAAAAATTTTAGAAATCAAATTACCTTCTATTTATCTTACATGAAAAACCAATTATATGAGTTGATTGTCTCTAACGTAAGAGGGTTTTTATCTACGTGGTATGCAAATGTGGTAAGGGGGCATGATGTCGCATGCCACATCAGCATACCAATAACAGAGTTAATCCGAATGACTCAATTAAATGTGAATCTAAAGTTAGAGTACCCAATTGAAATTTTTTATAATTCGGTAACTCAAATAAGAGTGACCAAATAATTGGATCACTATTTAAATAATTTACCCTTAAAAATTTTTAATACAATTTCCGTATCTTGTATTTGTTCTTTGTTTTTTGTTTTTTGTTTTTTGACATTTCTTGGTGATTTATTATAAATTCAAAACATATAATCATTTTATCCAATTCAATAACTAAAGTAATTGTTTAATTTTTACACCAATTTTTGACAGTTAATATAGCAAAATTTGAGCTAGGTATATATACGACACAATCTACATGGTATAGATTTCAAGTTAAATGAAGAAAGCAAATAATATCTGCCAACTTGCAACTAATTAAGGGTAATTTATGAATTATGAAAATGAATAAAAAAAAGTAAAATATACGGTGCGTCAGTACCTTCTTGGCCACTTCTTCATCATTCGGACAGACCATCGTAGCATCAAAGAGCTACTGCAACAGGTGATTCTAACACCTGAGCAACAGAGGTACATACAGAAACTACTTGGGTACCATTTCCGGATTGAATACAAGCCGGGACATGCCAACCTCGTAGCTGACGCGCTATCTCGAATGCACGAGGAGCCCACGGGAGCTACTACCGAACCATAGTTCCAATGTTTGAAGCTAGCCAGTCAACCAATTCCCGAATTCATAGAAACCCTCCGCCGAGAGAATGCTGAGTTTGCGGACCTCCAGGCCTTACACCAATAGCTCGCAAAAGGGAAACTATCGAGTGCATACTCGTCGCATAATGGGATACTCCTATTCCGCAATCAGTATTACATTAGCCCCCGATCAGCTCTCCGCGAAACGCTGCTACGAGAATTCCATGACACGCCTCTGGAGGGGCATGCCGGAGTGAAACGCACTATGGTTCGACTCGCGAATCATTTCTATTGGCCTTACAAGCGGAAAGACGTGGAAAACTACGTGGCGGAGTGCATGACGTGCCAACAAATTAAGTTCTCAACGCAAGCACCCACCGATTTCCTCCAATCGTTGCCTATTCCCTCGGTGGTATGGGATGAGGTGACAATGGATTTCATCACCGGATTGCCGCCATCGGTGGGAAACACCGTCATCATGGTGGTCGTTGATCGCCTCTCAAAGTCTGCTCACTTTGCAGCGCTCCCCACTCAATTCACCGCCCACGAGGTAGCGGAGGTGTTTGCCACTACGGTGGTCAAGCACCATGGGTTCCCAAGCTCGATCATCTCTGATAGGGACCTGGTGTTCGTAAGAAATTTCTGGAAGAGTCTGTTCAAACTCAGTGGAACGACTCTGCGGCATAGAGGGTTGGAGCAGTACCTTCGAGCTTTCACCCATGATCGACCGCCCACATAGGGTCGACTTCCTAACTTGGGCAGAGCTTTCTTACAATACCAGCTTCCAAAGTAGCCTCAGAATGTCACCATACCAAGCTTTGTATGGTTGAACCCCTCCCACTATACCCGCCTATTCGAAGGGATCCACAACACTCCAGGCACTTGAGGAACTCCTTATAGAGAGGGATGCAGTGTTACGGTCACTCAAAGATAATCTCCGCCGAGCTCAGCAAAGGATGGAACAGAAGGCCAATGCCCGGCGACGCGAGCTACAACTGACAGTCGGGGACAAGGTCCTGGTACGTTTGCAGCCTTATAGACAAAATACAGTGGCTTGTTTCAAATCCCATAAGCTATCCACACGTTACTACGGACCGTTCACGGTGGTAGAGCATATTGGACCCGTTGCGTATCGTCTGAATTGCCAGAGGCCAGTCGCATCCATCTGGTCTTCCACATCTCCTCCTTGAAGCCGTTCCGAGGAAATTCGATGGCAGAGGCCTTCCCCTTACCTCCTTGTTTTTACAAGGATACACCGCAACCCAAACCAACTGCCATCTGTGCGACGCGTACCGTACTCAACCAAGGGCAACCGCAACACCAGGTGCTGGTGTAATGGCAGGACGCAACATTAGAAGATACCACGTGGGAGCCATTCGACAAATTCTACAAATGTTTTCCTGACTGCCACCTTGAGGACAAGGTGGTTCCTCACGACGGCGGGGGTGATATGACCCTAGGGGTGGTGAACCCGATGCAAGAGCCATGGATTCGGGCCAAGGCACGACCAGGTTAGCTAAAGGATTATGTGGGATAATCACGTGAGGAACTTTAGGGCTGCGGGGAGGCAAGGTATGAGAAGACAAGAGAGAAGTACGGGACCTTGACTTTCCTTATTCATGTTTGGCTGCTTTGAAGGGAGCGCCAGGCTTTCAAGGGGGGGTAACGTTGGGCCTGCTGGATGTTTAGACTGCTTAGTACTTAGACTACTTAGTTTTGTGGTGTTTATAAGCAGGAGCACTTGTAATGTTCTGGTATGAATGGTATTTTGGGGCTCTTTGAGTCTGCTTCTTATCTTCCTACCCTCCCTTGTTTCTGGAGCTTACGTCAGCTCGAACGGTGCTTATTTGATACAACATGGTGGTCGTATCAAATTCACACTCCACAAGAAGTTATAGTATGCATTGAAGGCATATAACAAGAGTTGGCCCAAGCAGTTAGGACACGTTCCATGCAGCCTGCTTCCTCTTCAAGTCTCAAAGATATATTTTATTACTAGCCTCATTCATAAGTCATTCGTCGATTATTTATTTATTTATTTATTTTAATAAGAAAAGCATAGAACTGTATTAACTATGCTTGTTTAATCGAGAGAAGTGTCCAAATGATGGCTACCTATGTTATTTTCAACAGTTTCAGTTATGTCTCTTTTTTAATTATTTTTATAATTAGTTTTTTTGTTAATTTATTAACTTCTCATAAGTTTAATTATCTATTGTAGTCCTATTTTACTTGGCAACCGCATGATATCGGAGTAATATCCTCATCTTGCTTTGATCGTTGACTGGAGAAAATTTTGAAAAAGTAGAAGTAGAGCCCACCTTTCTTGTCTTTACCATTCTTGATCTTTGGATCCGGTTCATATATTATTGAGCTGTAATAATTGAGATTAGAGCATGCTTTTAGAGGCTTGGTCTGAAATCAAATTCCTCGTCTTCAAAGCTATCTCTTTCTCCTTGAAAGAAACTCAAAACCTTGGTGCTTTTGGTGTCTAAAGAGGGCTGAAATTCAGTGTTCTCTAGAAGTCTGGGATTGGAGGAAGGATCTCTTCACCGGCAATTCTTCGGAGAGATTAGAAGTAGGTGCCTTGCCCTTGTGTTGAATGCTTGGAACTTGTGAGATTGTTTTATTATTTTTGTGTCTTGTTTTAGTAATGTCTGAACTCTTGTTGTTTGCTTTCAAATTTTGGTGTAGTTCTTGGAGAATTATGCATATTTGTATCCATACTCACGTTGTGGCTCCTGCAAGTTTGATTTGGTTTAGTTAAATTATTTATATTAATGTTTGTAAGCATGTCTTTTTTAAACATCTGATTCTCTGAAGTTTGGGTTAGCCTTGCTAAGTGCAGCATGTTGATTCGTTGATTATAAGCAATTTAGTGTGAGCAACCTTTTGATTTAAGTTGTCTGAACCTTGAATTTGTTTTCATAATTTTAATCATGCATGTGTATTTTGATGGTGAACCTGCAGCCTTGATTCCATTTTATTTTCTTTCGATTAAATATTTTAAAGTATGGCATTTTCCTCTTAAATCATTCATGTTAGTTGTTATAATTTTATATATGCATATTTAATTGTGTATGGTTGTTATGATGCTTTAATTGGCTTTGAAAGCTTGAATTGGGATTATCCTTTTGTGATTAGGTTGAATGCTTGACTAAATCCATTTTGGAAAGGCAGGGTTTTAAAAAACAAATGTTTGTTCCTTTCATTTTATATTATTTAGTGTTTTTAATCTAAGGTTGTGGTTTAAGTGAGTGTTATTTTTTCCTCTGGGGCTTTAATTGTAAGTTTAGGCTCAACCCAAAGATTATTTCTAAGTATAGTTTTTTTTTTGGGTAGATCCTGTAGTGAGCTTTAATTCGCGGGATTTGTTGAACCCAACTTCGTAGCTCGGAACCAGGTTGCCTCTTACACCCGTATATTTTTGTATTTCTGGTGTGTGGTTAATTAATTAATTATTTAGTAATTTATTTTATTTATTTATTTATTTTGTTCTTGCATTATTTATGTTGTTATTGTGTTTATTATTTTGTATTTGTTATTTATTTAATTATTTAAATTAATTATTTTTGTGAAGTGATTTATTTGGTATATTTTATGTCTGTATTCTGTATTTATGTGGTTTTTAGTACATCTTCATTCTTGATAAATTGCCTAGTTAGGAGTAAATCCTAGCCATGTGCACATGTTGTCTGTAGTATCACTACCGGAAATGCGTGTCGGTTCTGACTGCGTTCGAAAATTTGGTTTCCGCTATTGATATTCTATTTGTTCTGTTTCGACTTCATAGTCGAAGATCCAGCCTTAAGCTGTTGATTCTGTTATTAGTCAAGAGAAGTGCATGTCTGGTTTCCGTGTATTTTCTATATTTCTGATTATTTCTGTATTCTGAGCATTTTCTGTATTTTTGTCTGGTTTATTATTATTTCTGTAATTATCTGTTATTTTTGTTATTTTTGCGATCCTACTAGGCCTTTGTGGCTCATGTATTCTGTGATTTTCTTTTCGCAGGAGAAGATTAAGCCTAGGGTCATGGGTGTATTTTGGGAGTCATATTTTTTTTACTTTTGGCTGTGTCTTCTTAAAATACTGAACTTTGATGTTGTAATTCTTGTAGTGTTTTGTTCTGTGTGAGCAAGACTTGTATTCTGTCTGTAATTTGGTTCGCAATTTATATAAGTGGCACATTATTTTTCTATAAGGCTATTTAAGCTCGTGTTCGAGTTATATCTGTTTACTGTTACTTTTATTTGTATTGTTGTTTCTTTTTTGCTTGTTGGGGTTGATTCTGACTGGATTCGAGATCTGAGGCCTAGCACCCAGTGAGCCCAGTCTTGTTAGATGCAGTCGGTCTGTCAGTGTGCCTGGTTTTGGGGCTGGGGTGTGACAAATTAAAGTGGTATCATAACTACAGTCAGATGTCACCCTTTTGATTTAAAATTTTGTCAATCTTCAAAAGTTTATTCTGAGACTTGCGCTGGGTAGTGTAACTTATTCTAAAGTTCTATCTATCTTCTAATTTGCAGAAATTATGCCAAGGGGTAGAGTGTGATCTCGCAGAAGGGCTGCAAGCCCACCTCAAGAGCCCATGGATTGGGAGCAGGAGGCTTTTAACCAGTTAGATAATGAAGGGCAATACGGAGAACAACCAGATCCTACTACTCTGACATGCATCATGAGGGAAATGATGTTAATGATGCGTAATTAGCAATATCAGCATAGTTTTGGAGGCCGTCGGGACCTACTGACAAAGTTTGGATGACACTCGCCACCACCATTCGAGGGGACCACTTACCCAACAGTGGCCAAGTATATCATTGCAAATTGAATTGCAAATATTGTTTCAGAAGACCCATGACTTGCAATAACATTTGTAACGTTTTTGTTTTGTGTCGCAAAAATTTACGACATCTGAAACGTGACACATTTTATTGTGTCGCAAATTATGTTGCAGATTGTAATCTGTGACATATTTTTAAATTTTTGTGTCGCAAAAATGTGTCATAAATAGTGCTCTTTTGTTGTATTCAATGTTTTAATAACCGTACCGGTTATCGACCGGGTTAGACAACCGGTTGAACAGGCCGGTTCAACCGGATTTAATATTTTTCAAATAAATAAATAAATAAATAAATATATATATAATGAATCTTCACTTCTCTGGTGTGTGTGTGTGTGTGTGTATATAAAGCATGAAGCTGAAGAGGTTTATAATGCATCAAAACAATCAAACTACTCAATCAAAGCTGAAGAGGTTTATATAGCACGAGACTATATATATATAGTATGAAGCTGAATATATATATAGCATGAAGCTAAAGAGATTTATAAAGCATCAAACCACACAATCAAAGCTGAAGAGGTTTATATAGCACAAGATCCATGAGAGAAGTGAAAAGGCATGAAGATAGCAGAGGTTTATAAATTAAATTAAAAACCATTCAAAAACCTAGATCGGCTGAAGATGAAGGTGGTCTACTGTCGGCTTCACGGCGGAGAGGAAGAGAAGGTTGGCCGTCGGCTTCACGGAGGAGAGATCTCGGGAGTCACTGTTGATGTAGATGGTTCGGCTGGAGAAGAAGAACAATTAGGGCACATTCTTTTAGTTTTCTTTGCTTTAAAAGTTTAAGTCTTTAACAAATTAAGTAATTAACACTTAAACTTTAATTTATTTATTAATTAGTGTAAGATGGCAGGTTAATCATAATAAAGGCTTGGATTCATGGCAGCTGGCAGCATGAAGCATGTTACTTTTTTACTTTTTAATTTTTAATTTTTAACTTTTTGAATTTTTAGAATTTGAACCGGAATTACTAAATATTTAATTGTAAAATAAATAAATTATTTAAATAATTTAAATTAATAGACAATCCGGTCCGGTCCAACCAGTTCACCAGTTCACTGGTTGAACCGGTTGAACCGGCCAGTCTGGTCCAATTTTTAAATCATTAGTTGTATTGACAACATATATCACCAAACCGCTGAAGAATGTATTATAAAATTACTGCAATAGATATTACGAAACCACTACATTAGGAATTATTATACCGTTGAAATAGATATTACAAACCGTTGCGCTAAGTATTATGAAACCACTGCTTATATAAAATAACCATTGTAAAATAAACCACTGTAGTATATGAAGCAACCGCTGCAAAATTAAAAACTGCTACAAAAACTAATGCCAATTGGAACTATTTAGGCAATGGTGTGAAACCGCTACAATAGAATGTTTAGAACTACTGCAATAACCTATTGCAATGGGAGCAGATGCAACGGCTGCCAAACCGGTGTAATAGATCTTATGCATTGGTTGTAAAGCCTTTCGTAGTGGTTCATGACCATTGCAAATAAGCATTTATGTAGTAGTGCCTTGCTTAATCTCTTATTCCTGTGTCATATTCCTTAATTGGTTTTCGAAGCCTTGGGTCGGCAATAATATCACTCGGATTAAGCTCACACGACTTTTCATTTGTGCAACAGTACTTACATCAAATTTTGAATTCGTTGTTTCAATATTTTTTGGTATAGATTTAAAAAACCTCTCTGTATCTATGAAGTTGATCAAATTAAATAAATAAATGAGTTGAACTAAATCATAAATTCATAAATTGTCCAATCAAATATATGTAACACTAAATTCAACTAGTTTACAAATACTTCAACTAGTTAGCTTATAACATTGATTTCAAATAATTATGCTATTAAACTTGAATTCTTTAGGTATGAAAGATATTATCAAGAGGGAGAACAATAAGTCAGAATTCAATAAATAAAATAAAGGCATAATTACAATTTATCATTATCTTAACATAAATATTTTTATCCACATGTATAGTTATAACTCATACTAGTTATATAAATGTAAATAATATTTTAAATTAAAAAAATCTTATTTAATAGGATTATGATAAGTGAGGTAAGTTAAAATTCAATAAGGAAAAAATAATTACATTTTATCATTATTATGGTTATAAATTATAGGTAAATAAATACAAACAACATTTTAAATTAAAAATTTTTTAGAAGAATTACGATAAGTGTGCATACATTATAAGTTTGAATTATTATTATGAATTGATGATTATATTTTCAGCTTGTATGAATTCGATGATTATGTTGAGTGAACATAACATCATATGTTATTTAAATTAATGACTATGTTTTAAATAATTTTTTTGAATTTATTTTCATAATTTTAAATTTTTAATTTGTATTATTTTTTTAATTTAAGATTTTACTAATTATAAATGAAGTTTTATTTAAAAGTGATAACTTATATTTTTTAAAGATAAATTTTTTTAGTTATTAGTGAATCACAAATTTTGATTTTAATACTACTCAAATCTCTAAATTAAATTAATGATATCAATTTACATGCCACATCTCTAAATCAAATAATCAATAATATCAATCCACATAGATTATGCCACATTAATGAATCTCAATTTACAAACATTTCAACAAATTTCCTAAAAACTATTTCACAAAAGACAAAAAAATAAGTAAACGAACAAAAAGTTAAAAAAAAAAAAAACAAACAAAGCTTCACCGCTTGATCACCGGACGAAGAGATCACAAAACGTCGGAGGAGAGAAAATAAATGGGAGATTGCAACTTGCAATTTGCAAGTGCTATTTAGCCTATTTATCAAGAATAATTCAAGACTTCAAGTTCTCAACCTTTGAAATGGATGAGAAGAGCGTAAAGTATGTTAATATGATAGACTATGAATTAATATATATATTCACGTGATGTGCAAGTATGCAACGGAGATTTCTCTTCAATGTCTTCATCATGCAACACATTTCCAATATTCATTGGTTACTTTAAACCTAATTAGACCTTGCTTTTCAGTTGTCCCCTTTCCTAATCCCAAAGCATCGTTTAGTATTTTCGTTTCCGACACCGGTAATTGAGTCACGAATAGTCATAAAGACCGAGGAGATGGAGGGGGAGAGGGACACAGATGGCCTGAGATGAAAAGGGAGCCACTGAGCCACATTGTTGGAGAAGCTAATTAAGGAGGGACACCGGCCACCGAGGGGAGGGGACGACCCAGTCGTGGATGGGGGGCAGAGGGCGTCTAAGGCCACGGGGTCCACTAACCTCGCCGCCGACAAGGGGGTGGTCGCCCACCTGCCCCTTTTGTTCCTTTGCCTTTGGTTGAGAGAATGTGGTTCTACTTGTCAAGCATTATGAGATGTTATGTTTCTACAAAAATAAGTGTCACATGAAATAGTAATAACTTGACTAGACTAATTTTTTCGCTGAATTTTATAATTTTAGAAGTTTTTATACAATTTTTTTGGCATTACTTTTCAAGCAAAACAAAAAGTTTTTTAAATGATTATAATTGGTTTGAAAGGTATCATAAATATTTGTGCAAACTAAAAGTGAAATTAAAAGACTTAATTTAATAAAAAAATTAAAAATTGTTCCTTAAGGCTTTTTTAGCAAATTATATATCTATTTTAATAACAACAACAACAACAACAAAACAATAATAATAATAATAATAATAATAATAATAATAATAATAATAATAATAATAATAGATAAGAAGGAGAAGAAGTAGTAAAAATACTCCCATTATTGTATGTTTTAATTATCTATAATAAATGATAAGTGCTTGAATATATATGTTTTTATACCTCAAATCAATGTACTTCGCTTGTCCTTTTGAGGGATTCGAGTGTTTTTTGTAATTAATTTGTTTCTTTTTAATATTTAGGCCCCAAAATATATATTTGAAGAAAAAAAAATTGAACTTGAGTCAAAATCAACCTAGTACTGGCACTTTAGTAGGCTACATGAACATCAATACATTATACAACCATGTAAAACATCATGGTAATGTAGCTGGGTGCTATAGAAGTTACTGTAACAATTCAAGAGAACAACATGGGTAGAAGTACATGCCTGTGTTGAGGTTGTGTTTAGTAACATCTAGGATATGTTTCCTCTGAGAATTATTAAAGATTTTGCTTCAAGTGTAAGAACAAGTCCTACAACATGCCTCCATGTTAACACTATGTTTAGGCCCTAGTTTGCAAGCATTTGGCAAAGCATTTTAAAGGAGGGTTTGGGAAGGGTTTTTTGACCGAACTTTTATAATTCTTCTAAAGGTTGAAGACATCGCACAGATGAGAGATCTTTTGGTTGCTATTTGGAGGAAACATCAACAACATAGCACCAGGATTAAAGGATGAATCAAATCTCCTTTGAAAAGGTTCCATCATTAAAGATAAGTAAGGAGTTCAATAGAATTTTCATTTTTTTTTTTGTTTTGTTTATCTTGATTTGAATTGTGAACATTCTTAGGATCAGGAACTCAACATCCTAAGGTATTCTGACATTGATGAATCCTTGAATTTGATTTGTATTTTGACTTTGAATATCAATTCTGTATTGAGTTTTATATATATATATATATTAAGATTCAATTGCATGCTACTGAATTCCATGATTTCTATCATAGCAAGAGCTTGATTCAGTGTTTGATACATGTGTGAGAGACTGAGAAATCGTTATGTACATGTATAAATCTATTGCAATTCAAGAGATCGTGAGAGGTAAGGATTTAATTCCCATAATACTTCTGATTAGGATTAGTGTCACATTGCACCCACCCCTTCTACCGAGGTAAATGTGGCACCCATCAGTTAAAATTTCTTTTAACTAGAAAACTGGCACCCCTGAAAAACCAAATCAAACTTACAAACACGATTAACAACCTTTAAACAACTAAAGGTTCAAATACATGAATACAATAACACAATCACTCCAACATGCAGGTATAGCTACTACAAATCACGACACCAACAATAGAAACAAAGGGTCCTATTGTAATCCTGGACTCAACCTTAACTGGCTCTATACTTGCACAGGCAATCTAGTAAAGTTCTGCTCCTGCAACTGTAACACATTTCAGTTGGTCAATAGTGGCTCAATAATTTCAAATAATTAAATATAACGTATGTAAAATATATAAAGATCAATTTTCTTAAATAATTTCCCAACTCTCCAAAATACTAAATTTTTGGCAGAACACAACTTTAAAGAGCTTTTAAAGCATAAATTCATCATAAATCATCATCAAGTCAATTTCTAAGAAAATATAAAATTTTTGTAAGAGACTGTTCTCCAAAGAGCGACAGCTGGGTTTCGCCTCCTCATCACAATCCAAAACAACATCTCAAAAACATACTCAACCCACAACACGCATCCCAGAATGAAATGGTCTAGAAACCTCTCTAACCTTTGTCGTGGCCGCGGGTAGGTTCAAAGGCGTCAATGTACTCATGTCCTTGACGTTGACCCATCGGTTCACCGGTTGGTGAGTCCGACTACCCGATGAATATCCAGTCAGGGCTATACACACCCACCTGAACCTAGCCCTCATAGATAATAATCAGTCTAACACGCCACCTCAAAAGGCTGGCTGTGGAGACCACCTACTGCAGTAGGATACCATTATAAAATCTGTACAAGCTCTACAGTACAGTACATGTATAACACCAGTAAAGTCCAAATCCATGATACCATTCCTATATCAAGAATGAAAACCAATTCCACAAACATTGCCGGTAAAACATTTAAATTTGCATACATGGTTTCACATATCATCTCAAAATCATGGTACTCATAACCATTAAAATAAATACCTGAAATGAATAATTAAATCATATGCACATGTATTTCCACTATATGAAAATATGTATAATTATATGAAACTAGATGTATCAATACGATAATCATACATCAATATAAGTATCCTTTACCATTATACATAATTAAACATAATAAAATGAAATAATTAAACAATTATTTCCAAATTACTAGCTATTAAATAATTACTTCAAAATAATAATAATAATAATAATAATAATAATAATAAGTAGCCAATTATTTAAAATAATAGCCACTATCAACTCACCTAGTCTCCCTTTGGATTTCTTGCTAGACCTGAAACTCACTCTTAAGCCTGAACCCCACCTAACAAAATAACGGGATAAAATAAATAAATATGACAACCTAAAAATATATCTCAACCCAAAAGAAAATACAATAAACGAATATCTGACTCTTTAATTGGGTTCACTCACTCCAATCGATTAAAATCCGACCTTGCATAATTAAACTGGTATCCAATTGCATTTAAACCCATTCAATTTGGGCCAAACCCTCCTGAACCAATCTCAATTTCACTGAACCAAAGTTAAATTCTTATACAAATGTCTTGAACCAGCTTGGTTCAACTGAACCCAATTCTCCTTGAATTGGTTCGGCCCAAAGTCCTTAGCCCAACATCTAAACCAGCCTAAATCAATTTCAACCACTTAACTCAAATTCTACCCAACTCAACTTGATTTGATCAAACCTACACCAAATCAATTCAATTGAACCCAACCAACTTCAATTCTCATCCAAACCTAACTAAACCAAATCAATTAAACTCAACCAATTCCCACTTGATTTGATCCAACCAAATCAACTTGGTTAAACTCAACCAGCTTCATTCCAACCATCATCATTAACATCTTAATCATCATCATCAACTTAATTAACCCAAAATAAACCATTGATCTACAGTAAACCCGAAAATTTCTTCATTATTCCAAACAAGATCCAATTCCAAAATACAAGTATTTCAAAGGAAAATTGAAGCATTCAACATCTACAACCATTAACCATGTTTTTCTACTCAAATCCATCATCTTTTTCATCAAAATAATCATATATACATACATACATACATACACACATACACCCATCAATGAAAAATACACCATGAAAGATTCTTACCAAGCCATAACATCCCTTCAGCGTGCTCCCTCCAACGATCTCCAAGTTCCTCTCTTTAAAACCTCTATTTTCTCTTCCATTTCTTTTTTTCTCTCTAGAATACTGTAGCATTTTATGGAGAAAGGTGAAGAAGACCATCCTAATCCAAATTTTTCTCTCAGCTTATGTTTTCTGCCAAAATTCATTATTAGTCCCTGAAAATACAATTTCTTACAAAAAGGTCCCTAAAACTTCAGCAGTGGTCCTGAATCATGAAATAATATTTCCAAAAGGTCCCTGCAAACTTACCTTTCAGCCCTTGTTCTTTCCACTAGGGTTTCTCAACAAAAATGCTCTGTAGAAAAATTTTACTGTCACTACGGTAATACCCTGAATATAAATTTTCCAATATGTATCTAGAGGTTCAGGGTGTTACAATTAGTCTTACCTTCGGATTTTGTTGAGTGTCCATGCAAGCATAGGATCCTAGCTAGGTTGGAGAGAGTTCTCAATTTAGCTTTGTATAGGATTAGTTGCTAGCAGTCTTGAAGAAAAAAGACTATCATAAATAAGGAAGTACGCAGGTTTAATCCTCTTTTTAGAATTTACAGAGTGTTAATGCAATTATAGGGAGTATAGATTAAGAAGAAATTCTAATCTAGTTTTCTATAAGATTAGTTACTTATTGTCTTAAAAAAGGAGTTAGCATATTTAAGGAAGTACAACTGCGGTCCAATTTATTTAATGTTAGTCGAAAATCCTTGTCTAGAGCTTCATAGAAAATCCTAGAGGCATTTCATGTCTAGATTTTTTTTTATTTTTTATTTTTTTGTTATCATTGATTGTCTTCCCAACAGTATCCACTATCCTCATAGTTCTTGATATAATCTTCCTTTTGTTTTATATCCTTTGCTATCAATTGGCTAGATAATAAACAAATAATTAGCACTAGTACTTGTAGTTCTTGTGAGATTTATGATAAGGGCTTGAAAGTGTATATTTTACATATCATTTACACTCATTTAGCATGAGATTTTATATGTTTAGCATCAAACTAGTACATAATTTCATTTTTTTTGTTCACCACGAGCACCAAAGCCACCACAACCTCTACAACGGCCACGACTAATCCATACAATGCCCAAATAGATCGTGCTAGGACGCAACTTGTAGCTCAAGTAACATAACTTACTCACCATAGCCTTCACAACGGGCGTGGTGAGGCCATGGCAGACTCGATATTATAAAAACCCTAGGTTTTACAACTCCAAGGGGGGACTTTTTTTTACCTTATTTGGGGAAAGTGGCCAGATTTCTGGAGACCCTTGAAGTTGGAGACGATTTCCATCAAGATTTCAACGGAATGCGGTGAATTTTCCAAATAAGATTCAACGTGCATCAATAGTGGAGTGCGAGTGAAGAGATCCAGCGTTCTCTTGACGATCTTGGGATTTACTCAACCTCAACCATCGGAGACCATATTGGAGGAAGTTAGTCTAAGAATTCTTTTGATTTATTTCCTTTGGATTATTGCTATTCATTGATCAATACTTGTATATCTATTAGAAGATCCCAATTCTAAGGGAATTTCATATATATTCATCTTGATTGTTATTTGTGATTCTTTATTGGCAATTCATTATTCTTTCTAGTCCTTTGTGAGTCATTGCATCTTTTCTTAATGATATTTTGCCGATGTGGATGAGGAAGATATGCCCACTCATTAGAAGAACCATGCTCTGTTAGATCTACGCATGCGCTAAAAGGTTAGGTATTGCTAGATCTTTAGATTAGGGTTTGATTAGATTTCTGGATTAGGATTTGATTAGTCCTTCTAGTGAAGTTCTTGAACTTAAGGCAAACATAGGAGATTAGGATGGAAGAGATTCCATTTTAAGTTTCTAGTGTTTAGATCTAGTAGGCCCTTGAATTCATCTAGTCTAATACTAAATTGAACCGTCACACCTTAACACTATTTCACAAGTAATCACTAAGGCAATCATACGATCTCCCAAACTCCTTCCATTTGCACTTAACAATCCTCAATTGTATTGTATTAATTAATTAGTAGAAGTAGAATTAAGAAATATCGTAGACATTCAGTTTATTGATTAAACGAAAAGGAAGTAATATGAGCCTCTCGCCATTCTTTGAGGAATACGACCCTCGTGCTCACCCATGAGGTATTACTTGACGACTCATATACGAAAAATGTTGCTAGTATAGTTTTATTTTAAATATGCACTAATCACTGAATGAGTTATATAATTATTGATGGCACATGAAAAATGTTCTTGTCGCTATCGTTAGGTGAAGGTTATTGTTACTATCATTAATTTTATTATCATTATTATTAAATTTAAAATATTGCTAGTATAGAAATGTACAAAATGTTTCAAACCTTTAACACATCCTACATGTGTAAAGTGAGAAAAGAGTCAAAAACAAAGAAATAAGAAAAATTCAAATCTTTATATGTGTAAAAAGCATCACAACAAATGATGTGTTTTGAGTCCTAAATTAGTTATGAGGATAAAATAAAAATATATATATTTATGATGAGGTCTCTCATATGCTTTGAATTAATGAATCAAATGTAAATTTTATAATTTAGATTTAAATTATTAATTTCTAGTAAATTCAAATACAATAATAATAAGTCATTTCATAATACTTTATAAATAATAGTTTTGTTGTGATACAAATTAATAAATTGGGAAAAAAAATTTAAAATTAAATTTATTACCATAGAAAAACGTTTACATAAGTGATACTCTCCCTAATACATAAGGGCTTGGCATTTCATTTTTCTACGCAATAACATTCGAATAATATTCATTATGTGGCTTATTTTAAAAAAAATATATATATAAAAAACCAAAAATTAAAATATCAAGAGTCTTTGCTCCAATAGTGCAACAACGTTTTAATTTAAATCATATTAATAGAATTAAACATCAAAATTATAATTAAGAAAGAACCAATATAATCAATATTAAACCATTACAAATTTATATATAACTTTTTTAATTATTGCCATTCAAAATTACCACCACGTACAGTCAATTATTGCCCACCAAACACAGGCAATTATTGCCCTTAGACTAATCTATGATCTGTCCATGAGAAAAAATTAGATTCATCACATGTCACATAGATACTTGGATAATCTTTAATAGAATAAAACATAACCCCAAAGGCCCAAACCTACTACCACAACACTATAAATACCCCCTCAAGTCTCTTGCGCTAGAACCATCCTATGCAATTGCCTTCTTTTTGTTTGAGAGAGTGGGTATAATTAAATATAAGAGAGGAGAAGATGCTGAACATAGTGAGTTCCCTAATTCCAGGGAAGAACAAAGGAGTGGAAGTGAAAGGGGCAGTGGTGCTAATGCAAAAGAATGTGTTGGATTTCAATGACTTCACTTCCACTGTCATAGATGCTGCCTCTGAGTTGTTGTTAGGTCAAGGAGTCTCTCTTCAACTTGTTAGCGCCACCGTCGGCGATCCTAGTGAGCTCCTCTTCTCTCTCACTCACATGGTCCCTTTTCTTTTTTTTCCCCTTTAATAATAAATGCATTTAATAAAATAGATAAATAATAAAAATATATAACACTGATGTTGACCCTACGACTTATACAAACATCTGAAGTTATATAATAATTTTTATTTAAAAAAATTGAAATTAATTCTTTTGTATTTTAGATCAAATATATGTTTAAAATTTATATTGATACACATCTTGGAGAAATGTTTAATTATTTATCTAGAAAGTATCTGTGATATCTAATAATAACTTTGTTACTCAAACTTGTAATCCATAATTAATACTGTCTTTATCAATGAAGGATTCGAATGGATTTGTGGGCCTTACAAATATTTTTGAAACAGAGTTGGTAAATCGATCATTTATTATTTATATTATTTTGCACACACTGATATATATGGTTGGATCTTGCTTTAAATGAGTCACAGAAACAACCAAAAAAAAAAAAAAAGGTAAGACCAAATACAATGTTCCACCAAATTCCCATTGTGTTTCGCACCTGCTACTTTCTTTTTCATAATTATTATACATGATCTACAACTCTATATATAAAATTAAAAAAATTTAGATATAAATATTAAAATTTGTACGCACAAATTGGTGGTAAATGTTGATGTTCTCAAAACAGATGTATTTTACATTTTTTTTTTTTTTTTTTTTTTTTTTGTAGACAATGGAAACAGGGGATTAATTGGAGAACCAGCTAATCTTCAACCAATTATCAGTGTTTTACCATCTATTGCTGCCGGAGAGAGCAACTTTAGTGTTACATTTAAATGGGATGAAGATTATGGTATTCCCGGCGCTTTTATCATCAAGAACAATCGCACATCACAGTTCTTTCTCAAGTCAGTCACTATCAATAATTTTCTCGACAAAGGCCGTATTCATTTTGATTGCAACTCTTGGGTCTATCCTACTGATAAATACAAATATGATCGTATCTTTTTCACAAATGATGTAAGTCATTTTTCATATATTATCTCTAATATTACCATGTTAGAACTAATGATTAATTAGTTATTATACATACAAATATTTTTGTAGACGTACTTGCCAGAAAAGATACCAGCACCTTTGAAGCCATATAGAGATGAGGAGCTCTTGCACTTGAGAGGGGATGATGTCACTAGAAAATTTGAGGAATGGGATCGTATTTACAACTATGCATACTACAATGATCTTGGAAACCCTGATCTTAGCTCTAAATTTGCCCGGCCTGTTCTTGGAGGGTCAGAAGAGTTACCTTATCCTCGTAGAGGAAAAACAGGCCGGGAACCTACAAAAACTGGTAAATTTAATCAATTATATAAATTTTCATTTAAAGATTATGTCTCACTAATTGTTTTAACATGATATTATTAGATCCGAACTCGGAAAGTAGAATACCATTGATCATGAGTTTGGACATATATATTCCAAGAGATGAGAGATTTGGACATCTCAAAATGTCTGATTTCCTTGCATATGGAATCAAGGCCTTGGTGAAGTCTGTGTTTCCAGTACTTAACTCCATCTTTGATGAGACCCCAAATGAGTTTGACTCTTTCCAAGATGTGTTGAACTTGTATGAAGGTGGATTGAAGCTTCCTCAGATTGATTTGTTAAACCAACTTAAAGAACAAATTCCTTTTGAGTTGATTAAGGAAATCATCACCATCGATGGAGATGCAGTTCTAAAGTTCCCTGTGCCACAAGTCATTCGAGGTATTTAAATATTTTTATAACGTATATCTTTGAATATTAAATGTATAATTAGTTTTAGCGAAAACTAATGAGTTTTGTTTTTCCTTAATTTTTCATGTATTGTTATATTATTACACAGAGGACAAGTGGACATGGAGGACTGATGAGGAGTTCTGCAGAGAAATGCTGGCAGGAGTGAACCCAATCATTATCCAACTTATCAAGGCAAATCATTCTTAACCTTTCAAATATATTAAACCTTATCATCATCTATTAAAATTTCTCTGTCTCTTGTCATTAAATGACTTGTTTGGGTAATATTTGCAGGAATTTCCTCCAACTAGCAACCTTGATCCTGACATATATGGAGACCAAACCAGCAAAATAACTGCTTCTCACATTGAAAACAATCTGAATGGTCTTTCTGTTGATGAGGTATAAATGAAATCTATACATATATATATATACAAAATATTTATACACTGATACACACATGTTACTTCAACTGATTCCTGTTTAATTTCACATCTTAATTATATAACAAGATTATTATTTATCAAACCAACTCAATTAATTAACAGGCATTAAACAACAAGAGACTCTTCATCTTGGATCACCATGACACGATAAGGCCATATCTCAACAAAATCAATTCAATTGAGGGAACTAAGATATATGCAACAAGAACTCTTCTCTTCTTGCAAGATGATGGCACTCTGACACCATTAGCAATTGAGCTAAGCCTGCCAGAATCTCCCAGCAAAGTCTACACTCCTGCTCAAAATGGCATAGAAGGAGCTATTTGGCAACTAGCTAAAGCGTATGCTACAGTGAATGACTCTGGTGTTCATCAGCTCATCAGCCATTGGTACCTATGTTTTGCATTGATTGTTTGTATTAAATAATTTTTATCAACTGTTACACTACTAACAATTTTATTTAAATTTTTTTTAGGTTGAATACTCATGCAGTTATGGAACCATTTGTTATTGCAACAAATCGACAACTTAGTGTGGTTCATCCGATTTACAAGCTTTTATATCCTCATTATCGTGACACAATGAACATCAACGCTTTGGCAAGGCAAACACTTATTAATGCTGGTGGTATTCTAGAGTCCACTGTTTTTCCTGGAAAATATGCAATGGAGATGTCTGCTGTGGTTTATAAAAGTTGGAATTTCATGGAGCAGGCTCTTCCTGCTGATCTCATTAAAAGGTACATGCATTTATTTCTTAATTTTTAAAAACCTTTGAAGTAGATTTTTTACTATAGTCTAAAAACTTAGATATAGTTTATTATGTGTTATTTATATATTTTAAACAAATCATCAACGCTTGTCGTATATATGGAAATATATATTAAGTATTTGTCGGCAGGAGTAAGTTTAGATCATTAAATATAGCAATTGATACCTATCTGCAAAACATATGGGACAGGAAATACAGCTAATCATATGATTTATTGATTGATTTATTTATTTGTCTATCATATTGCCGATATGATTTAATGCACCTGTGCTTTTTTCCCTCCACATGTTGGCTTTTATTTATGAACGTGTCAATTATCAAACAACGCAATAAAAACAAAATAACTTTCAATGACGTCGTTGCTATTTGTTTTAGTCAATTGATGTAGCATTCATATATTGATGACAAATAAGTTGCCCATGATTTATAAATATGTACTGTTTGCATATGGTGAGAGCAATAGGTCACTTCATCAAATACGAACCATCCATATTTATTGAAAAATAAAATAATACATAATGATGTAAATGATGATATGACCGTGACAAAGATCAATAAAATTAAAAAAATCTAAATTATTAAGCCACACAACTTGTGAGTGAGATGGGGATGGAAGGCTAAAGTTGATAGCAATAGGTCACTCCAACACATATAAATAAATTGAACCATCTGCATTTCATTGAATAATAAAATAATACATGATGATTAATGTGATGATATAACCATGATAAAAATACAAGTGGTACCTCGGGTCTCCTTGTTTAGGAGAGATGCGAGTTTGATTTCCTCTGATCCCGCTCCCTGGTTTGAAGAGAGTAAAGATGTTGTGGTAGTTCTCCTGCCCTTGTATATTTATGAGGGTTGGTACTTGTTGCCTTACCTCATTAAAAAAAAAAAAAAACATGTGATAAAATTAATAGAAATAAAAAAATCTTAATTATTAAACTACACTTAACTTGTGAGTGAGATGGGGACAGAAGGCTAACAATTAATTGCAATAGATCACTTCAACACATATAAATAAATTGAACCATCCATATTTTATTAAAAAAAAAATAATACATAATGATTTAAATGTTGATATAACTGTTAGGGGTGAGCAAAATCGGGTACCCGACCCGGTTTTTAAAACTGGATCGGATGCCCGGTTTTTCGGATCGGCAAAAACTCGACCTGTATCCGACCCGGTTTATACCGGGTATTGAAAACCGGATACCCGGTTTAAACCGGATCGGATATCGGATATCCGGATCCGAATTTAAGTTTCATCTACTCCATGGATTTGTTTTATATTACAACATCAACATTCATAAAAACAAACAAATATGAAAAACTTATAACTTATAAAGAGGATTAAAAACTTACATTATTCACCCCACAAAAAAGAAGTCATAAAAAAATAATAAAGAGCTCTATTAATTTTATACATTAAAAAAAAAAATCAAATATCTTCCGAAGCATCAATTTTAGAGAGGGATGGAGACTAGAGAGAAGAGGCAGGGTGATGGACATTGAGAACTAGGAGGCTAGGATTTTATTTTATTTTTTCTTTTTTACTTTTAACCATAGAAGAGTTTAAATTTATTAACATGTACATATATAAATATAACTATATAAGAAATTAAGTATATAACTCTTTAAGTTTTTAAACAACGGATTTTGATTTTTTTCTACTTAAGCCCATGTAAAATTTTAAATTTATTAATATATATATAATAAATTTAAATTATATATGGTGTAAAGAGTAAAAAAGAAGAAAATCCAAAATCCAAAATCCCATATATATATATATATATATATATATATATATATATATATATATACACACACAAAACCGGATCGGATTCGGATACCCGGTTTTTAATTTCTCCCATACAGTTTTCACCTTAAAAATTCGGACCGGGTACCTGACCGTCTTTTTCGGATCGGGTACCCAATAAATTCGGGTAAAAAAATCGGATATCGGATCGGATCATCGGATCTGGATTTTTTTGCTCACCCCTAATAACTGTGATAACAACTTGTGAGTGAGATAGGGATAGAAGGCAGGAAAGTATGGGCACGCGCACTAGTCATGTCATGATTATCATCCTTCACAAATTCATATAAAAATAACCATAATTAAAAATTGTGATAAAATCAAGTACACAAGATCAAAAAAAATTATTAATCTTTTCTTTTCACACTACTGCAAATATATACACTACAACAAAAAAGGCTTATTGTGACATTTTTGAAACAACATTTTTGATAAATGTTACTGTAGACCATTAAACTGACTTTTAAGCGATAGTTGTAATAAATGTTGGTATACTTTTATTTGTTCCTACATTTATAATGACATTTCTACTTATAGTCACAATAGCTTTTTGTTTTGCGATATTTTTGAAAATTTTATGGTCGTTAAAAGAAATGTTGGTATAATATTATTTATTAAGACATATATTACGACCTTTGTAACAAATGTCATAATTCAATACGACTTTTATTGCATCAATTTGTTATGACATATTTGAAAACATTATTTTAACTTATATATATATTCAAAAAATATGAAAGATAATTTGAAATAAAAAAACGATATTTAAGGATAAATAAAATCGGTAATATTTTGAATTTCAAAACCTACATGCACGGCCTATATATACAAGATCTATTAGATAAGAAAGAAACCATAATAATGTAAAAGACCAAAAGTAAAGTTATAGTCGGGAGAAAAAGTAAGTACCTCAATTTTTCTTTATTCCATCGTACTTTTTGCATTGTTTTCTTGTAATATTATTTAAATATTTATTTTATTTTTGTTAATTATGGATGATTGATAGATGATTATTTTTTAATTAGTTTTTGTTATAAAAAAGTATGAGAATTTTAATTAATCTAATCCTATGGTTTTATAATATTTTTTTTATACAAAAAAGGAGATTAAATTTAATTGGGATGAGATTGCCCAAAATATCCTATATTTTTATTGGAAATTAAAATGTGTTTTGGCTTTTCTCTTTGCCGATGTGATGATGGGGAGACCATGATATCATGCGGTGGTCATGGCATAGATCTAAGGCTTCAACACTGGACATTTTTTTTTTTTTTTATTTAACCCTAGTTTGTTGAAGTTTTTGAATTACCTATGTTTTTTTATTTTTAATTTTTTTATAAAGTTCTTGCTATGGGACACTCATAGCTTTGGTGAAGTTTTGCAATTTGCTCCTTATATATTTTTTATTTTTTATAGGGTTATCGTTATAGTTATGACTCAAATATAGGTGACAAGTTTGTTAAAGTTTTATATTTTATCTTTTTTTCTAAGTTAATTTGTTTAAGGGTTCTTGTTATAGTACAAATCATATATTATCCATTTAAATAAAAAAAAGTTTATTTGTATTCTTTTTATGCAAATTATATTTTAAATTAGTACATTATTAATTTTAATATATCATATATGTTGATATTTAATTTAATTTTTTATTGTTTTATTATGTTGATTTTGTTAAATATAAAAATTATTGTAGGTTGGAGATACTTGAAATAGTCTTTATTCTCAATTAACTACTCAATTTTATTATAACGATAATGATCCAATTATGATTTTTATAATATTATCTAATTATATTTTTAAAATTTTAAATTTATTACTTATTAATCATTTTTTTAAATTGATTTTGATATCTACTAATGTATTTGTATATTTTATTTTTGCAGATAAAAAGCCACCATGATAAATTTAAAGATAATTCCAAGGATTGAAGTCTTACCTTTATTATAATGTTTGAAAGCTATTTTTTAAAAGATTTGTAGATCATGTTAATATTATTTTAAGTAGTGATTACATTTTCAAAATTTTAAATTTTAAATTTTATTATTTATTTAACACTTTTCCTTTATAAATTGATTTGGATATCTACTAATGTATTTAAATATTTTATTTTGTAGATAAAAGGCCACCATGATAAATTTAAAGACAATTCCAAGGATTGAAAGATTAGCTTTATTATAATTTTTGAAAACTATTTTTTTTACATTTGTAGGTCATGTTAGCATTATTTTAATTAGTGATTATGTTTTTAAATTTTGTTATTTATTCATCACTTTTTTTTTAAATTGGTTTGGATATCAACTAATGTATTTATATTTTTTTTTTTTTTTTTTTTTTTGCAGATAAGAGACCACCATGATAAATTTGAAGATAATTCGAATGACTGAAGCATTAGCTTTATTATAATGTTTGAAAGCTATTTCTTTGAGATCGATTTGTAGATCCGTATTTTAATTAGTGGTTTAGTGCTAGGTGGGATTTTTGTATTTTTGATAAATAATTTTAATTACTATTTTATTATATTATCTAAATTAATTTTATAGAATTTAAATTTTATCTCATATTTATATATTTAAATTGTATATAAATAATATTTAATTAATATCTTGCGAATGTTGCATTTTATTGTTATCCATAAATACTAATGGCTAAAACAACAATAATGAAATATCGAGATAAGAGTTTTAAGAAACACTTAACTAATGTAACTGAATAATTTTTGTATAAACATTTATAAATGAAATTTAATTTTAAAATCAGATATGATGAATAAATTTTACTAACATTTAAAAATATCGACTTAAATTGGGATTTAAAATTTCTATTTTGTTAAACCAATATTTACAAAAGGTTAATATAATTAATTTAAAAAACTTTTAACAAATGTTACTATATAATCTCTATAACAACAATTACAAATGTTGTAATATTTCAAAATTAATGTGATAAAAACTTATGGCGGCATCTGCAAATGTTGCACAAAATAAAAAAAAAAAGTGTTGCAAGAGCCATATACAAATGTTGGAATAAAATTCATATTGAGACTATTTACAAATGATAGGAAAATATCACTATAAATGTCGGTATAAATAGGTACCGAAGTTTCATAAAAATGTCACAACAAAGTATACCGACTATGGCAATTACAACATATAATCGACATTTGTTACAAAAGTTGGTATAGAGCTATTACGATGGTTTTTTGCTATTTTACGACACATGGCAAATGTCACAAAAACCCATTTTTGTTGTAGTGATATAACTAGCTAAAGCACATATATGTTAACAAAATGTGATTATTCTAATTAACCTCATCCTAATTTTTAAATTAAACATGGTTTAGAGGAGTTGCAGTGGAGGATCCAAGCAACCCTAATAATGTCCAGCTGCTCATAAAGGACTACCCATACGCTGTAGATGGCCTTGCAATATGGTCAGCAATCCACACATGGGTCACTGAATACTGCACCATTTACTACCCAGATGATGCAACATTACAAGCAGACGCACAAGTCCAAGCATGGTGGAAAGAGATACGTGAAGTTGGCCATGGTGACAAGCAGCATGAAACATGGTGGCCTTCCATGAAGCTCGTCAGTGAACTAATTCACACATGCACCACCGTCATTTGGATCGCATCGGCATTGCATGCTTCCGTTAACTTCGGTCAATACCCGTATGCCGGTTACCTGCCAAACCGGCCAACCATCAGCCGTCGGTTCATGCCGGAACCCGGTTCACCGGAATACGAAATGCTTGCAACCGACCCGGATAAGGTTTTCTTGAAAACTGTCACCAGTGAGCTGCAAACACTGCTGGGGATTTCACTGATTGAGATATTATCTAAGCATGCTTCTGATGAGGTGTATTTGGGAAAGAGGGACTCAGAGGAGTGGACTAGTGATGAAAAGGCTTTGGAAGCATTTAGAAGGTTTGGAACAAGGCTTGAAGAGATTGAGAAGGAGATTGTGGCAAGGAATGAGGACCCTAATCTTAAGAATAGGAATGGACCTGTGAAAATGCCTTATTCCTTGCTTTACCCGACTAGTGATCCTGGTCTCACTGCCAAGGGAGTTCCTAATAGTGTTTCCATTTGATGATGAGATGGGATGTTAGTATTGTGCATTGGATCACACTGCTAGTGAGAGAGCTCTAGTTGTTTTTTCTTATGTTATTTTTGTCTGTCTTTTTTTTTTAAGTTTTGGTTTATCTACTTAAAAAAAAAAAAAAAAAAAAAGTTGTCGATGTACTCTCTCCCCAATAAATAAATAAAAAGGTGTGGCTTGCTATGGTTTAATTAAATAAACCATGGAGTTTGTGATTGATGCTCTTCAGTTCTATATTGTAGGATTAATGTTTTTTTTTTAAAAAAAATTGACTTTGAAGGTAAAATTATGACATTACATACACTTGATACCAAGATCCGTAATTAAAAGGGAATGAGGCAAGTGACTTTGAAAACCCAATTTATCATAAGAAATATTTATTCCATTTTCAATTAAAAGTATTGAGTCGATTTGCATAGCTACTTTTTTAAGAACTTACATCTCTACTTGGAGATGGGGCTAGAGAGACCAATGAAAATAGCTTCATCGATAAATTGTGGTCTTCTTGAGGATTGACATTGTTCCCTACTTGTGATAAGCTCTCCTTGAGTTAAGGATATAATTCTCTGATTGAAAAAAGCTTGGACATTTTTGAACTACTTTTGTGCATAGACTAATAGGAGTTTACCACTCCTAACATGCTTAGGAATATTGAACAAACTCTAAGTCTTTTGGCATAAGAAATGAAACCAGTAGCCCCCAAGAATCCCAAGGAAAGAAGGCTTTCCAAAGATATTAACATATTTAGGAAAATATTGGTCGTAACCAAATTGACAATAAAATCTATGAGGATTATAAGGTTCTGCATAAATATCCCAAGCACAACGCAGTGAAGGAACTCCATAACGAAGACAAAATACATATCCTACGATATTAGAATCTAAATCTTTTGACCCAGTAGGATAGCTAGAGTCTCGTATTCTCTCACCATTATGTTGTAGAAATAGAAATGCATGGCATACAAAATTTTCTTCATGTTTGATAAATTTCCTCACATTCAAAGGACAATCAAATGGGGTTAGAGAAGCATTCATATAATACAACATTTCCGGTATTTCCAAAAGTCTTGGAACAATAGTCGTGCCATCATTAATTTTCCTTCGAAGATATATTCTAGGGAAGTGACATCTGGCCCATACATATAGAAAATGAGAAGGGAAAATTGTCATGGAAAATCCAGGACCTTTCCTATTATTGGCCATGGCATTCAACCCCACATATGCCTGTGCTAAAACTACGCGAGCAAAAGCAATCTTTTTCCCATGCACAACATCAGAAGGCATCATGAAAACTTTTGGTCTAATCACATTATGTCTACTTAGCATGAACTAGCACATCCAAAGAGCCACAACAACAGCTAAAATAGCATATGGAAAGGGTTTTGAAGGAGGATTAGATTTTGAATCAAATTTTGTTCTAATTCTAAAAAGTCTATCTAATTATCAAAAGAGACGGTTTTGTTATACTGAGAAAAATCTTTCCTTGCAAGCCATTAATGATAGTTATCAAAAAGGTTTCTCAAAACTGAAAAGTCAGACATTCTTCTCTGGTGAAATACATCATTAGTAGGGATGAATTCGTCATACATATCGCCACAAATAGGCAGCCCTCCAAGCCGCTTGATATCCCACAAAGAAATTCCTACCTCCCCATGTAGGAAATGAAAGGTTTTGGTCTCTAGATACCACAGTTCCACCAATAATTTATAGAAATTAAGATCTATGATGTATTGTCCAATTGAAGATATAATCCCTCCCACCAGCTCTCCATGGGATAACTCATTGAAATAATTATTAATAACATGCTTGGTCTAATCGGCATAATCTAGAAAATCAATCAACTCAGTTATGATAGGATTCTTACCATTCTATCCTGGATGGCGATTGATGATTTTATGTCCAAGAGGTTGGAAAATATTCGAATCTTGTGCACTCCTTTTAGGCTTTAAGTACATTGTATCAATCCTGCAATTTTCGTGCCAGGGTTTAGAGTAAGCCTTACAATGACTAAACGAGCTGAAGGGCATTTCACCCATTAATTATGAATACTCTTCTCCGTCAAAATTAATAATCTGCTCAAATTCTATACCAAAAGCAAGGTTATTGATAAGTGCCTAAATACATCATGTTTTAGCAATGATATTCTTGTGCTTTTGTGCAACTTGTATGTGTTTTGATGACATTTTGCGCACTTGATGCTTTTATTTTCATTTCAGGGTTTTGAGAACCAAGTGCGCGAGATTAAACAGTATTCGTGTCATTTCGCGGATGATTGATGAAGAAACGAAGAGTTGGAGCACCCCGGAAGCTGACGCGCCGCACACGGGCTGGTTTTTCTCGGCCGTGTGCGGCCACTGTGCGGACCGCGCAGTGGCCGCAGGCACCAGCCAGAAGCCTGTGCGGCCTGTGCGCAGGGCCGCACACTGGCCGCACGTCACAGCTAGAAGCCTGTGCGGCCTGTGTGCAGCCCCGCACAATGGCCGCACAGCACAGCCAGAAGGCTGTGCGGTCACTGCGCAGTCCCGCGCAGTGCCCGCACACCTTCGAGCTATATATGGGCTCTCTCAGGGTTTCTTGGAGGAGGTTCTCTATCCGACCTCAACTCCACCACTCACCACTCTCATCATCTTTGGAGGTATTTGGAGGAATTTTTGGGCAGATTTGAAGGAGAGAAGAAGGGGAAGACGCGGAGAAGCTTCATAGGGCTCGCCGGCGCGGATCCGACGAGCTACACCATCAACCCTAGTTGACATCTTTGAGGGAGTTTTTCTTGTTTTTATTCGATGAATCCTTTGTATGACGAACTCCTTAGCTTTGTGATGTCGAACTAAACCTCCGAAGGCCACCGGGCTCCCGGTGAACCTTGGGAGGAGACTTTGTATGAATGACCTTGTATTAATTTGAATGAATGTGTTGGTTTGATTGTTTGGTTTTAATTCATCAATATGTTGTTCATTCTACATTGGATGGATTCCGTAGAATTAATTGTGAATGATACTTGTTTGGCGGGATGCTAGCATGTATTAGGTCAGTTGATGAGTTAAAGAGGGATACGTGTATTAACACACCGGAGGTCCCGGGTGTTAATAGCCTTCACTACAACAAAAAAAGCTTATTGTGACATTTTTGTAATAACATTTTTGGTAAATGTTACTGTAAACCATTAAAATGACTTTTAAGCGATAGTTGTAATAAATGTTGGTATACCTTTATTTGTTCCTACTTTTATAATGACATTTCTATTTATAGTCACAATAGGTTTTGGTTTTGCGATAGTTTTGAAAATTTTAGAGTCATTAAAAGAAATGTTGGTACAATATTATTTATTAAGACGCTTGTTACGACCTATGTAACAAATGTCATAATTCAATATGACTTTTATTGCATCAATTTGTTACGACATATTTAAAAATGTTATTTTAAGTTAGGATATATATATATATATATATATATATATATATATATATATATATATATATATATATTCAAAAAATATGAAAGATAATTTGAAATAAAAAAAGATATTTAAATATTTATTTATTTTTTGTTAATTATGGATGATTGATAGATGATTATTTTTTTAATTAGTTTTTTTAATAAAAAGTATGAGAATTTTAATTAATCTAATCCTAGCGATTTATAATATTTTTTTATACAAGAAAAAGATTAAATTTAATTGGGATGAGATTGCCCGAAATATTCTATTTTTTTTGTTGGAAATTAAAATGTGTTTTGGATTTTCTCTTTGCCGATGTGATGATGGGGAGGCCATGATATCATGCAGTGGTCATGGCATAGATCTAAGGCTTCAACATTGGAGATTTTTTTTTATTTTTTTATTTAACCCTACTTTGTTGAAGATTTAGAATTACCTATATTTTTTTAATTTTTAATTTTTTATAAGGTTCTTGCTATGGGACACTCAAAGCTTTGGTGAAGTTTTGCAATTTGCCCCTTATATAATTTTTATTTTTTGTAGGGTTATCATTATAGTTATGACCCACATATAGGTGATAGGTTTGTTAAAGTATATTATTATCGTTATTTTGTTACAGTACAAATCATATATTATCCATTTAAATAAAAAAAATTATTTGTATTCTTTTTATCCAAATTATATATCTTCCAGATAGTTTTTTTTATATTTTAAATTATTATATTATTAATTTTAATATATCTTATATGTTGATATTTAATTTAATTTACTTTTTTTTGTTGTTATATTATGTTGATTTTGTTAAATATGAAAATTATTGTAGATTGGAGATACTTGAAGTAGTCCTTGTTCTCAATAAACTACTCAATTTCATTATAATGAAAATGATCCAATTATGATTTTTATTATATTTTCTAATTACATTTTTAAAATTTAAAATTTATTATTTATTAATCATTTTTTAAATTGATTTTGATATCTACTAATGTATTTGTATATATTATTTTTGCAGATAAGAAGCCACCATAATAAATTTAAAGATAATTTTAAGGATTGAAGCCTTAGTTTTATTATAATGTTTGAAAGCTATTTTTTAAGATTTGTAGATCATGTTAATATTATTTTAAGTAGTGATTACGTTTTCAAAATTTTAAATTATAAATTTTATTATTCATTTAGCGCTTTTCCTTTATAAGTTGATTTGGATATCTACTAATGTATTTGTATATTTTATTTTGTAGATAAGAGACCACCGCGATAAATTTAAATACAATTCCAAGGATTGAAAGATTAGCTTTATTATAATTTTTAAAACTATTTTTTTTGTGATTTGTAAGTCATGTTAGCATTATTTTAATTAGTGATTATGTTTTTAAATTTTATTATTTATTCATCACTTTTTTTAAATTGGTTTGGATATCAATTAATGTATTGATATATTTTATTTTGCAGATAACCGACCACCATGATAAATTTGAAGACAATTCAAATGACTGAAGCATTAGCTTTATTATAATGTTTGAAAGCTATTACTTTGAGATTTGTATATCCGTATTTTAATTAGTGGTTTAGTGCTAGGTGGGATTTGTGTATTTTTGATAAATAATTTTAATTACTATTTTATTATATTATCTAAATTAATTTTATAGAATTTAAATTTTACCTCATATTTATATATTTAAATTGTATATAAACAATATTAAATTAATATCTTGTGAATGCTGCATTTTATTGTTATCCACAAATACTATATGGCTAAAACAACAATAATGAAATATCGACATAAGAGTTTTAAGAAACACTTAACAAATGTTACTGAATAATTTTTGTATAAACATTTATAAATGAAATTTAATTTTAAAATTAGATATGATGAAATTTTTATTTTGTTAAACCAATATTTACAAAAGGTCAATATAATTAATTTAAGAGACTTTTAACAAATGTTACTATATAATCTCTATAACAACAATTACAAATGTTGTAATATTTCAAAATTAATGTGATAAAAACTTATGGCGGCATCTGCAAATATTGCACAAAATAAAAAAAAAAGTGTTGCTTAAACCTTATACAAATGTTGGAATAAAATTCATATTGAGAGTGTTTACAAATGTTGGGAAAATATCACTATAAATGTCGGAATAAATAGGTACCGAAGTTTCATGGAAATGTCACAATAAAGTATACCGACTGTGGCAATTACAACATATAATCGACATTTGTTACAAAAGTTGGTATAGAGCTATTGCGATGGTTTTTGGCTATTTGACGACACATGCCAAATGCCACAAAAACCCATTTTTGTTGTAGTGCTTCCGCGCGTTTAGAGTTAATCTAGCCGAGAGTGTGCATTAGATTAACCCTAATCAAGACTCCTTGTTCTCATTGACATCGTAAGGGTATTTTCTGGATAGGAAAACCCGTACTGGATTAGGACTACACTACGGAGGTTCCGGGGTAGTCGACATCCGAGTCTAGCGGACCAAAAACCTTGCCGACCTTATTTTTATAGTTATCATGTTCTTTCTTATTTAGTCTCCTCCCGGGGGAATCCTCGCCCGAGGCCTTCCTAAATTATCGGCTTCTTCATCTCTATCTTTATTCCGGATTGAGTCTTATTTTACTTTCATTTCTTTACTTGTTTTTATTACTTAAATTTGCATCAACCCTGTTTCGATCGACTGGAAAGTGACCCCCAAAAGGAAGTAATAGTAGATCTCGGGCCCTAGGGAATACGACCCTCCTTGTGAGGTTATTACTTGACGACCCGTGCACTTGCGGCCAGGGAGTCGCGTGCTCGCTACTTTAGTGTGTCGCGCGGCGCTCATCAGTTATATCGAGTAAAAATTTAACCATGTGGGGATTCAATGCAACTTTGGTCAATGTCCCAAAAAGGCTCATTTTGTGAATTGTCGAGCATGACATATAAAAAGATTTGGAGTTCCTACTTCTCTTACTTTATCTCACTAAAATTTTTCGTGAGAGAAATATGAAGGGGCATTTGTTTATATAAGAAATTTTAATTAATTAATTATTATAAATAAAAGATATACATATATCAAATGCATGCCCTAATCCAAATAAAAATCAAAATTTTAAAATATGCTTATCTTTATCATATGTAGTCTAAGAGTACAGATCTCAAGGCAATTTATAAATTTTAGATTAGCCAAGAGCACATATCTCTAGTTGATCTAAAATAGACAAATCTCAGGATCAGCTAAGAGCACAGATGTCGAAGTATTCTAAAATATTCAAAACTTAAGATTAGCTGAGAGCATAGATCCTCACGTGATATAAAATACATAAATCTCAGGATCAGCCAAGAGCATAGATCTCGAAGAGATCTAAAATATTCAAATCTCAAGATCAGCTAAAATTACAGAGATCTAAAATATTCAAATCTCAAGATCAGCTAAAATTACAGAGATCTAAAATATTCAAATCTCAATATCAGCTAAAATTACAGATCTCGAGGTGATATAAAATATACAAATCACAAAATCAGCCAAAAACACAGATCTCTAGCCAATCTAAAACACAAAATACAATATCAACTAAAAGTACATATCTCATAATGATCTAGAATACATAAGTTGTGAGATCAACCAAAAGCATGAATCTTGAGATGATCTAAATATCTCAAACCTTAATAATACCTACGAATACAAATCACGAAACAAATATATAATAATAATAATAATAATAATAATAATAATAATAATAATAATAATAATAATAATAAATCAAAATCACTTGAAGGAGTTGGAAGAAACGGCCGGATGAAGGAGTAGCCGCATTCACCACTATTGTTGTCGTTGTTGCCCTCGCTAGTCATCGCCACCAAAGAAAGTCGTTGTTGTACCGTGCTCAGGCTGGGCACGGCCCAGAACCCCCAGTCGTGCCAGGCTAGGGTTCAACGCTATGAAAACACACAAAGAGCAATTGTAACATGTTATTTTCATATGGAAAACTTTTAATGCACTTATGTTATTATTTATAATTTTTATATTTAGTATTAGTTGCCCCCACTGAATGAAATTATGGATCCGGTTGTGTAAAATCATTTTCCAAAGTAATAAAAAAACGTTGGCCCTACCAAATCTTGAAATCTTATTGATCAATAATTAGTTACAATTTTTTATTTTGAGGAAAACTAATGGACAATAAAACATTTTCTATAAAAAAACATTTTCTCAAACAAGTAGTTTTCAATTAGCATAACGTAAGTAAAATCATTTTTTTAAGCAAGAAAAAATAGAAAAAATAGGCCCCATCAACTCTTAGAATCTTATTAATAAATAAATAGTTATTTTGTTTTGTTTTATTTTATTCTTTTAAGGAAAACTACTGGACAAGAAAAAAAATTCTATAAAAACCATTTTCACGAACAAGTAATGTTTCAATAAATTCGGAATGAAACAAAGTTTTAGTCAGGTTCATAACCTTATTACTATAATGGTGTGTGAATGTTATCATCAATTTTGATTTTATATAAAAAAATTATGAAGTCTTTTTTTTATGGTTGAATTATCATAAATATGTAGATTATCACATGATCTTATCCACCATAAATCAATACAAAATAATGAAAAAGTTTTAATGATCCAAATGCTAATGAAGCAAAATAGAATTTATGATTCGGATAGATTTTGATAGAAATATGTTTTATATTATTTTAGAAAATTATGTTAATATGCGAATAAGTTATAAACATAACTAAAGATCAATAAGTAAAATATTTTTTTAATAGTCATTTCTATAAATATGCATTAGTCATTAAATAATTTATATTGTTAATATCCAATGAAAAATGATGTTATCACTATTCCAAGGTGTACATTATTATAACTATTACTGATATAATTAAATTTGAAATATTATTAGAATTGAAATGTAAAAAATGTTCTGAACCGTTTGCATATATAACCTAATTGAGTAAAATCATTTTCCCAATGAGGAAAAACATAGGCCCTCTCAATTCTTGAAATATTACTAATAAATAAGTAGTTACATTCTTTTGGGTACCAAAAACTTTTTGGTAAAATACATTTTCACAAACAATTATTGTTTAATTATATTTGTAGCCAATCAATGTTTAAATCAGGTTCTTAACCAAAATTATAAGAATATTGTGAGATTGTTATCAACAATTTTGCTTTTATATAACAAAATTTCAAAATCCTTTTTATAGTGGTTGTATTTTGCGGTGAAATTTATTTATAGCAGACAAATTACCTCACTCCACCTCGAAGTTTTTACAATTTTCTAGGTTTTGTGACAAAAATTTAATGGATATTTATTGCTCAAATAATAAGAGTAATGTAAAATTTTCAATTATTGATACCATATTTAATATAATAAAAATATTTAAATGTGTTCTTCCAAACACTCTAAAAGCAAATTATACATCTACTTATGTAAAGATTCTTTGTACTTTATAATGGGTATATTATTTAAATAGTCGCTCAACTATTCAGTCACTTCTATTTGAGGCGCTGAATTATGAAAAAAAATCAATTTGACACCCAAGCTTTAGATTCATGTTCAATTGGGCCACTCAAACTAACTCCGTTAATGATGTACTGACGTGGATTGCCACGTCATGCCCCCTTGCAATATTAATATGACATGTAGACAAAAAACCAAATTAAATAAGGGATATTGCTACAACCTATTTGACTAAATATATAAAATTTAAGAAATCAAATTACCTTCTATTTTTCTAACACGAAAAACCAATTGTATGAGTTGATTGTCTCTAACGTAAAAGGGTTTTTATCTATGTGGCATGCTAATGTGGCAAGGGGGCATGATGTGGCTTGCCATGTCAGCATGCTATTAACAGAGTTAATCTGGATGTACTCAATTAAACGTGAATATAAAGTTAGAGTACTCATTTGAAATTTTTATAATTCGGTAACTCAAATAAGAGCGACCAAATAGTTGGATCACTATTTAAATAATTTATCTTTAAAAATTTTTAATATGATTTCTGTATTTTGTATTTTGTATTTTGTTTTTTTTTGCCATTTCTGGGTGATTTAGCATAAATTCAAAACATATAATCATTTCAACCACTTCAATGACTAAAGTAATTGTTTAATTTTTACATCAAATTTTGAAAGTTAATATAGCAAAATTTGAGCTAGCTATATGTACGACACCATCTACATGGTATAGATTTCAAGTTAAATGATGAAAGCAAATAATATGTGCCAAGTTGCAACTAATTAAGGCCATTTTAAGAATAATGAAAGTGAATATGAATATGCAAATTATATATAATAATGAAAGTAAAATATACCGACGTATTAAAAATTTTGAAAATAAATGGAGAAAAATGTATAATATAATAATATATATAAATAAAAAATGATTTACTGTTAAAAATTTATGGCAAAAGAATATGCAAATTATCACATGATCTTGTCTAGTGGTGTCAACCGGATTGTGTCGGCACGTCCTGGCATGAGTTGGGTCGTGCCCAGCTTGAGCACAATGCTACAGTACCATGCCCGGGCTAAGAATGTCCTAGAATCTCTAGCCGTGCCAGGCTGGCGTTCAACGCTATGAAAACACGCAAAAAGTAATTGTAATATCTTACTTTCATATGAAAATCTTTTAATGCACATATGTTTTATTGTTTATAATTTTTATATTTAGTATTAGTTTGCCCCCACAAAATGAAAATTATGGATCCGGCTCTATGTAAAATCATTTTCCAAAGTAATAAAACAAATTTGGCCCTATCAATCTTGTAATCTTATTGATAAACAAGTAGTTGCAATTTTTTATTTTGAGGAAAACTAATGGACATTACAACATTTTCTATGAAAATCATTTTCACAAACAAGTAGTGTTCAATTAGCATAACCTAAGTAAAATCATTTTTTTTAAGCAAGAAAAATAGAAAAAATAGGCCCTATCAAATCTTAGAATCTTATTAATAAATAAATAGTTATTTTGTTTTGTTTTATTTTATTTTTTTAGGAAAACAAATGGACAAGAAAAAAATTTTCTATAAAAATCATTTTCATGAACAAGTAGTGTTTTATTAAATTTGGAACAAAACAAAGTTTTAGTCAGGTTCATAACCTTATTACCAGAATGTTGTGCAAATGTTATCATCAAATTTGGTTTTATATAAGAAAATTATGAAGTCTTTTTCTGATGGTAGAATTATCATAAATATGTAGATTATCACATGATCTTATCCATGATAAATCAATACAAGATAATGAAAAAGTTTTAATGATCCAAATGCTAATGAAGCAAAAAGAATTTATGATTCAAATAGATTTTGATAGAAATATGTTTTATATTATTTTAGAAAATTATGTTAATATGCGAATAAGTTATAAACATAACTAAAGATCAATAAGTAAAATATTTTTGAATAGTCATTTCTATAAATATGCACTAATCATTAAATAAGTTATATTGTTAATATCCCATGAAAAATATTCTCATCACTATTCCATGGTGTACATCATTATTACTATTACTGATATAATTAAATTTGAAATATTATTAGAATTGAAATGTTAAAAATGTTCTTAACCGTTAGCATATATAACCCAATTGAGTAAAATCATTTTCCCAATGAGGAAAAAAATAGGCCCTCTCAAATTTTGAAATATTATTAATAAATAAGTAGTTACATTCTTTAGGGTATCAAGAACTTTTCTGTAAAATACATTTTCACAAACAATTAATGTTTAATTAAATTTGGAACCGATCAAAGTTTCAATCAGGTTGTTAACCAAAATTATAAGAATACTGTGAGATTGTTATCAACAATGTTGCTTTTATATAACAAAATTACAAAATCCATTATATAGTGGTTGTATTTTGTGGTGAAATTTATTTATAGTAGACAAATTACCTCATTCCACGTAAAAGTTTTTACATTTTTTTGGGTTTTGCGACAAAAATCTAATGGATATTTATTGCTAAAATAATAAGAGAAATGAAAAAAATTTCAATTATTAATACCATATTTAATATAAAAAAAAATAAATATAAAAAAATATTTAAATGCGTTCTTCAAAACACTCTAAAAGCAAATTATACATCTACTTATGTATAAATTCTTAGTACTTTATAATTGGTATATTATTTAAATAGTCGCTAAACTATTCGGTCACTTCTATTTGAGACACTGAATTATAAAAAAATTCAATTCAACACCCTAACTTTAGATTCCTGTTCAATTGGGTCATTCAGAGTAACTCCGTTAATGATGTGCTGACGTGGCGTGCCACGTCATGCCCTCTTGCCATATGAACATATCATGTGGACAAAAAACCAAATTAAATAACAGACATTGCTACAACCTATTTGAATAAAAATAAAAAAATTTCAAAAATCAAATTACCTTCTATTTACCAAACATGAAAAACCAATTATATGAGTTGATTTTCTCTAACGTAAAAGTGTTTTTATCTATGTGGCATGCTAATGTGGCAAGGGGGCAGGATGTGGCATGCCATGTCAGCATGCTATTAACATAGTTAATCCAAGTGACTCAATTAAACATGAATCTAAAGTTAGCGTGCCCAATTGAAATTTTTTATAATTCGGTAACTTAAATAGGAGCGACCAAATATATAGTTGGATTGTTATTTAAATAATTTACCCTTAAAAATTTTTAATATGATTTCTGTATTTTGTTTTTGTTTTTTTGCCATTTCTTGGTGATTTAATATAAATTCAAAACATATAATCATTTTAACAACTTCAATAATTAAAGTAATTGTTTAATTTTTATAACCATTTTTTGAAAGTTAATATAGCAAAATTTGAGCTAGGTATATATATACGACACCATCTACATGGTATAGATTTCAAGTTAAATGAAGAAAGCAAATAATATGTGCCAAGTTGCAACTAATTAAGGCCATTTTATGAATAATGAAAATGAATAAGAAAAGTAAAATATACTGACGTATTAAAAATTTTGAAAATAAATGGAGAAAAATGTAGAATATAGTAATCTATATAAATAAAAATAATTTACTGTTAAAAATTATGGCAAAAGAATATGCAAATTATCACATGATCTTGTCTAGTGGTGTCAACTGGGCCGTGCTAGCCCGGTTCCGGCATGAGATGGGCCGTGCCTAGCTCGAGCACGGTGCTATAGTACCGTGCTAGAGCTTGCTACTGCCCAGAATCCCCAATTGTGTCAGGCTGAGGTTCAACACTATGAAAACACATAGAGAGCAATTGTAATATGTTACTTTCATATGAAAAACTTTTAATGCACTCATGTTTTATTATTTATAATATTTATATTTAGTATTAGTTTAACCCCATCGAATAAAAATTGTGGATCCGACTCTGTGTAAAATCATTTTCCAAAGTAATAAAAAAAAAGTTGGCCCTATCAAATCTTGTAATCTCATTGATAAATATGTAGTTGCAATTTTTTATTTTCAAGAAAACTAATTGACAATACAACATTTTCTATAAAAATCATTTTCACAAACATGTAGTGTTCAATTAGTATAACCTAAGCAAAATCATTTTTTTAATAAAAAATAGAAAAAATAGGCCCTATCAACTCTTAGAATCTTATTAATAAATAAATAGTTATTTTGTTTTGTTTTATTTTATTTATTTTAGGAAAACTAATGGACAAGAAAAAAATTTCTATAAAAATCATTTTCATGAACAAGTAGTGTTTCATTAAATTTGGAACAAAAGTTTTAGTCAGGTTCATAACCTTATTACCAGAATGGTGTGCGAATGTTATCCTCAATTTTGGTTTTATATAAGAAAATTATGAAGTCTTTTTCTGGTGGTTGAATTATCATAAATATGTAGATTATCACAAGATCTTATCGCAATAAATCAATACAAAATAATGAAAAAGTTTTAATGATCCAAATGCTAATGAAGCAAAATAGAATTTATGATTCGTATAGATTTTGGTAGAAATATGTTTTATATTATTTTAGAAAATTATGTTAATATGCGAATAAGTTATGAACATAACTAAAGATTAATAAGTAAAATATTTTTTAAATAGTCATTTCTATAAATATGCACTAATCATTAAATAAGTTATATTGTTAATATCCCATGAAAAATGTTCTCATCACTATTCCAAGGTGTACATTATTATTACTATTACTGATATAATTAAATTTGAAATATTATTAGAATTGAAATGTAAAAAATGTTCTGAACCGTTAGCATATATATCCTAATTTAGTAAAATCATTTTCCGAATGAGGAAAAAAATAGGCCTCTCAAATCTTGAAATATTATTAATAAATAAGTAGTTACATTCTTTTGGCTGCCCAAAGCTTTTATGTAAAATACATTTTCACAGAAAATTAATGTTTAATTATATTTGGAACTAATCAAAGATTAAATCTGGTTTTTATCCAAAATTATAAGAATATTGTGAGATTGTTATCAACAATTTTGCTTTTATATAACAAAATTACAAATTTTTTTTTATAGTGGTTATATTTTGCAGTGAAATTTATTTATAGTAGACAAATTACCTCACTCCACATTGGAGTTTTTACAATTTTTTATGTTTTCTGACAAAAATCTAATAGATATTTATTGCTCAAATAATAAGAGTAATGTAAACTTTTCAATTATTAATACCATATTTAATATAACCAAAAATTTAAATGTAATAAAAATATTTAAATGTGTTCTTCAAAACACTCTAAAAGCAAATTATACACCTACTTATGTATAATGGGTATATTATTTAAATAGTCGCTCAACTATTCAATCACTTCTATTTGAGCCACTGAATTATAAAAATTTCAATTCGGCACCATAACTTTAGATTCGTGTTCAATTGGACCACTCAGACTAACTCCGTTAATGATGTGCTAACGTGGCATGCCACGTCATGCCTTTTGCCATATTAACATATCATGTGGACAAAAAACCAAATTAAATAAGGGACATTGCTACAACCTATTTGACCAAAAAAAAAAATTTTTAGAAATCAAATTACCTTTTATTTATCTAATCTGAAAAATCAATTATATGAGTTGATTGTTTCTAATGAAAAGGTTTTTATCTACGTGGCATGCTAATGTGGCATGGCACATTAGTATGCCATTAACATAGTTAATCCGGGTGACTCAATTAAACGTGAATCTAAAGTTAGAGTACCCAATTGAAATTTTTTATAATTCGATAACTCAAATATGAACGACCAAATAGTTGGATCAATATTTAAATAATTTACCCTTAAAAATTTCTAATTTGATTTCTGTATTTTGTATTTTTTTGCCATTTTTGGTGATTTAATATAAATTCAAAACATATAATCATTTTAACAACTTCAATAACTAAAGTAATTGTTTAATTTTTATAACAATTTTTGAAATTTAACATAGCAAAATTTGAGCTAGGTATATATACGACACCATCTACATGGTCTAGATTTCAAGTTAAATAAAGAAAGCAAATAATATGTGCCAAGTTGCAACTAATTAAGGCTATTTTATGAATAATGAAAATGAATAAGAAAAGTAAAATATACCAACGTATTAAAAATTTTGAAAATAAATGGAGAAAAATGTAGAATATAATAATCTATATAAATAAAAAAGGATTTACTGTTAAAATTTATATCAAAAGAATATGCAAATTATTACATGATCTAGTCTAGTGGTGTCAACCGGGCCGCACCGGCCTGGGCCCGGCATGAGTTGGGTCGTGCCCAGCTCGAGCACGTTGCTACAGTACCATGCCTTGGTTGGGTACGGTGTAGAACTCCCAGTCATGCCAACTGGGTTTCAACGGCCCGTGGCCAGGCCTGGACAGTGCTGGCCCAGGCACGTGGCCTTGCTTGGGCCATGCCAGCTTAGGCACACGGGCCGTGCTAGCCCGTTATGGGTTGTGCCAAGCTCAGCGTATAATGGTAACTAGCTTAAATTCTTTTATTTTTTTTGTTTCATTTATTATTTTTTTTACTATGTGAAAAAGTCAGTTGTGAGCTTCAAAACACTATAAACAGCTAGTATATGAGGGCCTTTTAGGAATTAATTTTTTTTTTTAAAAACGTATAAATATCCCTAAATGCTAACAATTTTTCTTACACCAAACTACATCATCTTCTTTCATTGTAATTCTCAAGCATTCAAGATCTTGGCTTCTCAATTTTCAAGTTCAAGAGTGAAGGTTGCAAATCAAAGTTCAAATTCTTCATCAAAAATTTCTCAACCACACTCGAAGGACAATAGGTAGTTAATCAAAATTGTAGGTCATCGTTAAAGCAATCGAGGTAACCCTAAACATTGATTTTAATTTTGCATAATGGCCGATTCTCCTCCTGTCTTTTCCTCCGATAATTCTTCATTTGGTTTTTATGAAAATACCCATTAAGTTCTCCCAAGCATGTTTTTGAGCAACTTACTGAGTCCCCGAATATTGGGCCCTCAAGTAATAAGCCACCAACAAGTTCTAGAAAATGAACTTCCGGGGTTTGGCTATTTTATGATATTGTTGAATTTCAAAACAAAGGTAATCCGGGTGGTTTGAAAAATATGTAAAAAAAATTTTCTTGCCAAACTTCGGGGGGGGGGGGGGGGGGGGGGGGGGGGGCAACACGATTCCACTCAAACACAAATTAGTTTTCCGATTCAACTTTGGGAACTTTTGTTTTCAATAATGAAAATGCAAGAAAATAAATTGCAAAATTTATTATTCAAAATGCGCAACCATTTTATCTTTCCAAAAATCCCGCTTTTATAAAAATGCTTCTTCGTGGTTTTTTTTCCCAATTTTAAATCGGTTTCAAGAAATACCATGATAAAATATTGTCTTATTATTTACGATGATTATAAACAAACATTAATTTCCAAATTATCAAATAGTTCTTTAAAAATTTCTCTTACTTTTGATATTTGGACTTCTCAATTTAAAACCAATTATCGTTGTGTTTCCGCTCATTATATAGATAGTAATTGGGTTTTAAAAAAAATGTACTTTAAGTTTCTTTGAATTAGAACACCGATATACCGCAAGCATTATTGCTAGCTATATTACTCGTACTCTTAATGAATATGGTATTTTAAATTCTATATTTTCAATTGCTTTGGATAATGCATTGGCAAATAATAATGTGGTTGATATTTTAAAAAGGAATTTAATGCCTATTTTTTCCGGAGTTTTTTCATGTGCGTTGTGCATGCCATGTTTTGAATTTATGTGTTTAAGTTTCTTTGAATTAGAACACCGATATACCACAAGCATTATTGCTAGCTATATTACTCGTACTCTTAATGAATATGGTATTTTAAATTCTATATTTTCAATTGCTTTGGATAATGCATTGGCAAATAATAATGTGGTTGATATTTTAAAAAGGAATTTAATGCCTATTTTTTCCGGAGTATTTTTCATGTGCGTTGAGCATGCCATGTTTTGAATTTATGTGTTTAAGTTTCTTTGAATTAGAACACCGATATACTACAAGCATTATTGCTAGCTATATTACTCGTACTCTTAGTGAATATGGTATTTTAAATTCTATATTTTCAATTGCTTTGGATAATGCACCGGAAAATAATAATGTGGTTGATATTTTAAAAAGGAATTTAATGCCTATTTTTTCCGGAGTTTTCTACATGTGCATTGTGCATGCCATGTTTTGAATTTATGTGTTAAAGATGAGTTCAAAATAATCGAGCTCCATATTGAAAAAATTATAAATTGCATTTTATATGTTAAAAATGGTTCACACTGGAGACATGAACTTCAAAATTATTGTTCGGAAAGGGGAAGAAAATATAAAAAATATCTCATTGATGTTGATCATAAGTGGAATTCGACTTATGAAATGTTGGAGTGTGCCTATGATGATAGAGATATTATTTCCATGTTTTGTAATGACAAATTTTCCGAAGATCAAGTTACTAATTATGATTGGGAAGTTAGTAATTTGATTAACGAGTTTTTGAAAATTTTTTATATCAACTAATATATTTTCTGGTGTTTAGTATCCCACTACATCTATTACTGTTAATAAAATATTTTTTATTAGTGAGGTTTTTGCAAGATATAGGCATGATCCTAATTTTGCACCAATTGTTGCTCCCATGGAGGTAAAATTAAAAAAACATTTTGGAAAAATTGAACCATTTCCCGTTTTATCTATGATTCTCAACCCGTGTTTTAAAATCAATGGCACTTTTCGCATGATTAATTCTTATGATGAAAATATGGGGCTTGATCATTCATTTCTTAAAGAAAATTATCGTTATTTGTTTTATGATAGGTATAATGAATATCATGAAAAACATGGTGATAGACGGGCTTTTAATTTATCTACAACTATTGAAAGTTCCTCTTCAAGCACCAAAAATAGATCCGCAACTCATGTGGTTAATTTAATTAACCAAAAATTTTTCATGGGTGGTTCTTATTCTTCTTCTTCAAACACTATTACTAGTTCTACTAGTTCTTATGAAATAAATAATTATTTAAATGATAATATTAATAATTTTCTTACTTTGAAAGGAATTGATAATTTTGATATTTTGTCATGGTGAATAAAGCAAGAGCTCAGTTATCTTGTATTAGTTGCTATGGCACGTGATCTATTAACTCCACCGATGTCTACAGTAGCATCGGAGTCTTGTTTTAGTGCAGGGAAAAGAGTACTAGATGATTGGAGGAGCCGAATGAACTAATAAACGGTGCAAATGTGCATATGCCTAAAGGATTAGTTAGATGCCGAAGATAGATTACAAGATCAAAGAGAAAAATACATCGGTGATGATGGTAGAGAAGGCATTTATACAAATATAGAATTTTGAGGGTTTTTTTCTAATAATATATTTCTATTATTTTAACTATTTAGTGATGTAATGTTTTATTTAAATTTTAATAAAAATTTTAAAGTTCTGAATTTTAAAATTATTAATATATAATATATAATATAATTTATATTTATACATTTTGAATGGGAAAATGGCCAAAATCTTCATCTTTTGTTTTGAAGTTTTACAAACCTTAGCGGCCTAGCCAACTTCGTCCCCGCTGGCCGCCGCTTCCATGCGTCACGCCCTGGCACGACCGGGGTCTGTACGGTGCGCTAATTAGCTTAATAGTCCGTCATGACTGACAGGAAGGAAGGTTTCCTTCTTTAGAAAATTTATAAGTATTTTAATATAGTCTATCATGTAAACTTGATTGTGTATAGAAAAATCTAGAAGAATGTGGGTCATTCTCCTCCACACAAGTCTAGAGAATGAGAGAAAACTCTAAAACTTGGTGGAAGACTTAGAGATTTTGAAGGATTTGTATAGAGTAATGTAGAATACTCTAGAAGATTAATGTGGACCATCGGATCAAACTTATCCCAACCGTCCATTAGTCTAGCCTTGGCCTATAAATAGCCAATGAGTCCTCATTTGTAATGATGAAAGCAAAAGTTTGGCAATAAGAATTCCAAGTTCCCAAGTAAGTTCTCTTCTCCCAACTTTTGTATTTCATATTTTAGGGATGTCTAGGCACTTAGCTAAGGCGGGAGACCAAAGCAAGTGTGGGAAGGTTGACTTGATCCAAGCAAGAGTGATCAAGTGCCGCACGAGATGTCGGTTGAAAGTCTAAGTCCGTGATTTTATCGATTTCATTTATAATAAGATTTTTTCATTAATTTAAGAATTATAGAATTTTATGATAATTTTGAATTTTTTAATTAGAAAAAATATAGTAGGCCAGCACGGTACGAGCCCACCCAGAATGGGCCGTGTCCTGTATTGGGCCGACTTCTAGGGGTTGGTGGGCCGTGCCTGCCCAGCAAGGTAAGCACTTGGGCCGGGTTGGCCCTAGCACGCACAATGCTTGAGCCACAGCGGGCCCGTACCGTGCTGGGCCGAGCCGGCCCACTTGACAGTACTAATCTTGTCTATGAGAAATCATATAAAAACAATGAAAAAATTAATTACAGAAATACTAATGAAGCAAAATAGCATTTATGACTAGGATAGAATTTGAGGAGAATATGTCTTATATTATTTTAAGAAGTTTTGTTAATATGTGATTAAATAATTGATAAAACTAAAAAATAGTAATAAGCTCAATTGTTAAAACTTTTCTTTAGACTAGTTTAATCTATAAATTAAATAAGTTATACAATTATTGATTGGAAAAATGAATTATAAGTCATTAAAAGTGTCAAAACATCCTAGATAGATCCTTTGACATTTGAGTTTGCTAGTCCCTCATTTTTCTGACATCTTATTTTTCAGTTAATGTATCTCACTCCTTTAGTTTATTTTATTTTACAATATATACTTTCCGTTTAAAATGTATAGTTTTCATTTAACATTATGTGTTTTTCCATATAATCACATAAGTTTTCAATTAATATACAATAAATTTTCATTTAATATTTGATCTTTCCATTTAATATATGATATTTTTGTTTAATATTATATGTTTCAACTAAGACAGCTGAGACATTTTCGTGAACGTCAGTTACTTTTATGATAGAAAGATAGAAAATACGTTTTCAAAAAAATGAGGGACTTCTTGGAAACACCCAAATTTTGTTGGACAATTTGTGAATAAGTTAAACTTAGAGGAATTTTTAATGTATTTCCAATTATTGATTTCACATAAAAAAATGTTTTTATCACTAGCCCAAAATGTAGACATTATTATTATTATTATTATTATTATTATTATTATTAAATAAGTTATACAATTATTGATTTCACAAAAAATTTTTTTTTATCACTAGCCCAGATGGATCCTCATCCCTACCCCCACCAAGTAGCTACTTGAGGGGGGTAAGGTAGAGTATGAGGAGTCTGACAATGTGTCCGGCAGTGACTCATCCTTTCCATCAGCCACTAAGCCAGTAAGTCTGGCAGTAATTCCCCCTAGACGAGGATAAGTGATACAGGAACTACGGACCACTGTGCTGTAGCTACAGGAGGGGCAACGGACCATTATAGCGACCTAGGCATGGCTCGAGAACGACATTGGCCGTGCCTTGGACATTCATTCGAGGTTGGTCCCTCCTCCATCCCCACATCCATCGACAGATTCTGCTCCTTCAAACAGTGCCGAGTAGTGATTTTTATTTCTATTTTGTATTTTTATTTCAAACTTTGTATTCATTATTGGCAAGGGTTGACCCTGCCTAGTTTGTATTATTTTGGGGATTTTAGTGGGTTCCTATTTCTGTTTTGTTATTTTTATTTTGTTGATCTTTAATGTTCTTCCTTTACACCTTGTAGGACTTATTTACAACATCCACCATCCTCAATTATAAAAGGGATGCTCACTCGGTCAATTCTTGACCTTGGTGACCCCCATGTTGCTAGGGCACAACAATAAACACACTAGGCCGGTTCCAAGCTTCAATGATTTCACGAATATGAACCGGGGAAGTAATCATATTCCACTACCTCTCTACTATTATTTGCATTGCCTTGTAGGTTTCTCTTTTGCACACATTGAGGACAATGTATGATTTAAGTGTGGGGGAGGGGTTTAAGTTTCATTTTTAACTCTATTACTTGCCAAGTTGTGACTTATGATGGTGCATTTGAAATGTAGAGGAGTTTCTATGTATTAGGGTGGACAATTGCGAGTATATTCTATTTTGAGTTCCATTTTTTTTAGTGTACATGCTATTCTTGATGATTCACCTAATTAGAGTACACAACTTTGCTATTGTAGCAACTTAGACCATGTTTGACTTCCTTTTGTTTTATTTATTGTACATCATGTGAATAAATTTTTTTATAAATTTAAAAGAATTTGTTTAAAAAAGATTGCGGAAAAAGCTGAAAAAAGGAAAGAGCTACCCCTATTAGAAGTGTGGAGTTGCTCTTGACAAGTTAGATGCTATATATGCCCTAACGAGAGAAAGAGTTACCTCTATAGATGAGTGAAATCTACCGCAACTTTGTTAGTAAAAGATGTGGAAAGAGTTGTCTCTCTTATAAATGTGAAAACTACCCTTTGATAGTTCACGGGAAAGGCCTACCTTGGGAGATGTGTGAAGCTACCACCTCGTGCATGAGAAGTTATTTGTGTGGTTATTTGCTTTCGGAAGTCCTCTAGGTTCAAAGAAGTGAAGTAGAAATTTGTAACACACACACGCAATGATAATCTTGAATATAATGTGCACTATTTTGGGAACTTGAAATTTTTATCTTTCTCGTGCTATGGAAACCCAAAATACTAGTGCAACTCCTAAATTCTTTAGCACCCAAGGTTGCACACTTCTTCCACTTAGTTTTTAATGTTCTATTTTGCTTGAGGACAAGAAATAGCTTAAGTGTGGGGGAATTTGAAGAGTGTACACTATTAATGTATTTCATATCTATTTGTACACTCATTTGGCATACATTAGAACCATAATGTGAAATTTGATGCTAAATATCATGAGTTTTGCATTAACAGGCTTAGGGCAGTGCTTAAAGGTGAGGTAGATCCAAAAGAAGCAATTTAGGCCAAAAACGATGAGGTTGGAGCTCTCTCAGTATCATTAAAACAAGGATAAGGTAAACAGGGCGGCCTACGGCCAGCTTACCATCTGTCTTATGGAGATAAGTATAGTCCAGAAGACCTTGCGGGCATGCTTATGCCCGTAAGAAGGATTTAGAGTAAATTCAAGGGACTTTACGGGTAAGGCTTACGCCCGTAAGGACCATCCGGAGGAGCTTATGACCATAGTTCACATCCGTAAGGGCAATCGCAAATAGCAAACAGAAAAGCTTACGATCCAGCGCTTCTAGCTATAAGATGGACCATAACATATTCAGAAGACCTTATGACCTTGCCCTTATGCTCTTAGGTAGCTTTTAAGCAGTCAGGTATAAATAGAACTTAAGAGGATTTTTAGGGCATCATCTATTCTATCTTTCTATTCATTGGTAGGCGATTCTTGGAGGCGAGATTGAGGAAGAAAACGGCTGAATCTCCAGCACCTTAGGTAAGATTTGGAGAGGGATTTTGGCCTTTCATTCAAAGCGATTAGAGATTGTAGCCGTCAAGCTAATCTTAGCAGCGTGCGTGAAAGCTACCTCGATGACTCTCTATCCTAGGGATTAACTAGGTGGTTTTCATGGATCCTATGTCTACTCCTATTCTTTGTATCTTGATGCTTGCACTCTATTAATGGAGGGCTAAGTTGTAGATTTTTGGGCATAGTTGAACTCTATGGTTTATTTTTATGACTTTGGTTGTGTGATCTTCGATACTTTAATTGATATCTTATTTGCAATCATATCTATTTGAATCTAAATGCTTGTTTGAATTCCTGGTTGCTAAATCAATCATATCCCACCCCGCGACATTCCCGAGGAGGGATACAGTGCCACTTAACCCTTGGGACGCCGTAAGGCTAACCAACAACCTGGAATCCACAATATTTAACGCAAGGACACAGGGGAGAGACATAGTGATGCACAACATAAGCAACAACCACAACAATGATATACACCAATAACAAGGCCACAAATGCATAGGGAGGCTATAACAACAATAACAAGTTCTTAATACACAAGAGTTTGAAAGTTAAATAGATACAAAACCGTCCAACAAAGTTTACTACAAACTAGTGGATCCATAAGTCAAGACTACATGCTCATGTCAAAAAAGAAACATACATGAAATGGAAAAGATACACAGATGGTAGAACAATGCCAAATGCCCAGCACACTGCCTCCACGCCCCACCTACTACCTACAGTAGTCTAGGAGAAAGAAAGAGGGATGAGCAACTAGTGTTACTCAGTGAGGGAAGGTTAGCATAACCCCACCAGAAAACACCAATAACAAAGATAATAATAATACATCAAAATAAATACTTTACCAAAAGAAGGATAAACATTTAGAACATAATTACACAAGATAGCAAACTTTAATATAATATAACAAAAAGATATGGTTAAGAAGCTCTTTCACCTCAACAAGATTTTAATAACTTCAAATCTGTTGAAATACTGAACATCGGGTTCAAAATATAAAGGATGAGTTAAACATCACACCGATCATCAACCACAACTCATAAAACTCTAAATGATTTAAAACATCGGTAAAACTAGATAAGTAATGTGAATTTCAAAATAATTAGTGCCAAATTGAATTTATGGGAGACTGCCATCTGAGGAATAATAGTTGGGCTTCGCTCCTTCATCACGAATTCAAAATGACAACAAAATAGAATAGAACAGATTTAAATCTCGAATCAAATACTAGAAATACTAGCTCGAGATTACTAAACTCTCGAGTCAAGTCAAATTTGTGGGAGACTGTCCTCGTAGGAACGACAGTTGGGGTTCGCCTCCTTACCAAAAGTTTAAGATGACCCAAGGCAAGTAACTCGATGGAAATAAATTTCAAACCCAATATAGAATACTACCTAGCACTCAACCAGCATAAAGTGGTCTAAATTACATCCCTAAGCCTTTGCTATGGCCACAACTAGGTTTAGGGCCGTCAAGGTACTCATGCCCTTGATGTTGACCGACTCGTACACTGCTTGGTGACTCCAGCTTCCCAACTTAGTAAATATCCAGTCAGGATTCTCCACTCCCACCTGAACTGGCCCTCATAGTAAATGTCCAGTCAGGATTCTCCACTACCACCTGAACTGGCTCTCGTAGTAAATGTCCAGTCAGGAGCCTTCACTCTCACCTGAACTTGCCCTCATAGTAAATAATTGATCTACCACGCCACCTCAACAGACTGGCTGTGGAGACCGCCTATCGGAGTAGGTTATCACCACACAAACCCGACAATACACACAACTCTACATGAAGTATAGTAGCCAACAAAAACCCAACAATTAATAGCACCTCCGTATTTCCACGAGGAAATGATAAAAAGCACAAACGAAGCTCAAGCTTTAAACACAAGGTGATAAACAAATCCCATCACAATAATCAACATGGAAAAACCACTCAACAATTCACAATGAGTTCAAGCCTTAGATTTCACAAAACCAGAGGATTTCACAACAAATCCCAAGTTTCACTCAAAGTAAGGATTTTACAAACTCATTACAGTGAATTAATCACAAATCGAGTGATAACAAAGTCAAATACCAAATAAAACATTCAAGATCTTTCTCACTACTAACTATCATTCACCAACATGCCAAACAAGTATAAATCAATAAAACTATACTTAAAACATGATATAAGTGTATATGTGTGTGTGTGTGTGTGTGTGTGTGTGTGTTTATATCTAGTTATCAGCATTCTTCTAATAAAGCTATGCATAATGATCCCACTAACAGAATTGGCGAATCGTCTCCCTCTTAAGATGATCCTCGGCTAATCCCTTGCCTCGAGCCAACGTGTCTTCTCCTTGCCAAAGCACCACAAACAACAATGTTAGCACAAGCTACACAAAGAAACCCTAGGTTTCTTCTACCAAACAACCCTAACCAGCTTTAGGGTTGCTCCACTAACACCTCAAGCTACTAAACAAAATCTAAGGGCTTAAGCTTCTCTCTTACCTAAGGAAATAAAGAAAACAAGGAAAGCCCACTGGAGCTACAGTAGCTCCGAAAACAAGGAAGAATAACACTCAAGGATTACTTGAGATCAAAGACAAACAATCCAAGACAAAAGCTTCTCTCAAGATTCACAAACAATAAACAAGAATGAAAACAAGGACCAAACTCCAACTTAAGAGTACAAACTAACCCTAGACTCATTCATCCAAAGAAGAAGAAAGGAAGGAGAGTAGAAGAGCTTACCTTGAACAAACAATGGATTGATTTGCAAGCTCCATAAACAAGCCCAAAAACTCCTCCAAAACCAGCCTTAAACTCTTAAGAATGATGGAGGAAGAGAGGAGGAAAGGATGAGGGGAGTTTTGGAAGAAGAAAGGAATGAAAAAGGGATTAAAACGAGGTTAAAAAGGCAAAAGAACGCCCGTGTGCGGCCCGGACAGTGGCCGCATATCCTTTTGTCTGGGGTGTGCGGGCCTCACAGTGGCCGCACACATGGCCGCACACGCCACAGAAATGGTTGTGCGGCTTGTGTATAGCCTGCACACCCTCTGTGCGACTTGTATATGGCCCACGCACCTTTTAAAACCCTCAAAACTCTACCTAAAACCCTCGACAAGGGCCAACAACTCAAAACAAAGAAGAACTCAACTAAAACGACAAACAAACAAACATGGAAAAGTCGAAAAACATCGATCTACACAAAGAGGAAAAAACCCGAAATACTACACTAACGAGGTGAAAGCCCTACCTATCATGTTTGATGTACTACATGGTGAGTAGAAATACCCACCTAGCATAGACATGCCATAATTAGAAGGAATTATGAGTAAGCCTAGGTATAGGGTACTTTAAAGACTCTGTCTCCCTCAATTCTTCTGAGTAAGTTGTTGATAATCTCATTGCTCTTTGCAATCATATGGAGTGGATTTGAGGAGAAATCGCATTTTTGCTCTATATTCAGATTAAGGATAATCTCTTTCTTTGGGGGAGATTATCTACTTAAGAGATTGTCATTAGCTCATAGTGAGGTTTCATAAAGTGTTAATGCGATTGTGTGGATGTCTAAATCAGCTATTCAGTTACTCTTTGCTCGAGAAATCGGGGTTTAGTATAATTTTAGAACCTCTCAGTTCAAATAGGATTACATACCTAAACAACTTTTGTCCTGTACTTCATAACCCTAGATAGATACTATGCTAGGACGTCGTCTCTTTCCTTGATTTCTCTCAGGCTTTATTTTCATATTTCTTAGTTTTTTTTGTTTTGTTTACACACACCACTTCACTCATTAGGCTAATTTTCGGATTTAGAGTTATTTTTAGTATTCACCTCCTTCTCTGTTGGCCAACAATCTGCACTTCAAGCATACTTTATTATGCGATTGGCACGTACACTTGCGTGGTCCCTATTAGGAGGCTATTTGGAGGAGATATCAGCAATATAGTGTTGGGAATTATATTCCCACCGATGATCGAGAGATAAAGAACAAAGGCAAAAATCAGTCACACAAAGACAAGATTTATGTGATTCGTGAAGATTATCTACGTCGAAGGTCGTACCAAGGTTTTTTTAATTATCATAAGCCAATTACATCTTACAAGGAACTGCCTATATACAAAAGAAATCTACAGTATATTTGGATTAGAACTCTGAGACATATCTGGATTAGAACTTTGAGGCATATCAGGAAGAGGGTAAATCATATCTGGATCCGAAACTTATCCAGATCCTAAAGCTATATGGATACAAATTTACAAGATTATCAAACTGTAATCCTATACAAATACAAATTACCCTTGTATCCTACCGCGGGGCATTGCCTCGCACACCAACCTATCATACCGATACTCCCCTGCATCCCCACTAACTCAGCGCTCCACATACCTAACAATCTCTCACTTGGAGACTGATATTCTAATATAAGCAACTCTCTTATAACCCTCAACTATATAGCTCAGATAATGCTCCTAGTGCGGTGCCTCCTCTTAATCAAGTAACTTGGAGCCTAATTGAGGCCATGCATAGCCTCAGTTTCTAGATTATTACACTCTTTGTTAACATATAGACTGGATTCTCTGCACCAAGTTTTTTTTTTAATGCTATTGTCCTATCTTCAATCAACCATTGAAAGCCCTTCACCACTAATCTTCCTTTGTACCTTTTATTGCCATCATGCTCTTCCTTGACATGGTACACCCACTTGTTCTGTAAGGGTTTTTTTCCATCTGGCAGCTTAGTCAACACCCAAGTCTGATTCTTCTCTAAAGAGTTCATCTCCTCTTTTATGGCTAACTCCCACTTGACAGAATCTTCCACTTGCGTAGCTTCTACATAGTACTCTAGCTTACCATCATTGGTTTACATAGTACTTTGGCTCACCATCATTGGTTGTTTTTAGATTCTTCACACTCAAACCAGTTTGATTTTCCACCTCTGCTTTCCACTTCTTAAAAGTAGCAAACACATTAGATTTATTCTTAAGAAAATAAACCCATACCTTTCTAGTGGAATCATCAATAAAGGTGACATAGTAGCCTTCAAGAGATCATACTGGAGTTGGTCCCCATACATCACTATTTATCAATTGTAGCTTTTTAGCCTTTGATTCTCTTGCAAACTTTGAGAAGCTGACTCTTTTATACTTCCTATAAATACAGTCTTCACGAACACCTACATAAATTGACTTCAAATTTGGCAACTTTCTCTCTGATGCTAACAGTTTCATCCCTTTCTCGCTCACGTGCCCAAGTCTTCTATGCCATAGCTTTGAATCAACTAAAGAATTTGTAATTGATATTGTATCTTTGCTCTCTGAAGTCATGTATAATGTTCCCATCTTCTTGCATTGTGCCATAGTCATTGCACCCTTGGTTACTTTCCATGATCCTCCTCTAAACACGGTAGTGTATACAGCATTGTCAATCTAACTTATGAAAACCAAGTTCCTTTTTAGGCCTGGGACATGCGTAACTTCTAGTAGCTTCCACCGTGTTCCATTAGCAGTCCTTATGTGAACTTCACCCTTCCCCGCAATCTCCAAAGGTTTATTATCAGCAAGATAAACCTTTCCTTATTTTCCTGTAACATAATTATGTAGCAATTCTCTATAGGGTGTTGAGTGAAATGACACACCTGAGTCTAGAATCCATGACTCAATAGGACTATCAACATAGTAAACAAAAGCATCATCAACATCTTCACTGGCTGAATTTATAGAATCATCATCTTTTGATTGATTCTTCTCATTCTTCTTTTGTGCCTTGCACTGACTATTGAAGTGGCCCTTCTTATCGCAATTCCAGCAGACAATATCTTTGAGATCCTTTTTTTGACCCTTCTGTTGACTTTTTTCTCTAATTTATATGTTTAAAGCTAATCTCGACAACTTTTCTGATTCTTTTCTATGAATATTCTCACTCAGAATCAAATCTCAAATATCATCCATCTTTAATTTTGCACTTCCTAACAAACTGCTCACTACAGTTACTATCGCAGACCAACTCTCTGATAGGGATAATAGCAAAATCAGCGCCTTTACTTCATCTTCATACTTGATCTCCACCGAACTCAATTGAGTCATAATCACATTGAATTCATTGATGTGATCTGTAACAGACACTTCTTCCATTATCTTCAAGTTAAATAAATGACGCATCAAATAGACATTCTTTGATGTAGATGGTTTCTCGTACATATTTGATAGCACTTTCATCAGATCCATGGTTGTCTTCTCTTTAACGATGTTGAAAGCTACATTCCACGCCAATATCAGACGAACCACTCCAAGCGCTTGACAATCAAGCAGATCCCAATTTGCTTGCTCCATCTTCTTGGGCTTCTTTCTTGATAGCAGTTCGTAAAATTCTTCTGTTATAGATAATCCTCTATCTGTATCTTCCAGAATCCAAAGTCCTTGCTATCAAATTTCTCAATTCGAACATTGCTTTCTTCCACCATTACTCCCACTCTACTTCTCAAACCTAGGCTCTGGTACCAATTGTTATGAATTGTATTCCATTGATGATCAAGAAAGAAGAACAAAAGTAAAAATCAATCACACAAAGACAAGATTTATGTGATTCGACAAGATTGCCTACGTCCATAGCCGCACTAGAGTTTCATTTCAATATCATAAGCCAATTACATCTTACAAGGAACTGCCTATATATAGAAAAAATCTGAGGAATATCTGGATTAGAACTCTGAGACATATTTGGATTAGAACTCTAAGGCATATCTGGAAGAAGGTAAATCATATTTGGATCCTAAACTTATCTAGATCCTACACCTATCTGGATACAAATCCTATCTGGATAAAATTTTACAAGATCATCAAACTAAAATCCTAATCATATACAAATTACCCTTGTATCTTATCGATGGGCGTTGCCCCCGCACCCCCAACCTATTATACCGATGTTCCCCCGCACCCCCGCCAACTCGGCACAGAGTTGGATCTCCACCTTAGAGGGTGTTACACAATTAGGGCTCCACATACCCAACACATAGCACTAGAAATGAAGAAGGAATCAAGTCTCCTTTGAAGAGCTTCCATTATTTAATAGAAGTGTGGAGTGCGAGGGAGATTTTATTATGTTTTTTATTTTTATTTCGTTTATCTTGATTTGAATTGTGAAGATTCTTAGGATGAGGAACTAAGCATCCTAGGTTATTCGGAGATAAATGAATCCTAGAATTTGATTTGTATTTTTCCTTTGAATATCAGTAATATAATGAGTTTCTTTCGATTAAGATTTAATTGTGTCTTACAAAATGCCATGATTTCTTTTATAACAAGAGTTGGATTCAATATTTAATCCATATGTGAGAGAATGAGAAATCCTCATGTATAAATCTACTGCAATTAAAGAGATAGTGAGTGAACCTAGAGTTAAGGAATTAATTACCACAATTCTTCCGATTAGAATTAATCTTACCTTCAGATTTCATTGAGTGCTCATGCAAACATAGACGCCTAGATTGGAAAGAATTCTCAATTTAGCTTTAATTCATATAGGATTAGTTGCTAGTAGCCTTGAGAAAGGGACTACCATAAATGAGAAGTCCAGGTTTAATCCTCTTTTTGGGGTTTTTGGAGTTTTAAAGCAATCTTAGGGATTCAAGATTAGAAAGAAATATCAATCTAGTTCGATATATGATTAGTTGCTCATTGTCTTAAGAAAATAATGAACATATTTAAGGAACACTTGTGGTTCAATTTACTCAATGTCAATTTGATATCCCGGTCTAGAGCTTCATAGAAAATTCTAAAGGGATTCCTTGTCTAAATACCTCTTTGTTATGATTGATTGCCTTCCCAACAATACCTATTGTCCCTGTAGTTCTTGATTTATTCTCCCTTAATTTTATTACTTTTGTTATCGACCGGCTAGATAATAGACAAGTAGTTAGTACTAGTACTTTAAATTTTATTTTTATATTACTTTAGGAAATACGTTAAAATATGATTAAGTTATTAATAAAACTAAAAAAAGGAATAAAATCAATAATTAAAATATTTTTGAATAGTTTTGTTTTTAAATAGGCACTAATCACTGAGTTAGTTATATAATTATTGATGCCACATGAAAAAGTTCTTATCACTATCCTAAGGTGCAGGTTATAATTACTAGCTATCATTAATTATATTACTATTATTATTATTATTAAATTTTAAATGTTACCTATATGTGCGGAGCTAGAGGGGGCACGGGCCGCTTTTTGATCCAAACGATTCGTAACAGGCAAAAACCCCTGAATCAGTTGACCTGGCGGGCTGGCAACTCGTAATTAGGCCACACTATAACCTCGTTGGGTCAGCAACTCTTAACTAAGCCGCATTGTAGCCAGGCCTGGTGAAGGGTTGAAGTATTTTCAAACTGTGACTTGGGTTGGGCCCGGTCAACCCGACGGGTTCACATTATATATATATATATATGACCTATTGCTCATGCATTGAAGCCCTTACAAACTGAGCTCTAAATTCTTTTCGTAATGATTTTAACAATTCATTATTTAACATTATAATCCTTTTATAAATATTATTAATTTCTATTATTAATATTATTTAATCAATAAAATTTATACCAAATTAGTTATATAGAAAGATATTATATGAATCAAAATAATTTCAATGGTGTTTAATGGTCTAAATGTTAATTAAAAACTATAATCCTTTCTACAATATTTTTTATGTATATTTTAATAAAATATTTAAAATCTTGTGTATTGGGTATGAAACAATTAATTTTAAAATTTATTAAACTAATAAAACACTTTTTACTCCAACATAATCTTAAAAAAAATTTAATTATAAATTTTTATAAATCTTCATGTTAACAATATATTTTAATGAAAGAAAACTAATTATGAATAAAAATATTCTTCATAACATAAAGTTAAACAACAGTAAAGAAAACATTATTATTTTATTTTTTAAAATTTCTTAGTTATATTTTTAATTGCTTTTTATAGAGAAATAAATTTCGTATACAATAAGCTTTTTTCCAATTTCCATCGTCTCATGTTCCCTTTTAATCAAATCTATTTTTCAATTTCCATAGTCTCATGTTCCCTTTTAATCAAATCTAGTGATTCTTGAAGAGATTTAAATTTAATCCTATACTAACTAGTATCATCTTTTAAAAATATTATCAAAATATTCAATTATAAATATTTAACAAAAAAATAAATTAATAATATTAAAAGTTTTTAATTTTTATGCTTTATTTGAAATTATCTTAAATAGTTTTTAATATTTTAAATTTTATATTTGATTTAAAATAAAAAACCAACAATATTGGCCATCTATAAAACCAGTCATACCCACTCTTGTTTGTTGTTACTTATTTTGGACATTTTGTTTTATATTTAAAATTATATTTATAAATTATATTTATAAAATGAATAATTTATCTATTTCAAGAATACTCCATAGCCAAATAAATATATTTTTATTGAAAAAAATTAGAATAAATAATATTTAAATTTAAGTCAATTATAGTTTGAAATTATATATATACACATCTTAGAAGTAATATTTACTTATATATATCTAAAAATTACTATAGTATCTAATAATAACTTGTTATTCCTCCCGTCACCTCTCTTAGAAGTAATATTTATTTATATATATCTAAAAATTATCTATAGTATCTAATAATAACTTGTTATTCCTCACATCACCTCTCTCTCTCTCTCTCACACACACACACTGTGACACATGTACGTATTAGCATATATTATTATTATGTTAGTATATATGGATATATTAGCATATATTAGAATTATGTTAGTATATAAGGATATATTAGCATTGCTATATTAGTATATATGGATATATTAGCATATATTAGTATTATGTTAATATTTAAGGATATATTAGCATATAAAACCTCTTATATGTATTCTCTTTTTTGTAGCAATGTTGACATGAAATCCCTAGCCTCTGTTTCTCTATTTTTATGCCTTTGTTTCTCTATGCCTTCATGGTATCAGAGAGAGGTTAATGGATTCTTTTTTTTGTTTGATTGAAGAAATTTTCCCTCTGATTTGTCTTTGCTAATGTTGGTTTGACTAGATCCTGTCGATTCGGGGGTTTTTTTTTTTCCATTTCTGTTGATTTGGGGATTTCATATGACTCCATCTGTCTTTGGTGCCCCACAACAATCTCCACCTAGCAACCAAAAGAGATCAGCTACTAAAGTCTCTCAGGATGAATGTGCTTTCTGCAAGCAGACGGGTCATTGGAAGGCTCAGTGTCCAAAACTGCTGAGTAAAGGCAAACTTCAACAACAACAACGCCCGCTTCAGACTGCTCCATGGATGCATCGTCCACCTATGTCCAAGAATGCAGTTGCTATCCCTTCTTTGGATCCCTATATGTTCGAGCAGTTTCAGCAATCCCTTGCTTCTCAGCCTCATGCCATGTCGGCCTCCTCTCAAAAAGGTTTGTCTTTATGTGGCACCTCTAGTACATCCTCTTCCTCATGGATATTGGATTCAGGAGCTTCTTGACACGACCCCTTGCGTGTATCCCGCAAGTGCACGGGTTTGTCAAAGTAATAAATTTACCATGGTGAGTGGGTAGTCGAATCCACAGGGAATAGGGAATTAGAATACGAGATTTCACTAATAAAGCTATGCAGAGTACGAAAAAGCAATAGTGGGATCAATGAGTGAATATAAAATCAACAGAATGAAAAGTAAGAAATTAAATAGAAAGATGGAAGATGAGAGAGTGCAAATAAAAGAGAATAGAGAGGATTACTAATGAATGAAATAGGGCATCCGGACAAGCTACCTCTAGGGTCTATGTTTCTAGTGCAGGACTATACTATTATACTCTCCTATTGATGCTTAATTAAGTCGAGGATATCCTAAGACTCACGGTCCCAAACCTAAGGACAACCGTGACTAACCCCTACACAATGCCCTGGTATTAGGATTCACATCACCCTTCACTCTGTCGCTCGCACGACTAAGCCCCAGGGGAGTATATCTACCTAACCCTCACACTACGTGGGATTACTTTAAGCTCTAGGGATTCCTAGTGGTAAAACCTGTTCCTATGTGTAGTTCTAACCCTTTGATCCAGTTGTAAGAACCCTAGTCTAGATTAAGCCCTAATGCGTAGGATTCACTTCAACCCTTCACTCAATTACTTGCGTAACTAAGCCCCAGAGGAGTTTATCTGCCTAGCACTTGACTCTATTTCGACCGCTGTGAAATCAAGGAAACGGAGGTAGGGAGAAACCACATCGGAGGGGAAAGGGGTACATCGCTACCTCACAACTCTCCCTCTCAACCCTCTTCAATCTTAAGTAGTCTAACCCTAAGGAGTTGTCACACCTCCAAAAGGCAACCTAAATTGTTCTCAATCCTAGTGTCACATCCAAGAGAAAACAATAGCAATATGAAATTAAGATTGAAACTCAATTTTATTCATCAATAAAGGAAAAGCATAATAACAATGTCAAAGAAACATAATAACCCTAAAGGTTACAAGTCCGAATACCCTTAAGGGGTTTAGCTCCTCATGGAGCTATACATGTTCATTAATGTAGAAAAGGAAGCACAAAGTAAAGACATCAATGAAAACTCCCTTGCGTGTGGCGTGGCCGTGGTCTTGTCGAACGTCGGTGACGATGCCGATGACGCGCGCTAAACCTCCACGAAATCCTCTCCGAACCCCTAGCCGCACTCCCCCAAGTTGGAGAGAAAGATAGGTCAAAAGATATCTCAAAAGGTCTCCAAAATCGCCTTTTATAATGCTGAGTCGCGGCTTTAAAATCTGACTTATCGGGGGCTTCACACGGTAGTGTGGAATTAACACATGGGCGTGTGAAATTTCTGTCTGCTGAAAAATTAATTCACACGGTCGTGTGTTAATTCCACACGGCCGTGTGAACTCTCTGGAATTCTGAATTTCGGCCGAAAGTGAACAGTAACTTGCTACAGTGCTGCTACAGTACTCGCCTGAAACGCTCCCGAGTCCATCATTCTTCATCGAGGTCATTGAATTGGGCACACAATCAATGGTAGATCGTGTCGATTGCTTCAAGTCTCCTTCTTGGTGAAGTTCTCCTAAGCTACACGAGTTAGACTTGTTGTGAATGTGACTGCCTTTGTACCCCTCCAAAGGAGGTTGGCACACACTCACAAGTCCAAGCTCGTGCCTTGTTCCGTGCTTGGTCCGAAAACTTCCCAACATCGGCGAACACGACCTAATTTCGTTCTTCTTCTCCAATTTAGCTCCACAAACCTTCAATGCACAAGAATACACAAATGCACGCCATTTAGTGATAAAAACTAATAAAAGATATGCCCAATGTAAGATAATAACGCTTCGCGGTACTACAACACAAGCACTTATCACTTCTCATCATGTCTCATGATATTGATTCCTTTGTGTCTGTTAATTCTGCCCCATCTTTGTCTGTCATGATTGCCGATGGTACCTTAATGCCATTGGTAGGAATTGGCTCTGTTTGCACATCCCGTTTATCTCTCTCAGATGTGTACCATATTCCTAGTCTAACTTTAAATCTTGCATTTGTTGCCCAATTATGTGATTCTGGTCTCTCAATTCTTTTTACTTCTACCAATTGTTATGTTCAAGACCCGCGCTCTCAGAAAATGATTGGGACAGGCCGTAGGGAAGGGGGACTCTATGTATTGGATGAGCTCAAAGTATCAGATGTTGCTACCTCTAGTGTAGATTTGTCGTCTTTTCATTTAAGTTGTTCGTCCTCTGATTTTTATCCTTGGCATTCTCGTTTGGGTCATGTTTCTGCGTTTTGTTTAAAGTTTTTGGCTTCTACAGGAGCTTTAGGTCATTTGGATAGTCATGATATTTCTGATTGTAGTGGTTGTAAACTGGCTAAATTTTCATCCTTGTTTTTTTATCAAAGTATTTCTCTTTCCTTTGCACCGTTTGATCTTGTGCATTCTGATGTATGGGGACCCTCTCTGGTACTCACCAAAAGGGGTTCTAGATATTATGTTTCGTTTATTGATGATTTTACTCATTATACTTGGGTTTATCTTATGAAACGTAGGTTTAATTTTCTTACCATATTCAGTAACTTTCGAGCTCTTGTGAAGACCCAACACTCATATATCATTAAATGTTTTAGGTGTGATTTGGGGGGTGAATACACTTCTAATGAATTTTCTCAGTTACTTGTTTCTGATGGGACTATCCACCAAATCTCGTGTACAGACACTCCTCAACAAAATGGTGTTGCCGAAAGGAAACATCGTCATCTGATTGAAACAACCCATTCATTCTTGTTGTGAGGCGAGGTTCCTAGTGTGTTTTAGGGAGAAGCAGTCCTTACTGATGCTCATGTGATCAATAGAATTCCAATATCTCATAATTCAGGTTTGTCTCCCTTTGAGAATATGTATGGTCATTCACCTGATTATTCCTCGTTGCGCGTATTTGGTTGTACTTGTTTTGTTCTACTACCTGATGTTGAGCGTAGTAAATTGTCTTCTCAGTCTTCTTTGTGTGTCTTTTTGGGTTATGGTGTTGGTCAAAATGGATATCGTTGTTTTGATCCAGTTAGTAAAAAATTATATGTTTCGCGTCATGTTATGTTTTTAGAGCATATACCCTTCTTTTCTGTTCTTGCTAGTTCCCATCATATGACACAATCAGATCTTGTTCGTATTGATCCATTCGATCCCGACCCCACTGAAGCTCTGTCTGATACTTTGGTTCATGAAACATCCACCTCTGATGTCCTTGCTCCTATGACCACCCAGTTGTCGGATGAGACTGTGGATAATCCTCCTTTACGTCAGTCCACTCGTATCCGTAAGTCCACTAAACTACCTGACTTTGAGTATTCATCCTATTCTACCTCCTTTGCTTCTTTTGTTGCATCTGTTCATCGTCTTTCTGAGCTTTCGTCCTACAGAGAGGCAGTTCATGATCCTCTTTGGCAGACTGCTATGGCTGAGGAACTTACTGCTCTACACCAGACTCGTACATGGGATTTGATTGCAAACTTCACCTGATTGATGAGCAACACCAGGAGAAGATGTCATATAAACTTTTTCATGAAGATCGCCATTCAAGAAAGCATTCTTGACATCCATCTGAGATATTCTCCATTGACAAATGGAAGCAGCAGCAATCAGAGTAGGAACAGTCATCATTTTGGTAACAAGAGCAAAAGTTTCTTCATAGTCCATACCGTACTCTTGGGAGTAGCCTTTAGCAACAAGTCGGGCCTTGTATCGTTCAATGGATCCGTCAGATTTGGTTTTAATCTTGTACATCCAACGAGAACCAATGGCATGTTTTTCGGGCGGTAGCAGAGTAAAGCTCTTTACAGTCTCAAACAAGCACCAAGTGCCTGGTTTGAGAAGTTTTCCATTGTGATCACTTCGCTTGGCTTTGATCCTAGTCACAATGGTTCGGCGTTATTTGTCAAGAGTACAATAGCAGGTCGTATTCTATTATCCTTGCATGTTGATGACATGATTATTACTGGTGATGATTGTGATGGAATTAACTCTTTGAAGTCTGAATTGGCACGTTGCTTTGCTACGAAAGACCTGGGTATGCTACGTTATTTTTTGAGAATTGAGGTTTCCTATTCCTCAAAAGGCTATCTTTTATCTAAATCAAAGTATATAGCTGATCTTTTTGAGCGTGCTCGACTCACTGATTACCGGACCGTTGACACTCCCCTTGAGACTAATGCTAGATACTCTTCGTCGGATGGTACTCCTTTGGCAGATTCCAGTCTTTATCGTACTGTAGTTGGCGGCTTGGTTTATCTTACTGTGACTTGCCCTGACATTGCCCATGCTGTTCAAGTGGTTAGTCAGTTTGTCATTACCCCTACTACAGTTCAGTGGGCTGCCGTGCTTCATATTCTCAGGTATCTTCAGGGCACTCAGTTTCAGAGCCTTTTCTTTCCTTCTACGTCATCATTAGAGCTGCGTGCTTACTCTAATGCGGATTGGGCTGGTGATGTAACGGATCGCAAGTCGACTACTGGATTTTGTATTTTTCTCGGTGACTCACTTATTTCGTGGAAGAGTAAGAAACAAGATGTTATCTCTCTATCTTCTACAGAAGTTGAGTATCGTGCCATGGCCTCGACTACCTGTAAAATTGTTTGGCTACGTTGGTTGGTTGCCGATATGGGTATCTCTCTTTGTCACCCTACTCCGCTACACACGTAATTCAGTTTTTTCATGAGCGCACCAAGCATATAGAGATTGATTGTCATATTACTCGCCATCACCTGCAGATTGGCACCATCACATTACCGTTTATTTCTTCTTCTCTCCAGATTGCTGATATTTTTACAAAAGCACACTCGGCTTCACACTTCCGTTTCTTATCTGACAAACTCTCAATGCTTATCGCTATCGCATCGTGAGTTTGAGGGGTATATTAGCATATATTAGCATTATGTTAGTATATATGGATATATTAGCATATATTAGAATTATGTTAGTATATAAGGATATATTAGAATTGCTATATTAGTATATATGGATATATTAGCATATATTAGTATTATGTTAATATATAAGGATATATTAGCATATAAAACCTCTCATATGTATTCTCTTTTTTGTAGCAATGTTGACATGAAATCCCTAGCCCTCTTTTTTGTAGCAATGTTGACATGAAATCCCTAGCCTTTGTTTCTCTATGTCTTCAGTACGCACACTCTTTAAAAGAATACAATTAATCACTTTCGTTCCTAATTTCATGCTGATGCTGATTCCCATTATGAAATATATTCACATAAAAAAATTATAAAATTGATGATATATATATATATATATATATATATATGGCCCTGTTTTCAAAGGCCATCTAGAACTGATGAGGAGTTTTGGAAAGAGATGTTAGCAGGAACGAACCCAGTCATCATTCAACTTCTCAAGGCATATCAATCTAACCTTTCATATATATATATATATATATATATATATATATATATATATATATATAAAGTTTTTATATCTTTATTTAATGACTTATTTGGGTAATCTTTGAAGGAATTTCCCCCAACTAGCAAGCTTGATCCTGACATATATGGAGATCAAAGCAGCAAAATAACAGCTTCTGATATTGAAAAGAATTTGAATGGCCTTTCTGTTGATGAGATACAAATGAAATATATGTAACAAGCACCACATTATTTTTTTATTAACTAATTAATAACAAAATGGTAATTTGTTCTTTAAAAAATCACACACACACACACACACACACACACACACACACACACATATATATATATATATATATATATATATATATATATATATTTCCTGCTTAATTTCAGGTGTTAAAGAAAAAGGCTTTTAGTTGTCAACCTTTTTTAAGTTTTCTTTCAGTTGCCACCCTTGAATTAACATTATTTAATTCTTTTAAGTGTAAAAAATATTTATGTAACCAGCTGAGTTAACTCGTGTGCTATATATACACACATACAGGCATTGAGGCAACAAGAGACTCTTTATCAAAGACACCTCCTTATAACATTGGTCAATGTCCACCGGCAAACCTCCCCCAGCCTCGTCTTGGGCGGACGTAGAAAGCGGCGGTCGGAAACAACCGGGTTCCCCTGCTTTGTTGGATGAAGCTACACTTGCTCATCTCAAAGCCTCCATCCCGGACTCGGTCCCAATCGATGCGGACACTCAGACGAGGGCTCAGATGCGATTCCAGTTTGCGGTCTATGGCAAACTCGTCGGCAAATCCCCGCCTTTTTGACACGACCTTTTGCGTGCGTACCGCAAGTGCACGGCCTTGTCGAAGTAATAAAAGTTACCCCGGTGAGTGGGTAGTCGAATCCACAGAGAATAGGGATTTAAAATACGAGAAGTTGCTATTGAGTCGTGTGATGTACGAAAAGAAACAATGATCGGAGTGATGAGTGAATTTATGGGAACTAGAGTAGATGCGAAGCAAATAAATCGAAAGATGAAAGAGAGAAAAGTGCAAGCAACGAGTAAAAAGAGAGAGACTAGTAATAAGTGAAAATAGGGTATCCGGACAAGTTACCTCTAGGACTTATGCTTCTAGTGCAAGACTATGCTATTATACCTTCCTATTGATGTTAATTGAGTCGAGGAAAATCCTGAAACACACGGTCCCAAATCTAAGGTCAACCGTGGCTAACCTCAACACTATGTCCCGGCAATAGGATTCACGTCAACCCTTCACTCTGTTGATTGCTCAACTAAGCCCCAGGGGAGTATTTCTACCTAAGCCTAACACTACGTGGGATTGCTTTAAGCTCTAGGGACTCCTAGTGATAAAACCTGTTCCTATGTGTGATAGTTCTAACCCTTTGGTCCAGGAGGAAGAACCATTGTCTAAATTAAGCCCCAGTGCGTAGGATTCACGTCACCCCAAAACCTTGGGGGAGTTTGTCTACCTAGCACTTCACTCTATTTCGACCTCTAATGACTCAAGGAATCGGAGGTAGGGAGAAATCACAACGGAAGGGAAAGGGGTACGGTGCTACCTCACAACTCTCCCTCTCAACCCTCTTCAATTTTAAGTAGTCTAATCTTATAGGAGTTGTCACACCTCCAAAGGATAACCTAGATTGTTCTCAATCCTTAGTGTCACGGCTAAGAGAAAACAATAGCACAAGAAATCTAAAATTGAAACTCGAATTTATTCATCAATTAATGGAAAAGTATAATAACAATGTCAAAGAAACATAATTATCCTAGAGTTTTACAAGTCCGAATACCCACGAGGGGTTTAGCTCCTCATGGACTATACATGTTCATCAATTTATAAAAGAAAGAACAAACTAAAGACATCAATGAAAACCCCCTCGCGTATGGTGTGGCCGTGGTCTTGTGCGGCCGTCGAACGTCGGTGACGATGCCGATGACGCGCTCCAATCCTCCACAAAGTCCTCTCCGAAACCCTAGCCGCCCTCTCCAGAAGTTGGGGAGAAAGATAGGTCAAAAGATTCTTCAAAAAGTCTCCCAATCGGCTTTTTATAGGCTGAGTGCGGCTTTAAATTTGAAGTTATCGGGAATTTACACGGCCGTGTGGAATTTCCACACGCCCGTGTGAAATTTCTGTCTTTTCTGAAAATTACTTCACACGGCCGTGTGTTAATTCCACACGCCCGTGTGAAGTTTCTGGCTTGCTGAAAAATCAATCCACACGGCCGTGTGTTAATTCCACACGCCCGTGTGACGTCTCTGGTTTGCTGGAAAATTAGTTCACACGGCCGTGTGTTAATTCCACACGCCCGTGTGAATTCTCTGGAACCTTGACTCTTCGGCAGAAGTGCACAGTAACTTGCTACAGTGATTCACTACAGTAACAAGCTGCAGTGTTGCTACAGTAACTCTCCGAAATGCTCCCGAATATGTTGTTTCTTCATCGAGGCCATTGAATTGGGCACACAATCAATGGTAGATCGTGCCTATTGCTTCGAGTCTCCTTCTTGGTGAAGTTTTCCTAAGCTACATGAGTTAGACTTGTTGTGAATGTGACTGCCTTTGTGCCCCTCCAAAGGATGTTGGCACACACTCACAAGTCTAACCTCGTGCCTTGTTCTTTGCTTGGTCTGAAAACCTCCCAACAACGGCGAACACGACCTAACTTCGTTCTTCTTTTCCAACTTAGCTCCACGAAACCTACAATGCTCAAGAATACACAAATGCACACTATTTAGTGATAAAATATGATAAAAGTATGTTCATTTGTAAGATAATAATGCTTCGCGTTACTATAACACAAGCACTTATCAAATCCCCCCACACTTAAGCTTTTGCTTGTCCTCAAGCAAAATAGAACGTGAAAGTACTTAGGAAGAACAATTGAAACGTGCTCGGCCTTAGGTTCACCAAAAGAATGCAAAAGAAGTATTCTACAAGTAAGGAGAAATCACAACATTGCATAAGATTATCATTGCTCTAGCTAAAAATATGAATCAAAAAGGAATAACAACTCGAAAACGTGTAAGTGTGTGCGAATTCACTCAAGAAAACCAATGAGTACTCCTCAAACTTTTGTTACAAGGACTTATTTATGTACACTAAGTAAGGAAGTAGTAGCTTCACTCAACCTCTAAGGTAGCCCTTTCCTAGGCGGCCGCCAAAGGTGGCTTTCACACTTTCAAGGAGGTAGCTCTTTCTACCGGAGTGGTAGCTTTCACGCTTCCCATGAGATAGCTCTTTCTCTCATTAGGGCATAACTTGTATCCGACTTATGAGAGTAGCTACATACTTCATAGGAGGTAGCTCTTTCCACCCCAAATGAAAAGCTTCAACTAATATTCACAAGTTAAAATTTTTTTTTTTTTTTTCCAGAGTTTTGACTACATAGAACTTCACAACTTACTAAAGTAATAATAAACTAGTCCTTAAAACTTCAAGATTGAGTTTGCAAAAGATTTCAAGAGTGAGTAGTGCAATAAGGTGTAATCGAGCAAAAATCCCCTAAAATTCAAGTGCAACTAGAATACAATGTTAAAAATTCACCTAAACTCTAAGAATACCAATGTTGCAACTAAGGTGAACAGCCATAGGCTACATGAACATGATCAATTGACCGCACAAGTAAAGGTGTGTGTAATGTGAATTCTCCCCCCCCCCCCCCCCACACTTAAGATGTACATTGTCCCCAATGTACGCATGCAAGCATTATAACCAATAAAACAATGAAGAACAATTAGTGTGGAAGTTGCAATTGAAACATTACTCCCCTGAACTCCAAGTGTTGCGTTTGATGGAGCTAGGTCATTGAGAGTTGAGTCTAAATGGTTTATGGAGCACACACGGTCCAATGACCATGCCTATGACAATTCCTCAATTTCCTTAAATCCAAGACCATGACGCCTCAGCGTCGGTGTCTTGATGTGTATCCTCTGGTGCTGCTGCTGCTGCTGGTGAATCTGATGCTGATGGAGATGGAGGCGGAGTCGGTGAGGGAACCCGTCGGGGTCGCAATACAGATCGCTCAAGCAACTGAATCACTGTGGCAAGCTGTGCTGATAAGTGAGCGAACTGTGATGCCTGAGTAGTCCTCAACTCGGCAAACCCTGATGCCTGTGCGACCCTCAGCTCAGCTAACTCCTGCTGCATGATACCTACAGCATTCTCGAGGCGCTCGAACCTGTCCTGTCCTCGAGAAGGAGAAAAGATACGCACTGGAGGTGGCTCCGGTGCTGTGGGTGGTGCCTCGGCCTCTGCCCCTGCCTCTGTGTCCACTGGTGGTGGCTCTAAGACTGCCTGTGAGCCCTCGGCCTGCTCTGTCTGGGGAATGGTCCATGTATATACTCCTGGCCCTGTCCTGCGGATCATCCCCATCATCCTCAGTGTATCTGTGCCCAGAGGGATCGGTATACTGGTCTTCTCTGCCCCTCGTACTCCGTCTCTGAGACTCATCCCTATCAGGAGTCTCGAAATGTAGGGTCCTGCGAAGATCACTCCAACCCTAGGGTACTGGCCCTGATGGCGCAAATACTCTGCTAAGATGTGCCCTAAGTGGAGTGGTACCCTCTGTGCCATCGAATATAGATAAAGAAGCTCCTGGCGACTCAGAACCCCAGTGCTATCACCTCGGCCACTCACTGATCTACTAAGAATGGCATGTAAGTATCTGTAGGCCGGGCGAGACAAGAACGTGGCCTTTGAGATCCCTGGCTCATACTGGCCTTCTCCGCACAAATCTTTGTATGCCCTCTGCGGGGTAAGACTGCCCGGGTAGTCTGTAGGAAGATCCCTGTACTCCTCGGTCTGTGTATAGGCCTCATCGTATAGTCCCAGATGGATCGAAAACTGGGTCAAGCTGAAGCTGAAATGCTGGCCTAATACCCTGAACTGAATGGTATCAGGAGTGGAAAAATCCCTGTATGATCTGTCAAACTCAAATGAAGCCAGGAACTCCAGTGTCACCCCTCGAATGGCTGGGTCTCTAATCCTCAATAATCTCCTCCAGCCACCCACCGAGAGTAGCTCCTCAACCTCCTCGGCAATACCGTCACCCCCTGGATCTCTCTGATAATGCTCAGGTCGGGGTATCGTGACTGTCCGAAACGGAGTGGGGATAATCTATCAAACCTGGTTTGGTGCTCAGGTATACTGAACTCTGTCTCCTCTGGAGGGGGTGTAGGCTCACGGGGTCGCTTCCCAGCCGACTTCTTGGACCTGGAAGTCATATCTGCGAGATTGAAAAGAGAATTGATCAAAAACATTAAAATATAACAATCTGTAGAAATCCACACGGCCGTGTGTTAATTCCACACGCCCGTGTGGATCATCGGGCGGGCAGAGCATAACGGCCGCGGGGCCAAAATTCCAAAATTAACAATCTAATTCGTTCCAATTCATTCCTAAGCATACTCGCATACTCATTAATCATTCAATATAGGCGAAATCATCAAAAATAACGAATTAAGTTGAGAATTGACGGAGAAGAAGGCTTTGAAGTCCTTATCGACGGAGTGGATGAAGAAATATTAAGAACCGGCCGGAAAACTATAATAAAAGCCTTAAAAATCCTCTGAGATGGTTGGGGAACTAGTGGAGAGAGTAGAAGGAGAGTTTAGAATGAAAATGGAAGAGGCACGAGTGAAAACCAAAAGAAATCGCGCGGCTTTTGGAGTTCTGGGAATTCACACGGCCGTGTGACAATGCCACACGGCCGTGTGCCTCTGAAATTAGGGTTTACAGGGGCCAACACACGCCCCTGTGTGCATTCTGTTTACTCTCTGGCTACCCCACACGGCCGTGTGGAAATTCCACACGGCCGTGTGCCTTCACAAGGATATCCACAGGGGCTGGTACACGGCCCTGTGGCTTCTCGGGAAAACACAGAAGCTCTCTGAAAAATATCACACGGCCGTGTGTTAATTCCACACGGCCGTGTGCCCAACCTGGCCAAGAACACAAGGCCGGTCACAGGGGCCAACACACGCCCCTGTGGCCTCTCTGATTTACCCGAAAAATCTAAGTGTTTCACACGGCCGTGTGTTAATTCCATACGGCCGTGTGCCAATCACAAGCTCTTCCACAGGGGCTGTCACACGCCCCTGTGTTTTCTCGGGAAGAAGGGATTTTTCTGCAGAGTTTTCACACGGCCGTGTGTTAATTCCACACGGCCGTGTGCCTTAGCATAGTGGCACTCACAGGGGCACCCACACGCCCCTGTGAACTCTCTGGAAAAGAGTTGAAGTTCTGCGAAAATTCACACGGCCGTGTGTTAATTCCACACGGCCGTGTGCCCCTTCTGAAGTTTTCACAGGGGCAAAGTCACGCCACTGTGTCTTCTCTGGTTGAGCTCTAATTAGTAACACACGGCCGTGTGTTAATTCCACACGGCCGTGTGTTTTCTCTGGTTTACTTAGAAAATTTTACAGACTCTCAGAAAAATTCAGAAACTCTTTAAAAATACTTAGAGCCTGTAAAAACCATAAAATTACGACCATAAACCAAAGAAAACATACTCAACCAACCTAAACTTCATCAATTATCGTTAAGGCACACGAAATTCATCAAAAACCCACAAGAAAATCGCAGCGTAAGCACATGAAAAATTCAGGACACCAAAACTAAGACTTTTTATTCAATCTAAAGCTAACTAGGTCCTAGAAAAACTGTAAAGCCTTGGGTTGCCTCCCAAGAAGCGCTTGTTTAACGTCACTAAGCTTGACGTACCTGGCTCCTGGCTTACCTCAAGGCGGTTGAAGGAAAAATATTTCTTTGTCGTTGCTGCAAACCTCTCCACCAAAGTATGGTTTTAACCGGTGTCCGTTTACCTTGAACGTGCCCTTCTCCGGATGAGTAATCTCAATTGAACCTTGGGGTGATACCTGAGTGACTGTGTACGGGCCAAACCATCTAGTCTTTAACTTTCCGGGGAAGAGTCGTAATCGGGAGTTGAATAGTAGGACTTGGTCACCGACCTTGAATTCCTTAGGTAATTTGATATGCTTGTCATGCCATTTTCGAATCTTCTCTTTGTAAATTTTGGCATTCTCATATGCTTTCAATCTCCATTCATCGAGTTCATTAAGATGAAGCAGCCTCTGTTCACCAGCTCTTCTTAAGTCGAAGTTCATTGCTTTAATTGCCCAATATGCTTTATGTTCAAGTTCCACGGGTAGATGGCATGACTTCCCGTAGACTAGATTATACGGAGTGGTGCCTATGGGTGTCTTGTACGCTGTGCGATGGGCCCATAGTGTGTCATCCAACTGTTCTGACCAGTCTCGCTTTCCTTGTTCCATAGATTTGGTCAAGATTCGCTTGAGTTCTCTATTGGTGACTTCCACTTGACCACTAGTTTGAGGATGATATGGAGTGGCAAGGCGGTGGCGTACCCCGTATCTTTTCAACACTTTTTCTAATTGAGCATTACAGAAATGGGTTCCTCGGTCACTAATGATGATTCGTGGAGTTCCAAATCGAGTGAATAACCTTTTTAAAAATTTCACCACCGTTCTAGCATCATTACTTGGCAATGCTTGTGCTTCCACCCATTTGGAGACATAGTCAACTGCTACTAGTATGTACTGGTTCCCGTTAGACTTTGGAAATGGTCCCATGAAATCAATGCCCCAGACATCGAATACTTAGCAGAATTGTATAGGATTCTGAGGCATCTCATCCCGCCGAGATAAATTTCCAGCCCTCTGACAATTGTCACATCGAAGAACGAACTGGTGTGCGTCTCGAAAGAGAGTTGGCCAATAGAATCCTGCCGCCAAGACTTTTTCGGCAGTCCTACTTGATGCATAATGGCCCCCAACTGGCCCTGAATGACAGTGAGCAAGAATATCCCATCCTTCCTCCCTCGATACGCATCTCCGAACTATTTGATCTGCACAATAACGGAAGAGGAACGGATCGTCCCAAAAATAATTCTTTAAATCACTAAAGAATTTCTTCTTTTGCTGGAATGTGAGCCCTTGTTTGAGCACCTTCCCTGACAAATAGTTAGCAAAATCCGCAAACCATGGAGTGTCACCTGATGAAGTCGTTTTCTGAATTGAATACAAGTGCTCCTCCGGGAAGAAGTCATTAATTTCCTTGCTTGATGGCTCTTGTCTAATGCTACCCTCTAGCCGTGACAAGTGATCCGCCACAACATTTTCGGTTCCCTTCTTATCTTTTATCTCCATATCAAACTCCTGTAAGAGCAGTATCCAGCGGATTAATCTTGGTTTTGCATCAACTTTGTTCATGAGGTAGCGGAGAGCTGAATGGTCTGTGAATACAATAACTCTAGATAAAATGAGATATGATCTGAACTTATCGAGTGCAAATACCACCGCTAATAATTCCTTCTCTGTTGTAGTGTAATTTTCTTGGGCATCTGTGAGAGTCTTGCTTGCGTAATAGATGGGTTGGAATTGCTTACCTCTCCTTTGCCCCAAGACTGCTCCAACTGCATAATCACTAGCATCGCACATTAGCTCAAATGGTTCATCCCAATTCGGGGTGATTAGAATCAGAGCTTGAACCAGTTTTTCTTTTAAGACCTTGAAAGCTACTGCACAATCTTCCCCAAAGTCAAATGGAGCATCTTTTTCGAGAAGCTTGGTCAACGGCTGAGTGATCTTTGAAAAATCCTTAATAAACCGCCTGTAAAAACCTGCATGCCCCAGAAAACTTCGGATTCCTTTGACGTTTATTGGCGGAGGGAGTTTATCTATGACCTCTATTTTTGCTTTATCCACCTCCATACCCACACTAGAAATTTTGTGACCGAGAACGATACCTTCTTGAACCATGAAGTGACACTTTTCCCAGTTTAACATGAGATTTGTCTCCTCACATCTTTTCAGCACTCGTTCCAAGTTTCTTAAGCATATATCAAAGGAGTCACCAAACACAGAGAAATCATCCATGAATACCTCCATTATGTCTTCGATGAGATCATCAAAAATAGCAGTCATACAGCGTTGAAATGTAGCAGGTGCATTACATAGCCCGAACGACATTCGTCTGTATGCAAACATTCCATATGGACAAGTAAAAGTCGTTTTCTCCTGATCTTCCGGAGCAATAGGAATCTGAAAGTATCCTGACATTCCGTCTAGAAAACAGTAAAACTGATGCCCTGCTAATCGTTCCAGCATTTGATCAATAAACGGCAACGGAAAATGATCCTTTCGGGTTGCATCATTCAACCTTCTGTAATCAATGCAAACTCTCCATCCCGTAACTGTCCTGGTTGGGATGAGCTCATTCTTCTCTTTCTTAATTACTGTCATCCCACCTTTTTTCGGAACCACTTGAGTTGGGCTTACCCAAGCACTATCGGAGATTGGGTAAATAATTCCTGCATCCAAGAGTTTCACCACCTCTGCCTTCACAACCTCTTTCATGTTTGCATTTAGTCTTCTTTGAGGTTGGATTACCGTTTTGAAGCTATCCTCCATTAAAATCTTATGTGTGCAAAATGAGGGGTTTATTCCTTTTAGGTCTGCGATTTTCCATGCTAACGCAGACTTGTGTATTTTCAACATGTTCACCAGTTTATCTTTTTGCTCCCGAGAAAGATTCGATGCTATGATCACGGGCAACTTCATTTCTTCTGCTAAAAATGCATATTCTAAGTGTTCTGGAAGTGTTTTCAAATCTAACTCGGGTGGCTCATCAATGGATGGTCGAAGTCGGTCCCCCTTTAGTCTATCAATTTCTTCAAATTTAGTATCTTGTGGTTTATTAACGCAACCTGATACCTTCTCTGGACCATACTCCTTGAGTTGGTCCTGGGATCCCAACTTAACCCCCAATTCACAAGCTTCCTCAATTAGGTTTGCGATTCCCAATAACCTGATTCAAACTGTGCGAGAACCTTCTCAAGGGTTTCTTCTGTGTCACCCTTTGACGAAGCTAGGGCTAATTTATCAAATTCATCCAACACACCGCCCAATTCATAATTCATGTTCTGCTCCTTGTAGAATTGATCGATACTGTTCACTATTTCTGTGCAAGGATGCTTCACTGATTGATCATACTCAGTATAACTTGGAAATGGTTGGGCGATAAACAACTGCATTTTCTGCTTTACTTCCTCAACTAGGCCCACAAGTGTATCAAAAGCTTCGCTTGTGTTAAACATTCCATCGGTAAAACTGCAATTAGCGAAGAAAGAATTGGTGAGAATAGTGATAGATAGAGAAAATGTGAAATAGACAGCGAAATGAATGACTAAAATAGCAAAAACAAGTATAAAAAATACGCCTACTCCCCGGCAACGGCGCCAAAAACTTGACACGACCTTTTGCGTGCGTACCGCAAGTGCACGGCCTTGTCGAAGTAATAAAAGTTACCCCGGTGAGTGGGTAGTCGAATCCACAGGGAATAGGGATTTAAAATACGAGAAGTTGCTATTGAGTCGTGTGATGTACGAAAAGAAACAATGATCGGAGTGATGAGTGAATTTATGAGAACTAGAGTAGATGCGAAGCAAATAAATCGAAAGATGAAAGAGAGAAAAGTGCAAGCAACGAGTAAAAAGAGAGAGACTAGTAATAAGTGAAAATAGGGTATCCGGACAAGTTACCTCTAGGACTTATGCTTCTAGTGCAAGACTATGCTATTATACCTTCCTATTGATGTTAATTGAGTCGAGGAAAATCCTGAAACACACGGTCCCAAATCTAAGGTCAACCGTGGCTAACCTCAACACTATGTCCCGGCAATAGGATTCACGTCAACCCTTCACTCTGTTGATTGCTCAACTAAGCCCCAGGGGAGTATTTCTACCTAAGCCTAACACTACGTGGGATTGCTTTAAGCTCTAGGGACTCCTAGTGATAAAACCTGTTCCTATGTGTGATAGTTCTAACCCTTTGGTCCAGGAGGAAGAACCATTGTCTAAATTAAGCCCCAGTGCGTAGGATTCACGTCACCCCAAAACCTTGGGGGAGTTTTTCTACCTAGCACTTCACTCTATTTCGACCTCTAATGACTCAAGGAATCGGAGGTAGGGAGAAATCACAACGGAAGGGAAAGGGGTACGGTGCTACCTCACAACTCTCCCTCTCAACCCTCTTCAATTTTAAGTAGTCTAATCCTATAGGAGTTGTCACACCTCCAAAGGATAACCTAGATTGTTCTCAATCCTTAGTGTCACGGCTAAGAGAAAACAATAGCACAAGAAATCTAAAATTGAAACTCGAATTTATTCATCAATTAATGAAAAAGCATAATAACAATGTCAAAGAAACATAATTATCCTAGAGTTTTACAAGTCCGAATACCCACGAGGGGTTTAGCTCCTCATGGACTATACATGTTCATCAATTTATGAAAGAAAGAACAAACTAAAGACATCAATGAAAACCCCCTCGCGTATGGTGTGGCCGTGGTCTTGTGCGGCCGTCGAACGTCGGTGACGATGCCGATGACGCGCTCCAATCCTCTACAAAGTCCTCTCCGAAACCCTAGCCGCCCTCTCCAGAAGTTGGGGAGAAAGATAGGTCAAAAGATTCTTCAAAAAGTCTCCCAATCGGCTTTTTATAGGCTGAGTGCGGCTTTAAATTTGAAGTTATCGGGAATTCACACGGCCGTGTGGAATTTCCACATGCCCGTGTGAAGTTTCTGTCTTTCCTGAAAATTACTTCACACGGCCGTGTGTTAATTCCACACGCCCGTGTGAAGTTTCTGGCTTGCTGAAAAATCAATCCACACGGCCGTGTGTTAATTCCACACGCCCGTGTGACGTCTCTGGTTTGCTGGAAAATTAGTTCACACGGCCGTGTGTTAATTCCACACGCCCGTGTGAATTCTCTGGAACCTTGACTCTTCGGCAGAAGTGCACAGTAACTTGCTACAGTGATTCACTACAGTAACAAAGCTACAGTGTTGCTACAGTAACTCTCCGAAATGCTCCTGAATATGTTGTTTCTTCATCGAGGCCATTGAATTGGGCACACAATCAATGGTAGATCGTGCCTATTGCTTCGAATCTCCTTCTTGGTGAAGTTTTCCTAAGCTACACGAGTTAGACTTGTTGTGAATGTGACTGCCTTTGTGCCCCTCCAAAGGAGGTTGGCACACACTCACAAATCTAACCTCGTGCCTTGTTCCTTGCTTGGTCTGAAAACCTCCCAACAACGGCGAACACGACTTATCTTCGTTCTTCTTTTCAAACTTAGCTCCACGAAACCTACAATGCTCAAGAATACACAAATGCACACTATTTAGTGATAAAATCTGATAAAAGTATGTTCATTTGTAAGATAATAACACTTCGCGTTACTACAACACAAGCACTTATCACTTTTGATGTCATTAAGGCCACTCTCTCGGGTCTATGGCAGGTGTTCGGGAACATCCAACTCTCTGATATGCCCAACGGATACATCCTGATTTGTTGTGCGACTGAAGAAGCCAAGCAACATCTCCTCTTTGGCAGACCTTAGATGGTTAATGGCCTCACTTTGCAACTAGTCCCATGGCAGCCCTTTTTCCACCTGGCATTCACCAAACTCACCAAAGTGATGGTGTGGATTCAACTCCACAATCTGCCTGTCAAACATTGGGATGGAGAAATGCTGGAATCCCTGACTGACCCAATCGGAAGACTCCTTAAAGTTGACGAATTCACCTCGTCCCTCTCTAGGGCCAGATTCGCTAGACTCTGTCTAGAGATAGACTTGGCTCATCCCCTCAAATGTGTCTTCTTGCTAGAAAATGGGGCTGACAGGATATTAGTAATCGTCCTGTATGAGCGGCTCCCTTCCTTTTGCTTTGCCTGTGGTTTGGTTGGGCATGGTACGAACAGTTGTGGCCACCGGCCGAAAAATCCTGTTGAGGATCAGACAATGGAGGACTCTCTAGTTGAAGGGCCTTCTTCCGTTCGAGCTAGGCCTACTTCAATGGCTTTGGGATCCACGACGACCTCATCGCTTGTCCCATAAGAGAAACCCCCTAATCCCGATGACTTTGCTTTTGGACCTTGGATGTTGGCTGGCCGCCGGCGATCCAAGGGCCGAGGCCGCGGAGGGGCTGGAGGGTCTTCTGCACGTGGCTCTCACGTGCCTCCCTTTGGTTAAGCTGGCAATAATCTGACCGTTGGATTACCTAAGGATGGAACTGACACCTCAGTTGTCGATTCCTATTGAAAACCTAATCACAGTCCTCAAAACGTGAGTTTGCATGGTGGGGGAATGTCTCGAGGACGAGGGGGTTTGCACTTATCTTTTCGGTCCGACACACCGGCTTAGTCTTCGGAACGTGATAGAGATAATGCGTTTGTGGTGGGTACCGATGCATGCCTTAATGACTCTTCATCTCGAGACCATGCGCTAGAGACGTCTCGAAGCGACGTACCTCCTCAACTCCACATAACCAAAGGGAAAAAAGGTGGTCATCAAAGTTTCAGGGTCTCCATCTACGATGAGGGGCCATGCCTCTCATACCATGAGATACCCATCAGCAAGGAAGGCCGTCCCCCTCCAACTTAAGTATGATCCACCTCCTAAATTGCTCACCGGAGACAACAACGTTGTCATCTCGGAAGATCTCTCGGACAAGGAACATCAGATGCTTCTCGATGAAATGGGTAAGGCTCTATCCGACAATGGTGTCGACTCGGAGGAGGCGGATGATTCGATGGAAGAGTCTGATGATTTTGAAGAACCAGAGGAAGACTTAGAGATAGAGGCTGACGAGGCTGACGACGGTCTTACCCTAACCAAATTTCAAGAAGGCATCTGCAAGGAGACCCTAGCTCGGAAGCGGGGGGAATCTTTCCATTTCCTCACTAAAGAAAGGGAGGCTTGACCCTAGAGAGGAGGACATCATCTCTTGATTTTGATTACCTTGATCATCTTCTTCTTCTCTTAACTTCTAGATTTGGTCTATCATTATCTATTTTTCTTATGGTTGCAAATATTAATATCATCTATTGGAACTGTAGGGGAATGTCGGGTTCGGACAAGGTAAACCGGATCAAATCCATGAAAGATCTTAAACTTGACCTTATCGCGCTTGTTGAGACCTGTACTGATGAGCCCAGGGCCCGTCGCTTCTGCTCAAAATTTCCTAAGCACTAGAATTGGGCCTCCATCACTGCTGAGGGTTACTCAGGTGGCATTATCGTTCTGTGGCACCAGAAAATCGGAAAAATTACCCCTATCGCGCATTCTAGACGTGCTCTTCACCTAATCATCTCTCTCCCTTGTGGCACTCTATGCATTATCATAGTGATTTATAATGACCAAAACATTAGCATGCAAAAACTTCTATGGAAGGAACTCTCCAAGGTGGCCTGCATCAATATTCCTTGGGTTCTTCTTGATGATTTCAACTCCATCATTAGTACTGCTGAACATCAAGGAAGTTCTTTCCCATACTACACTCGTAAAGCAGTTCTTTTTTCTAATTTCATTACGGGGAACTCTTTAACTGATGTGGCTTTCTCTGGAGTGGATTTTCTTGGTGTAACGGCCAACATGGCAAGCCAGACGTTGGGCTCGGCTGGACAGGTGCTTGGTAAATGATTTCTGGTTCTCCACTTTTAATAATTTGCATCTCAAATATCTTCCTAAAAATTTTTCTGATCATGCTCCCATGTTCATTAACATTGCTCGTACCTTTTTCCAAAAGCATAAACTGTTCCATTTTGAGAATTATTGGTTAGAACATGCGAATTTTGTTATGGCTATTTGCAATGCTCTCAATTTAAGGCATCATTCCAGCCCCATGCATGCTTTTTACCATTTGTTAGCTAGGGTGAGGTCTAGTGTGCTTTCTTGCAAGTAACAGGGCTTGGATGTTCTTGATATGGAGATTAAATTGGTTGAGTCTCAAATCCAGGCTTTAGAGGCTTATGATCTTTCCTCTGCTCATTTGGATTTCACTGACTCTCGCAGCCTTCAAAACAAATATAGAGCCCTTCTTAGACAGAGCCACATTCGTTGGGCCCAGCGTAGTAGGCTTAATTGGGTTGATGGTGAGGGGAATACTAGGATGAGAAGATATCACAATTTTATCTCCTGTATTAGAGATGGTGAGGGGAATACCACTACTGACAGCTCCCAAATTGAGAGAAGTTTCACTGATTTTTTCGCCTCTCTTTGGAAATCGAATGCTCATCCCAATTTTGAACACTTTTTAGCGGCCCTTCCCAATGATCTTCCTCACCTTACCCCGAATCTTAGGTCTTCCCTTACCACTCCTGTTTCCAAGGAAGAGATACATAAGACTATTTTTTCTTTCCCTAAAGGTAAATCCCCTGGTCCTGATGGTTTATATGTAGAGTTTTACAAGTTCTTTTGGGATGACCTAGGAAACCAGCTTTTCTCTACCATCAACCATTTTTTTATTAATGCAGTGATGCCCAAAGCCTGGGGCAAGACTTACATCATTCTAATCCCCAAAAAAGAGCACCCTAAATTGATTACTGACTTCCATCCCATATCTTTATGTAATGTCTCTTGCAAGATTATTACTAAGATCTTAGCCAATCTTATTAAGGTTATTATTAACTCCCTGGTTGGTAAGGAGCAATGCGGCTTCATCCCTGGAAGTTCCCTAGTAGATAACATTATTGCTACCCACGAAATTATGCACACTTTCAACCAGGATAAAGCCATTCCCCCGAGGATGCTTATAAAGTGGATATTGAAAAAGTGTATAACACCCTTTTTTGGGATGTTATTCTTTCCACTCTAGTCAAGATGCATTTTCCTAGTATTTGGGTCTCTTATATTAGGGCCTGACTGCACTCCACCTCTTTTTCTCTAATCATCAATGGCAAACCAATAGCCTGGTTTTCCCCAACAAGGGGAGTGAGACAGGGGGACCCTCTTTCCCCATATCTCTTCATCTTTGCTGCCCAAAATTTAACAGCTATTCTTAACTATGCTAGGCAGCTTGATTTGGTCCCTAGTTTCAACTCCAACCTGAAATATAATTTTAATCACCTAATGTATACCGACGACCTTCTGATCATCACCACTGTCTCTAGGAAAGCTGCCAGAAATGTGCATCTCTGTTTACAAATTTATTCCCATTGGACTAGCCAATCTCCTAATCTTACTAAATTTGATATCCACTTCCCACATTGGCTGAACAAATGAGTGATTGATAGAATTTGTTCCATTCTCCAATTTAATCAAGGAAAGACTCCTTTCAAATATCTTGGGGGTTCTCATATCACCAAAAACCATTGCTCCTTTTCATTTCAATCATATGATAGACTCAGCCAATACTGCCGTTGCTCATTGGAACTAGGGTAATATCTCTAAAGCTGGCAAAACCGTTCTCATCAATAGTGTTATCATGGCCAATCCTATTTACTATCTATTTGTATACCCAATACCTGATTCGGTCCTTCATAGGCTATCCCAAATCGCTAGGAAATTCCTTTGGACTAGTAGTCGCGATCGTAGTGGCATCCCTTCGGTATGTTGGCAATCTATTACCATGAGTAAATCTGAGAGGGGGGAGGGGAGAGGGGGGGCTGGGGCTTAGAAATTTGCTCAAAGTCAAGCATTCTTTGATGGCTAAGAATCTTTTTAATTATCTTAATTTGAAAGACTCTATTTGGGTTCACATCCTTCAAATGAAATATGGCAACTTTAATTTTTGGACCCATACAGTCCCCTTAAATTGCTCTGTTTTTTTCAAAGGACTGTGCAAATCCGATGATATTCTCAAGCCACACATTTGGATCAATGGCATCAACCCTGAGACCACATCTGTTCTCCAACATCCATGGCTTTTTGAAATTCCTATCCTTCACAAACCAATATTTTTTAATATGGAGTTTGTCTTTGAAAATTTGCAAATCAAGGATTTCATCGATGATTCTGGTTGGAATATACAATTTTTTAACTTGCTCTTGGGCCCAAATTGGAATTCTCCGGTCATTTGTCATGGTAAATTCACCCCAGAGGAAGCCTCCCGCTAGATGTGGTTTCCCAAGACCTACAACAATAAACTCTCAGCCTTTGTTTATTCCTTCTTGAATACTTCTCAGGCTGACAATTCCTCTTGGATTGGTTGGAGAAATATCTGGCAATTACATGTGGCCCTGAAAGTCAAAACGTTTATTTGGCTATTGATGCAAGGCAAGATTAAGACATATGATTACCTATACCATCTGAACTTGGGTCCCCCTGACCCCTGTGTCTTATGCGGCATTCACACTGAAACTGCAGATCATCTTTTTCAATTGTGTGGCAAAAGCTCCCAAGTGTGGAATTTGGTTAGAATCCAATCTGGTGCTAAGATTACTTTAACAGCTTACATTGCCAGTGGCGATTAGTTGGATTTCAATCATTCAGGACAGTCCAAATATTCCGCCTCCCTGATTGCTGCTACTATTTGGTACATATGGCTAGCCAAATGCAATTCAATCTTTAGGCATATCCAACCGAATTATCAGCAAATTGCATATAATGCCATCAATCACACCAAAGAGTTCATGTTCCACACTAACAACTTCAATATCTTGAGTTTTTTCTTGCAGAACCGACCCAAATTAGTGGAGTTAGGAGTCTTTTCATCCACTGCTTGGATCGAAGGGATAGGTAAGGGGATGCCGGCTTCTTTTTCTTAGATGCTAACTCCTATATTACTTGTGCAGGCTATTTCCCAGTGGAACATGATGGAAGAATTGCATTGGAAGCCACGACTCTCAATGGTGTCTTACAAAAGCTTGAAGAATTGAATTCTAGATGTTCTAACATTTACCTCAGCTCAAGAGAATTATGGGAGGTCATTCAAGGCGTTGAAACAATTGTCCAATGGTGATCATCTGCCACTGTGAATGAAATGCGTCATCGTTTGTCTCACCTCAGCAACCCAAGGGTCAATCTCATTCACCACTCTTGGAATCGACTTGCTTCACTGCTGGCTGGTCAAGGCATCAAATCTAGACAACTTTCTTTATTCTTTCAAGGGATGGAGAAGCACAAATGGTTAATGAAAGTGGTCTGTCAGATGGGCCTCAACTTTTTATTATTAGTTTGGTCTGTCTTTTAATTTTTAGCTCTTATTTTCCTTTTTTTTCTGGTTCTTTGTCCTGTATCTTGCTAAAACTCTTTATACCTTGGTTTGTTTTATTCAATAAATAGCTACTCTGTAGCTCTTTACCCAAAAAAAAAAACAAGAGACTCTTCATCTTGGATCACCATGACATGCTAATGCCCCATGTCAACAAAATCAATTCAATCGTGGGCACTAAAATATATGCAACAAGTACTCTTCTCTTCTTGCAAGATGATGGCACTCTGAAACCATTAGCAATTGAGCTAAGCCTGCCAGAATCTTCCATCAAAGTCCACACTCCTGCTCAAAATGGCATAGAAGGAGCTATTTGGCAATTGGCTAAAGCTTATGTTTTAGTGAATGACTCTGGTGATCATGAGATCATTAGCCACTGGTATCTATATTTTACATTTATTGTTTGGATTAAATAATTTTTATCAATCCTTAAAGTACTTTATAATTTTACTTTTAAATTTTTTTTAAGGTTGAATACTCATGCATGGAGCCATTTGTCATTGCGACAAATCGACAAGTGACAACTTAGTGTGGTTCATCTGATTTATAAGCTTTTATATCCTCATTATCATGACACAATGAACATCAATGCTTTGGCACACCAATCACTCATTATTGCTGGTGGTGTTCTTGAGTCCACTTCTTTTGCTGGAAAATATACAATGGAAATGTCTGCTGTAGTTTATAAAAGTTGGAATTTCATGGAACAATCTCTTCCTGCGGATCTCATCAAAAGGTGCATAAATTTATTTATTTATTTATTTTAAATTTTCCAACACAACTTTTTTTTTTATCAAATAGATAAACCACACATATTTAAAGTAAAGAAAGATACAGAACTCCACCAATAGTGGAACAAAGACAACAAAACACAACAAGCCCAAGGAAAAGCGATACAAGGAAAACATAACAGAGTAGAACCATAACAGGGAAAAAAAGAAAGACGCAAGAATCCAAAACACCCCGACAAGAGGTCAGGCTCCAGCGACTACTCCAGCAGTTCGGCTTCCCCTGGCCCAAGCTGGCTAGTAAGGAACTCCAAGCAACGCTTAGCAGAAGCAACTTGGCCATCCCACTTGGCTTTTTTAGTCTCTGGCACTGCAGATATCCAAGAAATAACCATGAGTAAATAGTTGCAAATCACATAGCCAAGAATAGAGCAAGAATCTCTAAAAATACGAGCATTCCTTTCCAATCAGACATTCCACACTAAAGATTTAACAATCATATCCCCCATCTCCTTATCCTCGGGAGGAATTAAGGAGCTCCAACTTCCACACAACTCTTTAGTAGTTTGATGGGGAGACGGGAGGTGAAAGCACTGGGAAACAAAATCCCATAATTTCGACGAGAAAGCACAAGAGATGAAGAGGTGATCGTCCAATTCTATCTCTTTGTTACACAACACACAAGTGGCAATGGGCAACCTGTTGCAACCCCAGTTCGCTAGCTTTTCAAGAGTGGGCACACTGTAATCCCAAACCAACCAGCTAAATAAACTAAATTTCTTCGGACATAGACCCTTCCAGATGACGTTAGTGGTGGAGCACCTAGGTCCACCATGAATGAGAAAGCCATAGAAAGATTTAACAGAGAAAAAACCATTCGCTATGAGTACCAGGTTTTGCTATCAAAGCGTTCTCTCGGAAGGAAAATCTTATTTAGTAACATAGCACCAAGAGCAGCATTCTCAACAGCAAACCAACTAGTTTGAGCCAGATGTGCCAAATCAAAAATAGTGCCATAAGGTTGCTCAGCTCGGTTAAAGAGATCAGGCCATAGCTGTGTGGGAGCTATGTTCTCTACCCATTTATCAAGCCAAAAAGTGTGCCCTTACCATTTTGAATATTTGGAGAAATGCAAGATCAAAGGCTGGGAGCCCATGTAAAATCCCATTCCAGATGAAGGAACACCTTCTAGTAGGTTTACCAAACAAATTCCAATGCGGGGTGTTTCGAAAGTAGTTAAAGGAGACAACTCGATCTCCACTCCACTGGACACCCAAAGAGATTTTCCACCACCGTTTAACAATTAGTGCCAAATTAAATTCTTCCAGACTTAAAATACCCCAACCTCCCAAATCCCTTGGCCTACATGATCTCTTCCAACCCATCCAATGCAGTTTCGGGTGTTCAATGCTGAGCCAGACTAGAGAAAATCTCTTCTGATACGGTCAATAGCTTTAATCACCCAGCAAAGCAGCTTGAAAATGGACATCCAATAAGAAGGGATTGACGATAAGACAGAGTTCAACAAAGTGAATCTACCACCTAAGGAGAGAAATTTGGTACTCCAAGAGTTAAGTTTGGCTCGAATCTTACCAATTAACACTTCCTAATCTTGCCTCCGAGGCCATTTACCAGAGATAAGGATCCCTAAATAAGTTACAAGGAGCATCCCCCTGTCACAATTAAGGGTCCTAGTAGTAGCATCTGTAGGGTAACAATTCCTAGAAGAATCGAAGAGGCATATTTTATGGAAATTGATAGAATTTCTCGGCATGCCTTCGAAAAGGTAGAGGATAAGCTTGATAATTCTGAGGTCTTCAAGTCCCCCGACAGAAATGATGAGTAAATCATTTGCATACTGCAGGTGACACATTTTACCCCAGTTTTCCAGGGGAACAGCCCACAGGATTCCGGAGTCCAACGCATGATTAAACATGAGACCCAGAACATCAGTAACCAGCACAAACAAGAGAGGAGACAGAAGGTCTCCTTGCCTGAGACCTCTGAGATTGAGGACATAACCTTTCTGCTCACCATTAATGAGAAAATTGGCTTTCTCAGAGTGGAGAAAAGGCCATGATCCAATTGATCCATTTGCTCCTAAAACCAAATTCCACCAACGGCTTGATCAGAAAATCACAATCCACCATATCAAAGGCCTTTATGAAATCCACTTTGAGTATGTGTCCTTGTATCCTTCTTTTTTGCAAACTAAAGATGAGTTCTTCTGCCGCGAAGATGTTGTCCAAGATACAACACTCTTTGATGAACACAGATTGTTGCCACTCGACTACTGAGTCAATGATCTTGCTAAGTCTAGTGGCTAAGATTTTGGATAGAATTTTGAAAGAGGTATTATTTAAACTGATAGGTCTAAATATGCAGGCCCTTCCATGCCCAATTTAGCTTTTCCAGGTTGACTTTTCCTTCATGAAAGTCTGAGCAAAGTTTGAGGACATTATCCTATACAATAGACCAAAACTTCTGGAAAAAAGATATAGTTTTTATTATGTTTAAATACTTTTATTATGTTTTTATTTTCCAACACAACTGAGATGAATATTTAAATACTTTTATTATGTTTTAAAAATTTAGATATAGTTTTTAAGTGCTATTTGCATCTTAATCTTTATGACTGACAAATCATCAACAACTGTAGTATATATGGAAATATTAATTATTTGTCAGTAGCTAACAGAGTAAGCTTAGAAATCTATGTGACAAATTAACATATGGGATAAGAAAAACATATTTTTATTTATTTCTTTAATTGTTTATTTTTATCATATTGTTGACATAATTCAATACAACTTTGGCACTTATATATCCTACCACAAGTTAGCTTTCATTTATAAATTTCCATGCCAACGTAGCGCGCATTCATTTCGGATCTGTAAGTTGGCCATGAATTTTAAATCTCCACATTTTCAAATGTACTCTAATTCTCATGATATCCTAATCCTTAAATTGAATATGATCAGGGGAGTTGCAGTAGAGGATCCAAGCAGCCCTAATAACGTCCAACTGCTCATAAAGGACTACCCATATGCTGTAGATTGAAAGTCCTGGAGCTCGTTTCCTCAACCTCTCTCATGCTATAACACAAGGAGAAGATGGACACTGGTTTTTGTTGAATAATCAACAACCCACTTCTAGTTTTTCTTAATATATATATAGTAATAGAATTACATGAAAATAGGATAAAAACTAACCTACATGCACGTGGTGGTAACCACTAGATCGACTTTCTAAGCCACGCAGTGACGTGGACCTTTCCACTTGACCATTTCCATGCAACTAACTACATCCTTCAAGTGCTAATCACGTGATCGGTTTAATGCATAAAACAAACATGCGCCTAAAAACAACAACATTATTGTTATCAATCACCTCCCTAATCTTGTTTCTTCTTCACAACTGCGCATCTCTAGTAACTTCAGATGACATAGTGGTTTTGTCATTATGTCAGCCATATGATCATCAGTGCATACATGCTTCACTTCTATCTTCCCATCTTCAACACATTCACGAATGAAATGGTACCTCGTGTCAATGTGTTTGCTTTGGTCATGGTATACGGGGTTCTTGCAAAGAGCTATAGCTGATTTGTTATCAACCATCAGGACCACTTTACTCTTCACATTCTCCAGCAATTCTTCCAAAAGTCTCCCAAGCCAAATGCCTTGACATGCTACTGTAGTAGCTGCTATGTACTTAGACTCACAGGAAGATAATGCCACTTTCTTTTGCTTCTGTGACACCCATATCACTAAGTTGGAGCCAAGATAATAAGCCATGCCAATGGTGCTCTTTTAGTCATCCATGTCGCCGGCCATATCACTGTCACTATATCCGATGAGATGTGGCTCTTGTTCTCCTTTCTTCACATACATACACCCCAGATCAAGTGTTCCTCGAACATACCTCAGAATTTGCTTCACCGCCACTATATGTTGGGTTGTTGGCAGCTTCAAGAATCAACTTATGATCCCAACAGCATAAGATATGTCGGGTCGAGTGTTAACTAAGTACCTGAGGCTTCCCACAATGCTTCAATATTGAGTTGCATCCACTGGTGGAGCTATACTTTTCTTGCTCAATTTCTGCCTCGCCTCCATAGGAATTTGGATTGAATTACAGTCAGCCAATCCACTTCTCTCAAGAATCTTAGCTGCATCGCTTGCTTGACACAACCCAATACCATGGCATGATTGAACTACTTCTTTTCCCAAGTAGTAACTTAGGAGACCGAGGTCTCTCATACTGAACAAATCTTTCATTTGGTTCTTGAACTTGTCTATCTCAACCATGCTTAAGCCTGTGATGATCAGATCATCCACATACACCCAACAAGAAGACAACACTCACCAGATCTCTTCTTGTAGACTACATGTTCCAAGCGACACCTCTCAAAACCAAGTGAAACAAGGCTTTTATCAAACTTTGCATTCCAAGCTCTCGGTGCTTGTCGAAGCCCGTACAATACCTTCCTCAGCTTTAACACTTTTCCTTCATTCACTTAGATGACAAACCCAGGAGGATGGGCCACAAACACATCTTTTGCAAGTTCACCATTAAGGAATGCTGATTTGACATCCATATGGTGCATCTCCCATGATTCTTGAGCCGCCAAAGCAATGAGCAATCTGACAGTTTCCATTCTAGCAACATATGCAAAAACTTCATCAAAATCTATAACTTGTTTCTGCACATACCCACTTGAGTCCAATTGGTTTGTGACTGGGAGGCAGATCAATGAGATCCCATGTGTCATTATCTTCAATGGCTTCTAATTCCTCTTGCATAGCACGCCTCCAGTTTTCATGCTTCTGCACCTCCTTAACACACCCAGGTTCCTCATCTACTAGCATACACAACTCAGAATACTCTAATTCAACCTCCGAAGTTTTGTCATACAATTCTTGCAATGAACGGGAACGCTGCGGGTTCTATGAGAATGAAACTGTGGATGCAGTGGGTGGCATTGCAGCCTATTCTCCACCGGGTGCCCTAGATAGAACTTGTGCCGGTGTTTCCTCACCAGCTCTTGGCATGTCTATAGGTGCACGTTCACCGTGATCAGAGTGCACAGAATCCACACCACTTGTATCTTTAGTTCTTGCATTATTAGTTGGGTAACACACAGTAAAGATGTCATCTTTAGTTTGGATATTTTCTTCAACCATCGAGTCCCATTGCTAGTGTCTTTTCTCATCGAAAACAACATCACAGGAGATATGGAATTTCTTTTGCATTGGGTCAAACATTCGATATGCCTTGCTTCCGGTCTCATAGCCGAAAAACACCATGGAATTGCTCCTATCCGCCAACTTCTTTACATGTGGAGTTGTCACCTTGACATGTCCCATACAGCCAAAAGTGCGAAGATGGTGTACAATGGGCTTCCTTTTATACCATGCTTCATAGGGTGTCATGCCTAATACACTCCACGTGAGAGCTTGGTTTAATATGTAAACAACAGTTGTAATAGCTTCACCCCAATACTTACCAGGTACTTTACTACTCTTCAATAAGCTTCTCGCCATCATGACCATGGTCTGGTTCCCTCTCTACAACTCCGTTCTGTTGTGGAGAATATGGTGCCGTTATGAACCGCTTCACCCCCAAATCCTCACAAAATTTGGAGAACTCCTTAGATGTGAATTTGCCACCGCGGTCAGTCCGAAGTGATTTCATCTTGAGATCGGCCTCCATTTTAGTTGTTGCCTTGATTTTCTTTAATCCACTAAGTGCGTCATCTTTGCTCTTGAGCAGTATCAACCACATGTACCTAGTGAGATAATCAATAAGGAGCATAAAGTACTTATTCCAGCTGGTGTTGCAGGTGTGATCGGCTCGCAAATGTCACCATGTACGAGATGGAGTGGATGCTCGACACGGTAGGTAGCCTTTTGTGGGAATGGCGAGCTTCGCTGCTTTCCAATAAGACACCCATTGCATAGCTGGTCTATATGCTCTAGTTGCGGTATACCGATCACCATGTCTTTCTTTGCTAGTAGCTTCTACTGTCTGTCATATATACACAAGAGGTCGTCATCCAGCACAGTTTTGCATCCGCGTTCCTCAAGCTATTCTATGCTGATGATATAGCTCTTCAAATGGGAGTATGTAATACACATCAGTTAGAACCTTATGCTCACCTGATTGACACTTGAACAATACTGATCTAGACTACATATCTCCACTATGGATCCATCACCGAATTTCACCGTGCAGCCAATAGTGACATCGAGATCAGTAAATTTATCTTGATACCCAGTCATATGGTTTCTCACTCCCGTGTCAAGGTACCAAACATCATCCACTGGTTTTTCTTCGGTAAGTAGGTTGATGGTTTTTTTCTCTTCAATTAGCATCACCTTCTCGAATCTTCTTTCAATAGTGCAGGCTACTTGACACACTTCAGCCATCAACAACGCAGATTCGTCATTCTGCTTTTTGGCAACATAACCCTTCTCTTCCCTCTTCCTTGATCTGTATTCAAATGAATAGTAGCCAAAGTTTTGACAATTAAAGCACCTGATCTTGCTTTTGTCGAACTTCTTGCCGTTGTGGACAACTGGCCATCACCACACCAATAGCCACAACTGCACCCACGGCCTTTTCTACGGCCACGACCACCGCTTCTTTCTTTCTTGGAGTCGGTGTTGGACCCCTCGCCATCTTTTTTCTCTTTTGTGGTTGTCCATTGAGACCGAGTGAGCAAGACATGCTCATTGTCACCGTCGATAGCAGTGCGCATGCGTTCTTCATGCGCCTTGAGTCACCCAATAAGCTCTTTTACTGACATTGTATTTAGATCGGCGAACTGCTTGATTGAACTCATAAGCTGCAAGAACTTATTAGGAAGTGAGCAAAGCATCCACTTCACCACGTAGGAATCTTCCATGTTCTTACCAAGCTCTCGAATCTTGTTGACAATGATGCTAACATTGAATGTGTAATCCTTGACGCTTTCGTTACTCATCATTTTGAGCGCATCGAGCTCCTCCTTAAGGGTTTGCACCTTTGCTTCTTGGACCAGTTCGGCCTCGAGGAACATCGTTTTCAAGGCCGTCCACACATCCCTGGCACTCTTCTTCTTTGCGATGAGGAAGAGCATATCTTCTGGGATTGTGCTGAAGATAACTGAATGCACCACCTTATTCCGCTCCACGTCCACCACCGTCTTTGAATCTGCGAGATCCACCACCTTCCATAAATCATTCGCCTCCATCATGGCTTGCATCTTAATCGACCAAACAGAGAAATTCTTCCACGTCAACATGGGATATGGAATCCCACATGTTGCTTGACAGCCGCCTAACATGTCGCTCGTTGTCAGCTGGTACTTGGGCATGCGGTGCTGATAGTAGCTTTTTCACCAACCTAGCTCTGATGCCACAATGAAAGTCCTAGAGCTCATTTCCTCAACCTCTCTCACGCGCTAACACAAGAAGGAGAAGATGGACACTGGTTTTTGGTGAACAATCAACTACCCACTTCTGGTTTTTCTTAATATATATATAGTAACAGAATTACATGAAAATAGGATAAAATCTAACCTACATGCACGTGGTGGTAACCACTAGATCCACTTTCTAAGTCACATATTGACGTGGGCCTTTCCACTTGACCATTTCCATGCAACTAACTACACCCTTCAAGTGCTAATCACGTGATGGGTTTAATGCATAAAACAAACATGCGCCTAAAAGCAACAAGATTATTGTCATCATAGATGCCCTTGCAATATAGTCAGCAATCCACACATGGGTCACTGAATTCTGCAAGATTTACTACCCAGATGATGCAACATTACAAGGAGACGTACAAGTCCAAGCATGGTGGAAAGAGGTACATGAAATTGGCCATGGTGACAAGAAGCATGAAACATGGTGACCTTCAATGAGGCTCGATAGTGAACTAATTCACACATGCACCGCCATCATTTGGATCGGATCAGCATTGCATGCCTCCATTAACTTTAGTCAATACCCGTACGCCAGTTACTTGCAAAACCGGTCAACCATCAGCCACCGGTTCATGCCAGAACCCGGTTCACCATAATACGAAATGCTTAAAACTGACCCAGATAAGGTTTTCTTGAAAACTATCACCAGTGTGCTGCAAACATTGGAGGGGATTTCAGTGCTTGAGATATTATCTAAGCATACTTCTGATGAGGTTTATTTGGGGCAGAGAGACACAGAGGAGTGTACTTGTGATGAATAGGCTTTAGAGGCATTTAGAAGGTTTGGGAAAAGACTTGAAGAGATTAGGAATGAGATAGTGGCAAGGAATGAGGACCCTAATCTTAAGAATAGGAATGGACCTGTGAAAATGCCTTATTCCTTGCTTTATCCTACTAGTGGTCCTGGTCTCACTACCAAGGGAGTTCCTAATATTAATTCCATTTGATGATGAGATGGGAATGCTAGCAATGCACATTTGATTCCCTGCTTGTACGGGTAGAATAAGTTGTTGATGCACTTGGTCTTTAATTTCTCTCCTGAAAAAATAATTAAACAAAGAGTGTTGCTTGCTATGGTTTAATTAAACAAGACCTAGTGGTTATGTTGTTTGTGATTGATTCTCTTGATTATTAATATGATGCCATAAATTTATACTAGGAGGTTAATTATGCAAATAAATATATTATATTTATCATTAGTTATAATATATTATAATTTTTTGAGATTCTATCAAATGAGAAATTAAACGCTAGTCTTTAAAGAGTGGATTCAGTAATAATCTGATTGATACTTAACAAACACAATACATGACACATATAAATAGATTGACATTACATAAAGACAACCCTTCATGCAGACAATGTTTCATACACTTATTCTTTGAGTAACTGCATTAAACCACCCACTATAACTTACATATAATAACTAACACATAAACTAACTCAAAATCAGCAACATAACACATTACTTGCCACATAAGCCAGCTTTTAATTAACATCAACACACCCCCTTAATTAGAAACTCCTTACACTCAGAACTGATTTGAATTATATAAACTTTTGAATTAAAAAAACTTAAGTAATTAAATAAATCAATTGGTTGCTCATCGGTATTACAATACTTCAAAAGAATCAAATCATTTGAAATAAGTTCTCTTATGAAGTGAAACCGAATATCTATGTGCTTCGTACACCCATGCATGGCTGGGTTCTTTCCTATGGCAATTGTGGATTTATTATCACAAAAAATTTCAGTTCCTTTCTATTGTGCTTGACCCATATTAGGTAACAACCTCCTTAACCATATTGCTTGGCACGTTGCAGATGTTGAAGCCACATACTTGGCTTCTGTTATGGAGAATGTTGTTATCTCTTGCTTCTTTAAACTCCAATTAATAGCACCAGACCCTAGAATGAAAAAGCTTCCAGATGTACTCCTTTGATCATCAAGAGATCCTCCCCAATCAGAGTCCATGTAACCAGATAAGATGAAGTCATGAACACATTCACATAATATCACAAAGTTTGTTGTATTTGCAATATATCGAAAAATTCTCTTCACTGTACCCATATGATGTCTCGACGATGAATTCATGAACTTAGACACAACTCCGACAGAGAATGCTATATAAGGATAGGTATGAGAAAGATACAGTAAACCTCCAACCATACCTCGATATCTTCTAGCATCTACTTTTGCCTGAATCATCATTGAGTTGTAGTTTTTCATTAATGTTCACTAACACACCACTTGTGTGAGTATTCCGCAAGTGCATGGGTCGTCGTAGTAATAAAATATACCGTGGTGAGTTGGTAGTCATATCCACAGGGAATAGTTGCTTAGAAACAAGAGATATCGCTATTTAGTTAAGATGAAAATCGGTGGTGAGTGAAATCAATGTAAGAGCACAAAAAGAGTAAAAGAAGAAAAGAGAGCAAGCAAGAGTAAATAGAGAGGATAAGCAATGATAAGATGGGGCACCCGGACAATGCTCACCCTAGGACTATTGTTTCAAGTGCAAGACTAATATTATGCCTCCTAATTGATGTTTAATGAGTCATGGAAATCCTAAGACACATGCTGTGGCGGAAAGGAGTACTTTCAACACCTCACACTGTGTGGGACTACTTGGGGTTCTAGGGACTCCAACTGATAAACCCTATTCCCTAATATAGATCTAACCCTTTGGTCCAGGAGAAAGATCCCTAGTCACAATTAAGCCCTAGCACTAAGATTCACTTCAACACTTCACTCTGTTGCTCACGTAACTAAGCCCCAGTGGAGTTCATCTCTTAGCACTTCACTCTATCGCAACCTCAAAGAACTCTTGGAATGTGGAGGTAGGATAAATCACATCGGAAAGGAACGGGAACGTTCCGCTACCTCTCGGCTCACCCTCTGGACACTCTTCAATCTCACTTAGTCTAATCCTAATGAAGTTGTCACACCTCCAATGGATTACCTAGATGGATTCTCAACCCTAGTGTCACTCTAAGGGAAAATCAACACAATAAGCATTCAAGATTGAAACTCAATTAAATCATCAATTAAAGAAGCATAATAGAAGTCAATGGAACAAAAATCATCGTAGGGTTTACAAGTCTAAGCACCCACTAGGGGTTTAGCTCTCCATGGAGTAATACAAAATCAACAATGAAATCAAATATAAGTGCATGCAATCCATAAAAGATAACCCCTTTGTCATCCGTGTAGACGGTCTTTAAGAGGTGCCTTGTCTTTTCCAAAGACTCCTCCTTCAAGCCAAGGGCACACCTCACCAAATCAATATCATCGAAATCGCTCCCGACTTTATTTTCTTCATCGAGGCCGCCAAGTTGGGCACACAACCAAGTGGTAGATCATGTCGTCTTTTGCTTTCAACACATTGATGAAGCTCTTCGATGTTACACAAATTAGACTATGTGAGTGTGACTGCCTGGTGGACAACCCGCAAGTGCACGGGGTCACCAAGTAATACCCATCACGCATGCGCGAGGGGGTCGTATTCCCAAGGGCCCGAGAATCTACCCTTACTTCCTCTTCGTATGACTGTTTGGCCGATCAAGTCAAGTGTTGTGCAAAGGAAAGTAAAAAGATAATTAACATGCAAGAGGATTACTCTAAGGAGGAGGCAATAATCGGAGGGTAAGAATAATGTAAAGAGAGGGTCATGGATGAGGATTCCCAAGGGGCTACTAAAGTGCGGGAGTTGCCTTAACTAGCATGCAAATGGGTAATTTGGACAGAGAAACCCGAAATTAGACCAACCCGATGGTCACAGAAATTGGTCCCTAATCCGGTACAAGTATCGAGTACGGAATTCCTTCAGCTTGAATCCTCACACGATTGCAATGGGAATGATAGGTTTCTCAAGTTAGGGAGAAGACACAATCTAAGTCAACCATAACTATTGGAGGGGTACAAATACCCGATGGTCACGGCGTATTCGTACATGTGTCCCTACCAAGCTTGGTGAGCCTAATACTAGGGCAATGGTCATGCTTCCTAGCATTTTCTAAATAGTGATACACAGAGTTCTCATGCATACCAAGCATTCAAATACACCGAACAAGGTTCACAAACAAGTCCCAAAATGCAAAAATCAAGTCAAGCAAGCATCCTACACAAGTTCACCCCAAGGTTCACCTACATCCGGTGACCTTGGGGTTTAGTTTCTCATGAATACAAAATACACAACAAAATAAATGGAAACAACCAAACAATACAAAGAAAACACTCCCTCAAAGGATAGGGACCGAATGACACTTCCAAAGACGCCACCAAAGGGGTGGCTTCCCTTGTCGATCTTCCCCTCAATTGTGGATCAAGGAAGTGGATTTCGTCATATGTTGCTCTCCTTGACGTTCTCTCCTCGGAAATGGCCTCCAATGGCAGCTCCTAGCTCCGATTTGAAGATGGTGGCAAGTGTGCTCAAAACCTAGGGCTCCTCCCTCCAAGAAAAATGAACTCCTTTGCCTTAGAAACTCATTCTCAGCAAGTCATACGGCCTGGCATACGGTCCGCATACGGGGCATTGTAGCACCCCGAATTTTTTGTAACTTGCTGCATTGGAGTACTACAGTAAAATTCTACAGTACTTGCTGCAGTAACTCTGCTACAGGGCTGTATGCGGTCAGTCATGCGCCCATATGGATCTCCAGACTTAGCCGTTTCGCCAAAGTTCTCGTGATACAGTGCTGCTACAGTACCGCTTGAAAATGGTCTTTTCCTGCCAATTTCTTCTAAAAATCTCATTGACGAGCTCCCCATGGTAACTTCTGTGCCTGTAACACGAAATAAACCAATTTAGACCGAAAACAGGCATCCATTCATATAAAAATACTTGATAAATACACAAACATGCATAAATAATATGTACAGTTACGCGTTTATCACTGCCTTTGTGCCCCTCCAATTCGTATATTCACTTGAGCACTTTGGAGGTTGGCACACACTCACGTGTCTACAACTTGTGCCTTGATCCTTGCTTAGTCCAAGAGTCTCCTCAACAATTATGTCTATGATCTATTTTTGCTTCTTTTCTTCCAACTCATCTCCACAACCCTAAATATACAAAAGAACACAAATACACAAGAATGAGTGATAAAATCTGAGAAAAGTGATGCTTAATGCAAAAAAAGTATGCTTCGTATCACTTATACACGAGCACTTATCAAACTCCCCTACACTTAAGCTTTTGCTTGTCCTCAAGCAAAAATAAAACATTAAAGTATCTAAGAGGAACAATTGAAAGTGCTTGGCCTTAGGTTCACCAAGAGCATGCAAAAGAGGTATTCTACAAGCAAGAGGAAATTTAAACATTGCATAAAAGAAATCATTGCTCTAGCTAAAAACTTGAATAAAAAAGGACAGCAAACCCGATATTGTGTAAGTGTGTGTAAACTCACTCAAGTCAACCCAAAAAGTACTCCTCAAAGCTCTTATTAAGAAGGACTTATTTATACACAAAAAGAATGAGGTAGTAGCTTCACACATCTTCTAAGGTAGCCCTTTCCTAGGCGGCCGCCAAAGGTGACTTTCACACTTTCGAGGTGGTAGCTCTTTCTATTGGGGTAGTAGCATTCACTCATCCCATGAGATAGCTCTTTCTCCCATTATGGCTTAACTGGTATTTAACTCATGGAAGTAGCTTCATAATTCATAAGTGGTAATTCTTTCCACCCCCAATGCACTAATAAAATCAATAATATCTACAAAAGTTGTTTTTTTATATCCAACCAAAACAAAGCTAAAATCAAACTAAAACAGTGCTAAAATAGTCCTCTTAATGTTGAAATTGAGTTTCCACAAGGTTTAATAAATGAGTAGTCCAATAAAAGATAATCGGGCAAAAATTCCTAAAATTCAAGTAAAAACTAAAGCATGATGGTATACAATGTTAAAAATTCTCCTAAACTTAAGAATACAACTATTGCAACTAAGGTGAACTGCCATGGGCTACATGAGCATGAACAATTTAACGCATACGTGTAAAGCATGTGTAACGTAAACTCCCCACCCCCCCCACACACACTTAAGATGTGCATTGCCCTCAATGTATGCATGCAAGCACAATAAAGAAATAAAACAATCAAAACATGTGTGAAGATGGGTAATTGAAACAATACTCTCCTATACTCCTAGTGTTGCGTTTGATTGAGCTGTATTCGTTGAGAGTTGCGTTCCAATAGGTTGTCGAGTACACACAGCCTTGTAAGATGCCACATGGCCATGCTAGTGACTATTCCTCATTTTCCAAACTCACAAGACCATTTGCACGTATACACAAGGGGGTACAGTAAAGCTTAACCAAAACAAAATAAAATCGAGTCTATAAAGATACGAAAATGAAATACAACTCGATACACATTGAAAGCAATAAGGTAAACTCAGAAGGAAGATCCTTTTTGAATAATACAAGTCCAAAAATGAAATGCAGAAATAAAATAGCAACAACACATAAAGATAAAGAAACTAAGACGCCTCATGCGTCGGTGTCTTGCTTGGTGGGTGGTGGTGCTGTTGCTACAAGTGATGTTGTGGGTGGTGGTGGTGGTGATAATGCTATTGTTGATGCTGGAGATGCTAGTGGAGCTAGGGGTCTCATGAAAAATGGTGATGACATGTCTTGGTTTAGTATCTGCTGTAATGTGTCGAGACGTGCCATCACCTTCGCATGGTTTGCAGCCTGTGTCGCCCGAACCTCGGCCAAATCTGTCAGTAGCACTCTCGAGCTGCTTTAACCTGTCATGGCCTCGAGAAGGAGAGAAAATACGCATTGGAGATGGCTCCTATGCTATAGGTGGTGCCTCTGTCTCCATCTGCTCAAGCTGTGGCTGTAGTGCAGGCTGCGAACCCTCATCCTCGTGTGGGTTTGGTAGGGTCATGTTCACCACATACACCGTCTATATAATGCTTGACCGTACCCATAAGTCTTATGGTCCCCATGCCGAGGGGAGATGGTACAATCGTCTTCTCGGCCCCTCTAATCGCGTCCAGAAGATCCATCCCAATGATAAGTCTCATGATGTATTGGCCCAAGAAGATAACACCGACTCTGGCATACTGACCCTGGTGGCGCAAATACTCGGCCACAATATGTCCCAGATGGAGTGGCTTGTTTTGTACAATCGAATATAAGTAGAGCAACTCCTGTCTGCTAAGAACTCCGGTGCTGTCACGACGGTCGTTCATTGATCTGCTGAGAACGGCGTGGATATACTTATAGGCCGGTTGAGACAAACATGTGGCCTTGGAGACCCTAGGCTCATACTGTCCCTAGCCACATAGTACCCTGTAGGCTTGCTGCAGAGTCAAACTGTAGGGATAATTTGTAGGTAGCTACTCATACTCCTCCATCTCTGTATATGCCTTATCATATAAGCCCAATCGGATGGAAAACTGCATCACGCTCATGCTGTAGCAATGTCCAAATGCTCTAAACTGAATGGCGTTGCCATTCGAGAAATCTCTGTATGACCGATTGAACTCAAATGATGCTAACACTTCCAACGTCAACATGTGGATAGCTAGCTGGCTCTTGGATAAATAGCAGACATCGGTAACTACCTTATTGATAAGCTCTTCTCAATCTCATCTGCAATGTACTCTCTGTAGGTCCAGAAAATGTGACTATCCGAACTTGAGTTTCACCAACCGTTCAAATCTAGCCTGATGCTCGGCTATGGTGAACTCTAGCTGCTCGGGTGAAGGCTCTCGAGGACGTTTTCCTGTCACTTGCTTAGTTCTTGGAGCCATTTCTACAAAAATTAAATAGAAATCAATCAAATAAAACATAAAACTCAATCTACAGAAATCCACAAGGCAGTGTGGAAATTCCACATGCCAATGTGGACTTTGGGGTGTAGCAACAGTGCGATCGAAGATGTCAAAAACTCATACAAATCATTTCAAATCATTCTAAACTTGTTCCACATTCATTCTCTAACTAAATACACATGAAACCCAACCAAAACTCGTCAACATAAACCAATATATGCAATAGATTGACGAACAAGACGAATAAGGGGCTTACCGACAAAATCAAAATCAAAAACCTTGAATATGGCAGGTAAACACCCCAAAAATCCTTTAAATAGATGGAGAAAAGGTCAGAAAGGCGAGAGGAAGTGTCTCTTCGGTGTGGAGGTGTTTAGATATGAAAAGGCGCAATTAGAATTAGAGAAGAAGACACGGTCTTTTAAGTTCTGGATATCCACATGGCCCTGTGGAAATTCCACACGGCCGTGTGCCTCTATAGGAAGGCTCACAAGGGTAGCCACATGACCCTGTGTTCTATCGCGATAGCCTCTGAAAACATCCACACGGTAGTGTGGAAATTCCACATGGCCATGTGCCCAACCTGGCCAAGCACAAAGCCAGTTATAGGAGCACCCACACGCCCCTGTGTCCTCTGTGGAGCTCAAGAAATTATCCGAAGTATTCCATAAGGCTATGTGGAAATTCCACACGGTCATGTGCTTTGCACATAATTACTCATAAGAGCACTCACACGCCCGTGTGTCTTCTCTGGATGGAGAATTTTGGCTCTGCAAAGATCCACACAACCGTGTGAGAATTCCACATGACTGTGTGCCCTACACAAGGTCGTTCACAGGGGCACTCACATGTCCATGTGTCTTCTTAGGATGGAAAAGTTGAGTTCTGAATTGAGACACACGGCCATGTGGAAATTCCACACAGTTGTGTGTCTTCTCTGGATTGCTAAAAAATGCATAGACTCTGCAAAAAAATTCAGAAACACCTATACTATGTACAGGGACTACATATATGACAAAATTATGACCAGAGATCCATGAAAACATGCTCAAACGACCTAAAATTTCAACAAACACAATAAAGCATACGAAAAAAACCAGTCACCCACTAGAAAATCACAGCATATGTATAAAACGATGAAAACACCGACACTAAGACTTTTATTCATGCTAACACTAAACTAACACCTAGAAAAGAAATAAAACTTGGGTTGCCTCCCAAGAAGCGCTTGTTTAACGTCACTAAGCTTGACGTACCTGTTCTTACCTCATGAGGGTTCATGAATGAAAGTTGCCCTCTTAACTACAACTTGAAAGCATGATGAACATAATCTTTGTAAGTTAAAGGGGGAATGATCAAGTTTGCTACCACACAAGGGTTTGCCATCCTTACTCCATGAATGCTCATCCCCACTAGCATTAGGGCATTTCATGTGGCATCTCCTTGCTTGTTTAATGGATCATCCTCTTCATGACTCCCGTGGTAGGTTTCAGCTCGTCTACTAAACTAAGGGATGATATATCTTCATTCTCCGTGTCATGGTCTAGCTACCCCTATAATTGGTCCGGAGACATTATTTCCTAGACATATTCATCAATTAGCCCATCAGTAGTGTCAAAAGAAATACAAGATATCATCAAAGTCAAGAGAGTGTCGCATGGCTTTAGCAATACGGTAGGTAAGCTTGTCGTATCCAACTCTCAAAGTTAATTCCACACCATCCATGTCAATAAGTGCTTTGGAAGTGCGCAAGAACAGCTTCCCAAGTACCTGCCGACCTTCACAAGCACATCCTCAATGATACCCCTTGGATGTCTAACTGATCAGTCAGCTAGTTGCAGCATCATCCGAGGATATCTAGGCTCTCCCAAGCCTACCTTTTGAAAGAATGTATAAGGCATGAGATTGATGCTTACTCTTGAGTCCGCCAATGCCTTTTCTTCATCCAAATCACCAATGTTGCAAGGAATGATAAAGCTACCGGGGTCTTTCTTCTTGCTCGGTATATTCTTTTGCAACAATGCCGAGTAAGTAGCATCTACGATCACAGATGCACTCTCCTCTAACTTTCTCTTGTTGGTCAAGAGGTCTTTAAGGAACTTTGCATAGCGAGGCATTTGAGACAACACCTTCACAAATGGGATGTTGATGTGCAATTGCTTGAATAGCCCCAAGAACTTCTTGTATTGCTCATCATTTTAATCATTCTTCAACCTTGAAGGATAAGGGATTCTTGGCTTGTAAGGTGGGAGTGCCACCTCCTTCTCCTTAGGTATCTCCTCAACCTCCACTTCCTTGTGTGATTCATTCCTTGTCTTCTCAAGAGGGAGTCTATCCTTAATCTCACGACCACTTCTCAAAGTGATCATCTTTACATGTTCTCTCAGGTTTGTCTCAGAAAGAGACTTCGCAATTTGACCAACTTGGTTCTCCAAGTTGTGCAACGATGCCATGTGATTGCGAAGTGTGGCTTCAACCAATTGAAATCTTATATTCGACGATTGAATGAACTTGGTTAAAGCCTTCTCTAGATCTGTCATTTGGTTCTCCAACTATGAAACCCTATTCTCCATATTCGGTGCTTGTTGTGTTGGAAACCTAGTGGTGTGTTTGTCTTTTGTTGCCCTTGATTGCTCCAAGACAAGTTTGAATGATTCCTCCATCCTAGATTGTAGGTGCCACTACACAGATTTCCTTAAACTCTCATTGCATTACCTACAAAATCCACTTGTTCCACTGAAGTAGTGCCACCAATAGCAATTGGGCAATCACTAGAAGCATGCCCTCCCCCACATCTAGTACAACTCATAACGGCCGCCACTCTAGGGGAAGTTAGAGTGTCTAACTTCTTGCTCAACGACTCAACCTGGGCCGCCAATGATGTCACTACATCTATCTCATGAAGTCCGGCTACCTTCTTCTTGTCTTGTGTATTCCATTAATAACTATTCATAACCATCTCTTCAATGAGGTGTCAGGCTGACACGACCTTTTGCGTGTGTACCGCAAGTGCACGGCCTTGTCGAAGTAATAAATTTACCTTGGTGAGAAGGTAGTCGAATCCACAGGGAATAGGGAGATAGAATATAAGGTTTCACTAATTAAGCTATGCGAAATACGGGAAACGATAATAGGATTGATGAGTGAAAAATAATGCAAAGCAATAAACTAAATAGAAGGATGAAAGTAAGAGGTGCAAATAGGAAAATCGAGAAGGACTTGCAATGAGTAAAAGGGGGTATCCGGACAAGCTACCTCTAGGATCTATGTTTCAAGTGCAAGACTATGATATTATACTCTCCTATTGATGTCAATTAAGTCGAGGAAATCCTAAGACTCACGGTCCCAAACCTAAGGACAACCGTGACTAACCCCCAACGCTATGCCTTGGTATTAGGATTCACAACACCCTTCGCTCTGTCACCTAGATGATTAAGCCCCAGGGGAGTCCATCTACCTAAACCTCACACTATATGGGATTGCATTATGCTCTAGGGATTCCTAGTGATTAAACCTGTTCCTACAAAAATAGTTCTAACCCTTTGGTCCAGGTGGAAGAACCCTAGTCTAGATTAAGCCCCAGCATATAGGATTCACTACAACCCTTCACTCTATTGCTTGCGCAATTAAGCCCTAGGGGAGTTTATCTACCTATTGCTTTACTCTATTTCGACCGCTATTAAATCAAGGAATCGGAGGTAGGGAGAAATCACATCGGAAGGGAAAGGGGTACATTGCTACCTCACAACTCTCCCTCTCAACCCTCTTTAATCTTAAGTAGTCTAATCCTATAGGAGTTGTCACACCTCCAAAGGAAAACCTAGATTGCTCTCAACCCTAATGTCACGTTTAAGGGAAAACAATATCAAGAGATAATTAAGATTAAAACTCAATTTATTCATCAACGATGGAAAGCATAATAATCAATGTCAAAGAAACATAAGAACCCTAAAGTTTACAAGTCCGAATACCCCGCGAGGGGTTTAGCTCCTCATAGAGCTATACATGTTCATCAATGTGAAAATTAAAGCATAAAACATAGACATAGATGAAAACCCCCTCGAAGTTGGTGTGGCCGTGGTCTTGTGCAAACGTCGAACCTCGGAATCGATGCCGACGATGTGCTAGAACCTCCACGAAACCCTCTCCGAAACCCTAGCCGCACTCCAGAAAGTTGGGGAAAAGTTCGGTTCCAAGATCCCCCAAAAGGTTGCAAAAATCCCCTTTTATAATGTTGAATCGCGGCTTTAAAATTGGACTTATCGGGGGCTTCACACGGCCGTGTGGAATATCCACACGCCCGTGTGAAGCTTCTGTCTCGGCTGAAAAATTAATTTCACACGGCCGTGTGGAATTTCCACACGCCCGTGTGTCTTCACTGGATGGCTGAAATTGCAAAACACACGGCCGTGTGGAATTTCCACACGCCCGTGTGACTTCTCTGGAACACTGGTCTTCAGCTGAACAGGCTTGGTAACTTGCCGAAACGCCTCCCGGGTCCATTGTTCTTCATCGAGGCCATTACTTGGGCACACAAGCAACGGTAGGTCGCGCCGATTGCTTCAAGTCTTCTTCTTTCGCGAAATTCTCCTAAGTAACACGGATTGGACTTGTTGTGAATGTGACTGCCTTTGTGCCCCTCCAAAGGAGGTTGGCACACATCCACAAGTCCAAATACGTGCTTCGTTCCTTGCTTGGTCCGAGAACATCTCAACATTGGCAAACGCGACCTAATTTCATTCTTCTTCTCCAATTAGGCTCCACAATACCTTCAATGCACAAGAGAACACAAATGCACACATTTAGTGATAAAATCTGATAAAAGGTATGCTTAATGTAAGATAATAGCGCTTCGCGATACTATAACACAAGCACTTATCAAACTCCCCCACACTTAAGCTTTTGCTTGTCCTCAAGCAAAAATAAAACGTGAAAGTACTTGGGAAGAACAATTGAAAGTGCTTGGCCTTAGGTTCACCAAAAGTGCAAAAGAAGCATTCTACAAGTAAGGGGAAATCAAAACATTGCATAAGGTTATCAATGCTCTAGCTAAAAACATGAATTAAAAAGGATAACAACTCGAAAACGTGTTAGTGTGTGCGACTTCACTCAAGAGAACCAACGAGTACTCCTCAAACTCTTGTTTACAAAGACTTATTTACGAACGAAAGAAATTAAGAGAGGAAGTAGTAGCTTCACACATCCTCGAAGGTAGCCCTTTCCTAGGCGGCCGCCAAAGGTGGCTTTCACTCTTTCGAGGAGGTAGCTCTTTCTACCGGGGTAGTAGCTTTCACGCATCCCATGAGATAGCTCTTTCTCTCATTAGGGCATAACTTGTATCCGACTTATGAGAGTAGCTACATACTTCATGGGTGGTAGCTCTTTCCACCTCAAATGCATACATAAAAGAAAGCAACTATTCACAAACTCACATTTTTCTTTTCATTTTCATTATTCTTTTTCTCTTTTTTTTTTTTTTTTTTTTTTTTTATATATATGCATTTTCCAAAGTAAAACTAAGAACGATGATAAATTTGTCCTTTAAAACTTCAAGATCGAGTTTCCAAAAGATTTCAAGAGTGAGTAGTGCAATAGGGTGTAATCGAGCAAAAATCCCCTAAAATTCAAGTGGAACTAGAGCATGATAGGATACAATGTTAAAAATTCTCCTAAACTCTAAGAATACAACCGTTGCAACTAAGGTGAACCGCCATAGGCTACATTAGCATAAACAATTGAGCGCACAAGTAAAGGTGTGTGCAATGTGAACTCCCCCCCACACTTAAGATGTACATTGTCCTCAATGTACGCGTAGAAGCACAATAATAAGTGAAAACGATAAAAGCAACTAGTGTGGAGGTGGCAATTGAAACATTACTCCCCTGAACTCCAAGTGTTGCATTTGATGGAGCTAGGTCATTGAGAGATGAGTCTCAATGGTTTGTAGAGCACACACGATCCCATGACCGTGTCAATGACTATTCCTCAAAATCCTTACATCCAAGACCATCTGCGCACACATAAACGAGGGTTCAGTAAAGCTCAATAAAACTCGAGTATATAAAATGTAAAGCAATGAATACAACTCGAGACAAAATAAAAAGCAAAATAAAAGCTATACTCAGAGGGAGAATCCCTTCTGAGTACTACAAGTCCAAAATAAAGTAAAGATATACAGAATGACAAATAAAAGAAAAGAATCTAAAATCTAGGACGCCTCAGCGTCGGTGTCCTGAGTGGTGGCCTCTGGTGCTGCTGGAGGCTCTGTATCTGCTGGTGGATCGGCTGATGTCGGTGCAGGTGGATCTGCTGGTGATGCGGGAGATGGAGGTGGTGGAGTGGAAACTCGAGGTCGGACCACGAAGGAGGAGGAGGCAATCTGCTCGAAGGTCTGTCGTAAGCTCTGGAACTGCGCCATCACCTCCTGGTGCTGTGAAATCTGTGTGGCCCTAACCTCAGCCACCTCGGTCTGTAGGATCCCCACTGCGCTCTCGAGGCGCTCCAGTCTGTCCTGGCCTCGAGACGGTGAAAACATCCGCACCGGAGCTGGCTCCGGTGCGGTGTGGGGTACCTCAGCCTCTGCCCCTGTCTCTGTGTCCTGCGGGGGTGGCTCCAATGCTGCCCGGGAGCCCTCGGCCTGCGCTGTCTGGGGAATGGTCCATGTATATACTCCTGGCCCTGTCCTGCGGATCATCCCCATCATCCTCAGTGTATCTGTGCCCAGAGGGATTGGTATACTGGTCTTCTCTGCCCCTCGTACTCCGTCTCTGAGACTCATCCCTATCAGGAGTCTCGAAATGTAGGGTCCTGAAAAGATCACTCCAACCCTAGGGTACTGGCCTTGATGGCGCAAATACTCTGCTAAGATGTGCCCTAAGTGGAGTGGTACCCTCTGAGCCATCGAATATAGATAAAGAAGCTCCTGGCGACTCAGAACCCCAGTACTATCACCTCGGCCACTCACTGATCTACTAAGAATGGCATGTAAGTATCTGTAGGCCGGGCGAGACAAGCACGTGGCCTTTGAGATTCCTGGCTCATACTGGCCTTCTCCGCACAAATCTCTGTATGCCCTCTGCGGGGTAAGACTGCCCGGGTAGTCTGTAGGAAGATCTCTGTACTCCTCGGTCTGTGTATAGGCCTCATCGTATAGTCCCAGATGGATCGAAAACTGGGTCAAGCTGAAGCTGAAATGCTGGCCTAATACCCTGAACTGAATGGTATCAGGAGTGGAAAAATCCCTGTATGACCTGTCAAACTCAAATGAAGCCAGGAACTCCAGTGTCACCCCTCGAATGGCTGGGTCTCTAATCCTCAATAATCTCCTCCAGCCACCCACCGAAAGTAGCTCCTCAACCTCCTCGGCAATACCGTCACCCCCCTGGATCTCTCTGATAATGCTCAGGTCGGGGTATCGTGACTGTCCGAAACGGAGTGGGGATAATCTATCAAACCTGGTCTGGTGCTCAGGTATACTGAACTCTGTCTCCTCTGGAGGGGGTGTGGGCTCACGGGGTCGCTTCCTAGCCGACTTCTTGGGTCTAGAAGACATTCCTGTAAGATTGGAAAAGAAAACAATCAAAATCAGTTCAAAATAACCAATCTGCAGAAATCCACACGCCCGTGTGTTAATTCCACACGCCCGTGTGGATCATCGGGCGGACAGAGTATAACGGCCGTGGGTTAAAAAAAATTCAAAATTTACAATCTAATTCACTTTAATTCATTCTTAAGCAACATTGCATACTCATAAATCAATTAATAAAGGCGAAATCATCAAAAGAACGAATTAAATTGAGAATCGACGAAGAAAAAGGCTTTGAAGTTCTTACCGACGGAGTGGATGAAGAAATACTAAGAATCGGCCGGAAAACTCCAATAAAATGCCTCAAAAATCCTCTGAGATGGTTGGCGAACTAGTGGAGAGGGTAGGAGAAGAGTTTAGAATGGAAATAGAAGAGGCACAAGTGAAAACCAAAAGGAATCGCGCGGCTTTTGGAGTTCTGGGGATTCACACGGCCGTGTCACGATTCCACACGCCCGTGTGCCTCTCAAATTAGGGTTCACAGGGGCCAACCCACGCCCCTGTGTGCATTCTGTTTGTTCTCTGACTACCCCACACGGCCGTGTGTTAATTCCACACGGCCGTGTGCCTTCACAAAGATATCCACAGGGGCTGGTACACGGCCCTGTGGAGTCTCGGGAGAACACAAAAGGTCTCTGAAAAACTTCACACGGCCGTGTGGAATTTCCACACGCCCGTGTGTCCAACCTGGCCAAGAACACAAGGCCGGTCACAGGGGCATGTCACACGCCCCTGTGACCTCTCTGGATTGCCCGAGAAAACTAAGTGTTTCACACGGCCGTGTGAATGAACCACACGGCCGTGTGCCTTGACAAGCTCTCCCACAGGGGCTCACACACGCCCCTGTGGTTTCTCGGGAAGTTTGGGGTTCTTTCTGCAAAGTTTCACACGGCCGTGTGGAAATTCCACACGGCCGTGTGCCTTGGCACAGCGGCACTCACAGGGGCATCCACACGCCCCTGTGGACTCTCTGGAAAAGAGTTGAAATTCTGCGGAATTTCGCACGGCCGTGTGTTAATTCCACACGGCCGTGTGCCCCTTCAGAAGTTTTTTCACAGGGGCAAAGTCACGCCCCTGTGTCTTCTCTGGTTGAGCTCCAATTGGTAACACACGGCCGTGTGTTAATTCCACACGGCCGTGTGTGTTCTCTGGTTTACTTAGAAAATTTTACAGACTCTCAGAAAAATTCAGAAACTCTTTTAAAACACTTAGAGCCTGGATAAACCATAAAAACATGACCAGAGATTATCGAAAACACACTCAACCGACTCAAACTTCGTCAATTAACGTTAAGGCACATGTAAATAATCGAAAATCCACAAGAAAACCCAGCATATGCACATGAAAATTGGGACACCATTGCTAAGACTTTTATTCAATCCTAAAACTAAACTAAGTACTAGAAAACTGTAAAAACGCTTGGGTTGCCTCCCAAGAAGCGCTTGTTTAACGTCACTTAGCTTGACGTACCTGTCTTACCTTACGGAGGTTCGTGAGTGGAATTTGCCCTCTTCCCTAAAATTTGAAAGCAAGCATTGCATAATCGTTGCAAGGTAGAGGGAGAATTATCGAGTTTGTTACCACACATGGGTGAAACACCCTTACTCCGTGAATGCTCATCCCCTTTCTTGTTGGGGTTCTTGTTGTGGCGACGTCTCGACCGCTTCAATCTCCGAAGGACTTTCTTCCTAAGCTCCTTCTCCTTCTTGATGTCTATCTCAACTGAAACAAGCGCGAGCACTTCTTCCTCTTCAGTCTCTATGTCTTGGTCCGGCCACCCTTCATATGGATCCGGGTTAAACATATCCTGCATATATTCATCAATGCAATCATCAGTGACATCAAGATAATATAGAGCATCATCAAAATCAAGAGAATGTCGCATGGCTTCGGCGAGGCGGTAAGTGAGCTTGTCGTCCCCAACCCTAAGTGTGAGCTCTCCACCGTCCATGTCTATCAAAGCCTTGGAAGTGCGCTAAGAACGGCCTCCCAAGGATCAGCGGTACCTCGACATCCTCGTCTACATCAAGCACTACAAAGTCGACCGGGAAAATGTACTTATCCACTTTCACCAACACATCTTCAACAACACCCCTCGGATGCCTCACCGATCTATCTGCAAGCTGAAGTGTCATCCGGGTAGGTCTAGGCTCGCCCAAGCCTAGCTTTTGGAAGAATGTGTAGGGCATGACATTGATGCTTGCTCCCGAGTCGGCTAGTGCCATCTCCTCACCCATATCACCAATATTGCACGGTATGATAAAACTTCCGGGGTCCTTCCTCTTGCTTGGCATATTCTTCTGTAGCACTGCCGAACAGTTTGCATCGAGGATGACGGATGCACTTTCCTCTAACTTCCTCTTATTGGTCAAGAGGTCTTTTAAGAACTTCGCGTACTTGGGCATTTGGGCTAATGCTTCCGCGAATGGAATGTTGATGTGCAATTGCTTGAAGACACCCAGAAATTTCTTGTATTGCTCATTGTCTTGGTCATTCTTCAATCGTGAAGGATAGGGAATTCTCGGCTTATAAGGTGGGGGTGCCACCTCTTTCTCCTTTGGTGCTTCATCCTCTATTTCCACGACTTCGGGTGAGTCCTTAGTCTTCTCAAGAGGGAGATGTCCCTCAACCTCCTTACCACTTCTCAAGGTTATTGCCTTTAGTTGTTCTCTTGGGTTGGTCTCCGTATTGCTAGGCAAACTACCTTGAGGTCTCTCCGCCAAAGTTTTCACAATTTGTCCTACTTGGTTTTCCAAGTTGTGTAAGGAAGCGGTGTGATTGCGAAGAGTAGCTTCCACCGATTGGAACCTTGCATCCGAAGAAGAAACGAACCGTGTGAGGGCTCTCTCTAGATCAGTCATCTTTCCCTCCAACCCGGTCACTCGGCTTTCTAAATTCGGAGATTGTTGACTTTGAAATCCCGGTGGTGCACTATTTTTGTTCTGTTGTGACTGTCCTTGATTGCTCCAAGAGAAGTTCGGATGGTTCTTCCATCCCGGATTGTATGTACCACTATACGGGTTGCCTTGGCCTTGTCCTCGATATGAATTCCCCACAAAATCGGCCTGCTCCACCGCACTAGTGCCTCCAATAGCAATAGGACAATCGCTTGAAGCATGTCCTCCCCCACAACCGTTACAAGTAGTGATGGCCGCAACTCTTGGCGAAGCTAGAGCATCTAGCTTCTTACTCAACGATTCCACTTGTGCTGCCAATGATGTAACCGCATCAACCTCATGAATTCCGGCAACCTTTTTCCTATCCCTTGAGTTCCATTGATAACTATTCATAGCCATCTCCTCTACAAGGTGCCGAGCTTCACCGGGAGTCTTGCTTCCAAGAGTCCCTCCGGCCGCCGCATCTAAGAGTTGCTTTGTACTCGGATTCAACCCGTTGTAAAATGTGTGAATAATCATCCACTCGGGGAATCCATGCTGCGGACATTTGCGAAGGAGCTCTTTGAACCTGTCCCATGTCTCGAATAGAGACTCCAATTCCATCTGTACAAAGGATGATATCTCATTCCGGAGTCTTGCAGATTTCCCCGGTGGGAAGTATCTAGCCAAGAATGCCTCGGCCATCTCCTCCCACGTAGTAATGGAGGCTCTCGGTAATGAGTGCAACCAATGCCTTGCTTTTCCTTTCAATGAAAACGGGAAGGCTCTCAATCAAATTGCATCGTCCGTCACTCCATTTATCTTCAACATGTCACACACTTCCAAGAAATTTTCTATGTGACTATTAGGGTCTTCATCGGCTAACCCATTAAACTGTGCGGACTGCTGCAGCATCTGAATGAACGATGGCTTCAATTCGAAATTCATTGCTGTAATTGGGGGCCTGACAATGCTTGATTGGGTCCCCATAACTGCGGGTCTAGCAAAATCAGACAACGTTCGCTGCTGCTCGTTCTGTTCTGCCATTGTCTCTGACCCTTCTGTCTCAATATCGGCTTGATTTGATGCTTCTTGTGCAGGTTCTTTCCCTTTACGATGTGTTCTTTTTCCAATGTCTGGGTCTCCTTCAACAAGTATTGAAGGGTTCCCACGGGTCATAACCTGGAGCCGAAAATAAAGAAAAGAAAAATAAGAACAATGATAGGTAAAGAAAATATGAGATAGAGTGCGAAGTGAATAGCTAAAGTAGTGAAAAACAAATATCTAAAACGCCTATTCCCCGGCAACGGCGCCAAAAACTTGACACGACCTTTTGCGTGTGTACCGCAAGTGCACGGCCTTGTCGAAGTAATAAATTTACCTTGGTGAGAAGGTAGTCGAATCCACAGGGAATAGGGAGATAGAATATAAGATTTCACTAATTAAGCTATGCGAAATACGGGAAACGATAATAGGATTGATGAGTGAAAAATAATGCAAAGCAATAAACTAAATAGAAGGATGAAAGTAAGAGGTGCAAATAGGAAAATCGAGAAGGACTTGCAATGAGTAAAAGGGGGTATCCGGACAAGCTACCTCTAGGATCTATGTTTCAAGTGCAAGACTATGATATTATACTCTCCTATTGATGTCAATTAAGTCGAGGAAATCCTAAGACTCACGGTCCCAAACCTAAGGACAACCGTGACTAACCCCCAACGCTATGCCTTGGTATTAGGATTCACAACACCCTTCGCTCTGTCACCTAGATGATTAAGCCCCAGGGGAGTCCATCTACCTAAACCTCACACTATATGGGATTGCATTATGCTCTAGGGATTCCTAGTGATTAAACCTGTTCCTACAAAAATAGTTCTAACCCTTTGGTCCAGGTGGAAGAACCCTAGTCTAGATTAAGCCCCAGCATATAGGATTCACTACAACCCTTCACTCTATTGCTTGCGCAATTAAGCCCTAGGGGAGTTTATCTACCTATTGCTTTACTCTATTTCGACCGCTATTAAATCAAGGAATCGGAGGTAGGGAGAAATCACATCGGAAGGGAAAGGGGTACATTGCTACCTCACAACTCTCCCTCTCAACCCTCTTTAATCTTAAGTAGTCTAATCCTATAGGAGTTGTCACACCTCCAAAGGAAAACCTAGATTGCTCTCAACCCTAATGTCACGTTTAAGGGAAAACAATATCAAGAGATAATTAAGATTAAAACTCAATTTATTCATCAACGATGGAAAGCATAATAATCAATGTCAAAGAAACATAAGAACCCTAAAGTTTACAAGTCCGAATACCCCGCGAGGGGTTTAGCTCCTCATAGAGCTATACATGTTCATCAATGTGAAAATTAAAGCATAAAACATAGACATAGATGAAAACCCCCTCGAAGTTGGTGTGGCCGTGGTCTTGTGCAAACGTCGAACCTCGGAATCGATGCCGACGATGTGCTAGAACCTCCACGAAACCCTCTCCGAAACCCTAGCCGCACTCCAGAAAGTTGGGGAAAAGTTCGGTTCCAAGATCCCCCAAAAGGTTGCAAAAATCCCCTTTTATAATGTTGAATCGCGGCTTTAAAATTGGACTTATCGGGGGCTTCACACGGCCGTGTGGAATATCCACACGCCCGTGTGAAGCTTCTGTCTCGGCTGAAAAATTAATTTCACACGGCCGTGTGGAATTTCCACACGCCCGTGTGTCTTCACTGGATGGCTGAAATTGCAAAACACACGGCCGTGTGGAATTTCCACACGCCCGTGTGACTTCTCTGGAACACTGGTCTTCAGCTGAACAGGCTTGGTAACTTGCCGAAACGCCTCCCGGGTCCATTGTTCTTCATCGAGGCCATTACTTGGGCACACAAGCAACGGTAGGTCGCGCCGATTGCTTCAAGTCTTCTTCTTTCGCGAAATTCTCCTAAGTAACACGGATTGGACTTGTTGTGAATGTGACTGCCTTTGTGCCCCTCCAAAGGAGGTTGGCACACATCCACAAGTCCAAATACGTGCTTCGTTCCTTGCTTGGTCCGAGAACATCTCAACATTGGCAAACGCGACCTAATTTCATTCTTCTTCTCCAATTAGGCTCCACAATACCTTCAATGCACAAGAGAACACAAATGCACACATTTAGTGATAAAATCTGATAAAAGGTATGCTTAATGTAAGATAATAGCGCTTCGCGATACTATAACACAAGCACTTATCACAGGCTTCTTCAGGGATCTTGCTTCCTAAGGTACCTCCTCCTGTAGCATCAAGTAGTTGCTTTGTGCTCGGATTCAACCCACTATAGAGAGTATGGATAAGCATCCACTCGGGGAATCCATGATGTGGACATCTTCATAGGAGATCGTTGAACCTATCCCATGTCTCAAAAAGAAACTCCAATTCCGTCTGAACAAAGGAGGATATCTCATCCCTAAGCTTCGCAGATTTCCCGGTAGGGAAATATCGGGCCAAGAAAGCTTCTACCATCTCCTCCCAAGTAGTGATTGATGCTCTAGGCAATGAATGCAACCAATGTCTCACTTCCCCCTTCAAAGAAAATGCTAAGGCCCTCAATCTTATGGCATCATCTATGAACCCATTAATCTTGAGCATGTCACACACCTCCAGAAAGTTCTCAATGTGGTTATTGGGATCCTCATCGACCAACCCATCAAATTGTGTAGACTACTATAGCATTTGGATAAATGCCGTCTTGAGCTCAAAATTCTAAGCTATAATCGGTGGCCTCATAATACTCGACTGCGTGCCCAAAACTGTGGGTCTTACAAAATCAAAGAGTGCCCTCTGCTGCTCATGTTGTTCTATCATAGTGCTAGACCCTTCAATTTCTATCTCAGCTTGATTGGACTGTTCTTGTACAGGTTTCTTTCCTTATCTTTGACTTCTTCCAATTTTCGGATCACCTTTAACTAAAGTCAAAGGGTTTCCACGAGTCATAACCTGGAGTTGTAATCAAAGATAGAAAAAAAAATTAGAATGATGGAAGAATAAGAAAGTGTGAAATAGAATAAGAGATGAGTAGCTAAAATAGCAAAGTGCAAATGTTTCCAAAACGCCTATTCCCCGGCAATGATGCCACAAACTTTGACACACCCTTTGCGTGAGTGTTCCGCAAGTGCACGGGTCATCGCAATAATAAAATATACCCTAGTGAGTGGGTAGTCGTATCCATAAGGAATAGTTACTTAGAAACAAAAGGTATCGCTATTTAGCTAAAATGAAAATCATTGGTGAGTAAAATCAATGTAAGAGTGTAAAACGAGTAAAAGAAGAAAAGAGAGAAAGCAAGAGTAAATAGAGAAAATAAGAAATGATAAGATGGGGCACCCGGACTATTGTTTCAAGTGCAAGACTAATATTATGCCTCCTAACTGATGTTTAATGAGTCGTGGAAATCAAAAGACACACGGTCCCAAACCTATGGTCAACCGTGACTAGCCCTCTATACTATGCCGCAGCGGAAAGGAGTACTCTCAACACCTCACACTGTGCGGGACTGCTTAGGGTTCTAGGGACTCCAAGTCATAAACCCTCACTACACCAAATTTGGGCTTTCGCGGCACTTTTATGGCAACGTTTTTAATAAACACAGCCAATATATGACATTGTACGGTGTTTTTTTGAATAAAACGGCTGGAAGTTTGCTTCGCGGGCTAAGACAAAATTGGGTGGGTGAAAATTTTTTTCGCTACGTTTGTATATTAAAAATGTCGGGCATATTATTTATTTGAATGGCGTTTTAGGAATAAACGCCGGGGATGTTTGTTTTTCCAAGTAATTTATTAAAGAATAAATTTTATGCGGTGGCAGTTTGTGTATAAACGCCGGGAGGTTTGTTTTCTAAAACTTACAAAATCGGCCAATTTTCTCCCTCTTTCTCAGCTCTCACACTCTGTCTCTCCCTCTTTCTCTGCTCTCGCTCTTTATCTTTCTCTAGAACTTACAAAATCGGCTGATTTTCTCCCCGATCTTCTCCCAATCGTCATCTTTACAGTAGACGTCTACATCCGTGAGTATTTGCAGGCCTTGCTCCTTGATCATGCCATTTTTAGGTATTTTTCATTTCGTTGGGGTTCGTATGTTGTAATCTTTTTTTATTTCAGTAATTCATGGTAAATCTTTGCCAAAGGATGGTTTTGATGTGGAGGAAGCTGTTGATTGGTGGTTGTGGATCTCCTTAAGAATATGAAGTTCTATCTGGTGAGAACTCCGATCTGGTGAGTACTCCGAACTTACCTTTTTTTCTTATTTGTTTCTTATAGATAGTTTTTGCTTTTTAGGAATGATCGCCAGCTTTGTTTTGTTATTGTTTTGATATCATGAGCTCTATGAGTGTTTGTTTTATCAATTTAGCATCCATTTCACAAGGGAAACATAAATTACTTGTTTTTCTTTGATAATTTGGATTATTCTTATGAATAGCATCCAGAAAATAGGTTGTTGATTTTGATATTTACTACTTGCGGTAGTGCCCCTTCTGTAAGCTTGGTTCCACATGTTGCCTCAGAAATTATTGTTAGTTTCAATGGTTGCTTTCTTCTTGTTTGTTTGGTTGTTCAATTAGGGTCATCAAGAGATGAAGCCTCTGAGAGAAACACCGAACAATGTTTGGCTCTAGAAAAATGGTTTTGTAATTGTTTCCCTTTTAATTGTGTCGATGTGATAATGGAGATTTGCTATTCTGGCTTTAACCTTTTATTGAACAAGAGAGCTTCAGTATCCTTGTTATAATTTTTACAAACAAGTTATTCGTTATTGATTTTATTGTAGGTATGTGAATTTTAGAGTATTTTATTTTCTCTACTTATTTGCACGATATGAATGACAACAGTGTAGTTTTAATGCTGTATATCCAGTGTTATGTTCCTTTCTGTAGCCTTCCTCAGTGTTACTTTACATTAACACATTGTGAAGTGATTAGAACTTGTGGTCATTGTCAGCAGTGTTATTTTTCTAAATGTAATTTTTAAATGATAATAATAATCATTATTATTTGTGTGATGTATGAATTTTATGTTTTTAGATGGATGATACCTCATTTTGAAAAATCAAATTTCTCAAATAACATCATAATTATTTTTATTTTTTGTTGTTTATTTTGTTCAATCTACTAATTGGTGGACTTTAATAGTTACTAAGATACATTTGAGATATAAATTGGTTACTTTATTTATTTATTTATTTGATTTTTTTTATTGATATATAATTGGATATTTCTAAGGGTCTAGTTCATCACCTTGGAGTGATAGTGAAATTTTTTTATTTATAAAAATTTGTTATTAATTTATTAGCAACGGAAGTATCAGTGCATTTCTAAATTCTTTTTCCTACTCATACATATTCTTGTATTAATGTTAAAGGAAAGTGAAAAGTTTGTTTTTCAAGTGATTCTTATTAAAGGCGTTATAATAGGCTACTTTGTTTATTGAGAGTGCCAGCGTGTTTCATGGGTTTGGTTTTGTGTTTAGGTATTCAGTTTTCGTTGGATTGTTTTGGGGTTGGTTTTTGATGAGATTTTTGTGTGATTTTAAGGAATAAGGAGGATCTCATAGGACCTATACTTGAGCCCGCCTCACCCTCATTTGAAGAAAAGATCATTTGATCTAGAGGTTGAGTAGGTACTTTATAATTTTATTTGTTTTGATACTAACATAATTTACAAGCAAAAAGTACTGTACTAACCTTGCAATCTTTGCATACCTAAGTTATTTAAAAAGATAATTGCATAAATGTTTGAATGATTTAAATTTAGTTATGTTTTTTTTTTTTTTTGCAAAGTTCAGATATATCTTTGGACTAGTCTCTAATTAGCGGTTGAATTATTATCTTATTTAAGAAATTATTTGTTTTTGTTTAAAATACCAAACGAAGTTGATATATATATATATATATATATATATATATATATATATATATATATATATATATATATATCAATTATATAGTTTCAATTTAGTTTAAACCTTATATTTCTTAATAGTTTAGATTTAAATTAGTTTTATATTATGTATTGTATGGGACATACATACATACCATTAATTGCAAGGTAGGGATTTCTCTTTTATAATAATCAATATTTAATCTTCACGTCAGTTGAACATATAATTTGTAACTATCCAATTCTTATGTTTTATATATTAAGTAGAAATGAATAAGAGTTGGATGCATAAGTCAGGGTTGAGCCAAGAATATGGACATGGAGTGGAAGAATTTCTTAATTTTGCATTCGATAATGCAAGTGAAGATGGTATGATTGTATGCCCTTGCGTAAAGTGCGTAATTGTTCATTGGCGACCCCGTGAAGTAGTGCTTGAACATTTAATATGTGATGGAATTCTACAGGGATATACATGTTGGTTTTTCCATGGAGAACGTGTTCCAACACCCACTACTAATGTAACAACCACTTTCACAGATGCTTCAATTTTAAATTCTCATAACATAACCCCTCAAGTTAGGAAAGATGACATGGATGAATTGTTAAGGAATGCTTTTAATATGCATCAAGTTGATCAAGAGAGTTCAAATCCTAATATCTGTGAAATTGATGTTGAAGTGAATGTTGGGGATGGAACTTACAGGGGGTAGATGATGAACAACCTTCAGAGGAAGCTGCAAAGTTTTATAAGTTGTTGATAGAAATGAATGAAAAACTTTATGAGGGATCCAAGCATTCTAGATTGAACTTTTGCATTAGCCTGTTTCATCTTAAATGTATGTGTGGGATGATCGGAAAAGGGCTCGATCTGTTGATTGAATTTCTAAAAGAATTCTTTCCCTCAGCTACTATTCCTAGAAGTAGTCATGAGTCTAAGAAAGTCATCAAGGATTTGGGTCTTGGTGAAAAAATTCATAGTTTCCCTAATAACTGCATGCTATATTGGGAGCTTAATGAGCATCAACAATCTTGTAATGTGTGTGGGCTTTCTCGCTGGGTGTCGAATGATCCCAAACAATCTTTGGATGATGATGGTGATATCGATCACAAGAGACCTGCAAAGGTTTTACGGTATTTTCCTTTGATACCACGATTGTAGAGGATTTTCATGTCTTCTAAGATTGCAGTTGATATGGTTTGGCATGCTACTGGTCGAACAAATGATGGCTATTTGAGACACACTGCTGATGCTGTGGCATGGAAATCATTTGATGCAAGATATCCAGATTTTGCTTCTAAACCATGAAATGTTAGGCTTAGGATTTCTTCAGATGGATTTAACCCATTCAAGATTTTAAGTACATCTTATAGTACTTGGCCAGTAGTTTTGATTCCCTATAATTTGCCACCATGGATTAAGATGAAGCAACCTTCTTTCATTTTATCAATGATTATTCAAAGTGACAAAGGTCTTGAAAATGATATCAACATCTACTTGCAATGTCGTATTAAAGAGTTAAAGAAATTGTGGGTCAGTGTTGAGACATTTGATGCATCAAGGAGAAGGAATTTTCAGCAAAGGGTTGCTTTATTATGGACTATTAATGATTTTCCTGCTTACGCAAATTTATCAAGTTGGAGCATCAAAGGAAAATATGCATGTCCTTGTTGTGTGGCACAAACTTCTTCAAGATGGTTACCTAATAGGAAAAGGTTTTGTTTTATGGCACATCGACGGTGGTTAGAAAATGATCATCCATTCCGATCACAGAAACATATGTTTGACGGCACATTTGAGATGCGTGGAGCTCCTCCGATAATTTCTGGATCAGATATTTTGTTAATGTTAAAAGATTTGCAATTTACATATAGGAAAGGGATGAAACATAATTTGAATAAATCCAAATCTACTTATACATAAGTGAAAAGGCGACATCGAGTGTCCAATGTCACCGTAGACAATGATGAGGATGAGGTAGAGGAAGATGAATCACATGCGGCAATACTATGGAAGAAGCGAGCCATTTTCTTCTAATTACCTTATTGGGAGCATTATCTTTTGCGCCATAATCTTGACGTCATGCACATTGAGAAAAATATTTGTGAAAATATTGTTGGAACAATTCTTAATGTGGATGGGAAATCAAAAGACAATTTAAAAATAGACTAGATTTGGTGGAATTGGGCATTCGTCGAGAACTTCATCCTGAATATCTTTCCAATGGAAATACAAGACTACCACCGGCATTCTTTTCCATGTCCAAAGCTGAAAAAGATCTCTTCTATCATGCATTGAGGAATATAAAAGTTCCAGATGCATACTCTTCAAATATTTCCAAAGCTGTGAATGAGAAAGAACGAAATCTTCAAGGGTTAAAATCTCATGACTATCATATATTACTACATGATTTGCTTCCAATTGCTTTGCGCTCGTCAATGTCAAAACAAGTGACTCTTGCCATTACAGATCTTTCAAATATATTCAAAATACTTTGTGGTAAAGTACTTAAGGTGTAAGAAATTGACAAGCTTCAAGATCGAGTAGCAATAGCTTTATGCCACTTAGAAAAGATTTACCCACCTTTATTCTTCAGTATAATGGTGCACCTGGTTATACATCTTTCATTGGAGGCTAAGCTCGATGGTCCATTTTATTACCGATGGATGTATCCAATTGAACGGTATTATTTTCCTCGTTTAAAAATTTTTATAATATCTTATCAAGCAAAATTCGTGGCCTTAATATTTTTAGCTTATTTTTTTAGGTTTTTGCTCAAGTTAAAAAATTATGTCCGAAATAAGATATTTCCTGAAGGGTCTATTCCAGAAGGATATCTGGCAGAAGAATGTGTAACTTTTTGTTCGAGATATTTGGTTGATGTTGAAACTGTATTTGATAAACATGCAAGAAATCTAAGAGAAGTGCATGATGAGAGTATTGCAAGCTGTTATTTATTCCAAAGTGGTGGAGAGCCAATAGGAAAAATTGATGTGGTGGAGTTGGATGATAGATCATGGGCACAAGCACATCGTTCTGTGCTATTACATCATGAAGCTATTGAACCATTCCAAGAGTAAGCGAAACATTTTTGCTTTTTTCATTTGGTGATGGATTAGTGTGTTGACATGCTATATTATCCTTACTTGAAGTGAGTATAAAAATATATTGAGATATCAAATGCGTGGTTGACGTTCAAATGCACGGGATGTTGATAGGAAATTTACTGAAACTTTCCATGAATGGCTGGGCCAAAATGTAAGCATTTGGAAAACCTTTTAACTATATCAATTCCCCATTACTATATGTACATTCAAATACATATGTTTAATTATATACATGTAATTCGGGCAGATTTATCATCATAGTGATGTGGTTGAAGAAGTTAAATTCCTTTCACAAGGTCCAAACAAGATTATAAAAAGGTATAAAGGGCTCATCATTAATGGATTTTGATTTCATACAAAATCTCGGGAAAGATGTAGAAGAACACAAAATTCTGAAGTTCTTGTTACTTCTTCCATGATGAGCTATGCCAGTGCACGGGATGCTAATCCATTAGAAGGAAATGTCAACTATTATAGGATATTGAGTGATATAATTGAGTTGGATTATTTCAACAAGTTCAAGGTTGTGCTATTTCGATGTGATTAGACTAATGTGAATAATATTAGGGGGAATCAAGAATGACAAATATGGGTTCACAATGGTTAATTTTTCTTGCACAATTCACACTAGAGAACACATTCTTGATGAGCCATATGTGCTTTCATCTCAAGTGAAGCAAGTTTTTTATTCTAAAGACCCAAAAGAACCTGGTTGGTTTGTTACCGAGGGAAGTGTACGACATGGGTGATGAAATTGCATATTTTGGACCAACAACCGAATGTTTTCCTTCCATTGATGAGGGTATTCTCAGTGCATATGATGCTGCCCATTGGGTCCGTCAAGATGTTGATGATGACATTTATGATTGTTGACACTCGCCATTCAGTTTTGATTTGTAGATATTTTCAGTTTTGATTATTGATGCTCGCCCATTGTTCCAGTTTTCATGTTCCCTTTTAATAATTCCATAGAAATTTTAGGGTTTGGTACTTTTTATGATGGTCTTCTTCATGTCTTTCTTCTATCATTGCAAGGTTAGTTTTTATTTATTTATTTATTTATTTGGGTGGTATAATTGTAATCTAGATAATATACATGCATTATTTATTTGGTGTGATGGGATGGTTTTTTTTCTTCTTTGGTTTCTTTTTTGCAGTTTTGGCGTTTAGGATTTTCAAGAGATTAATTTTTGAAGAACCACTCTCTATTCTTTCAGATTGGAATAGCTTTGATGGAAATCCCTGTGGTTAGTCTGGTGTGACCTGCTTGAAGCCTCAGAACCATGTGGTTAATCTGTAAGAAATGCTTGGCTGTTTTACATCAATTATTACAGTGATGAGGCTTAGAACAAATTAGTATGTGTTTTTGTTAAGTGTTTTTCTATGCATTATTTGGTTTGGAAATGGTGAATAATTTTGTGCTTTGATTGCATTAGAAGATCCAAATTGACTTTACTTTGTATCACCTGAAATGATCATGATGCTGCATATTTGGATTTGAACATGCTATTGGATAATTTCTTATAAAAAAGGACAGGTATATTTATTTTCTAGAGTTTACTATTTACAGAATAGAGTGCATGCTTCACTTTGGGTAATGAGCAGCCATGTTATGCTTTTATTTATTATAGAATTACAGATATTCCATGGTTGTGTTTCAACATGATGTCTGAAACTGATCAGCAAGGATAGTTATATTAGTTATTAGTTCAAATTTTTTGCATTGGGATAATTGGGCTATATATATGCATGTTGCCATTTGGAATAGATAACTCTTGGCATTTGGCCATAGATTAAATTCTATGATTTAGTTTAGTTTAATAAAATTTCCTTTACATTCAAAGTTTTCATTCTAATATGAAAGGAATAAGAAAATGATTATATACTTTTTCTGCTGTAAAATTTCATGAAGAGACTTACAGTTGGTGCTGCTGCAGTTACTCCCCTCAAGCATATGAAGTTTTCTGATCCAGAACAAGCACACAAGTTTCTCAGTATCCTGGATGAATTAATTTGGAGTACTGGGTCAGTTAATGATTTGGCGGATAATCAATTAAATCATTTGATACAACAGGAAATAGGTGAGGAGTTTGTTGAATTATTATTGAATAATTTCTTATAAAAAATGTTGCAAAAACCTCTGAATTATTTTTGTATTTCAATCTTTTGGTGTTGTTGTTTTTCTTGTTTAAGTGAAATGGATGAATTGAATTGATGTCAGAACACCGAGAATCTTAGTTGCATTAATTCCATTGAATCTGTTTTGTCTTAATGATCTGGACCTTCTCTGCAAAATCTTTTTAAATGACTTGCTAATCATTAATTAAGGTTTTAATAAAAGTCTCACTAGGAACAACAAGAATCGAAACAAAACTATTAACTTATGATGCTTAGGATCTCCAATGAACATGGAAAAGCCTGTGACAATTTATGCATAGGATGAATTGGATTGTAATTATGTCCAGTTTGCTAAAGCTTTCAATTCATAATTTATTATGGTTGGGTTGGAAATAGTAAGCTTTTCTTGTTCCTCATGGTTTTCAAAATTTTTACTGATTATTAACATTCAAATAATTACCCACATTATGATTGATTAGTTCTGTGATAATTTTGGCACCTTAGTGAAGCCTTGCATGACGTTGAGATTGTTATTTGAATAATGGCATTACTTTAATTCGAGTAGTATATATTTTATGGTTTTCAATTTATTTACAATGTTTTATACATTCTGTATTTTAGTATAATACTATTACTTAGTTTGATCTTAATCTAATAACTTCTTAGTTTGATGATGAACTTTAAATTTCTTGTGACAGCCCTTACTGTTCAAAGAACATACTTCCTTGGGTTTATTATATTTTAGTAAACCACTGGCGCTTTATCCTTGCTCAGGAATCTTCTTCACAACTCATTGTTGTATTACAGAAGGTAATCTTTGAATCTCATTACTTGTAATCTAACAAATATTTGATTCATTCTTGGTTGCATCTCGGTAGTATTGTTGTTCTTTGGTATATTATAATTTTTTATTTTTGATGGCTTGGGCTTTGCACTCTGTAAAATACCCAAAAATGATTCATTCTTAGAATAGTATCTAGAATGTTTTGTGGAAGTTGTTGGAATCGATGCCTACCAATTAGTTAATATACTGCCTATTTGAAGGATGTTTAGTTTTATTTACTGCCAAAAAGGCTAGTACATTAATCTACATTGAGCAGGAATCAGAGAACTAACCTTGATTAATTTATGTCTAGCATTAATATAATGAAGAAACTTTCTTGCTTTGTATAAAAAGCTAATTATAAACAAGTTTTTGACTAGTACTAACCTTGATTTTATAAAAGTTTATCACAGAACCAGTAAAATGGCACTACAAGGAAACATGCAGTTAGTGGTGGTTATTTTGGCATTTCCCGGTGGTTTTACCCACCGTTAGTTGTAACCGATGATGGTTAATAAACCGCCATCTATTCAGGCCACGGCAGTCCACTTCAAGGTGGTTTTTCCCAACGTCGGAACAACCTCGATCCGCCAATTGTATTTCCATTTGTCAATGTTTCTAACCAGCTATCACAACTGACACCACATGTCATCGTCATAGTCTTCTGGTATACATTTTCTGGTGGTTGTGAACTGCCATGAGAACTGCCACGAAATGCAAAATAAGGGCATGAAGTTTTGCGGTTTCCGTCGGTTTCAACCACCGGGATTCTTAAACCAATTTGATTTTTTATATTTAGAATCTCGGTGGTTCAAAACGCCACGATTGTGGATCCATTTTAATAAAATTTTGGTTTAATGATAAAAATGAGGCAATTTACACATCAAACGAATATAATTAAAAACTTACAAAATTCAATTAATAATGAAAGCACAAGACTACATTTCATTAATGCACAAATATATGTACGAATACAAGTTTCAAAATATATAATTCAAATACAACTTTCTCCATTAATAGATAAAACATACATGAGAACCTAAATCATTAAAACAGGCCTGCAGGCTCCATTGCAGAAACAAATCAACAAATTGTAATTTATTATTCTATAATACAAAGTACAAAAATAAACTAGAATGTCAACACTTCCAATGTTGATCATAAATATAGATCTTAAGATGAGCCATTAAGTCTGAGAAATGTCCATTTTCTCCACCAGAGCTTCAAACACTAAAGAGTAGTAGTCTATCTGAGTGTCCATTGATATGCAAAGGCCTGCAAAGCGGTAATTAGCATTGAATATATAAGTTCTATTAAGATATCAAATTGATCTTACTTCATAAGTAGAGCTGAGAATTCCAGCACCACTAGATGCAAAGTTAATTCCTTGGAGAAATTTGTGAGTTTTTCTGGTTTCCATTAGGCTAAGGTAAGGTTCTGGTGATGCTATTCCAATTTTGTCAGCTGTTACAATACACATTATCCTAATTAATATATATGTCACAAATACACAAAAAAATGCAACTTGATACCTGAGACATCTCTTTCCATGAAGTAAAAAGGAGATGCTTCCATAACTGGCATCACTTGGCTAACAGCAGGGCCTAGCTGCAACATAAGGTGTATTAATTACATTACTAGATCATCAAAAAGCTACAAATTGTTTTCAGTAAATTCAAGAAAAAATAATGTAAATTAGATTATAAATGAAGAAAAAGCTGGTTTTGGAAAAGGGCTTGCTTATTCAAACATAATTGACATTATAATTCCTACCAGTCTTTTGCATGTGTTTCCCAATGATTCAACTAAGAAAATTCTAGCAAACAACTATCTCAAGTGACTTATCAAGTTCAGTAGAGAGAGTCAAATCTTCAATCTGCTTCTGCCATAGATCACATTCATTACATGATTTATCATCTTTAACAAATCCTCACCAAATGAACACAGACTATTATCCAAAGGTATCTAAAGCATTTAAAAACAAACATTATAGCACCGAACAAATTAGAGAATAATTAATATTGAATCAATAACAAGCACTATTACTCCTTTTAGCAGTCATGAGAAGGAGAATTACCTGTTCAAAATAAGGCACAGCTTTTGAAGCTGGTTTGTCATTGAATGACACAACAACATTTGCCTTCCATAATATATAGAGAAATCTTTGGTTAGTTAAACCAAACAACAGCATAATGATTGTTATCTTCCTCATCAATTGCTGTAAATCAATCTAAAAAATTCTCTCTCTAAGTCTAAACCTTTGGTATCTTCTCTGTTGATACCACTGAACAACCTGAGAACAAAAAAAGAAATATATATATATATATATATATATATATATATATATATATATACCGAGGGCCTCATGAATCAAAGATGACATGAGAAATCATGGCATTTGCTATTTCTGGGCTATCAATGTTTACACTGGGGATGATATGATCAGGAGATATAAACCTTACCAATTCTCTCATCTCTGAAAAACTACAGTGCTCAATGTAAGGAACTTCATATTTGCAAAATGACACAAAAACAATTAACCATGACAATAGAATCAAATAAATCATAGTCATTGATAAATGATGTTGATTATGAGCATTTTGCTCTACCTTATTATAGTTCCCTTCTGCCATCTTCTTCCAAGAGTCTTTTTCTTTCCTTTTCCAAATGTCCAACCAGTAGGAGAAAATGCAACAATAAGATTAAATCTGCCCTACCACGAGTTATTTAATTTCATACCAGTAATAACTAAGAATAAATCAAAATCATTCAGTGATTGATCTTGGATTGTATTTAACTAGACTATCTATTTCAAATCAAAAATAGCAATTCATAGTGGTAGTTTGAGCTAAATAAAATGCCTTACATGGTATTGGTTGGATAAATGCTTTAGCTATTTAAAGCTTTCTATTGTCCACATAGGAACAACGTGAATGTGGCTTTCCATCTCATTTACAGTAAACCATTGCATATCCTCATCAAGTAGTTGCAAGCATTTCAGTAAGCGCAATTTGGCGGCACCGACATATATTTTCTTTTTCAGCAATCGAGCAACTTCTAGAAATAGTTTTTCTTTTCCTATTATACATATTATATACTCATCAACAATTTTTGGAGGGAAAAATCAACAGAGAAGAGAAACATGTCCAGATGATGAATACCAATTGTGTAAGTGCCAATAAGGAAAAGAGTCTTTGGGTTAAAAGTCTCTGCTTGAATAGCCTCAATAACAAATTGTATTAGTGCCTTTTGTTTTGGAAAATCATATTGCAGACAAAAAGACACATTTCAAATGAAAGACAATATGCTTAACGGATACACTAAAAAATAACCAAACAAAATACAAACATGGATTACCCAGTTTTGTCAAAGTAGGAATAACAAGTCCTCTCTTCCTCATTTCCTTAGTTTCTTCAACAGTTAATCCATCAATCACCATTTTGGAACACTAGAAAGAGAATTAGAAATGAACAATTGCGAAATTTATCATAGAGAACCATTGCAAGATATTTGAGAATTAAGAAATTTATGTTGCTAATGCAATTTGCCAATCTTACAAGAAATCCATAGTTCAAATGAAAACAGTGACATGAAGCTTACCTACAATAACTACTAACTTCTCAATGCATGTGTCTAGTAACCTCCTTATACTATGCTCAAATGGCAGTGATGTTTCTCAACTTCAAGCTTTCGATTCAAAAGTTAGCAAAGTTCGTACAATACCACACTCCAACCTTAAAGCAAAAGACACAAAGTTTTTAATAATTTAAATTCTAAATTTTTAGCATCTTCAACCACTAAAAGTGCTTTCGATTCATATCATAGATTCCTCCATTTAAATTGCACATTCCTAAGAACACTAGAAAAAGAAATGGATAAAGTGGATGAATGAAATTTAAAAGTAAAAGGGCAGAATTTCAAACTTATCCATAAGGACTAAAGTCAATATCACCTATGCATCAGGATCTGAACTATGTTCACTGTGAGCCGAATGACTATCCTGTGATGAACATCTTATAATACCTGCAGACCCTGCATTTTCCTGATCAAAATTTGTGAAATATTAAATGTTAAAACAATTGAACACTAATAAATATTAGGAAGCCCACAAAATCACTACTGTAAGTTGTAATAATAACTCCAAAATACAATATAAAAACCAAAACATATTAGGCGCAACATTTTGGCCTTGATTTCTGACACACCCCTTGCATGTGTATACCGCAAGTGCACGGGCTTGTCGAAGTAATAATAGTACCCCGATGAGAGGGTAGTCGAATTCATAGGGAATAGGGATTTTAAGACACAAGAATTCACTATTTAGCTATGCGGTGTACGAAGAGTGAGAATACAATCAATGAGTGAGTGCAAAAGTAATTTTAAAGAAACAAGAAATAAAATAGAAGTACGGAAGGTAAGAGAGTGCAAGTAAGTGCAAATAGAGAAGGACAATCAATGAGTATAGTTGGGTACCCGGACAAGCTACCCCTAGGACTTATGCTTCTAGTGCAAGACAATGCTATTATACTCTCCTATTGATGTTAAATGAGTCGAGGATATCCTTAAACACACGGTCCCAAACCTAAGGTCAACCGTAACTAACCCCAACACTATGCCCTGGCATTAGGTTTCACTACGACCCTTGACTCTTGTTGACCTGTCAACTAAGCTTTAGGGGAGTTCATCTTCCTAAGACTCACACTGTGTGGAATTGCTTTAAGTTCTAGGGATTCCTAGTGATAAACCATGTTCCTATGCGTAGTTCTAATCTTTTGGTCCAGGTGAAAAAACCCTAGTCTAAATTAAGCCCCAGCACTAGGATTCACTTCAACCCTTCACTATGTTGCTCGCGCAACTAAGCCCCAGGGGAGTTCATCTCCTAGCACTTCGCTCTATCTCGAACGCTAAGTACTCTTGGAACACGGAGGTAGGGAGAATCACACCGGAGGGGAAAGGGAACGTTTCGCTACCTCACGACTCATCCTCTCAACACTCTCCAAATCTTAAGTAGTCTAACCCTATAGGAATTGTCACACCTCCAAAGGATAACCTAGATTATTCTCAACCCTAGTTCCACGGCTAAGGGAAAACAATATAAGATGCAATTAAGATTGAAACTCAATTTTATTCATCAATGATGAAAAAGCATAATAACAATGTCATAGAAACATAATCATCTTAGGGTTTACAATTCCGAATACCCACAAGGGGTTTAGCTCCTCATGGAGCTATACAAATCCATCAAACTATGAAAGTAAAGACAAATTGAAAGCATAGATGAAAACCCCCTTGCGTATAGTGTGGTCGTGGTCTTGTGCGGCCGCCAGACGTCGATGACGATGCCGATGACGCGCTTCGATCCTCAACAAAGTCCTCTCCGAAACCCTAGCCACGCTTCCCTGATGTTAGGTCAAAAGGTAGGCAAAAAGCTTCAGAAAAAGTCTCAAAAATGGGCTTTTATAATGTTGAGTCTCGGCATTAAATCGCTAAAATCGGGATTTCACACAGCCGTGTGGAATTTCCACACGCCCGTGTGAAGTTTCTGTTTTTATGAATTTCGACAAACAGTGAATAGTAACTTGCTAAAGTGCTTTTGCCGAAACACTCCCGAATTCATCGTTCATCATCAAGGCCGTTGAAATGGGCACACAATCAACGGTAGATCGTGCTGATTGCTTAAATTCTCTTTCTTGGTGAAGTTCTCTTATGTTACACAAGTTTGACTTGTTGTGAATGTGACTGCCTTTGTGCCCCTCCAAAGGAGGTGGCACACACCCACAAGTCTAGACTCGTATCTTGTTCCTTGCTTAGTCCGAAAACTCCTCAACAACGGCAAACACGATCTAATTTTATTCTTCTTCTCCAAACTAGCTCTACAAACCTACAATGCACAAAAGCACACAAATGCACACAATTTAGTGATAAAATCTGATAAAAGTAATCCTCATTGTAAGATAATAACACTTCGCATTATTATAACACAAGCACTTATCAATTTCCTAGTTGTTGGGTAAGGAATGCTATTTGGTGCTGATTTTGTTCAACTTGTCGGGTTAATAGCTGCATTATTTCCTTAAGAGCTTCAAATTCGGATGGTGTATAGCCATGTCGGATAAAAAAATACAAGCCCTGGCATCGTATCGGTGAAGAGACACCAGGAGATATATCGAATCACAAATGTAATTTATTTTATTTTATCATTATTATTATTATTTTTTGTTGTGGAATCTTCTATTCCTAATAAAGGCAAGCCTCTATTATTAATTACCCTAGATTAAAATCTTGAGAACCATTGATTAAGGGTTCGAGTACAAAGAAAGACAAGAAAATTGCAAATTATAAGTTTTATTATTTATTATATAGACACACACACACACACACACACATATATATATATATATATATATATATATATATATATATATATATATATATATATCATATATCATTGCCACTGCCTGTGCCTTGTCACAATGTTGCTTGTTTCATTGCTGCCTTGAAATGGGAATAACTTAGATAAAGTTATATAGGTGTAGTTTGTGTAGTTCACCATTGGATGTTTGACATGTGGCATGAGATGAGTAATTTTTAGAAAAGAGTAAGGGCATTATAGAAAAGTTATTATATTTTTTTATACTTTTGGGACATATGTCACAATGCCAATGGTGAACTACACAAACTACACCTATCTAACTTCACCTAAGTTATTCCCCCTTGAAATATACTTCATTATCACTTTGCAACTTATAGAATCTCAGAGGTAATAGCGATATGTTAATTTGTTTGGAGGCCATGATTTCATCATCAAGAGATAAGTGTTAAATTGGTGGGAGGGTCATGATTTCATCATCAAGTAAGGATAGCTTAAGTTCGAGGCAATATCAAGGGATAGATGTAAGTTTGATTGGAGGGCTGTGATTTCATCATCAAACAAGAATTGTTTAAGTTCGAGGCAATATGGGATGAATGGTTCAGATTTGATCATCAAGTAAGGATAGCTTAAGTTCGAGGCAATATGGGATGAATGGTTTAGATTTGACCATTAAATAAGAACAGCTTAAGTTCGAGGCAATATCAAGGGATAGATGTAAGTTTGATTGGAGGGCTGTGATTTCATCATCAAATAAGAATTGTTTAAGTTCGAGACAATATGGGATGAATGGTTCATATTTGATCATCAAATAAGAACAGCTTAAGTTTGAGGCAATATCAAGGGAAGGATGTAAGTTTGATTGGAGGGTTGTGATTTTATCATCAAGCAGGAATGGTTTAAGTTCGAGGCATGGTGAATGATTCAGCTTGATCAAGGGTCCAGATTTCATCATTAAACACAAATGGTTTAAGTTCGAGGCATGGTGAATGATTCAGCTTGATCAAGGGTCCAAATTTCATCATCAAGCGCTAATTGTTTGAGTTCGAGGCATAATGTTGAATGGTTTAGATTTGATTGGAGATAGGTATTAGTTCAATCGGAAAGCTATGATTTCATCATCAAGTAAAAACATCTTAAGTTCGAGGCGAGGTGAATAAGGACGCAGGCAAGTATCAATTCAGTTGTGATTAAAGATTCAATGGCCATGATTTTTCTTGTGGGCCAAATCCCGAGGCCATGACCGTTATGTTAATTTTTTATCACTCATTCATTGTATATGAACCTTATATCTTCTCTTCTAATGTTAACTTAGGGGTTACATTTACTGGGGAGGACATTTTATTGCAGGTCATTGTATCTCTATGTCTTTGCATTCACTGAAGAAGGCCCCAGGACATGTACCCAAGCATTTAGAGGTGATCGGTGTGACCAAAATGATCCTGAAGAAAGTAAGTCCAAGGGCTTCTTCTTCTTTAACTGGTAATACTTTTGGCAATGTTTGTTATCACACTTGGGATCTTGAATTTTGTTTAGGATAACATTAGCTTGGGCCTTGGCTTTGAAGTCCATGTATTGCTATGATGCTTGCTCTCATTATCGCCACTTGTCATTACCATGTATGACAAGATAGTAACAATCCATTATTTTCATCATCCAAAAATGTCTTCATGAGGTAAGAAATTTGTTAAGGTTTGAGAACATGAAATAGTATAAACACTTTGCTGATAACATATATATATAACTGGTGCCATGCAAAGGTGGCAAATGAGTGGTAACTTCACATGATTTTTTTTTACAAGTCAAAGACCGGCTTTACTCAAGGAAGGTTGGACTGTTGGTGCTTACGTTGTTTCGAAGGCTATCAATTGAGCTTTAAACCAACTGCAATCTAATAGAGGCTTTTTTTTTTTAAAGAAACTAATAGAATTAGTTAGAATAATTGACCAGAAAATACATCCATTACCAACCAAACTACTCCAAAAACATAGTTTGCCATTATCAGAGGACCAACAACCATCAGCACATTCAGGCCAAGAAAATGATGTAAGAAAAAGTCCATCTTTTTTCTTTTTTTCTTTTTTAAAGCTTTCCAAATTTTTTTTTAAAAAAAGATGAGGCCTGCTGCTTTGTCCTTCTTATCCTTTTTATCTCATTCATCATCATCTTCATCCTCGTTGTCTTCATCGTTGACTTCAGACTTCCTCTTCGTCAGCGGTGGCTTTGTTTTCACTCTCGCTCTGATTATTATAAGCATCCATCTTCTTGTTATACTGTCTTCAATTTTGCGGCTTTGGCTTCATATTGACCCTTTTCCAATATGGACATGGATTTCCACTTCTCGCCATCAGCTTTCCCGATAATAGCGACCTTGTTCACGTTAGGCTCTTTTTTTTTTGTATGATTTCCTGAACCCCTCCATGAAGATGAAGAAGGCACTGGGTGGCCTTTTGGACTTGTTAAGATCCTTCCCAGCCTCTTTTTTTTTTGCCGGCTTCTGGAACGCCTTGGACAACTTTGTATTAGACTTCTTTAACGTGTCCACCTTCGATCTCCCGCCTTTCATCGTAAAAAAAAAAAAAAAACTTCCTAGTGGCACTAGTGTTAGGGTTAGGGCTTCCAGCAGTCTTCTCGGCGACCTCGGAGATCAACGATTATCCCTCCTCATTGTTTCTTTGAGAATCATCAAGTTGATACTTTGTCTATAATGGTTAGATTTAATTCTTCTTCTCCATCCTTCTTTTTTCCCCGGATAGGACCATCAATGTCTCGATCTTTCTGCCTTCTTCGAGAGCTTGGTTTCAAATGACAACTGGCAGCAGTGGGATTTTAAATCGATGGCCGGGCGAGCGAGGGGTATTCCATCCTCGCTCGCGTTGGCAACCATGACAACACTCAACGGTGAGACTTTAAATCGACGGCCAGGCGAGCAAGGGGTATTCCACCCTCGCTCGCGCTGGTAGCCACGGCGGCAGGCAACGGTGGGACTTTAAATCGATGGCCAGGCGAGCGAGGGTATTCCACCCTCGCTCGCGCTGGCAGCCACGGTGACAGGCAACGACGGTGACCTTTTTTTTTTTATATAAATATATATGTAGGAATGGGTGGAGAAAAAATAAAACACCTTTGTCTTTCGCCCGTTCTTCCCTTCTTCTTCCAAATTTCTTTTCTCTCTCTTTCACTCAATCGGTTTTTCCTCCATTTCTTCACCGTTCTCTGTCTCCTTTTAAAACCATCCCGTCACCCTCTCGTGGACGATCATGTGGGAGTGGTTATGCAAATCATGGGGCATCAATTTGACCGTGGACACCACAACAAACATATTTAGTTATTTCTTCATTTTTTTATCTATTTATTATATTTTTTTATGATTATATATATATATATAGGGTCCCGTTCAAATACACTCGCCCGGTTTTAAGTAAAAAACGGAATCGTGATCGGACGGCCTAGATTTCATCAACTTTTTATGATCATCTGAGACAATCCTGGATTTACTAAGTTGCCCTTATGTATCTTTAGTTAGAATCCCTGGCTTTCTATCACCCTCTCCTCCCACCTCGCGAAGAGGACACTGTGACGCCGGCCACTTCCTTCGCCAGTGATCCGTCCCCGATCCATCATCGCGATAAAGACGCACGCCCTCGTGATCACCCTCTCCTCCCACCTCGCGAAGAGGGCACCACGACTCCTGCAATTGCATAATTTAAGTCAAGCATAGAACATCTCGGACTACATTCCCTTGTTTTTTTTCCACTAACATTCATGTAAAATTTTTTGCAATTGTATTTGAAAGTTTAACAAGTAAATCATCCAATTCAAACCAATAAATTAGAAGTTTAGATCAACTAGTTTATTTAAATACGTGAAAGGCAAAGCATAATCATATAACAAGTTCCTTCGATGAGTCTGATCCGGACTCCATCTGAACATCCTTGTCATTGATCCCGATATCTTGCGAATCCATCCCAATATCAAGCGAACCCATGCCAACGTCTTGCGAATTCATCCCAACAACTAGCGAATCTGTCCCGACATCTTGCGAAGACCTGCCAAAATATACATGAAAGGCAACGTTTACAATTTATGACAAACAAGCAATAAAATTTAAGACACGTAAGCAATTATATTTTTATATACTAACCGAAGTGGACAATTCCTTTTGTCATGTTTTTGGCCTTTTCTGTTACAAAAATTGCATTTTCTTAAGCCCTTTTCCATAGCCTTCTCCTTTCATCCTTTAAGTCTTTTACCACCACCCTTCGCTTTGACTCGAAGTGGTTCTTTCACACTAGGTTCACCTCCAAGAGAGATTGGAACATGGATAGCACTAAATTCCCCTTCTTCGCAAGGCCTTGAACTTTCACAAAGCTTATTTTTGCACAACTTCAACGCTTCTTTCACAATTTGGGTTCCATCTTCAATTAGCACGGCATGATCAACAACCTCAGAAAACACATGGAAGAGCTCATGGCGCCTCAATATCACCGAACCGTCATTTATTTCTGTTTCCCTTGCCGCACCCAAGTCATCCATCACTCTGCTTGCTTTTGCTGACACAGTCCATCTTGGTAAGATATAGCGGTCAGGCAATTGCTTAATTTGTACTGCATTGAAATAGGCCAACATATGGAGACATGGAATGCCGTCAAACTCAAACATATTACAATTACAACTGACACAGTTGGAAGCTTTCTCCACAGCTACTTGATGACTTTTCGAGCCTTGATCTTCTTCCCTCTCAACTTTCCACAACATAAAATTTTCGTTCTCATCCATCTTTGTAGCAACATATGCTAAAACTTGGTGAATTTGCTCTTGGAACTTGTAAAACACACTTCGGGTATACACTTGACTCATTTTCTTCTCCATCCCCCATGACGTTTTCAACACCGGCTTCTCATTTGCATCTTTATGATCCAACTCCAACTCATTATGCCTTATGTGTGTCAGAGCCTTATCATACATGGTAACAAAATCCAACAAACTATTTTCCTTCGACACGAACCTCTTGAAGAATGCATGTTCACCCTCAACTCTTTGACTACTTGACATGTGGGCAGCAAAAATGTGTTTTGTATATGCAGGAATCCATTTTTCACGGATGGTATACATGTCCTTTAGCCACTGATTGTTGGTCAAATTGGATTTTTGTACGAGATCTACCCATCTTGCTTCAAACTCAACAGCGGTCTCGGAATTCCATATACATTTTTTGAACTCATCAGAATATTGCAGCCACCCCTGTCCAGATATTTTTTCTGGAAATTTATTCATAATGTGCCAGATGCATAGCCTATGAGTTGTACGTGGAAGAGTCCGTTCAATAGCTTTTGCCATGGCTGGATCCTGATCGGTAATGATCAATTTAGGCGGTCCTACTGGCATCGCTTTCAGCCACTCTCTAAAAAACCATTCAAACGTCTCGATGGTTTCTTTACTTAACAATGCACATCCAAAAACAGTCGTCCGCCCATGGTGATTAACCCCAACTATAGGTGCCAAGACCATGCAATACTTATTTGTGTTGTAGGTAGTATCAAACACCACCACATCCCCAAAGTACTTATATGACTTTCTGCATGTTGCATTTGCCCAAAAGCAATGTGTCAATCTATTCTCATCATCAGTCTCTATTTTAAATGTAAATGCGGAGTTATTTTCTTGTTCACTCTTCAAATATTCATAAAACATATCCGCGTCATGTCCACCTATAGAATTTCTCCTATCCCTTTCGGCATTGTAAAGATCACATTGTGTAAAACCAACATTTTCAATACCCCCACATTGCAACTCCAAAATTCTCATCTTTTGACATGGTGGTACGTTGGCTTCTCCTAATTGTCGCGTTAATGACTTTTGTGCGGCTGTCACCTTACGATGAGAGGGCAACAAATGAACCTTTCCTGGGCTAGTCATAACATGGTTATGCCCCTCAACAAACAGAGAGACTTGAAACCCTTCCCTTTTTTTCACAACTGCCAGTTTTGCAGGGCAACATTCTCTAATTATACCTCGACGCCGTTTACAGGACGGATTAGTTGTTGGTTGATTCCTCCCTTGTTTATAACAAACAAACTCCTTCCTAGTGATTTCCCCATCCTTAGAAGTACGACTAGAATTGGCTCGAGTGCTAAATCCAGCTTGTCTAGCATAATCATTATAAAATCTCTCAACCTCTGATAAGTTGGCAAATATTTGTTGTATTTTTGGAATGAATTCCTCTTTTACAGATGGATATATAGTAGGATGAGAAGAATTGGAAGATGATGGAACTGGTATAGATGGTGACGTTGGCAATTGAGCTATATCCTCCACAGACTGCATTCTGCAAACCAATGAAAAACATTAGATCAACACTTCACTTTGTAATGTATGGAAAAACACCATGTAATTAATTTAATGTGTGAGAAAAACATTAGTAGGTCTAATGTATGGAAAACAACCAAACTAGCTTCCCTTTGTAACTTGCCAACAATACTGCAATCTATGGTTGCAAATAAGACAGATAATAATTTTTGAAAATAGACACAGATTGGACTTCATCTTCTGCAAGTAAATTTATATAATATGAAAGCAATAAACTCTTCATAGTAGACTGAAAAAATAGAGTATGGTTCAATCCTGCTTTTGAAGATGATCAAGAAGTCTTCCAGGAGTGGCTACTAATAAATTCACACCCTTTCCAAGTCTTCATGCTTCTGTTTTTCGAGGTGCTCCACCCAGAAATGTCTCAAAGATAATATCAATCTAATTTCAGGTTTTCATATCTCATTGTAGGCAGAAATGTCTCAAAAATTCAAAAAACATAGAGCATATAAGTCAACCATTAAATGTTAACTACATCATTCTCATTCTATTATTCAATTAAAATTGATTTAACTAGGCTCATTCTAAAAAATCATACTAGAAAAAGAAAAGAAAAAAAAGAGGAAGTCCTCTAATCTGAAAAGCAAAAAACAATAAATTAATCATCTACCAAATTTAATTAGGCCCATCCATTGCAGCATGTATCTACGTATAAAATCTCTTTGAAGCTTTGACACCAAACCACATTTTGTTCCTCTAGAAAAGATGATGATGGTAACACAACCCAACTTTTTTCGAGTATGATTGAATCATATACAAAGAAAAAAACACAGGAATGTCATGAGATCTACCTGATCCGTCAATGATGTGCAGTGCGTGGCAACGTCGGCTATGGATTGGGGACGGATCACCGGCGAAGGAAGTGGCCGGAGTCGTGGTGCCCTCTTCGCGAGGTGGGAGGAGAGGGTGATCACGAGGGCGTGCGTCTTTATCGCGATGATGGATCGGGGACGGATCACCGGCGAAGGAAGTGGCCGGCGTCACAGTGCCCTCTTCGCGAGGTGGGAGGAGAGGGTGATAGAAAGCCAGGGATTCTAACTAAAGATACATAAGGGCAACTTAGTAAATCCAGGATTGTCTCAGATAATCATAAAAAGTTGATGAAATCTAGGCCGTCCGATCACAATTCCTTTTTTAACTTAAAACCGGGCGAGTGTATCCGAACGGACCCTATATATATATATATATATATTTTATATTATTATCATATGTTATCCTTTTCATATTATATATTATTTTATTTATTTCTTTGGTTGATCCTGGGGAGACTACGCCCCACGTTTTATTTTATTTATTTATATATTATTATATTTCTTTATTTTTTATTTATTTTATATTCGTTTGAATTTTGAATTTTTTTAATATTTTAATTTTATTTGATTTTTTAAATTATCTTAATCTGATTTGAATTATCATTATATTTATATTTATTTATTTTTATTATCTTTATCTAATTTTTTTAATTTTTTTATCTTTATCTTGATTTATATACCTATATATTTTTTTATTATTTTTTGTATTATTTATTTATTTTTATTTATTAATTATTATTATTATTATTATATTTATTTTATTTTTTATTACCTTTTTTTATTTTTTTTATTTTGATTATATATATATAATTTGTATTTATTTGATTATCTTTATATATTTTTATCATTATTATTATTTTTGCCTCGTGATTTGCATTCACAAATAATCTTGAGATTTGAATATTTTAGATTGCCTTGAGCTCTGTGCTCTCGGCTAATCTTACGATTTGAATATTTTGATCGCCTCGAGATTGGTGCTCTTGGCGGATCTTGACATTTGGATATTTTAGATCTCCTAGAGATTTGTGCTCTCAGTTAATCTTGAGATTTATATGTTTTAGATCGACTCCTGATCTGTGTTCTCGGCTGATCCGAAGATTTGAATATTTTTAGATCGCCTCGAAATATGTGCTCTTGGCTTATCTTGAGATTTATATGTTTTAGATCGCCTCGAGATCTATGCTCTTGGCTGATTGAAGATTTGAATATTTTTAGATCGCCTCGAGATCGGTGCTCTCAGCTGATCTTGGGATTTATATTTTTTTCGATCTCTTCGAGATCTGTGCTCGGCTAATTTTGGGATTTGGGTATTTTTAAATCAGCTCGAGATCTGTACTCTCGGCTGATCTTAGGATTTGTATATTTAGATCACCTCAAGATCTTTGTTCTTGGCTGATCTTAGGATTTGTATATTTTGATTGCCTCGAGATCTGTGGTTTCGGCTGATCTTGAGATATAAATATTTTATAATTTTGATTTTGATTTAAATTAGGACATGTATTATTATTACTTTTTTTATATAAACACACCACTACCATTTTGTCTACTACTTGTGCTGCTTGATGTCCCATATACTTGGGTTTGGACAACTCCAAGCCCTAACCCACCTATATAATCTGGGTGTTCTTTCCCAAAACATTAATGAATGCTTCATTTTCAGATGAATTTTGACTTTGAATAATTAACTCTTCCTACACAGTAAAAGTGGTAGATTATATAAATGCTAATTATAAAACAAAAATCAATGATAACGTATAACCCCACACACTACTTACATGATTTTGCCTAGCCTCTTCATTTACGAAAGACCCATCTAAGGTCGTATGGCTGACTTGAAATAGTTTAGCCCTTGTAACAGGCTGATGAAGTTGTGTTTCCTACAAAAATATTCAATGTTTGATATATAAGCCTCGGTTAAGTATATATTGATAGTTAATAAAAAAAAATATTCAAATTTGTTCATAAAATGATTGATAACCATCTCTTTTGAAAGTCAAGCAATTGATTTTGAGCCTAATGTGTGTGGCATTGTCAACTTAGTACGATTTTGTGCATTTTGTTCAGCTTTTGCCTATATAATTCAATGAAATCATAGACATTGAAATGCATGTCATTTAAATAAAATTATGCAACATACAAAATTTTACGCATGTTACCATTATGTCAGGCCGAGCCCTATAATCAATAAAAGCAACACATTGCTCCAAAAGAACTTCTGCTGGTTTCTTTGCAATGTTTGACTCACGAGAAGAATCAGGATCACACTGCACACAATTTTATAGATTATAGTGATGGTCCTGCCATTTCTTCGCCAAACTTTAAAAAATATAATCCTTGTGCCCGTCATTGTTGACCTCGATTTTTATCTATGCGTAAATATAAAAGCACACATTAGAAAAGTTCAGTATGATGTTATCAATACATTCTCAACTATGAATACAACTACAAACCTTTATAATGTTATTCCACACATGATCTTTATAGCATTCAAGAACCTTTTGCCACTTCTGATATCCAATGGGGAAGTTCTGACAATTACTTGCAATGTTGCCTAGGAATTGAGCAAGCATCCCCCCAGATGAATCAACTGGTTGGTTTCGATTATTCCATTCCACAATAATTCTCTTTCCCGGTGGAAGAGAGAATATGTCAATTGCTCGCAGTTTCCGTCCCTTCACTTCCCCACTCTCATCTACCAATTATAAAAAATTGTAGGACAACATGTATATATTGTTATTGTTTATAACATAAACACATGGAAAGAAATCATAATCTGAATGTAATTAATAAATTAAATATATAATTCACCTTTAATTTGCACGTCCCATGCCCTTGAGTTTCTTTTATTGCCCCTAGGAAGTGAACGTTGAGTAGTTTTAGTTTGTTCTGGCTGCACGGGAGCATCAACATGTTCTTCTGTTGCCATTGGTGGTACTAATGAAGTTGATAAGGACCAAATAGGCCGGAGTCCTCATTAGGATTCGTCGAAATGCTGGAGGCAACATGTTGTTTTGTCCTTGGCATATTGCAAACTATTCACATAAGCAAAGTATTAGTTTAGTAGAATGTAAAGACAAGAAAATAATAAAATAAGAACACATAAAAACAATAATAACTAATAATTACCAATTCATTACATTGCTTACAAATATTTCAAAATTATGTATCATTGATATCATCTACATCATCTCGACTAAACCGAAGATGAGTATCTTCATCAAGAAATAAACTATCCAAATTTTGCCTCGGGTACCCTTCAATATTGGCCATGGTATGTTCTTCACCCTCGCCCATGTCATATAAGTGTCTAGGTTTAAGATGTACAGGTATACACCATCCATCCTCTTTTTGATCATCAACATAAAATACCATCTGTGCCTCAGAAGCCAGAATGTATGGCTCATCGTCTTCGAGTGCTCTTATGTGTATAGGTTTTCCAAAATTGATAGATGTAAAACCTAATTTGTCAATTTTTATACCTCTCGGGTGAGTAGTGTTGGCCCATTCACATTTGAACAATGTCACCATAAATATTCCACTGTAATTAAGTTCAATGATGTCAACCAATTTTCCATAATATGGCACACCTCCATACCGCATGTTGATATCACTAGCGCTTGAGTAACTCCTTGTTCCAAAAGTACCAAAAACTCTGCTATTTTGTGTCTTCAATCCTCTTTCACATTCTAAAGTATGGAACTTGTACCCATTAACATTGTATGCAGAATATTGTTTTGCCTAGTTAATGGGTCTTTGTGCAAGAGCTAAGATCAAACTTTTATCAAAACTTGGATCTTGTCGTGATCTCGGCTTATCAATTCTTTTGAGTTTCATTCTTGCGACCGTACTCCCCAGGCGGGATACTTAACACGTTAGCTACAGCACTGTACGGGTCGATACATACATCGCCCAGTATCCATCATTTACAGCTAGGACTACTAAGGTATCTAATCCCATTTGCTCCCCTAGCTTTCGTCTCTCAGTGTCAGTATCGGCCCAGCAGAGTGCTTTCGCCATTGGTGTTCTTTCCGATCTCTACGCATTTCATCGCTCCACTGGAAATTCCCTCTACCCCTACCGTAGTCCTGTTTGGTAGTTTCCACTGATTGTCTAGGGTTGAGCCCTGGGATTAAAAGCAAAGTAAAATTATTTGAAAATATATTATCAAATAAATTTATTTATATCAATAGGAAGCTTACTCGATTTGCAAACCACTAATTAAACTCTCTGTGAACCATCTTGTCTACCTCAATAAAATTCTAGTTCGAGTCCTTAATTGCCGTCTTGCAACAAGTCTGAATTCCCAGTAGCATTTGAATTGGTAGTTTACAACTAGCTAAATCAATTTCAACAATGTATAAAATGCACGATTAATAGTACTTACTGGACATAAGAATCAACTGCAAGGCAATTTTTTAGAACATGTCGATGGGCCTGTACTTTCTCAATAGATGTTAAAGTGAACCATGTAGAACCATCAATTGCTTTCCCAACATATGGAAATAATTCTGTTATTCAAGCATTTGGATGCTGAGAAATGACAGGTTCATCATCAACACGTCTAGGTCGATTCCAAATTGTCTCAATATTTTCAAAATATTGAGAACAAAAAGTAAGAACTTCTTGTGTGATATAACCCTCTGCAATAGATCCTTCTGGTCGTGCCTTGTTATGCACGTATGATTTTAATAGTCCCAAGTACCTATAAACTTGTGTACTTAGTAGTTATAAAAAATACATATTTTTCTAATATTAATTACAAATAAAGCAGTTAACCATTAATTACTTTTCTATTGGATACATCCAAATATAGTAGACTGAACCTCCGAGCTTCGCTTCATCGACCAAATGAACAACCAAATGCATCATCAATGTGAAAAATGACGGTGGGAAGAGCATTTCCATGTGGCATAATGTGACTACAATTTGTGGTTGTAGTTTTTCTAACTCCTTGACACTCAATACTTTGTCACATATTTTTCAGAAAATGAGCATAACTCAAGTAATATCGCAGATATGTTATCATGAAGAATTGAGAGCATAGCTAGTGGTAGAAATTTCTATAAAAGTATATGACTATCATGGCTTTTCAATGTACCAACAATTTTAAGATTAGTGGCATCAATGCATCGAGAAATGTTACTTGCGTATCCATCTGGCACACAAATGTTCTTTATAGTGTCTAAAAAGAGCTTCTTCCCAAGCTTGTTCATTGTGTAAATTGCTGGTGCAAACTTCCATTATCATCTGGCCATAGATCTGGCTTGCAACACATATGTTTGAGATATTTACGAAAATTTGCATGATCTTTTAAGCGAGAACTATCATTCAACAGTGTGAAAAGTATGTTGTCACAGACATTCTTCTCTATATGCATCACATCGAGCTTGTGACTCCCAATATGGGAGCTTAAAGAACATGCTCTTTTTCTTCCATTGTTGTGGTTCATCTCGAGAAGTACTTGCATCACATCTTCTATTAGCCCCAAATTGATTATTCACAGAATGACCAAATGAGACATTAATATCCTTAACTTGTTCTAATATTTCTGTCCCTGATAGTATTCTTGGAGGATTCTGTAGCTCTTGCTCTCCATTGAATCTAATCTTGTTTAATCTGAATTTATGGCCAGAATCAAGAAAGCGTCGATGACTCATGAAACATCATTTCTTACTGTAAGGCAAACGACAAGGATCAGAAGCATAATTGCAATGTACACAAGCATGACCAATATAAACATTCCACCTAGATAGATTTCCGAGACTAAGATAGTCACTAATTGTTCACAATAGAGTAGCATGCATTTTAAACATCTCTTTTTTAAAGGAATCATACGTGTCAACCCCATCAAACCATAATTCTTTCAACTCCCTTATCAAAGGCTATAAGTAGACATCTATATCATTTCTTGGTATTTGTTTACCAAGTATTATTGTTGAAATGATAAATGATGTCTTCTTCATGCACATCCATGACGGCAAGTTGTATGGAATGAGAACAATTGGCTAAATACTATAACTTTGACTCATACTGCCATAAGGATTAAATCCGTTTGTAGCTAATGCAAGCCACACATTTCGGGGATCTACTGTAAAATGATTGTTGGCCGAATCAAACTTCTTCCATGCTTCACAATCTCTTGGATGTCTTAATAATCCATCATTGTTGGTGCCCAAGATATGCCATGTCATATCCTTAGCCGTTTTTATCCATAAGAACAATCGTTGCAATCGAGGTTTCAATGGAAAATATTTAACCACTTTCGCAGGGACCTTTCTTCCACCTCTGTTACTGACAGAAATATCATTTGCCTTCCATTCTTCACTTTCCATCTGGAGGTACTACAAACCTTGCAAATTTGTCTCTCTTCATCCTCTGTGTTTCCACAATAAAGCATGCAATTGTTTGGGCATGCATGTATCTTCTCGTAATTCAATCCAATCTTTCTGATGGTTTTCTTCGCATCGTAAAAAGATACTGGAATTTTTATATCTGGAAAAGCGTCATTTAATACCTCCAATATCATTGTCATTGCTTTGTCACTCATTCCACAAATATACTTGTTGTGATACAATTTCAATATGAAGGATAATTTTGAGTGATTTGTACATCCTTTATAAAGTTGTTGGCCATCATTTGATAAGTCATAAAACTCATCAGCTACATTCTAATTTTGGTTTAAATTCGGTGTCATGTTGTTATGTATGCTCCATTCATTTAATGTGGGCGAGCATTGTTCAGAATAGTCATGTACTCCAAATGCATCATTTACCATATCCCTAATGGGATCATGAATAACGTCATTGCTTTGTGAAGAAACATTGTGGTTGCATTCAACATTGGTTGCTTCATTTAGATGGGACTACCCATGTAGATACCAAATTGTGTATCCATTTGGAAAAGGCATGCAAATAAGATGATTGTATACCTTCGCACGTGTCTGACGTTTACTAAATCCACATTTAGGGCGTGGACAAAAAATCATGTCATTAACAAGCCCCATGTTGAAAGGCAAACTCAATGAAACTCTTAACTCCTTGGTTATACGCAGGTGAGTTTCGCGACTTTGTAATCCATGATTTGTCCATACCTAGCAAAACAAAGATTTATTCAAAATAGTTGGTTTCTAATCCTTGTATTTTAACAAAAAAAAAATACAAGAATTAGAAACATTTATTGTTAATTGTTGTATTTTTTAAATAGTACTTGTTGCGATTTGTTGGAAAAAGGACTCGAGAATGCCTCGAAGCTAATGATATCCTACTCCAAGAACATAAAAATATCAATTTTAAAAAAGGACAAGCATTCTAATATTTACACCTTTGCAACAATGAAATCCTTTCATCGAGAATATATTCTTTTATCATCAATTATAAGAAAAGCATTTTATTCTATGCCTTACTTTGTCTGTTATTACCTCTCTCATATCTTTCTGAGATTTATTCACAACCAGCCAAACAAAACAAACATGTCAATATATGATTTTCTCATTAATGTTAGGCTTAACAACACATTTTATTCTATACCTCACTTCCTCTATTATAGAATTTGCAAGAATTAAAATATGTGAATCAACACACATGTATATTCTAGACATCAAAACTGAAGACATAAGACATGAATTTGCAAAGAAAAATGTGAAATGTGTACAAATAAATACCTGATCAAAGCTAAGAGAGAACGCAAGAAAGCCAGAAGCACCAATTAATAACCATATTATTTCATAAGCTGTGAGCAAAGCTAATAGAGAACCTGCAAATTCCACAACAGTTTCTCAGTTAAAAACTTATTAATATAAGCTGTTGTCAAATGAATGTTATTGCCAATTAAAAAAGAGTGTGACTAAATCATATTGCAATTCTAGTTGGAAAACTTTGAAAAAGGCAAGTGTTTCCAAAGGGCTAAGCCTCCACTTTTATCTGGTAGAAGAAAAAAAATATTTAACAGAGAACTTTTATCTGCTGAACAAAGACAACAGTAAGAATCATTTAGACATGCATAAATGATAAGAAACTAACAGGAGGAGAATGGGCTGATTTTCCTAGTGACAGTGGCAACATCTTGGTTTCAGTTTTTGTTTCAGAATCAGTACTTGCTTGCCGAAATTGAGATACGGTAAACTATTTTCTTTAATGCTTTATTTATTGAAGTATATATATGCACCATCTATTAATTTACGCTTGAAGACTCTGTTGTGTTAACTTGGATCTCTGGTGCAAGGTATGAATGAGAAAAAATAGAATGCAAGATGATCACACACAGAATGAAGATAAGATTGAAGTGAAGCTCATAACCATCATCCGCCTGCTTCATTTTGATTCAGTAGTCTTTAAAGTAACATGATAACATAACTACATAACAACAACATCACGACAAGCTTACAAGTAACCATAATGACACAAGTAACAAAGATAATGACACAAGTAACAAAGATAACATAATAATAATAAACCTAGATAACTAGCATCATGCCTCAGCATGCATGCCATGCAAGTCAAACAATACCACAGTGCAACTGCTATGGTCTTCATGTGGATCTTCTCAGTTTCAGAGCATTCACTTCAACACCCTCCCCATGCTCTGAACATTTACAACTCCAAGACGATCCCTCAGTGCTTCATGCTTTGGTCCTGAGAGTGCTTTTGTGAAAATATCAGCTAGTTGATCGTGCGTGCTGCAGTGAACCAGGTTAATGTCTCCATTGGCGATGATGCTTCTGATGAAATGGAATCGCACGTCAATGTGCTTAGTCCTTCCATGTTGCGCTGGATTTTTCGCAATAGCTATAGCTGCCAAGTTGTCACAATGCAAGGTGGTTGCACTCCTCTGAGGAACACCCATGTCAGCAAGTAGTCGACGCATCCACACTGCTTGACACGTTGCCGAGGTTGCGGCAATGTATTCAGCCTCCGTGCTCGAGAGCGCGATTATCTCTTGCTGCTTTGAAGTCCATGCAACCGCACCAGATCCTAAATGGAAAAACCATCCGGTGGTGCTTCTCCGATCATCAACAGAGCCTCCCCAATCACTGTCAACAAATCCCTGTAAACGAAAATCATCAACACACTCGAATTTCAGTCCCAAATCAACGGTCCCTGATACATAACGAAGTACTCTCTTCACTGATCCAAGATGATGCTTCGTGGGACTTTGAACAAATTTAGAAATTAATCCCATAGTGAACATGAGATCTGGGCTAGTGTGTGTGAGGTATAGCAGACTTCCTACCATGCTTCGGAATCGGTTTTTATCGGCCTTACCTGAATTATCATTAGATCGGAGTTTATCATTGGAGTTAAGAGGAGTTGAGAGTGATTTGCTGTTCATCATACTGAATTTCTTCAACAGAGCTTCTGCATATCTCTTCTGTGAAATGAGAATCAGGCCGGGTTGCTGATTCACTTCGAGCCCAAGAAAGTAGTGTAAGAGCCCGAGATCAGTCATCTCGAACATTTGTTTCATATTCTCCTTGAATTTATCCACCATTGTCAGTGACGAACCCATGACAAGAATATCGTCAACATATAAGCAGAGAAGTAGCACATTTGAATCACCATCAATTTGCTTGTATACCGTCGATTCATTCTGGCTTCTTGTAAAACCGAGTCTGCTGAAATGAAGATCAATCTTTGTGTACCAAGCTCGCGGGGCTTGCCGGAGTCCATATAGGGCCTTATTGAGCTTATACACAAGGTCTTCTTTGCCTGATTGAGTGTACCCTTGAGGTTGCACCACGTACACATCCTCATGAAGTTCGCCGTTGAGAAAAGCTGACTTCACGTCCAACTGGAATACTGGCCAGTGCATCTAAGCAGCAACGGCGAGGAAAAGTCTGACTGTCTCAAGCCGTGTGACGGGAGAAAACACCTCGTCGTAGTCTACTCCACTGACTTGAGAATACCCTTTTGCAACAAGACGTGCTTTTCTCCTATGTAGAGTGCCATCATGCAAGAATTTTGATTTATAAATCCACTTTAAACCAATAGTCTTCCTTCCTTCTGGTAAAGTGGTTAGACTCCATGTGTTGTTCTTCTCAATGCTGGCCATTTCTTCATCCATGGCCGACTTCCATTCATCATGCAAGCTTGCTTCTTCAAAGGAGTTGGGATCTCCAACTGCAAGAACAAAGGAACATGAATTATATAATTCATGCAGAGTTTTGTACCTTGGAATTGGTTCATTGGGTGATGCAACACTATAAGTAGGAGAAGAATTCTCTTGCGATGATTGTATTTGAGATGTGCTTCGAGGTTCTCCAGCTTCCAATATAGGAGTGTCTTCATCACTATGGTTCAGTGTATCATCCAAAGCTGATGATATTTGAGAGGATTTAATGAGAGCTTCCCAGTTCCAACTCTTCTCCTCATGAAACAGAACTTCACGACTTATTTGGACTTTACCAGTCAATGGGTTAACAAGCCTGTATCCCTTTGACTCTTCACTGTAGCCTATAAAAACCCGTTTCTCTGATTTTGATTCAAACTTTTCTTTTTGTTGAGATTGACTCAGAACAAAAGCTATGCACCCGAAAGTTCTGAGATGTTGAACAGATGGCTTTACTCCAGTTAGAGCTTCATAGGGTGTAGAATCTTTGAGTGATCTGGTGAGAGAACGATTGAGTGTATAGACTGCTGCTGCTACTGCTTCTCCCCAAAAGTCAATAGGAAGATTGCGTTGCCTTAACATGCATCGACTCATCTCAACAACCGTTCTATTCCTTCGTTCAACAACTCTGTTCTGTTGTGGTGAATTGGGTGTTGTTAACTGTCTCTTGATGCCGTGTTCTTCACAATAGGCTTGGAACTCGCCGGAGATGAACTCACCTCCACGATCTGTTCTCAGTGCTTTAATAGGATGATCATATTGCTTCTCCACTTGTTTTTTTGAAAACCTTGAAGAATTCCAATGCTTGGGACTTCAACTGCAGAAAATACACCCATGCATATCAAGTGCAGTCATCAACTAATAACATAAAATAAGAGTTACCTCCACGGGACTTGGTCTTCATCGGACCACAGAGATCTCCATGAATCAATTCTAATGGTTTTCTTGCTCTTCTTAGTGTTTCATCAGGAAATGGTATCTTGGTCTGCTTCCCATATGCACAGCCATCACAGGGATGTGCAGTGATGCTATTGGGAAGCCCATGAACCAGATTCTTTGTTGATAACTGCTGCAAATCATTGAAATTGATGTGCCCGAGCCTTTCATGCCAAAGAATGGACTTATCACTCTTGTTGACCGTAACCTCTGCCTTGCTGACTGCAACATGCATGTCTCCAACTTCATTAGTGACAAGAGGATATAGGTTGTGTCCAGTTGCATGAACACGAGCCAACTCTACACCAGTCTTCTTGTTTCGAATAATACACTGGTCTTCATCAAAGAATAGAGTATATCCTCCCTTCTGTAATTGCCCGACACTAAGTAGGTTATGTGCCACATTTGGTACATATTGGACTCTTTCAAGTTCTTTTACTTGTCCTCCTCTTGTCTTGAACCTCACCGTTCCCATTCCTTCTGCCTTCATCACACGGTTGTCTCCTAGACGAACAGTTTGCTGAAATGATTCATCTAAATTGGAGAACAAAGACTTCACTGGTGTCATATGATTGCTGCAGCCACTGTCTAGTAACCACACATCTTCAATGTGATCTTTTGAGTGACTTCCGGCCATAAACAAGTGAGTAACTTCAGTGTCTTCCTCCACAACGTTTGTTGAGCTCTCTTTCTGCCAGCACTGTGACTTGTAGTGCCCGAACTTCTTACAATTGTAGCATTGAATATGAGCTTTGCTTCTTCTCCCTTCACCTTGAGTTTCCTTCTGTTCAGTCACACGACCTCTTCCTCTGCCCCTCGAGCGACCTCTGAAGCTTCCACGTCCTCTTCCTCTGCCTTGATTCACAGTAGAGTTTGGTGCATTTGCACTAGGTGTTGTAGAAGTAGAGCCTTCTCCCTTGACATGAAAAAACCTTTATCTCCATCTGATCAGTCTCCATATCAAGTCTGCTCTCATGCCCCTTCAGAGAACCACTCAACTCATCGACTGTGAGTGTAGCTAGGTCCTTGGCTTCTATGATAGACGAAACCACATGCCTGAACTTAGGTGAAAGGCTGCGAAGAATTTTCCCAACCACGGACTGTTCACTGAGTTCTTCTCCGAGGTTTCTAATGTGATAAGCAGCTGTGAGTACTCTGCTAACATAGTCTTGAATAGACTCACCATTCTTCATTCTCATTGTTTCAAACTCTTGCCGATATGAGAATAGCTTTGCAACTGAACTCTTCGTGCATCCTTGATACTCCTTCTTCAATATATCCCAAGCCTTTTTGGCATTTCTCGTCTGAGAAATCCTGATAAGAACTTTCTCTTCCAGACTTTGTTGTATAAGAACCAGAGCCTTTGCATTCCTTTTGATGTTGTCATTCAACTTGTGCTCATCTGTTTCATCCTCATCATAACCCTTCTCAACGATCTTCCATAGATCCCGAGAAAGAAGTATAGTCTCCATCTTGAGACTCCACAAGCTGTATCCTTCCCCACTGAAGAGCGGCACATTAACTTGAGATGAACTGCTTACAAGTAACCATAATGACAACAACATCATGCCGTCTCCATCTTTAAAGTAACATGATAACATAACTACATAACAACAACATCACGACAAGCTTACAAGTAACCATAATGACACAAGTAACAAAGATAATGACACAAGTAACAAAGATAACATAATAATAATAAACCTAGATAACTAGCATCATGCCTCAGCATGCATGCCATGCAAGTCAAACAATACCACAGTGCAACTGCTATGGTCTTCATGTGGATCTTCTCAGTTTCAGAGCATTCACTTCAACATCTTGTATATATCTCTTGAACTTGTCTTGCCTGAAGTATATATGAACTTGAGATTTACCAAATTTTCTGGGTATCATTAGCATCTTCCGTTTGACCAAACCTAGCCAAAACTTGAATTACCTTTTGTTTTTGACAGAAATTAATTAATGAACTTGTTCTATTAATGAACTTCTATTAATTAATGAACTTGAATACATTGAAGGCAGAAAACTACAATTAGAATTGCATAGATATCATATTCAGGGCTTCTTGTATAGATTTAATCAAAAGCATTCATAAAATCTAACAAGGTGTGTCACATCACAAGCCATTCAAGAGGAACTACTGCTATCTTTGCCTCTCTTCTCTTTGTCTTACTATGTCCTTCATTAGATGCTCTCTCAAAAAGAGGTCATCTAAAAAACCGAGTAAAGCCAGCCTTGCTTTTCTGCTTTTCAATCATAAGCTATTGCTAGTTGTGGAACATTGCAAACAAACATAAATACAAACAGAGAAAGAGACTTGATCACAATAGATAGAAGAGATTATCATAAAAAATAATTATTTTAAAAATATTTCTTTGCTTTTAAAGCTCATATCAGATATTACTTGCTTTTTCATTTCTTGATTTACTGCATTAATTATCAACATTTTATAAGCAGCTTATGTCTCTCAATTATGTTTTATAAACCAGACCTAAGATCTTTACTCCTTGCATGTGTCATGGGCATGAAACTCATGTTACCTAGCTAATCATATGATGGTGACATATAAATAATTTCAGTTAAAAATATGATCCAAGAGCATCACCAACTTCATTTTTTTTTTCCATATATACCAAACCTCTACTTCCTCAAACTTCTACCATGAAAAACAATGAAAGACTATTGACTTTAAAGATGACAACATAACCACATATTAATGAACTTGTTTTTAAGAAATCAAGATACATTCATGAACTTGTTCCAATGAAAGAATACATTGATGTGCATTTATGCAAATATAAATGAAATGAAATATCTTGTCTAGTTTCGTATATCATATATAATTAATTAATCATGGTGAAAATAACACACCAACTACAGAGAATAAAATAACAAATCCATTTATATGATCAGTAGACATCACAATTATCTAGAATAAGACATTGCATTCACAACCATTTTTAAATTATATGAGGTGAAACAGAAATAAGTTAATGTCAGAGGGAACACAGAATAACTCAAAGAGAGATGTCTTTGAGTTACAGATCTTTGTGTAATTAAGGAAACTTGGAAACTATGCACACCCCTTAGGTGGATGTTACAATTCTTTGTGTCTGTAAAGATAGGTAGCAGAAGATACAAGACCATGTTTATCAGCATTGAGTTACAGATCAAGCAATGGTAGAAGGTCACATGTATATTTAGATCTAGTAACTCAAGCAATGGTAGAAGATCACATGTATAATTAGATCTACTACATCTACATCTAGACACCTCTACAATTCTGTCATTCATTTACTCATCTACATAGAGCGTTATAGAAATATCTTATCTAGTCAAAACCATATACATAAAGTAATTGTATCTCTTGATACATCACAAGGATGCAACTTGTGCGATAGAAAATTATTGAAATGCTTTCTTTCATGTAAAAACACATGCTAAACTTGATCTCCTTTGGGAAGAAGAAAAGTTTACCTGACATCAGGCTAAATATCATGCATCGATTTACAACTGAGGTTGATCTTCCTCTGAATGTGGAACCAGGCAATCTAATTGGAGAACTATAAACAAAATGAATAGGTTTGAATATTTTGTTTCTAGCAAGAATCGATCTTGTGTTTGATACAAGTCTGACATTGAGTTTCTTCTGTCAAACAGTAAAACCAACTTCAATATAGTCCGCATTTTCTATCTAGAAAAAATTTGCCACCCTCTGCATGTTTGATTAATAGTTTCAAAATAAGATCCTGGCAGAATCAAATGTCACTATGTGGGGCACTTGCAGAATAGCTGTTCAATTGGAAATGAACAATAGTCTTTTATAACTTAGTTGTAGGACACACACACAACACAAATCTGCAGTTGGTTTTCGCAAAAATTAAAAAATAAAGAAATATAATGATAATAGATGAAAGCTCAAGGTTGTCCACAAATACACTCTAATATGAAATTCCAAAATGAACAGAAAGGGGTTGTGGGCCCCACCCCATTACTAAATTATTTTAACAATTATGTTAATTAAATAAAAGGAAACCCTTTAATATTTTTTTTCAGTTTCCAAACCCTAGCCGTTTGACTCCTCATTCCTTCGGTTGTAGATCTCCGATTCCTCTTCTCTTTTGTTTTTTTTTTTTGTGTGTGGTGCCGGCAGTTAGAACGGAGATAGGTCTCTTCACAATGGATTTGTGTCGTTTTTGTTGTGAGATAAGCACACCTTTCATCGGGATCTTTTGCCGAGTGTAGAATCGTCTCTATTCTCTTTTAGATTTTGATTTGATATAGTTTGATTAGATTAATGGGTTATTTGTTTAAAAATTTTTTTTTTTTTGACAAAGACGACAAGCGTCAAATCAAAGGGCGGGCACGAGGCGCTTGAAAACCCCACATAACCCTCACCTGCGCAATTGGGGAATCGAAACGGGGAGCCACCGCTCGTAACCCAAGACGAAAGCCCTACGCAGGGACCTGAATACCAATAGACCCGAAGGTCGTTTGGTACATCATCTTATGCAAACGATCAGATTTACAGCCTGAGAAGGAATTAGTCTTATAGCTAATCACGGTGTAATTATTATTATTATTATTTTTATAATCAGTTATAAGGTTATGTTGTTGTTTTATGATAAAAAGTGCGGCATACTTTTCAGTAGATTTTTTTTTTCAAAGCAACAGAATTGCTGGGCTTTAAAGTGTATGTGTGCATCTCCATCTTTTGATAGGATAGTCATCATCATGTTATCACATCAACAGTACCCTTTGATAATTTATGTTTTAGCTGTGGGATTACTCTAAAAAAAATCATAACCAATCATCATGGGGTTACTTTACCTGTTTTTGTACAAGAATTAAATTATTTAATAAAAAATTTAATGATTAATTCTAAAGATAGTGATTCTAATATTAATGAAAAAAAAATGCATTAATTTGAAAGCAATTTTATTTTTTATATTGAATGTTGTTTTTTTTTTATCGTGACTTGTATTAGTTTTGTCAAAATTTGGTTAGTTTCATTATTGTAATTTGACGAGATGATTTCAATTCAGATTTTAAACTGTTATCCTAATTTCACAACCATACACCACCTGACTCTTCCAATCTCAATCTTCACATTATCAGTGTATTGATAAGACATTTATCCCGTTAATGTCCAAAACATTTTCTTGTGAATATTTATTTATTTATTTATTTTTGTCATAGATGATGATCTGGAGAGGTCAGTAGTCTGGTGGCCTTTATCTGGTTGATGATAATCGTGTGTTCTAATCATATTGTGGTGTCTGCATTTGTTTCTTTTTACTACTGGCATTATTGTCTTCAGTTGTCCAAGACTAAGTGTGTGGTGTGTCTAATTTAGTATCTAAGTAGCCAGCTTGGTTTCATAAATGGTTATTATTTTTAATTGAGGTTTGGAATCTAAGCCAAAGTGTAATGTTTATGTTTAGGGCCTTTGCTCGAGTTCTGGTTTTTAGTATCTGAGTGGATTTTGTAGCTTGGGATTTTTCCAGGTAAGTGAACCACATAGAAATCTATATATATGTACATACAAATTTCTGAGTCATAATTATTTAATTAATTCATGTTTTTTACTGTTTAATGAAAACATTTTATACTATTCAAACTTCATGTTTGGACTTTTGGTGCCTATCTTTTAAACTTAGAACCTATAGGTTTTCATTAGATTATTTATCTTTGAGATTAAAATATTATGCTTAAATACGGATTACTATAGTTTAGCTTGTATACTATTTTGCTTTAGCTAGTGAAGTACTTAATTGTTTGGGAATCATTATTTAGTTATAATTATAACTCAGCTATTTGATTACTGCTATATGTATAGAAATATTGCTATTTTTTTTTGTTAAGTGAATTATTGTTTATAATAATTGATTATTTTTATTAGAAAAATGGGATCATTAAATTTCTATATCATTGTGTTGATAATAACTCTGGACCCGACATATTTTTGGTTATAAAACTCGTAGTCCCCAATTAACCGTGCAATAACCCTGTCACTGGGGGTTAAACACTGACCGTGTCAACACGTACTTCTATCATAGAAACTGCAGTTTCGCACCATTCCGTCGGTGAAGAATAACGGCTTCTGATATTCTGGCTCGAGTCACCGAGGATAAACATATGAGCTCTAAAATCTGACTCGGGTCACCGTGTTTAAATAAATGAATTCCGATGTTTTGTTTTGGCATTAGTTGTTGGGGGACTTATATGATATTTATTTTGCTAAATTAAATCTGTATGAATTATTTCTGATTTCTTGGTTTCGTCTTGATTTTTATATCACTATGTTATACTTGCATGTTTATTAAAATTATTGAATTGAATTTTTTGTGATTCCGATATTTTTAGTGGTTGCTTATTGGGCTCTCAAGCTCATTAAGTTGTTCAATTTCTTTTTCAGATCAGAAGTAAGGTTGGGTGGTGGACAGCTTATCGGAGTCATTGAGCAAGTCACTGTCTAGCTTTTATCGAGTTAATAAAACTCCTTTGCCGTGAACTCAACTCTTATTGTCTTTGTTATGTGTTATATCAGACTCTATTATGTGTTTCGTTGTAATTCAAACATTGTGGTTTCCTTGTTTTTTTGAATTAGTACTCTTGTTAGATATTGTTGACATTTATGAGACAGGTTTTGAGGCCTTGCTTGCCTACTTGGTTACGGCCTTGTAGGTATGCGGCCATTTGTCAATGTTTTGGGTTCATGGCATGACAAATTTAGTGGTATCAGAGAGTTCTCGGTTTTAGTTAATTATGATCTTAGTTTTGAAGCAGAATCTTCTGATTTAGTATTCTAGGCTGATTTGACTTGTGTTAGTTTGGCATCCTTAGGTGCTAGTTGATCTGATAGGATACTTTTGTTGTGCTTGTCTGATCCCATTTGGGTTTACCTTTCAGAATGCTTCCCCGTAGAGCTAGTAGCAGAAGTGTTGCTGATTTGATGGGACAGTCCTCTACTGCTGTGGGAGTTCCCGTTGAGGAAAGGACTGATAGGGTTGACAACCATAAAATTCCTGCTGAATAAGGGACTGATAGGGTTAGCAACCACGAAACTTTGATGGATCTGGTTCGAGAAGTGGTAGGATTGGTGTGTGATCAGAGACTGCAACAGGCGTCAGCACCACCACCATCACTGTCTCCTCCTTTACCCGTTCCTCAAGAGCCTAAGGAGAAGACCATCATGGAATTCAAAAGATCTGGACCACCACCATTCGAGGGTACTAATAATCCAGATGAAGTGGAAGTCTGGGTGGAAGAAATGGAGAAGGCTTTTGCTGTCATGAAGTGTACTGAAGAGGAGAAGCTTAGGTTTGGTGTGTACATACTTAAGGGTCCGGCGAACCACTAGTACGGAGGGGAACTTTGCATTCATCAGGGAAAGGAGTTCGAATCTTGGAGCAACTGAGGGAAGCTCTTTTCTGCAAGTACTTCACCAGGGATAAGATGGTTCAGTTTGAGAAGAACTTCATCAATCTTACCCAAGATAGCATGATAGTTGATGAATATGAGATGGAGTTCGAGAGACTTTCCAGATATGCTCCGAAGCTAGTGGATGATGATCAGAGCAGGGCCAGACATTTTGAGGGTGGATTGCAGGCACACATTCGCAGGGGGTTGGCTGCCTTGCACCTAACTAGTTACGCCGAGGTTGTGAGTCGTGCCAAGTCCTTAGACACAGTCTAGAGTAATACTAGAGAACAGAATAGAAGGTTTCAGAGGAAGAAGGACATAAGCTTTGACAATAAGAGGAACCATCAGTATGGAAGTGGAGGAAAGCCTAAGTTTGAGGCAAGACAAGGTGAATCTTAGACTGTCAATGGGCCATCAGCACCGCGATCTCGTGGGTCTGCACCTATTCCGTCTCGTTTTGGGCAGAGATGTGGTACTTGTGGAGATGCACATGCGACTACAGATTGTAGACATACTACTGGGGCTTGTTATAGGTGTGGCAGTATGGAGCATCGTATTGCTAAGTGTCCACAGCTGTCTTCTGGGGCACAAAGGACATCTAGTGTGCAGGATTCGAGACAGGTGTCAGGGTCTAAGCCTCAAGCATCTTCAGGTCAGCGTGCTAGGAAAGAGGTAGGCAGTGAGCAACCGACTTCATCAACTCCGCAAAAGGCATGAAGGCCAAAGACCCAAGGACGTGTTTATGCAATGACTCAAGAGGATGCACACGCCTCTAATGCAGTGGTGTCAGGTACATTGGTAGTTTATTCTGTATATGCTTGCGCATTATTTGATTCTGGAGCTACGCATTCGTTTATATCGTCTGCATTTATTCGTAAGCATGCCTTGCCTGTTATAGCAGGGGATTATGATTTGTGTGTTACCACCCCTTTGGGAGTAAATATTGTGCTTAATAGAGCCTGTGAGAATTGTCCCATTATTGTTGCTGGTCATGAGTTACTAGCTCGCCTTCATGTTATGAGCATGACTGACTACGATGTTATCTTAAGAATGGACTTTTTGTCTAAATTCCATGCTATAATTGATTGTTATGCAAAAAGAGTAGTTTTTAAAATCCATGGAGAAGTAGAGTTCACTTTTCATGGGAGTGATTATGTATCACCGCCTCGTGTGATTTCCGCCTTACAAGCTCAGAAATTACTTTTGGGTGGGTGCTCGGGATTTCTTGCAACAGTGGTGGAAGAAAAATCTGAAGGGCTAGTGTTAGAGGATATCCAGGTGGTCAGAGAGTTTCTAGATGTTTTCCTTGAAGATCTTCCTGGCTTGCCTCCAAACAGAGAAGTTGAATTTGTTATTGAATTGGTTCCAGGAACGAACCACATATCTAAGGCTCCTTACAGAATGGTACCTGCTAAACTGAAGGAGTTAAAGAAACAACTTAAGGAATTTCTTGAGAAGGGATTCATATGTCCCAGTGCTTCTCCGTGGGGTGCTCCAGTGTAATTTGTTAAGAAGAAGGATGGTAGTTTGCGGTTATGTATCGATTATCGAGAACTGAACAAGGTGACAGTGAAGAACAAGTATCCACTACCTCGGATAGATGATCTTTTTGATCAGTTACAAGGTTCAAAGATATTTTCGAAGATTGATCTTCGATCCGAATACCACCAATTGAAGATTAAGCCAGAAGATGTGTCTAAATCTGCATTTCACACTCGTTATAGGCATTATGAGTTTCTTGTGATGCCTTTCGGGTTGACAAATGCCCCGGCTGCTTTTATGGATTTAATGAATAGAACCTTCCAGAAGAACCGAGAAGAGCATGAGGAGCATTTGAGGACTGTACTAAGCATCTTGAGGGAAATGAAATTGTTTGCAAAATTCTCTAAATGTAAGTTTTGGTTGGATAGGGTAGCTTTCCTTGGTCATGTGATAACCAAGGATGGGATTTCTGTTGATCCCAAGAAGATAGAGGTAGTTGTTGAGTGGAAGAGGCCCACTAGTGTGACAGAGATTCGTAGTTTTCTGGGGCTAGCTGGTTATTACAGACGATTTGTGGAAGGATTTTCAGTGTTAACAGCACCATTGACTAAACTCACCAGGAAAGGAGAAAGCTTTCAATGGTCAGATCAGTGTGAGCAGAGTTTCCAAGAGTTGAAGCGTTGATTAGTGTCTGCACCCATTCTCACACTCCCATCTCCTGGTGGAGGGTTTGTCATTTATAGTGATGCTTGTAAGACTGGTTTGGGGTGTGTCCTAATGCATAATGGACATGTAGTGGCATACGCCTTAAGGCAATTAAAACCTTTTGAGGTAAATAATCCTACACATAACCTGGAGTTGGCGGCTGTGATTTTTGCCTTAAAGATTTGGAGGCATTACTTGTATAGAAAGGCTTGTGAAGTTTTCACAGATCACAAGAGTCTTAAATATATTTTCACTCAGAAGGAGGTGAATATGAGATAGAGGAGATGGCTGGAGTTGCTAAAGGATTATGATCTGACTATTAGTTATCATCTTCGGAAGGCAAATGTAGTGGCTGATGCACTTAGTAGGAAATCTGTTTCCAGTGTAGCTGCGTTGATTACTTCCCAAAGGCCAATCCATGAGGATATGAGGAGGATGGAGCTACATGTGATTTTACAAGGTGCAGGTGGTTCTTTGGCAAGTTTAGTGGTGCAGCCTATGCTTTTGGAGAGAACTAAAGTGGCTCAAGTAGAGGATAGCTATTCCCAGAAGATTCGACAGGAGATAGAAGCTGACACTTAAGTTCAGTTCAAGATCCATCAGGATGGTTCAATGAGGTTTGGAGATCGGATTTGTGTTCCAAATAATTCAGAGTTAAAGAAGGAAATCATGGAAGAAGCTCACTACACCAGTTATTGAGTTCATCCTGGCAGCACTAAAATGTATAAGGATCTGAAGAATACTTTCTGGTGGAATAACATGAAACGGGAGATTGCTCAGTTTGTAGCACAATGTTTAACCCGTCAATAGGTTAAGGTGGAGCATCAGAGACCAACAGGACTTCTTCAACCACTTCCGATTCCAAAGTGGAAATGGGAGAATATTGCGATGGATTTTGTGTCTAGTTTTCCAAGAACCAACAAGGGTTCTGATAGTGTGTGGGTTGGGGTTGACAAATTAACTAAGTCAACACATTTCATAGCTGTGAAGACTGGCATGTCTTTAGAGAAGCTAGTAGAGTTATACATTGAACAGATCGTGAGGCTACATGGTGTTCCAGTGTCAATTGTGTCAGATCGAGACACCCAATTCATGGCACACTTCTGGAAAAGTTTGCATAAGGCATTGGGAACCAAGTTGACATTCAATACAGCCTTTCACCCACAAACTGATGGGCAGTCTGAGAGGACAATACAAGTTTTAGAGGATATGCTCCGGGCTTGTATGCTTGATTTTGGGGGTTCATGGGATCGACACTTGCCTTTGATTGAGTTTGCATATAACAATAGCTATCAGGCAAGCATCCAAATGGCTCCCTATGAAGCATTATATGGAAGGAGATGCAAATCACCTATTTGCTGGGACGACGTGGGAAAGAGAAGATTGTTAGGGCTAGAGATTGTACAAATGATGGTAGAGAAAGTCCGATTAATCAAAGATCATTTACGAGCAGCTTAGAGTAGACAGAGGAGTTATGTAGACAACAAAAGAAGAAATTTGGAGTTTCGAGTTGGAGATTATGTATTCTTGAGGATTGCTCCAACCAAAGGAATAATTCGCTTTGGAGTCAGAGGAAAGCTTAGTCCTCGATTTATTGGTCTATTTGAGATTTTAGAGCGCATTGGCAAGGTGGCATATCGGCTTGCACTACCGTCAGCTATTTCTCGTGTGCATAATGTGTTCCATATTTCTATGTTGAAAAAGTTCATCGCAAATCCTGATCATGTGATTCAATTTTCAGACTTTGAACTTAATAATGATATGTCATATGAGGAGCGTCCGTTGAAAATCGTGGATTTCAAAGAGCAAACTTTGAGAAGACGGATCATTCCATATGTAAAGATTCAGTGGAGCAATCATTCAGAGCGTGAAGCGATATGGGAGTTAGAATTGGAGATAAGGGAGAGATACCCGTATCTTTTCATCTGATCAGGTAAGAGTTTAGAGGACTAAACCTTTTTTTTAGGATGGAGGAGTTGTGGGCCCCACCCCATTACTAAATTATTTTTAGCAATTATGTTAATTAAATAAAAGGAAACCCTTTAATATTTTTCTTTTTTCAGTTTCCAAACCCTAGCCGTATAACTCCTCATTCCTTCATTTGTAGATCTCCAATTGGTTTAAGGAAGAGGAAGAGATCTAGCCTTTTTCGTCTTCTCTTTTGTGTTTTTTTTTTGTGTGTGGTGCTGGCGGTGAGGACGGAGATAGGTCTCTTCGCCAAGGATTTGTGTCGTTTTTGTTGTGAGGTAAGCACACCCTTCATCGGTTCTTTTGCCGAGTGTAGAATCATCTCTATTCTCTTTTAGATTTTGATTTGGTATAGTTTTGATTAGATTAATGGGTTATTTGTTTAAAAATTGAGGTTTTTTTTTGTCTATGTCGGTACATCATCTTCTTTTTGAATATATTTTATTCTTTGCGTGCAAACGATTAGATTTATAGCCCGAGAAGGAATTAGTCTTATAGCTAATTACAGTGTAATTATTATTATTGTTTTTACAATTAGTTATAAGATTATGTTATTGTTTTATGAAAGAAAAGAACGACATACTTTTCAGTAGATTTTTGTTTTCAAAGCAACAGTATTGCTGGGCTTTAAAGTGTATGGGTGCATCTCCATCCTTTGATAAGATAGTCATCATCATGTTATCACATCAACAGTTGCCTTTGATAATTTATGTTTTAGCTGTGGGATTACTCTAAAAAAAAATCCTAACCAATCATCATGGGGTTACTTTACCGGTTCTTGTACAAGAATTAAATTATTTAATAAAAAATTTAATGATTAATTCTAAAGATATTGATTCTAATACTAATGAAAAAAATGCATTAATTTGAAAGCAATTTTTATTTTTTATATTGAATGTTGTTTTTTTTATCGTGACTTGTATTAGTTTTGTCAAATTTTGGTTAGTTTCATTATTGTAATTTGACGAGATGATTTCAATTCAGATTTTAAACTGTTATCCTAATTTCACAACCATACACCACCTGACTCTTCCAATCTCAATCTTCACATTATCTGTGTATTGATAAGACATTTATCCCGTTAATGTCCAAAACATTTTCTTGTGAATATTTATTTATTTATTTATTTATTTTTGCCATAGATGATGATCTGGAGAGGTCAGTAGTCTGGTGGCCTTTATCTGGTTGATGATAATCGTGTGTTCTAATCATATTGTGGTGTCTGCATTTGTTTCTTTTTACTACTGGCATTATTGTCTTCAGTTGTCTAAGACTAAGTGTGTGGTGTGTCTGATTTAGTATCTAAGTAGCCAGCTTGGTTTGATAAATGATTATTGTTTTTAATTGAGCTTTAGAATCTAAGCCAAAGTGTAATGTTTATGTTTAGGGCCTTTGCTCAAGTTCTGATTTTTAGTATCCGAGTGGATTTTATAGCTTGGGATTTTTTCCAGGTAAGTGAACCACATAGAAATCTATATATATGTATATACAAATTTCTAATTCATAATTATTTAATTAATTCATGTTTTTACTGTTTAATGAAAACATTTTTATACTATTCAAACTTTATGTTTGAACTTTTTGTGCCTATCTTTTAAACTCAGAACATATAGATTTTCATTTGATTATTTATCTTTGAGATTAAAATATTATGCTTAAATACAGATTACTATAGTTTAGCTTGTATACTATTTTTCTTTAGCTTGTGAAGTACTTAATTGTTTGTGAATCATTATTTAGTTATAATTATAACTCAGCTATTTGATTACTAGTATATATATAGAAATATTGGTATTATTTTATTAAGTGAATTATTGTTTAGAATAATTGATTATTTTTATTAGAAAAACAGGATCATTGAATTTCGGTATCATTGAATTTCAGTATCATTGTGGTGATAATAACTCTAGACCCGACATATATTTCGTTATAAAACTTGTAGTCCCCAATTAACTGTGCAATAACCCTGTCACTGGGGATTAAACACTGACCGTGTCGACACGTACTTCTGTCATAGAAACTGCAGTTTTGCACCGTTCCGTCGGTGAAGAATAACGGCTTCTGATTTTCTGGCTCGGGTCACCGAGGGTAATCATATGAGCTCTGAAATCTGACTCGGGTCACCGAGTTTAAATAAATGAATTCTGATGTTTTGTTTTGGCATTAGTTGTTGGGGGACTTATATGATATTTATTTTGCTAAATTAAATCTGTATGAATTAAATCTGATTTTTAGGTTTCGTCTTGATTTTTTTATCACTATGTTATACTTGTATGTTTATTAAAATTATTGTATTTTTTGTGATCCAGATATTTTTAGTGGTTTCTTACTGGCTCTCGAGCTCATTAAGTTGTTCAATTTCCTTTTCAGATCAGTAGTAAGGTTGGGTGGTGGACAGCTTAGCGGAGTCATTGAGCAAGTCACCGTCTAGCTTTTATCGAGTTAATAAAACTCCTTCGCCGTGAACTCAAGTCTTCTTGTCTTTGTTAAGTGTTATATCAGACTCTATTATGCGTTTCGTTGTAATTCAAACATTGTGGTTTCCTTTTTTTTTTTTGGAATTAGTACTCTTGTTAGATATTGTTCACATTTATGAGACGGGTTTTGAGGCCTTGCGTCCTACTTGGTTACGGCCTCGTAGGTATGCGGCCGTTTGTCAATGCTTCGGGTTCAGGGCGCGACAAGGGTTTATTAGAAGCTTTAAATAGGTTATTTTGGCTAAACAAAAAATGATACACATAGAGAAGAAGCTACTTCATTTCAATTGTTTAATTCTTATGCCATTCTCATCACAAGCCCATTTGCATAAACATGCATACCCCCCACATAAGTTTATTAATTATTCTTAATTATCTAGATAAATACAAATAATATAAGTAATTGTTTTTGACCTAATTTGTATGTAGTTAACAATCCATAAACTTCATACAATTAACAAGCAAAAACTTATCAACTAAACATTTTAACTGCACGTGAGCTGCAAACTCCAACAGTTCAGAAGAAGAGAAGTCTTTTTTGTTTAACTAATTGGAGCATTACAAGAGCTATGAATGATCACAGGCAGAAGTCCTTCCACAACAAGAGAAGAGTTGTTGTCCAACATAAACAAGAAAGGGGAGATATAGATATATCTATATAATCCTAATAAAAAATAGTTTGATTGTGAGATTTTTAAGACAATGCTATTAAAAAATTTAGTAATTTAATGTTAAAAAACCACTCCAAAAGTTTTCAACAAAAACCTACAAGTCAAGAAAAAGAATTCGATCACTCTAACTGAATCTCAAAGGCATGATACTTACCTTTCCTTATATATGTGAACGCCAGTCATCATAGTTTGTACAGATCATGAGCTTGCATCATTTAGGATTATGAATTTGACAAACAATGCAATCTTAAATTATTTCACTCAGACTCAGTAGCTACACCGAAATTTTAATTTAGCCTACAGTAGGTGTAATTTTATTCACTTAATTGGAATATGATTTTGCTCAAATTTTTTAAGCTACTGAGTTGCCATATTTTCTATTCTGAAAAGAATTATGAACCAATTTCTCTGTGGAAAATGTGCCCATATATATGTTATACAAACCGAGCCCAACAAACTGGACTTTGAGGATTTTGAAAATTTTGACACCAATTTCTCTGTCCAAAATAAAAAAATGATAGAACCACATCATTATTAGAAGTGGCATCATAACATTGAATGAATATGTTCAAGAAGAAATACAGCAACCTTTCTGTCGAAAGAATCAAATAGAATCAGAGATACTTGTTATAGCTACAACTAACCTAACAAGAAATAGATAAATCTATACCAAAGAAGGAGATGCAATATCACAATCAAACCAATATTGTCCACCTAAAACTTAAAGGGCTATGTAGATAAATACCTTTCTAAATAGTTTCACTTGCACATATAACCTTACAAATATTGTGATTCATTATGTAATGCAGATTACCAAAAGAATTTACACATATTCCTTAGTTTTGGTTTTTCACCATTCACCATTAAAAGGATATAATCTTACTTGAAATTACCAAAATTGGCTTAATAAAGTGACCCCAAAAATGTCAAATTTCTGTACTTTGCTTTGGCTTATATTCAGTCACATTACATCAATATGCCATTTTCTTAGGACTTCAACCAAGCCATTTGGATCAACTCAGACAAACTTTGTTATTTTTAAGAGATCAGAGGCAGAAAATTGTCCCCAGCGCCACACATGTGGATATTTTAAATGTAATTCAAGAGATAGAAGTAATAAGCATTCAGAATAAAGAGTAATTCAAGAGATAGAAGTAATATGCATTCAGAATTCATACAGAACTAAACATTAGTGTTGAATATAAGACACGAGGAAATAGCAGACAAAACAAATTAGAACTGGAGATGATCAACCATTCTCCATAGTAAGACATAACAAAGCAAATTTTGTACAACAACTCTCAGACAAAGGCAAAGTATGATACCATATAGTAATAATTACATTAAGACAAGATGGCATGCTAAGTTTATTCTAGTTGTTCTTCGGAACATAGAGTTAGCATTATAGAATGCAACTAACATCAACACATGTACACGTAGTTTATTCCACGTTTCCTTCTCAGCAAATGTGATTATCTTTTGCTCAACCAACTTCAAACTCTTTATCAAAAAATTAAAAAAATAAAATCATCAAACACAAACCATCATCATTAAGACAGAAAAATATACTAAGAATCAATTCTAAAAAAGAAAAATAAAATTGTTGATTAAAAATCTTGAAACTAGATCAACAATAGCAGCAACTCAAGCACACAAGCTAATGCCCATCTAACAGAAGTTCAGAAATTAACACAAAATTCAATCAATGAAATCACATCATCGCTGAAACATCCATTTACACCAAATCAAATCAATCAAAAACCAATCAACATCCCACTCATAAATCTATGACATAATGCAGTAACAGAAACACATAAATTAGGGCAAAATGAATTATGGTTTGAGAGGAAAAGGGAAATTGTTTTCACCTGTTAGGCTCCTGTACGAATTTGGAATTCTTAGCATCCACCTCTAAAGATCAAGAAACAAAAACAAGAGATTAGAATAAAGGATGGAAAAGAATCAGAGAGATGGGGATGGTGATGGTGGGAGATCTACCAGTGAGGACGGCAGTGAGCTTCACGATGAAGGCTCAAATGATTGTGGTTGTCCTTCGTCTTCGCAACCTCCATCATCCAATGCTCAAGATCTGACGGCCGATGATGAAGATCCGTAGACCGACGCTGAAGATCCGCAGGCCGAAGCTGAAGCTCCGGTGATGAAGCTTAGATGATGAGGCCGATGCTGTGGTTGAAGTTGCCAATCATTGGAACAAAGAGCTTGAGAGGAAAAGGTAAATATGAAACCACCGTTGAGATGAAAAGGTAAAGATGAAACCACCGATTAATCGTGGTAATTTTGTATTTTGCTATGGTTTCACTCAAGCACACCGAGAAATGTTGACAATCACGGCAGTTACGTTACGACTGCCGTGAATTGATTGAGTTTTGCTGTGGTTATTTACTATAACCACTAATAAAAGTAGTGAATTCATGGCCAAGCACTAACCGCCACATGAACCATCGGGAATGTGAGTAATCATGGTGGTTTAAACCAAACGGCTGGAAAATGATCACCTCAAATTGCATGTTTCCTTGTACTGTGGTAAGAAGACATGATAAGTGCTCGTGTATAACTAATACGAAGTATTATTTTCTTACATTGAGCATTAATTTTCTCAGGTTTTATCATTAATTAGTATGCATGTGGACCCCGCCCATGCATTAATCTTGCTTAGGATGCTAAACCTTTGTTTCTTTTTCTCCCAAAATTCCTCTTCTCCTTGTCATCTTGCTATGAAAGGTTTGTTAAAAGGAGGAATTCCCGGAGGATTTCATGGGCTCCATCACATCCATGATTGCTATCAAACCAAGTTTCAACCTTCTTTCCTCTTTTCTCTCTTCCTTGCTTGCTTCATCTCATTGGCTTCCATTGCTTCTCCATTTGGGGCTTCAAGGGAGAGGAACATTGTTGGAGCATTGTAGCAAGGGTAATCAAGCCGAAGAAGAGCTCATCGTCGCCAACTTGTCGGCAAAAACTAGAGGTAGTTACCGATGATTATCCACCTTGATCCAAATCTTGACTCTCCCTTCATGGCATGTTTGTATGCCAAGATGAAAACTTTTTTGTTTATATGCTTAAGTTTTGGTTCTAGTGTTGTATCCATTTTGAATGTATATATAGGTATATAGTTGCACGGAGAGCTGCAACCTTTTTGTAGGTACATATGCACTTATATTTACATCAAGAGCTACAACCATTTGAGCGTTTTATGGGCATACTCTTGCATGAAAACCTGCAGCCTGTTAATGTTTTTGAACTCTTTAGAAACCTTGGCATGTTGATGGCTAAATTTGGAGTTGTCCATGCTTGTGGTGTTCTTAGTTCATAACTCAAATTGTTGTTGGAATCCTTAGAGCTTAGTGTTAGCTCAAGGGCTTGTGCTTAACCATCCTTGTTTTAAGATAGGTTTGACCTTGGTATTAGTTTAATGAGTGATGAGTTGCATGATTCTTGCTCACCCAAGCTTGGTGGAGTGGTTTTGTAAAGTTGAGAGCAATGTAAGAGAATGAAGGAAGTTTTGTGGTGGAATATGTTTAGATTTGGATGGTGGAGATGTTCTCATCAAGTAAAAAGTATTAGTTCTAGGCAAATTTCAATGAGTGGAGGTTAAGCATTGGATCACTTTAAGTTTTAATCATGTTAATTAATTAAACTTTTAAGGTGTGTTTTAATTTCCTACATGAGTGCATGCAAGACAATTATTGTTATTTAATTAGTTTTTATTTAATTTTTTTAATATTTTTGGTTGCTTTCTAGAGAATGCTTAGGGTAATACATGAAGAGTGTTTAAACTTGCGAATTGAGAGATTTTGTTTTAACTATGGTAAATCGTTTGGTTTTAGGATCTTTTCAGGGAGTGGACTTGGATCTCATTTTTGGGACTTAAGCTAATACCAGGTAAGTAATTCATCGATAACTCCGTATTTTCAGTAATTTAGAAATTATTTTATTCAGTAAAATAATTATCTAGTATTTTGTTATTTTATTTCAAATATCTGTTATTTTTGTTAATATTGAAAGTATTTATCTTGCATATGTGTTTTGAGATATTTTCTTAAATTAATTATTTATATTTAGTTTTTGACTTAGTAAATCTACATTGGTGTGATGTTATTTAATGATCACTGTTGATTTTAACTTGGCTATTGATTTATTATTTATACTAAGTGTGTAATTTCACTCAAATGATTACTTCAACATTTTTTAAAATTCGTTTTTTTACAAGCGCGAGTTGGTGATTCTTCTATCATTTAGATTGATTTACTTATTTCAATTATTTATCTATTTATTTTCGCTAAAGTGAGAGCTTGATATTTATCAGTATTCCTGAGCATATATGAACTTGAAGAATTTAGAAATTTATGAATTTGTACTCTGTAAAGATTTTATGTCAGAATGTTTTGGTCTCCAAATGAGCAATATGCAACCCTGTCAGTGGGGGGTTAAACCCTGACCTTGTCGACAAGAAATTCTGAAAAAAAATTATACTGCAGTTTCGCACCATGTCCATTCGGTGAAATAATCAATGGCCATCTGATATTCAGTCTCGGGTCACCGAGGGTAAATAAATGACCTCTGGTATTTATAGTTAATTTGGAGACATATATTAAAATCTCTTACATTCTGCTTTGACCTTTGGATTTTGATTTTCTTCAATTGTGCTATTTATGTGTTATTGAATCCTATGTATATTCCAGACACCAATTTTTGTCCAACCTTGAAATTTCTGTGTGTATGAGATCGTATTTCTGGGTTTCGAATTTTTGGTGAATGACATATTTAGAAGTGTTCTTTTATTTGAATGTTAAACTTTGAATTTTTGTTTAAATTATGATTTTAGAGATTTATATTATTCTGAAAAGCAGTTATACTTGAAATACGCTTTTGAAATTTTTTGTTTAGTCTAACTATGCTTTGGAAGACTTATGATCATATTTGGCGATACTCTATATTTTTTATTTACAACTTTTAAATATGATGTTCTTTTGATTACAATATTCTTAAACATCAGTACTACTTGGGAACTATATCTCTGTTGAATTATTTATTTTGTATTTGGTTAAACTATGTTTAAACTATAAATTATTCTTAATATTTGAAGTAAAGGTTTATAAGCTGCGGTTCTTCTAAACAATTTCTGGTTTACTTACTGGGCTAGTGAACTCATGGATTTGTTTTAAATCCTTTTCAAATCAAGGATGGTAGACCAGTGTGGATGTACTTTGAAAGGCTGTTTGTAGGTGTTGTCTTGTTCCATTGTATAATTTAAGCCCTTCTCATTGTCTGTTCATGTATTTCTGTATTTGGTATTTTATACTTCTTGTACCCCTATGTTGTATACTCTGTAGAGTCTGTAATCCTGTAACACAGATGGTTTGTTTTAGTTTTGTCTACTCTATGTCAGGTTTTGAGGCCTTGCAGGCTTATGGGGTTCACGCCCTGTGGGTCTGCGGCCGTTTGTCCATGCGCTGGGTTCGGCGAGCCGGGTTCGGGGCGTGACAGTGCATTTGTGTTTTTTTATGTATGTAGGGTTATGGAGAAAAGTTAGAGAAAAAAGAGCAAAATTAGGTCATGTCCGTGTTTGTTGAGAAGTTTCATGGACCAAGCAAGGATCATAGCACGGGTTCTAGACTTGTGGGTGTGTGCCAACCTCTAATGTACTCAAATTATTCTATAATTTGGAGGGGCACAAAGGCAGTCACACTTATAAAGTTCAGCCACTGTAACATTGAAGAACTTCGTCAATAAGGAGAAACGAAGAAACAACATAATCTACCGTTGGTTGTGTGCCCAACTTAATTACCTCGATGAAGAAAATGAAGTCGGGAACAACTTGGGCGCAAGTACTGTAGCAGTTTAATATAGCAAATCAATGTAGCAGTTTACTGTTTACTGCACGCCAGAAATTGATTTCTAGAAAATCCACACGGGTGTGTGGAAATTCCACACCGCCATATGGATGCCCAATTTCAGCCTTTAAATACCGTGACTCAAATTAATTTTGGGGACTTTTCAACATATTTTTCACCCAACTTATGGAAAGCTCGCGGCTAGGTTTCGAAGAGGATTTTTGGAGGCTTTTGGAGTGTTCTACACAATCAACATCGACATCCTTTGGAAGATAGCTATTCTGGGAGTTTTCGTCGGTATCAATTCGACGAGGCGTGCCCTTGACTTGATAAGGGACTTGGTGGATGACAGGGGCCCAAAAGTGCACGGGTTGTCACAGTAATAATAGTACCCCGGTGAGAGGGTAGTCGAATCCACAAGGAGTAGGGATCGAAGACACAAGAGTTTGCTAATTAGCTAGTGTGAAGTACAGAAAGTGAGAGCAAGATCAATGTGTGTATGCAAGGAAATAAAAAAGCAATAAGAAAGTAAAGAGAAATAGGGAAGACAGGAGAGTGCAAGCAAAAGTATAAAAGAGAGGAACAATCAATATGTAAAGTAGGGTATCCGGACAAGCTACCCTTAGGATTAATGTTCTAGTGCAAGTGACAGGATCCCCGAAAGTGCACGGGTTTGTCGAAGTAATAAAAGTTACCCCGGTGAGAGGTTGTCAAATCCACAGGGAATAGGGAGTTAGAGTATGAGATTTCACTATTAAAACTATGCGAAGTACAGAAAAGTAATAATCGATTCGTGTGTGAATTGTGAGAACAACTATACTAAAAGACAGGAAATTAAATAGAGAGAGATGAAAGATTAGAGAGTGAAAGAAAAAGAGATTAAGGAGGATTTAACAATGAATGATGTGGGGTATCCGGAAAAGTTACCTCTAGGATCTATGCTTCTAGTGCAAGACTATGCTATTATACCTTCCTATTGATGCTAATTGAGTCGAGGAAATCCTTAGACTCAGGGTCCCAAACCTAAGGTCAACCGTGACTAACCCCAACATTATGCCCCGGTATTAGGATTCACAACAACCCTTCACTCTATCGCTCGCACGATTAAGTCCTAGGGGAGTACATCTACCTAAACCTCACACTACGTGGGATTGCATTAAGTTCTAGGGATTCCTAGTGATTAAACCTGTTCCTATGTGTAGTTCTAACCCTTTGGTCTAGGAGGAAGAACCCTAGTCTAGATTAAGCCCCAGTGCATAGGATTCACTTCAACCCTTCACTCTGTTACTCGCGTAACTAAGCCCCAGGGGAGTTTATCTACCTAGCACTTCACTCTATCTTGACCGCTAATAAATCAAGGAAACGGAGGTAGGGAGAAATCACACCGGAAGGGAAAGGGGTACATCGCTACCTCACAACTCTCCCTCTCAACCCTCTTCAATCTTGAATAGTCTAATCCTATAGGAGTTGTCACACCTCCAAAGGAAAACCTAGATTGCTCTCAACCCTAGTGTCACATCTAAGGGAAAACAATAGCAAAATAAAATCAAGATTGAAACTCAATTCTTATTCATCAATAATGGAAAAGCATAATAACAATGTCAAAGAAACATGATAACCCTAGAATTTACAAGTCCGAATACCCACAAGGGGTTTAGCTCCTCATGGAGCTATACATGTTCATCAATGTATGAAATAAAACACAAAGTAAAGACATAGATGAAAACCCCCTTGCGTATGGTGTGGCCGTGGTCTTGTGCGGCCGCCGGACGTCGGTGACGATGCCGATGACGCGCTCTAAACCTCCACGAAGTCCTCTCCAAAACCCTAGCTGCACTCCCAGAAGTTGGGGAGAAGAATAGGTCAAAAGATGTCTCAAAAAGTCTCCAAATCGGGCTTTTATAATGTGGAGTCGCGGCTTTAAATTTGCTGAAAACGGGATTTCACACGGCCGTGTGGAATTTCCACACGCCCGTGTGAAGTTTCTGGAATTCTGATTTTCGGCCGACTGTGAACAGTAACTTATTACAGTGTTTTTGCTACATTACTACTACAGTAATTGTGCCGAAAACGCTCCCGGATTCATCGTTCTTCATCAAAGCCGTTGAATTGGGCACACAATCAACGATAGATCATGCCGATTGCTTCAAATCGCCTAATTGGTGAAGTTCTCATTATTGGCATGAGTTAGACTTATTGTGAATGTGACTGCCTTTGTGCCCCTCCAACGGAGATTAGCACACACTCACAAGTCTATGGTCACGCCTTGCTCCTTGCTTGGTCTGAAAATCTTCCCAACAATGCTAAACACGATCTAACTTCGTTCCTTTCCTTCATTTTATCTTCACAACCCTACAATGCACAAAAGTAAACAATTGCACACTTTACGTGGAATTGCTTTACATTCTAGGGATTCCAAGTGATTAGTCATGTTCCTAAGTGTAGTTCTAACCCTTTGGTCTAGGTGAAGGACCCTAGTCTCAATTAAGCCCAGGACTAGGATTCACTACAACCCTTCACTCTGTCGCGCGCGCAACTAAGCCCCAGGAGAGTTCATCTCCTAGCACTTCACTCTACTTTGACTGCTAAGAACTCTTGGAACACGGAGGTAGGGAAAATCACACCGGAGGGGAAAGGGGACGTTTCGCTACCTTACGACTCACCCTCTCAACCTTCTCCAGTCTCAAGTTGTCTAATCCTATAGGAGTTGTCACACCTCCAAAGGACAACCTAGATGACTCTCAACCCTAGTGTCACATCTAAGGGATAATCAATACAAGAATCAATCAAGATTAGAACTCAATTAAATTCATCAATTAAGAAAGCATAATAACATGCTATAGAAACAAAATCATCCTAGAATTTACAAGTCTGAATACCCACAAGGGGTTTAGCTCGTCATGGAGCTATACAAATCCATCAATATGTATGAATAAACAAGAAAGCTAAACATAGATGAAAACCCCCTTGTGTAGTGTAGCTGTGGTCTTCTATGGCTGATTCGTCTCTTCACCAAGCTCTTCGTCAAGCCTAGGGCACACATCGCCGGATCGGTGCCGACAAAAGCTGCCCCAATAGCTATTTTTTGACGAGCTTCGATGTCGATGCCGATAACGCGCTCCAATCCTACACAAAGTCCTTTCCAAACTCTAGTCGCGACCCTGCAAAAAATAGGCGAAAAGATCGAGAAAAAGTCCCAAAAAGTCCTTTTTATAGTGCTGAGTCACAGCTGAATATCGGCTGAAATCGGGCATCCACATGACCATGTGGATTATCTGGATTTGGTTTTCTGGATTTTCTACAATAACTGCTACATTACTTGCGCGTCGAATGCTCCCAATTTCATCGTTGTTCATCAAGGCCGTTAAATTCGGCGCACAATCAACGGTAGATCATGTCGATTGCTTCCTTTCTCCTTATTGGTAAATTTCTCCTATGCTACATGGGTTAGACTTTTGTGAATGTGACTACCTTTGTGCCCCTCCAAAGGAGGTTGGCACACATCCATAAGTTTAGACTCATGCCTTGTTCCTTGCTTGGTCAGAGAACTCCCCAACAACGGCAAACATGACCTAACTTTGCTATTTTTCTCCAAATTGGCTCCACAACCCTACAATGCACAAAAGCACACAAATGCACACTAATTAATGATAAAATCTGATAAAAGTAATGCTCAATGTAAAATAATAATACTTTGCATTATTATAACATGAGCACTAATCAGTGGAGAAGACGAAGCGGCTTCACAAGACCATCGCCACGCATCACAAGGGGGTTTTATTCATGTTTGCTATGTTTCTTGTTACAAATACTTTGATGATTTTCTATAGCTCCATGGAGAGCTATACCCCTAGTGGGTATTCAGACTTGTAAACCCTAGGATGACATTGTTTCTATGACTTTTATTATGCTTTATTAATTGATGCTTTTAATTGAGTTCCAATCTTGCATGATAATTGCATTGATTTTCCCTTAGCCGTGACACTAGGGTTGAGAGTCATCTTGGTTATCCTTGGAAGGTGTGACAACTTCTACAGGATTAGACTACATGAGATTAGAGAGGGTCGAGAGGGTGAGTCGAGAGATAGTGAAACGTACCCTTTCTCTTTTGGCGGGATTTTCCCTACCTCTGTGTTCCAAGAGTTCTTTGCGGTCGAAGTAGAAGGAAGTGTTAGGAGATGAACTCCCCTGGGGTTTAGTTGAACAAGCAATAGAGTGAAGGGTTGTAGTGAATCCTAGTGCTGGGGCTTAACTGAGACTAGGGTTCTTTCGCCTGGACCAAAGGGTTAGAACTATACTTAAGAATAGGGTATATCACTTAGAATCCGTAGAACCCCAAGCAGTTCCACGTAGTGTGAGGCTATAGGAGATGGACTCCCATGGGGCTTAGTTGAGAGATCAACAGAGTGAAGGGTTGTACTAAATCCTAGTACCGGGGCATAGTGTTGGACCTAGTCACGGTTGACCTTAGGCTTGGGACCGTGTGCTTAAGGATTTCACGACTCATTAGACATCAATTAAAAGGTATAATACTAGTTTTGCACTAGAAGCATTAGTCCTAGGGGGGACTTTGTCTGGGTACCCCATATTTGCATTGATTGTTTCCTCCATACTCTTTGCTTGCACTCTTCTTTCTTTCATATTTCTCTTTCTTTTATTACACACACATTGTTTTCTCTCGCCACCATTATTTCCACATTAGCTAAGTAGCAACTTCTCTTTTCTTGAATCACTACTCCATATGGATTCGACTACACTCTCACTAGGTTATTATTAGTTTGACAAGACGTGAACTTTCGAGGTACTCGCAAGGGTCTTGTCAAAAGTTTTTGGCGCCATTGCCGAGGAGTAGGCTTGTTTGAGACATTTGCCTTTTGCTATTTTAGCTATTCACCACTCACTCTATTTCATACTTTCTTATTCTTTCATCGTTCTTATTTGTTTTCTTTTCTTTGGGTTTAGCTTCAGGTTATGACCCGTGGCAATCCTTCGATTCTAGTTGAAAGAGATCCATATATTCAAAGGAGAACACACAAAAAAGGGAAAGAACCTGTGCAATAACAAACTAATCAAGCTGAAATATGGGTCATCAAGAACAGTAGAGGACTCTCTCTGATTATGCTAGACCCGCTGTTCTTTGCACACAGTCCAGTATTGTGTGGCCACCAATTACAGCTCAAAACTTTGAGCTCAAGCCAGGCTTCATCCAGATGTTACAACAGTCACCACTATTCAATGGTTTGGGAAATGAGGACCCAAACAACCATATTGAGAATTTCTTCGAGGTGTGTGACATGCTCAAGATTAATGGAGTCACAGATGATGCCATCAGATTGAGGATCTTCCCATTTTCCTTGAAGGGGAAAGCAAAATAGTGGCTACAGTCATTACCTAAATCTTCGATTACTATGTGAGAGGAGATGGCGGAAGCTTTCCTTGCTCGATATTTTCCTCCCGTAAAATCTGTGAAGCTTAGGAATGAGATATTTTTCTTCGTTCATACGAAATTGGAGTCTCTATTCGAGACATGGGACAAGTTCAAGGATCTCCTACGGAGATGCCCACAACATGAATTCCCCGAGTGGATGATTGTTCACACTTTCTACAACGGGTTGAATCCAAGTACTAAGCAGTTGTTAGATGCGGCGGCAAGATGTACCTTAGGAAGCAAGACCCCCGGAGAAGCCTGATGCCTCATTGAAGATATGGCTTTGAATAGCTAGCAATGGAACTCAAGAGATAGGAAGAAGGTGGTCGGACTTCATGAGATTGATGAGGTAACATCTTTGGCGGCCCAAGTTAAGTCATTGAGCAAGAAGTTGGATACTCTAACTTCACCTAGAGTGACGGCCATCACGAGTTGCAATGGATGTGGGGGAAGACATGCTTCTAGTGATTGCCTGATTGCAATTGGTGGTACTTCTTCGGTTGAGAAAGTGGATTTTGTAGGTAATGCATTCAGAGGTCAAGGAAATCCTTATAGTGGCACCTACAATCCGGGGTGGGGGAGTCACCCAAACTTGTCATGGAGCAACCAAGGGCAACAACAAAAGAGTAATGGACCACCGGGCTTCCAACAACAACAAGTACCGAATTTGGAGAACCGAGTGTCAAGTTTGGAGAACAAGATGACCAATTTGGAGAAGACACTTACAAGGTTTGTCTAATTGTCAGATGCAAGGTTCCAATCGGTTGAAGCTACACTTCGTAACCACACCGCATCATTACACAACTTCGAGAACTAAGTTGGTCAAATTACGAAGTCTCTATCCGAGGGACCTCAAGCGAGTTTGCCAAGTAACATGGAGACAAATCCAATGAAACAAATGAAGGCAATTACTTTGAGGAGTGGCCGGGAGGTTGAGAGTAGACTCCCTTTTGAGAAAAAAAGTGATGAAGCACCCAAAGATGTGGAGGTAGAGGAAGTACCAAAGGAGAAGGAGGTGGCACCCCCACCTTACAAGCCAAGAATCCCCTATCCTTCACGGTTGAAGAGTGATCAAAATGATGAGCAATACAAGAAGTTATTGGGGTTATTTAAACAGTTGCACATCAACATTCCATTCGTGGAGGCGTTATCACAAATGCCTAAGTATGCGAAGTTCTTAAAGGACCTCTTGACCAACAAGAGGAAATTCGAGGAAAGTGCATCGGTGATTCTAGATGCCACTTGTTCGGCGGTGTTGCAAAAGAGCATACCGAGCAAGAGGAAAGATCCCGGAAGCTTCATCATACCGTGTAACATTGGTGACTTAGGTGAGTAAAAGGCATTGGCGGATTCAGGAGCTAGCATCAATGTCATGCCTTACACAGTCTTTCAAAAGCTAGGCTTAGGAGAGCCAAGGCCTACTCGGATGACACTTCAACAAGCCGACCGATTAGTTAGACATCCGAAGGGTATCATTGAAGATGTGCTCGTGAAAGTTGACAAGTACATATTTTCTGTGGACTTTATAGTGTTGGACGTTGATGAGGATGTCGGGGTCCCGCTGATACTTGGCATGCCGTTCTTGAGCACTTCCAAGGCATTGATTGACATTGACGGTGGGGAGCTAACTTTGAGAGTAGGAAATGAAAAGCATACATACCGCCTCGAAGAAGCCATACGACATTCTTTTGATTTCGATGATACTTTATAGGTTTAATTATCAGATTGGTCCCTTCGGTTATAGTGAAAGTGCCCTTTTAATCCCTCTAATATTTTTTGTCCCTAGGAGGTCCCTCTATTTTACCATTTAGTGAAATGTAAGTCCCTCCCTCTCATATAATTTGTCTCTAGAAGGTCCCTAAGAGGGACTGGTTTTATCCAAAATGAACAGTAAAAGGACCCTCCTGAGGACAAAAAATTTTATAGGGATTAAAATGGCACTTTCACTATAATAGAGGAACCAATTTGATAATTAAACCTACTTTATATTATCTTGGCATGTATCCGGACCCGTATGAAGGGTGGCCAAACTAAAACGGGGAGAGTGAAGATATTCTATCACTTGGTCTAGTAGAGGAAATGGAACCGGCCCTGGGAGTCATGAAGAGGATGAACCGAAAGATAAGGAGAGTGAGGAGACACCACAAGAAGAGCCTCAAAGCAAACGGGGATGAGCATTCACGGAATAAGGGTGTTTCACCCTTGTATGGTAACAAACTGGACAACTCCCCCTCTAAACTACAAAAATTATGTCAAGCATGTTTTCAATTTGTAGGGAAGAGGGAAACTTTCATTCATGAGCCCTCGTGAGGTAAGGCTAGGTATGTCAAGCTAAGTGACGTTAAACAAGCGCTTCTTGGCAGGTAACCCAAGCTTTTACTATTTTTCTAGGAATTAGTTTAGTTTTAGGTTGAATAAAATTGTTAGTTATGTGTCTTGGCTCTTAAACATGTGTGCTGTGATTTTTTTTTTCGTGGATCGTTGATGTTTTTCATGTTCCTAGTGATGACTGATGAAGTTTTGGATCGTTTGAGTGTGTTTTCATGGATCTTTGGTCGTATTTTTATCGTATAGGCAGGCTTCGAGTGTTGTATTCTAGTTTTTGAAATTTTCTGCAGAGCTTGTAATTTTTCTAAATCATCCAGAGAAAACACATGGTCATGTCAAATTTCCACATGGCCGTGTGGAGCAATTCAGAGCTCGTTCTCTCCATCCAGAGAGAACACAGGGGCATGTGAATGCCCTTGTGAGCAACCATGGGAAGGGCACACGGCCATGTGGAATTTCCACACGGCCGTGTAGATCCCTGTAGAACTTGAACTCTCCATCCAGAGAGTCCACAGGGACGTGTAGATGCCCCTGTGAGTGCCCTTGTGTAAAGGCACACGGCCTTGTGAAACTCTGCAGTGACTGCCCTTCCATCCCAAGAAAACTTGACACACCCCTTGCGTGTGTACCCCGTAAGTGCACGGGTTGTCGAAGTAATAAAAATACCCTGGTGAGTGGGTAGTCGTATCCATAGGGAATAGTATTAAAAAACAAGTGTTATCGCTATTTAGCTATGAAAGGAGTCGATGATCAAAGAAGTATATATATATATATAAATGTAAAAGAAAATAAAAGAGTGCAAGAAGAATAATGAGGGTAGGAGAGGTAATCGATATAAAGATGGGGTACCCGGACAAAGCTCCCCCTAAGACTAATGCTTCTAGTGCAAGACTAGTATTATACCCTCTAATTGATGTCTAATTGAGTCGAGGATATCCTTAAACACACGGTCCCAAACCTAAGGTCAACCGTGACTAACCCTAACACTATGCCCCGGCATTAGGATTCACTACGACTCTTGACTCTCGTTGACCTGTCAACTAAGCCCTAGAGGAGTATATCTACCTAAGCCTCACACTACGTAGGATTGCATTAAGTTCTAGGGACTCCTAGTGGTAAAACCTGTTCCTATGTGTAGTTCTAACCCTTTGATCCAGGTGGAAGAACCCTAGTCTAGATTAAGCCCCAGTGCGTAGGATTCACTTCAACCCTTCACTCTGTTACTCGCGTAACTAAGCCCTAGGGGAGTTTATCTAGCTAGCACTTCACTCTATCTCGACCGCTAATGAATCAAGGAAACGGAGGTAGGGAGAAACCACACCGGAGGGGAAAGGGGTACATCGCTACCTCACAACTCTCCCTCTCAACCCTCTCGAACCTTGTGTAGTCTAATCCTATAGAGGTTGTCACACCCTCAAAGGATAACCTAATAGATTCTCAACCCTAGTGTCACGGCTAAGGGAAAATCTCATACAATCGGCATGCAAGATTGGAACTCAATAATAGAACATTAAACTAAGAAAGCATAATAAAAGTCATAGAAACAATATCATCCTAGGGTTTACAAGTCCGAATACCCACTAGGGTTTAGCTCTCCATGGAGCAATACAAAGTCAATAAATAGTTTAAGAACATATGCATGAAAACCATAAAGAAAACCCCCTTGTAGATCGTATCGATGATCTTGTGTAGTCGCATGTCTTCTCCAACGAATCCCTTGTCAAGCCTAAGGCACACCTCGACGAATCGATGCCGATGAGAGCTTCCCCAATAGCTTTCTTCCAAAGGATGTCGATGTCGATGCCGTTTAATCGCCTCCAAAGACCTCCAAGAACTTCTCCAAACCCTAGCCGAAAGCCCCCCAAAAGATATCCAAGTGATAGAAGGGGAGGGTCCCCAAATAAATCTAAAAACGGGCTATTTATAGGCTGAAATCGGGCTGAAATCGGAGTTCCACACGCCCCTGTGAAAAACCAGGAATTCCACACGCCCGTGTCTTAATTCCATACGGCCGTGTGGAAATTCTGAAATTGTGATTTTTCGGCACTGTGAACAGTAACTTTGCTACAGTACGTCCGTGTGAAATTTCCACACGCCCGTGTGAAGTTTCTGGCTTGCTGGAAAATTAATTCACACGGCCGTGCGAACTCTCTGAAATCCTGATTTTCAGCAACAGTGAACAGTAGTTGCTACAGTGCTTCCGCTACAGTACTTAGCCGAAATGCTCCCGAATTCATCATTCTTCATCGAGGCCATTGAATTGGGCACACAATCAATGGTAGATTATGTCGATTACTTCATTTCTCTTCTTTGACGAAATTCTCCAATGCTACACGAGTTAGATTTTTGTGAATGTGACTGCCCTTATGCCCCTCCAATGGAGGCTGGCACACACCCACAAGTCTAGACTCGTGCCTTGTTCCTTGCTTTGTCCGAGAACTTCTCAACAATGGCGAACATAACCTATTCTTGCTTCTTTTTCTCTAAATCTTCTCCACAACCCTTCAATGCATAAAAGAACACAAATACACACTAATTAGTGATAAAATCTGATTAAATTAATGCTCATTGCAAGATAATAACGCTTCGCATTACTATAACATGAGCACTTATCAAAAACACAAGGTCATGTGACTGCCCCTGTGAGTAAGCTTGTGAAAGGCACACGGCCGTGTGGAATTCCACACGGCCATGTGGAACACTTAGAGACTTCTCGGGTTGATCCAGAGAGGCCACAGGGGCGTGTGGGTGCCCCTATGGCCAATCTTGTGTCTTAGCCAGGTTGGGCACACGGCCGTGTGGAATTTCCACACGGCCATGTGAGTATTCTTTGAGACAAACAACAAGAACATAGGGGTGTGTGTCCACCCCTGTGACCGATTCCAGTAGAAGCACACAGCCGTGTGAAATTTCCACAAGGCCATGTGGATTCCCAGAACACCAAAAGGCATGATTTCTTTTATAATGTCTCTTAACCCTTTCAATTTTCACCATTTTTATACCCAAGAGACACTTCTCCTCGCCTTCCCGACCCTTTCACCACTTATTTCTAGAAATTTAGAGTGTTTGCCGGCATTACTTAAAGGTTGAGTCTCATTTCGTTGGTAAGCTTACTCTTTCTTTTATCTTTGTCAATCTTCATTCGTTTGGTTATTGTGTTCAAATTCACATGGTTTGCATGATTAAATAGTTGCTAAATGTTTCTAGAAGGATTCTAGCAGTAGTTTTCATGTATTTTTAGTTTGATGCAGGCCCGAAGATTCACACGGACGTGTGGAATTTCCACACGACCGTGTGGATTCCTGCAGATTGAGTTTTAATTTATTGATTTCTTTTCAATTCGTTACAAGAATGACTCCCCGATCAAACTCAACCGGCAAGCGCCCTCGTTCACCCTCACCTGAGCAGCTAGAGTTCACCATTCCTGAGCATTAGGCTCGATTCGAACGCTTGTCGAAGCTGAGATTTAGCCAGACTTGAGTCCCGGATGTGAGTACATTGAGATTAATATAGTTGGGAAATGAGATAGCCAATGAGGTGGATGAGCTTCTGTCAGTTGGTAGCTAGAGCAGATTACTATCTATTCGAGAACCTGTTATTCACTTACTGACTTTGGAGGAGCTCGAGCCATTTAAGTTTAATAGATCCTATCGAGATTTTACGAGTGCCAATGCTATAAAGCTCAAAGCTTTTGGGTACTGTTACAGTATGTCAGTGACGTAGTTCTTCATCCGCACGGGATTATACGATGAGGCCTATATCGAGACAGAGGAGTACGAGAGCCTCCCGACCGATTACCCCGGCAGTCTGACCCCTTAGAGAGCTTACCGAGCATTATGCGAACTGGGTCAGAACGAGTCAGGGGTGTCAAAGGCTACTTGTCTTTCCCGGCCATCTTACAAATACATTCACGTTATTCTAAGCAGATCAGTTAACGGCCGTGGTGACAACACTGGAGTTTTGAGCTGGCAGGAGCTCCTCTATCTATACAGGATGGTACAGAGTGAGCTACTCCACCTCGGGCATATTCTTGCAGAGTATATATGCCATCAGGGCTAGTATGCCAAAATTGGGGGTGATATTCTCAGGTCAGTACATTACTCGCCTTATCATGGGTATGGGCCTACTTGACGTGATCATGGGAGCTGAGAAGACAATCATACCAACCCCCATCGGCCTAGAGACGCTAAGACAGATGGGCATGGTTTGGAGGCACCGAGATGGAGTTTGTGTTATAATCGTGCCCCAACCAGAGACGGCCGAGGAGGAGGATGAAGCTGAGGGTTCACAGCCAGCATTGCAGCCATCTCTAGCATAGACGGAGACTGAGGTACCACCCGAAGTACAGGAGCCACCTCTAGTGTGCATCTATTCTCCTTCTCAAGGCCAGGACAGATTGGAGCGCCTCGAGAGTGCTGTGGGGGTCCTACAGACTGAGGTGGCTGAGGTTAGAGCTACTCAGGCTGCTCACTATTTAGAGACGATGGCACAGTTCGATGCTCTACAGCGGTTACTTGAGCGAGCCGTGACATCACCCTTTGCGATGAGGCCCCGGTCACCACCATCACCTCCTGATCCACAGGTTGCACTAGTAGAGCCATAAGCAGCACCAGAGTCTACTTTTCAAAACACCGACGCCGAGGCGTCATAGTTTCTTTTATTTTTATTTTATTTATCTTTATTTGTACATTTATTTCATATGTTGGACTTGTATTACTCAAAAAGGATCCTCCTTCTAAGTTTATTTTCTGTTGCTTTTATCTTTTCTCGAGTTGTATTTCATTTCTATATCTTTATATACTCGAGTTTATTTTGATTTTTGTTGAGCTTTACTGAATCCCCTTGTGTATGCGTGCAGATGGTCTTGGATGTTTGGAAATTGAGGAATATTCATAGACACTGTCTCGTGGCCATGTGTGTTCCATAACCCATTGATACTCAACTCTCAATGAATATAGCTCCATCAAACGCAACACTTGGAGTTCAGGGTCGTTTTATTTAAATTGCCACCTGCACATATTTTGCTTTAATTGTTAAACTTTTCATTGTGCTTGCATGCGTACATTAAGGACAATGTACATCTTAAGTGGGGTGGGGGACGGGGGGGTGGGGGGGAGGGGGGAGTTCACATTGTACACACCTTATACTTGTGTGTTCAATTGTTTATGCTCATGTAGCCCGTGGCGGTTCACCTTAGTTGCAATAGTTGTATTCTTACAGTCTAGGAGAATTTTTAACATTATATCTCATCATGCTCCAGTTTTTACTTGAATTTTAGGGAATTTTTGCTCAATTATTTCTTATTGCACTACTCACTCTTGAAACTTTTTTTGGAAACTCGAGCTCAATGTTTTGACTAGTCTATCATTGTTTTAGTTGAGCTTTTAGTTTTGTTGTGAGCTTGTGAATATTTGTTTAGGTTTTATTTGTGCATTTGGGGTGGAAAGAGCTACCACCTATGAAGTATGTAGCTACTCTCATAAGTCGGATACGACTTATGCCCTAATGAGAGAAAGAGATATCTTATGAGATGCATGAAAGCTGCTACCCCGGTAGAAAGTTCCACAACCCATTGAGACTCAACTCTCAATGAATATAGCTCCATCAAACGCAACACTTGGAGTTCAGGGTAGTATTGTTTCAATTGCCACCTGCACATATTTTGCTTTAATTGTTATACTTTTCATTGTGCTTGCATGCGTACATTAGGGACAATGTACATCTTAAGTGTGGGGGAGAGTTCACATTGCACACACCTTATACTTGTGTGTTCAATTTTTATGCTTATGTAGCCCGTGGCGGTTCACCTTAGTTGCAATAGTTGCATTCTTAGAGTCTAGGAGAATTGTTAAGATTATATCTCATCATGCTCCAGTTTTTACTTGAATTTTAGGGAATTTTTGCTCAATTATTTCTTATTGTACTACTCACTCTTGAAACCTTTTTTGGAAACTCGAGCCCAATGTTTTGACTAGTCTATCATTGTTTTAGTTGAGTTTTTAATTTTATTGTGAGCTTGTGAATATTTGTTTAGGTTTTATTTGTGTATTTGGGGTGGAAAGAGCTACCACCTATGAAGTATGTAGCTACTCTCATAAGTCGGATACGAGTTATGCCCTAATGAGAGAAAGAGCTATCTTATAAGATGCATGAAAGCTACTACCCCGGTAGAAAGAGCTACCACCTCGAAAGTGTGAAAGCCACCTTTGTCGGCCGCCTAGGAAAGGGCTACCTTAGAGGTTGTGTGAAGCTACTACCTCCTTTCTTGTGTATAAATAAGTCCTTTTAATAATAGCTTAGAGAAGTACTTTTTGGGTTAACTTGAGTGAGTTCACACACACTTACGCATTTTCGAGTTATCCTTTTTTATTCAAGTTTTTAGCTAGAGCAATGATACTTTTTATGCAATGTTTTAATTTCCCCTTGTAGAATGCTTCTTTTGCATAATTTTGGTGAACCTAAAGCTGAGCACTTTCAATTGTTTTTCCCAAGTACTTTCATGTTCTATTTTTGCTTGAGGACAAGCAAAAGCTTAAGTGTGGGGAGTTTGATAAGTGCTCGTGTATAACTAATACGAAGTATTATTTTCTTACATTGAGCATTACTTTTCTCAGGTTTTATCATTAATTAGTATGCATTTGTGTTCTTTTGTGCATGTAGGGTTATGGGGAAGGGTTAGGAAAAAAGGAGAAAAATTAGGTCATGTCCGCGTTTGTTTAGAAGTTTCTTGGACCAAGCGAGGATCAAGGCACGGGTTCTAGACTTGTGAGTGTGTGCCAACCTACAATGTGCTTAATTGTTCTATAATTTGGAGGGGCACAAAGGTAGTCACACTCATAAAGTACAGCCCGTGTAACACTAAAGAACTTTGTCAATAAGGAGAAAATAAGAAATGACATGGTCTACCGTTGGTTGTGTGCACAACTTAACGACCTCGATGAAGAAAATGAAGTCGAGAACAACTCGGCCGCGAGTAATGGAGCAAATCATTGTAGTAGTTTAATGTTCACTGTGCGCCAGAAATTGATTTCCAGAAAATTCACACAGGCGTGTGAAAATTTCATACGGCTGTGTGGATGCCCGATTTCAGCCTTTAAATACCACGACTCAGATTTATTTTGGGGACTTTTCGACCTATCTTTCGCCCAACTTCTGTAGAGCTCGCGGCTAGGTTTCGGAGAGGATTTTGGGAGGCTTTTGTAGCGTTCTACACCATCGACATCGACGTCCTTTGGAAGATAGCTATTGGGGTAGTTTTCGTCGGCATCTATTCGACGAGGCGTGCCCTAGGCTTGACAATGGACTTGGTGGAGAAGGCGAAGCAGCTTCATAAGACCATCGTCACGCATCTTAAGGGGGTTTTATTCATGTTTGTTGTGCTTTTTGTTATAAATACTTTGATGATTTTGTATAACTCCATGAAGAGCTAAACCCCTAGTGGGTATTCGGACTTATAAACCCTAGGATGACATTGTTTTTATGACTTTTATTATGCTTTCATAATTGATGCTTTTAATTGAGTTCCAATTTTGTATGATAATTGCATTGATTTTCCCTTAGTTGTGACACTAGAGTTGAGAGTCATCTAGGTTATCCTTGGAAGGTGTGACAACTTCTACAAGATTAGACTAAACGAGATTGGACGGGGTTGAGAGGGTGAGTCGAGAGATAGTGAAACGTCCTCTTTCCCCTTCAGCGTGATTTTCCCTAGCTCCGTGTTCCAAGAGTTCTTTGCGGTTGAAGTAGAGTGAAGTGCTAGGAGTTGAACTCCCCTGGGGCTTAGTTGCACAAGCAATAGAGTGAAGGATTGTAGTAAATCCAAAGGCTTAGAACTATACTTAAGAAAAGGGTCAATCACTTAGAATCCCTAGAACCCCAAGCAGTTCCACGTAGTGTGAGGCTATAGGAGATAGACTCCCTTGGGGCTTAGTTGAGAGATCAACAGAGTGAAGGGTTGTAGTGCATCCTAGTGCCAGGGCATAGTGTTGGACCTAGTCACGGTTGACCTTAGGTTTGGAACCGTATGCTTAAGGATTTCCACGACTCATTAGACATTAATTAGAAAGTATAATACTAGTCCTGCACTAGAAGAATTAGTCCTAGGGGGTACTTTTTTCGGGTACCCCATATTTGCATTGATTGTTTCCTCCTTACTCTTTGCTTGCACTCTTCTTTCTTTCATATTTCTCTTTCTTTTATTGCACACACATTGTTTTCTCTCACCACCATTATTTCCACACTAGCTAAGTAGCAACTTCTCTTGTCTTGAATCACTACTCCCTGTGGATTCGACTACCCTCTCACCAAGGTATTATTACTTCGACAACATGTACACTTTCGGGGCACTCACAAGGGTGTTGTAAAGACAACAGGACTATGAAATAATAATAGCCTAACAATGTTCTCAAAAATTAAGATTAGAATAAAGATTTCTAGGAAAAATTACTTTAGGGCGGATTAGAGTTAGCTGTGAGTAATAAATTAAAAGCTAGACATGGATTAGAATAAAGATTTCTGGCAAAAATTTCTTTAAGGTAGGGACATTATTGATAGTGAAGTACTTCAGGAGATTAAATGGAGGGCATTCTGTAATCAGCTGAGGATTGGCAGTAAGTTTTTGGATGATGATTGGTTGTTTCTCTTGATGTGTCATTATGTAATCAAAATGTATAGTATATATATAAGTTACAAGACAAAACATCTTCCAAGTTTGGAGTAGCTTAACTTTAACATAGAATTAGAATGAAGGTAATTATTTTAGGAATATGTATTGCTAAAATTTATTTTGTGTTTTGATCTTATGAGCAAAAATATTTGTCAAATTGGCCAGACAGCATTTGGAGAGACCATTTATTTAGCTTTGAAAATTTTTTAAGTTTTCTTTTTAGTGTTGAATGACTTTAGAAAAAATTGTTAAAACTTTAGACTAGTAACTTCTTTTGTGTATATAAAGAACTGGATGGTTTTACTTCTCTTTGACAATTGAAAAATTGTTTTAACTCTATATATAGGTTATTAGCAATCTCCATATTTTCTAAATAACTAAATGACCTTTTAAATATGATTTAGTTTTAGAGAAAATTTCCAAGTTTTCTCTGAAGCTAAACAGACTATCAAAGGCTATCAAATATAAGAGAGTGAGTTGAGTTTATTGTTTTGCAGCCAAATTGAAGTAGGCTATTATAACATGCAACATAAACAAGTTTTTTGTTCTAATTCAGTTTGAGATATAATAAACAAATAATCATGGCTTTATTCTTTTTCAGAAAACAAGAAAATATTTTTAACTGTTTTTTTTCTTACAACAGTAACATTTGTAAACTCTGTTGATTTTATGTATTGACTGTAAATTTCCAAATGGTGCTTTTATATTGACATAATATAATGATTTCTTTTTCATGTTATTTTAATATGATGTTTGTACAATGTTTGCTCTTTGCTTGAAATTAGTTTTTAATGATAATTTGATTATATTAAAACTCAATAGTTGTGGTTTTCTAATTAAAATAATATAAATGCAGAAAGCTCAACATCAGACCGTTTCTACCTTCATTCAATTAAAAAAAAAAAGTACAGCATAATTACATTGTAGGTTGACAGTGTACATAGATGTCCAGACAGTAAAAATAAAACCAGATATGAGTACAAGCAACAAAATCAAAAGCATAACATCTTAAGCTATCACTTGATTGCATATTTATCACAATCAATTGATGATTAACTACTAAAAAAATCTCATCTATTTTTCAAGGACGAGATTTTCATATAGGGCAAGGATATCTTTCTTGATTGGATTCTTATGCTGTAGAAGTTGAGAGCCGAAACCATGCTTTGTAAGCTCTTGCTTTAGTTTTGGGATGGTGAACCTCAAATAACTTCTTGTCCATGTAAATTTTATTTACATGGACAACAATGGAATAAAGCTGAAAAGGTCTTCAGAAACAGAACATGAAATGAAAATTTCAAGCATAAGTATAATTCACAACTATTGAGAACTAATATTTGTAGGTTGGAAGAATTTAGGTACAATCACTTGATAAAATTCCATGGCAACCTAGAGATTAATGGAAAACTACAGAAACAAAGCATGATCAGAAAACCTGATACAAAAAAAATGTCCAAATTAATGTCAATGCACAAAGCACACCATAGACATGTTCATAGAAAAATGTCTCACGCCATTAAAGGTAATAATTTGGTTAGGTTTTAAATTAGACTAGGTTTACATTACAAGGTGAAGTAACTGTATCAATATTTTTTTATTATTATTATTTTTTTTTTTTTTTTTTGCAGAGAAGGGGAAACATGTGGAGATTAAAGTTGAAGGGTATCAAGATGGTCCAATCTGACCATGCTGTGAAAAATGCAAGTGGATGTGATGCTGGTGGTGCTACTAGGTTTGATCCAGTACTTGATGTTACTCCACATAGCTCGATTCCACCAATCTATGTTGGTTCTACAAGGTCTGCTCCATTACCTGACATTACTCCACATAGCTCAACTCTGTCATCCTCGGATGATTCAAACCTTAATGATGAAGTTGCAACCAATAACACATGCACAAGATTATATAATCTTCACCCAATCAAAGAAGACAGTGATTTAAATTCAAGTAATTTCATGGTCTACAACTACAATTAAAAATCACTGTATTTGCATGGATAGTAATATTTTATGATATGTATATATATTATTGTAGTTGATAATCAAGGACAACAAAGAAAAAGAGGTCAAACTACTATCAAAGAGTTATGGACATTACCTCCTCTAGAAAGGATTTTAGTGAGTTCCAATCAATTAGGACAACCAATTGGACCCGAAGAACAATTATTGGCGGCATTTCTAGGTATGCTTGCTCAATTGGGTCAACATATTGGCCTCCAATATGAGAGTTGGAATAAAGTACCAAAAAAATTGAAGGATGAATTATTCAAATTTATTGAGGTAAATTCACTTAACTGAATTGTTCAAATGTTATGTTTATAAATATGCATGCGTAGGTAGTAAGTTCTATTACTAATCCAAATGGTTTATAATGTTTTCATACAGTTATGATTTTCCCTTGAAATTTCAAAAGAGTATGTGCTCAAATCTTTGGGGAAGAAATGGAGGGATTATAAGCATGATTTGAAAACAAAACATTACAAATGAGAAGAAGGTTTGCAGGCAAACAAGAACAAACATCCAAGTGCTACTATTTGATGGCAATGGGAACAATTAGTTAACTTTTGGTATTCAAAGAAAGACGTTGGAGTAAATATTTTCCTTATTTCAATGAAAGTATCTTATCTTTGTTATTTATAATTTAAAATGTATGTTGTAAGTAGGATTCAGAAAAACTTGGGGTTGTTAGAAGAAAGCAACGAAAATATACACACACTTTTGGATCAAAGAGTTTTGCGAGAAAGAAAAAAGAAATGGTATGTAACTATAAACTTTTTATGTTTGCCATTGAAACTAATTTGTGTTCACTTACTTGTAGGAGGTTAGCACAGGAAGAAACATAGGTCCCCTTGAACTTTTTAGAGCAACCCATACTAAGAAGGATGGGTCTCACATGAATGCAGAAACCGAACAAATTATGGTAATACCTATGTTTTTAGTGTTCTTTAATCACTTTACAATTTGTTTTAAAGTGTATTATTTCTTTTAAAAATTGTTTCTTGATATAGGAGTCAGCAAATGAGAAGTTAGTTGGATGTCAAACAACAAATAAGGATATGCAAATGGTTGAAGCTGAAATTTTGACACAAGTTATTGGAAAAGAACGATGTGGCCGAGTTAGAGGGGTTAGGTTAGGTCCAACACCCAAAAGCTATTATGGAGGTTTGAGTAACCGAAAGACTACCAACTCAAACACACAATCAAGTGAACTTGTTGAGCGACTTCATCAAATGGAACAAGAAATGCAAAAAAATGAAAGACAAGCATATGCAAGAACGAGCTCAAGTATAACAACAAAATACTCAATACAATGCTCTTCTTAGCTTATTACAAAGTCAGTTTCCTGGTGTTACTATCCCTGGAATTAACAATATTGGTTCATCCTCGCAATCACAGATATTATAAAAGTGCACGAATTATTTTAGTTATGCCTAGGTCCATCTTCTAATGATTTTATTTTATTTATAGGATAACTCTTCTACAGATCATTAATTAATGTCGCCGTTATTGATGAATTCGAGGTCTTTAGTCATTTATATATATGTTATGCTATGACTTTATGTGGAACAAGAATCACAGATATTGATATTAGTTGTTTTGATGTTTTTGGAACTTATTGTGTTATGATTGGAATCCCTAATACGTGACTTCTTGTTGGAATGAATGTGGATTATTAGAAATCATCAACTATTGCATATGGTTAATTGTTTGTGTGTGTAAACAAGAATATATGTGAGTGTTATTAATTCTAGGTTTCTCAGTGGCATCAATAACAAAATGCCCAAAAAAAAAATGTGAATTTTCCAAGCGTTTATTTAAACAAACGCCACGAACACCGAAAAATAAAAACCCTATACAGCGAAGACTTCGTTGTGTTTTAATTTGAAAATGCCAGGAAAATACTGACAAAATAGCGGCGTTTTCAACCTAAAACACCGGGAAACCACTAATAATCGCACGACGCTATATACTATAAACGTCGTCGTATGGTCGACTACTTGGCGGCGTTTATATCGATAAATGCCATTAATAGCCTTTATTGACCTTGAACGTCGTGGCGATGTTACCGGCGCTTTCATTTTGAAACGCCACTAAATTAGCGGTGATTTTTGTAATAAACGCCGGGAATATCCAGACGAATGTATCACCGGCACTTGAGCTGGCATTTTAGTGTAGCGCCGGTTTGATATTTACCGGCGTTTAAAAATGCCGATAAATCAATTTTTAAATGCCGCAAAAGGCCTACTATGGTGTAGTACCTAATTCCTAATATAGATCTAACCCTTTGGTCCAAGCGACAGATCTCTAGTCACAATTAAGCCCCAACACTAAGATTCAGTTCAACACTTCACTCTGTGGCTCATGCAACTAAGCCCCAATAGAGTTTATCTCTTAGCACTTCACTCTATTGCGACCGAAAAGAACTCTTGGGACGTGGAGGTAGGATAAATCACGTAGGATGGGAAAAGGGGCATTCCGCTACCTCTCGACTCAGCCTCTCGACCCTCTTCAATCTTGCTTAGTCTAATCCTAATAAAGTTGTCACACCTTCAATGGATTACCTAGATGGATTCTCAACCCTAGTGTTACTCTAAGGGAAAATCAACATAATAAGCATTCAAGATTGAAACTCAATTAAATCATCAATTAAAGAAGCATAATAGAAGTCAATGAAACAAAATCATCCTAGTGTTTACAAGTCCAAGCACCCACTAGGGGTTTAGCTCTCCATGGAGCAATACAAAATCAACAATGAAATCAAATATAAGTGCATGCAATTAATAAAGATAACCCCTTATCGTCCGTGTTGATGGTCTTCAAGAGCCGCCTTCTTCTCCATAAACTCCTCCGTCGAGCCTAGGGCATACCTCATGGAATCGATGTCGTCGAAATTGCTCCTGACATTATTTTCTTCATTGAGGCCGCCAAGTTGGGCACACAACCACGTGGTAGATCACATCACTTCTTGCTTTCAACACATTGATGAAGCTTTTTGATGTTACACAAGTTAGACTATATGAGTGTTGTTGCCTTTACGCCCTTCCAATTCATATATTCACTTGAGAACTTTGGAGATTGGCACACACTCACATGTCTACAACTTGTGCCTTGATCCTTTCTTAGTCCAAGAGTCTCCTCAACAATTGCATCCATGATCTATTTTTGCTTCTTTTCTTCCAACTAGTCTCCACAACCCTAAATACGCAAAAGAACACAAATACACACGAATGAGTAATAAAATCTAAGAAAAGTGATGCTCAATGCAAGAAAAGTATACTTCGTATCACATATACATGAGCACCTATCATTCACTTTGGTAGATCTATAGGCCAAGGAAATAGTGCAAGAGACCTAAATCTGACATTTCAAAGGCACACATCATCTCCAACTTGGATTCATTCAACATTGATTGAGAATTCCTCATGTAGATGATGTCATCTACATAAAGACATAAGATTCCAGAATCACTATGTAACCTTTTGTACAATGTGGGTTCACTTTCACTCCTTTGAAACCTATGTTGAATGAAGTACTTGTCCACAGTACTATACCAAGCACAAGGGGCTTGTCACAAGCCATTTAAAGCCTTCTTAAGCTTGTACACCTTGTCTTCATTATTTTCCACTTTGTAACCTTAGGGCTATTCGACGCAATCTTCTTCCTAAAGCTCCCCATTAAGGAACGCTGATTTAACATCAAGTTTAAAAATCGGCCACTTCATTTGCGCTGCCATTGTAAAGAAGCTTTTGACTATCTCCATTCTAGCAATAGGAGAAAAAAAACTTCTTCAAAAGCCACTCCCAACTTTTGAGAGTAACCCTTTGCAACCAAGTGTGCTTTGTGCTTGTTTATACTTCTATCTGAATTATACTTTGTCTTGTAAACCCATTTCAAGCCCACCATCCTTTTCCCAACTGGTAGATGAGTTAACTCCCATGTAAGGTTCTTTTGGATGGACTCCATCTCTTCATTCATAGCTTTCACCCATTTTGTTTTTTCTCCTACTTATTTATATGTTACTAGATCAACAACAACAAGTGTAAAGCTGTATTTCTCATACAACTCCTTCAATGTCTTAACTCTTGAAGGTGGTACCTCTTTTGATGAAGTATGACTTGATGTTGGACTGCTTTGTTGATTTGCACTGCCTTTTGTTGGACTAGTTGATGATGAAGAATTAAAAGGTACACTTGATGTTGTTGTGTTGGTTGGAGATTACTCTTCATAAGGCTCTAATGGAATTTCCCTTTGTTTACCAACAACACCATTCCAATTTCCATCTTCCTTCTTCATCAAAAGTTACATTTCTACTAACCATCACCTTTCAGCTAATAGGGTTATAAATTTTGTATGGCTTTGATTCAAGACTATACCCAATAAATATGCATTTTTCTGACTTTGCATCTTGCTTCTTGCTTCTTGCTTTGTTGTGATTTGAGTAAATGGTAAGCTATGCACCCAAATATACGAAGGTGTGACATAGAAGGATGCATAGCTTTCCAAGCCTCAAATGGAGTTTGCTTTTTTCACAGTTTTAGTAGGAGATAAATTCAGTAGATACACAACTATCACAATGGCTTTTGTCCAGAAAAAGTTGGGAAGGTCTATTGCTTTCAATAAACTCTGGCCATTTCCACCACCATTTGATTCTTCTGCTCGACAATGCCATTTTGCTCAAGGGTATAAGGTGTTGTAAGCTCAAGATGTATGCCATGATTATCACATAAATTTTGGAACTCCATGGAGAGAAATTCCCCTCCTCTCTCTGTACGTAACACCTTGATGAAGTATCCACTTTGTTTCTCAACAAGAAGCTTGAATTTCTTGAAATTTTCAAACACTTGTGATTTGTACTTGAGGAAATACACCTATAACATGTGAGTGCAATCATCTATAAATATAAGAAAGTAGAAGTTCCCTCCAAGTGACTCGGTTAGCATTGGACCACAAACATCCTCATATAAGTTCTTCTAATAGGAAATAACATCCGCATTAGAGGTTGAGATGCACACCAAGCTCTTCAAATAGGAAATAACATCCGAGATTGTTTCCTGTAGATGCAACCTTCTCAAATGGCTATTCGATTGATGTGAGGTAGTCCCTTCACCATAGCTTTATGGTTGAGGTTGAGTGTCTGCAAAGCTTTGATATTTAAGTGGCCATACCTTAGATGCCATAGCATAGAGGTTTGTAATTTGCTTGCAGTCAGATTGACATTTTCAACATCAGTTATATTTAGCGTAAACAATGTGATTTTTGTCATCTAAATTCTAGCCATATCCTTCCCTTTTTCTGGAGCTTTGATTCTACATTCTTCATATTGAAATGTGACAGTATAACTCGAAGAGAGTAGTTGCCCAACACTGAGCAAGTTATGTGCTAAAGTAGGGACATATTGTACATCATTTAGAAACCTCACATTACTAGAAGAGACTTTGAGTGCCACTGTCCCTTTATCGGCAACTGAATCTCCTTGTCATCTCCTAACTTCACCATCAACTTCTCTGTTTCATCTAGGTTTGTGAACAAATCTTTCATCCTTGTCATATTGTTGGAGCAGAAGCTATTGACAAGCCAAATGTTCTCATGCAAATATTTTATATCATAGTGTGTCATGAAGAGGTGGCACACTTTGCTTTCTTCAACTACATTAGCTTCATTGTCTTTAAACCTACAATCTGCCTTCATATACCCATACCTTTTGCAGTGGAAGCATTGTATGTTTCCCTTGTAAAACCTTTGATCATTGGGTTGAATTCTGTGCTCAATATTCCTTCCTCTCCCTCTTCCGAGATGTCTTCCTCTAAACATCACTACAAGAAATTAGTTTTATAGCGGTGGAAAAATTTGCCGCTATAAGCTCTATTTTAGCCCCAATACCCATATAGTGGCAGATATTCAATTAGCCGCTAAATCCTTGGTCGCTATATATTTTTTGTGATAAATGTACACTTTTGCCGCTATCCTATTTATTAAGGTTGGAGCTGCACAATTATCTGTAACGGCGGAAAATTTTGCCGCTATAAATTCTATAGTTGCAGAACATTTCTGCCACTATAAGTCCTATAGATTTGTTTAATATCCTATTACGGCGGAAAAATGTGCCGCTACAGGCCTTATAAATTGAGTAAATGTTTTAATAGCTCAAATTTGTTTCTAATATTGACAAACATATATATATATATATATACACACACATTTGAGACAACATGAAAAACAATATTAATATTTTAATTTATTAATCTCGCACCATAAAAGTTAAAACAAAACTAAAGAACAACTATTTTTTATAATCAGTATACATATTATAATAAACACACACAAACACTAAATCCAATTCCAGTTCCACTCCCTTTTAATTTCCATGGATTGATACTGAAACTACACCGCATGTGGCCCCTTCTTTCTTAACACGCTTCTCTCTTCAGACATAGGGACACTACAAGACAGAAAAAGACTCTTTCTGGACTGTATGAGAATGAATTAACATGGCTTTGTAGTCTCAACAGTCAAGCAGCTTGAGCTCCTTTTTCAAATAATTTGCTCTACTGATCATAAAAAAGGTATGTATGATGATGTATATCTATAATTTCTGCAGCTGTTGCTGCTCCTGCTGCTGTTGTTGTTCATCATTTCTACCCACCTGTACAAAGTGATACATAATTATAATCAAACCTCTATGACATATATAATCCTAAAAATAGTCATCTTGATGTCAATAAGGTGATCTAGAGCACTTAGAATTAACCGTCGTTATAGTTTATCAATGTAATGCCCACATCAACATGGCTAATGAGTCTACAAATCATAGAAGGTATTATAAAGATTAATCCTACCCAGTACATTGAGGAGCAGTACTGTTCTCATAGCATCTACCGCCACCATTGAATTTGTACATCCTTCTGTTTATATAACACAAGGGGAAAAAATTCTTAAACTTCAGCAATAGGACTAGAAGCATACACAGATAAGGAATAACATTGTTCAACAGAATCATAAGGAAAATAAGACCAGAACTATGAACATCGTCACTCTGTCTCCATGCAGTAATTTGATGATACACTTCAGATTTACTAGTGTCTAATGCCGGTTGTGATATTTCCAATCCTTACCCTCTCAACAATTGATAAATAACTACAGATAGTTGACTATGTTTCTAAGTAATTCAAATTCCAATGATGTCTCAGTTCTTATGCCACACATCTTTAGCAGTGAAATATGCTTCTTGACAATCCTATCATAAAGCTTTGTCGCATTAAAGATCATTGGTCATGTATAAGCACGAAGTACTTAAGGAGAGCATGGATTGAACATTTAAGCATAAAAAGGTGGATGTAATAAGAAAAACCATGTTAAAAAAAAAACCAAAGAAATAAATAAAGGTTATGGAATAGTATGTAGGAAACTGCACGATAGGAAAAGCCCCATTCTTTGACAAAACTTTAAAATTGAGGCTTAAGATTAGGTTTTGCCTACAAAATTGCACATACCGTCCTGGATGGAAATGTTCTACCCCAAGATCCTCATCCCAGAGAAAAATATATTTGTACTCTTCAACAAAATCTGGATGTAAGAAACGCTTTGCAAACCACCTATAATCACAAAATAAATAAATAAATGGTGCACATACAGGAACAAACATGTACAAATTGTAAACACAAGCAACAAGAACCTTAAGAAAAATGAAAAAAATAAAAGCCTTTACCACTTGGTTTGATTTATTGCAGAAACATGTAATGCATTATCACTCGCTCCAGTGCAAGTCCTCCATTCATCCACAACACCATCATAATGGAAAAGCATGTCAGTGAAATCACTGGGAAAGAACTAAAAATAATGAAATAAATAATCAGAGAAGCAATTCATACAAAAAAGGACAAGAATCATGAATTGTAGAGAAGGAAAAAGGCATCCACCGGACGAAAATACATACCTTTTTAACAATTTGATTGACAACTTCCTTTTGCTTTATCCCAACTGCAATGGCCAACGATAAAAAAAAAAGTAGAATTCATTAGAAACATCCAGAAACATTCGAGAGTGACAAAACAAAACAAAATCCTAATTCAGATTTAATGATAATGTAAAAAAACGTCAGATTTGTTCTGCTAAAATTGAAGGGGATAATAGGCTACATATTTTAAGTATAAAAAACTAAGCCAAACACCACAATAATCTTTCATAGCAAGGGAATAGGGAATGCTTTCACATAGCTTTCTTTGGGAAGATTGCGCAGAATCCCATAGTGGTCACATTTCCAAGTTCCTTGTGTTGATAACAATGCCTATTGGTGAGTGCTCACTCCTTGAAGGCTTGCATTGAATTTAAAACGGATATAATAATTAACAGGGAAATGTAAGTGCTTACAAAGAAACAACATGATCAACACCAAAAGATTTAGAAAAAGGTGACCAGGGTCTTGGATAAATTATCCTTCTTACTCCAAAAGGAATAAGTTACTCCCCATCCTAGTAATTTCAGCAAAGCCAAGAAAGCAGTCTCAGCTAAAAGGTTTTGTTCTCATTATTTATCAAGACACAAATTCTTACTACTGTTTCACTGGTGTACTATACCAAAGAAGGCATAAAGGGTACATTTAATGGTTCAAAGTAGGCATGGTTGCGTTGTTGTTGTTGCAACTTAACTTTGTTAAAATGAAATTTATACAGGAGTGGACAGAAATATTTGAAGTATCATTAGGATAACATCAAAAGGAAGTTAATGTACCTATTTGTAGTCACTAACAAGAAAAGGACTCCTATCAAGGAAAGCCATCTAGAGGAAAATTGCAAGAGTAACAAAGTCACAAGAGCATGGCCTCTTATTCATGGAATCTGTGAGGAGGGAGCCTTGTCCATATGAATTAAAATAGATAAATAATGGAGCACCAAGATAATCAGATGAACATAGCACACATCAGTAGGTAAAACAGAGTCTGAATCATCATCCAGATATAGAAATTAATTCAGAAGTTCCAACATTCATTGAAGTTTAATTATTCAATAAAAATATGTTCTGCATATAAACTAAACTAAGTCATATTAAGAATCAATCTTTCGTTGGAGTCCTTTTGTAGTAGCATTTTTATACCATCCTGAATACTCCAACAACCAACCAACAAATAAAGAGAAATTAAAATTTGATAACATTCCTTCAAGCAAACCAATGATTGTTACTTAAAGGAGTAAATTAAAATAACTATTTAATTAGAATCAACTGGAAAAAAATTAATCAAATTAGAGATGCAAATATGATTATTGTTTATGTGTTGCCTATATGTTGAGAATGCATCAATTCATTCATAAAAACCCACAACCATTCGCCTTGAATAATAATGGATTGAAATGACCACAGATAACCATAGATAAATTTACCAACACAGAGAAAATCATAATTCTCTTATAAAATAATTTATAAACAAATAAACGAGCGCCAACTAAGAATGATTTATGAGAATATATTACTAATTACCAATTTATAAAATCAAAGAAGATTAAGGCTGGCATCAGATTCTGAGAAGAGAAGACAATTGTCCAGATAAAGTAGTTCTTTAAACCTGCCATGAAATGGACACAAGTTTGAACATGAGAACATTGATTAAGATTTTTAGTGATGCCATTTGTCCAGTGTCACTGAATAAAGTAAAAGATGCACCAGAGTAGCTAACAAAGAGAAAATATCAATGCATACTCTTTTTATGGGTCTTCACAAGAAGTCTTCTAAAACAATTCAAGAAAGTAGTCCAGCAGTATCTACCACCATTCAACCGAATATGTAAATCTGAACTTGTAAAAGAATCAGCTTCAAAGATTTTCAATATTTTACATGAATGCACAATACACAAACATTCTTAGCATGTCGATAGTAAACTGCTTTATGTAATGTCAATGCACAACCCGAAGATTAAAAAATTCAAATATAACAGAGAAGCTTTTAGAACAAACTAGTGGATTTGACCCTTTGCATGTTTTATTATGCATCTCCTGAAAGCAGTAACCATGGCATCTAATTTTGTTGGCACGTAACAAGCTTTCAGCCAATTTGAATGGCCAACCTCTGCAATCTTTTGTTCCTGGAATAATTACATTCATATGAACAGGCAATATGAGTAAATATGATGGTAGAATTTGGTTACTAAATATAACTATCAAAGAAATGGCTAGTCTACAAATAAGATTGGCAAGCCATACTGTTAGCATATATCCGTATGATGGTAGCATATAAGAAACAAATATCTCTAGCAACATTGGCTCTAAATGCAATATTATAAATTTGGTCACAAATGCTGCATATGTTCATAAAAATTATAAATTTGGCCACAAATGTTGCAGAAAAGCAAATTTTATCATACAGAACACATAAGTTAGAGATGTCATGGTAGGTGCTCAAAACTCAAGTGCAAAAAAATAAATAAATAAATAAATAAATAAATATACAAGCAATTCATTGTCATTAAGAGTAATGTGATAACCTAGGTACTCCCTCAAATGCTCTCATTCTATTCATTCACAACCTCTTTATTCTAAACTTCAATAAAAAAAAAAAAGAACAGAATAGAACAACAGAAAAGCACCAGGTCTGCCTTCGATAATTAAAACATAAATAAACAATCAATCATAATTTCAAACAATAAGTTCATCAATCAACTAAGTATCATAAAAGAAAGATTTTCTAGCAAACAAATTATTTTCCTATTTTCAATCTCAAAATGCAGTAATCTTGCTCAATCAATTTAAATGGATCACAACATTGATTGGCATTTTGTGCTCTCAACAACTCGCACAGAGCTCAACCCAGACTAATATTTTTCACTCTTTCATAAATTAATAAACAAGTTGATTGAGAAAATAGAGATAATCAACAAACATAAAATATTCATCAAACTCGGCAATATTGGTATCAAACACTAAAATCACCACAGTTAGAAGACAAAAGATCAAAACACAAATAAACAATGCGTGAGAGAATGACATTGATCAAGAGAACTCACCAGCCTTAGTCATGCCAATGCCACTATCGATGATGGACAACATCTTGTTAACCTTATTTGGCACAAGCCGGATGAACAACTCCGGATGCGCATCAAGCTTACCCTTATCCGTCAAACTCTCATACTGAATCTAGTCCAAAGCCTACAAATCCCACCAAAAACCCATCAAACCTAAAAATCAATAACAAACCAAAAGTAAATCACACATAAATCCGATGAATTGTTGATGAGCTCTCGCAAGAAGATCTCCTTGTTGGAGTAGAATGGCTTGATGATGAGGCTGAGGAGTTGGTTGATCTCGGCTTGGAACTCGAAGGTCTCGGCCATCTACACGTCAGCCATTCACGCCAAAGAATGAACGCAATGAGCTTCCTAGGGTTTTGCAGAGAGCCTTCGATGGTTTCTCGATGAGAAAGATGAGGAGAAGGGGGAGGTGTTTATATATGCTGGATGATGGAGTGGGTGGAGGTTTAGAGGGTTGGCGAGGGATGTGGGGGGTGGAGGAGGTGATGGAAAGGGAGGGAAGGACAGAGACAGTGAAGGAGATGGGGAAGAAGTGTAATTTTCTTTGATCAGTTTGGTGAATGGTTGGATGGGGGTCATGCTTTTTTATTAAATTTGTTTTTCTAACGTTAGTTTGTAAATTTTAGGGGAAATAGGGAACCAAGAAGGAAACAAGATACCTGGAAGAAATCGTTTTGTAGTTTTCTTTTACTACTTATAACGCGAGTGTTGTTTCGTGAAAATACCGGAACTTGATCGTTGGGAAAATAAAAGAATCAGTGGGCTTCATTGAAAATATTCATTAAAAAATCATGTTTAAAATGGAACCAAGGAAATGTTAATGAAGAAGGGTTAAAAGGTTGATAAGCAATGGATGTCCGCGATTACTCGGTTTGGATGGTGGGTTGCAAGCGATATCCCTTCAAATTTTTTCTAAAAGACCTTTAATTATTTAAAGAGATTAATTAATTTTTTTTTTAAATTGATTTTGGTCATGTTTGACTTGTTTCTGTGCGTTATTTTATTTTCGGTTAAATTGGATTTTATTTTTTGATAAAAAAAATTATTTATTTTTACCAATATCAATTTTTCTAATTTTTATAGAGAGAAAGACTAAAAAAAATAGATAATACTAAATTATGAGAATCGGTATTTTTTTAACAATAATGTAATATTAATGTATAAAACAAAGTAGCATTTCATGCTATTCAATGTTCCCCCTTCTGTTCAAGCCGTAGGAGTATTCACTATATAAAAGCTATTATTAAATAAATAAATAAATAAAGTTGTGTTTACATTGGCTAATTAAAAAAAAATTATCGCTAAAATCACATCTCTTGTATTGTTAACCAAGAGTAATGAATTTGAAAATTCATAAAATTTGGGGTAATAGAATATTAAAAAACAAAATAAATAAACAAATAAAGTTTTAAAAAGTTTTCAAAGTTGATTAAAAGTTTTTGAAATAAAAATTTATCCATAAAATTCAGTATGATGAATTTTTCCAGTTAATAATTTTTATTTAAATAAGTAATAAAAAATACTAAATATCCATTAAATATAATTTTCTAAATTTAATATATATAGTGGCTAATACATGGATTTGCCACTATAAAAGCTATTGTTAAAAAATAATAAATAAACTTGTGTCTATAGTAGCTAATTAAAAAATTTGCCGCTAAAAACACATTTTTAGAGGCTAATATAAAAAAATTCGCCGCTATACAAATTTATAGAGATACATTTATAAATTTGCCACTAAATTTAGTCGCTATAGAGCAACTTTCTTGTAGTGCATCTTCCTTCATCTTCCTCATCCTCTACTTGAATATGTGTCACCTTCTTTGGCATCAAATGCTTCACCTTTCACCTATAAAGCCTTCTCTTCAATCTTCTCTGCCGATCGATTGAGTCACACTTCATGTACTTGAAGAGAGCCATTAAGCTCATCATGAGTAAATGTGGTTAGATCCTTTGACTCCTCAATGACAGCAACAACATAATCAAATTGAGTTGTTAAACTTCACAACACCTTTGCCACAATAGTTTAATGAGAGATTGGATCACCATACATCTTTATTTGATTCACAACTCCAGACATTCGAGTGATAAAATCTTGCACCGACTCACTGTCTTTCATATTTATTGTTTCAAACTCATGGTAGAGAGTTTGTATCTTCACTGTCATCACCCTTAATGAACCCTTGAACTCAGTCTACAGAATTTTCCATGCCTGCCTAGATGCAGTTGCTACTGCGATACGTGAAAAAATTATCTCATGCACTGCTTGCTGGATGTAAAATAGTGCCTTCAAATCCCTCTTGTTATTCACCTTCAACTGGGTTGCTTCATCAAAATGACCAAATCTATTTTCCACCAAGTCCCAAAGATCCTGAGACTTGAACAACGTCTGTTTTTTTGTACTCCAGAATTCAAAGCACTCCCCTTTGAAAATGGGTAAAGAAGGTTGTGTAACGCTCATGGAAATGTTTGTGCGAACTACCATGGGGAGAATAAGGGTATCAAAAATCTTTGATACCAATTTATGTTGGATATTCTATCAAATGAGAGATTAAATGCTGGTCTTTAAGGAGTGGATTTAGTAATAATCTAATTTATACTTAACAAACACAATATATGACACATATAAATAGACTGACATTGCATGAAGACAATTCTTCATGCAAACAATGTTTCATACACTCATTCTTTGAGTAACTGCATGAAACCACCCACTATAACTTACGTATAATAACTGATACATAAACTGACTCTAAATTAGCAGCATAACACATCACTTGCCACATAAGCTAGCTTTTAATTAACATCAACAATAATTGTAATTGCCTTCTTTTAAAGTTAGAATCTTCATCCCTTATTTTCCTCTCTAAATAGAAAATTAATCATAAAAGTTTAATTATAATAATCCCCAAGTTTATGAGATTAATATTGAATACTCCAAATACCATAATGGCTCAAAAATCTCATTTTTAACCCTTCAAATTCAACATGTCAACTTTCAGTCCATGATATGAACTATGCAAGTTGAATTGCATAAAAATTCCAGTCCTTTTGCTTATCCATAATGTTAATTATTCAACACTAAAAATCTATTAAACTACTCTATTATTGAGTTAAACCATATAAATTGAAATGATGGTATGGTGATATATGATAAACTACTTTGTGCTTTGTCGAAGAGATCGATGATTAAGTGATAAAGGTTAGCACATGCTCCATTTATTTATTTATAGTTTTTACAAGTTCAACCTATACCTAATTGATTCTCAAATGTTAAACTTTAAATTCATGCTTATGTGACAATAAAATCATTTAATCATTTTGTCAAAATAATAATAATAATAATAATAATAATAATAATAATAAAGTATATATGAAATTCACGACAACGTGACTCATTATTTTGGTGCATCTTAGTAAACAACAACATAAAATTAATTACAATGACAATCCTATTATTGGATCTTTTCTGGAGATCATATTTCTCAAATAAAATTTGGATTTTCTTCACTTATATATAACCTTACTAATTAAAACTCAAAATTACACATTGCCAAGGTTTGGACTGACTTGTTAGAGCGTGTGATCGCAATCATGGGTGGCACAAGAGTTTAGATGACTTGCAAGTAGTGTTTGCACAAAATGATCAAATTTAAATAAATACTTATGTGACAATAAAACTGACACACCCTTTGCTTGAGTGTTCCGCAAGTGCACGGGTCATCGCAGTAATAAAATTTACCCTGATGAGTGGGTAGTCGTATCCATAGGGAATAGAGTTTAGAGACAAGAGTTTTCACTATTTAGCTTTGAAGACAATCGATGGTGAGAGAAATCAGTGTATGAATGCAAAAAAGAATAAAAGAATGCAGGAAGAGCAATAAGAACAAGAGAAGTAATCGATAGTAAAATGGGGCACCTGGACAATGCTCGCCCTAGGACTATTGTTTCAAGTGCAAGACTAGTATTATTCTTCCTAATTGATGTTTAATGAGTCGTGCATATCCTAAAGCACACGGTCCCAAACCTAATGTCAACCGTGACTAGCCCTCCATACTATGCCCCGATGGAGAGAATGATCTAGACGCCACACACTGTGTTGGACTGCTTGGGTTCTAGGGATTCCAAGTGATAAACCTTGTTCCTAAGTATAGCTCTAACCCTTTGGTCTAGGCGAAAGAACTCTATTCTCAATTAAGCCCCAGCACTAAGATTCACTACAACCCTTCACTCTGTTGCTCGTGCAACTAAGCCCCAGGGGAGTTCATCTCTTAGTACTTCGCTCTACTTCGACCGTAAAGAACTCTTGGAATGCAGAGGTAGGCTAAATCACTTCGGAAAGGAAAAGAGACGTTCTGCTACCTCTCGACTCACTCTCTCAACTCTCTCTAATCTTGTGTAGTCTAATCCTATAAAAGTTGTCACACCTTTGAAAAATATCCTAGATGACTCTCAACCCTTGTGTCACATCTAGGGGAAAATCAATGCAATTAGCATTCAATATTGAAACTCAATTAAAACATCAATTTAGAAAGCATAATAAAAGTCATAGAAACAATGTCATCCTAGGGTTTACAAGTCTGAATACCCACTAGGGGTTTCGCTCTCCATAGAGCTATACAAAATCAACAAAGTGTTTGTATCAATAAGCATAGAAAACATGAAGAAAACCCCCTTGTGGCCCATATCAACGGTCTTGTGAAGTTGCTTCATCTTTTCCAATGAATCCCTTGTCAAGCCTAGGGCACACCTCGCTGAATCTATGCCGACGAAAGCTCCCCCAATAGCTATCTTCCAAAGGATGTCGATGTCAATGCCATAGACTTGCTCCAAAAGTCTTGCAAAAATCCTCTCCGAACCTAGCCGCAAGTTCTCCCGAAGTTGGGTGAAAGATAGGTCAAAAGTCCTCAAATAAATCTAAAAATGCGGTACTTATAGGGCTGAAATCGGGCATTCACACGGCCATGTGTATTTTCTAGAAATCTAATTTTTGGTGCTCAGTGAACAGTAACTGCTCAGCAATCGCGAACATGACCCAATTTTGCTCCTTTCTCTCAAACTTTTCTCCACAACCCTACATGCACAAAAGAACACAAATACACATGAGTTAATGATAAAAACTGAGAAAAGTAATGCTTAATGTAAGAAAAGAATACTTCGTATTACTTATACACGAGCACTTATCAAAAATTGATTAATCATTTTGTCAAAATAATAATAATAATAATAATAATAATAATAATAATAATAATAATAATAATAATAATAATAATAATAATAATAATAAACTATATATGAAATTCATGACAATGTGACTCATTATATTGGTCCATCTTCGTAAACACCAACATAAAATTAATTACAATGACAATCCTATTATTAGATCTTTATTGGAGATCATATTTGTCGAATAAAATTTGGATTTTCTTCACTTATATATAACCTTACTAATTAAAACTCAAAATTACACATTGCCAAGGTTTGGACTGACTTGATAGAGTGTGTGATCGCAATCATGGGTGGCACAAGAGTTTAGATCACTTGCAAGTAGTGTTTACAAAATGATCAAATTAAAATAAGTAAAATAATTATTCCATACTCTTCAATTGGTTGTTTTGAAACAAGGCAATTATGCCTATGTTTAAATTTGTTAATTCTAAATTATATCACAAAATTAAACCTTTAGAACATTTTGTCTAACTCACAATATAGCAAATAAAATAATATATCAAATATACATGTACTTATCATGTAATTAATTAATTAATCATAAATCGTGAGGCATATGGCAAACTCCTCATGTTAAATTTTAGATGAACTCTTAAATTTGTTTTATGAGGTAATTAATATAAAGTATAATCTAGGACTTGAATAAATTAATTTATTTCATACTTGGTCAAGTCCAAATATTAAAATGATAAAGGCTTCAATTCTAGATTCTAGGATTGTTTTTTGAAAAATTTTGACATTGAAAGTAAAATTCTCAGCTCCGTGGTAAGAAGAAAGCATTTCGATCAGGCCTGTGTAGTGGATTGCCAACTTTTGGAGCATTTGGATTTGGTCATAAAGGTGAGGTGAATGATAAATTTTGGCGATTGGAACTACCTATTGTCTATAGTGGAGCTTGTTTACTGATATGTGCATAATTGAACATATTTTAATATTAATTTGTTGTAGACTTTGAAGCATGTATCGATTGATCTATTGCAATACATTTATGTTAAATTCGATTGTGTGTCATTATTTGTCTTAAACTCTATTGTTGCAAAAGCCGAGATTCATGACTGATGTACCTGTGTAATAAATCGATAGATCCACCTAGCATAGACATACAACAATTGAAAGGAATCACGAGTTTTGCTAGATATAGGGCACTTCAGAATTGAGATTTCTCTCCCCATAATTCTTCCGAGTGAGTTGATGTAAGATTCCAATTGTAATTCAATTGTAGAGAGCGAGTATTTGGGAAAGATCCCAATCTAGCTTTGTTTAGGATTTAGGTCAATAGCCTTAAGAGAGGGATTGACTACTCATTGAATTCGTGTCTTCTCTAGATAGAGTTCATAAAGTGTAATGCGGTCATAAGGTGGTCTATAGCAGTACCGTGTAAGACTAGTTATTGCTCACTTTGAGAAATTGGACAATATGATTTAGGAACTTTCTCGGTTCAACTGTATTGTAAAATCTTATGCAACCTTATCCGAGACTCAACCAAACCCTAGTGGAAGTCTATGCCCGAACACCCTTCTTACATGCTTGACTTGCCATGATTTTACTTCTGCTCTAGTTCTTAGTTTTTGTCTTAGATTTCATACCCATAATTTGTTTAGGCTAATTGACGACTTGAGAATTAGTACTAATACTCTCTGGTTCCTCATGGATTGATAACCCTGCTTTTAGCAACCTATACTACTTGATCAGCACGTGCACTTAAGTTTCATAGGTAATATCAGTCCTTTCCATTTGCCGTAACACTACTCTCAAGGCTCTCAACACCTTCGAGTAGATCAAAGACATGATGTATGTAAGACCCAAGAGATTTAGTTTTAGCTATTCGGCTAGCATCGGCATCTTAGCTACACCCATTTTGATTTGCTAATAGGTTTATATGACAACAACTTCGCCACTACTAATCAATACTATGAGCTGCTAATCAATCTTCCATTAGGTCAGCACATAAAAAAATGCATGGTGTGATTAGCAATTTGATTGCCTTTTGGGTGAACAAAACCAACATGGTGGGTAATAGGAGCTCTATTTTCTTTACATCATAACCAACCTATCCATCTCAACCATGCACTCACATGCTACATTGTACACCAGGGCCAGCTTGTGCTCTTATGAGCCATTTTGGTCAAAGTATACATCACATGAGTTATTCAAGGCATGGGACTTATCATGTGGCTCAAGGAGCATAGACAGTGGGCGGCACAATGCCTCTAGAGATCATGATCCTCCTACTAATGGGGATGATTATAAGGAGAGGCTTTGGATACATCCTTTCCCTTAGCACCATAGAGCATCCATTTGACAGTGGCGAAGACAAGCCCAAGGGGGATTCTGACACAGTGAGCTATTCACAATCAATATCTCCACCGTTGGCTGCACATTCATAGTCCTTATTAGTAGCTCTAGCCCCACACAGATATTACCAATGCCTCTTAATTCTTGATGGGCTTATCGAGGTGCCTTAGTCCGATCAGCTCATAATAAGGGCCTATAAAAGGGCTATCATTAAGGCCTATAGCAGGATGCAGGCTAACCTTGTACGGGCCCTTGCATTCTCTCTTGCCTCTTCCCTCCACCTCCACCAATAGGCTTGGAAGACTGAGACAACAATGATCAACATTTTTATCTCTTTTTCATTATCTTCATTGTACTTTTTATTTATGTTATCATTGTATTTTATATCAGCTAGCAAGGTTTCACCTAGCTAAACTTGTATCTTTTATTTTCCTTAAGTGAATTTTATTTTTGTTCTTTTTTTCTTATTAATTTTTATTTTTTGAGTTTTAATGGATCCCTCTTGTCTAGCAAGATTTGCGGGCATAACGATTAACTCCCTTCAGTTTAAGTGTCGCATACTCAACCAACTCATTTGTGGTTTAATGGCTTTTCATCACTTCCAATTAGACAGGGAAGTACCAATCATACTTTAAGGTTTAATAGGAGTTTAACAATATAGGAGTGAACATGTGTTGAGTATTCATTTTGGCTTGCTTTATTCTTAGTCTATTTACTTACATTTGAGCAATAAGCACACTAATTCTATATTATAGCCCTCTAGATACTCAGAATGTTTGATGTAGTAAAACTCTTAAGCTAGAAAAAACAATAATAAAGTCAAATACAAGGAAAAGAAAGGAGGACAAAAACGCTATATTCCTTGAAGTGCGAAGCTACACCTGGAAAGTTGAATAGTGAGTATGCCCTACTGGAAGAAAGCGGTACCTTTTTGGATGAGTGAAAGCCATTATCCTAGTAAGATAATGGAAAGAGCTATTAGTCCTAAAGTGTGAAAGCTGCTCTTGGGCCCATGAGAAATGGCCACCTAAGGAGCTGTATGTAGTTACCACTTAAAAGAGAGAAAATGTACACATCAATAGTCCAATAAGTTTCTACTATGAAAGTTCATTTGCGTGGAAGAGCATGAAGTAGAGAGTGCTGTACACACACACACACACAAACTCGGGTAATCGTTGACCTCTTGCCAATTGATTCTGAACAGGATTGTAGACATGAAAAAACAAGAACTCAGAGGGACCTCAACCCTCTGAGTTCTCTCTCTCTCACACACACACACACATAAATACACACATTGAGACTTTGAATAGAGCTTTACTATTCTCTTTATTAGAACACGAAATTTTTGTATTCGACACTAGAGACTCTTCCTTGTACTCTTAAGACTCCCCAATCTTGAGGTTACACACATATCTTCTTTGATTTTTAATGCTTTCTTTACTTGAGAATAAGAAAAAGTTCAAGTGTGAAGGAATTTGAGTGTGTGAGTATGACAACACCCTTTCGAGTGTCCCGAAAGTGCACTGGTTGTCGAAGTAATAATACCCTAGTGAGTGGGTAGTCGAATTCACAGGGAGTAGTGATTCAAGACAAGAGAAGTTGCTACTTAGCTAGTGTGAAAATAAAGGTGGTGTGAGAAAATAATGTGTATGCAATAAAAAAAAGAGAAATATTAAAGAAAGAAAAGTGCAAGCAAAGAGTAAGGAGGAAACAATCAATGCAAATGTGGGGTACCCAGGCAAAGCTCCCCCTAGGACTAATGCTTCTAGTGCAAGACTAGTATTATACCTTCTAATTGATGTCTAATGAGTCATGGAAATCCTTAAGCACACGGTCCCAAACCTAAGGTCAACCGTGACTAAATCCAACACTATGCCCGGCACTAGGATTCACTACAACCCTTTACTCTGTTGATCTCTTAACTAAGCCCTAGGGGAGTCCATCTCCTATAGCCTCACACTACGTAGAACTGCTTGGGGTTCTAGGGATTCCAAGTGATAAACATTGTTTCTAAGTATAGTTCTAACCCTTTGGTCCAGGAGAAAGAACCCTAGTCTCAGTTAAACCCCAGCACTAGGATTCGCTATAACCCTTCACTCTGTTGCTCACGCAACTAAGCCTCAGAGGAGTTCCTCTCCTAGCACTTTACTCTACTTTGACCACAAAGAACTCTTGGAACATGGAGGTAGGGAAAATCACACCGAAGGGGAAATGGGATGTTTCGCTACCTCTCTACTCACCCTCTAAACGCTCTCAAATCTCGTGTAGTCAATCCTGTAGAAGTTGTCACAACTTCCAAGGATAACCTAGATGACTCTCAACCCCAGTGTCACGGCTAAGAGAAAATCAATGCAATTATTATATAAGATTGGAACTCAATTAAAAGCATCAACTAAGAAAGCATAATAAAAGTCATGGAAACAATGTCATCTTAGGGTTTACAAGTCCAAATACCCACTATGGGTTTAGCTTTCTATTGAGATTGAAAAGTGTTCGTGTTATAGTAATACAAAGTGTTATTATCTTACATTGAGCATTACTTTTCTCAGATATTATCATTAATTGGTGTGCATTTGTGTGCTTTTATGCATTGAAGGTTTGTGGAGCTAATTTGGAGAAGAAAGAGCAAAGTTAGGTAATGTTCGCCATTGTTGGGGAGTTCTCGGACCAAGCAAGAAACAAGACACGAGTCTAGACTTGTGGGTGTGTGCCAACCTCCTTTGGAGAGGCACAAAGACAGCCACATTCACAAAAGTCTAACCAGTGTAGTATAGGATAACTTCGCCAATAAGGAGAAAGGAGAAAGGAGCAATCGACATGATCTACTGTTGATTGTGTACCCAATTCAATGGGTTCGACAAAGAATGATGAAATCAGGAACATTTGATGCGCAAGACTGTAGCAGGTACTATTTACTGTAGCAGTTACATTTGATGCGCGAGTACTGCGCGGGAACATTTGATGCCCAATTCCAATGTAAAAGCACTGTAGCAGTTTACTGTTCACCATGCGCCGGAAAAACTAATCCAGAAAATCAACACAGTGGAAATTCCACACGGCCGTGTGGATGCCCAATTTCAGCTGATTTACAGCCGTGACTCTGCACTATCTAAAGGACTTTTTGGGGACTTTTTAAGAATCTTTTTGCCTATCTTCTGGAGGATCGCGGCTAGGGCTTGGAGAGGACTTTGTGGAGGATCGGAGCGAGTTCTCGGCATCGATATCGAAGGCCATCGGAAGATAGCTATTGGGGGATCTTCCATCGACACCGATCCAGCTAGGTGTGCCCTAGGCTTGACGAGGAGCTTGGTGGAGAGGACGGAGCGACCTCACAAGACCATCGCCAAGCATCACAAGGGGGTTTCATCTATGTTTTCTATTCTTGTTATTTCATATACATTGATGTATTTGTATAGCTCCATGGAGAGCTAAGCCCTTTGTGGGTATTCGGACTTGTAAACCCTAGGATGACATTGTTTCTATGACTTTTATTATGCTTTCTTAATTGATGTTTTTAATTGAGTTCCAAACTTGATTGCTTATCGCATTGATTTTCACTTAGCCTTGACACTAGGGTTGAGAATTATCTAGTTTGTCCTTTGGAGGTGTGACAACTCCTATAGGATTAGACTACTCGAGATTGGAGAGGATCGAGAGGGTGAGTCATGAGGTAGTGAAATGTCCACTTTCCCCTCAGGTGTGATTTTCCCTACTTCTGTGTTCCAAGAGTTCTTAGCGGTCGAAGTAGAGCGAAGTGCTAGGAGATGAACTCCCCTGGGGCTTAGTTGCACGAGCAACAAAATATAGGGTTGTAATGAATCCTAATGCTGGGGCTTAACTAAGACTAGGGTTCTTTCACCTGGACAAAAGGGTTAGAGCTACACTTAGGAATAGGGTCTATCACTTGGAATCCCTAAATCGTAATGCAATTCCACATAGTCTGAGGCTTAGGAAGATGGACTCCCCTGGAACTTAGTTGACAGGTTAACAAGAGTTAAGGGTCGTAGTGAAACCTAATACCGGGGCATAATGTTAGGATTAGTCACGGTTGATCTTAGGTTTGGAACCATGTGCTTAAGGATGCCCATGACTCATTAAACATCAATAGGAGAAGATAATACTTCGTCCTGCACTAGAACATTAGTCATAGGGGTAGTTTGTCCGGATACCATACTTTACTCATTAATTGTTCCTCTCTCTTACTCTTTGCTGGCACTCTCTTATCTTCCATATTTCACTTTACTTTTTTGCATACACACATTGATCTTGTTCTCACTTTCCGTACTTCACACTAGCTAAATAGCAATCTCTTGTGTCTTAAATCCCTACTCCCTGTGGATTTGACTACCCTTTCACCGGGGTACTATTATTACTGCGACAACCCGTGCACTTTCGGGCCCCTGTCAAAGTTTTGGGCGCCATTGCCGGGGAGTAGACGTATTTTAGCCATTTGTTTTTTGCTATTTTAGCTATTCATTTCACATTCTATTTCACACTTTCTTTATCTATCATCTTTCTTATTTGTTTTCTTTTCTTTGGTTTTAGCTCCAGGTTATGACTCTTGGGAATCCTTCAATTATTGTTGAAGGAGACCCTGACATTGGAAGAAGAACACATAGAAAAGGGAAAGAACCTGTGCAAGAACAGTCCAGTCAAGCTGAAATAGAAACAGAAGGGTTAGAAATAATGGCAGAACAGCATGAGTAGTAGAGAACCTTATCCGATTTTGCTAGACCCGCAGTTTTTGGGACACAATCAAGCATTGTGAGGTCCCCAATTACAGCTCAGAATTTTGAGGTTAAGCCAGCATTCATCCAAATGCTACAACAGTCCACACATTTTAATGGTTTGACCGATGAAGATCCTAACAACCATATAGAGAACTTCCTTGAAGTGTGTGACATGCTAAAGATCAATGGTGTAACGAATGAAGGGAAGAGCAAAGCAATGGTTGCACTCATTACCCAGAGCATCTATCACTACATGGGAGGAGATGGTTGAAGCGTTCTTAGCCTAATATTTCCCTCCTGGAAAATCAGCGAAGCTCAGGAATGAGATTTCTTCCTTTGAGAAGATGGAATTGGAGTCTCTATTTGAAACATAGGATACGTTCAAGGAGCTTTTGCGGAAGTACCCACAACACGGATTTCCTGAATGGATGATCATTCATACCTTCTACAATGAGTTGAATCCAAGCACCAAGAAATTGTTAGATGCGGCGGCAAGAGATACCTTATGAAGCAAGACCCCCGGTGAAGCCCGACACCTCATAGAAGAGATGGCTTTGAATAGTTATCAATGGAACTCAAGGGATAGAAAGAAGGTTGCCGGACTTCATGAGATAGATGCAGTTACATCGCTGGCAGCTCAAGTGGAGTCATTAAGCAAGAAGTTAGTTACTCTAACTTCACCAAGAGTGGTGACCATCACGAATTGTAACGGATGTGATGGAGGACATGCTTCTAGTGATTGCCCAATTGCAATTGGTGATACTTCTTCTTCGGTTGAGCAAGTGGATTTCGTAGGTAATGCATTCATAGGTCAAGGAAATCCCTATAGTGGTACCTACAATCCGAGGTGTAGGAATCACCCTAACTTGTCATGGAGCAACCAAGGGCAGCATAAGAGTAATACACCATCAGGCTTTCATCAACAACAGGCACCAAATTTAGAAAACTGGGTGTTAGGGTTAGAGAGCAAGATGACTGATTTAGAGAAAGCCCTCACAAGGTTTGTCCAATCATCGGATGCAAGATTTCAATCAGTAGAGTCTACACTCACAACCACACCGCATCGCTACACAACTTGGAGAACTAAGTTGGCCAAATTGCGAAGTCTCTATTCGAGAGGCCTCAACGGAGTTTGCCAAGTAATATAGAGACAAATTCGAGGGAACAATTGAAGGCAATCTCTTTGAGAAGTGGCCGAGAGGTCGAGAGTAGTCTCCCTCTCAAGAAGATAAGTGATGAAACACCCAAAATTGTGGAGGTAGAGGAAGCAACCAAGGAGAAGGAGGTGGCACCCCCACCTTACAAGCCAAGAATTCCCTATCCTTCACGCTTGAAGAATGATCAACAAGACGAGCAATACAAGAAATTTTTGGGGTTGTTCAAACATTTGCACATCAACATTTCATTCATGGAGGCATTGTCACAAATGCCTAAGTAGGCGAAATTCTTGAAGGACCTCTTGACCAATAAAAGGAAATTGGAGGAGAATGCATCGGTAATCTTAGATGCCACTTGCTCGGCGGTGTTGTAAAAGAATATGCCGAGCAAGAGGAAAAACCCTGGGAGCTTCATCATTTCATGTAACATTGGTAATTTGGGTGAGGAGATGACACTAGCGGATTTGGGAGCAAGTATTAATGTTATGCCTTACTCATTCTTTCAGAAGCTAGGCTTGGGAGATCCTAGGCCCACTCAGATGACACTTTAGCTAGCCGATCATTCAGTTAGACATCCTCGAGGTATCATGGAAGACGTGCTCGTCAAGGTCGACAAATACATATTTCCTATGGACTTTGTAGTGTTGGATGTCGATGAGGATGTTGATGTACCGCTAATTCTTGGGAGGACACTCTTGCATACTTCCAAGCCACTTATAGACATGGACGGTAGATAGCTCACTTTGAGAGTTGGAGATGAAAAGCTCACCTATCGCCTCACCGAAGCCATGAGACATTCTCTAAACTTTGATGATACTCATTATTATCTTGACGTTACTGATGAGCTTGTTGATGAATATGTGCAGAAAATGATGAGTCCGGACCCGTATGAAGGGTGGCCAGACCAAGATGTGGAGATTGAAGATGTTCTATCACTTAGTCTTGTGGAGGAAGTGAAGTCGGCCCCAGGAGTCATGAGGAGAGTGATCCGGAAAATGATGCGGTCGAGGAGATGACACAAGAAGGGCCCCAAAATAAATGGGGATGAGCATTAAAGGAGTAAGGGTGTTTCGTCCTTGTGTGGTAACAAACTCAATAACTCTTCCTCTATCCTACAAAAATTATGTTCTACATGCTTTCAAGTGGTAGGGAAGATGACAACTTTTATTCATGAACCCCAGTGAGGTAAGGCCAGGTACGCCAAACTAAGTGACGTTAAACAAGTGCTTCTTCGAAGGAAACCCAAGCTTTTACTGTTTTTCTAGATTTTGGTTTAGTTTTAGCATGAATAAGAGTCTTATTGTTGGTGTCTTGTTTATACATGTGTGTGCTGTAATTTTTTCTTGAGGATCTTTGATGTTTTCGTGTGCCTAAATGTTGATTAATGAAGTTTTGGGTCGTTTGAGTGTGTTTTCATGGATATGTAGTTGCAATTTCATAATGTATGCAGGCTCTGAAATTTGCATTTAAGTTCTAAAATTTTTCTGCAGAGTCTGTGAATTTTCTAAGTCATCTAGAGAAAACACACGGCGGTGTGGAAATTCCACACTGGCGTGTGAATCATCTTCATGCTCATCTCGAGCGTCAAAGGGCCATGTTACTGCCCTTGTGAACGACCCTGTGAAGGGCACACGGCCATGTGGCATTTCCGCACGGCCATGTGAAATCCTGCAGAACTTTAACTCTCCATCCCGAGATTCCACAGGGACGTGTGGATGCCCCTGTAAGTGCCCTTGTGTTAAGGCACACGGCCATGTAGAATTTCTACACGGTCGTGTGCAACTCTACGGAGACCTCCCTTCCATCTTGAGAAAACACAGGAGCGTGTGGCAACCCCCTATGAGAGAGCTTGTGAAAGGAACACGGGCGTGTGAATGATTCACACGGCCGTGTGGAACACTTAGAGTTTTCTCGGGAGATCTAGAGAGGCCACAGAGCGTGTGGGTACCCCTATGGCCGGCCTTGTATTCTTTGCCAGGTTTGGCACACGAATTCCACACGGCCATGTGGATGCGAGCAGAAGCCTTAAGCATTTTCCCGAGAGCACACAGGGGCGTGTGGGTGCCCCTGTGAAGCTCCCCTGTGAAGGCACACGGCCGTGTGGGGTTCTCACATGACCGTGTGAGGGTGTTCAGAGAGCAACCAGAGATAACACAGGGGCGTGTGTCTGCCCCTGTGAACCCTCACAGTAGAGGCACACGGGCGTGTGGAATTTCCACACAGCTGTGTGGATGTGCAGAACTCCAAAAGACGCGGCTTTTCTTTTGATTTCACCCGTGCCTCTTGATCCTTTCACTCTCAAATACTCTCTGAACTTTTCTCTCACTCGCCCGGCCTTCTCCTAGTGATTCTAGAGGATTTAGAGATTGTTTTCCGGCCGATTTCAAGGTTTTCACATCTCACTTCATCGGTAAACCCCTTTTCACTCTTTTCTTCATCAATGATTGATTTAATTCGTTCTTTTTTGGTTATTTCGCTTGGTTTGCATGTTTAAATTGTTTGCGATTGTCTTTAGAAAGAATTTAGAGCGAATTAATGTGTAAAATGTGAAATTTAGGCCTCATGGCTATGCGGCTCTCTCGGCCCGAAGATCCACATGGGTGTGTGGAATTTCCACACAGCCGTGTGGATTCCTACAGACTGAGTTTTATATTGGATTTAATCGTTTTCTTTTCAATTTTGCAAGAATGGCTCCCCAATCCAAGTCATCTGGCAAAAGCATCAGACGCAATTTGAGCGGCTGTCGAAGCTACATTTCTACCAATCTCGATTCCCAAATATTAGTACACTGAGAGGGATACAGTTAGGGGACAAGCTGGCTAGTAAGGTTAATGAGCTATTATCAATTGGTAGTTGGTGTAGTCTACTACTGATTAGAGAGCCAATGATTCGCACTCTCACACTCGAGGTACTTGCCTCGCTTAAGTTTGACAGGGGATACAGTAGTTTTGGGGACGTTGATATTATCCAATTTCGAGCACTAGGCCAGAGCTACAGCATGAGTGTGAGCCGATTTTCAGTTAGTTTGGGATTATATGAGGAGGCTTGCACTAGGACTGAGGAGTATGAGATCCTCCTACTGACTACCCTGGGACACTGACACCTCAGAGAGCCTACAGTGCATTATGCGGAGAGGGTCAGTATGAGCTGGGTATCTCCAAGGCATCCTGCCTTTCCTGGCCAGCCTACGAATATTTACATGCCGTACTGAGAAGGTCGGTGAACGGTAGAGGCGATAGCACCGAAGTGTTGAGCCAATAGGAGTTACTGTATTTATACGGTGTAGGGAGTACCACTTCACCTTGGACACTTAGTAGAGGAGTATCTGCGCCACCAGGGCCAGTACCCCAGGATCAGAGTGATCTTCTCGGGCCCCTACATCACCAGACTCCTCATGGAGATGGGGTTATTAGATGCTATTAGACGCTATTAGAGGGGCTGAGAAGATCAGTGTACCAACTCCCCTTAGCTTGGAGACATTGAGGCAGATGGGGATGGTTAGGAGGCACAGAGATGGGGTTTATATTATGGTTACGCCTCCAGCAAAGCAGACCAAGGATGAGGGGAGCAGGCTGAGGACAGACTTGAGCCACCTCCAGTGCGTATTTTCTCTCCATCTCGAGGCCAGGACAGACTTGAGCTCCTCAAGAGTGCTGTAGGGGTATTACAGACCTAGGTGGCCGAGATCAAGGCTAGTCAGGTTGCGCAGCACTCCTAGACGATGGCACAGTTCGACACTATACGATGAACTATGTCATCACCATTCGTTGTACAACCTCGAGTTCCTATTCCACCACCCTCACCTGGGTCACCACTAGCAGATCCACCGGCACCAGCAGAGCCTACAGCAGCACTCGAGGCTCCAGCACAGGACACTGACGCTAAGGCGTCGTAGTTTATTTTACTTTCTGTTATTTTGTACTTTTCTTTATTTTTGGACTTGTAGTACTCAGAAAGGTTTTTCCTTCTGAGTTTATTTTCTGTTGCTTTTATTTTTCTCGAGTTGTATTTCATTGCTTTATCTTGATATACTCGAGATATTTTGATTTTTCTTGGGCTACACTGAACCCCTTGTGTACGTATGCAGATGGTCTTGGATGTTTGGAAATTGAGGGATAGTCATAGGCACGGTCATTGGACCATGTGTGCTCCATAACTCATTGAGACTTAACTCTCAATGAACATAGCTCCATCGAACGCAACACTTGGAGTTCAGGGGAGTAATGCTTCAATTGCCCACTCTCACATTAATTGTTTTAATTGCTATACTTGTTATTGTGCTTGCATGCGTACATTGGGAACAATGTACATCTTAAGTGTGGGGGAGGAGGGGGAGGGTTCACATTGCACACACCTTTACTTTTGTGTTCAATTGCTTATGCTCATGTAGCCCGTGGTGGTTCACCTTAGTTGCAATGGTTGTATTCTTAGAATTTAGGAGAATTTTTAACATTGTATCTCATCATGCTCAAGTTTTACTTGAATTTTAGGGAATTTTTGCTCGATTATCACATATTGGACTACTCACTCTTGGAATCTTTTGGAAACTCAAGCTCGATGTTTAAGGACTAGTTTAGCATTGTTTTAATGAGTTTTTAAGTTATATTCTAAAAAAAAAAAAAAACTTCTGAGCTTGTAAATACTTGTTAATTTTATTTGTGCATTTGGGGTGGAAAGAGCTACCTCCTATGAAGTATATAGCTACTCTCATAAGTCAGACACAAGTTATGCCCTAATGAGAGAAAAAGCTATCTCATGAGATGCGTGAAAGCTACTACCCCAGTAGAAAGAGCTACCTCCTCGAAAGTGTGAAAGCCACCTTTGGCGGCCACCTAGGGAAAGGCTACCTTAGAGGTTGTATGAAGCTACTACTTCCCTATTTTTGTATATAAATAAGTCCTTGCAACAAGAGTTTGAGGAGTACTTTTTGGGTTAACTTGAGTGAGTTCGCACACACTTACACATTTTCGAGTTTTTGTCCTTTTTTATTCAAGTTTTTAGCTAGAGCAATGATACCTTTATGCAATGTTTTGATTTCTCCTTACTTGTAAAATGCTTCTTTTGCATGTTTTTGGTGAAACTATGGCCGAGCACTTTCAATTGTTCTTCCCAAGTACTTTCATGTTTTATTTTTGCTTGAGGACAAGCAAAAGCTTAAGTGTGGGGGAGTTTAATAAGTGTTCGTGTTATAGTAATACGAAGTATTATTATCTTACATTGAGCATTACTTTTCTCAGATTTTATCATTAATTGGTGTGCATTTGTGTGCTTTTCTTTATTGAAGGTTTGTGGAGCCAATTTGGAGAAAAAGAGCAAAGTTAGGTCATGTTCGCCGTTGTCGGGGAGTTCTCGGACCAAGCAAGGAATAAGGCACGAGTCTAGACTTGTGGGTGTATGCCAACCTCCTTTAGAGGGGCACAAAGGCAGCCACATTGACAAAAGTCTAACCCGTGTAGCATAGAAGAACTTCGTCAATAAGGAGAAAGGAAGCAATCAACATGATCTACCATTAATTGTGTGCTCAATTCAACGGCCTCGATGAAGAATGATGAAATCTGGAACATTTGATACGCGAGCTGTAGCAGTTATTCTTCACTTGAGCAGTTACATTTGATACGCGAGTACTGCACGGGGAACTGTAGCAGTTTACTGTTCATATACATTGATGGATTTGTATAGGTCCATGTTGAGCTAAACCGCTTGTGGGTATTCAGGCTTATAAACCCTAGGATGACATTGTTTCTATGACTTTTATTATGCTTTCTTAATTGATGTTTTTAATTGAGTTCCAATCTTGATTGCTTATCGTATTGATTTTCCCTTAGCCGTGACACTAGGGTTGAGAATCGTCTAGGTTGTCCTTTAGAGGTGTGACAACTCCTATAGGATTAGACTACTCGATATTGGAGAGAGTCGAGAGGGTGAGTCGTGAAGTAGCGAAACGTTCCATTTCCCCTCCGGTGTGATTTTCCCTACTTCCGTGATTCAAGAGTTCTTAGCGGTCGAAGTAGAGCGAAGTGCTAGGAGATGAACTCCCCTTGGGCTTAGTTGCGCGAGCAACAGAGTGAAGGGTTGTAGTGAATCCTAGTATTGGGCTTAATTAAGACTAGGGTTCTTTGACCTGGACCAAAGGGTTAGAGATACACTTAGGAACATGGTCTATCACTTGAAATCACTAAATCGTAATGCAATTCCACATAGTGTGAGGTTTATGAAGATGGACTCCTCTGGGACTTAGTTGACAGGTCAACAAGAGTTAAGAGTTTTAGTGAAACCTAATGCCGGGGCATAATGTTGGGATTAGTCACGGTTGACTTTAGGTTTGAGACCATGTGTTAAGGATGCCCACGACTCATTAAACATCAATAGGAAAGCATAATGCTTCGTCCTGTACTAGAACATTACTCCTAGGGGTAGCTTGTCCGGATACCCTACTTTACTCATTGATAGTTCCTCTCTTTTACTCTTTGCTGGCACTCTCTTATCTTCTATATTTCGCTTTATTTTCTTGCATACACATATTGATCTTGTTCTCATTTTCTGTACTTCACACTAGCTAAATAGCAATCTCTTGTGTCTTAAATCCCCACTACCTAAGGATTTGACTACCCTTTCACAGAGGTACTATTATTACTGCGACAACCTGTGCACTTTCTAGGGAACTAGCAGTTAAGTCAAAGCCTTCAAGCCTAGTTCGCACCTCTTCTTTTATCCATTATCTAGGACACTTTTTCTTTTTATAATCTAGTTTTTGCACAACTTGTTCCTAACCCTTTTAGAACTCTCTATAGCTTGATTATCCAGTTTATTTTGGTTAGTTATAAACCTTTTCTTCCACTCTTTCATCTTTTTCTTGCTTTAAAAAAGCGTCTTTGCTTTCAATATTGGTACTATTTTTGTATTGGTCTCATTAGTCATTCTCAATGGAAGTTCCTTCCAACCACTACTCAAACTTGAGTTTCGTTTTTTTATTTCTTCAAAATCCAAATAGAGTCCCAATCTCCTGGTGACCAATATATCCTTCCCTGAGGATGAGATAGCTGGCCTAATATTCTAAGCCTAGGATTACCCAACATTAGACTCTAGCATTGGTTGAGAACTTACATATAGCTCGAGTTCACTTCTTTAACAAGTAGGACTCTTATACTACTCCTGCACATCTTTCTTTCACAATTAATTACTGGTTTTATTTTTATATTTTTAAATAGAAGTGACATAGACTAATGCCTTAAGACCAATGAGTGAAAAAACTAAAGAGGTCCTGCCCATCAGCTCCTTCAATATTACTAAAGGAGGTTACCCTAATAGAGAGAAGAATTAAGAAGTTATAAGGAAGCTATGATTCCTTAGTCGCTCCTGAGATCAAGAAGTTAGCAATCTCTAGCGACTTAGTCTCAATAAGTTGTGCCACAAGATGATCCTCCCAATTAAGCAAACACAATTGCTTTGGTGGATGCTATTATTTTAGCAAAGGCAAAAAGTTCTATTTTATTGAGTTGTGATTTCCCTAGGAAAGGAGTTTTCCTTCAATGAGCGCTGATCTCTTTATGAAAGAAGCTTTTAAGGGGAAGTCTCTCATCATTGACCTAATGGCCATGGGAAAGCATCTCAAGGAAATCACTTTCGACTTAGACCACTCGACTTTAGATGGTCCCTACTTTTATGAGTAAATAAAAAAGAAAAACTTTTCATTTTCAAAATAAACTGCCACATATAGTATTTGTTATAACTAACTCAAACAATATGTATAAAATAGTTCAACAATTATATGTAATAGTTTAAAGCAAAAAATAAAATAAAATAAAAGGTTTGCCTAGCTATTTAACTCGTCAACCAATAGGATCAATGACTATACCTTAAAAAAATATTTTGTTAAGTTAATATCAGCATATGATTGGTGGGAGCCTTTGAGTTATTCTAGGTAATTATGATTACAATCAAATTACATTACCTTATTAACTTTATGTCACCAATAAAACACTTAGCTTTGCCTAAGATGTAAATCATACACCTCTACTCACAAACTACTCTGGCTTGGCTAATGGAAAACTCAAACTTGATTTAGTTGAGTTAAGGTGAGCTCAAGCTTGAATAGCTCAAGCAATTGAGTGATCCTAGTTCGAGTATTTTGATACTTGACTCAAGTGCTCACGGCCTATATATATTAGATTTTTATAAAATTAACATTTTATTCCTTGAAAATAAAAAATAATATTGCAATAGGTTGAATCCTTAGTTCACCACCATCATTATAGAAAAGTCCATATTTGAAAATCAAAGTCCAAAACACTTTATTATTTACACAAATACAACTTTCAAACTATCATATATAATTAAACATCTTTCGACCACATACGAGTGATATTAGTTCATAAATGAATCACAAGGATATTATTTGCTAGCCTAAATATAAAACATGATATAAAATCATTATAAAACAAATTATAAATATCATAACCCATACATAAGTGTAGGGAAGAAAGAGAAATTAATTTAAAGAGAGGTAGAGCAAGAATAAAATTATTAGAGACTAGTAATAAACCATTTTAAAATAATTTTGAAAGGGAATCATCCGCTCATAACTTAAAAAGCTATTTAGGGAAATTTAAGCAAGGCTCTTCCTTTGCAAGCCCCTTGCCTTTAGTTGACGATTTTCCACCTATAAACAAAACCAACTTGATATGAAGTTTGACTCTAAAAACATTTATGCAAGAGAAAATGCAAGTCTTACACCTATATGCAATGCATGGGAGATAAAGGTTTAGTTAGACTTTGATTTCGATTCAAGTCCAGCCCAAAAGTATCTTTACAATTCAGTTTGAACCTACCTAACAGCAAAACATATGCAAGCTCAACAATTCAATTCTTTACAAGTGTATGTTGTGTTGGTTGATCTCGTTACACGTGGATGTCATTAAGTTAGTGTTTATTTATTTTTATGAAATCATGCACGTTCAGTCTGTTGTTTCATGCCAAGTCTTTAGCTGTTAGTTAGGATAATTGAATTAGTGGTAAGCTGATCGTGAGTTGGCACGAAGTGGATTGTGGCCATGAACTCTGTTGTTTTTGTATTTAGTATAAATATTAGAATGAAAAAAATCAGAAAAAGCTGCACGTTTTCACAGCAACAAAATTCCTCTGTTTCGAAAATTCCCATTGCTTCTTGTGTGTGTGTTTCTTCCAGGTCCTACAACTACATGTTGGCCATAAAACTCTTTTCCTTATACAACACCCAAAGTTAAACTTTCTCATTCACCACTCTATAATAAAGCAATGCTTCTTGCCAAAAAATACATATAATTGACCATGCATAATTTCTTCACATAAGATATACTATGCTCTATATATTACTTATTACATCCTTAAAGCCTCATCATACATGAAGTGTTATGGATTCATTTTCCTCTCAAAATCCATAGTCAACCATGCAAACAACAATAAGTGCACATAGCATACTCTCTGACATTCACTTCACAAGCATACTAGTTACGTATCTAAAACAACAATAAGTGATATAAATGCACATAGCATACTCTCTGGCATTCACTTCACAAGCAGACTAGTTACGTATCTAAACCCATCATGAAATACATACCAAATATGAGCATCACTTTTGCATGAACAAATCTCAACATTAACCTCCAATATACACAACTTCCTTTCTAGAGCCTCTACAAGTGCCAAACTAAGCAACAACCACATAATCACCCCATTTATACATAAATCCTCAACTTTACAATTTTCACAAGTTGACAGTTCATAGATTCATCTCCACCACCTTCATTCCCTACATACACATATATTCCTTTCCCACATCAAGTATGCTCAAACCTTTATATCCAACCCACACCAATAACAATAAAACACAATCCAAAAGTTGGTCTTACAGGCTAGACGATGCTTTGCCAACCCCAATCTCTGATGATATCCAAGCCCGTGATTTTCAAACTCTTTTCTTTATTCGCTTCTTCTTCTTATTCACTATTTTCTCTATTTCAAGGCTCAATTATTGAGTGAAAATTCATCCTATAGACTGACCTGGTTTTCCACACCTTTTTTTTTTAATTATTTTTTTTTTCTGAAAACTATATTCCAGTCCTTGATATGACAAACCTTTACAAAAAAAAATAGTCCCTTAAACTTCACCAATAGTCTCTACTTTGAAATTTTTTTATTCCAATGATTATACCCTCCTGATAAATGAAGAGTTTTGTTTAACAACTAATTACCAACCCCCTTCTCCTTGTTGGCCATCTAAAAACTTTCTTGGGTGCTACAATACCCTTGCTACAACCTAATAGTAATGGACCGGGTTAAATCTTTAGTTTATGCAATCCAACATGAAATTGATACTGAAAAATAAAATAAAAAACTGCGTATTACAACTGGTCTTGTTACATAGGCTAAAGATTTGCGTAGTGGGACTATAACATCTACTTGGATTTACTATTGATGCCTTCACCGTGATCTAATCCTCTGCGATGCCTTCATGTTTGATTCTTGATAAACTTGGCTTTAACTTAGCATTTTCATTCCAATGATTTGGTGTAAACTTTACTAGTGCATTGTTTTACAACTTTATATATATATATATATATTTGCATACACTACTCAGTGGTCACTTTTAATTGTTTAGGAAAAAGGATTTTTAGCAAAGGAAAAACCTGCGGCTATAGGTTCGATTTTAGCCTCAATATTTTTATAGCAGTAAATAACCAATTAGTCGCTAAACCCTTAGTCACTATATTTTTTTGCAACAAATGTACACTTTTTCCTAGAGATAGCAATATCTACTCTACCCGACGGGTATACCCGTACCCATACCCGGTCAAAGAGGGTAACCTGGTCAAAGAGGGTATTACCCTCTTTGACTGGGTATGGGTAATACCCTCTTTGACTGGGTATGGGTACAGGTATAGGTATTACCCGTTATTTTTTGAGCAGGTACGGGTTGGGCAAGGGTATGCCTCTACCCTACCCATACCCTTACCTGTACTCGTACACGTACCCATACAATACTATATATATATATATATATATATATATATATATATATATATATAAAGCTAAACATTTACATAATAATTTACCTAACATCTTTTCATTGTGATTAATTTTAAAATAATACCTTAAATTTTATTTTAATATATTATTTTGGATATTATTTATTTTTTATATTTATATTTCATAGAGCATAATAATATTAAAATTAATTTTTGATTTATATTGAGAATCACAATTAATTTAAAAAATTTAAACATTATAAATCAAATATAAAAAATAATATCATAATAATATACTAGTGTTATGCCCAAGAGAGATAAACTTATGTTAAAAATAATATTTGCACCGGCATAGTTGTGATGATTCTTATAATTTCTTTGAAAATTGAAATTTAACCAAGTATATAAGTATAGTATCAGTTTGTTATTCAAACTTTTAAAAATAACAAATTGAATCTAAAAGTTTAAATTTATTTATAAATTCTCTGATTTTCTCAATATATATGAAAGTGCATAATATTATTAAAATTAAATTTTAAATATATATTAAAAATCGTAATTAAATTAAAAAATAAAATATTATAGAACAAATATAAAATATAATGTCATAATAATTTGTTAGTGTAGGCCCGAACTAATCATTTACCCAACAATTTACCTAACATCTATTTTCATGTTGATTATTTAAAAAAATATCTTAAATTTTCTCTTAATATTTATATTATTAGTTTGTTACTCAAACTTTTAAAAACAACCATTTAAACTTTAAAAATTATTCATAAATTCTCTCATTATTATGATAATTCTCTTTAATAGTGCATAATATTATCAAAATTAAATTTTGGATTTATATTAAGAATCATAATTAAATTAAAAATTAAATATTATGAAACAAATATAAAAAAAATAATGTCATAATAATTTACTAGTGTTATGCCCAAGTTATGTGGCTTATGCACGGGATGGGAGAGATAAACATTATAATCATGTGTTAAAAATAATATTCACACCGACATAATTGTGATGATTTTAATAATAATGTTTGAAAATTGAAAGTTAACCAAGTATATTGTTACTCTCAATCTTTTAAAAACAATACATTGAATATAAATTTTAAAATTTATTTATAAATTCTCTCATTATTATAAATTAAAAATAACACATAGACAATGAAAATCAATCAACGTGTTATCTCGGTAATTTGAATAATGGGTAAACGGGTACCCTATGGGTATACCCATACCCTTCGGGTAAGGGTAAAGGTATGATTTTTTTTACTGTGAAGGGTACGGGTAAGGGTACGGCTATGGAGTAGGGGTTACGGATAACGGTAACGGTTTTGGCATACCCTACCTATACCCTATCCGTTGCCATCCCTACTTTTTCCGCTATCCCATCTATTAAGGTTGAAGTTGCACAATAATCGAAAGCGACGGAAAATTTTGCCGCTATAAATTCTATAGTTATAAAACCTATAGATTTGTTTAAAATCCATATAACGGTGGAAAATTTTGCAGCTATAAATTCTATAGTGACAAAATATTTCTACTACTATAAGTCTTATAGATTTATTTAGTATCCTAGAACTGCAGATTTTATTTGTCGCTATAAGCCTTCTAAATTTAGTAGATGTTCTGTTTCTAATATAGACAATCAAATAAAACAACATTAATATTTTAATTTATTAATCTCACGCCATAAAAGTTAAAAAAAAATTAAACTAAAGAACAATTTTTTTTTTCAAATCAGTATACATCTTATAAGTTATAAGCAAAAAACACGCAAACATGCATGCACACACATATACTATTAAAATAATTAATTAATTAATACAAGAAGAAGAATTAATTGATGAAAATTTGGGGACTTGAGCTTATTCGGGATCCACATGCATAAGACAAGCAGGAGAGCCGCAAAGAAATATGACAGTGAAAACTATTCATAATCATTCGCGAACAAGCTAGAATCTTATACATAGGAAAATTATAGTCCAGAAAACATGAATAGTATTACAGAATTAAGTGATAAAACTAGAAAAAATATGTATATATGTCCACATTACACATCTAGATTCTGCTAGAATAGGTGAAAAATTATGTATGAAATGTGGTTCAGGAAATAATGGAAAATCTGTTTCCACATTTAAATTCATATTGATAAATTATCTACTGACTATTGGTGTCATGGATTGTGGTTCAGGAAATGCATAATTGAGCCCAAGTCATCTAGTTCCAAACAAGGAAACATAAATGTCAAATACATGCCACCAATGTGCCATGGATAAGTGTGAACGAAATAACCAGTCAAAAAAAAAAAAAAACCAAATTTAGTAGTGGTCTATTGGTAGCTGGGTCCCCAATAGAACCCTTCACAAGTGGTGAGAGTTCGAATCTTGGGTGAGGGCATATTTCTGGGAGTGTGAGTAGTGGTTGTGTGCGGGTGGTCCCTGCGCCCATGTGTGCGCGGGCCCCGCTCCCACTTGCTCCGACGAGGCTTATGCACGCCCCTGTCTTAGCGGCTACGCCGCTCATCTTGGCAAAAAAAAAAAAAAAAAAAAAACCAATTGAGGCTAACATCAACAGAAAATCATATATTGAATATAGAAACTTATAAATAACCTCCAATAAGAGAAGAAAGTTCATAAGACCTGACCATTCATAATTTCAATGTTACTTTAGCTTACCCAGAAGTGATTTAATATGGGGGGAAACAACTACTGAGTTTTCAAACAAGTTCCATTTAACATGATATGAGACAGGATAGATTCTAGCAACAGTAGTTAATTTTCACCTGGTTTCATAAAAATTTCAACCACGGTTATTAAGCAATTTTTTTTTCTTTTGAAAACATTAGAATAATCCCACCAAACAAACCTTTTGTAGCCATGAAAGCTATTCAAAAAAAGATAGCTTTGGCAGCCTGCTTCTGCCTTGCATAATCAAATGCTAGAGGCAACATTTCATGCAAAGTAAAAAATGCCATCACTCCAAAAGAGAGATACACATTGTGAAAAACAAATGGTGGGTTTTTCCCTCACATTGTGTTGTCTCTTAATAGTAGGAGAAAGGGAGCTCCTCATAGGAATCCTCCATCTTAAGAATGAACATGAGAAAAAATTTGTATAAGGTTGTTGATAATTAAAAATATCAGTAATTAATCATGCATTACTTCATATATTTTTAGACAACAACAAACAAACAACAACACTTGTTATGTATTATTACACCAAGCTGGTTGTAAAATGACATTAAAACACAAATTGGAGGCTTGAACATCTCCATATATTAAAAATGATAGACACTCACATTTGCACCCATAAAATGGACTCATCTACCAAGTGAGAACTCAAACAACTACATTCTCAAATCCAACCACAACAAAATAGGAAAAGAAAAAAAAAAAGAGAACATCATCATCAAAAAAACAAAAAAGCAAACAAGTAAAAAATATAGCAAGATATATACTTAATTATTCTCAACCATATGCTACCCATCCACCCTTTTCTCCATCACAATTCAATGGATTCAGAACCACAACCCTAAATCACAATCCCAAAACCCTATTCCCCAATAAAGATCTAATATTTCCAAAATTACAACAAAAAACCAAAAAATTAATCAAAACTAATCTAGAAAAAACTTCATGCTATAATTAAAAAGACTAAAAATATAGAATGTTGAGATTGAAATCAAAAGAAAGGATTCAACTTACCAACAATTGAAAACCCTAAATCTCTTTGCGGATCTCTCTCTCTCTCTCTCTTTCTCTCTCTCCACCTCTCTTTCTCAATCTTCAGATCCTTTTTCTCGAATAGGTCCAAAGAAATGCTTCAAAATCAATCTAGAAAAACTTCATGGTGTGATTAAAAAAGACTAAAAATATCAAATGTTGAGATTGAAATCAAAAGAAATGATTCAACTCACTAGCAATCAAAAACCCTAAATCTCTTTATGGATCTCTCTCTCCCTCTCTTTCTCAATCTTCACATCCTTTTTCTTGAATAAAAAGATTTGGAGATGAAAATGGCAAGTGGTTTCCAAAGAGTTGGAAATTTGGGGTAAAACTGGAAACCGGATTTGTAATGACGATGGCTAAGGCTGTGATAGGATAAGAAGAGCCGTTGGTTTAATATGATACGATGGCTAAGGATTTTCCAGTGGTGATGAGTTATATGAAGGATCTAAGGGTTGAGGATGGGAATGAGGTTATAGATCATGGCTACTGGTTTTTTTGGGACCTTCTAGAAGTTCTAAATGGAAAAGGGGTAACTTTGGGCGGTTGTACCAGCTGGCCTATTTATATCACTTACGGCCTGTTTGGATAGTACCATACTATGTCATAATCCGTACATTATGATATAGTATAACATTGTGATAAAATTATGGCATAATGAGTGTTTGGGTAGCTATTTTACAATAGAAATTTATGCCATAAAGTGGGGAATATGGCATAAAAAAATATTCCAGTCAGGCTAGAATATTTTTGTATGCCAAAAATCGAGCAAGCTTGCGTTTCTCTCATTCTCTCTCTCTCTCGGTCTCCTCTTCTTCAATTGATCTATCCAGCCTCTCCGTTGCCTTTCCACCACCATCATCCTCTCCTTGACCATCTTCAGCGGCCTCGGCCCTGATCTTGCCTCTTCCTCCGCCTGAGCAGCATCATCGATGTCTTGATCGGAGAGTTTTCCCAACCAGTTCCGTCGCCTTCTTCCTCGTCCTTTTCTCGCCTCCATCACTGAAGAAGCATCGTCAACGTTTGGATCGGAGAAGCCGGTGTTTAGGTTCAATGGAAAGAGAGGAGAAGGTGGTGTTGAGGTTCAACGGAAAGAGGGGATCATAGAAATAGGTATTTTTCTTCTGTTTTTTGTTTTTTGTTTTTAAAAGTTTTCATAATTATTACTGGAGATATTTATATTAGTCTCTGGTTGATTTTCTTTGTTTTTTTTTATGTTCTTTGATTTTTGTTCAACTTGTTTGGAGCCATCGGAAATGGCAAGATTTGTATGAATATATGCTGCATAAAGTTTGTTCTTGAATCCTGGTTGTTTTTGGTAAATCCTGAATTGCTGATGTGGGAATAAAAATTGGATCTAGATTTAAATTTTTATAGATCTTTAGTGATCTTAGTAAATCCTGACTGTTTTTCCTTTTTGAATTGCTGATATGGGAATAAAAATGAAGTTTCCCTTGTATAATTTAGTTAAACGCTTGTTTTTTATACTTATCTGACATTTAGTTAAACGCTTGTTTCTGACAGAGTGACATTTAGTTTTATTGAATATAATTTATTCTGATCTATTCTCAAACTTGGATTCATCATATGCAAGCATTTGCTTACTAAAGCAATTCTTTTCTCCATTTTCAGCGTGAGAAGTTAACTCAGGATTTCCTAGTTAGTTTTGCCCATTGTGAATTATTTTCCAGAAATTGAATTTGTGATGTAAACATGTTTGATTCTAGGTTGAATTGAATATTTCTGAATTATGACGATATATATATATATGGGTTGATAATGCTTGAATTTTTACATACCAGAACTTGAATTCATCCCAACCGTCCCCCAGAACAATTCTTCTCCTTCTACGTGAATTTTTACATGCCAAAACTTACCAAGAGAGAATATGGTAGCTTTTCCATGATTATCAACAGTGATATGTTTGACAAATGCCAAAGGAATTGACTACAAGTATTATGAACAAGCTAAAATTAGCCTTTCTGATAGTTAACAAAGTTAAAACACACACAATTGGAAGTCTAATTCTGCAGAATGTTCTTAACTTGTTTCTAATTTCTAACAATAGCATGACATTCTAGATTATCAGAATAACAAAATAGCAAACAAACACTTTCACACTGCAATTCAGAAAACATATAAAAATATATGTATATATATAACAACAAAAAACACAAGCAAATTAAAAGCTAACTCTCACATGGGAATATAAGTTCAGTTACTATTCATGACAGAGTTAAGATGAACTAGGAACATAACAGTAAAATATTACAATATATATATATATATATATATATATATATATATATATATATATATACACAAACATGCGTGTGTGTGTGTGTGTGTGTGTTTAAAATGCTTCCTAATAATGAGGATGATGATTATGATATGGAGGAGCTTCATGATGTCCAGGTTTTTGTGAGTCTGCATAACTTGTGTGTGGAGCAACCTTGGAAGCATGCTGCATCATAATGTTGGTGAATTTATTAATTCCAATTTACATTTATTTTTTTATTTTATAATTGCAATTTTATTTTGTTTTAGTCATTCTCCATTAACCCATAGTTCATCCCCATAGTTCATGTCTATTATTGGTAACCATTATTGCTTTTTATTATATTTTACAGTCTTTGATCTGTTATGGCAAGTGAAGGTATGGCAAGTGAAGCTAGACATGAAAGTAGGGCAAAGTGGACTGAAATTCACAAGGCTCACCTAGTAAGGTTATTAGGTGAGTATAATACTCTTGCATACCGTTCACAAAATGGATGAACCAAAGAAGCATGGAATAAGATGGTACATGAGATGATAACCAAGTTTTCCAATCCAAGCATCACCACAGGGCAAATCAAAGCATTAGTGCAAGAGTTGTTATTTTTCTATTTGAGTAAAAGATGATCAGTATGACATTGTTATGGGTTATCTTCAATGTTTTGATGATCAACTTGTTATTTTTCTATTTTTTTTGGGGATGTTTTCATTTTGTGTATGTTTTGATTATCATTTTTTTTTCTTGTTGTTATGGGAATGTTTTCATTATGTGTATGTTTTTTTTGTATGTTTGTTGTGTGAATATTTTGATTTATAGGTGTATTTTTTTCCTAGTTGTTTTGAGAATGTTTTGATTTTAGGTTTTTTTTTTGCATGAATTTGTTAATAAGTACCCTTATGGCTTGTAATATACTCTATAATGCTATTCAGGAATTTGCAAATTTTCCAAACTTTCAGATTCTTTTCTAACATTAAATCAACATAGAGAATGACTTTTTAACCATACCAATATTTTTCATCCGAAAGACCTTAATAAACAATTTCATGGCCGCCACATGATTATGGTCTAGCTCGGCGATAGCTACAATAATCATTCCACATTTGCATTGTTATTTCATCTCTTTTACGAGCACCTGCATTTCGGTTAGAGTTCATGGTGTCGACATCCTCTCCGTATGACTCATCTCCATTAGGAATAATAGTTTCTTCGGCTTCAACATCAAAATCATCAACAACATCTGCACAGTTATGTATATGGATGAAGTTATGCAACATACAAGTAGCAACTACAATATCAGTTTGAGAGTCGATTGGGTGAAAAGTTGCTACTTTAAGTATCAGAAATCTCATTTTCACAATGCCGATGATGCGTTCAACATGATTTCTTAATGATGCATATTGTAAATTAAACAGTTCTTTATAATTGCTCGATCTAGATTGTGCTCGACCTTGCTCCTGTAAATGGTAACGGACACCTCTGTATGGAGTAATAAAATTTGGGGTATTAGTATATCCTGCATCTACAAGATAATATTTACCCCTTGGGACTTCAAAATCTTGCTCAATCGAACGTTGCAAAATCCTAGCATCAGAAGCAGAACCTTCCCAACCAGCTCGTTTATCTTGCTCAAAACGAAGATCAAAATCACATGCGACCATAACATTCTGCGATAATGTCTGCTTCCGGTTTCTATAAGGATCTTGTTTATCTAAAGAAATCGTGATAGGAATATGTGTTCCATTAATAGCACCAACACAATCCTAAAAATAAACAAACGTAACATTTACAACAACAAAAAAAATTCACAAAGAAATTCACAATATAAAGCTTCACCTACCTTGAAATATGGGAAAAATTTTGTTATTCTGAATAACCGGTGATGTCATTGTCGATGGAGGTTGTATGTATTCATGAGCAAGTTGATTTATAGCTTTAAGTACTTTAGTAAAATAACGATTAACCGTTTCTGTAGAATGTTGAAATCGCTCTTGCACATCACGGTTACTAGCATTATGAGCAAGAGTATACATAAACATTGCTAGTTGCTCTTCAACTGTTGTCTGTTTTGAGTTGCAGAGAAGAGATTTTTTCTCGTAAACGATCAACCAGTGCTTGAAATATATAAGGTTCCATACAAAATTCTCGTTTGCAACATTTTTCATGACCTTCAAGAATTTTTTGTACATATGCAGCACCTGTAAGAATAGATGTGTAATGTTCTACACCTGTGGAAGTCGCTGGACATTGTCTCGACCAATAACTGAGCATTAATAGATCATCTTCCTCTTTTTTTTCCTCCAAAATTTTAAGGAATCCATAATGAAACAATGGTTAGAATTATGAAGTTTTCAACTAAAAAAAAGAAGTATGCATATAATGCAAAGAAATCATCTTGTGTATAAATAGGGGGAAATGACAACGGCTATTATAACGGTTATATTTACAACGACTATTTTTCAAATTTTAATTTGCAACAGTTATAAACCAATGGCTATTTTTATTATGTAATAATTATTTGTTATGCAAAACAAACACTCATTATGTAAGAAAAACATATGTAATAATTTATGTAATAATTTTTTATTTTATTACCCAAACACCCATTCTGTATGAATAAAATATGCCATAATTTCTATAATAATCAGTTGCACTTCTTACATAATAAAATTATGCTATATTTTTTTATTTTACATCCAAACAGGCCCTTATCTTTTATTTATGTATTTTATTTTTTATAATTAATTTTATTCTATTTTATATAATTATTTAATTTAAAAGAAAAAATCAATTAAAAATGAAAATAATATAATAATTAAAATAAAAACATATCATTTATTATTCAATGAAAAATATATGTCGAAATACATATTTTATATAAAATTGTATATATTGAGTTATAGAACTCAACATGGATCTTTAAATAATTATTTTTAATAATTAAATTTTTTTTAGTCATGTTTTTGGCTAGTCTGCACCTGTAATCAATCATCACTTTTCGAGCACGTCCAGTATATTTTTTTTTTATTAGTGAAAAGAGAATTGATCCAACATTGACAAAATTTCAGAGTAGTTCCCTAAAAGACCACTTTCATCCCTCATCAGTTACTGGAGCCCATGTTAGCACTTCTTTCATCCTCTAACCGACACTTGGTGATGCTTACACACGACGCAAAATAAGATCATGTTACATGGTTACTCAATTAAGAAGTTTAGATTAAGTTGATTGACTTAACTAAAAATTTGTAGATAGCTCTATTATGATGTTCTGATTTGTTTATAAATAAATAAAATAAAATAAACATATTTAATGATTTTTTTAAGCTTAATGACTATTCATGGACGACATCACAAAGTTGTTAAGGTAAAAAATTATCCATAAAATTCAGGATAATAGAATATCTAAAGTAAATATATAAAATTTTAAAACGGTTTTCAAAGTTTGTCAAAAGTTTCTGAAATAAAAAATTATCCATAAAATTCGGGATAATAAATTTTTTCTATTAGTAATTTTTATTTAATGATAAAAAAAAATAGTTGAGATCTTTTTTAGCCCATAAATATAATGTTTTAAATTTAATATATATAGCAGCTAATACATGGATTTGCCGCTATAAAAATTATTGTTAAAAAAAATAAATAAATTTGTGGTTATAGTAGTTAATTCAAAAATTTGCAGCTAAAAACACATCTATAGTGGCTAATATAAAAATCAGTAGCTACAAATATGATGGGTGTTAATCTATAGCGATGATTAAGAAAATCGGTCGTTATAGAGATTTACAACAACAAATTTATAAATTTGCAGCTAAATTTAGTCGCTATAGCCTAGCATTCTTGTAATGATCCTACTCTAGTTATTTTGATAATCATTAATCATTATATAGTTTTAATGCTTTTGATTCCAACTTTAACTACTATATAAATTTGGATATCTTGACATCAAATTGTTATATTACTACTTTCAATTTAATTTAAAAAGTTTAATTAGCTTTCTACATATTATTTCCTTGAAGAAGACCCATTGTTGTTAGCTTAACCATATCTATTTTAAACAACATGTGCAACTACTGTTGGTTTATTATGCTTTGAAATCGCATCTCATAAACACATGATTTCACCTAAATATCCTGGACACTATAACAACCATGTCATAGAACTATCTCAAATTACTTTCTTCTTAAATTGTTCAAATCTTTTATAATGCTCCTTATGATTATTTTCATTTTTTAATTTTTATTTTAAGAGATTATGTTGAGATCAATGAATATCTATGTATATCTAGTGTTGAGGTTGGAGAGAGAGAATAATAAGATAGTTCATTTTAAAATTTTTTTTTTTAGAATATCTATTTGATCAAGATAAAATTGATATAAATGATTATTATAATATATCTAGTGTTTAATTTGGAGAGATCCAATATGATCAACTAAAGTAAAGCCAGTGGAATCAAATGAAGAGCGCTTATGTTTAGAATATCTTGTGCATAAATTTTTCTATATAACCTAATGAAGATTCTATTGCCTATGATTGATGTAATGCTTAGCATAAAAGTTACAATGGATGATAGCATAATACATGTAATAAACCACGTGAATTAGATTTAAATTGTATGCATTATAGATTTGGAGGCTTGATAGTGCACTAACAGGTGAAAACAAAAAATTTGTTTGTGTTTGTGCTTAAGAAAACAAAAATTTGTTTGTCTTCTCTCATAATAGTATATGTTTCAAATTTTTCTAATGCTAACAAACAATTTGCTTATGTATCTCATATTTTCTAGGGTTGAGCACTCCAACTTGGTTCTCTTCATAGGTAGGCAATAGGATTTTATATAATAATTTTTATTGTCCTAGGGAACACTCTAGCTTTTTCAACCAAGAAGGTTTTTTCTTTTACTTATAGTTTATGTGTTATTCAAATGCTTAATTATTGAAAGTTTAGGCTGATTTTTTTTAATTTTTCTCATCGAAGGTAACATGCCATCAAGTACACCAAACGTCTCATCTACAACATTTCAGCCTTGAACAAATTTATCAACTAGTAAGGCTATGTTAGAAGGCAATTTTTCAATGAATTAAGGTTTTGATGGTGATGACGGAAATGCAAATAAAACCATTGATCTAACAGAAAAGAAATGTGATGTTGTTAACCTTGGTGAGGGAGAGGAAGAGGAAGATAGTGAGAATAAGAGGGCTAAGACTTCTAGTGTTTGATTGGAGTTTGAAGAAATTGCTCTTCCAAATGGTTCTAAAAGGAAGAATGTGTTTATTTCAAGATGAAGTTGGCTATAAATGGTAGCAAGAGTACAACTCAATTTAAAAACCACATGTTAACTTGTGTGAAGAGAAGAATTTATCAAAATCAATAACAAAGGATTTATTTCCAGCCTGTACAAGTAGGAGGTAGTTGTTATATTAAAATGCAACTAGCTCTCACAAATGGCAAGTTTGATATAGTAAAAAATTGAGAGGCAGCCGTACAATGGATACTTATGAATGAACATCCTTTTTCATTAGTAGAAGCGAAAGGTTTTAATATAATGCAAAAATGTGGAATGACTAAATGGGAAAAAATTATCACAGTTATTATTAAAAAAGATTGTATGCAAGTCTATTAGGCTATAAAAGAGAAATTGAAAGCAAAACTGAAGAATATTAGTAAGATAAGTTCGATAGCAAATTTATGGAAGTCATGTAATCAAAAGATTAACTATATAGTCTTAGCAACCAACTTTATTAATTCTAATTAGAAATTGCATAAGGTACCATCAATTTTGTTCACATTCCACCTCCTTGTCGAGGTGTCGAGATTGTTGATTGCATAATTAAGTATTTGAAGGAATGGGGAATTAAGAACAAGGTGTTTGATATCTTTGTTGATAATGCTTCAAGCAATGGTGTGGCAATTAGAATTCTTAAAGACACATTTTCAAGAGCTAAGAGGTTGGTTTGTGGAGAGAAGCTATTCCATGTTCGATGTTGTGACATATTCTTAATTTCATGGTTCAGTATGGCATTTATGAAATTGAGAAAATAATTGAATATATTCATGAAAGCATGAGATTTATTAATTAGAATGAGGTGAGACTTAAGTTCTTTTCAAATATTGTGTAGCAATTGCAATTGGCAGAGAGGAAACTTATTCTTGATTATAAAGCACGTTGAAATTCAACATTTGAAATGTTATCAATTACAATGAAATTCAAAGAAATCTTTCTAATGTTCAAAGATTGGGAATCCCTTTATCAATGTTATCAATGCCTTGAAGATTGGGAAAAGGTGGAGAAACTATGTGAGATTTTAGAAGTGTTTAATGCAGTCACAAAAATCATCTCTGGTAGTGATTATCAAACTTTCAACTTGTTCCTTAATAACGTTCATCTTGTGAAAATGTTGCTAGACAAAAGGATGAGTGATGAAAATGAGTTCATTCAAGCAATGATTGGCCAAATGAAGGCTAAATTTAATAGATATTGGGGGAATGCAATTTGCTAATGTTCATAACTGATATCTTGGATCTAAAATACAAAATAAGGGTGGTTGATTTTAGTTTTTTATGATGTACTTGGATAAAGAAGCAAGAAAAAATTTTGTTAAAGTTCGAGAAGCTTTAAGATTTATGAAGAATATGTTCTTAAGTATCAACATGGCAATGAACATAGTGGTGAACTCCAATGTTTAATAGTGACGATGGTAAGAATGGTAAAGACACATTAGGTAGGCTAGAATTTTCAAGTTATGTAAAATTTATTGAAAATGCCTCACCACAACAATATGATCTAGATGCCTACTTAGTTGAAGGCTGCTTTATTTTTGAAGTCGATCCCAATCAAATTAATACCTTAGCATGGTGGAAAGGAAGTACTTTAAAATATTGCATCCTGTCTACAATATCTCATGACATTCGTTATTCCTATCACTATAGTGGCTTTAAAGACTACTTTTAGTGTGGGCAATAGAGTGATTGATACTTGTTGTAATTCATTAGCTTTTGAAACAGTTCAAGTAGTGCTTTGTGGAGGAGATTGATGTTGAAATCTTCATGGAGTGAAGAAGAAGAACAACAACAAAGTGAGTTTATAGTTGTTTTTTAATTCTTTTTTTTTTTAGCCTATGAGTATGATTATGATTTTGCCTTAATATGATTTGCTCTATATATAATTTAATGTAATTGTGTGGTAATTGATTCTATTTTTTATTTTTCATGATTTTTCTTGCTTTATTATAATTTTTGACAATTTTCTTTTCATTTTGTACATATTAGAAAAAGAAAAATCTAGTTAAGATTGCACTTAAAATACCTTGAAGTTCAAGTTTTATGGTATCAGAGCTGCTTTAGGCATAGACGACCAAGTTCTATGCCTTGGGCCCCATGATCTCTTAGGTCTCATTTTTTATAGAAACTTAAAATTTATACTTTAAATTTTATTTATTAGTATTTTATTGATAGGGATGCAAGTATGCGTGTCAATCAGAGTGTGATGAGAAGTAAGGTATCCATCCATAGGGAAAATAAAGTCTAGTAGTACTAATCTTTTATCTAAAAACTAGCTCAATCAAAATGGTGTGATATGGAAACAAACTAAGGAAGAAACTTGAATCAAAATTGCTAGAAAAATATGACTAAACAAGCAAAGGAAAGGGCTTTTGGGTATCGATTCTGTCTATGGTTTCTTAAGCCTAGGACAATAGTTTTATAAATGTAGCAATCCAAATTGAATTGAGAAAGTTCCTAAATTATACTAACCCATTTCTCAAGGTGAATAGTAACTGATCCGGTATGGTGCTGATACAAACAACCCTACAACAACAATGCACTCTATAACTTCTAACAAGAATAGATAAGTATTCATAACATAGACAATTTTTTTCTCTCGAAGTAATTCCCCATAATCCCATACAAAGTAGAAATGAGATTTCTCTCTGAAACTACTCCATACGATTGCAAAAGAGAATAAAATTACTTGTCAGTTCACTTGGAAGGATTGTGGAAGAAGAACTCTCGATTTTAAGGTACCCTATCTGTAGGCATACTCACAATCCCTTTCGATTGCGGCTTACCTATGCTAGGTGGGTCTCTCGACTCGTCACACAAGCACATCAAACATGATTCTAGGGCTCTCACCTCAATAGCATTCAAGACAATTGATACATGTAATTGAATTCAATAGTAAAGGATTGCAATAGAAAATCAATATAAATTAAAGCATGAAAGAACCATAACCAAAGTCAATTAAATCATTACCCTATAGTTCATCTATGACTAAACACCTACAAATTAGTTATCCATCGGAGGAGAATAATCAAACATCTCATAAGAGACAGTAAACATGATTGAAAGTATGAAACTCCCTTTTTATAAGCTTGTCACTTGAGATTACGATGAACATCCCCTTTCCTTAGATAAATGCCATAAAGGTACTCCCTCACAGCTTTAATTGTTTTCCTTACAAGATGGGTAAGTCTCCTCTCCTTCATGAATTTACCTTAGAAATCTAGAGAAACTTTCCCCTCTTTCCCTAAGCATGGTTCTTATGGGCCTACTTACGCCTGTAAGTTTAACCTATAAGGTTTTTTTGTCTAAATGTTGCGGCCCAGCTTACGGACTTAAACATTGAGCCATAATCTTCTCTGGATCGCTGATGCCACCCCCTCCCCTCTACAGACATAAGCTGCTTCCTGTAAGCTCCTTTGGATAACTCTTCTGGTTTGACTTACGGGTATAAGTCCTAACTGTAAGTTCCTTCTATTGATACTTATATTCTTTCTTACGGCCATAAGCATACCTGTAAGGTTCTCTATTTGAGTGCCATAAGATTCCTATAAGGTGTTCTGTCTGGCATGTTCTTTAGTTGTTGATGTCGAGAGAGCTCCATATTTTTTGTTTTGGCTCTCTCTCTCTCTCTCTCTCTCTCTCTCTCTCTCTTCCTTAAGCATTGCCCAGTACATGAGAATATAATTTTTCACCATGTTTAGCATCGTTTTCCACAAAGATACTAAACAACATTGGGGTTGATATTGTAGTCCGAATACTATAGCATCAGCTTTGGTAATGTAGGCCACTACAACACCAACATAATTCTTCAAATTCCTTCAAGTTTTCAATTCATGTCGAGATAATTTACTATAGGTGGTGAAGCCTTAGACATAGGTAAGGAACTTGTGATGAAGTAGTTGAGTGTTTGTTCTTCAACTTGCTTGTCTAATATTGTGAGTCGGTGGTTACTCTTGAGTAGTTCCATTAGGGTTTATAGCTTATTTTCACAAAAGGTTTACTATTAATTTTATAATATTATCTTCTTGAACATATTAGTACTTTATAATCTATAATGGCCATTTCTACAACTGAATTTGACATTCTTTGATAGTTGATTGCATAAGGACTTTATTAATTGGTTTGCACATGACATTATTGTTATATATTTTAAATGTATTTTAATGCATGTGAAAAGTTTTGAAAAGTGCAAAATTTTTTATAAAAATGAATTGAGAGTTGCAAATGTGATTTCATTGTTTATCATGAAAATCCTAACGAATAAAGTACTCATTATATATGTGTGGAATTGCTATTACAAAATGGAAACAGAGGTTACATGTATTTATATTTGGTGTGCGAGTATTTGACTTGATCACTACAATGATGGTTTCCACAATCTAGCTTAGTAAGAGGCAGTGTGGTTGACTGACTAACTCTACACCTATTGAGGGAGTAAATAGAAAGCCTATTTGGGAATGGGAGGGTACCTCCACTAGGTGTGAGGCACCGTGACTTACCGCATAAGGGACTTAGCAGCCAACATGAATGAGGGCTACAATTATTTTTTTTTATATGTAAAAAAGTGAAAAACTAATCATGGCGGCCCTAGACTTAGTTGTGGACATGACTAGGTATAGGGATAATTTCTAGCAAGCCCTTTAATTGATTTAGATGTGCAAGTCCTAATCTTTCCTACTTTCTAAACTTCTATTTTAGTGTTTTATTTATTGTACTTGGCGTCATATTATTAATGTTTTCCTATTGCAATGTAAATATTGAAATTGTGAATTTAAACATTTTATCGTATTTGATCTTGTTACTTTTCTCCCTTGGAATGTATATTGTCTACTCACTGAGTAACTGAATTGCTCATCTAGTATATTATCCATATTGCTAGTAGTGATTCTTTGCTTGGTGCGCAATAGAGAGTTCCGCTGGCCTATCTCCATTTTCTTGTTCTTTTTTCATACCATTGTTTTGGATGCTATTTGTTTGTGTAGGAACTTGTATTATCATTGATCTAATACTATGCTACTATTATTATATCCTATAACTCTTTTATTGTCGTCCATACTTTGTTTTCCAATGTTTTTAAATTACTTGTTACTATTTGTGTAAATTTGTGATTGTGCGTACTCATATTTGAGATATTGCACTCAGGATATTGTAAGCCTTGCGATATTTCTAGTTAGGGGCTTGTATACACCTACTCAAGTTATCACAATGATTGTCACATCTTGACCTTTGGTGGAGGAGAGAAGGGTGACCTTGTTTACATGAAAATTCAATTTGAGGAGTTGGGTTTTTCATATCAGAAACTATTAGTAACATTATAACTACATAGTTATTGCAAAATTTAGGCTCTAACTATTTAATTGTTGAAACAATGTCATTGAAAATTGCATTGACTAAAGACATGCATGAAGCTAAAGTTGTAAATCAACTTTGTTTTCACAGACTATGTTGCATTATGCCATGTTGTGATGCATAACAAGAGTTGCTCAAATTGGAGATTCCAATATTAGGTAAGTGAGATACAGGAAATGGTGGGTGAAGCAGAAAATTTGAATATGGTTTTAATTCTAAGATATTGGAACTGATTTGTGGATCATTTTGTTGGGTAAGGGGAGTAATTCTCCAAATATATTATAAATACATAGATTTTCTTAGGCCGTTTACAAAAGTTTTAGAGGGAGTGGGTTGTGCTTTTTTATTGAACCTGCCCACACTTGACCAAATTTTGTAACAATTATTATGTAGCTCATTTAAAGAGGAAAAACTCTTATTAAAGGATGTGGTATGAACACATAAGTTAATATATTTTTAAAAATTTATATTTAAAGTTTTTAAACTTATATAATAGGGATGATGTGTCCCTTTGCTACATTGTTTACAATACACTGCCATGCTCTTGGTTTTAAAAAAAAAGATTTAATTAATTTTTTAAAAGCATGCTAATTTGTGAACTCCGGCTTTGAAAAATGGGACAAATAGAATTAGTATTGAGAGAGAGAGAGAGAGAGAAAGAGAGAGCATCTGGGAGAGCCATGTCATTTTTTAAAGGTAAATTATTTAAGTAGTCACTCCACTATTCAATTATGATCTTGTTTGAGTAATTGAATTATAAAATATTTCAATTGGGTATCCTAACTTTAGATTTGCATTGAATTGGGTCAACCGAGCTAACTCCGTTAACGGTGTGCTGACGTAGTATATCACATCAGCATGCCACGTGGATAAAAAAAAAATTTTACCTTAGAGATAATCAACTCATATAGCTGATCCTTCATGTCAGATAAACAAAAGGTAATTTGATTTTTTGAAATTTTTTGTCAGATAGGTTGCAACAATGTCTCATATTTAATTTGATTTTTTGGTTCATGTGGCATACTAATATATCAAGAAAGCATGCATCAACATGTCACGTCAGCACGCCACTAACGGAGTTAGCTTGAGTGACCCAACTGAATGCGAATCTATAAGTGTGATTACCCAACTTAAACTTTTTATAATTTGGTGACTTAAATAAGAGTAAGAGAATAGTTGAGTGACTATTTAAATAATTTATTTGTTTAAAATATTAGATATAAGTTTCAAAAAATTAATTGATGTGATAAGAGGTTGATGTGCAACTATCACATCAGCATCATGTAACTGGGTTTTATGAAAGAGGTATAAAATGAATGCATAAATATAAGGGAAAATTACTTAGAAGTCCCTAAGAAGTTTCAAACTTCTATTGCAATCCCTCTGACATTTTCATTTCCCTTTAGATCCCTCCTTTTAAATGCAAATTCCATTTAGTCCATGGTGTTACTTCCGTCAGTTAATGGGGGAGGAAATTACACAAATGCCTATTTACAATAAAGCAAAAAGCAACTTTCATGTCCATGTCAAATCCCATTTATTGTGAGTAAGGCTATGCAATATATTTTGTCAGAAAGAGAGTATATTTCACTCCTTCTTCTTCTCATCTTGGGTTGGGTTTGCTGATCTTCATCTTGGTCAGTTGCCAAAGCTTGAAGTTAACTCTTGCACGCATAAGTTAGTTGTTGTTTTTGTTGTTCTTTTTTGTATTGTTATTGTTCTTCTTCTTTTTGTTCTTGAACTTCTTCTTTTTGTTTTTGTTTTTGTTGTTCTTGTTCTTGTTCTTCTTGTAATTGTTCTTGTTATTTTATCTATTGACCTTGTTGTTTTTTTTTATTGTTGTTGTAGTTGTACAATGGAAAGTTACTCTGCCGTGGCAAGATTCAAAGGAGAAGGCCGTGTGCTACAATTTACCGTATTAAGTTCATGGGAGTCAGTCAAGTGTGAGATATGTGCCCGTTAGTCCCTAGATGCTTCTGAAGTGAAAGTGAAGTTCGTAATGCCTGACTCATACAAGACGCTTTGCCCCATTGAGTCCAAAGTGGATTTGCAACGCATGACTCATACAATTTACCATCGCTTTAACAAGTTCGTCGTCGACATCATCATCGAGGAAATGCGTGTCTCTACAGATGGAAACTTGGGCCGTTGATTTCATCGTAATAAAACAACGAACTCTACTAATTGTTAATTGTGTTATACATGTTGTTGTTTGAATAGATTTCAGCCCTTTTGAATGTGAATTTTATTTCATGTCGTATATTATTGTTTCCTGTGTATAAAATTAGTTTCTTGTGTATAATATTGGTTTCCTGTGTATAATATTAGGTGTAATGTGTATAATATTTACTTCCTCTTTATATAATATTTTGTTTCTCTTGTATTTCTGGTTTTCAAAAGCAGGGGGTCCTTATTGGACAGCATAAACCCCATTGGCGATAGTTTCCTCTCCCAACATGATTCTTCTGGGGCGTTGAGTGTTACCGGGTGTACTGATGTACACGATTGTTCCACTTTACAAGTAGGCCAACGGTTTGAGAACGTAGATCATTTTAAAAATTGCCTGCAAAGCATAGCTATCAAGAAAAATTTTGACTTTACGTTTATAAAAAATGACAAAATGAGGGTGACTGTAATGTGTGTTGCTCCGAAATGCCAATAGAGAGTGCATGCTTCTAAAGAGGAAATTCATGACACATTCCGACTGAAGACAATGCAAGCAACTCACATTTGCGGTGGAGGCATTGGCACTACAGCGCATCCAAAAGCCCGCAAGAAGTGTGTTTCTGAATGTGTCATACATAAATTAAAAGAAAGCCCATTGTACAGAACTATTGACATACAAAAAGACATATTGCGTGACCATGGTGTTCGCCTACCATACAAACGTGCTTGGAATGGGAAGGAGGTTGCCAGTTCGGTTTTTCATGATAGCGAGGTTAGTAGCTATGATTTGCTTCTATGGTATGCTGATAAAGTATCCGAGACAAATCCTGGTAGCGTTGTCAGCATTGAGAATGAGGGCGAGCGGTTTAAGCATGCTTTCTTTTAATTTGGTGGTTGTTTGTTAGGGTTCAAGCATGAGTGCAGGCCATTACTTTTTATTGATGGAACTCATTTTCTAGCCAAATATGGTGGGGTTCTTCTAGGTGCAACTGTGAAAGATGGCAATGATAGTCTATTCCACGTAGTATTTGCTATCGTCGACAACGAAACTGATGACAACTGGACTTCGTTTCTTGCTACTCTTGGTGAGGCCTTGCATGGTCAGGATGATTACAACAAAGTCATAACATTCATATCAGATCGCTCCAAGAGTCTCTCCCTCATCACCACATGGTTATTGTCTCCGACATTTGGAGGTGAACTATATGAAGACCAACTCTAACCTCGGTAAAGCTATGCGAATGCAATGCTGGGCAGTAATCGTCAAAATTGCATAGGCATACACCTCAAAAGAGTTCGATGATGCAGTTTAAGAACTTGCATGTTTATCAGCCGAGGCACACACTTGGGTGTTACATAAGTCGGACGTTGATCATTGGTCAAATTTTTTATTTAAAGGAATGCAGTGGTGTGAGATGTACTCCAACATGGCAGAATCCTTCAATGCCTAGATTAAAGAGGCACGCCATCTACTAGTAACAAGCATGGTTGACTCGATCAGGTAAAGTTCCTTGGTTGATAATGTGTTTTTGTGTGTAATAATGATTTCCTCTATATCAAATGGCAGTTCCTGTGTATACAATGTGACTTCCTGTGTATACAGTGTCACTTCCCGTGTATGGAATGTCAGTTCCTGTGTATACAATGTCACGTCCTGTGTATTGCTTTCCTTTCAGTCTATATTTTGTTTCCTAACTAGACTATGTTTTGCCTTTTTATCCTTTGATTTCCAATTTCAAACTTATGAATATGTTCGCCGACAGACGCGAGCAATCCAACAAGTGGGACACACATCGGTGCCCCAAAATTCAAAAAAAGGTTGAACAACTCGTTGACAATAGTCGTTACCTGAGAGTAGGTCGATCGACTGAAGAAACTTACGAAGTCATTGATGATAACAACAATACAGTCAGTCTTCAATTTCGTCGATGTTCCTGCAGGAGATGGGAAGTACATGGCTTACTGTTCAAGCATTCTTGTGCGGCTATCATGCAAACAAAAACGAATGTCCACACCTACGTTGATTCTTACTTGATAGTCGAATGGTATCGTTGGGCGTATGGGAATCCGATATTCCTTGTTCTTGGCGGTGACAAACCATCTGATGAAAATCGTGCCCTATGAATTAGGCCGCCAATATCAAAGAAATGGCCATGCCGTCCAAGAAGGAAAAGAATAGAATCACAAGCCTTCGACGTACGCGAACTACATTGCAGCCGGTGCCATCAAGCTGGACATAATCGTCGATCATGCAACGCTGTCATAGGGGACTGACAATGACACACCTAACGGTAGTGTACGATATTTATGTTTTGTATCACATGTTTTTTGCCATGAACTTTATTCTATTTTCCTTTGATAATTATCTGTCCTCTTTTGTGTGTATTATTTTGTGTTTATGTGTATATATATCACTTTTCTGTGTATATATACATGTTCCTGTGTATATATACGCATTCCTCTATATTCTTCTATGTTTATGTGTATATATCCTCTTTTTTGTGTATTATTTGGCATTTTTGTGTATATAGTCATGTCTATTAGTCAGATTTTGTGTGGATATCTGTATCAATATGGATGTTATAAGTAAGTACATAACCAAGTTTTCAGTCAGAAAGAAAGATATGACATATAATTGCAAGAAGTGAGAAATTAATTGTTCATGTCTGTTTGAATAATGTACTGTATTTCACTTATAAATGATACTCAGGGTATGGCAAATTAATTTTTATCGTTACTGCCTTCGACCTCCTGCCGAGACTCAACATAATCTTCACCAGCGCTGGCAATGTCATTCATAGTGTCGGCCTTCACCTAGGTGGACTCCTTCTCCAGGGCCTCGTCCTTGTCCCCAATAGAATACATATCATCCCCAATATTTTTCTCATCCCCAGTCACCGTCTCGTCTGCCACTACTTTATCACTTCCCGCGTCCTTGTCGACGACGGTATCCTTCTTCCCAACGTCGCTCGTCTCACCTCCGGGGATCATTTTCACGGCGTCGTCATCCTTGTCCCCCTCGGCAGCCTTCATCGCACTTGCGGCGGGTTCAACTTGTCTACGCATCACATCGACAAGTATCTGGGTCACATAACGGAGTAAGAGGATTGGGACGTCCGATTGTTGTATGGATAATTCTTCCCCGTTTAGTAGCTGTTCTATGTAACGCATGCAAAACACCGGGCAATCGACGTAATCGGGTGCTTGCTGGAGGCAGTTCCGCACATGCTCCAGGGGGAGCCCAATAAATGGGTTCCGGCCTATGTTAACTTCGATGAATAACTCGAATAGATCACGCTGCGTAGTTAATACGGAAATTGTTAGTCACTACGTACGAGATAATATGTTCGCAGTGCCCTATCTAATTTACGTCGCTTACCATGTCCACAACGTCCTCATCATAAGTGATTAATTGGAGTGAGGAGCAATGTAGGTAGTGCTGCTTTTGAGTGTCCATAACAAGCAAATGGTAATGCCCATGGAGGACGATTGGCATAAGTATTAGCTCCACTATCTTGTGCCCGTATATTACATCTTCCATCATGTACAATGCTTGTTCAGATGCAAATTGCAATTTCTACATTGCAAGTGCTAAGGGCCGCGTCAAAACTGTACATTTTTTTTAATCCCAATGGGTTTGCAAGCAATTCAGTGCGGAGTATCAGCATGAGGGCATCTAACACATCGTTCGGTGTATTTTCTCTACCGTCGAGGAGGACGTAGAGGTGGTCACGGGTCGTGTAGCCGTTATCGTCAGCGTCCCTCCAAATGATAGAACTACATAGAGAAGTACACAGAAAATATAAAACTATACATAGGAAACCAATTAATATACACACGACGTATACAACTATACAAAGGAAACTAAGTACGATACACAGGAACTAATTACTATACACAGGTAACGAATTATGTACATAAGAAATGAAAATGATGCACATTTAACATACATAATACACACGACTTCATAAATGAACACAGAACTCAGCATGTTGAAGATATAAAACATATGTTATACGAAACAAAAAACAATACCTGTCGACACGTGTGTTGAGGAAAAGCTCGAGGGCTATGCGTTTCTTTTGGTTGAGCTTTGCAAAACCCGGGTAGGTCTTTTTCCGTGGAAGGAAGCCTGAGTCAAGTTTTTTTTTTATGTTGCCGCGAGAAGTATCTTGTGATGTTGTCGGATGTGGGTCGGCTACTGGGGCATCAGGAGCTTCTACTTTTGATGGAATTTCATCCTTCGCGGTGTCAGGAGCTGGGACAGCACAAGGAGAAGGAATTTCATCGACTTCTTCAGCTTCGAGGACCTTGTTACAGCTGATGGCTGACTTCCTTCACTGCCTGTCAGTGGAAGATTAACATCCGCGCAACCAGCGTCATCAAGCTGTGCAGGAATTTCATCATCGGCGGTTGACACCGCCTTTAACTTGCCAGGACGGCGTGGAGATCTTTGTGCTGACCTCTTGAATCTAAGGCCAAAAGTAGGGGACGGGGCCGCCGAATGTGAACGGCTGATATCTGTTGCCGGTGCAGGGGAGACGGGGCCGCTGAATGTGAGGCAAACTTCTTCCGGTCTGCATCTTGCCGGTCACGCTCGTCTATACGAGCTCGCAGATCGCGGAACTCCATTATAACCTGTTGCAGTAAACTTGTAGGTTGGGAGAGGATTGATCCCGACCTCGCTTCTTTGCGGGGTCAACTTTTACCTTTGTCCCAACAAGAGGGGCCCTTGATGTTGGGCGGGAATTCTTCTTAGACTCGCCAAGTTCCGAGGAACTGGCGGGGGCTTGTCTATGGGTTCTCTTAACACTACCAACCAAAAAACGCTGTTCATCGTTGGCTGGCAGAAGCTCGGAAAACTGAAAAGCAAAAACCAAACTTTGCAACATTAACATATAAACACAATATTATATGTAGGAAACATGAAAATGTACATAGGAATGTAATTTTATACATAATAACACAATAATATACACAAGAACTTGAAACGAAACATAGGAAACTAAATATTATACATAGGAAACTAATAATATACATAAGAACATGATTATATACACATAAAACAACATATTATACACGGGAACATCATAGTACACACAGAAAACCATTTTCATCCACATTTTACACATCAATATCTAAATAACTTACTTGTTTTCCTTTGATTGATTTCAATAGCGGCTCGACGGACGCCACCTTAATGAAACTGGACTCCCCGTAACACATTATGCGGGGTGTCTTTCCTACTCTTTGTTTCTTGATGCTGCCCATTACCTTGTAGAACTAGATGATGAGAGCAACGGAACAACCTTTTAAGTAACCTGCAGTTGTGGACTTCCCTTTACAACGGAGTTGGACACGAGTGGCTGTAGCCGCGACATTGTCCATCAACCACCTGTGCGTAGCATGTGCCCAGGAATAATCGCCGAGTGACGCTAGATCATCGGCGTACCTTACTACAAATGTTTGCGCATGCAGAACACTGTTCGGGAACATGATCATCGTCATGAAGTAAACCACCGGGAGCTTCACAAAGCTCTGCTCGTCCTCATGTTTCTTGCTGCGGGCAATTGTGAGTAGGTTGTCTTTAATGGCGTCGCGGTGGCGGTTGTGCATCTTGTGCAAAAATTTCTTCTCAAAGTCTGATTCACCTTCTCGTGCTTAAAGGATACAAGGTCTCCATTGCAACGGAGACCTAGGATTAGAGCAACATCTTTGGCTCTAAACGGGAGAAGGTTGTACCCTATCTGAAAGCCTTGCTTATTCTCATCGTACACTTGCAATACAGCGTCGAGAACCCCTCGTTCTTGTAGCGCAGGAGCGGCATCCATGAAATGGCCAAACGACGTCCCGCGGAGGATATTCCAATGCCATTTGTTCATATGCTTTCTCAACTCCAAAATCATCTCAACAACAGGGCCAAGATAACAACGCCCATTTACAAGTGTGTTCACCATCTTCTATTCTATGTCAACAATACAAACACACAGTCAAAAGAAGAAATTATATACAACAAACCACAAAACCATACACAATAACTCGTTCTCACCTCTACGGTGCCTTTTGCCCGTGAAACTCGCCGGAGAAGTCAATACCTTGATGGAACTCGCCGGAGAACTTGACCAAAGCGTCTCGCAAGGAAAAAGAGAACGGAAAAGAAGAACGGCAACGGCCTTCACCGCAATAAGAATTAACCCAAACGTTGCAGCCGCTCGGTGGTAGGGTTTCCTGCGCACATCCCAACGCCTCGGCGCGCCTACTGCCGACGCGCCTTTCTAAGGAAAAAGAAGGGGCATCATCATCATTTCACACGCGTCATCAATGCCAGATTCAATGAGGGCATTAGGGTCATTTCACAAGCGTTATAACTACTCAGTTAACCCCGTCACTATGATTTGGACTTAAAAGTAATATTTTAAAAAAGGAGGTACCTTGTGGGAAGCTGCAAACTTAAAGGGACTTCTAGGGAAAAATGATACTTGAGGGGGACTTTCTGGTACTTCCCCGTAAATGTAATTAGGGGACTTTAAATGTTTTTTTTTTCTAAGGTCAAATTGAATTTTTATAATACCAAAAGTCAATGTTCATCGTATTTGGTGAATCAAATCAATGAAGCATCAATGCTTTTTTGATTCGATAAAGACTAATACGGTGTTTCATTCAATATAACTATAAATACAATGGATTTTTAGTTATAATATAATGAAATAACATGAATTTTAAAATACAGTGTAGTCAAATCCAATGTTTGGTTAGATATAACTGAAGATGTTATATTACAATATTTTGTATTTGGTCGAAGAAATTTGTAAATTTAAAATTAAATTTTTTTTTTGTAAACTGAAAAATTTCAATGTCATTTTAATGATTTGAATGATGTATTAATTAGTTTAACTATTATTTTATTATTAAATTATTAGTATATTTATTAAAAAAATTTATTAAATTTTGTAATTTTTTAATTTAATTATTAACCAAACAAAAAAAGAACATTTTAAAACTTTTATAAAATTTTAGCATGTTATTTAATTATTTTAATTATCGTATGGATCATTGTAACTAATAATTTTATTATTAAATTAATTATTACATTTATTATTAGATTTTATAATTTTTCACTCAACAATAATATTTATGAATGTGTAACAATACTTGTTTTTTTAGTTGGAAGACTTTTGACAACAAAATATCCCATATGTTTACGTTAATTTAACACATGCTTTAATGACGATATGTAAAATAACCAAAATAGTCTTAGCATTATAAAAAATTTCAACGATTGTATATTTAAAAATTTAAAAATATATTTTTGTTAATCGAAAATTATTAACAATAAAAAACTAGTTAACATATAATTTTTATCCGTAGTTTTTCATTTTTATTAAACAAAACAGTTGAATATTTTAAATAACTATAATTTATAAATTACTATAAATAAAAAATATTTTCAAAATGTTTTTTCTCTTATGACATGAGACTGAGATGGTAAATCGGAATTGAGTGTATTGTGGGTCACTTTCAATGAAGTCTATTTATTTTTAATTCAATTGCAATTTTATGTTTGTCATGTAAATTTTTGTTATTTTTTCTTATTTTATTCTTAAATGTTGATGTGATTAACAAGATGATCCAAAGATGAACCATTCCCCATCTGAAAGAAAATTAATGCCTGAATGAATAGTTTTAAAATTTAGTGTTTAATAAATAGTTTAATAAGTCACTTGTCAAACTAACTACCAAGAGAAGCTTGTTAAACAAACAATTTGTTGTTTCCATTCATTTCATCAGTCATTGATTAGTGTTAAGAACAATGATAAGACACCAATAAAAAATTATAAACTAATTAAAAGTCGAATCTGGACTAAAAACAGATTTGCCATCTTCAAATAGAAAGATCCAACATGCATCTCGTCATGTCAATGAAGTGGGTGGAACTTATTAAACATAATTTGGAAAAATTCATTGAAAACTTAATTATAGTGTTAATTTGATTGACAAGAAATCAGGAAAATAACAAGGTTTTTTTTTTTTTATTTGTATAGGGTCACCAAGCTTGCTTTTGATATTTACAAAAACAAAAAAAATGTTGGATCATTCTATTTGGAGATGCCAAGTCTTCCTTTTGTCCAGATTCCACTATTTGGTTTAAGCTTCTAATTAGTGTTCTTATAAAACGTTTTTTTTTTAATATATATATTGTTTGTAAGTATTGAAAGCAATGGATGATGACCTAACACAAAAGAACTTGTGATTCATTAGAAGTTGATATAGATATGGCTTTCTATTATGTTCTCTTTATTCCAAGGAAAACTCTATTTTGGTTTAGTTCCATTTAGTATATTTCTTGTCTATCAAATCAACCATATAAATAAGTCTTCATTGGTTCTTCAAATAATATTTTATTATAAGCACAAAAGGATAATGGAGTACAATGAAGGATCTTTAATATCATCAGAGCTTTATAGATGCCTTCATATTATGAATAGGAAATATTTTGGTTATACCACCTACCATGGATGTAGGAAAAACTAAAAATAAAGCATTCCATACTTTAATATGTTTAAGCTAAACTCATACAACTCCTGCATGATGACCCATACATGAAATAAAACAAATCATGAATCTTTAAAAATGTGTTTGACTATGGTTTTTCTTCTTATAAAGATACCACAATATTTAAAACCACAATGAATTTAATATGAGTAAACAACAACTAATCTTTTTGTATTGTATGTTTCCCACTGTGGAAGCACATACATGGGAGAATTCAAATAAGATACCATTATGATTAAGAGTTAGTGCAAAGATTTATATTTTAGGATTCATGGAAATGCTTATGAATACCATTTTATATTTTCCAAAATTTTTAAATAATGACATGTATTTAATTGCCAAACATTTATCTCGAACTAGTACATCTTATTAACTAATTCAATATTAGGAAAAATGTTGCTTAAATCCCTAAAAACCATCATTTGCATATACACGAAAGAAAAAAAAATATTGAGAAATCGAGATATATATAGATATAGTCATGCAAAATCTCTAAATTATAGATGAATCACAATTAATTGTTTCCATTCAATTATTCAATCAAATCGCCAAAACATTGTTCTCATTCAAGTACATAACATTGTCATTCATTACAAAACGGAAATAAATAAAATTTCTAAAATCCTTTTAGAATTATGTATATTTTTGGGGGAAATATATTTTGTCTTCCATATTTTTTTGTTGTATTTTAACTATTAGTAGGATAATTATATTCTATTAATTGATGTAATTTTAAAATTTTTATTTCTAAACAAATTATTGAGATCAAGAAATTAAAAATTAATGATTATCACCCTAACAAAAGATATAAAAAGATTTTTCTTTGTTTTTAATAAAAGCTTTTCAGTGACTTAGCTATCATACATAATTAATCAGAGTAACATCATACTTAACGTCATACATAATTAATCAGAGTAACATCATGCTTAACTATATATCTTGCAAGATATACACAAAAACAAAAAAGAAAAAAAAACTTTTATAATGATATATGTATAAGTTCAAAATTTTATTGGCTAATCCAATATCAAGCCATACGACTTGGTTGACAACGGGAAATTCACTCGAAACACAAATGCCAATATTTCATATGCTAATCTTTGAATTTGAATAATCATTTGAGAATTTAAAATCAATTCGTCCGACAATCTCCCATCAAGACCTTGAAAAAAAATATAAATAAGCTATTAGTCTTTGTACGATGATGCAAAATGCACCTTACTTCTTGTAGTTAATTAGAAAAGGTCCTATAGCACCTATTATGTTTAAAATTCATTTTAGTCCATATCGCTTGTATAACACCTACATGGCAATGCATCCATATATTTCGCTTTTTAAAAATTGCTTAACTTTGAAATAGACATATTCCTATGACATCATAACTGACGTATATATGTCGCACGTTATGCCATTTCATTAACTTGAAAAATATTTTCCCCCTATAATTGAAATAATATAACTTGGCCCATCAATTGATACATAGCTTTCTCTTTTTGAAAAATAAAATTTTAATTTTTTATTTATAAAATTTTTAAAAGTTCTTTTATATTTTGAAAGATTTTTAAAATTTATAAAAATTAAATAATTTTATTTATTTATAAAATTTAAAAATTATTATAAAAAAATCAGTCACATGGTATGATCAAAATCATGGCATGCAACATAATCTAAACTACAAATTCAAATCAAAATGCAAAGCCATGCAAAAGAGGAGAAATTCAAATCAAAATCATGATCGGCAAGGATGAAGTCTCCTAGAGTGGCAAATCTATCCTACCATCTAAAGTGGGAAATTGAATTTGCAAAGGCCTGAAGACATAGTTAGTAAAGCCTGAGGGAAATTAAAAGAAATTATCATCGCAAAGATAAGGGGACAAAGGGAGAACAAGAAGAGGGAACACACTAGATAGTCCACTAGCATAGGGCATAAAACCTTACCTCTCATCTCTTCTTCTTCTTCTTACTCTGTCTAGTTTTCATCAAAAAGAATGATCCTTGCTTGACTTAGACATCATACCATCTCAAGAGGTAAAGGCTTGGAAAAACCTCAGTGTTTATGTATATTGATTACAGGAATCAAGTCGAGTAAAGGATGAGCATTTAAAGGAACCTTATTCTGCACAAGGACTCCATAGGGAGGAGGTGTAGATGCCGCAAACCCAATTCCCTCATTGAAGGGATTTCACTCGATCTCCAATGTTGATTCTATCTCTTTTTAACTCATCGATCAAAATTTGATAAATGTTTAAATATACATATTTTCATATATGTATTTTATACACTATAAATCTATTTTCACTAGATCAATGCCAGTTTTATTCGTTATTTTGTTTTATTTACTTCATAGGGCATTGATAGGTCATCAAGAACTCATGAACATAATTTGTGCCAAATTTGGGATTTAAAACAACAAATCAAGAGATGAAGTACTATAACAATATTATAGTAATGACTAGGCCGGCATGCAACCCTCAAAGTACCCGCATGACTAGTCCAGAAAGCCATGCGACCTTCATGCGACTTTCATGCGCCCACATAGCACCTACATGATTGACCCAGAGCGGTATATGACCTTTTTTCACAAGCATGTAGGCTATATGAACCCTAAACTTGATCAAATCCATCTTTTCACGATCCATGTGCCCCCTCCCTCCCCATGTACCCATATGCCTAGGAAAGTATTAAAAGATGAAGTTAGGGTTTTAGAAAAAGCTTTGGCCACTATTAGACTCTACACACTTTCCTTTCCAAATCTCATTGAGTGGAGCCTCTTTTGGGTTCAAATTAAAGGAAACGGAAAAAATTGATCTTAAGGGATTCATCCTTGAAGCTTTATTAGAGGAGAAATCCAAGCAACGATATGCTTTTAGAATTCTTGGAGGGTGGCGTCATTAGGATTCGATAAGCTTATTCACCTTCAACATTAGTTGATGGATAGGGAGTTTTACAACAAAATTTTATTGTTCGTTTGTTGATTTTGTCTCTCTTTCTATTCATGTCGAACTAAACTCTCAAGGCCACCGGGCATCGGTGAATGACTCGAGATACGAACACCCACAAGTGCACGGGGTCTTCAAATAATACTTTTCGTGCAAGCACTAGAGGGTCGTATTCCCAAGTCCCAAGGAGCTATCCTTACTTCCTCTTCACATATTGTCTAACCTACAGATTCGAGTGAGTGCTCTAAACTACAAAAAAAAAAAAAAGTAGAAAGAACTCTAGGACGGATGTCTACAGTCGAGGAAAAGTGGGGGTAAAAATCAAAGGATAAAACTGGTAACCCAATGGTCAAGGCAATTGACACCTAATCCAATACGAGTATTGATATAGAATTTCTTCCTACCAAATCCTCCTATGATTGAATTAAATGCAAGGAAATCTCTAATTAGGACTGATACTCAAAATAGGTCCAACCCTAATGTTGGAGGGGCACAAAATACCCAATGGTCACAGCGTATTTGTACATGAATTCCTTCCAAGCTAAGTGTGTCTTGTACAAAGGCGTTGGTCACACCACCAAGTACAAACTAGAAATTGACATACAGAGTTCTTATGTATACCAATACATCAAAGTACACCAAGCTTGAATCTCAAACACACCAATTGTAATAAAAATATATCAAAGCCTCCAACTATACAAGTTGACCCCAAGGTTCACTAACATCCGATGACCTTGGGGTTTATTTGTTCATGCTAAAAAAATACATGTTCTAATCCATAAAAACAACCAAATAAAGCAACATAGAACTCCCTCGAGTGATGAATGTAGAGAAACAAGCCGTGGAAAGCTTCCAACAATGCCACCAACGAGATGGCTTCCTTGCCTTCTACAAGCCTCTACACTAGGAGATGGGGGGAGATCTTGCCGAATCTTGCTTTTTTTCCTTTGATTTCCACTCCTCAGGATGTCTTCTTGAGCTTCCTTTACCCCGGATTTGGAGATAGGAGTGAATGGTGTTAGGTAGGAAATGATGATCCCTCAAAAAACCCTAAAAACTCCCTTTAAAGTCCTTCTCGGGTTAGCTTCATGGTCTAATTTATGGGCGTGAAGTAATTTGTTAGAGCCTCAGGTTTTTTGCTAAAAATTCCGTAAAAGTGCTACAGTAACAAACTACAGTAAAGCAACTAAATTAAACCTCACATTCTTCAGCCGGTTTATGGGTGTCTTCACGGCCGTCAGAAAACCCGTCAATAAAACCTGAGACTTTGTTGTTTCCTAACTCTTTCATACTATAGTGTTGCCATAGTACCCGGGCTCTAAAATGTTGTTTTCGGTGTCGTTTTCTTTCTCATTTGCGTTGTCAAGTTCTAAAATGTGGGTATCCTCGAGGACTGTAACACGAATGAGACCAATTAAACCACAAAAATGACATTGAATCATCAATTAATACATGAATAGTAGAACATAAATGTGTATAAAATACACACATTTAGGCATTTATCATTGAACCTTGGGAGGAAAACTTTCTATCGATGATTACTTTGTTTTTTAATGAATCTGGCCTGTTATTTAGATTTAATCTATCATACTTCATGTTTAATCTACAACGGATGGATTACATAGGTTAATTTTGAATTGTATGGATAGAACAAGATGTTTGCATATACTAGGTCGCACCTTGAGTAATAAGGTTTCATTGTACTTACACATTGAAGGGTTTGGGTGTAGATGACTAGCTGCATTAGGGTTCCACCCTTGATTTGAGAATCCTTGTGTGCATTGTAATTGTAGTGCTGTCTAAGTAGTGAGACCCATATGGAATTAGGATTTTTACAGTTGATTGTCGGGGTAATCGAATTTAAAAATCTCATTGTCCAAATTTAGTCAATTGCTACTTTACTTTCATATCATCCTTGCATTGCTAGTACTCTTGAGGGAATTCTTGGCGAAGGCCTATTTCATTCATAGTGATTTCATCTCAATTGAGTTGCTTGGTGCCATTCCTTGCTTTGTTTGTTTTATTTACATTTAAAAGATCGCTCTCTTAATTTGTACACTGAATACTGACATGAAGCGGAAGTAATAGTAGTTCTTGGGATCCTAGGGATATGATACTCTCGCACTCACAGAAACAAGATTTATTACTTAATAACCCATGCACTTGTAGCAATTTTTTAAGTTTTTGGAGCCTTTGCTGGAGACCCGAGGATACAAGGAAAACTCCTTGCTCACTACTTTAGTTAATTTTCATTTTTTTTCTTACTTTGTTTTTTTAAATTTTCTATTCTTCAATCATCTTATATTATCCTTCTTATAATTTTCTTTTGCAAGTAACTTGTGTATAACCCTTGTGAATGCTACAAGGTTTGTAGAGCCAAATAATGATATTGAGAAGACTATACACAGGAGAAGAAGATAATCCATTGAGGGTTCAACATCCAGGAATGTAGATATTGAGGACAGAGAATCCTCAATATAGTTAACAGAGGAGAACATTATTTGATTATGAGCAACCATAATTTATAGTGGAAGAGTTTATTGTTCATGCTCCGATGATGAATGCTAACAACTTTGATTTGCCTTTTCCAATTGGAATGACTCATAATATAGTGTAGTTTGATGGGTTAGTAGATTAAGACTCAAATGAGCACTTATCAAGATTTTTGCAAATGTGCACAATGTTCAAGATGAACAGAGTCTCAAATGATGCATTAGACTCTGTTTAATCCCTTTTAACTTAAGAAGAGCAATGTGCAGATGGCCTACTTTACTTCCCTAGGTCCAATCAAGACATAGGGAGACATGGTTGAAAAATTTATGGGGAGTCAGAAACATTATTTGAAACTTAAGAGAGATTTAAGGATCTCTTGAGGAGGTGCCTCCATCACGTTTTCACTTTATGGATGCGTGTTCAAATTCTCTACAATGGTTTGAATTATTAAGAGAGCTTATTGATACTGCAGTGGGTTGTTCTTTGAGCAATAAATATCCCGATGAGACAGAATAGTTATTTGAAGACATAACAAGCAATGAGTCTCATTGGGCACCAAAGGCAAAACAACCCGAGTTGCCAAAATTCATGACGTGGCATAACTTAGGAGGCCAAAGTTGATACATTGTCATGAAAGTTCGATTTCCTTATGGCCGAGAAAGCAAATTCAAACTCTAAAGAGATTATCAATCCAGTGTAGAGAAACCACCCAAATTTTGCATGGGATGGTTGGGGCCATCAAGGACAACAATGATCACCATGTCCTCCTGGATTTCATTTTTAGCCATTGCTACCTAAAGACAGGAAATATTCCACTGAAGAGATGTTGCCAAGATTCATGATTAGTACTGATGAGAAGTTTGATGCGGTGAACTCCACTTTAAGGATTGTCCAAGCCTCCATTCAAAATCTTGATAATTAAGTTAGTTAAATTAGCTAAGGCAAATTCTGAATAGCCACAAGATAACCTCCCAAGCAACATGGAGGCTAACCCAAGAAAGCGACTCAAGGCTATCAATTTGAGGAATGATAGAGAAGTTGAGGTTCAGACAGAAAATATGGCAAGTTTTGAGAAAGTAAATTGTTGCAAGAGATGAAACCTTTAAAGATGAGGTAGTTATTGAGGATAGCCACAATTAAAATAAAGAAGAGCAACAACCTTAACCACCACCTGTGCGGGAATATCAACCGAAAATCCCACATTCAACAAGATTGGAGAAAACCGAGGAGGATGTGTCATCCAAGAAATTCTAAGATATTCGCAAGAAACTTTATATCAACTTGCTTCTTGTGGAAACCTTCTCTCAAATGCCTAAGTATGCCAAATTTATGAAGGAGTTGCTTGGCAATAAGCACAAGTTGGAAAAATTGTCTGTTGTCTCTTTAGTTGAAAATTTCTCAGCCATCATCTAAAGCATGTTGCCAAGAAAAATTAAGGATCCCTCTGGTTGATATAAAGATGGGAAGATGACACTTTGAGCTAGTGATGAAAAAGCAATATTCAATCTCTCGGAAGAATTGAAGCACTCAAGAAAGCATAATGACACCTCCTACTCTATTGATGATATTGACTTGTTTATTTGCAATTGTGTGAGAGATTTTGGTGTTGGACCCATGATGGGGTTTGCTGTAAGTGCACGGGGTCATCAACTAATTAATTCCCAGGCGTGTGAGTGTGAGAGAGTTGTATCCCTAGTGTCCTAAGAAGTACTATTACTTTCTCTTCATAACACTATTTAGTGTACCAATCAAGAGAGTGATGCCTTAATTGAAATTAAAATCAATAAAGAAAATAATACCACCAAATGACTCAATTGAGATGAGGTCTGTATGAATGAAATAGAGCTTAGGCAAAGATCCCCTAGGGAGCACTAACGATGCAGAGATGATGCAAAGATAAATTAGCTGTTGGCAAGCTTGGACTACGAGATTCTTAGGTTGGGTGCCAAGAAAACCTTCGGTGAATAACCTTAATCCCATACGGGTGCTTGCTCTCAGTTGTGACTACAATTGCATTAGGTATAAAGAAACTCAAATCAAGGGTAGAACCTTAATGTGGAAGGTCATCTACACTCGAACTCTTTGTTGTGTAAGTACAATAAAACCTTATTAATGTAAGTATGACCTAGTATATACAAACATCCCATTCTACACAAACATTTCAAAATTAACCTCCGCAATCCATCAATTGTAAATTAAACATAAATTATGATAATTAAATCCAAAGAACAAGCCAATATGCATTAATAAAGAAAGTAATCATCAATGGAAAGTTTTCCTCCCAGGGTTCACAAGTGCCTAATGGCCTTGGAAGTTTAGTCCGACATGAATAGAATAAGTCACAAAATCAATAAAAGAACAATAAAATTTTATTGTAAACTCCCTATCCATTGACTAATATTGAAGGAGAAGAAGCTTGTCTAATCCCAATGATGTTGCCTTCCAAGAATCCTCAAAGAGTGGCATTGCTTTTATTTCTCCTCTAACACACTCCTTGCGTGAGTGTTCCGCAAGTTCACGGGTCGTCACAGTAATAAAAATATACCCTGGTGAGTGGTTAGTCATATCCACAGGGAATAGTGCTTAGAGACAAGAGATGTCACTATTTAGCTAAGATGAAAATCAATTGGAGATAAAAAAACAATATATCAATGCAAAGAAAATTAAAAGAATGCAAAGAGAGCAATAAAAGTAAAGAGAAGTAATCGATGAGAAAATGGGGCACCCGGACAGTGCTCACCCTAGGACTAACATTTCAAGTGCAAAACTAATATTATGCCTCCTAACTGATGTTTAATGAGTCGTGAAAATCCAAAAACACATGGTCCCAAACCTAAGGTCAATCGTGACTAGCTCTCTTCACTATGTCTCAGCGGAAAGGAGTACTCTCAACACCTCACACTGTGTGGGACTACTTGGGGTTCTAGGGACTCCAAGCGATAAACCCTATTCCCTGATATAGACCTAACCCTTTGGTCCAGGCGAAAGGTCCCTAATCACAATTAAGCCCCAGCACTAAGATTCACTATAACATTTCAATCTGTTGCTCGTGCAACTAAGCCCCAGTGGAGTTCATCTCTTAGCACTTTACTCTATTGTGACCGCAAAGAACTCTTGGAACGTGGAGGTAGGATAAATCACGTCGGAAGAGAAAGGGGACGTTCCGCTACCCCTCGACTCACCTTCTCGATCCTCTTCACTCTTACTTAGTCTAACCCTAATGAAGTTGTCACACCTTCAATGGATTACCTAGAAGGATTCTCAACCCTATGTCACATCTAGGGGAAAATCAACACAATAATCATTCAAGATTGAAACTCAATTAAATTATTAATTAAAGAAGCATAATAAAAGTCAATGAAATAAAGTCATCCTAGGGTTTATAAGTCCAAGCACCCACTAGGGGTTTAGCTTTCCATGGAGTAATAACATTTCAACAATGAAATCGAAATCATATGGAAGTAAACCATAAAGATAGCCCCCTTGTCGTCCGTGTCGATGGTCTTGAGGAGTCGATTCGTCTTCTCCAAAGGTTCCCTTGTCAAACCTAAGGCACACCTCGCAGAATCAATGTCTACGAAAGCTCCCCCAATAGTTTTCCTTTAAAGGAACTCGATGTCGATGCCGTAGAACCACTCTAAAAGCCTTGCAGAAACCTCCCCAAACCCTAGCTGCGCTCTCCCCGAAAGATGGGCGAAAGATGAGCAAAAGATAGAAAAAAGGATCACTGAATAAATCTCAAAACGCAGTATTAATAGGGCTAAAATCAGGCATCCACACGGCCATGTGGAATTTCCACACGTCCGTGTGGATTCTCTGGAATTGGATTTCTTGCGCGCTATGAACAGTAATATGCTACAATGAGTTACTGAAGTACTCATCCCAAAATTGCTCTCGACTTCATTTTCTTCATTGAGGCCACCAAGTTGGGCACGCAACTATGCGATAGATCACGTCGCCTCTTACTTTTGACACATTGATGAAGCTCTTCGATGTTTCACAAGTTGGATTATATGAGTGTGACTACCTTCATGCCCCTCCAATTTGTATAATCACTTGAGCAATTTGGAGGTTGGCACATACTCACATGTCTATAACTTGTGCCTTGGTCCTTGCTTAGTCCAAGAGTCTTCTCAACCATTGTGTCCACGATCTATTTTTGCTTTTGATAAACGCGTAACTGTACATATTATTTATGTATTTTGTGTATTTATTGAGTATTTTTACATGTGTGGATGCCCGTTTTCGGTCTAAATTGTTTTATTTCGTGTTATAGGCACAGAAGTTACCGCGGGGAACTCGTCAACGAGATTTTTAGAAGAAATTGACAGGAAAAGGCCATTTTCGAGCCCGGGCACTGTAGCACGAGAATTTTGGTGAAACGGCTAAGTCTGGAGTTTCATACGGGCACATGACTGACCGCATACAGCTCCTGTAGCAGTAGCACTGTAGTAGGTTTTCTGTAGTAAGGGGCACTGTAGCATTTTTTTTACTGTAGCACTCCATTGCAGCAAGTTACACAAAACTCAGGGAGCCACAGTGCCGGTATGCCTACCCGTATGCTAGCCCGCATAACATGCTAGAATTGGGTTTTTAAGGAGGGAAGTTCATTTTTTCTAAGGGGGGAAGTCCTAGGTCTTGAGCTCTCTTGCCACCATCTTCAAATCGGAGCTAGGAGCTACCGTCGGTGGCCATTTCCGGGGAGAGGACGATGAGGAGAGCGACATACGACGAGATCCACCTTCTTGATCCACTCTTGAGAGGAGAATCGACGAGGAAAGCCACCCGTTTGGTGGCGTCTTTGGAAGCGTCATTCGGCCTCTATCTATCGAGGGGGTGTTCTTGTCTTTGTATTTGGTTGTTTCCATGTATTATCTTGTGTATTTTGTATTCATGAGCAACTAAACCCCAAGGTCACCGGGTGTAGGTGAACCTTGGGGGTGAACTCGTGTAGGATGCTTGCTTGACTTGATTTATGCATTTTGGGACTTGTTTGTGAACCTTGTTTGGTGTTCTTGATTGCGTGGTATGCATGAGAACTCTGTGTATCAATGTTTAGAAAATACTAGGAAGCATGACCCTTGCCCTAGTATTAAGCTCACCAAGCTTGGTAGGGATACATGTTCAAATACGCCGTGACCATCGAGTATTTGTACCCCTCCAATTGTTAGGGTTAACCTAGGTTGTGTCTTCGCCCTAACTTGAGAAACCTCTTGCTCCCTTTGCAATCGTGTAAGGATTCGAGCAGAAGGAATTCCGTACTCGATACTTATACCGAATTAGGGACCAATTTCCATGACCATCGGGTTGGTCTAACTTCGGGTTTCTCGGTCCAAACTACCCATTTGCATGCTAGTTAAGGCAACTCCCGCACTTTAGTAGCCCCCTTAGGAATCCTCATCCGTGACCCTCTCTTACATTGTTTCTACCCCCCGATATTTGCCTCCGCCTTAGAGTAATTTTCTTGCATGTTAATTATCTTTTTACTTTTCTTTGCACAACACTTGTAGTGATCGGCCAAACAATCATACGAAGAGGAAGTAAGGGTAGATTCTCGGGCCCTTGGGAGTATGACCCCCTCGCGTGTGCGTGAGGGGTATTACTTGACGACCCCGTGCACTTGCGGGCTGTATCACCAGCTTCTTTTCTTCCAATTCGTCTCCACAACCCTAAATGCACAAAAAAACACAAATACACACGAATGAGTGATAAAATCTGAGAAAAGTGATGCTCAGTGCAAGAAAAGTATACTTCGTATCACTTATACACGAGCACTTATCATCCTCCGATAAAGCTTCAGAAATGAATTCCTTGAGATCTACTTTCCTTTTCCTTTACTTTAAGCCGAAAAGAGAATCCTCTCAATGAGATTTGAAAAGGGAAGTGTGTGCAGTCGAATAGCGGCCAAAAGTATCTCTAAAACTCTAACTTCATCCTTTTGTACTTTTCAAGGCACGTAGACACTATGAAGGTGCATGTGTCCTAAAAAATGGATCTGTCAAAGTTCAAGGTTCATGCCGCCTTTATGAGGGCAGATAAAGATAGTATGACTTTGGACTAGTCATGTAGGTCTTGTGTGGATGCATAGAGATAACATGGCTAGACAAGTCATGTGGGTATTGTGCAGGCAGCATGCGGGTACTATTCATAATTATAGTTCTTCACCTCAAGATTTGCTCATTTCTATCCCAAATTTGGCTCAAAATATGTTCTTGAGCTCTTGATGACTTTTCAATGCCCTATGAAGCAAATAAAACTAAATAAAGCATAGAATGGGCATTGATCCAGTGAAAATACATATATTTAGACACTTATCATAACATCCCTAGAGTTAAGCATTTGCTTGTCCTCATCAAACAAATATAAAGAACAAAAGAAGATGATAGGTGGCTAAATATACCACCTCCGACTCAAAAATAGCGAATGAAATATTAAGGGTAAAAAATAAGATGCTAAGCCATAAACAACCAAAAAGATTGTTTTAATCCAATCAAAAGTGAAAGTCATAAGTTGTATGAGCCCTTATTTTGTCCCCTATGGTCCAACTCGGTCTGGTGACTCTTTAAGAACCGCTCCTCATGCCAAACTCACGTCACATATAATGATAATCGGCTTTTGAATGTTAGTGGTCCAATGGACTCCTAAGTTACTTCTAACACTAAACATGAAGCTTTCGGCTTAATATAAGAGTTAAAACACTATAAGGGATCAATATATATATATATATATATATATATATATATATATATATATATATATATATATATATATATATATATATATATATATATATATGGACAAATGTAAACTATAGATATTCTTTCAGAAAGGTGAATATACTGAATAGGCACCGAAAGACCCAACTTACTAGGTAGATTACAAATTCACATACACCCGTTCATGATTTTGTAGCTTTTTGGCTTAAGGAACACTCTGATTAGGAGCCCAAACACTAAGTTACTAAGCTACTATTAGTAGATGAACATTGTGCTTAATTATTTTTACCTATTATCTACCTCGTCTCCCTTATTGAAGAAATATTTTTAAATGGACCTAAGCTCTTGTTAGAGTAAGAAGTCCTTAAGAGTCCATTGGAGAAGGAATCTAACACATCAAAGATGACACCAAGCTAATGGGTCCGTATCAAAGAGGGTCAAAGACCATTGCTTTCCTAGCCTAGATGTCCGAGAATCTACAAAAAGGAGTTTTGTGAGGTAATGCCTAGAATGGCGCAAACCTTTCAATGAGTGCAAGGTTGTGAGTGTGGCTTAGCATCTATCAGAGTTCTATACTACCAGATTCTCAAAATACATTGTAGTCATCCTAGGTTCACTAGCGTGCAATTTAGATTGAAAAAAAAAATTGTTCATGAAATCCATCTCCAGACTTGAAGTTGTACATTGTCCTCAATATACCTGAATCAGTAGCATAAAAAATGATATGCAATGAACACTAAGGAGGATTAGTTTTAATGAACTTCCTCGATTCCACAAGATGCAGCTAATGAAATGTGTGATGTCGGGGTGGTGGTCTTTGTTTCCTTGATATAAAATTGGGGAGGTCCATCCAATGCCTTTTTCTACCTTGCAAAGATATAAAGGGCCATTATAAACAAGATAAAATTTTGGTAGGGTTAATCCTTTTCTAACCTAACTACAAAAAAAAGTATAAAAAGATAGAAAAAAAACAAAAAACACAAGACCAGAAACTATGGATGCTCATGCCCAAATGTCCCAATCATCATCCCCTGGTGCATGTTAAAAAAACCTGATATACAAGTATGCATTTTCAAGTTTAAAATATTCCTACACCATTTGACTTATGTTTTACAACAAATTTAATCCATTAAACCCAAGAAAAATAAGAAAGAAATGCATAAACCAAGAAAAAATATAGTATTTAAATTCTTATATTGGGTCGAAAGATTCATGCTTAGAGTCATATGCAACTTTGGAGTCCACTGGAGTTTTACCTAGTATTTCAAACCTAATTATCATTTTATGTGGTGTGAGTTTGGCATTGGGAGTGGTTTTCAAAGAGTCGCCCGACCAACTTGGACCACAAGGGATGAAATAAGAAGATCGCACACACCTCATGATTATCACCTTTGATTGGATTAAAACTATCTTTTTGGTTGTTTATGGATTAGCATCTTGAGTTTTACCCTTAATATTGCATTCTATATTCTTGAGCCAAAGGTGTCATATTTAGCCACTTACGAGCCAAAGAAGCTCAAATTTACTTAAGGCTAGGAAGAGAACTTACAAACAAAGTTTGGAGACTTGGAAAACTTCGTATTCTCTATTGAAGATGTCAAGCTTACAACTTTGCTTCTTGATGTCCCCAAGGCCAAGACCTTAGGGGCATTTATAGTACTCCACCTCCTTAATGGACATTGGGGATCAATTTGATCCGACAGCTACAAAATGAGGTTTTAGAGACCTTCACACAATTCTACAAAAATATCTATGTTTCTCCAAGGTTCTCCCATGTCCTAGAATTTTCTATCTTGTCTTAGGCTCATTGTGAGAACTCTATTGTGACCCATACTTTTATACATGATTCTCATGGTTATATGGTGCGAAACTACAAATTTTTCTAAGTATGTGGAGTAACCTTCCTTGAACTTGCCATGATTGAGCCATGTCACACTGTGCATGACATCCTCCCCCACCTAAGTCAACGAATCCCTCATCGCATCTTACTCGTAAGCCTTGGTCTTGTGTTACTCGTTCAACAAAGTAAGCTCATGCTCCCAACTTGCCTTTCTCCTATAGTCCCTTCCATCAGATGAAGTACTCCACATAGCTTTCACGCATGCCTCTTCTTGGTATGACCCTATGTGCGAGTATTTCCTCCATCTCTTGTTCATATAAAGTAGTGACAGTGGTGGAGGCTCTCTTTGATTCTCCTCAACTTAGGTCTTCCTTGTCTTTATGATAACGCTTAAGAAAACTTATATAGAAGACCGAGTGAATCTTTAAGTAAGATGGCAAGTTTAGATCGTAGTCTAACTTCCCCATTTTCATCTCTATTAGGAATGACCCATCATACTATCATACCAACCCCTTATGCAAGTTGGCAAACTAGGAAGCTTGACGGGGGAAGGAGTTTCACCATCACAAGTTCTCCCTCCCTAAATTCTAACGATCATCTCTTGGCATTGGCCCATTTCTTCATCTTCTTAGATGTCTTAGCCAAATATGCTCTCACCATATTGGTCTTCTCTTGCCATCATTTAGCAAACTTGAATGTAGAAGGGCTTGGGCCATTATATCAAGTGGTTAAAGACTGAGGGGTTAAGGGTTGTTGTCCTGTGGCTATCTCGAAAAGGCTCAAACCCAAATACTCTCTCATTTGCAAGTTATAAGAGAATTTGACAATGTCAAGAAACATAGCCCAATCTCATTCGTTGGCATTCATGTGGTGCCTCAAGTAAAGCTCTAGTAGTGCATTTACTTTCTTCTTTTGTCCATCCATTTGGGATAAAGCTAGTAGATAAATTAAGCTTGACCACATAAGCTTAAAGAGCTTAATCAAAAATTGACTCTTGCATATCATGTTTTGATCGTTAATGATGGTCTTAGGTTTTGCCCTAATACTTCACCATATACTTGAAAAACAAACGAGTAGTATCCTCTATGGAAAACTTAGTAGGTACGGGAATGAAAACACCATAATTATTAAAGTGATCAACAACCATCATTATGTTGCTATATGCTTCGAACTTCGGGAGACAAGTGATGAAGTCTGTAGAGGCACTCTCCCAAGGTCTGTCGGGCATTGGTAGGGATTCTCTCAATCCCGGGGTATGCTCTTACTCTATCTTGCCTTGTTGGCACACTAGACATGTCTTCACATATAGCTCAATATCATCCTTCATGTGAGGCTAATAATACACCTTCTCAACAAGCGGCATAGTGTGATCAGTTCCTCGATGTCCCACCCACAAGGAGTCATAGCACTTCTTGATGATCTCCTTCCTCGAGCCTTGCTATTTTGGCACATATAATCTTTCTCCTTTGGTGACAAATAATCTATCCCATAGCAAAAATATTCTAGTCTTACCTTGCTTTGCCGCCTCTTCAAGGTTCTTAGCTTGTGGATCATGCCCCCAAGGACTTCTTGATTTTCTCCACCAAAGAAAAATTTGGAGAAGTGATGGATGTGAGTTTGGCCTTTCTACTCAATGCGTTGGCCACCTCATTTGCCTTCTCTAGCATGTACTCCATCACAAAATCAAACTCGCTCATGAAGTCTTACCACCCAACTTGTTTAGGTGTCAAATTTTATTGTTTGAGGAAATAACTTGTTATGACATTGTCCATCTTCAAAATGAACTTGGATCCTAGCAAATAATGCCTCCAAGTTCTTAAACAATGGACCACAACAGTCTTTCCCTTCTCTTGGATCATATATTTCCTCTTGGTTTTATTGAGCTTGTGGATTTCAAAAGTGACTGGATGTTCATCCTACATCAACATAAGACCAATGGAAAAATTAGAATCATTGGTATGTACCTTGTATGCCTTGGTGTGATCGGGTAAGACTAGCCTGTGACAGCCACTTGCGTTAGGGCATCAAAGTCCTCTTGGCACATCTAATCCCACTCCTACATCTTATTTTTCTTCAACAAATTAGTGAGTGAAAAAGCAATGGGTGAGTAGCCTTGGATGAATTACTGGTACTAGTCCACAAGACCAAGGAATGACGTTAGCTCGGTTACTCATTTTGGAGGCACCGAATCAAGGATAGCTTGGGTCTTGGGCTTGTCCATTCTAATCTTGCCATTTCCCACCATATGCCCCAAGAATGTGACTTCCTACTTGGCAAATTCACATTTTTCCTTCTTGACATAGTGTTCCTTCTCCCTTAACACTTGGAATACTTGCCATAGGTGTTGTATATGTTCTTCTAAGGTCTTACTATAGATGACTATATCGTCAAATTACACTACAACAAACTTATCCAAGAGAGGTTAAAAGATTCTATTCATCAAAGTGCAAAATGTGGCCAGAGCATTAGTGTGACAAAAAGGTATGACAAGGAACTCGAAAGAGCCATATCTTGTCATGCATGTGATCTTTGGCACATTCTCCTCCACGATCCTCACTTGGTAGTATCTCGACCTTAGATCCAGCTTGGTGAACCACCTAGCATCTCCAAGTTGATCAAATAAATCTCCAATAACATGAATGGGATACTTATTCTTCATTATGATCTTATTGAGTACCCAATAGTTGATGTACATCCTTAGTGATCCATCATGGTTCTTTTGGAATAACACGAGTGCTCCATATGGTGCCTATGATGGTTGTATATAGCCCACGTCTAGAAAGTCCTTCAATTTCTTCCTTAACTCCTTGAGCTTGGGAGGAGCCATTCGATAATGTACCATGGCTGGTGGCCTTGCAACTTGCTCCAACTCAATATTATGATCAACTTTTTTCTCTAGTGGGAGCTTCTTCGGCAACTCCAATGGCATCACATCCTTGAGCTCCTCAAGAATGTGTCAGATCTTATTGGCACATCTACTAAGGGGTTTTGAAATTCTTCCTTAAGTATCACAATGTAGGTAGGGTGAGCCTTCTTTATGTCCTTATAGAGTTGCATGGCTAAGAGTTACTTGACCTACATGTTATATCATCATGAGCATTATGTTTCATAAGGAAAAATTTTCAAAGTATTTCTAATTTGTCTTGAGGCACTTCTATCAATAAGGCCCATGAGTGACCTTGGATACAAAGACATATACATAGTATAACATCTAATGTATAAAGTGATTAATCAAATTTGGTTGGTTTCCCTTTAAATAATGTGAAGACGGAATAGACTAAAAACATGGCATATATTTCAACTATTAATAAACTTATGACTACTTAAGTTTATACAAGGCCTAACATTACATTGATAATTGAGATAATAAGATGATATTATAGTAATTTAAGTTTTTTAACTAATGAGAAAAAATAAAGTTCATCAGGTGCCTTCAAAGAACAAATTGCAAGTTAGTGTGTAAAATACCTAACAACTTGGAGGTTGTTAATTACTTATATTTAGATTTTAGTGAGTGTATTAGCATATGGTTACCTCTTTATTTTTCAATAAAGCTATATTTTGAAGAAGGGCAAAATATATTTCAAGTGCTAATAATTTTATGGATATTTAAGTGTGATTTGTATTTTAACACAATGTCGTAGGATATATAGTTGAAGGGTTTTTATATATGGGCTTGGCATTATGGATTCTATCTCTAAATCCTTAATTTTATATCGTGACAATTTTTTTTTTTTTAAACCAAAAATGATTTTATTGGCAAAGAACAAACTGCAAAACATCCAAAATGTAGCTTGGAGGAGACTATCCAAGCCATATGTTCAAACATAGATGTGACCACTTTTTCTAGGCAATGGGTGACTTGTTTCCTTGACATTTAATAAAAGAGACAGTACAATCAACTAGTTCATGCAATTGAGCTTTACAATAAAAAAAAATTAAGACCAAAGTAGGAAAAACCCAAACAAGGTGATTTTTTAGCACTAACCACAATGAAGCATTCATCTCGATCTAAACCTTTTGTAAACCCATATCTTTAATCTAGTTGAGTGGCTTTTAAAAACCAATAGCCTTAGAAAGTGATGTTAAACAAATAGAGCAATTTTGACTAGCTTGAGCTGTAACCATATTACCATTGTTATCATGAATGATACATCCTATACTAGAGTAGCTCCTTGAAAGTTCATGACTAATCAGCATTGTGTTTCACCCAATAGCCAGAAGCCTTAAGCCATTTACAAAAATTTGGCTCAGGCAACAAGTGGTTGTTAAAAAGGGGCTTAATATTTGCTTGATTCCATTGCTCAAGAAAGCCTTTAGGGAACAATATAATCTAAGCAGTATTAACTCTATTTCAATTCCAAATTATTTGATTTAGATTTCTCCAAATGCTCCAAAGCACCATGGCAATAATAGCATTTTCCTTAATAGTATGTCTTTGAATAACCTTTGCTAACAAGTTCTAGAAAATTATATCCATTTCCCCAACAATTCTCAAAACTAAAAAACCCAGCAAGATTAGGCAGTAGAACAAGTTAAAACATAGGCTAGTGACTTTCATGATTTAACCTACCAGAGCACATGTGGGATCCACTTCCATTCTTTTCTCAAACAATTTATTTGTTGTTTGTAGACATCATCCATAGCTCACCATGCCAATTTTTTTACCTTTTGGAGGGACTTTTAAACTCCAAATTAAAAGCTATGTACTACCAAGTTGGAGCTAATTTTCACTTTGTTGCTGCCATAAGATGGTTGTAGATGCTCTTAACCATATATTGGCTTTTTTATCCCAAATCTGCATCCAGCAATCCATTTCCCTTTGAAGAAATAAAGGGATGTTTAAAATGAGAGTAGCATCTTGCTAATGGAAAATATTGTAAATTTGAGAAGAAAACCCAAGGATTGGTGCCTCTGATGACAAGGGAGCTGACTTATCCTACTCTAAAATTGGCATAATAAGAGATGCCACAAACAGGTTCCCCTAATTTAGGGGCCATGAGTCTCTCTTTATAGAGATATGTGAGCCATCCCCAGCTCTAATTCTACAACTTTCTCTGGTCAAAGATTGAACAAACCAAACATGACACCATAAATAACTAGGATTATGGCCAAAAGATGCATGAAGATATATATGATGAATTCTAATAATACTTTGCTTTATATATTTGACCAACAAGAGAATCTAGATTCTATAATAGTTGCCAAATAGGGTTTTGTTGAACTGATGTATCCTTCAAAAGCCTAAGCCACCTTGATGTTTTTCAAAATACAACTTTCTCACTTGGTTGTTTTCATCTATTTTTCAGCCATACCAAAAAGAATTTAGCACCCTTTCAATTTTATCAAATAGATCTATTGGGAGAAGGAAAACACTCTTTACAAATGTTGGCAAAGATTAAGCTACTGACTTTATGAGAACTTCTTTCCTTACTTTGGAAAGAAACTAATTATTCCAACTAAGAATGCATTTCTTTCTCTGTATTTGATGAAATTGAAAATATCATGCTTGTTCTTCCAATCAATGATGAAGACCTAGATAATTTCCATGATTTGTTGTTTGATTGACTTGGAGTCACTTATAAATCTCATTCATAAAATCTTCCTTCATATTTGTGATGAAAGAGACGGAAGCCTTCTGGAAATTTATGACTAGAGGTGAAGCTCTTTCATATACTTGCAAACAACCCTTGATTCTTTGTGCCTCCTCCATGGTAGCATGAAAAATGATAAAGCCATTGTCTCCAAAAATAAGTAACGGAAAGAACTCCTATTGCTACCCTACACCCATGAATCCACCCATTATTCTGATAATTTTAGAGGAGAATAGGCAAACCCTTTACAAAAATCATAAACAAATATGCAAGAGTGGGTCGCCTCAGTGAAGACAACAATCTAGAATGATAGGGCCAACCATATTAACATAGTAAACCACATCACTGGATGTTCAAGTATGGCAATTTATTAGGGGGATTCATTAATTTTTAATTCATAACTATCCCACCTTCTTTCGATTATGGTTCCATTTAAAATTCGACTTCATTCCTATGATCTTCTTGAGTTGCTTATGATATAGTAGTTAATTGAGAGTTTTAAAGAGCCGATGAACATGAATTGATATTCTTATACGCATATAGGCACACCAGTAGCCATCAAAATTTGTAGGTTTAGATCCCATATATTCTCCAATAAGTTTTGCCATAAAGCCTACTGGAAGGATCATATAATTCCACATATATATCATTGTGGATTAGTGGAATATTTGTTGGTTGATCTCCTTTTGCAATTTCCTTAAGAATAATAAGGTGTTGATCAACATGGTTCCTACTTCAACACACATTGAATATCCAACTCATGAAAAAATTGGAACACGTACCAATTGTTACCTAGTTCCTTAATATAGACTCTCTTAACTAGTTGCCAAACCGATGCAATAGTACTTCGCATGGTTGGAAAATGAATGTTTTTGTATGTGAGCAATCTTCCCATAAGACAAAATTAGGGATTCTATATCTAGCATTTAAATCCAATAGCTCGTTCCCAATCTCCAAAACATTTTTTTCTTCACTTTCTAATGATATTTTGGCATAGTGAGAAGTAATAGAATCCTCCATCATAGTAATTTAGATGAAACCCTAGCAATTAAACTTATCATATGATATATGAGTGAGTGAGTGAATGAGAGTGTGTGTGTGTGTGTGTGTGTGTGTGTGTGTGAGAGAGAGAGAGAGAGAGAGAGAGAGAGAGAGAGAGAGGCACAAAAAAGGAAGAAAGCAACTAGATTTACCAAGACCAAAACCAAAAGTATTTGTATGAAGAAAACAGGAAAAAAATCGCAAATGACGAAGCTACTTCAAAATAAGGATAAGCCAAGAGATTGGAGAAATGAATTGGAGAACAAAGGGGATCATCAATAAGAGATCCGTTGACATTTGGTCAAAAGAGTCATGCCAAAGTCCAAGGTATCTTGTAAAGGCATCTAATAGGCCTTTTTTTGGTAGACACTAAATTAGTGATATTCCAAGAAATATAACAATTCCACAATTTCAATTTTATAACAACTATGATCAAGTTATTCCCATCAAATACCCATGTAATGTTAACAATGGCACAATTTCAACTTTGCAACAACCTATGGTCAAGTTATCCGCATCAAATACCCATGCAATATTTCATTCTTATCTTATTGAAAAAGTTTATATATATTTTTATCCCCAAAAACCCTATGATATATTTTGACATATTTTCTTGTCTTGATTAAATGTATATTTTATTATATTTCAACTTTATGTTTATATTTTACAATTGCATTAAAAAATGGCTTTTATGCTAATATGCCCTATAAAAATGATATTTCTATATATGTCCCTAGAAATCATGATTTGCTTATATATTGTTTGGAACAAAAGTTAACTAAAAAATTTTATTAAAAAACTACACTATTCTTTACTCTTTTCTCTTCAATCATTATCGGGAAAAAATTTAGGAAGGGAATTAATTTATATTTTGATAAAATTTTTAATTAAATTGATTTCAATCATAAGAGTTTATAGGCAAATGAAAAAGTTTTATAAGGATATATAAGCAATTATCATTTATGAGGATATATTATCTATTATCATACAGGCATACAAAGCAATTTTCTCTAAAGCTTCTTTCCAAGTTTGTCCTTTTCCCAATGGCAAGAGCCTAATCTTTTATGTGTTAAATATATTATTAATATAAAAAGGTAGTTTGGAAATTTATTTTTTGTAATATGGCTATATTCCTATCCAAAATCTGTGCATATCAAACATGTCAAAATGCATGTCAAAATGAATTAAGTTGTTTATAAATCAAACATGATGTTATAATATCTTCGTAATTAGACTGTTGAGAATTAAATTCCAAGAATCTAGTTATATATCTTGTAACCAGGGAATATTGAAATGCTTCCCATAAAGCACTGATAGTCGAAGTACTGATGTTAAGTTCTTTTTTGTGTATTTTTGTGTAATTGAATGAGTGGTTATTTAACATATTAAAATTGAATTGATGACTGTTAATCTTTTAATGAAAGACATCCCATCAAAGTTGGGGATAGATAGAATTTGATTCTTTTCTATAATGTTTAACTATTATGCTATGCAGATAGTATGTGATAGTATTAGAGCTTTATAAGTTAAGATTTTCCTCTTCTTATTTGGCTACACACTTTTGTTTGGCAATAGCAATTATTACTTTGCACTTTTTAAACATAAGAATTAGTGAGCATATGAGTTAATTGCTTAGAAAATATACCATATATATGGCTTTTATTAAAGGGAGAAGATGCACTGTAATATTTAGAAAATTAATATTCATCTAATAACAAGGACTTACATCCATCATCTTGTAATTTTTTTCATCTATGGAAGCATAAAGATTTAAGAATTGATATGTTTTGGATATTACAAAACATGTGATAAATGTTTTGATCAAGTGGTAATATATTAATTTCAATAAAATCATAATTTAAGGTTTTATTTAAAATAACTTTGCTGATCAATGATTTTATTATTTGAATCCATGTTAATTTTTAGTTTTAATAGTTAGCCACTTTAAATTTAAGTGGAAATTACTCTTTTGATCATAAGAAGCATAGAAATAGCTTATAATGCCATGAGGCCTTAATAAATGATTTTTATGAGAAGAGTGACCATCTACAAGAAGGTTATAATTAATTTGAGAAACCTCCATGGAATAATGTCCATAGTCTTCAAGCAATAAATCAACAATTGAAATCTCTGATTATGATAATATAGCTAGAGGTAAGCATCTTAACTTTCATATTATGTTATCAAATATATGAGCATATATAAACTATTTAAGTTCTACAAATGTGAAGTTCAATTTTCATTTTGTCTTGTCCACTTTTGAGCAAAATTAGCTTTAATTGTCTTTGTTTTTACTTTCTCCTTGAGCTCAAATACACATATCAGTCAAGTAATGTAGTGAGCTATGAAGCTAGTTATCAATCCCATTAGGATTGAAAATACTAGTACCAACGACCTTTCTCTTATCTAATCTAGCAAAAATGATATATGAAAACTGAAGAAACTAAATAAACTAACTCTACTGTAGAGAAAAATACCAAACTGGAGAGAATCAAACATAGGAAGGATAGAGAATTCTCTTAGGGTTCCTACTAAGCCCTAGACTTTGATATTGAAATAGCAGTTAAGCTAGATTGGATCAAAGATATTCCTAAGACCCCTTTCTTAATGCAATCAATACCTAACCCAATATGAACATGATGCAGACATCCATATGATTGCATTAGATTCTATGAATCCCTAAATTGAAAAAACCATGGAGCTTTAATCCAAAGTACCTTATCTCTGGGTGTGTTCACAATTACTCTCTCTAACTATGGTAGATCTTCACTTGAAGAATTTCTCAATCTCTTTCATGTGAAGCAGACGTGAAGATCTGGGTTATCTCTATGTAGATAATCATTGCAACCAAGCACACATAATTAAATCTCAAATAAAACTCAATCAATTAAAACCAAATATACCAAAGTTAAAAACAAAATCACCCTAGAGTTCATTTATGCCCAAATACCACAATAGTTTAATTCATCATCATGGAGGAACACAAACACAATCCAAAAAGATGCAAGTGAATCAAAATAAACATAAAAACTCCCTCAAGCTTCGTCTTCTCCTTGGATTGATGGAGTCCACTTAAGGACCAATGTCACCATAGGGATTTCTTCAATTGTGGCTCCCTTCCTATTCTTGTTGAGCTCTCTGCCATACAAATATTACCAATGAGGTGTGGTCATGAGCCTCCATCCAAAAGAACTCTTTTATCAAACCCTAATGACTACCTATTTATACTATTACAGTTAGAAAGGGGGCTTATAGACATGCAACATGGCACAAGGGTTTAGGTCCAAAGATTCTCAAGCCTTACAAGTGCTTTGAGAAGCCACATGGTTGTAAGGATGCCCGCTTGTCTCTTAGGTGGAAACTAATCTGTAAAGCGACCTATGTTTTCCTTTCTTCTATTATGCTATTTAGGGTTAACACTAGCATGCTCATGGGCATGTGGCTACCCATATGGCACTCCAGAAAGCACTAGATTTGGTTAATGCACCTCAAAAACATCTCGAATTGTTTCTTCAACATTGGCATGCCCTCTCAATGCCATGAATGTATAAATTAAATAAACTAAATACCATATGAGTCATAATTCTCCAAAAATGCATGCAAAGTATTCATAATTATAATAATACAATGTGTATTCATACCCTTATCACTCCTTTAAAATTTAGTTTGGAGCATTATAGTAATTTCACATCTAAATTTGAAATCAATCCACAATAAATCATGGGTTGAAAGGGCTTAACTAAGATTAAAAAGGTTTTTGTAATGATGGCAAAGATTTCAGTAAATTATATGCAATTCTTAAGATGTCAACGAGTTTCTAAAACATAAAAAATAAAAACATTTAAAAACTCCAGATAATATTTACAAATTAAGAATAATTCATTTTACAAGAAACACAGGCTAACGATCTATATTTCATTATTAGAATAATGACTCTTGCTCAGGAAGCCTTTTCCATGTGTTTTACAAACTTTCAAAAGTAATAGGTAATATGTGTTTACATGTACTTAGTAATAGGTAACACATCCTTTTAATATTAAAAAAATAAAAATTTAACTTTTAAAATTTTAGTACTGCAATAATGTTAAAACGAAAATAGACTTTCCCGATATTTTTGACATGTTAAGGATTACAAAAACTAGAAGGCTTTTTTTTATGAGAGTTAACAAATATCCAATGGCTAATATGTACTTTACTCAAGAGATCATCCATATAAATTTATTGCTTATTTTTATTAAGGGCATTAGGCATAAATAAGTTTTTGTTAATATAGTTAAAAATAAAGAGAGAGAAAAAAACTTGCTAAATTTTAGAAATTTTAAACCTTAATTCTATTTTTTATGAAATTTATAGTATTTCCATTTGGGCTACTATTTTATAATATTAATCACACTTAATAATTTTAGTTTGTTTTATTTTGATTTTTTTTTTTGAAAAATTAAAACCATGTTTTACTATATTTTATAAGATAAAATAACTGTTGGAATATTATATGCTTCCATAACTCATCGGAAATTAATTTAATTAAACAACCTATTTGGAACCCAGGAGGAATCATTCCTTACTTTAATGTATAGCCATATTTGAGTATATATTGTTGGCTCAAACCATTGGCCCAAACCAATGGCCCAAATCCAATTCCACGTAACATCTTTGTGTCCTTTATTTTCAGTATTATTCTTATTTATTTTACTGTGGTATTACTCTATTCAATCCTACATTTCTATAACAAGTGGTATCAGAGCTAGATTTGGGTGTGTATATATATATATATATATATATATATATATATATATATATCTACTTATCGTATACTCTGTGGTTGCCACAATAAGTTAGATTATTATTCACCTTTTTTTTCGACTCTACTATTGCAGCAATTTCTAATAGAAGCAATGGCGGCAAAATATGAGATTGAAAAATTCAGTGGGAGTAATTTCTCACTGTGGAAGCTAATGGTAAAGGCAATCCTGAGGAAGGACAACTGCTTGGCGGCCATCACCGAAAGACCAGCTGAGATCAAAGATGACAAGTGGAATGAGATGGACGGGAACGCTGTTACCAATCTTCATCTGGCACTTGCTGATAGAGTTCTATCAAGCATAGCGGAGAAGAAGACGGCGAAGGAGATCTGGGATCACCTCACTAAGTTGTATGAGGCCAAGTCACTCCACAACAAAATATTCCTTAAGAGGAGACTCTATACTTTGCGTATGGCGGAATCTACTTCAATGACGGAGTACATGAACACGCTGAACACTCTATTTTCCCAACTCACACCATTGGGACATACAATAGAGTCAGGTGAACGTGCGGAAATTCTACTCCAAAGTCTGCCGGATTCATATGATCAACTCGTCATCAACTTAACAAATAATGTCCCCACGGACAGCCTAGTCTTTGACAATATTGCCGCCACTGTTCTGGAGGAAGAGAGTCACCGCAAGAACAAGGAAGACAAGCTAGCAAGTTCACAACAAGTGGAGGCTTTGATGGTTATGAGAGTAAGACCAATAGAATGTGGATCCAGTGGGAGCTACAATCATGGTAGATCAAAGTCAAGGAGTAAGAAGACTTTCAAGTGCTACCACTATGGCAAGAAAGGTCACTTGAAGAAGGATTGTTGGAGTCTAAATAAAAAGGATTCCAATCCTCAAGGGAATGTTGCAGACACTTTAGATGATGGAGAGGCCATAGTATGTGAAGCAGCAACTACATCAGGTAAAAGATTTGCTGATGTATGGCTTATTGATTCAGCAGCCACTTTTCACATGACCTCCCGAAGAGAATGGTTCCATCACTATGAACTTATCTCTGGGGGATCTGTGTACAGCTTTAACGATCAAGCTTTGAAGATCGTTGGCATTGGCACCATCAACCTGAAGATGTATGATGACACGGTTTGGACCATACAAGAAGTCCGACATGTGGAGGGCCTCAAGAAGAATTTGTTGTCTATAGGACAACTTGATGATCTTGGTTGCAAAATTGAAGCCCAGAATAAGACCATGAAGATAATTAGAGGAGCGCTTGTATGGATGAAGGGACAGAAGATAGCTGCAAATCTATATATGCTGAAGGGAGAAATTTTGCAAGAAGGAGAAGCTTCAGTTGCGACAAGTAGTCCAAGTGAAAGATGCACAATGACATGGTACAGGAAACTTGGACACATGTCAGAGCAAGAAATAAAGATTCTTGTAGAGAGAAATCTACTTCAAGGTCTCACAAAGGTAACACTACCCTTTTGTGAACATTGCATTGTGAGTAAGCAGCATCGACTGAAGTTCAACACATCTAATTCTAGAAGTAAAGTAATTCTAGAATTGGTTTACTATGATGTGTGGCAAGCACCAATTACATCTCTGGGAGGAGCAAATTACTTTGTATCATTTATTGATGACTATTCCAGAAGATGTTGGGTGTACCCTATCAAGAGGAAGGCTGATTTGTTTCAAGTCTTCAAAGTTTACAAAGCGTGGGTGGAACTTGAATCTGGCGAGAAGATCAAGTGCTTGAGGATTGATAATGGAGGAGAATACATTGGCAAAGACTTTGATGAATTCTGCAAGCAAGAAGGCATCAAAAGGCAATTCACTACGGCATACACTCCTCAACAAAATGGAGTGGCAGAGCGGATGAACAGGACTCTGTTGGAAAGAACAAGAACTATGATGGGAGCTGCAAGCTTAGACAAGAAGTTCTGGGCAGAAGCAGTTAGCACCGCCTGTTATGTGGTGAGTCGGGCTCCATCAACTACCATTGAGTTGAAGACACCGATGGAGATGTGGACTGGTAAACCAGCTGATTATTCAAAACTTCATATATTTTGAAGTCATGCATTTGTAATGTACAACATCCAAGAAACTACAAAGCTGGATCCAAAATCTAGAAAATGTATATTCTTAGGATATGCTGATGGTGTTAAGGGGTACCGCCTGTGGGATCCCACTACCCATAAGGTTATAATCAGCAGGGATGTTATCTTCATAGAAGACAAAAAAGAGCAAACAAATGGCAAAAGCATAGAGACTACAACAATACAGGTAGAAAAAGAAGCTGGAGCTACACCAGAGCACGAGGTACAAGAACCAACTGAAGCTGAAGCTCCAGAAGTTCGGCGGTCAACTCGTACAAGAAAGGCACAAAATTGGCATTCTGACTATATTATGGAGGAAAACATTGCGTACTGTCTTCTAACTGAGGATGGAGAGCCATTAACTCTTCAAGAAGTACTAAGCAATTCAGATGCATCTCAGTGGATAACAGTAATGCAAGAAGAAATTGAAACTCTTCATAAAAATAGGACATGGGAACTGGTGTCACAACCATAAGGGCGAAAACCCAGTGGCAACAAATGGGTCTACAAGATCAAGCGCAACAGTGATGATCAAGTAGATCACTATTGTGCTAGACTGGTGGTAAAAGGATATGCTCAGAAGGAAGGAATTGACTTCAACAAAATATTTTCACCTGTGGTTCGACTCACAACAATCCGAGTAGTCCTTGCGATGTGTGCTACATTTGACTTGCAACTTGAGCAGTTAGATGTTAAAACTGCATTTCTTCATGGAGATCTTGAAGAAGAAATTTACATGCTCCAACTAGAAGTGTTTGAAGAAAAAGGTAAAGAGAACTTAGTTTGCAGGTTGAACAAATCTCTGTACGGTCTAACGCAAGCACCGAGATGTTGGTACAAGAGATTTGATTCCTTCATCATGAGCCTTGGATATAGCAGATTCAATGCAGACCATTTTGCATATGTCAAGAGGTTTGAAGAAGAAGATTTTGTCTTCTTGTTGCTGTATGTTGACGACATGTTGGTTGCAGGCCCCAACAAAGATCGTATCAAGGAGCTGAAGGCACAATTGGCTAGGGAGTTTGAAATGAAGGACTTGGGACTGGAAAACATGATTCTAGGGATGCAAATTCACCGAGACAGAAATGATAGGAAGATTTGGCTTTCTCAGAGAAATTATCTCAAGAAGATCTTGCAACGCTTCAACATGTAAGACTGTAAGCCAATTTCTACCCCACTTCCTGTTAATTTTAAGTTATCCTCAAGTATGTGTCCTAGCAGTGAAGAAAAGAGGATGGAGATGTCTCGAGTACCATATGCATCAGCAGTGGGAAGCCTAATTTTTGCCATGATATGTACAAGACCAGACATTGCACATGCAGTGGGAGTGGTAAGTCGGTACATGGTGAATCCTGGTCGAGAGCATTAGAAGATTGTTAAGAGGATTCTCAGATATGTAAAGGGAACCTCAGATGTTGCATTATGTTTTGGGGGATCAGACTTTACTGTTAGTGGATATGTTGATGCTGATTATGAAGGTGATCTTGATAAAAGCAAATCCACTACTGGATATGTGTTCACACTAGCAGGAGGAGCTGTGAGCTGGGTTTCAAAACTGCAATCAGTCGTGGCTATGTCAATGACAGAAGTAGAATATTTGGCAGCTACACAAGCCAGCAAAGAAGTAGTGTGGTTGAAGATGGTGTTGGAAGAACTCAGGCACAAACAAGAGAACATTACTCTATATTGTGACAACTAGAGTGCATTGCATCTTGCAAGGAATCCAGCATTTCATTCAAAGACAAAACATATCAGAGTTCAGTACCACTTTGTTCGTGAGAAAGTAGAAGAAGGTACGGTGGACATGCAAAATATTCATACCAAGGACAACCTAGCAGACTTTATGACAAAAGCAATCAATGCTGACAGTTTCGTATGGTGTCGATCCTCTTGTGGTCTGACAAAGATATAAGCAACATATGGCAAGATAGAAAGAATGGTGTGAAGATCTGATTGTTTTCAATCAAATCTTCAAGTGGGAGAATTTTTGGCTCAAACCATTGGCCCAAACCAATGGCCCAAATCCAATTCCACGTAACATCTTTATGTCCTTTATTTTCAGTATTATTCTTATTTATTTTGCTGTGGTATTGCCCTATTTGATCCTACATTTCTATAACATGTATCAAAGTAATTTGATCACTCATGGTCAATGAATTAGATTCCCCTCAACAAGAGAATCCCATTTCCCCTAATATTAGACTGAATGGCCATTTGTTTCTGGAGAAAGTACCATCATTTGTCCCCAAGTGGAGATATGAAGTTTTTCTTCAAATTTGAAACATCAATAGTAGCAAAGATCTGAAATGATAGCGGTATTCACATAGTATTGGAAAATGAAATTTGAAGAGCATAAAAAGAATTTTACCATATTTTTTTCTTGTACTTTCTTCATAATTTCCACCTCTATATCCTTCCGACTTAGCATTCACTATTCCATAAACCAAACAGGCTAAGTTCAAAACAAACTCTCATGTGGATTTATGTCCCTTCCCTTGAACACATGCTTTGCAAAGTCAATGCAAGAATTTATTATAATCAAGAGTTGGCAAAAAAAAAATCTTGAATGTGCACTTTTACATTAGCCAACTCTTTTAAATTAAATTATAGCTCCAAATAATTTTAAAAAAATTGAGAAAAAAAATTCATTAACATGACACAAATGATGATTTACCAAATAATTTTTAGGTGAGAAAATATCTTAGCAATTATTTATTAATTACTATTCCTACAGTAAGAGAGTTGGTATTTTATTTTCTTTTTAAGTCAAAGTTCAAGGATTCACATATCAATTTTTAGAACTACTACATTACAATTTCCTTACCATCTCGTCAAATATATATATATATATATATATATATATATATATATATATATATATATATATATATATATATATATATATATATATATAACTTAAATTGAAATGGTAAACAAGGGTTATGAGGCATTTTTAAAAAGTAAATGTCAAGGCAGAAACCTAGCTCGGCAGACCCCTAACACCAACTAACCATGTCTGCATCGAACTCTGTCAAAAGACTATAGTTTCGCATAGTTCCATCTATGAAAGAATAACGGCCTCTGATATTCTACCTTGGGTCCGTGAGCGTAAACGAATGAACTCTGAAAATTTGACTCGGGTTACTAAGTTTAGACAAATGATCTCTAATATTTTATTTTGTCTTTCGTAATTGAGAGATGTATATTTTTCACTACTTGACAATTTGTATTATTTTTAAATCAATATAATTTCCTAGCTTATGTTTCTATTATCATCATACTAAGATTTATGATTTGAATTCGATTCCAAAGTTTTGATTGCTACATGATCCCAGAATATTTTTAGTGGGTTTATTACTGGGCTATCAAGCTCATAAGTTGTTGTTGTTAGATCAGGATTAAGGTAGGCTAATGGATAGCTTGGCAATGGTTATCGAGTAAAGGCTGAATTCAAGCTATAGTTTGTTTTCTGTTTCTTTTGTGGACTATGAATAGTTTGTAATTACAAACCCAAGTGTTTGTTATCGAAATATATTATTTTGGGCAGTATTATATGCCTTAAGACAAGTTCAAATTGCTTACATGTTTACTGGGTCTACCCCATAACTATGCTATCGTTTGTCAACGCACCAGGTCCTGCGAACTGGGCTCAGGGCGTGACAGTAATTGGGTGGCATAATAATAAAAATAAAAATAAAAACTCTTTTTTTAGTTACCGTAGATTATTTGTAATGAAGACGGTATTTAATCCAATTCACTTTTATTTATTCCAAGGATGTTGCAAGTCCTTCTAGACTTCACTTAACTTGGATCTTATAGTTGCTTCATAGCTATAAATATCTATTAATAAAATAATAATCCCTTTGCATATCATATATTATTGACATTTCAGCATAAAATCAGCACTAGCTAGTTGTTAATTGAAAGTGGCCTTCATGGTTTTGATGTTCACTTCCAATTTATTTGTCGAGTTCCCCTTTTCCAAAACCTCACTAATATTTTGTACACTCAAAGATCAATATCAACATCTAGATCAATGTTAATGACAATGTCAAGTATCATTTTGAAAGGGCACTAAAATTCAAATAAGAAAGAATTCTTTGACAAGTTTATAATTCAAATTATTACCTACGTACTCTCATGCAAGCTACGATAAATGAGAGTGTGTATATATTTAATTATAAAATTTAGTTGGAGTATATATATCTGGAATTAAACGCAGTAAAGAATTATAAACACAAAATTTATTATTACTTAGTAGAAACTTAATATGCTATACATGCATATTATATATGTAAATATAAACAAATTGTCTAATTCAGAAAAAATTGGTCTTGTAAAATTTTAATAATTTATGAGAAGTTATTTGTGAAGTATAGGTCTATCTGGAAGTTCACATGAATTTTTCTATTGTGAAAAGTTTTCAAATGAGTTCAATTTGACATTTAAGAAGTTTATTGTATGTTACCTTTCATGTGTGTATGTGTGTGTGTGTGTGTGTATATATATATATATGTCGAATAGTTTTTTTTAACTAACTGATATATAATTTGATAGTAAAACATGTGTTTTATTAGCTAGTGCTTCTGTTATGCTAAAGTGTTAGTTTAAGTTGTATTTGTATAATAATTAGAAATTTTGTATTGTTATTTTATTACTAAAAGAAAATTAACATTTAGATGCACACTCTTGCAAATTTAGATTTTTAAAATATATATTTTGCTAATCAAATACATGAAAAATATTTTGATGACTATGACAAATTATCTTCAAGATTTTCAAAACATATGATTAAGACTAATAATATTATTTGCAATACATTTTTGACAACTAAAACATAAAAAGATAATATTTGCACTTTACTCACTACAAGAGTTAAGATTTTTAGTGACAACTTTTTTGTGTCACCCTGTTATTTTGCCACAAATATTAAGTTTTTGTGTGTCAAAAAACATAATAGACACTATTGTTTAACTTAATTGTAATAACTTATATTTTTGTCACTATTATAGTGATATTTGTGACAATTTAGTATATACCACAACTAAATTGTCACTATTAATATATTAACAGTGGCAAATTTTGTTTTGTGTCCAATGTTCACTACAAAAAGGATACAAGATTTTATATCAAAAATTTCTTGATGAGAATGATGGGTAATTGTGACTTGAAATATTATCGTCAGTATAATTTTTTGTTCTCCATCACTCAACATATATTTTTTGTTACAACAATTTTGTCACTAAAAATTCATGTATCTACAATGCGAAGAAGAATATTCCATATATATATTCATCAATCAGTTACCAAATAAACAACTATTTTTCATATAAAAATACCAAAAGTATCCAAAAAATATTAAAAAACAGTAAAAATATAGGCCTGGTTTTCTCCAATCTAGTTTTAATATAGCAAATAAATTATGCTTGTTCTACAAGAATTACGACATTATGATTTTTTTCTTGTAACTACCAATCATTTTTGTCACAAATATGAATGTTTTGTGGTAAAAAAAACTAATTAACACTATTGTTTTAAGTTAATTGTGATGATTTTTTGTCACTAAAACTATTATAATTGTCACGATTTAGGATCTCCCACAATTACGTTGTCACTATTAATATACCTGTAGTGTCGTAAATAATATCTTCATTTGTTGTGACGAAGTGTTCTAAACCACTGGTCATTTTATTTATTTATTTATTTATTTTTTTTTTTGTGATCACATTTTTTGTCACAAAAAAATTCAACTATTAATATCTACTAAATGTTGTGACAAAAAACACTAAAGTATGTTTAACATATTTTAGGATCAAATTTGATATGTGTGTGTGTATACGTTTTTTAAAAGAAAATCCATTCAAATTTTAAAAATATTTATAAAAATATGAGATAAAAATCGATGTTAAAAAACATTCTCCAAATTTATTGTTTTGCAAGTTGTTATTGTTTGCCCAATCCTCAAAATTGATATTTTAAGGGATAGGAAACAAGCTTTTAATTTAGATTATACCTAAGATTAAATAGAGATTCACCAAATCTCACAAAACAAAATATAGATAATATAATTTTTTTAAAAAAATTAAAATTTAAAAAGATATATATCCTTAATGAACTTAACATGTAAAAAGAGTGAAGCCTCACGTAATTATGTGGCTATGGAGATCAATGGCAATGGTTTGGCTTCATTTAATGCAGAGAATTAAAGTGATTCAACTAACTCTTGATGTAAAGGTACATGTTATTGATGGTCACAAGATTTGCTTATTTTTCTTTTCTTATATTCTTTTGCTTAGGTTATGCAATGGATAAGAGATACTTATTTTTAGTTTTATCTTTTTTAATCTTTAAAGTTAGATTTATTGAATATTTCAATGATGATTGTTTATTAGTGTTTTCTTTTTCTATACTTTGAATCTTAGGTTCAGGTTCATCATAGGAATATGTTATTTAGATTTTGATTATGTGATTTTTTTTTTATGATTTTTTATCTATTGAAAATCACAAAAGCCAAATGCAACATGCAACTTGTCTCAATTGAGAAGAAATAATGGTATGAAAGCTATAATTAAATTAAAATTTTTTAATTTTTAAAACTATTTCATTCGATTCTTTTTTTTTTCTAAATGTTCAGAATAAACATCAAAGAAAGGGAATAATATTAAAGTCCCAACTAATGAGTTAAATTCTAACATAAGTTAAGGTTGAAAAGCAAAAAAGAAGATTCAAATGCGTAAAGGAGTACTTCATCTCCAAATTTAGAATAATTTAATGATTTTTTTTATTTTAAAAGGAAAATATAATAATTGTATTTTGGATATTAAAATTTCCAATTTTATAAATTCAAAATTTGAATTTTTTATATATTGATGATATTTATTTATTTATTTTCATATAATATTAAATAAATTATTTGCTTATATGACAATATTTTTTGCTACTAAAAATTTGTCTTGACAAAAATATCTAAAATAAACTTTATATTTATCACAAATAATTTATTATATTAGTGGCAAATTAGCGTAACATAATTTTTATTTTAGTGACAATATTATTTTTAAATTAATAATTTTATTTGTGACAATAATAAGTATATAACAATATCTCAAAGTAACATTAATGACGAAGTATTAGTCACCAATAAAAATATTACTATTGACAAAAACGTTTTGTCACTATCGTATTTTTTCCTGTGTCAACAATATTGTCACAATAAAATAGATTATTGTGACGGCTTATTCGCCACAATTTAGCATTTTTCTTCTGTCAACAAAATTGATGCAACAGATCAAATTATTGTGAGCACTTTATTCATCACAATTAAAAATTTTTTGTGCCAACAAAATTGACATAAATAAATAAAGTTATTGTAGCTACATCGCTTTACCACAAATATTAAATTTGTTAGTATCTTGAAATTGGTCACAAAAATATGGAGTAATTGTGACCATTTGTCTAAAATGGTCACTTTTGTATTAGAATTGGAGGTATTTGTGATGGGAGGTGATGACTTCTAAAATTTGCTACTATTACTAATTTTTTGTGCCAACAAAATTGACATAAATAAATAAAGTTATTGTAGCTACATCGCTTTACCACAAATATTAAATTTGTTAGTATCTTGAAATTGGTCACAAAAATATGGAGTAATTGTGACCATTTGTCTAAAATGGTCACTTTTGTATTAGAATTGGAGGTATTTGTGATGGGAGGTGATGACTTCTAAAATTTGCTACTATTACTAATTGTGTCTAAAATTATTGCTTTTAGTGATAACTTTTGTTATCACTAAAAGTACAATTTATTGTAGTGAATGCTATTCTAGTTTTTTGTATTATATAAGAAAGAATTATATAATTTGTTTATTTTTTATGTGTTTAATTTAAACAATTCTCATCTCAATATTGGTGTTATTTTATTAAATTTTGAAAGATGACAATACTCTCAGTAGAAGAAAAATTACAATTTTGGTCACAATTTTTGGCACTATTTTTAGCATGAGACTTGATTGGATTTTCAATACCGATATTATTTTATCACGGTTTTTAACACAAAGATTTATCAGGAAATTTGGCACAGTTGATGGCTTTTGTTAGACTTTTTGGCACTGCTATTATTTCTCACAATGTTTTCTCAAAGCATTTGGTACGATTTTTATTTTTGATGTCATCTCTCATAATTTGGCTCAATTTCTAGCATAGACATTTGTCATAGAAATTAACATGGGATTTGTTTTTGGCATGGGGTTTGGCACAACCTTTATTTGGCATGATTGATGGCACTAAATTTAGCCACAAAATATCGCATGGTATTGGTTTTTGGCACAACTGTTAACATAGTGTTTTGTCATGAAAGTGGGCACCGTTTTGTTCACAATTTCACACTGTTGTTGGCATGGAATTTTGTCACAGAAGTTGGCATAGTTTTATTTTTTCATGAAAAAATTAAATTAAATTAAATTTTACCATAATTTATAATGTATTTTATATAAATAATGGACAAAATAAATAAATGTGATGTTGCAATCATAACATTCAAACAACTTAAATATTACAAAATTCAAGAGAACTCTAATATAGTCCTTTTACATCATCCCAAACTTTAGGAGGGTTATTGGTTGCAGGGGAAACATGAAGTCTCTTCAGTGTCAAAGAATGTTCATTGGCATGTGATTGTGACAGGTGGTCAATGCTTTATAACCGAAGTGCCACAATCAATGATGTTTCAAATGAGTCAAGACGATCAAACTCAGCACTCATGGCATGACACTCCACTTGAGTCCTAGCAAGCTTCCCCTCCAACTCCTTAACTCTTTCATTGGTTGTTTAGTTCATAAACAAGGTCCTGAGTGTGGCTTGTAATTGGATGAAGACCTTTTCCTAGTGATGTTGCCTTTTCCTAGCACAATGTTATGCCTTTGGATGACTATTTCATCTTATAGTTCATTTGGGTTAATGAAACTCTTGTCTATCCCTTAAGTACACTTATTTGTGAGCACTCTTAAAAATATTCCTGCATCAATTAAAAATAATATTTTAACTAATAAAAGCAATAGGTGACTTGTACACTAACCTAAAAATAGTAATAGAAATAAACATAGGAAAAATACAGAAAGAATAAACTTTAATTAATTTGAATTGTATTTATTTTTGAGAAAATTATATTATACTTGCAGCAATTTGTGTAGAGAGCCACTCTCTAGAGTTCCATCCTTCTTCCTATGAGTGTAGATAAATTATTCTTTCGGTGTCAGTTCTCTACCCAATTCCTTAGCCTAAAAAAAAACATAACATAATAAAGAAAATTAAATTGTTTGATAAATTATAAACAACAACAACAACAACAACAACAACAACAATTAAATGGATTAGAGACATTACTAACTTGAATCGGTGCACTGTAATGCTTACAAACCCACCACAATAAATAACAATAGAGGAGCTTCCACAGACTGCCTTATTAATTTTGTTCTTTTTCGCTAATTTAATCTTTTTTTAATCCCTCTATCTCCAGGTGTTTCTGCATCCCTCCCAAACTAAATGAGTCATCCATTGGAATGGAGTCTTGTAAGACTTATGTGCAAGATACAAATGTTTCTTTAGCCATTTGCTCATTTTATGCTTGAAATGTCCAAATAATAAGGATTCATATTATGGATACCACGTGTATATACACTAAAAAAGGGAAGATGACCATGTTAATATTTTCTATAGTTAAATAATATGTCTAACTAGATGATATTAATATATTAAATTAAATGTTATTTACCCTAAAAGTTGTCAATATTATTTTCCTCTAACCCAATAATTTTATCAATGTCAAGCATAGACGAGAATATGGTTTGGAATAACAAACTCAATTCTGTCAACATATTCCAAATGAATGAGGGCAATATATATTTCTTCAAAGGCAACCAGGATGATCCTCTACATAAACACATGGTAATCGTAGCTCTTCATACCAATCATTTTCAATTCATTCTTGTCAACCCACCTTCCAAGATTAGATGTGTAACCATCTAGAAATATTAAAGTCTGAATCCATTCACAAATAAGCCTCCTATGTTCTTTGGTAAAGGTGTATAGTGCCTTTAAAATAGTTCAACTTATATAGTCTGAGGGAACTGCTATATTATCACGGTCGCAAAGAATACTAACATCTTTCTTTGCATTAATGTTATCCTTGCTCTTTCCTTTCACATCCATCACAATGTAGAACACATTGTTAAAAATATTTTTCTCTATGTGCATCACATCAATATTATGTCTAATCAAGTTGACTTTTCAGTATGGTAGATCCCAAAAAGTGCTTCTTTTTGTCTAATTATGACTTGTTCAATACTCTAGAGGTATATTAATTGGGTCCTCCATTACCGTGGGGAAAAGCATAACCTGATTTAAAAGTTTCCTCCCTCGATAACCTTCATGGTGGATCATTCTTTTCCACTCAACCTCAGGTGAAAACTTCTTATCCTTTCTATATAAATGTTTTTAGGGTAAAAACACCTTATGACAATAAAAATAACTTATCTTCCTACCTTGTTGTAGATGAAAGACATTAGAGTTCTCCATACATTAGAGTATTCCACACAAATAACATCATATCAGCTAGGAAGTTATTAATCATCCACAAAAGTGCAGCCTTTATGCGAAAATATTCATTCTTTAAGGTGTCATAACTTATTTCGCCAACAACGCACAAATTTTTTAACTATTGAATCAATGATTGCCAATATATATATATATAAGACCAGGATAAATTAGTGATAAGAACATGTAAGGCCTTTCCATGCACATTCCAAGTGGAAGATTACAAGGAGTTACTATAACTAACTAATATAAATAAGTCCTCCTGAATTGCCCATGTGTTGGAAAACCATTAGCACACAAACCTAAATAAATGGTGTCAGATTTCTTAGTGAAATTAGAATAATTCTATCAAAATGTTTTCATGCTTTAGCACCAGATGGATGATGCATTACCACATGAAATCTTTCATGTGCAGCATGCAAAGTCATATGCATTGTTGTAGTATTAGAATCATATAATCTTTGAAGACTTGGAGTTAGCAATACATATCTTATAATTGCATGTGTGACCCTTTTATGTTGGTTGTTATCAAGTATCCCACATTGACCCTTAATCTATTTATATCTTTGCTCTCCACAAAACTTGCAAGAAACTTCTATAGTATCATGCTTCACATATAACATGCAACCACTTTTGCAAGCACTATTTTTAACCACAAGTAGGACCAATTCATTCATGAATTTTCTATGATGGTAATAATCAGTTTCCATTGTGTTACCTAAAGGACGAACCCTTTAATTACAGTGATTACCGTATTCAAAGCAACCTCAAACATATTAGCATTTGACTTAATAGAAAGCATCCTAGCAACAAAAGACTACTGTGAGGGATTCTTACATTCTTCATATAGGTGTTGATCAGCAACTTTTAACACATCAAAGAATATACTAGATAATTGGCTTGTTTCATCACCTTAGAAACCCAAACTAGTTCATCCAATCATGGTTGGACACTCAGGCTAGCTTCGTCATTATAAAGATTAGTATCCAGCAACAAAACACCAGAACAGAGGCAATTATATGTCATTCTTTAATCTCAAGTCATCTACTCATATTCACCCCCAAAATGCCATCTAATCTATAGCCAAATCATGAACCTCATTATGCTCCTTGTAAACTGAGAAAGACTCTTCACCATAAAAAGTCTAATTCCAGCACCACTCTTTAAACCCACTTCGATATAAATGCAAAATAGCATCCTTTAGATGAAGAAATCAAATATTTTTGCACTTGAAACAGAGGCATCTAATGTTTTCTCTTTTTTTATACAAATCACCTTGATTAATTGCAAATTGAAAAATTTGTCTGCCCCAACAATAAGCTTATTTGTCAATCATTTTTGTCCAGGAAGATTCAAATTATACATCCACTTCCTTGTCAACATTTTTGTCCCTACAACCAATATTTTTAATTAGAAATTTTGCATGGTGTTGTTCTTTCAATTAATACAATGAGATTTATGTTATTTCAATTAACATAGCCCTGAAAATTATCATCAATTCTAAATCATGGGAGTAATTCAACCGATAGATATGCACCTTCATTACTTGCTAACTTCCAAAGTATCTGCTAAAAGATATAGATTAGATGTAGAGTTTATCCACTAATCTATTATGAAGATTAAATAAAAGCAAAGAAACATTATCTAATTAGAAGACATGAACTAAAGGCATTGTCTAATTATTCTGGATAGGATCCACTGGACATATTAATGAAGCGAATGCCATGTTACTCTCCAACTGAGATTGCTTGGCAAATAGATTGAAAAATAAAATTTATCTAAGTTATGTGGTGGGGAGAATACAAGTACGAATCTAGTATGTTTGCTTGTCCACCACTACGACGGTGATGTGCAAGTAATAATAAAATGGTTGGAGGCTTCTGTTTTAGAAATAATTAGTGAAGATGATGCATCTAATACTTTTAGTGGTTTTAATGTACAAAATTGTGCCAGCTTTAACCTAGAGTTGTGCTTTATTCCTTAATCTTTGGATGTAGGCAAGAAAAAAGAAATGGCAAATATTTTAAGTGTTTTTTAGTTTTCTCTTTGAAAGAAGAAACAAGCAATTGGGTTTAGCGAATAATAAGGAATCCAAGGATGTCGTTCTCCTTATTACATTCCATTCTTAAGTCTAATTACATTAATAAAAAAAAGCCTTCTTAAGTGGAAAGATCATGATTTGCTTGTATTTTGAAAGGGTTAACAAGTAATTGTCAACTTTACAATTAAATATCAACTATAAGAAAAGGTATAAATGTATTGAACACTAGGACTAGTAAAATTAAGGCATTATGGTAAAATAGCAAAAACGACATTATAAGATCAAGATAACAGAAACTTTTCCATACCAGTTAAGTAGGGGCTTGTAGTTGCAAGTGACAAGAGATCATCTAAAAAAAATAATTACCAGACATTTGATTATAAATTTAGTGGAGGTTGACTAATGTTTAGTGCAGTTTTCACTTTAAGTGGGTTTGGCATTGATGATTAGCTAGTGGGAATTTTTCATAAACTTCATATGTTTAATCCATATTTTCTTAAAAAAATATTTGTTTATTTATTTATTTTTAAATGTTTTGTAAGTTAGTAGTATGATTTACATGCATATATTATAAATCATAGCTTTCCCAATTAAAAATGATTAAATATTTATCATGGTGTTTGGCATAGCCAGCTAAAAACCATGCCAAAATGTGTGCCATACTTAAAGGTTGGCACAACATATGGCACAAGCACAACCACCTAAAGAAAATTTTATAAGACCATAATAAATGCCATTTCAAAATACAGTGCCAAAAGTACAGTGCAAAATGATGTCATGCCAAATGGTGTGCAAAAACATCTATAACATCCCCTTTTCCGTAATATCATTATTGATAAAATAAATAAATAAATCAGCTCAAATAATATTTCAAAATAACCCAGTGCACAACATAATAATAATAATCATCCATCATAATAAACATAATCCATCCCTAGTATCAATAATTTCCATGTTTCACAAATAACAACATTTATCATAATGCAATAATCCTAACTCAATAAAAAGCAATCTATCATAATTAAAAGTGGAATGAGTCTCTATGTGCTGGCCAATCTGAATAATAAAGCAAACTACTAGTGCTATCCAAAAAAGAAACTTCAATCATTCACCCCTAAAAATGGTTGGCAAGGGGTGAGCTACTAGTTCAATAAGTATTATACTTATACAAGGTAGTCATATAATGAGATATAATTAATAGCATGCAAATAATTAGAGCAATTTAATTTTCATACCAAGAAATATAAACAATCAAATAATACACAATATCAATTCTACCAATTTAAAATTCTCAATTTATTATTTATTCGTTGCCATAGCTTATTATTCCATTTTATTTATTTGGAAACTGCTTAACCTAAATAAGTATGTCCAATGGTCTAATGATCATATCTCTCCTTGCATATGCACTATTGTCGGCTATATGGATACACATCCCAATCTTATCAATCTCAGGCACTGATATAGTTACCTATATAGACACAGTACCTTGCCTATTATTATTTATATGGATAAGTGTCAATATGATCACAACACTCAACATCAATCTATAAGCCAAAAGGCATACCCAATTTAGGTAAGCACTAATCGTCTATCCTTTCAATTACTTCATATCTCACATCTAATGTCAAATCAATTCTGTTCTACCACATATTCCCATTATCTTCTTTTAAACACATCCATACCTCAAACAAAATATTATATGCTATTCATATAACAACACAAATTTTAGCATGTCATCAATTCAAGAATAATAGCAGCACACTTAATATTTTCATAAGATATATGCATAAGGAAATCACTCAAATCAATAAAATACAATCACACATAAATATATAATTCGCACAATCAAATATAGATTTACATACTAGTATGAGTAACGGTACATACAAAGCAATCACTCAAACCAATAACTATGCAACTACATTCAAATATAAGTAACTACTTACGTCTCACCCAACGGTTAACCAAAGTTTGTACATCATCTACTTCACCCCAATCTTGCTCACTGATGAGTGTCTAAATGTGAATTCTTCATTATATTATCACTTTGCAATCATTTTTAATAGATCGATGCCTGTTTTAGGCTTAATTTGTTATAGTTTTATCTAAATTGTATAAGAAAGGAAATTGGAGCTTGAGAACATGTTGCAGAGTGTTTTCAAAGCGAAATGAGCATGTTCAAAGAGAAATACTATAGTAGGTATTGTAGCAATAATATTGTAGCAGTATTGTATCACTGTATAAAATTTTGTGCGGCCCACATAGTAGCCAAAACAAGACAAGCTGAAAGGTGTGAAAACACTTTTGGGTCCACACGAGAGGCCATACACATCGTCAAGTTTTTCGTATTTGAGTTTTAACACTCTGTGCTAGCTCCTATGCGCCCACATGTGATTTCTCAAATGTCGAACTATATATAAACCCTTGTATGGCATTTTGAATAGAGCCTTGGAAGCTATAACCACAAGCACCTCTTGCAGCGAGTTCTTATTGTTTAGAGGAGATTTCACTGTGATTATGATGAGGAGAGGTTGGATCTTGAAAATCTAATACTAAAGACCAACCATCTTTGATGGGAGCTACATGTTGGGTCCAATAGGAGTAACATCCTTATTATTGTCTTGATTAAAGGGGGAGTTTAGACATGTTTTCCTTATTCTTAATAATTCCTTATTTTGTTGATTTGGAGTTTATGTTGAACAAAACCCTTAAGCCCACCAGATGTCAGTACTGAATCTTGGGGTGAATGTATGATTATTAGATATTTTGGTTTGGTTAATGTATTGTTATTTATTTGAGATTCAATCTATGACACTTGTATGCCTTAGATTATTTATGGAGAACTCCTTAATTCATGTTTGAATTGTGTATTTGAGAAAAGTGTTCCTTTTGCACTAGGTCATGCATAGCTTGATAGGGTTTTGAGATGTTTGCATAATCAAGAACTCCAATGTCAGTAAGCCCTCCACTTTAGGGAAATCCCTACAACATAGACTGCTACAAAGTAAGGCAATCATGAATATATTTAGGTTAGTTAATCATGAATATATTTAGGTTAGTTCATCTTAGAGATCTCACAATCTAAACATAACTTTGCAATACCAAACCATATACTTAGATCACACTATAGTTGCTATAAGGGGATCCACATTCGAGGGCCATCATCTCCCATTGATTTTTCCTCAAGAGATTGTGCCTTGATTTGAAGCTTCTAGTTCTAAATTTTCTTAGTTAGTATAGTTTTAAAACTCCCTTAAGTCATTAAGGATAGATTTTAAATGAAGAGTGAGCAATAGTACTTTGTTATGACGGAGGAATGTGATCCTCATGCTTTAGAAAGAAGTATTACTTAACGTCTAGTGCACTTGTGTGGGCAACCATCACTCACCTACAAGTACATAGATACCCAAAATAAATTCCAATCTCTGGTTTCCTTTAATTAGATCAGTATTTTGTTTTATGTTTCCTAATAATATAATAACATAAGGATTTATTTTTCATCCTCAATTAAGCATATCTATCACCACAAATTGAGTTAGATCTATAGAAAGGAAGAAGATAAAGGAATTGTGTAACCTATTTGTAATCCAATATTGAACACTAATAACCCTCTAGAACCTGGTCAAACTCTTTTAGATTGAAAATAATTTGAGTATCTCGAAGGAATAAAGCAAAGAGAAGGAAAATTTTGGAGGTTTTATAAGGGAAAAATTAGCGGCTATGTGAGGAAAATAGGAGGAATAGAATTACCTATATTTGGATTTAGGTCTCAAGAGGAAAAGTAAAAGAAAGGAAAGATTACAGAGCGTCAAAGTAAGCCCTCCCTTTGTTTGGATAATTTTTTTTTAATGTAATGAAGGAAATGAAGGTTTAATTTTGACCCTCCAAAACCTCACTTTGATATTGGGTTTTTTATCTTCTTCTTTCTATTTATTGATAATGCATGTGTTTAAATAGAAATAAGTAATTTTTTATTTATTAATAAGGACATAATTAGTAAATCATATTATTACATATCTTTTCATTTCCTTTCCCCACCTTAACTAAATAAGGTTATCAAATAACCCTCCTTTCCTTTCCCTCCATAAAATTTGACTATCAAAATAAGAATTGACCCCTTCCTTTCCTTTCCCTTATTTTCCCTTCTTATCCCTCCCCTCCCCTTCATTTACTTTCCCTTCCACTTTTGGATCCAAACACTATGTTAGGGTTAAGAGTCATATATATGTTTTTATTCATATTGATCCCTAGAATTAAATTTAATTCTAAACTAGCCATTTTTTATATTAACTAGCAGTATTCACTTTATTTTTATTTTAGCCCTATGACTTATTAATAATTATTTAAAATACCTTTACAAATAATTATGTGATTTTAGTGTAAATATGCACAACAACAATTGTTAATGTGAATTTTGCTAAGTTTTTAATTTTGGGATATTACAACAATAATAACAAATATCGTACTAAATTACATCGTACCAAAAGGCATGCCTAATTTATTTCATTGTTTGGTGCGGTTATTGAAAGACTACATCCATATCTCCTTTGATTCTCTGTCACGGATTTGACCATGAAATATTTCTTTTTTGAAGTTTATCATAATTCTTAGCACAATGTGCCACTTTTGTACCAAATGCCATGACAAATTTGGCACAATTTATTGCTTTAGGACCAAATGCCACATATTTAGCACTGTTTTGTTTGGTCGCAATTTTGTTGGAGCCCTGAGCTTTATTTTTAGAATACCTCCAAATATTAAAATATATGATAGTTTTTGTTTAACTTAATGATATGCATTTTATTAGTTATTGTTTTCCTCATGCTAGATTTTCGTTAAGCCTTATTCATATAATAACTCATATGTGTGTGTGTGTTTTAATTTTGGTGTTGCACGTCATTGGGATAAAATTTTCATTTTTATTTGTACTCTTTTAGTTTGAGTTCTATTCTGAATTAACTTCGTGATGATATTAATCCAACCTGAATTCAAACTGTATAAAGTGGTCCATGACTTTATCTAATAGGAATCCTAGGTTAACTCTAATTGGCACTTTAGATAATAATTTACTTAAGTTTTAAGTGGAGTTAATCCTTTGATGGTAAAGATTATATATAAGACAGCACCAGGGGTACCCAATCTATCATTCTTGCAAATATATAGCTCCATCAGTGGGAGAGGACATGATAGATTGGAAGAGTCCCTAGTTACTTCAACCCTGGACTTAAAGGCTCTCATCATCTTCAACAATTTGCTATGGCTGGAGGTAAGTGATCCTGCTTCCACATATAATATACGACATAGATGTTGTAACTAAGTTTGATGAAATCTAATAGTTGGCATTCGAGCCAGGTTTCATACCTCTGCCTAGCATGATTAAATTCTGACATGTATGTGTTCTTTAGAAATTACATATCGTTTGAATTTGGTGCATTATTTCATGTAGATTATAATATACATGCACGAATTAGGATTTGTATGAATTGAATCCCTTGATGTTTACGCATGTTTTACAATGAAATAAATTATGCTAATTAAGGGTTTGAAAGAATTGAGTATTAGGCTCAAAATTGAACCCATCAAAGACAAGGTGTGCAAATACCCTTGTTAGACTGCGGATGGGCCGCGAATGGCCCCCGCACGCGCGCGCGCTGGGTTGGGCCGGGTGCGCTGGCTGGCAGCGTGCCTAGCCTGGGTGCCCGCAGCCTGGGCGCGCTCTTGGCTAGCTGCGCTCGGCCTAGATGCGTGCTGGCTTGGCTGTGCAGCTAGCCAACTGCGCGCTGGCTTGGGCACACGCCTGACCAGTCGCACGCTAGCCTAGGTGCGAGCAACCTGGGCATGCCTGACCAGCCACGTGCTGACATGGCAGCACACATAGGCGCGCAAGCTGCCTAGCTTCACTGGCGCAGCGCTGTTCGGCCAGCGACGGTTCTGATGACAACGACTACCCATGGGGAAGAAGTTAGGGTTTTCCCTAACATTAAGTTTAATTATTTTATTTTATTAATTCATTAATTTGAATGAAGGTTTGAATAAAATAGTTTACTCGGTGTTTTTGCAAAATTGCTTTACTTGAGTGTATTTTTCTATGTAGAACCCTGTCTAGTTATTTATTTAAATTTTAGGGTTTGTTTGTATGGATTTTTCATGCATTAAGTGGATTAATTATAATTTGTATAATTAATAATTTACATTGAATTTGTTCATTATCTGGTTGGTATGTCATGTGATCGAATGAATTTTTGTTAATTATGGAGTGGCCACAATATTCATGATTTTATTTTAAAAATTATAAATTACATACTATGAGTGTGATGAATCACATCTAGCTTAAATGATATGAATTGTAATTAATTATGATTAGTACAATAATTTTACCCCATAGGGATTTTGTTATATTTCTCATAATTAATTAGGATAAAATAATGAATAATTTTTATTACTTAAGTCGCCCACAGGTATTAAGTAGTTTTAATTTTTTTTTTTTATCAGGTGGCAAGTTATGATTAATTATGTTTGATCTAATGATTTTGCCCCAAAAGGATTTTGTTATATTTATAAAATTAATCAGTATAAAATAATAGTTAATTTTTATTTCTTAAGTTGCCCACAGGTATTAAGGAATTTTAATTATCCATTATTTTTATCGGTGGTTATGAATCTATTTTGTATCTATATCTTTGCCCACAAGTAGATTGGGATAACAAATTGATTCATGTTTTTCTTTTTAGTATGCCTTGCATTGGTAAGCATACCAATTTGTTTTCTTGCCTTGAATATTAAGAATGATATGTATGTTATTTTGTTTATTGTAGCTATGCAATCAGATGCTTTTGATGAAAAATGTCATGTTCCTATGTTAATAATTATAAAACTTGGAAGGAGATGATTCTCCTCCAGTTGGGACGCATGGATTTTGATTATGCTACAAGGAAGGATGAACCACCTGTGCCGATATACAATAGCACTCCGGTTGTGATTGCCTTGTATGAACGGTCAGAGCGATTTAATTACTTGAGCATAATGTACATTATGACACGTATATCTGCTAGTATCCGTGGTTCAATCCCAGATTGTGCACATGTAAGAGATTTGCTGAAAGGTAATTGATGATCAATTTGAATCTTTAGATAAGGCTCTTGCTAGCACTCTCATGACCAAATAATTATCCATGAAGCTCACAAGTGATAAAGGTGTGCAAGAGCACATCATGAGGATAAGAGACTTAGCTGCTCAACTTAAGGCTTTAGAACATATCAATTTTTTAGATGCTTACCTTGTGCACTTTTCTTGTACTCTCTTCCATATCAATATAACGCTTTCAAAATCTTATATAACACACATAAAGATAAATGGTCTGTTAATGAGATTTTGACTATGTGTGTTTAAGAGGAGGAAAGGTTGTTATTAGAAAAGAGTGAAAGCACACATACTCAAGGTAAGAAGAGAGGTCGAACCAACCTGATAAAAGATAAAGGCAAATTTCCTGTTCAGATCGAGAATGTGTCCAAGTACTTCTTTTGTAAGAAGAAAGGGCACATTAAGAATGATTGCCTGAAACTCAAGATTCATCTTGAGAAGAAAAGTACTGAAATTTCTTTCGTTTGTTATGAATCTAATATGGTTGATGTTTGTCATAACACTTGGTGGATTGATTATGGTACTACAATCCATACTTCTAATACCTTGCAGGACTTCTTAAGCCGAAGAATATTGATGAAGAGTCAACAGTTTATTTATTCAGGGAATAAAATTCGTTCACATGTAGAAGAAGTCGGGACATGCAGATTACTTTTAGATTCAAGCTTTGTTTTAGATTTGGAAAAAACCTTTTATATTCCTATTTTTTCTAGAAATTTAATTTCAGTTTCACGACTTGTACCATTAGGATATTCCTTTAACTTTTATGAAACATATTTTTGTTTGTTTTATAATTCTTCTCTTGTAGGGAATGGTGCATTGTGTGATGGTCTTTTTTCAATTTTATTTGCAAAGTAATGTTTTTTATAATATGTTGCATGATCAAGTAAATGTTTGTATTAACGTAGTGTTTTGAATGATAAACCTTCTATGTTATGGCACAGGAGTTTGGCACATATCTCATTAAGGAGAATTAAGCAGTTGTCGAATGATAGAATCCTTTGCTCTCTTGATTTTACCGACTTTCAAACTTGTGTGGATTGTATAAAGGGTGAGCAAACCAACAAATCTAAGAACAGTGCTAGGAAGAGTTCATGCTTATTAGAGATCATACATACAAACATTTGTAGTCAAGAGATGGACTTGTATGGTCAGAGATACTTCATCTTTTTCAATGATGATTATTCACGCTTTATGTATCTCTACTTGCTTGATAATAAGAGTGAAACATTAGATGCTTCCAAGATCTTTAAAGCTGAAGTAGAGAAACAATACAGTAAGCAAATAAAGATCATGAGATCAAATAGAGATGGAGAATATTATGGTAGGTACATAGAGGATGGACAAGCACCAGGTCCATTTGCGAGGTTTCTAGAAGAGCATTGTATTATGGCCCAATACACTATGCCTGGCTCACCAGATCAAAATGGTGTAGCTGAAAGAAAAAATCACACTTTAATAGATGTGGTAAGGAGTATGCTTAGCAACTCTAAACTTCCTCGATCTATGTGGACTGAGGCTCTTAAAATAGCATCATATATATTAAACTATGTTCCGACCAAGGTAGTTCCTAAAACTCCATTTGAATTGTTCAAAGGTTGGAAATTGACTTTGCACCATATGCATGTTTGGGGTTGACTACCTCAAATAAGAGTGTTTAATCCACATGAGAGAAAGTTTGACCCAAGGACTTGATTAGTGGGAGTGATCAACCTCTAGATTTTGGTCTTGAAGAAGATCATGAAGAAACTCTGGACACCAATCAAAGATTGATTATTTCACATGATAACCATCAAGATTTGGAAGACATTGAAATGGCAATCATTGAGGAACCACATCCTGCTGATCCAGTTGATCAAGTCCCACAATATTAATCTGAAGTTATTGAACAACAACTTAATCAAGAAGATACTGATGTGGCATTAAGAAGATCAACTAAATTAAGAAATCTGCAATATCTAGTCATTATGTTGTGCTTTTACAAGAATCTGGTTTTGGAGCTGTTGATGACCCTAAAACGTTTTCACAAGCTATTAGTTGTAGTAATTCTAAGTTGTGGTATGATTTTATGAAGGAAGAGATAGAATCCATGGCACATAATGGTGTTTGGGATCTAGTTAAGTTGTGTGAAGGGGCGAAAGCCATTGGGTGTAAGTGGGTCTACAAAACCATGAAAGAATCGCTAGGCAATATTGAGCTTTACAAGGCTAGATTGGTTGCTAAAAGATTTACTCAGAAAGAAGGCATTGACTATAATGAGACTTTTTCTCTAGTTTTGAAAAAGGGCTCGTTTCATATTATAATGGCATTAGTTGCTCATTTGACTTGGAATTGCATCATATGGATGTGAAAATGACTTTCCTTAATGGAGATCTAGATAAAGAGGTGTTTATGAAATAACCTAAAGGATTCTTCTCTACTTAAGGTGAAAGCTTGGTTTGCAAACTTAAGAAATCTATATACGGACTAAAACAAGCATCCCGATAGTGGTATTTGAAGTTCCATGATTTTATCTCATCATTTGATTTTGTTGAGAATATTAAGGATCAATGGATATACTATAAAGACAGTGGAAGTAAGTTTTGCTTTTTAGTCCTATATGTTGATGATATTTTGCTCGCAACCAATGATAAGGGTATGTTGTATGAGGTGAAGTGATTTCTCTATAATAATTTTGACATGAAAGATATGGGTGAGGCATCTTATGTCATTGGCATTAAGATACATAGAGACATATCTCGTGGTGTTTTGGGTTTGTCTCGAGAAACCTATATTAATAAAATTCTTGAGAGATTCCGTATGGAAAATTATTCACTTAATGTTGCGCCTATTGTGAGACGTGGCATGTTTAACTCAGACCAATGTCCTAAAAATAACTTGGAAAAAGAATAGATGGAAAACATCCCATATGCTTTAACCTTTAGAAGACTTATGTATACTCAGGTTTGTACGAGACCTGACATTGCATATGCTGTGGGGATGTTGGGAAGATATCAAAGTAATCCAGGATTTATCACTTAAAAGCTGCAAAGAAGAGGTACCTTCAGGGTACAAAAGAGTACAAGCTTGCATACAGAAGATCAAATGACTTGGAGGTCATTAGGTACTCGGATTCAGATTAGGCTAGCTATTTTGACTCTCGGAGATCAACATCCAGTTACATTTTCATGTTGGCCGGTGGTGCTATCTCATGGAGAATTGCAAAACAGACTTTGGTTGCTACTTCCACTATGGAAGCCTAGTTTGTTTCATGATTCGAGGCGAGTTCCTAGGGTATTTGGTTGAGGAGTTTCATATCAGGGCTTAGAATCATTGATTCTATATCTAAGCCATTGAGGATGTATTATGATAATTCTGCTGCTGTGTTTTTCTCTAAGAATAATAAGAGTGATAGTTGAAGTAAACACATCAACATCAAATATTTGGCACTAAAGAAACACGTGAACGTTGATGAAGTATCCATTCAACACATTAGCACAAAGTTGATGATTGCAGATCCTTTGACGAAGGAAATCGCACCAAAGTTGTTTAGAGATCATGTTGAACATATAGGACTTGGTTCTTCTTTATGAACAATTAGTATCACTTTAGTATTGAACTCTTAAACATTTATTTATTTATTTGTCTTCTCTTTAAGTAAATACATTAAGTTTGAGAATGACAATTTTTAAGTTTAAGCATTATTAGTTTGCGTGCGTTGAACCTGAATAAGCATCTGGCTTATTCATTATGATAAAATGCCATATTTAGGTTTTGCATTAAAGAGAGAGATTGCACCATAATGCATGGAAGGTAATACTCGGTTATAATAATGACTTGCCCCCATGATTCGTGTAATTTATTTCTTTGATGTAGACATACGAATTTATGGGTTAATGTGAATGGATATTAAGTTACCTATGATAAAGTTGGACCAAGTGGGAGAATGTTAGTTTGAGTTCTATTATAAATTAACTTCGTGATGATATTAATCCAACTTGAATTCAAACTATATAAAGTGGTCCATGACTTTATCTAATAGGAATTCTGAGTTAACTCTAATTGGAACTTTGATTAATGATCTACTTAAGTTTTAAGTGGAGTTAATCCTTTGATGGTAAGGATTATATATAGGACAGCACCAGGGGTCCCCAATCTATCCTCTGATTACTTCAAACGTGGACTTAAAGGCTCTGGAGGTAAGTGATCCTACTTCCACATATAATATACTATATAGATGTCGTAATTAAGTTTGATGAAATCTAACAACTCTTACAAAATTTAGATTCATATGTATATTTTTTTGCAAAATAAATACATACAATTAAGATGATTATTGCAAATTATTTTCAAGATTTTTTTTAAAAATAAAAATGGATAAACCACATTTTTATTCAAAGAAAAACAAACAAAGAATGCAGAAGAAGTTCCCTCACCAGAAGTGAGGTACACAAAATAAAAGAAAGAAGGAAGATAAAAGTAGAAAAATAAAGAACAACTGGGCCAGCGAAGAACACCGTCTAGTAACATAGGCCTGCCCAGCCTGTCCTATTTTTACGATTTTCAAAACGTATAATTAAGTCTAAAATTATTATTTATGGTACATTTATGACAACTAAAACATTAAAAAAACATAGTATATACTGACTTTAAAAGGTGATAGATCAAGGAATTTTTTTTTTTTTTTTTTTTTTTTTGCTTGCAGCAATTCTCTCGAGATTTGTAGTTGTTTCAAAACACATTTTGGTACTAAAAACTCCTTTATTTTATTAAAATTTAAGAGACGAAACTACATATGGGGCCCTTAAAGTTGATCTTTAGAATATCTTAAAATTATTCAATAGGGTTTTCTTCAAATTTCTCTTTTAATTTCTAACCATACCCCACAGTTAGTAATGGAAATGGGGCAGGGCGGGGCGGGGCGGGGAATGGGATCCCCGTCCCCATCTCCGCTCTCCACGGGGCGGGGATTCCCCGGTTTAAAATTCCCCGCGGGGAAAAATCCCTCCCCCCGCTGACTCCCGCGCGGAGATCCCCGCTCAAAAGATTGATTCAAAAATTGTAATTAAAAGCCATCAAAAATTTTCATTTGGGTTATACTTAAACACTAAACTAAAAAAATGCATAGAAGAATTTCTTGTAAATAACTATAATATTTCTAATGCATTTATGTTACACATATGCTAAAGATGCTATATACAATTGAAAATAAGAAAATATAATGTATGATGAAATAAAATAAAAATTCTCAACCAAAGTTTTTTTTACAACATACACATCATATATAAAATAAAAATTCACACAAAATATTTCTCCTAACAAGTCATAATATAATGTATGACGAAACAACAGCATTAAGGTACAAATTAAGTAATACAAATAACATAAATTTTAAAACCAAATTAAAATTACAAATCCATTTACTAAAATTCATAATGCAAAACTAGCACAATAATTTCATGCTTCCATCAAATTGTTTCTTCTTCCTCCAAATCATTTATATTGAGAATCCGATTCTACTACCACTAGCATCTTGACATGATAACTCCTTCTTTGATAATAAACAAAATTGTAAATAGATAATAAGATTATAAATAATATCAAGATTAAAGATAAAAATTTTATAAAAAAAATCATATTTACCTCATCATTCTCATCCTCCTCTTCATCAAATGTAGAACAAATAGCTTGAATTGTTGACCATAAACATGAATCTTCAAAAATAAATAAATACATAAATAAACAAGCAATTTTTTCACAAATAACATTAACTTAATAGAAATAAATTCAAGTAATAATATTAATAATACCTTTCAACCAATCTTGTGTGCACATCAACGCTTCAATTGTGTTTGGGTGAAGTCTACTACAATGTGGATTTATGAATCTCCCACTCATGCTAAAAGCCGATTTCGAAGCCAAGGTAGACACAGGAATTGCCAAAATATCTCTTGCAATTAATTGTAAAGTATGATAACTCAATGCATTTTTCCACCAACTCAAAATATCAAAATCGGTTTTCATTGGCAATATAGACCCTTCCAAATAATTGTCCAACTCTGACTTCACATTTTCCATTTGACACCCACGAGAAGAAACAAACAATTAATAATTATTGATAAATTTCACATCATCATCATCATTGCCCAATAGTTGTGAAGAATTATCCACAAACCCACTAGCTTCATTCAAATTTTCTTTAGAAGAATATTCTCCCACCAAATCATAACAAAGAGTTCGAATTTTTTGAATTTCATCTTTTGCTTTATTCTCACCATATATAATGGGAAAATACATTTCCAACAACATCAACTTGAATCTAGGGTCCAAAACAATTGCCACACCCATAATACCATGAATTTTGTTCTAATACTTTTCAAATTTTGACTTCATTCTCAATGCCATGAATTCAATATAGTCAATCCCACAACTAACCCATTTTTCCAAAGCAATGCTAATCTGACAAATCTTAGGAAAATATAGGTTTGCTGTAGAATACTTGGTCCCTGAAAACAACTCGGTCACACTATGAAATATCTTCAATCTTTCACAAATCTCCTTAGCCTTTTCCCATTCTTCATCTAGTGGACAACATGTATAAAGAGATTCTCATTGTTTCAAGCATTTGAAAGCATCCTTATAGCCAATGGCAACATTAAGCATCAAAAAAGTTGAATTCCACCTTGTCTTACAATCTAAGACCAATTTTTTAGTGAAATTCATTTTCAATCGGCGCACAGTTTCCTCAAACTTCTCAATTCTTTTGGGTGTAGCAACCCAAAATGCAACACTATCTCGAATATTTTCAATTGCATCATTAATCATATCTAACCCATCTTTAACAATCAAATTCAAGATGTGTGTGCAACAACGCATATGCAAGAATTTTTCATCCATCCAAAGATTGCTACTTGACAATTTATTCACAATCAAGCTCACAAACAAATCATATGTAGAACAATTATCCAAAGTCAATGTAGATAACTTGTTATCTAGATTCCAATCCATCAAACAATTCACAAGTACTTCACACAAAACTGAAGAAGTATGTGGACATGGCACATAAATGAACCTATTTATGAAAATCATTTAAAGATAATTAAAGAATGCAATTAACAAATAATATATTATTTTTGAACTTATAAATGACAATGATTATTACCTTATAATTCGGCTTCTCAAAATCCACTCATCGTTTATGTAATGTGCAGTGACAGCCATAAATCCATGCCTTTGATTGTTGGAAGTCCACATATCTGTAGTTATTACAAATCTACTCTGACTTTGATAAAAAAACTTCATTATTCTTAATTTCTCATGTTCAAAAATCTTCATTATATCACTTCTTCATGCAGTTCTAGAAATGGGCTTGAACAGTGGTTGAACAGAACTAAGAAAATCCCGAAATCCAACATGCTCCACCATTTTTAGAGGATACTCATGCATGATGATCATTATAGCCATCTTCTTCCTCGCAAGTTCTTGATCATAAACATAAGTTCCAAGTCAACGCTTGCCGCCAACCTCGACATTAGATTTCAATAATGATTGTCTTATACCTTGTCCTTTCCTTCATGGGCATATAGCGTAGTGATCATGTAAATGTTTTGCCCCTTTTTTTGTGTCTCCTCCAAGTTTTTTCCCACAATAATTGCATATCACCTTCCACTTGTCATCAATCTTTTGTCTCTTGTTGTGATTCCATACTAGTGATTTTAACCCTCGTTTGCCACTCAAAATTAATTCTTTATTTTGGGTCGTTTGGCATGTAAAAGGTATCGATCCAACTGTAGTCGAGTCATTTTCTTCTCTTGGTGTAGATTGTGCAGCACTATGCATTAGTGAGTCATTATTTTGTATAAATTGAGTAGCATTATCGGCCATTTTTACCTATCAATTCAAATAAATCTCATTTATCATTTAACACTTTAATAAAATATTTTTCTAAAGAAAAAGTTAAGAAAAAGTAAAACTAGAGGATCACTTGCCACATAGCCCAAAATGAGGAATTATTATGGGTGCTAGTTTTGGTACTCAATCAACAATGTTTTTAATGAATGAGAAAAAAATAAAGGAAATCATGATGCAGTTGGTTTAGAAGAAGAAGAAGAAGAAGCAGGGGTTTGGTCCTTTTTTTTTTGGACAAATAAGTGACCAACGCTTGTTTCTGATCTCCTATATATATATAACACAACAAAATCACACCATCACCAACAATAATTAGGCAAAAATGGGGGGCAAATTTGGAATAGAAAACAAATTGGATTTCAAATATATCAACATACTTAGTCAGATGTAAGTTTAGTGGGGTAAATTTTTTGATAGGACACCAAACTAAAGTCCATTTTCATTTTGGGGTCCAAACTTCAATTTGAATCAAAATGATTACCCAATTTTAATTTTATTTCACTGGGTGGTCACACGAGAGATTTTGATCTATTTTCGATGATTTGATGTTAGAAATTTCTGTCAGAATGTGAGATAGAATTGTCAATTGGGCGTTCAATGTGTCATGCATATATTGAAAGAGATTTTTTGGCATCTATATCATCAAGAAAATAGGTTGGAATCTCTCTAGTAACCACTTGGTATAACAAAATTAAAGTTAGGTAACTATTTTGATTCAAATTGAAGTTTGGACCCCATAATGAAAAAAACTATAGTTTGGTACCCTGCCAAAAAATTTAATATATGATACTAAATTGGATTTTAAAAATATCAACGATTTGGAATAGAAAACAAATTGGATTTCACCACATCTACTCTACTCTTGTGCACGTCTTAGAATGAGAATAAAAATCAAGATTTCTAAAGCACAAGAATGTTCATCAAACAAGCAATTTAATATATGATACTAAAGATGTTGATTTCCATAATAGCTATAAATAAGCATATAATATATGACAGCACTTTGGATAATTCATTGTAATGGATTCATAGGTGAAAAGCAAAATTTTTCTAAAAATATAACACTAACTTTTCTTATAAGTTTCTCTAAAAATAAAACACAGGTGAGGAGGATACTAGGATTGGAAGGGTCGGCAGTGATCAGTTACGTTTGGGACGACGACGCTGGTGTTAGGAACGACGAGCCTGCGAACGGCGGGAGGGAGGAAGAGGGAAAGGGAGAAAAAGAAAGGGAAGAGAAAGAGCAAGGAAAGGAAGTGCGCGGCCAGCCAGCCCTTAGGGCTTAGGTTTTTTTTTATTATTTTGATTTTTTAATGAGTTGTTATCATTTAATCCTTTATTAAAAATCTAATATAATTATAATAAATATAGGACGTTTTAAATAAACACTATATATTGCATTCATATTATATTTTTTTATAATTATAAGAAATAAAATAATATTTTATAGATGAACATTAAAATATTTTATTTGATTTGATTATTGTTGGATTTCTTGTAGTGTCCCAAGGCAAAAAAAGATTTAATTTTTATTTGATAATTAAAGATAAATTTTGCATGGCATGATAAATTTGATATTTTAATAAATATTTAAAGATAAATTTTTTAAATAAAATTAATTATGTTATATGAGGTTGTAACCCGGGGTTATTTTAAAGATAATAATTAGTTTTTATGAATATTAGAAATTTGAAAATTAGAAGTATGAGTTTTAATTTTGTAAATATATTATACAATAAGTTTATTATTTTTAAATTTTTATTAAATAAATATATTTTAATGAAATATATAAATATAAATAATCAATAAGTTGTATGAAATAATTGTGACTTGTGAGTCCCATTTTATAATATAAAGATAAATTAATGAGCAAGAGTTTAAATGTTTAATGGATTGAAAAAATAATATTTATCACTAAATAAATAATATAAAAAGTTATTTTAAATTTATTGTTACAATTATATTTAAACTTAGTTGTTTTAAATTAATTTTCTATTAAATATGAAAGTTATATATACTAAAACTTATTAATAACTAAAAAATATTATCAAATAAATATTTATTGATTATATATATAATATTATATTAATGCTGAAATAATTTTTAATAAATACACTAAATATATATTATATATATATATATATTGGGGAATCCCCGTGGGGAGTGTGGCGGGGAGAGCATTTTCTGCCCCCTCCCCGCCTCGCTAGACGGGAAGGAATTTTGCCCCGCTCCTCGCCCGCAGGGGTGATGTTTCGGGGAATCTACGCCCCGTCGCGGCCGGCCCCGCAGCGAATGGCTATTCCCCGCCCCACTTGCATCCCTACCCACAATTTATTTATTTATAATGACTTGAATAAATATTTAAACGAAGAAAATTGTAATTATATATTTGTTTATTTTTTAAAAAATACAATTATAAAATAAAATTATTATTTTCCCAATTTGTTTATATAACATATAAATAAAATAACTTTAATTCTATTAAAAATTGATCATTAAAAAAAAATACCTAAAAACCCCACAATCAACCCGGCCCATCCAATTCCATCCACCATAAATTCGTTTCCAACGCTCCCGGCATCGCGTTTCCTTTAAAATGCGTTTCCCAAATTTCCCATCTCATCACTCACAGAGTGAAATCACAATCTCCAAACTTCATAAATAGATAATAATAATAATAATAAGAGGAAAGTAATAACAGTTGGATCCAACGCTTTCTATTTTCTAGAAATTCCTTCAAATTTTCTTTAAACAGTTCAAATTTTCATAACTTCTATATTTTGAATTCAAATTAAGTTAAAATTATAATGTTGTGTCAATCTTACTTTTTCTTTTTTTTTTTTTTTTTTTTTTTTTTGGTGCCAGGGATATTTTTAGTATTTTATTAAAATATTGAGATTTGAGACCACATATCCATATAAAAAAAATTAAAAAAATAAAAACAAAAAGATAAATAGAAAGGTAGAGAGACTATATAATTCGAATGAAAATATATAAGAGGTTTTTATTAAAAATAAATAAATAGAGGTAAAGGTTTTTTTTTTTTTTTTGTCAACAAACGACAAGCGCCCCCTTTCGGGTTTATGTCAAGGATGTATACGTGTGGGGAGCAGCGCAGCCAGCTCAACACACACCCGTGCCCTCAACTTGAGTGTTATGGGGATCGAACTCGGGGAGCCACGCTTGACACTCAAGGCTAGCACCCTACATAAGGGTCGTTAGCAGTGGTAAAGTTTATTAATTGTTTGAATGGAAAAATTATATTGAATATACTAAATTTTGATTTAACTAATACAAACCAATTTTTAAAATTAATTTTTTTTAATTGATTACAGTGTATAGTTTCATTAATATATATTTATTTTTCAAAATATATCATTAAATACATTTATCCATATGTTAAATGTAACCCCACTAACAGATCTTTGGAACATACGCATTTGGTTCAGCATGCATCAGTGGGATTAGTTTCAAAAGCTGTTACAAAAAAATTATGTTAAATTGACTCAATTTTAATTTAATCAATACTAATTCAATTTTAAAATTTAAGTTTACATTTTCTAATTAATCTCTCACAACAATTCACAGTTTAACGGCCTAGCATGATTATGCTAATGCAATAAACAATAAATTAGATACATTCCCTTGTTTTGAGTCGAGTTTTTGCAATTGTGATAGTTTTGTGGTATTTTTATTTGTAGTCTAAATTTTGATACAATTTTGTCCACATTATTAATCTTAAAAGTTTTCTAATTAACAACTTAATAAAAAAATAATAAACAAAGAAAAAAATAATATAATTACAATATTAACAAAATTTCTCCAAACTAAATATCATGAACACTTTTAAATTTTCATTTGTAACTTTATCCATGCTTCATAAAACCCAGGAGTAATCAACGGCCACCATTAATAAAACTATATATGAGGCCCACACACTCCGACATGGATGATTTAGTAACTCCATAAGTTATTAAACCCGTTGGATTGGCTAGTCGTTTCAATAGGGCAACCTAATGATTTGGTGCCTAAATCAGTAATTGAACCATTTATACAATTAATTCGGTGTAACCTACCTTGACCCACCTTGAATTGGCCAACGTGATGAATTGGCCGAGTTTTCATAACCCATGTGAGTCAAGTTTTATTTTTCAAAATAGCATTTTCATTCCTTGATTTTATTTTTATTTTTTTTTAAATATTAAAGAGCGAATAATATGGCATTTCCTCAAAATTTTCAAAATAAAAAAATTAGAAAGCTTAGTGTTTTTTTAATAACTCTGAAGTTTTTCTTTGTCAAGGAGTTCTATAGTCTATATTTTTAGGATTTTTTTTTTCTGTTAATTTATAATTACAATTAAGTGAGTTACAATTTAGTTTTTTCTTCAGGATATTTATTTTATAAATAACAAATGATAATGAACATTATATTAATTAAAATTAATTTATAAATTCTAAATTATATTTAAAAATATTTTTATTAACCTAATATTAATTTGAATAATTCAGTTGAACAATTTGAACTAAGATATGAAACCTAGAACGGTTTGATGTTTGGGTTGGTTTTAATAACTATACTATGAACAATACATTGTTGGCATACCTTTTTTCACAAAATAAAAATATTTTTTAATAATTACAATTGTTTTGAAATATCTGATGAAACATTTATGCAAACAAATAAATAGAATTAAATATTCCTCATTACTAAAAATATTTTTTTTAATAATTATAATTAGTTTGAAATATCTAATGGAACATTTAAGACAACCAAATCAATAGAATTAAATATTTTTTATTACTAATATTACATTTAATACAAACAAAGTTTTAAAAATTTTTATAACATGATAAAAAAAATTTATATATATATATATATATATATATATATATATATATATATATATATATATATATATATATATATATATATAGTAAAGATAATATCAAAGACAATATTTACAGTCATAATTACTTGACTCATTAAGTTAAAATTTTGAAAAAAAAAACAAATATTATTTTTTAGTTTAAAAAATAAACTAAAGAAGAAAAAAAATTTTCAAACCCATTTTAATCCGAATTTTCACTAATTTACATGGCATTTCTTGATACAATGTTAAATTCAATATTTTATATAGACAGTACTGTAAAATTATCTGGTAACATTGTCCTTATGTTGCATGTAACCATGCAATCAAACATATCCTACACATACATATACCTTCTTATGTAAAGGACAAATTTTTTTAAAAATAAAATAATATAATTAATAAATTAAATTAAATTAAAATTAAAAAATAAATCACTAAAGGCTCCATTTGCGAGAGAGAGAGAGAGAGAGAGAGAGCATCCAGTCCTGATGCTCAGAACTCTCTGAGACTCACTCCTTTTGTCCCCTTCTTCTTCTTCTTCTTCATCTTGCTCTATAAAAACCCTGCCCAACTCCATTCACTTTCTCTTCATCACTACCACCACTTCTCCTTCTTCTCCTCTATCCTTTCCACCATGATCCTCTCCGTCACCTCTTCCTTTTCCTCACCTGGCCTCATCATCCGTCGCTCCTCTGGTCTATCTACTGGTTGGTCTCTATCTATTATTTTCTTCTTCTTCAGTGATGAAGCAATGAGAATTCTTTTTTAAAATTAAATGAGAATTCTTTTTTGGTAAAATAAATAAAAAAAAAAGTTTTTTTTTTTGGGTGGGGGGTTTTGATTCGTTGATGTTAATTGATTGTCGGTTGTAATTGGATAAAGATGAATTCAGGTTTGAGATTGTCCTTATCAAATTGCTGGGCATTGCATGTATTTGGATAAGAGATGAATTAGTGTTTTGTTTGCAGGTTTTTGTTGTTTTGGGACATTCAATAGAGGTGGATGTGACATTGGTGTTGCAAGATGGAGACTCTCTGCAATCTCTAAGCCAAGTGTTCATCAAGGTAATCAAGTACATATGAAGGGTGTTTCTCTTTTTCTTTTTTTCCCCCCTTTTTGTGAAGAAAAAAAGGGAAATAATGATGTTGATTTTAGTTGATGGATTGTAAAGATTTGTGGTTCTTTATGCAATGCATGGAATGAATGTGGGCATGGAAACCAGTGATGTAGGGCCTTGGCAAACTCACAAAGGAGGAAAAAAGTTTTTATCTTTTATGTGGGACTTGCATAAATGTTATATTATATTGAATATAATATTCAATGGCTTTTGATCCCTTTTGCAGAGTATAAGATAGGTTTGATCCACAATGGCATGCCAATCACTGAATGGCAGGATAAAAAATTGCCAGAACTTAGAGAGGAGGACCCCTCTCTTGAGGTGTGTAATTAATTCATTTATCTTTGTAATTTCTTAAAGTGTATTTAGATTTAATTAACATATCATCATATCATTGTAAGTAATTCATGTTTTGTTCATTTACTAATTATTTTGAAGGTATTCGAAGGAGAGAGGATTAGAGAGATGATTAATGAAGTTAAAGTGATGCTATCTTTGATGGGAGATGGAGAAATAAGCATATCAGCTTATGATACTGCATGGGTGGCCTTGGTGCAGGACATTAATGGCAGTGGTGCTCCTCAGTTCCCATCCAGTCTCCGGTGGGTTGTGGAGAATCAATTATCAGATGGATCATGGGGCGATCAGTGTATATTCTCTGCTCATGATAGATTGATCAGCACTTTGGCCTGTGTCATCGCGCTAAAGTCGTGGAGTATCTGCTCCGACCAATGCGAACAAGGTACTCAAAATATTGTATGCTTAAGCTTTTGAGTTGAACCGAGTCCGTGTAATAAAATAGCATGATTATCACTTGAAAGGGTTGAAATTTATACGCGAGAACATGTGGAGGCTTGCCGAAGAGGATGAGGAGCACATGCCCATCGGTTTTGAAGTCGCTTTCCCTTCAATGGTGGAGATAGCTAAAGCACTTGGCTTGGATGTCATTTGTGATGATGCGGCCTTGCAGAGTGTGTATGCCATGAGAAACCTTAAGCTCAAGAGGTAATTTTTCTTTGCATGAGTTATGTTACCTTTACAAAGTGGGGTTCCAGTTGAATAATAAGACCGTTATTTTTTTCTTAGATATAATGTTTATTTTATATATTGTTTTTGGTGTTACTGTTTGCTAACTAAACTGAATGAAAACAAAACAGTGATTTGTCTTGTATGTGTGGGTAGGATCCCTAGAGATGTTATGCATAGGGTACCAACCACTCTACTCCATAGCTTGGAAGGCATGCCTGGTCTAGACTGGTCTTGGCTTCTTCACCTTCAAAGCAAGGATGGATCTTTTTTGTTTTCACCTTCATCCACTGCTTATGCACTCATGCAGACTGGTGATAAAAAGTGTCTAGCATACCTTCAGAAAGCTGTGGATAAATTCAATGGAGGAGGTAGTTATCTTTTATGTAACTTAGTGTTCTATCCTTCCAAATAATTCAAGTAATTAGTACCAATACATGCAAGTTCTTTTCCTAGTACCAAATGTCTACCCGGTCGATCTTTTCGAGCATTTATGGGCTGTGGATCGGTTGGAACGGCTCGGAATCTCTCGATACTTAGAACAAGAGATCAAAGACTGTATGGATTATATTTATAGGTATAGATTGTGTATTTATTTTAGTTTGATATCTATAGTGTTAAATGAGTGATACAGTTTGTAGTATTGATGCAAATATACAGGCACTGGACTAAACATGGGATATGTTGGGCGAGAGATTCTTCTCTTCAAGATGTCGATGACACGTCTATGGGATTCAGGCTTCTCCGTCTACATGGGTACGACGTATCCCCTGGTAAGTGTGCATTTATGAAAGTGCATTTTTGGTTTCTAAGACTCTGGGTAAACATCTAAAAGAACTCTTAAATTCACACTGATTTAATATATATACATTCAACGGTTTATATGTTACAGATGTATTTTGTAACTTTGAGAAGGATGGTGAGTTTTTTTGTTTTGCCGGGCAATCAAACCAAGCTATAACCGGGTTATACAATCTCAACCGGGCGTCGCAAATTGCCTTTCCAGGAGAAGAGATTTTGAGAAGAGCCAAGAGCTACTCCTACAAATTCCTCAGGGAAAAACAACACTGTGGGCAGCTACTAGACAAATGGATCATAACTAAGGACTTGCCTGGAGAGGTACCTCTCCTTTTCACTTCTAAGAAAGAAACAAGAGCTAGAAAGAGTTGGTGATTGTTAGGACTCTTTTGAGGGCCACATGCATGTAAACTCAAAAACTCAAAAGAAAACTAGATTTGGATCCTTATGTCCACTGCTTATATTCTTCAGTTGCTTTTTAGTAAGTAGGGACCATTTGTTGACGCTAAAGCTTGGATTTTGTGGCCTGCCGATATCCACTGTAACTTGAAATTTCTGATCATACATATATAAATATATATATATGTTATGCATTCCCTTTATTATTTTTTAGTACTAATATTTTTCTTATTAATTCTTTATCACAGGTGGAATATGCCTTGGACTTCCCCTGGTACTCTAGCCTTCCAAGAGTAGAGACAAGGTTGTACCTGGAACAGTATGGTGGTGGGGGTGACGTCTGGATTGGCAAAACTCTCTACAGGTACAGTGTTATTATCAGCATTTTTTTTTGTGTTGTCAAACAAAGTCTTAATCTTTTTCAAATAAATTAAATAATTACCGTAGGATGCCATTTGTGAACAATGATGTTTACTTGGAGTTGGCTAAGTCTGACTTCAACCAATGCCAAGCAGTTCACCAGCTTGAATGGCTTGGCCTCCAAAGGTATTCATTCATTCATTTATTCATGATTAATAAAAATAATAGGTTAAATAATTGAATACATTGGTTGATCTGAATACGTATATCATCGGCCGGGTCCGATCGAACTTCACAGATGGTACACAGAGTGTCAACTAGCTGAAAAAGGAGTGAGCCATGAGACATTGTTAACAACCTACTTCCTCGCGGCGGCGAGCGTTTACGAGCCTGAACGAGCACCGGAGAGGCTCGGTTGGGCCAAGACCGCCGTGCTAGCTACCGCTGTGTCTTCTTTCTTCTCCGGTGATTCTTGCTCCAAAAACATGAGACAAGACTTCATCCAAGAGTTCATTAACTACCCAAATAGCCAAACCAGGTATACTTAACTATTTGTCATCTTCCTTTCTTTGCATAAAAGTGGACAAAATGGCACATTAGTAACTTAATTAGTTAACAGTATCTTGTTAAACTATTGTGCAGTAGTAGAGGCAAGATGTTAGGAGAATGGGATGGAGGGCTTCTAATTGCCATTAACCAGCTCTTGGACCACATTATCTCTGATAATCACTCCCAACAACAACAACAGAAGATGTGTAATCATTTGAGACATGCTGTAAGCTCTCTATTATAAATTCATTGTTAAACCAATTCTTTATAAATAAGATATATACTTCATCACATGAATTTTTTTTTTCCCGTTTATATTATAAGTATATATATGAACTGAATGTTATAAAGTAAAAATTATTTAATGTAATAACTTATAATTAATGAAAGTATTAAATGACGTCACAATATGGTTTTGTTATGTTATACACATCCGTAGTGGGAAGATTGGATGAGAAGGTGGAGAAAAGATGGTGAGGAAGAAGACGAGAAAGAACACGTGAGGGGTGGTTTGTCGGAAGGCAGAAATGAGACTGGAATGTTGTTAGTAAGGACCATTGAAATGTGTGCAGGGAGATGTTGTTTGGATGAGCATGTTGAATGCGGTAGATTGGCTCAGCAAATGTCCTCAATTTGTCACCACCTTCAACATGCAACATTGCTCATTTCCGAGGTACAAATCCAATTCACAAGGACATACTGTGCCATTGCTTTGTCCCTTTCATCTCAGGTCTTTGTCCATATATATATATATCTATGTGTGTATCTATAATATATTTATATCTGTGTTTTTGTGTGTGTATGTGTACGTGTCTATTTTGGTGATGTTGATTACAACTTGGTGACCCCACATGATTTTATTTGATAGTGCATTCAGGTGATAAAAGTCTCTTATTGGTTGCTTGTGCCACTTTGTGGGGCCTGCCATTTTTGTTCCCATCTGTTCTTTTCTCTCTTGTCACCAGAAGTTCTCCTTTTCATTTAGTTGTTGTCCATCCTCTCATCTCTCTATAGGAGATCTCATTTTCCAGATAAGTTAAAAGAGGAACAATATTAATGATAGATATCTTGTTTATTATTAAAAAAAATAAAAGAAAAAGAAAAAAGTGATGTTGTACCTCTTGAAGAAAAATGATGAAGGTCAAGTAGTCATTTTTTTCCCCCGGAGCTTACTTCTAAGTTATTAATTAGATTTATTTAGTACTCCAATAAAGTCTAATTTGATTAGGGAGATTAAGGACTTTTGAATAGAAAAGAAACCCCAAACCTATTTATTTTTTATTTTTATATTTCATGCAATTGGTTTGGTGAGACAAATGACTCATTAACGTGAAAGAGTAAACAAAAACGAAATTTGTGGAGTTATTGCAAGTTTTTATAATCAATGGTGCATATGTTGATTTTTGACCAGGATGAAACAAGGAGCAGCACTGAGAGAGCTGTTGAATCAGAGATGCAAGAGCTGGTTAGGCTTGTGCTGCAGAAATCATCTGATGGCTTGGAGAAAAAGACCAAGCAAACTTTTCTAAGTGTGGCAAAGAGCTTTTACTATGCTGCTCACTGCCCACCAACAACTCTCAGCAGGCATATTGCTATGGTTCTCTTCCAAAAAATTGTTTAACTGACAGCAGAAAATAACTTCATATATGTCGGCGAACAAACACTGTATATAATAAAAGTTCTATAGTTGTTTTGAAAGCATCATCCTGTGCAAGTATCAATCGTATTCAAGTTCATCGGGAGTTACAGGCCTTTTCAAGGGTATGATCGACTTCTTCTTAACGTCACGAGATAATGCTTTCCGCATATCTGAACATTAATGATAAAGTTTCATTAGTACAATAAATAAAAGCATAAGTTGTTGAATCTGGTTGTTGCATTGAGACATCAAGTGAAATAAATAACTCACCCAACCCGTCTTCTTCCCCGGAGTAATATCGAAGAACCCGTCGGTAGATTACATATCCAAGCTGTTTAAGAGAGTGTCTCATTCAGTAGATTTAAGTTCATGTTTATCAACTACATGCTTTATGTATTGATTGATTTAGACAAAAAAAAAAAAAAAAAAAAATGGTCCATTGCATCAGACAGAAGATCACACCATTATTAGGAAAAGGTCTTCACAGTACAGTAGCATGATAGATAAGGGATGATAACTAGTCATATAATTGCAAGAGTGAAGCTACAGATCATGATGGCATAGAATTCCAATACTTGAATGAGCTTGAAAGGCAAAAGCAAGTGGTCCACACTAACCAACCAACATGCCGACTGTACTATTGTAAACCAGTGCGACAACAACTTGGTCCAAACAAACAACTCAAGCTTGATACTGTCATTTAGGCCATATTTACTAAAAACTGAATTTACTAAGCATTATAACATGAGTCTGGTCTTGAATAAAAGGTGTCTTAATCGCTGACCTAATTAAAACATTCACTGGCAGATGAATTGAAGTCCGAGGGGCAATAGCACCTAGAAGCCATCGTCACCTACAATGATTGCTCTAGAACGGCAAATAATCCTAGGCATTTATAGCTGCTAATACTTGATGTTAAAAGTATCCCACTGATCAAAAGAAATCATATATAGATCTGGCCTCAATTTCTGAAACATCTGGTCTTCCAATGAAGAACCAAAGCCCAGTCACTTGCCCATATATGCTACACACTAAGACTGCCAACTGACAATCCAAGTCAGTCTCATAATGTGTGGTCAATCAACTGATCTTGCAGGCTTTCACCTGATTCGAAGTGATATGCTACGCAGGGCCCAAATTCTGAAAATGACACCAGAGAGTTACAGAAAGCATTACCTTTTCATACATTTTTATGGCCGGCATGTTGGATGCCCTCACGAAAAGATCAACAAAGTAAGCCTTATCCCTGCCAAGAAAAGCTTCCAACAGTGACAAGAGCTAGAAATCATCAAACACACCAAAAACAAGGTAAGAGCATCCAGCATGGCTTCACTATGACTTAGGTATGAACAGAAACCTATAGCTTCAAATCATGAAAGAAACTGAAAAGAACATGGGAACTATCACTAAAGGGGAAAAAAAGCAGAAGACAGGATGATAAATATACCTTTTGCGGCCATACACCGCACTCAGATAATTTTAATAAAGTACACGTAGGAAGGAACCCATCATAATGATGAGAGAAAAGGAAATGTGTGACATTGACAGAACAGATTCTGCTGTTCCCCACCATTTTAGAAAGTTGCTGTTGGTCATCTTTAGGTCCATGGGAAATGATGTGTGCAACATGCAATGTTTAAGCACATAAAACTTAGGTGTCATCTCATAATAATGTATAGCTGTTTTCAGTTTCTCATAATATGAGGGGAACCTTCATAAGACATTTGTCGAAATTTGACACTAATCACCAAACAAAGTATTCCTTTGAGCAAAATAAGTCAAATAAATATGATAAAATGATGATGTTTAGATGCAAAAATAAAAAATCCTCTAATGCATGCCCATTTGATCACATATTTACAATGTGTTTGGGTGTCTTGAGAAAGTGTTACTTTATACTGTAACAAATTCCTCAAAGAAACTCATGATACCACTCAAAATTGTATTTTAATATAAACCTAATGAACAACAAAAAAGTGAGTTGATTAATTTATCCTTGAGGTAGAATATTTATTAAATGTTTAATCACTTGCCCAATGTAAAATTCCTACTAAGGAGATTTGGAAATCCAGAAAATTTCATGCAGTTATGTAGGCATTGCATTGAAGAGACATCATATAGTTTAAGGATGCAATCTGTGATAGATGCTATGACATGCATACATACAATGAAGGAATAAAGAAGCAGCAAGGTACCAAATATTACTCCAAAATTACAAAAACAAAAACACAACATCATTTTTAGATAATCAACACATCCAAATGGAAAACCTACCCTTTTCATTTTTTATCTTTACCTACTCACTTTTATGAACAAAACTAATTCCAAGAAACAAAACTAAGAAGCAACAGCCAATACACTACTTGACCACTAACAGTAACTATTTAATAGCAAAGATACAAGACCAACTCAATCAGGGGAAAAATACATGAAATATTATCAGAAATAAAAAATTGACGAGAAGGTTTTAGTAACTAATATCCATATTTGTCAGAGTCCTATTCACAGACAGATCAAACAAAAAAGTAAAGGTTTTTATCCATGATCCAATCAAATTACACAATCTAAACTAGTGATTTGGACTCTTCTAGTTCTCTCTATTGCAAGTTTGCACTATCTACAAACTCAAAGATGTGCTTCTCAATAGGAATAGCAGACTTTGGGGCTTCTTCCTATAGAAAAGGAATGCAACAATAAGAGCTTATGATCACTTTTCAGAAAACTATTATATTCTAAATTCTGAAATTATTAAGCTCATATAGTAATTTTAGTGGTTATTATTGATGCATGGGTTAAGCAAATCTTCTTTATAAATATCATAATGTTCTTGGTTTTAAGAAACTGTTTACAATATCACGATTCACATCAATGAGCTCACTTTAATTAATCCAATGTGATTCATTCTGATCATTTGTATCAGAATCAGATAACTCTCCATCTCAAGGATGCTTCAAATGAAGTTTAGTGACACAAAGATCAGTACAAAACACAATGAAGATGCTGTCTTTTTATAAAGTGTGAAACTAATAATGAGGCAAAAGATTCATGGCATGCAAGCAAGGTACAAGATGAGATGGCCAACTATAAATGATGACCAATTTCAAAAAGAAAGGGACAGAAGGGAATTACATCTTATCACTGATGTCCTCCAGCATATTCATGAGTTTCTTGGCTAATTGTTGCCTGCGATACTCTGAAGCAACAGTTACTGCAGTTACATGACCATGCCAAGACTCGCCTTGCCCTTCAACTTTTCCCATAACTGCAGTCAGCAATTTTATGATCGCAAATTTAGAAATGAAAAAGGGATGTGCACTCTTGAAAAAAACAGCAACTAGAAAGGGAAAATTATGCAAAACAAGCACTAGTTATGAATGTTGTATCTAGAATTTCTGGCATAACATGGAATTAAGTCCCTAGATGTATCTAGCAGTAGGAGAGACAAAAAGAGTAAGCCATCGCACAAGGCTCCAACTAGCATGGTGTAGAGATTTTTCAATGTAAATTCCTTATCACCAACATAACAACTTGAGGAAAAGAGGAAAAAGTTCCAGACATTCTAAAGAACTATTTAACCCTTATGTTATAATTACTACCCACTCATCCATGCATTACATCCTTATTTCATGTTTGTGATTTTGTTTGATCTTCAGCAATCCAGAACACTTGCAACTACTCATTAAACCCAATCTTAACATAAAATTCCTAATACCATCACATTTTCCAGTACATAAGGTTCATATTTCATGACTCATGTACTATGTATGATGCATAATATTATAATAAATTATTCTTGAAGCCACTCATGCACCCATATTTCCTAATAATACATCGTACTTTGCAAATTTCAAAAGCACAACGATAAAGGGTGCAATTACTTCATAAATATGTCAGATTTCATTCCATATATAAAAAAAGAGGTACTTACATTCTGCACTATTTAGCCACTCATCTATTTTACTAATGCCTTCTCTTTCATGAAAATCAACTACTATGCAGGTGTTTTCTTAATGGTCACACACATTAACTTCCATCCGTCATTCATTTCAGTTGACGTTTATTACTTTTGATCGCCAATAAATATAAATCTTTCATGATCTTTTTGGCAGGCACTTACACTCCTTTATTGCATTGAGATTGATGTCCTTGTGGCACCTTCAACATATAATGCTGTTTACTTTTGTCTCATTTACATTAATGAGTAAACTTCAAATGTGCCTCTTGCAGTTGAAAATATATACTTTAAATGAAATTTGTTTGTACCCAAAAAATAAAAATAAAATAAAATAAAATAAAATTTATCATATTAAGATCAGAATTAAATTCTAGTAACATTCAGGTTAATATTGGAAGTAAATTCTAGTAACATTCAGATTAATATTATAATTGGAATTAAATCCAAGTCATATTTGGATTGAAACTCAAGCTAGACTAGAAATAATGAGATTTATATTACAAAAACTCAAGAAAAGAAGGGATACAAAAGAGATTCAAATCAAATGATTACACCCATTGATAGAATTATCTATATGGAGAGATAATCTCACCAAGTTTTAAACAAATTTTCTCCTACTATGGGCCTATTTGAATTGGCTTATGAAAAAAGTATTTATTTTTAAAAGGTAATCAAATGATTACACCCATTGATAGAATTATCTATATGGAGAGATAATCTCACCAAGTTTTAAACAAATTTTCTACTACTATGGGCCTATTTGAATTGGCTTATGAAAAAAGTATTTATTTTTTTTAATTTGGTAAAAGGGCTTTTTCTTAGAAGCGTCTTTTTGAGTAAGTTAAGCCATTTATATTTGGATATGTTAACCCAAAAGAGCTTCGTTGATAAGTTGTTTAGATTTTAGTTACTAGAAACACTTCCTCATTAGGAAATTATATAAATGATTCTTGCGGATGACGAAGCTTTCTCCAGCAGGTGAACAAGGACGACAAGCGATAATAACATCTCTCTTTGTAAAGAGAAAACTAGGTTTGGCCAAAGAAATATTGTTGCCTTGAAAGGTAATTTATAGTTTTTTTTAAGATGATTTTTGACCAAAGAAAACCAGCTGCAAATAATTAAAACTAATGGCTTCTTGTTATTGTTGTTGTACTTTTGTCCAAAGAAACCAGAAAACTCCTTTTCAGACTCAGAACCTACTCCTGCTAGCTTCTCTAAGGGTTCTTAGGATTTTTACAGTGCTCATCCTTTTTTTCTTAAAAAAGAAAAAGAAACACCAATCCAAACAAATAAAATTGAATAAAAAATCTTGACTTATACCAATAACCACTCTTAGGGTAAAAAAAAAAAAAAATCCGAACAAGGCCTATAAAAAGCAAACACAAGGAAAAAAAGACTTTTTCCCAGGCATAGGTGAAAGCCTAGAATAAGACACATACAAGGAGACAAAAAGAATATTAAATCATCATTTTCACTAACAATTGTAGTAAGAAAAAAAAACAACAAGAAGCCATTAATCCCATTTATTTGTCACCTACATAATTCGTTGGTTTATCAAGGGACAAAAAGGCTAGATAAAACAAGCTCTGCCATATCATTATGTAAGGTTTCTGCTAAATTCCTTTTAGCTCTACCGTCCTCTCTTCTACAACCTTCCACATGAAAAGCTTCTACCTTATGAGGAAGTCTATGAACCATCTAAAGACATACCCATACCATCTTTAACGATCCTCTCTTAATTAGTGATAGATGCTGCTCCCAATCTTTTCGAATAACTTCATTCTTTAATTGATCCTTCCTAATAATACCTTAAATCCATTTCAACATCCTCATCTCAGCCACACCCATTCTTTGAATGTGTTGTTTCTTAACCATCCAACACTCTGATGTGTATACTATAACTAACCTAACAGCCGTTTATAAAACTTACCTTTCAATCTAATAGGTATTCTATGATTACATATAACTCCAAAAGCACCCCTTCATTTTACCTAACCTACCTCAATCCTATTTGTGGCAGTATCTATAAGTTCCTCATCCTCCTGAAATATAAAGACTAGATACCAAAATTGCCTACTTCTACCAATCTCAATAATATCCATCCTAACTCCTTATTTCAACTTGCCTTATAATTGGAATAACATTTCAAATATTTTGTTTTTACCCTACTTAACTTGAAACCCATGACTTCTAAAGTGTTTCTCCATGTCTTTGGCTTCAAATTGGCACCTTCCCCACTTTCATCAACTAAGACCACAACATCAGCAAAAAACATACATTAAGGGATCTAATCTTGATATGCTTAATCAGTTCACACATAACTAAAACAAATAAGCAGGTCTTAATGCTAAACCTCGATGTAAACCTACAATAGTGGAGAACTCTTTAGACTTTTCCTTTGCAGTTCTAATGTTGGTGACAAAGCTATCATGCATATCTTTTATAAAGTCTATGTACCTAGTAGTAACCTCCTTTTCTAGAACCCACCAAAGGGCTTCCTTGAGTACCCTACATAAATCTTTTCTAGATCAACAAAGATTATGTGCAAATCTTTCTTCGTATCCTTATACTTCATAAACTGTCTTAAAATATAAATTGCTTTTATTATTGACATTCCAAGCATAAAACCAACTTGATTTAAAAAACCATTTGTTTCATGCCTAAACCTCTGCTCAATTACTATCTTCCAAAGCTTCATAATATGGCTCATAAGTTTCATTCCACGGTAGTTATTACAACACTGAATGTCACTTTTATTTTAGAGATGGGTACATCTCTCAAGGACTTCCAAAGTTCTATTGGGATATTATCCACGCCTACACTTTTCCTTACTTTCATTCTTCCAAGGACATTCTTAATTTTTCTAACTCTAATATTTCCAACATACTTAATTCTATCACTAACCATAGAATTATTGACCTCCAACACTATGTTAGTCTCATGACCACATTAAACAACTTACAAAAGTATCTTCTCTAGCTTTCCTTAACCTTATCGTCTTTCATCAGCACTTTATTGTCTTCATCTTTTACACACATAACACTTCCTAAATCCCTTTCTTTTTTTTCCTAGCCTTAGCTAACCTATAAACATCCTTTTCTCCATCTGTTGAACCTCCTAATTCAGCATACAACATATCATAAGCCTTATACTTACCCTTGCTCATAGCCTTTTTGGTTTCGTTATTGGCTAACATATACAACCTAAATTTTTTCACACACCTATTCTTTTACCAAGTCTTAAAACAATCCCTCTTAGCATTAATTACCTTTTAAACATATCCATACCACCACCAACTCTCTCTAATGTTATCTCATACATGAGCCAAACCATTTTAATGCAATCACCCATCAAATTCCGCATGCTATTTATATCAAATTCCTATTTCCACGGCGCAATCTCTTGAACTTTCCTCTAAAACTCTAACACCTTACCACCTTTGAAGTTCCACCGGTGTTATTAAAGCAAGAAAAACGCTCGCCTAGGTGCTTAGGCGAGACGAGACCCCAACGGCTCAACATCCCCTAGCGAGGCGTCTTCAATGAGGCAAGCCCATGCGAGCATTTTTTGCCAGGCGCCAGGCATAAAAAAGACGTGCCTGTCCTTTATTTATTTTTTTTTTCTTTTTTCTTTTTTGCTATTAGCTCTATATTCAATGCTTTCAATTAATGTTAATTAGGATTTAAAAAGACACACTTACTAATAAGGAAGGAAATAAATTTAGGCGAGAAAAATTAGATGACTTTACAAAAGGCACATTTACTATTAAAGAAGAAAATAAATTTAAGGGAGAAAAAACTTGGTAATTTTAAAAAAAACACACTTACTAATAAGGAAGGAAATAAATTTAGGGGAGAAAAACTAGATGATTTTACAAAAGTCACACTTACTCATAAGGAAGGAAATAAATTGAAGGGAGAAAAACTAGGTGATTTTAAAAAAAAACACAGTTGCTAATAAAGAATAAAATAAATTTACAAGAGAAAAACTAGGTGATTTAAGTATACAGCGACAAAAGTTACTCTAAATCTAGTGATGTACTTGAAGCTAGCTTAGATGATGAGGATGATGATACTGTAGAATTAAATGACTTATAAAGATAGAGTTTGCAATCTAAAAACTTTAGTTCTAGACATCTAAGAAGTGTTTTCTTGACTTTATGTTATGCTTTGTTTGACTTAATGCTTTACTTTGCTTGATTTTAATTATTCCAATATATATATATATTAGTTATTTATTAACTAACACTTTACTTTGCTCAAATGTGCGCCTTTTGTGGCACCTCTCACCTCGAGCAAAAAAAAGTCTTAGCGCCCAGCGCTTTTAATTACATTTAATTCTAGGATAGACTTACCTTACCATTTGCATCAGACTTCCTAAAATCTATATCAAACATTGGCAATCTATGTTGAATGATCCGACTTTCTCCGGGTATCACTTTACACAATTTTATTAATATTCCTAGTACGAAAAAAAATCAATTTGGCTCCAATTAGAACTAGTCTTAAAAGTAATTACTTCCTATACAAAGTATTAACTAGCAACATATCATAAGCTCGAGCAAAATCCAAAATACGGTCCCCCGAATCATTCCTATCACCATTGCTAAACCCATCATGAACCGTCTTAAAGCTTCCAGCCTTTTTCCCCACATGACCATTTAAATCACCTCCTTTAAAATCTTTTTCATTGCTCAGTACTCCTTAAACAATGTCATCTAAAAACCTACAAATCTCTTTTTTTTACTTACTCAAACCTACTTATGGAGCATAAATGATAATAACATTAAAATTATCATCTAAAACAAAATTTTCAAAGAATAATCCATCCTCTTTCCTAAGGACCTCAACCACTTTTTTCTTAAGATCTTTATGTACAATAGCCCCTTCTCCATTCCTATGCTTTTCTTTACCCACATACCAAACCTTAGATGCCGACCACCCAATTTCCCTATATCTATCATCTTATGACTTAGTGTCTTCAACGCACATTATATTAATCTTCCTTCTAATCATAGCATCCACTAGCTCATAAAGTTTTCCCGAAAGTGTTTGCATATTCTAGGTAACTAATCTAAACTTATGATTTTGGACTAACTTTTTTACCAACGCCAGTCCAAAACAGTTTTAGCACCCTTGCTCGCATTACACTGTATCTGGATGCTGATGCTGATGTAATCAGTCACTTTCGGCCAACAACCCAGCCAACCCTTTGCTATCAGGTGTTGAAGATGTAATGCGTCACCTCCAAGTGACATCCTAACCTTAGCAAGTATTTCATCAAGATTCATGCTCGCGGTGTCCAACAAAAGTTTAACCATTGGTTGTCAGCTGCCTAACATGGCGGCCCTTCTTTTTCTTATCCAGGATTAGGAGTAACAATGGCAAAGTTGTAGCAAGGCAGAAAAGATGACCATCATTTTATCAGCAACCACCAAATGTGCAAAACCTCAACGTGACACCTCATTAAGGGCTAAAGTACAAAAAAATAAAATAAAAAAAAAAGAGTGATAAACATAGACTATTGGTGAATTATGCAAACCATACACTTTTCATGAATTTTATAGGGACCATTTTATAAGGATGTCACCATTAGTGTTTTAACAATCTTTTGATTTAAGATTACGGTGGGAAGTTCATACCATTATTCTAAGGTAAAAACATCATGATCACTTGAAACTCATGATAGCAAAGATGACAAATTTTGAGGCAATCAGTGAGCTAATGTTGTAAAAATCCCTTAAATTAAGATTACTAACAGAAGACCATAACACTACCTTAAGGTAAGAACATCACCATCACTTTAAGACCTTTGTTAAGGGAAAAGGCAAGTATTACTGCATCCCAAGGTGAACCCAACCTCCACTTCTTTCCCTTGGAAAAAAGAGAGAGAGAACGAAAGACATCAACCATGGACCATTCGCAATTGCCAACTCAATGAAGTTTGAGATGGAGTCAGCACAATTACAAGGCAATTATGTCACATATCCCAATGCAAATCCTAATGCAAATATGTGCACATCATATTGCTTGTGTGGGGTATTGTCCAATGTAGCATCCACCCAATCATGGCACTTCATAATGTGATCATGCGATGCTTAGCAGTTACAAGACACCCAAAATCAAAACGAAATCCACCCCAATATCAAGATAAGACTTTGCAGAAAACTTGAGCTACAAAAAACTACAAGGATTCACAAAAAAGTGGTTTAAAACATGAAGTGCTCTAATAAGAGTAGTTTGTGGGGTTCGCCCACTAGAAAACCAAAAGAGAATTCTTTTCAAATAAAGAGTAGTATTTACCAAAATTTCAAGCAATAACGAAGTTCAAGCCTTAGCCCTTGTTTGGTTTAAATGGGAGGAGGAAGGGAGAAGGGGGAGAGGAAAGGGAGAAAAAAAAAAAGAGGATGGAGGGTTTGAAAAATATATTATTTTTGGTTCAATGAAAGAGTCAAGAGGAGTAATCTAGCTTTTTTTTTTTTTTTTTGGTTAGAAGGAATGAGGAGTAAGAAAAGGTGTGATATGTATTTGACCAATTTGCCCTTTATATAAAATGGACTTTAATAATTTTGTATACATATTTAATATTATTTTGTACCAACTATCATTATTATTAAACAAACATTAGAATAAAAAAATGGATACTCTATTATTATTATTATTATTATTATTAAACCAATTATTTAACAATAATATTATTATTAAACTAATTATTTACAATTATAGGACATAATGATATTTTCAAATTGATGAAGGGCATACTTGTCTTTTCCCATAGATTTTTATATTAAAATTTTGTTTCAATAGTTCCACACTTTCAAAAGATCTTGATTTGTAGAGTGGAATGTGAGGGGTATGAAGGGTAAAAGTGGGGGGGAGGTGTTTAGTGGGTTTAGGGTTAATGGTCCACCACCCCTCAAGACCAAAAGGAAATCCTCTTCCAAATCGACAAAACAATTTGCTAAAATCCAAACTATTTTCTAATGAGAATCAGCTTTTGAGAGCAGCTAGTTCCGCTCAAATTCATCATGACAATCTCTTTAAGTTTCTTAGGACGTTGAAGATTGATGTAACTTTAGTGAGGCAATTTAAAGTCCAGACTACTTTCAAAAGGAAGTCAGCTTTGCATAGCAGTTATTTCTACTCAAATTCAATTTGAAAATCTCATCAATTCTTCAAGATTGAACGCCAACACAGGTTCAAGAAAGCGTATTTCCGTCATCACAATGGCATGCTAGTGAGTATTTCTGTTATTTATGCCAGTTGTGTGTCGACCCTAGCATTTTTTGCTTATCTGTCTGTTTTCCTTATGTCCATCCCTGTTAATAAAGTGGCAACTATCTTTTCTAACATGTCTATGTGTGACTCCATTCTTCTTGTTACCATGAATTTAAAGACTAGCCAGAAAAAAGCAGGACATACCACTTTCTTAAAGTGAAAACCATTGAGATTGAGTAAGTTTTATTGAGTGAAAGAAGATCAGACACAACTAATGAAAGAACAGAAAAACAAAATAACAATTCCAAGTATGGCACATGATTCCAACTCTATTGAGCCTAATTTTGAGATATGATGGTTGATGATCAGTATGTTGCGTATTACAGGTAATATATAGACTCCGGATATGATCTTCTTGATTAATTAGAACAATTTGTGCTCTCCTTGATTACTTAGAGTAATCTTCTCCTTTTTCTTAGAAGAAGCTCCATTCTTAAGTAGCTTAATTACTACCACTTTGGGATCCTGATTTATCTCAAGCCATATTTAACCTCTTGAAAGAATCCCTCCTTCACAAATAATCCAGCAATTTTCTTGGCAGGCCATCCTCAATGTGGTTATTCCCTGAACTTAATTAATTGTCTAACATAGGCATTAAAGCAAAGCCATTTAGGCCCAGCCTGTTCATCTTACAATTGTAAAATGGAATATCATGCTCCTTAAGCAATGTACAGTAAATACATCAAAGACATAACAAAAATTCTCTTTTTATCTTGGTTATGTTGTCTCATTTGTACTTGGTTTCTTAATTGGAGGTTCTCGCATTTCATTCTGGGTGATTAACAATACGATCTACCCTTGCTGGAAATAAAGAAACCCACCAAAAAACAATCTGATTAATGACTTTCTCCAATGCTTTGTCCACATAGGTTGGGTTGACACAAGCTTACCCACAAAATTCAACAGCATTTCAATTAGGGTCTACTAAATGGCTATTAATATTTTTTTTTTGAATGATAAGAAACCTCCAAGAGGTTATCAAATGTAAAAATAGCATCACAACTGAGCTATGCAAGCTTAACAGTATTGAAACTTGTTTTGAGCTAGAAAAGCAACCTAAAGAGCTAAAAATATTCGACATATTTTCTTATTGAAAAAGATTAACGATGATCAAAGTCCTTTTTTATGTGGACTAGCTCAGATGCCAATGCATTACTACGTAACTTTGTGCTTTCACATATTTACTAAAAATTTATGACACTCAAAGAAATAGTTAAGTATTTTAATCGGAAACACATATTCAGCTGCATGTATGTGTTATATTACTGCCACCCACATATATATGTTGCTTTTAAAACCATTCATAAAAATGAAAACACAAAAAAAAAAAAAAAATGCAGACTTAGCGCAATATTGAAGTACTGAGCATAACATATGACTAAGGTTGGATAAAAGGATCAACAACAATTGGAGTCTCATAGGATTGTAGGTTAAAATTAAGATCATAGGTTTTTTTGAAAAAACAGAAAGGCCATCTTTTACAAGACAGATGTGACATTTAAAAAAAAAATAGATAATATAAACATTTCATTTTAAACTGGACTATGTTTCAATTGAAATGAAATTAGAAACAATATTATATTAAGCATATACTACTCAATTAGCATGTAAAGAATTAACAAAAAATGAGTAATAATGTACAAGTTCAAGGACATCATCACATTGATATTGTTGGAGGGCTAACTACATAAATAAAAGTTGAACTAACATTATCATAACAACACTAACAAGATTAAAGTTGATTGTAGAATAAAATTATTTGTATGTGTATCACCTGCTTTCAAGTGAAAAGGAATAATCAAGCAAAACTCATTGCTTCAAACTATCATAGCAGAAAAAAAGAAAAAAACAAAATCAGATTTATAGGCATTATATAGCATGCGTATCCACATATTAAATAGACAAAATTATATTGAAAGTATAAAAATGTAGTACTGCTACTTAATAAAGTTGGTAAAGCAAAATCTTGATTATTACCCTGGGAAGAGGGACAAATTTATCACATGGGCAAGTGAGTATCAGACTAAATTTTGGCCATTTTAACTGTGAGGACAATTTGGATTTTTGACACATCCCCAGAAGCACTAAACAGGTTCCAAGAAGTTTTTGAACTATCTATTCCATGTTTATCCCATCAGACAAACAGAGTCTAAATCTACATAGTTATCAGTAGTACAAGCAAAAACAAATTTTATTTGCTCTACAGGAGATCATAATCACAATATAGACTTAATAAGGGAAATGTCAGATAAATTTTCAAGCATCAAGTCTTATATGTTGTTAAGAATCTCATTTACGTATGTACTTGCTGGTTTAGCCTACACTATCAGTAGTTAATTCCACTTGGGCGATTCAAGGCATCTAGCAAACATATTTGAAGAACTGCAAATGACCCAAAAAAATTTCTGATTCCATCGAATTAATTTGTCTAAGATTATCTCCTAGCTTATCAAATATATATGAGTAAGGAGTCACCAATATATAAATTCCAAAATGAAGATAAAGACTGAATCATTGGCAATTAGCTTACTATATCTCCTTAGATCAAGTGCTCATTTTATCACAAGATAGCTGTGCCCACTCCATCTTATAACAGTTTGTTTTGCTCAATGAGACATTATTCTAACTGCAACAGTGCGATGCCTGTATGGATGGTGATAATAGGGTAACTACTCACTCCTATCCCACTCCATTGAATATAAGTATATTTTCAACTTCTTGGGCTATTTGACTATTGTTGTGTCAAGAGCTCTAATTCAATCACTCAAAACCTATAACTAATAAGCCTTCAAACCTTACTTGACCAAGGACTAATTTACCAGGCATATTCCAAAAGAGGTTATTATATAGCTGCCAGTTTCAGACTAGAAGTAAACTTCATTAGGAAAGTAATGGCAGATCCCTAACAATGGATTCAACCTTGGTGACGCAATCTGAGTTAATAATGTAACTACACCCTGTACCATAATTGCGTTCTAGGCCCAATTTTTAGTTTGAGTATAGCTCTTGCGTTTTAGAATTAATTTCATGTCTTCTAGAGGGAAAATTGCACAGTTTTTAAGAGAAACGCCTTTATTCTCTAAGCAAACAGCAAACACATTCTACTTGTAGCTGACAGGATTGCTTCAAACACCAAAAGCTACGGTCAATTGGGTTGGTGTTTTGTAGGTGGATATTAAAAGCTCTGGGGAAATCCATTCCCAATTCTTATTCAAATTGAGTACAAATATAAAATGATTTCATAACCAACTGAATTTTTTTAATAAAGATGAAAATAATGCTGTACAAATCCCTATCAATATAAACATTTAAGTCGAACCAAAGAAAATCTACCAAATCTTTCATCAGCTAGGCACTCAACATCTACTTTCCCTGTATTGTGATAAAAAAATGTACATATAGTTTTGGTGCTTGATATGAAATGAAATTAAAAACACTCACAGAACAACAGATCTCTAACGCCAAAACTCCAAATTCAATGAAAATCAATTGAAGAATCAAAGAGATGGAAGAACAGAGAGCTTACTGTAACCCATGATTCGACCACCGGGGGCCTCAGCGACATGGAAATAGTCCGGCCAGCGAGCCAAGTACGTCATATAGAAAGACATGTTGAACTGATCAAAGAGAAACCCTAGTCCGCTAAGAAAGACACCATAGAAGAGAAGCAAGAGAAAGGAGGAGAGAGCTTACGGTCTCTGTGAGGTGGTCGAAGTTCACAGGGGCGAAGCGGAGGAGATCATCGCAGCAGAACCTGCGGATGGTTGTCATTGCCGATCTGGGGAAAGAACTTCACGAATACTGGAGCTCCGCTAGTTGAGCCGCGAGCGACGGGCGACGGCGGGGGGCGCCCGGGGGCGGCGGTCGGCGTCGGCGACGGACAATAGGCCGCAGCAGCCGGCGAAGGTGGGATTCGCGGGGAATTTTGTGTCAGTGGGAATCAGGGTTACAGAATGCCCTCAAAACAGAGATTTGAGTTGTTAGATGTTCCTCTGTTTTACTATTTGACTATGACTTTTTAACTGCCTGGCATAGATCTTGAGAAAGGTAAGTTGTTGTCTTACTTTTAGTGAAAATTTCACTCAATTTGTAAAAATTGCTTAGTAGTTTATTTTTTTATCAAATTTACTTACTTCTTGTTCTTCCCTCTTCATTTTTTTAAATGTGGTCTTGTGTGTGTGTGTGTTTTTTTTTCTTTCTATTTGTAATAGTAAATGTGATATAAGCTTGTTTTTTAGAGAAATAATCTTTTTTTTTATAATGGATAGTAACTATGATAATTAATTTTTTTTAAGAACAACCGATAATCTACTTTTAAATTGGGTTGTTGTTAGATTAGTTATGATATGCACTTTGCATGACTAATGCTTTTAAGTCTTTCACCATAATTCAAAAAAATAGTGGCATGGTGTACCTCAAACATTTTATTAGAGAAGATGAGGTCAAATTTTGAAAAAAAAAATAAATTAATATCTTTATGATTGTTTCATGACTTTTGTTATCCTCATTCTTTATGTCTTTCTTCTTCTTCACCAAATTAATATGTTGTTCTTAGTTTCAATACCACATTCGTTTCCATTAAAAAAATTCACTTCATCTCTTATGTTCTCAATATGATAGATAGAAAATTCTTATCCATGTTTAATCAACATGTTGGAAAGAGACTAACTACACACCAAATCAAGGATCATCATAATTAATGGACCATGTGATTATTTAGTCAAAACTCTATCACATTTAAGTGATAATTTTCCTTCTTTTTGATGGCACTTATGACACTCCAGGTATCATTAAATTGTCATTAAATTGGTGATGGTTAGAAGAACAATATCTAACTAAAAATAAAAAAAATATGGAAATTCTTAATCAAAGAACAATGATATGGCAATACTTTAGAATTGGCGGCTAATGAGAAGGATATATATTCTTCAAGCTTAGCTTGATCTCATATTTGAAAATAAACACACTCATGGATAAATTTCAATTAAGAATGTGAAAGATGATGAAAAATAGGAAGTCCGTACATTCTCCTTTTATTTAACCATAAATATTGTAATTATTTATGTATCTTTGAAATACATTTTGTATAATTGGACAATTCTTTAAAGAAAGGAATAGTTTTTGCAGCATATTTTTTTCTTTTGTGTAGTCTTCTTTTGTTTGAATGACTTGAATTTACAGATTTTATATGTTTTAGTTTGCTTATTTGCATGACACTAATAGAGTCATGAAATAGATAGAGATTATTCTTGGATGTATTCAAGATGCCAGGATGGATTCATTACTTTTAATTACTTTAGTGGAGTTGAAGACTTTATTTCTTTTGTATTTTCTCAACATGATTTCATTTGTGGAAGCAAAATTAGATGTCCATATATTGATTGTTAGAATAATAAGTAATAAATTGCTGGCAATGTCCATAAGCACCTTTATCTTAAAAGGTTTTTCTTATGGATATACTACTTGGACTCTACATATGGCATAAGAAATTGGAGAATCATCATGGAGCAGGGTTGAGAATGAACCAATGTGTCAAATATAAAATGAAAAATCATATGCTAGATTGGTTATGGATGCTAATCAAGGTAGTGAACCAAGGCTAGAGGGTGAAAGTTTGAATCCAAGTGCTTCCAGTTTTTATTCTTTGTTGTGAGATGCAGATGAACTGCTATGGTATGAACAATGTAAAGTTATTAGCTATCTCTCAACTTTTAAATTGCAAGATTGAATTTAACATGAGTGATTCATGTTTTAATCAACTCATAAAAGTAGTGAAGACAATGATACCAATAGGTTCATGTTTGATAGAAGATTTTTGCAGAATGACTATGAGAATAGAATGATACCAAATGGTTTCAAGTTCCATATGAACAATAGAGTGCTTATGAAAGGGGGTTGCTAGAATGACTATGAGAATGACTTTTATGATATTTTGACAGGTGCCATTGAGTTAGAATATTTTGGTGCTGGAAATAGGTTTGTACTTTTTAAATGCCACTAGTTTGACACAGAATGAGGAGTTATACGAAGTATACTTTTGTTACATTGAGTATCACTTTTCTCATGTTTTATCACTCATTCGTGTGTATTTGTGTTCTTTTGCGCATTCAGGGTTGTGGAGATAATTTGGAAGAAAAGTAGCAAAAATAGGTCATGGACGCACTAGTTGAGAAGAATATTAGACTAAGCAAGGACCAAGGCACAAGTTATAAACATGTGAGTGTGTGCCAACCTCCAAATTGCTCAAATAATTATACAAATTAGAGGGGCACAAAGGCAGTCACACTCATAGAGTCCAACTTGTGTAATATCAAAGAGCTTCATGTGTTGAAAGCAAGAGGTGACATGATCTACCGCGTAGTTGTGTGCTCAACTTGGAAGCCTCAATGAAGAAAATGAAGTTGGGAGCAACTTTGGCGCGAATATTGTAGCAGATTACTATTTACAGCGTGCAGAAAATCAGATTCTAGAGAATCCACATGGGCTTGTGGAAATTTCACATGGCCGTGTGGATGCTCGATTTCAGCCCTATAAATACAGCGATTTGAGATTTATTTGGTGATCCTTTTTCTATCTTTAACCCAACTTTCGGGGAGAGCTTGGCTAGGGTTTAGAGAGGGTTTTTTTAGGCTTTTTGAGTGGTTCTATGGCATCAACATCGAGTTTCTTTGGAGGAGAACTATTGGGGGAGCTTTCATCGACATCGATTCAGTGAGATGTTCCCTAGGTTTGACAAGGGAACCTTTGGAGAAGACGAGGCGACTCCTTAAGACCATTGACACGGACGAGAATGGGGTTTTCTTTATGGTTTCTATGCATATGATTTCAATATCTTTGTTGCTTTTGTATTGCTCCATGGAGAACTAAACCCCTAGTGGGTGCTTGGACTTGTAAACCCTAAGATAACTTTGTTTCATTGACTTTTATTATGCTTCTTTAATTGATGATTTTAATTGAGTTTCAATCTTGAATGTTAATTGCATGATTTCCCCTTAGATGTGACACAAGAGTTGAGAATCCATCTAGGTAACCCTTTGAAGGTGTGACAACTTCATTAGCATTAGACTAAGCAAGATTGAAGGGGGTCGAGAGGGTGAGTCGAGAGGTAGCAGAACGTTCCCTTTCCCTTCCGACGTGATTTATCCTACCTCCACGTTCTAAGAGTTCTTTGCGGTTATAATAGAGTGAAATGCTAAGAGATGAACTCCACTGGGGCTTAGTTGCACGAGCAATAGAGTGATTAGGGTTCTTTCACCTGGACCAAAGGGTTAGAACTATATTAAGGAATAGGGCTTATCACTTGGAGTGCCCAGAACCCCAAGCAGTCCCACACAATGTAAGGTATTAAGAGTATCCCTTTCGACCAGGGCATAGTGTAGAGGGCTAGTCATGGTTGACCTAAGGATTGGGACCGTGTCTCTTTGGATTTCCACGACTCATTAAACATCAATTTGGAGATATAATATTAGTCTTGCACTCGAAACAATAGCCCTAGGGTGAGCATTGTCCGGGTGCCCCATCTTATCATTGATTGCCTTCTCCTTTACTCTTACTCGCTTGCTTCTCTCTTTTATTTTTCTTTGCATTCATATATTGATCTCTCTCATCATTGATTTTCTCTATAGCGAAATAGTAATATCTCTTGTTTCTAATGATGAGTGCATTCCATATATATATATTTTCATACCCTTTTCATGTATTTATCTTGTCTTTGAGTGTTTATTTATTGTGATTCAGTGCTACTATGGGTATTATTGTGTATTTATGGTGGAAAATAGGTTCCTGTGCAAAAGAACAAGATTCGACACAATTACAGTGTGAAAAGAGGGTCAGAATATAGTGTCCCAGGCAAAACATGGGCTTAATATGCCCGTGTTCCTTCCTCTAATTTTCTCAGAAGAATTCTGTATCATTTGAAGTGCGGTATTGTAGCAAAAACACTGTAACATTTACTGTAGCAAATCGTTGTAGCACGAATTTGGAGAAAAGCACTATTTGCATGCTCCTGGCACGGGCGTGTTCTCTAGCAAACACGGGGGTGTTCTTCCTGACACGGGCATGTCAGTGCTAAATTTTGTGTTTCATACTTTCCTGAGATTTGCAGTGGTAGTGGCACACCCTTAACACGCTCGTGTTTGCCCTGAAAAGCACTTTTTAAGTCCAGATCTAGGTCATTTGAAGGGGACTCCATCTTCCATTCTTCCACCTTTTTCTTGGGGGTAGTTGTCAAGCCCTTCCCCTTCACTGTTCTCGGGCCATAGTGGAGCTACGGCGCAAGATCACGAGAGAAAGGTGGGGTTAACACATAGAGCTCGGCAAGGGAGATCATCTAGAGAAGAAAAGGGAGTCTTGTCTTCCTCTTTAGTTATTCATTGTTTCTTCCTTGTTGTACTCACCCCTAAGGGGGCTAATTGTCCATAGTGCCCCGCGGTTATGAACTTTGATGACTTGTAATGCTTAAACACTTGTTGCTATTTGTTCTATGGATTTCTAATTGATTCTTGTGTTTAATCTTGTGTTTGCATAACTCAATGTGTTGGATGTGCATAGTTGTTAGGGTAAAACTCGGTGCGTAGTTTGTTAGCGAGAGACACACGGTTATCTTAGAAAAACTCGATGTATTTGAAAACCCATAGATGCAACATCGCTAGTGAGCACACACTTGGATCTTTGGAATGTACTTGGTAGACACTAAGCGCAAGATAGAGTGCAATAATCTTAGGGATCATCCGGGAGCATTACTCTGTCTTTGTGTATCTTACCTAGTTCCATTCCAGCCCTTACCTGTCATCTTTCCCCCTTTTAGGTTTTCTAGTTATCATCTTTGTCCAATCCTTTCTAATTTGACTAGACATTGGAAGATCAATTAGTACTTTGAGTCCAGTCCTTGTGGTTTGACAATTCTACTCCTCGCGGGGTACCATTGTATTATCTGTGTGCGACCCATGCACTTGCGGAGAACACTTCATCTAATACTATTTTCTGTGGATACGACTACCCACTCACCAGGGTATATTTTTATTACTGCGACGACCCGTGCACTTGCGGAACACTCATGCAAGGGATGTGTCAAAATAACCCTAAGTTTTGTAATTCAGGGGGATTATTTTGCTGAAATTAGTTAAAGGTTTCTGGATTTTTAGAAAGTAGTGTGGCTAGTGACAAGGATCAACTTTGTTTCAACAGATTCTGGTAAATTACTAAAGTCCAACACATATTGCTAGTGGAGGGTGCGCGCGTTCTTGGGATCTTCTCAACCTCAACTATCAGAGAACTATTGGAGGAAGTTAGTTTTAGGATTCTTTATACTTTATTGTGGTTTTTATATTCTTTAATCTTTTATTTTTATCCATTCTACCCCAATTCGAGGGGAATTGTATGTTGACGTACCTAGGCTTTTTCTTATGAACTTTAACTTTTATTTGCAATATATTTTTAATCTTGTTGATTGCGATTCATTGCATGGTTGCTTGTTGATTAATGTGTTGATGTTGTGAGGAAGAGATTCCCACTCGTTAGAACACCCATGCCTTATTAGAGGAGTTCTTGATCTTAAGGTGAACATTGGAGGCTGGGGTGGAAGAGATTCCATCTTAAGTTCCTAGTGCTTCGGACCTAGTTGCCAAGAGATTGGGACCAGTAGGCCTCTAAATTCCCTGGATCCATTACTAGATAACATTGTCATAATTGATTTCACATCATAAGTAATTGCTAATTGATTCCTCATATTAGTATCCACTCCTTCTAATTGCACTTCATAATCCTCAATTGCATTTTAATAGTTAGTTTGTAGAAGTAAATCTAAGAAATACTATAGACATTAGGCTATTGATTAAGTAAAAAAGGAAGCAATAGGAGCCTCTCGCAGTTCCCTAAGGAATACGACCCTCATGCTCATGCACGAGATATTACTTGATGACCCGTATACTTGCAGTGTTACACTCACCAATCCATTAATGTGGTTGGCGTGCCTCAAGTTTTTGGTACTGTTGCCGGCCATCATCTAGTCTAGAGATTCTACGAAAACTCGTATCTTAGTGTTTTAGCCATTTATTTCTTTGTTGTTTAGTTTTGTTTTCTTGTATTATCTTAACTTCTTGTATTCATTCTATCGTTTCTATTTATTAGCATAAGATTTATATGAATATTCATTTTTTCATGGAAGGTATGAAAAGGTCAGTTGGAAAGAGGGCTATATTTTCTTGATAAATGGATTAATATCATATAGTACAGGAATCCGATATACGACACCTCATTGTAGTTAAGCTTCTTGCCTATGATATTTAAGGATAGATGAGATGGGAAGAAGATTACAATGATATAATGGTTGAGCAACAGGAAAAAATAGTTTGGCAAGAAGTGTTTGATTAATTCATGCAATCAAATGGATATGAAGAAACAGCAATGAGTAGTGTAGTGGAAGATCATAACGGACTTGACAATTTGCTAGTGGGCAATGCCAATGTGGAGGACCACATGGCCTATAGAATGGAGGATGATACATAGGATGATCAGACACAAGATGATCAGACTTACGATAAAGAAAGAACAACCGCTAGAGTTACTTTGAGCATGGATAGTAGGCTCAGGCCGTCTACTGAGGAACCTCTAGACTTAGAATTGAAGACATTGCCAAAGCATCTAGAGTATGCCTTTTTGGAAGAAGGATCAAAACTTCCAATGATGATTACATCCATTTTAACTATTGAGTAAAAAGAGAAGTTGTTAGGATTTTTGTAGAAATATAAGAGAGCCATCATTTGGAAGATATCCGATATCAAAGGAATTAGTCCATCATTCTGTACCCACAAGATTTTGATGGAGAATAATCACAAACCATCTACTCTACCATAGTGAAAACTGAATCTAAATATGAAGGAAGTGGTGAAGGTAAAGGTAATGAAGCTTCTGGATGCAGGCATCATTAATCTGAGTTTGGACAGTGTATGGGTGAGCTCGGTGCAAGTGGTACCTAAGAAAGGTAGGATAACCATGGTTACTAATGAGAAGAATAAACTCATCCCCACCAGATAATCACAGGATAGTGAATATGTATTGACTACATGAAACTTAACGATGCCACTAAAAAGGATCAATTCCCTTTGCCATTCATAGATCAAATTCTTGAGAGGTTAGCTAGACATTCTTACTACTTCTTCTTTTGTGGATTCTCCATGTATTTTCATATCCCTATTACTCTAAAGGATCAAGAGAATACCACATTCACCTTTCCATACGGCACTTTCGCGTATTGTCACATGTCTATCGGGTTATGCAACATGACACGACCCCTTGCGTGTATCCCGCAAGTGCACGGGCTTGTCGAAGTAATAAAATTACCCTGGTAAGTGGGTAGTCGAATCCACAGGGAATAGGGATTTAAAATACGAGAATTTGCTATTCAGTCGTGCGATGTACGAAAAATAATGATCGGAGTGATGAATGAATTTATGGAATCAGTTAGAATAAAACATAAGAAAGTAAATAGAGAGATGGAAGATGAGAGAAAAGCAAGTAGAAGTTAAAAGAGAAGACTAACAATGGATGAAATAGGGTATCCGGACAAGCTACCTCTAGGACTTATGCTTCTAGTGCAAGACTATGCTATTATACTTTCCTATTGATGTTAATTGAGTCGAGGATATCCTTAAACTCACGGTCCCAAAACTTAAAGTCAACCGTGACTAACCCCAACATTATGTCCCGGTATTAGGATTCACTACGACCCTTCACTCTCGTTGACCTGTCAACTAAGCCCCAGGGGAGTCTATCTTCCTAACCCTAACACTACGTGGGATTGCTTTAAGCTCTAGGGATTCCTAGTGATAAAACATGTTCTTCTATGTAGTTCTAACCCTTTGGTCCAGGTGGAAGAACCCTAGTCTAGACTGAGCCCTAAAACTCTATCTCGACTGCTAATTAACCAAGGAAACGGAGGCAGGGAGAAATCACACCGGAAGGGAAAGGGGTACATTGCTACCTCACAACTCTCCCTCTCAATCCTCTTCAATCTTAAGTAGTCTAATCCTATAGGAGTTGTCAAGCCTCCAAAGGATAACCTAGATTGTTCTCAACCCTAGTGTCACGGCTAAGGAAGAACAATAGCAAAAGATAATTAAAACTGAAACTCAAATTTATTCATCAATAATGGAAAAGCATAATAACAATGTCATAGAAACATAATGATCCTAGGGTTTTACAAGTCCGAATACCCACGAGGGGTTTAGCTCCTCATGGAGCTATACATGTTCATCAAAGTGTAAAATAAAGCACAAACTAAAAACATCAATGAAAACCCCCTCGTGTATGGTGTGGCCGTGGTCTTGTGCGGCCGTCGAACGTCGATGTCGATGCCAATGGCGCACTCCAATCCTCCACAAAGTCCTCTCCGAAACCCTAGCCGCACTCTCCAGAAGTTGGGGAGAAAGATAGGTCAAAAGATGCTCAAAAAGTCTCCAAGTCGGGCTTTAAATAGGCTGAGTGCGGCTTTCAATTTGAACTTATCGGGGCTTCACACGGCTGTGTGGAATTTCCACACGCCCGTGTGAAGTCTCTGGCTCGTTGGGAATTAATTCACACGGCCGTGTGTTAATTCCACACGCCCGTGTGAACTCTCTGGAAACCTGATCTTCGGCAGAAAATGCACAGTAACTTGCTACAGTGAATTACTACAGTAACAAACTACAGTGCCTGCTACAGTACTCGCCGAAACGCTCCCGAATACGTTGTTCTTCATCGAGGCCATTGAATTGGGCACACAATCGATGGTAGATCGTGCCGATTACCTCAAGTCTCCTTCTTGGTGAAGTTATCTTAAGCTACACGAGTTAGACTTGTTATGAATGTGACTACCTTTGTGTCCCTCCAAAGGAGGTTGGCACACACTCACAAGTCTAAGTTCGTGCCTTGTTCCTTGCTTGGTCCAAAAACCTCCCAACAACGGCGAACACGACCTAGCTTTGTTCTTCTTTTCCAACTTGGCTTCACAAACCTACAATGCACAAGAATACACAAATGCACACTATTTAGTGATAAAATCTGATAAAAGATATGCTCATTGTAAGATAATAACGCTTTGCGTTACTATAACACAAGCACTTATCACAACACCCCAGCCACATTTCAAAGGTGTGTGTTGGCTGTCTTCGAGGACATGGTGGAGGATACAATGGAGGTGTTTATGGGTGACTTTTTGGTATTCGGCAACTTCTTTGATATGTATCTCAAGAATTTAGAATGGGTAATGGCAAGATGCAAAGAGACTAATCTTGTACTCAATTGGGAGAAATGTTACTTCATGGTTCAAGAAGGTATAGTTTTGGGGAACAGAATTTTGAGAAAAAGAATCAAGGTGGATAAAGCCAAGGTCACCACCATTGAGAAACTTCCACCTCCTACATTATTAAAAGCAATTCGAAGTTTTTGGGACATGCAGGAATTTACAGGAGGTTTATTAAAGATTTTTCCAAGATTGCTAGGCCTCTGATGAAGCTTTTAGAGAAGAATGCACCTTTTGATTTTATCCAAGGTTGCATGTCAACTTTCACATTATTGAAGGATAAGCTTGTACAAGCCCCAATCATGGTTTCTGTAGATTGGAATCTACCGTTTGAGCTGATGTGTGATGCTTGTGATTTCACAGTTGAGTCAATACTGGGTCAGTGAAAGGATAAGCACTTTCATCCCATCTACTATGCCAACAAAACCTTGAATAATGCACAGGAGAATTACACCACAGCTAAAAAAGAGTTGCTAGAGGTAGTCTTTTCTTTTGGTAAGTTTTGACCGTATCTAGTGTTGTCAAAAGTCATTGTCTACATTGATCATTCCGCACTAAGATACCTCATGAGTAAATTTGATGCTAAGCCTGGTCTGATAAGATGGATTTTGCTTTTGCACGAATTTGACTTTGAGATCAAGGACAAGGCAGGAGTGGAGAACTTGGTAGCATATCACTTATCTAGATTAGAAAATATCGAAAAGAAATTATTGGGAGATGAAGACATTGATGATGCATTCCTTGAAGAGCATTTACACAGAGTCCATATAGTAAGAGACAAAGATTCACCTCGGTTTGCTAACTTTGCTAATTATTTGGTTGTAGGAATTCTTCCCAAATGGTTCATGTATCAACACAGGAAGAAGTTCTTCTCATACCTCAAGCATTACGTATGGGAAGATCCACACTTGCTCAAAGTATAAGCGGACCAAATCATCAGGAGATGTGTACCTCATGCTAAAGGGTGGATGATAAGTGCTTGTTTGATATATATTTGAGCACATCTTCTATGCACTCTGAGCATGATTAGATTAAAATATTTCCATTAATGCATAAGTTTTATATTCTTTTTATGCAATTAGGGCATGTGAAGGGAATTGATGAGAAAGAAGCAAAGAAAGGGTTGTGGAGAATTTTTCTAAGATGATTTTGCAAGCTTCAAGGACAAACATTCAAGTTAGATCATCTACAAGTGCACATGTGACAACTTCTGAGGATTTTAGAAGCTAATTTACATGTCAGGAGGGAACGAAGGTAGTCATGTGTGTGTGTACTAGCTTGGGGCAGTTTTTAGGAGTTATCTTAGCCGTTTGGATCAACAAAATTCCTCGGCCGTGTGGCCTCCCACAAGAAATTACTGAGTTACTCTAGCCGAATACTATAGCAAAATCACTGTATGAAAACATTGGAGCAAAAGTACTATAGTTGATTTACTATAGCAGCTCATAGAACTTCACACCGCTTCCACACAGGTATGGCAAGGCCGTGTGGACCCCCAATTTTTAGATTTAAAAGGCTGCTCAACCAAAGGTTTTAATATCTTTTTCCGTTTGCACACCCCACCTAATCAATGTCCATAAGAAATCTATTACAAGTCATTTAAAGCGGCTTTTTCTTTATGATTTTCATTTGTTTTCATTTATTGATTTATTGTATTGCTCCATGAAGAGCTAAACCCTAGTGGGTACTTGGACATGTAAACCTGAGGATTTATTATTTTATTGACTTTTATTGCGTTTTCTTTAATCAAGTATTCATTTGAGTTTCAATCTTGCATGCTTTATGATTGCTTTCCCTTAGAGTGACACTAGGGTTGAGAGCTACACCTAATCATCTTAGTGATGAGTGACCATTGGCGTGAAGATTAAATTTACCAAGGTTGAAGAGGGTTGAGAAAGTGAGTTGAGAGCTGACGAAGCATCCCCTTTCCCCTCTAGTCTGATTTACTTTATCTCTGTGTTCTAAGAGCTCTTAAAAATCGTATGTGGTGTGAGTCACTGAGAGCATCTTTTTCACCAAGACCTAGTTTGTGATTAGGGATCTTTCACCTTGATCGAAGGGTTTGATATATTTTTAGGAATATGTTTATCATTTGTGATCTTTAGAACTCCAAGCAGTCATATGTGTTGTGAGGCTTCAAGAGACTTCTCTCCGCTATGACCTTGTAGGGGACTAGTCACCGGTTGACCTTTGGTTTGAGACTGGTTTTCTTTTGGGTTTCCATGAATCAATTAATCTCAGGGGAAACATAATTTTAGTATTACACTTAACTTAAGGATCCTAGGGGGATCATTGGCCTTGTGGCATGGTGGTGGAAAAAAAGAAGGCCCACGGCCTGTGGCCTAGGGCACACAGACATGGGGCTTCCTGATTTAGCCAGAATTGATGTTTTTCACCTCTTTTTGCACAGATATCCCTCCTTGCATGCTCATAGGCATTCATGAGTGGCAAAAGGCTCCCTATTAAGAGATTTCAAGTTTCCGGTGCCAGAACATCAAGAATGGTTAGAGTGGATTAAAAATTTGGAATTTGGATAGAATCGAGTAGTTGAATGGAAGACACTCGAAGTCATAAAACATTGATGAGGAGGTTCACCACCAGCACCACCAACATATGTCACCATTGCTTGAGATATTTCATCAATGCTTTAGTTTTTTTATTTCTTTTTGCATTTTGTTGAGCTTCAATGAACCCTTTTTTACTGGGTGCAAATAGTCTTCTTTGAGCAATTGTGTTTGGTGTTCGAGTAATAGACACGGCTATGTGATGCACTCACATGGCCGTGTCACCTTCACATGCCCACGTAGTCAACTCCATCAAGCGAATCATGAGGAATTATGGGAGCATTGTTTTTATTACATTCCTTCACATGTTTGATCATATTTTCTACATTATTTATTGTGCTTGCATGCGTACATTAGGGACAATGTACATCTTAAGTGTAGGGGAAGGTTCACATTTACATGTACTTATTTTGTGCTTTCATATAAATGCTCATTAGACTATGATGGTTCACTTTAGGATCTAGAGTGTTATTCTTGATCTTAGGAGAACTTTGAACACTAGTAGTCCAATTTATTCTAGTTTTTATCGATATTTGAAATTTTTTGTCCATTTGCCATTTGTGTATATCACTCACTTGTTAAACTCATTGGACACTCTCGTTTAGTGAAAAGAGACGTGAATTTGAGCATTAAAAAAAAGATATTTGTGTGATTTAGGGGTTAGAAAGAGCTACACTTGTGATGTATGAAGCTACTCTCACAAAGTCGGATACCTGTTATGCCTTAATGAGAGAAAGAGCTATCTCATGAGATGTGTGAAAGCTACCACCCTAGTTTTTCTTTTGTAGAAAGAGCTACCGCCTCAGATGCGTGAAGGCCCCCTTTAGTGGCAACTAAGGAAATAACTATCTATGAGAACATGTGCAGCTACTACCTTTTCTTTTTTGATTCTTTGTAAGTAGTTTTCTAATAAGTCTCTTGTGTAAAAATTTGAAGTAATGGAAGAGGAGTTGAATTGAGTTGAGTTTTTTCACACACATACGATTTTGGGTTTCATTTTTCTTGAATCGATTTTTCTCTAGAATTTTGTTGGCATTGCTTGGTGTTATAAAGACCTCTCCTAGATTGTAAACTCTCACTTTTTTATTCTCTTGTGAACTAGAGGACAAGCACTTCTCTTTCTTTTTCCTTGGTTGCATTACTAGTTTTCTTGAAGACAAGAAAACACTTAAGTATGGGGGAGTTTGATAAGTGCTTGTTTGATATATATTCAATCACATCTTCTATGCACTTTGAGCATGATTATATTAAGATATTCCATTAATGGCATGTGTTTGGTGTTATTTTGTGCAATTAGGGTATGTAAAGGGAATTGATGCGAAAGAAGCAAAGAAAGGGTTGTGGAGAATTTTTCGTAGATGTTTTCACAAGCTTCAAGGATGAACATTCAAGTTGGATCATCTTAAAACACACATGTGCCAACTCTTGAAGATTTTAGAAGCTAACTGACATGTCAGGAGGACACGGAGGTAGTCATGTGTGCGTGTACCATTTTGGGGACAGTTTTTAGTAGTTATCTCAGCCGTTTGGATCGACAGAATTCCACACACCCATCCACATGGCCATGTGGCCTTCTATAGGAAATTGCCGAGTATTGTAGCAAAAACACTGTAGCAAAAGGTTTTCAGATCTTGTTTCACAAGTTTTGGGGTAAAGTCGGCTAGGGTTTTGGAGAGAAGGTCTTTGCACTCAAGGGCGCTCTTCTTCACAAGCTCTCACAGATTCCTTCATCATTATAGCCATCGGGGAAGTTGCCAACGACATCAATTTGGATGGGAGGTGATATAGTTTTCTTTATGGTGTTCATGTCTTTTTATTCATTGATTAATTGCATATTGTATTCTCCATAGAGAGCTAAATTCTAGTGGGTACTTGGACATGTAAACCTTAGGATTTATTGTTTTATTAATTTTTATTGCATTTTTGTTAATTGAGTATTCATTTGAGTTTCAATCTTGCGTGATTTATGATTGCTTTCCCTTAGAGTGATACTAGGATTGAGAGCTACACTTAATCATCTTATTGACAAGTGACCATCACCACTAGGATTAGATTTACGAAGTTTGAAGAGAGTTGATAGGGTGAGTTGGAGGTAGCGAAGCATTCCTTTTCCTCTTCGGTTTGATTTACTCTACCTCCATGTTCCAAGAGCTCTTATTAATCATATGTGGTGTGAGGCATCGAGAGCATCCTTTTCGTCAGGACCTCATATGGGATTAGGGATCTTTCGCCTGGACCAAAAGGTATGATCGATTTTTAGGAATAGGGTTTAACATTTGGAAACCTTAGAACTCCAAGCAGTCATATGTGGTGTGCAGCGTTGAGAGCCTTATCTCTAATGGGACCTCGTATGGGACTAGTTACGGTTGACCTTAGGTTTGGGACCGGTGTGCATTTGGATTTCCACAACTTAATTAATCTCAATTAGGGAGGCGTAATTTTAATCTTGGACTTAACTTAACAATCCTAGGAGGAGCATTGTCCTGGTACCCTATCCATCTTGACTAATTCCTCTATATTTCTCTGTTTGTCTACTTCTCTCTCCTTGTTTACTTGTTTGTGAAATTGATTATTCACACACTCATTCCATTTATTAGGCTAGATAGTGAGATTAAAGTTATTACTAATACTCCTATTTCTTGTGATTTAACTACCTGGCCTATTTGGTACATTTTATTACTTGAACAATCCGTGCACTGGCGGACATACGCAAGGTGTGTGTCAGTGGAACATTCTCGAGCATTGCCACTCAGGGGCAATTAGATAATTGCCAACGCACAAGTAATCTTTCTTGCCGAGATGAAATGCCTCAAAACGCCATTCTTATTTGTGAAATTTTTGATGCATGGGCATTGATTTTATGGGTCCTTTTCCTACATCATTTGGGAACAAATTTATTTTGGTTGCAATCGATTATGTTTCCAAATGGGTGGAAGTGCAAGCTTCCCCTTTGAATGATGCTAAGGTTGTGGTGAAATTCTTGAAATGATTGTTCTCTAGATTTGGCACTCCTAGGAAAATCCTAACTGATAAGGGTACACATTTTTGGAAGGATCAATTGATGAAAACATTAAAGAAATACGGAGTTGCACATAGATTAGCTACCCCTTATCATCCACAAACAAGTGGGCAAGTAGAGGTCACCAATATGCAGTTACATAAAATCTTAGAAAAAAAACTATCCCTCACCACTGAAAGGACTAGTCAGAAATGTTAGATGATTCCTTGTGGGAATACAAGATTTTATTTAAAAGGGAACATCACCGTATAAACTTGTGTATGGGAAGGCATGTCATTTGCTCGTAGAGCTTGAACACAAAGCATATTGGGCACTTGATTGAATTTTCATACAATAAGTGCTTCTTGGGAGACAACCCAAGTAATTTCCATAGCCTTTATTTCATTAGTTTCAAATTTTAGTGTTTCTCATTTTAGCTTTAAATAAAGTGTGACACTTGATTAAATTGTGTGGAGTTGAGTCTTAATTGTGATTTTCATGCATGGAGTTTGTTTGAGGAGCTAGGTTTTATTGTTATCGATTGTTTTCATATCATTTTATATATAGAGATTCGTATTCACTCACTGTAGACATCCCAACAAACACATACAAGACCGTTGTGCACCTATTGTGATGTCCAAGGAGAGAGTTTTTTCCAAGTGTCATTTGAGTGAATCTGTAATAGGCCCACCACAGATGTTGCCATGGTCATGGTTTTCCGTAACAGTGTCTTACAGCATGTTTTATCTCCTATAATTTCAGGAGTTATGGTATGGTCTTCACCATGCCATGGTGAGCCTATTACCGACACAACGTAGCCTAAGACAACCATGGTCAATACTTAGACAATTTTGAACCTTCACTGAGTTAACAATGGCTTCGTAATGGCCAGATAACTAGCATTATGCCTCGTATTCTGACACGACCCCTTGCGTGTGTATCCCGCAAGTGCACGGGTTTGTCGAAGTAATAAAATACCCTGGTGAGTGGGTAGTCGAATCCACAGGGAATAGGGAGTTACAATACGAGATTTCACTATTTAAGCTATGTGGAGTATGAAAAAGTAACAATAGAATCAATGAGTGACTTATGGAAGCAATTATAATAAAAGACAAGTAATTGAATGGAAAGATGGAAGATGAGAAAGTGCAAGTAAAAGAGTCTAGAGAGGATCTAGCAATGGATGAAGTGGGGTATCCGGACAAGTTACCTCTAGGATCTATGCTTCTAGTGCAAGACTATGCTATTATACTTTCCTATTGATGTTAATTGAGTCGAGGAAATCCTTAGACTCACGGTCCCAAACCTAAGGACAACCATGACTAACCCCATCATTATGCCCCGGTATTAGGATTCACATCGACCCTTCACTCTATCGCTTGTACGACTAAGCCCCAGGGGAGTATATCTACCTAAACCTCACACTATGTGGGATTGCATTAAGTTCTAGGGACTCCTAGTGGTAAAAACTATTCCTATGTGTAGTTCTAACCCTTTGGTCCAAGTGGAAGAACCCTAGTCTCGATTAAGCCCCAGTGTATAGGATTCACTTCAACCCTTCACTCTGTTACTCGCGTAACTAAGCCCCAGGAGAGTTTATCTACCCAGTACTTCACTCTATCTCGACCGCTAATTAACTAAGGAAACGGAGGTAGGGAGAAACCACATCGGAGGGAAAAGGGGATACATCGCTACCTCACAACTCTCCATCTCAACCCTCTTCAATCTTAAGTAGTCTAACCCTAAAGGAGTTGTCACACCTCCAAAGGATAACCTAGATTGCTCTCAACCCTAGTGTCACATCTAAGGTAAAACAATATCAAGATGAAATTAAGATTGAAACTCAATTTTTATTCATCAATAATGGAAAAGCATAATAACAATGTCAAAGAAGCATATTAACCCTAGAGTTTACAAGTCCGAAAACCCACAAGGGGTTTAGCTCCTCATGGAGCTATACATGTTCATCAAAGTATGAAAGAAAGCACAAAATAAAGACATCAATGAAAACCCCCTTGCGTATGGTGTGGCCGTGGTCTTGTGCGGCCGCCGGACGTCGGTGACGATGCCGATGACACGCTCTAAACCTCCACGAAATTCTCTCCAAAACCCTAGCCGCACTCTCCAGAAGCTGGGGAGAAAGATAGGTCAAAAGATATTTTAAAAGTCTCTAAAATCCCTTTTTATCTTCTTGAGTGCGGCTTTAAAATCCGACTTATCGGGACTTCACACGGGCGTGTGGAATTTCCACACGGGCGTGCCAAGTTTCTGGCTTGCTGGGAAATTAATTCACACGGCTGTGTGGAATTTCCACACGGGCGTGTGAGTTCTCAGGCTTGCTGGAAAATTAATTCACACGGCGGTGTGGAATTTCCACACGCCCGTGTGAATTCTCTGGAATTCTGAATTTCGGCCGAAGGTGAACAGTAGCTTGCTACAGTATTTTTGCTACAGTGATTCCCCTGAAACACTTCTGAATCCATCGTTCTTCATTGAGGCCGTTGAATTGGGCACACAATCAACGGTGGATCGTGTCGATTGCTTCAAATCTCCTAATTGGTGAAGTTCTCCTTGTTAGCATGAGTTAGACTTATTGTAAATGTGACTGCCTTTGTGCCCCTCCAAAGGAGGTTGGCACACACTCACAAGTCTCTACTCATGCCGTGCTCCTTGCTTAGTCCAAGAATCTTCCCAACAATGGCGAACACAATCTGACTTCGTTCCTTTCCTTCACTTTATCTTCACAACCCTGCAATGCACAAAAGTAAACAAATGCACACTTTTTAGTGATAAAATCTGATTAAATTAATACTCATTGCAAGATAATAATGCTTCGCATTGCTATAACATGAGCACTTATCATATTCTAAAAGACTAACAATGGGCATTTTAAGCCCATTATGAAGGCCGTTACTAAAAGGTATAGAGTTGCTGTTGGATGCCCCTTGGTCTTTCTCACTCGAAATTGTGTTTTACTCTTCCACTTCACCAGAGATCTTTCCCCATCAACTTACACAATTTTCATGAAGACTTTGGCTCCACTTTTCCTTGATTTAGCTCCCAATTTCTAGAATTTTTATCACAAGTTTAGAATAAATGGCATGAAGTAGTCTAGACTTTGGTGCCTGATAAGTGCTCGTGTTAAAGTAATACGAAGTATTATTTTCTTACATTAAACATTACTTTTCTCAGATTTTATCATTGATTGATGTGCATTTGTGTTCTTTTGTGCATGTAGGGTTGTGGAGTAGATTTAGAGAAGAAAGAACAAAATTAGGTCATGTTCACTGTTGTTGAGGAGTTCTTGGACCAAGCAAGGATCAAGGCACGGGTTCTAGACTTGTGGGTGTGTGCCAACCTCTAATGTGCTCTAATCATTCTATGATTTGGAGGGGCACAAAGGCAGTCACACTCATAAAAGTCTAGCCCGTGTAACATTGAAGAACTTTGTCAATAAGGAGAAAAGAAGCAAATGACATGATCTACCATTGGTTGTGTGCCCAATTCAACGGCCTTGATGAAGAACATGAAATCGGGAACATTTTATGTGCGAGCAATGTAGCAATTACTATAACAATTTACTATTCACTACCCGCCAGAAATTTGATTCCAGAGAATCCACACGGGCGTGTGGATGCCCGATTTCAGCCTATTTAAAGCCGTGACTCAGATTTTGTGGAGGTTTGGAGCGAGTCCATGGCATCAACATCGACGTCCTTTGGAAGATAACTATTGGGGGAGCTTTCGTTGGCACCGATCTGGCGAGGTGTGCCCTAGGGTTGACAGGGGCTTGGTGAAGAAAACAGTGTGGCCTCACAAGACCATCCTCACGCATCACAAGGGGGTTTTATCTATGTTTGCTATGCTTGTTGATTCATATACATTGATGATTTTGTATAGCTCCATGGAGAGCTGAACCCCTTGTAGCTATTCGGACTTGTAAACCCTAGGATGACATTGTTTCTATGATTTTTATTATGCTTTCTTAATTGATGATTTTAATTGAGTTCCAATCTTGCATGTTAATTGTATTTATTTTCCATTAGTCGTGACACTAGAGTTAAGAATCATCTAGGTTATCATTTGAAGGTGTGACAACTTCTATAGGATTAGACTACCCGAGATTGGAGAGGGTCAAGAGGGTGAGTCGTGAGATAGTGAAACGTCCCCTTTGCCTTTTGGCGTGATTTTCCCTACCTCCGTGTTCGAAGAGTTCTTTGCGGTCAAAGTAGAGTGAAGCGCTAGGAGATGAACTCCCCTTGGGCATAGTTGCGCGAGCAACAGAGTGAAAGATTGTAGTGAATCCTAGTACTGGGGCTTAACTGAGACTAGGGTTTTTTCGCGTAGACCAAAGGGTTAGAACTATACTTAGGGATAGGGTCTATCACTTGGAATCCCTCGAACGTCAAGCAATTCCACATAGTGTGAGGCTTAGGATGATAGACTCCTTTGGGGCTTAGTTGAGAGATCGACAGAGTGAAGGGTTGTAGTAAAACCTAATGCTGGGGCATAGTATTGGAACTAGTCACGGTTGACCTTAGGTTTAGGACCGTGTGCTTAAGGATTTCCATGACTCATTAAACATCAATAAGGGAGTATAATACTAGTCTTGCACTAGAAACATTAGTCCAAGGGAGAGCTTGTCCGGGTACCCCATATTCGCATTTATTGTTTTATCTCTACTCTTTGCTTGCACTCTGTTGTCTTTCATATTTCTCTTTCATTTTATTGCACACACATTGATTTCTCTCACCACCATTGCATCGCACTAGCTAAGTAGAAATTCATCTTGTCTTGAATCACTATTCCCTGTGGATTCGACTACCCTCTCACCGGGGTACTTTATTACTTCGACAACCCGTGCATTTTCAGGCCCCTGTTAGTGCCGCTCCAAATAATAGTTTTATTGTAAATGAATGGCATGAAGCAGTTTAGAATGAGATGGTGAATGTTTTAATGGGAATTTCAATCAGAATAAGCAATGCACGATATTTTTTTCACCAGAGTCGGGCTCTACAACAACCGTACCATAATGAACAATGGTCGTTGTGGAGCCCATTGTGTTCAAATCATAACCCTAAAGGCGGATGAGCCACAATGGGTGTTATACACCATTTGTAACCTTTCTTCCCATCATCCTATACCAGCAATAGCTAACAACGAGCTTAGCCCATTGTCAACATCCTGTTGCCTATTTTTGAGAAAATAATGCACTTATAATGGGTGTTATACGCCCATTGTGACCCATAAATAGTGCATAATTGAGCTGTTGACATAGGTAACAGGACGTTGTGTACCCATTGTCACTTCCCAGAAGTATATCACACCCGTGGTAATAGGCGTGTTGAGACTATTATGGTCCCAAAATAGCCATGCTATTCCCGTTGTGTACCCGTTATCCATTCTTGCATACTATTTTTCATATTCTTTTGATTGATTTATCATATTCTCTTTGAATCACAGGTTATGGGTTAGAATAGGACAACTCAATATCCACTAAGAGATGCAAAAAAAAAAAAAAAAAAGAAGAAGAAGACTGTTGAGTCTTCTTGGCTGGTGGTGCCCTGCTTTAGTGATCTAGAGCACTGAGCATGATACAGGCGCCTCATGGATCAGCGCTTCTTTAAGGGGTACCTAATCAACTGGGCGACATAGAGAGGATTGGTCTCACTGATGACGTATGAGACCTTATCTCTGTACAATGTTGGGAGCAATTCTTTAGCATCGTTGAGCCGACATATTGAGACTTCGCAATGGAGGTGATGAGTTCATTTGAGTTGGATCAGACCGTCACTAGCCTCAGCAAACTGGAGATGATCAGGTTCCAGATACTCGACGAGTAGTACCTCATATCCTACATGGATTTCTCTGTGAGGACGGGGTTTGTTGATGTGGAGTGTACTCACACCAAGTCTTACTCAAAGCTCCATGTTGACTTGTAGGTCCACCTGAGTCTAGATCAGGTATAAACCCAGACACTTCAGGGCCTTGAGACAAACGTATGCGGTACCTTAAAGGCAGTCTGCCTTAGGACAGCCTGTATTCCGGTGCCTCCTTGCCATGCTATCGTAGACACTACCGACGGAGGAAATAGCATGAGGATTGTGAACCTTTGGGAGCACTACTTCCTATTGAGCATGGTGGCATGGCAGCTGATCCACATCACCCATACTCTCTCTTGCCACCCGCATCACCAAGTCCTGGACCCTAGACCGGTGACTATTTTCCCTAATTCTTACATCACCCTTCTTGCAAGGGGACTGGGTCTGATTAATGGTTGAGCAGGCTTACAGCGAGTTGGATGCATGTGCTTGCTTGGCATCACCACCCTTCGAGCTATGCGGATTATTGAGCGGTGGGTCACATGGTGTGTAGAATTGGATAGTCTATGGATTCACCTCTAAGTCTTCCAATGATGAGGAGTCCTTTCCATCAGCTACTTCCCCCGCTTCTCCTCTCTCTGCCACAACTCTAGTACTTACGGTTGCCGCTCTGGCTCTCTCGACTTTGACACCAACTCCATCCATTCCACTAGCGATCAAGGAGTGCCTGACCAGTCTCGAGGAGGTTCAAGCGACGATTAAGGGTCTCCTACTTCAGATATTGGCGTATTTGCAGCACTAGGACCCTTCATCTGCTCTGGCACCCAGTTCACCACCTACACCAAATCAGTGGTGCCGGAATCTACTTCCTCTCCACCGACATCATCCATACTCAATCGCTCCAGTAGCTGCCATTTTGATTTCATTTTTGTATCAAATTGTATTTTCATTTTCAAAATTTTTTACATTCCATTTTGTATTTAGCAAAGGTCATCTAGACTGTTGCTTTTGTACATAGACTTTTCTATAGTAGATTTTTACTTTGTTGCATTTTATTTTACTTTTCTTCTGGTTATATTTAATTCTTTTCATTTATTTGACCATCATGGTTTGAGGTGATCGGGTGCCATTTTGGCCTGTACAAGCAAGACTTGGACAAGGGTAATTTCATCACCCTCGTTAGCCCAACTAAGAAACCAAGGAAGTACTAATGCCCACATGCTCTTTTATTTATTTATTTTTATTTCCACTTACACTTATGCATGCATGTGTACATTGGAGACAATGTGCATCTTTAAGTGTGGGGAGGGAGTGCGTGAACTTGTTGGTCTTACTTTCATATTTTTTTGAAAATGTTGGTGATTGTGCTTGATACATGCTAATGTAGACCTATGAAGGCATTGCACTCATTTGTTGGAGTTTCTCTGTTCTAGGCACATGACATATGTTAGTTTAGCAATTTTTCCATGTTTATGAAGAGTTAGGCTACTTTGTATGTTTTTGCTCTTTTTCATGTCCTTTTGAGCACTTTGCACCTTATGTCTAGAAAGTGATGTTTTATAGCAAGAGTTTCACTAGTTTTAGTTTTAGTGTTTTTTGGTCAAATTTCATTTCTAGCAGAAAGAGCTACCTCCCTTGTAGTGCATAGTCACTCCTAATAAGTCGGATGCACAGTATGCCCTTTCAGAAGAGAGGGATGCCTCTTGGGAAGAGTGAAAGGTACTAACTGTATAACGATAGTAGAAAAGCTACCCATCTTGCAGTGTGAAAGCCGCCTGAGCCTTATAGGAATGGGCTACCTCGGGACTTAACAAAAAAAAAGGTGTGTATACTTGTACAAAGACTTAGTTAGTATAGAGATAAGTTGAATAAATCCTTGAAATTTTTTGCAACATAATCTGGACTATAAGAAAGTGAATCAATAGACAAACAATTGAGAGAGTATTTTTCTCCGTAGAGTGGACTATTCTTTATAGAGCAAGTTCATGCTACCTAGCGTTTGATTGTTACCTTGCACTATTGAAACTCCATCATTCTTAGCTTGAGGTCAAGTACTCATCATGTCTGCTCATTTATTTTTATTTATTTTAGGACAAGCAAACACTTAAGTGTGGGGAGGTTTGATAAGTGCTTGAATATGCATATTTTACACATCATTTAGACTACATCTAGCATGAAATTCATATAATTAACACCAAACTAGTACATAATTGCATTATTTTGTTCACCATGGGATCTAAATGTGTTTCAGGGCTGAATAAGCAAATATTGAGGTGATTCAAGGCATAACAAACAAAAATACAACCTTCATAACATCACCAAGGCCTCATCATGGCTGTGGTCCGATCGTCCTAGTGTGCAAGGCCGCAGAAAGATGTCATAGGAGCCACAATGACACTCACAATGGCCGTTGTGCATGTAATGCATAGAACAAAACCGTGCCAAGACTCGACTTATGGCCCAAGAAATAACTTTGATCACGACGGTCGTCAAAACGGCTGTTATGGCCTCGTAGTAGACTCAAGCTATAAATAACCCTAAGTTTACAATTCAGGGGTGGATTCTTTTGCTGAAATTGGTTAGAGGGGGCAGAATTTCTAGAGAGTAGTGTGGTTGGAGACAAGAATCAACTTTGTTTCAGCAAATTCTGGCGAATTTCTAAAGAGGTAGTCAATGCATATTGACAGTGGAGGGTGTGCGGACATATTCGGAGCCGTCTTGATGTTGTTGGGATGTTCTTAACCTTAACCATCGGAGAACTATTAGAGGGAGTTAGTTTAGGATTTTTTACAATTTCTTGTGGATTTTATGTTATTTAATCTTTAGTCTTTATCCATAGGATCCCAATTCGAGGGGAATTGTATGTCGATGTATCTAGGCTTTTTCTTGTGAACTTTAACTTTTATTGGTAATATATTTTTAATCTTGTTAATTGTGATTCATTACATGGTTGCTAGTTGATAAACATGTTGATGTTATGAGGAAGAGATTCCCAGTCACTAGAATACCCATGCCTTGTTAGATCTATGCATGAACTAAGATATTAGGTATTGCTAGATTTCTAGATCAGTGTTTGATTATTTTAAGGCAAACATAGCATGTTGGGGTGGAAGAGATTCCATCTTAAGTTCCTAGTGCTTCAGACCCGGTTGTCAAGAGATTGAGACTGATAGGCCTATGAATTCCCCGATCCATCATTAGATAACATTGTCATAATTGATTTCGCATCATGAGGAATTGCTAAGAGATTCCTCATACGAGTACCCACTCCTTCTAATTGCACTTCACGATCCTTAATTGTATTTTAATAGTTAGTCTGTAGAAGTAAATGTAAGAAATACCATAGACGTTAGGCTATTGATTAAGTGAAAAGAAAGTAATAGGAGCCTTTTGCCTTTCCCTAAGGAATACAACCCTCGTGGTCACCCATGAGGTATTACTTGATGACCCGTATACTTGTGGTTTTACATGTACCAAACAATTAGCATGGTTGGTGTGCATCATGCTTGATAATTATTTTCTGTATTTCAATGAACAAATTTCAGCTATTAGAAGATAATTACTTGTTTTGTTAGTTGGCTGATATTTGTTTAATTTTATAGTTTTGGTAATTACTTATTTATGTGACAATTATAGAATGGACAACACAGTGATGTCTGAAGATAGGGAAATGTCATCAATGAGAATCCCAACCAAAAAAATAGGTGGCAATAAAAGATGGACCACTAATGAAAGTTGGTTTTTCATAAGATTCATGGCTTCTCAAGTGAAGCATGGCTTGAAAGTCGATAAGGTTTTCAAACCTCAAGCATTCCATGCAACAATTATTGCAATGAAGAATGACTTTGGAGTTATAGTCACTAAAGCAAATGTGACAAACAACTTGAGAACAATTCGCAAGTGATGGGTAAGAATAAAAAAATTGAAAGAGTTAAGTGGAATGGGTTGGGATAACATATTGGAAGATGATAATTATGGGAGAATAAGAGTTTAAGAACTATGTGAAGGTACAAATCTATTTTTAATTTATTTCTATTTACATTGTTCATTTATAATTTTGAAATAATTCTAATTTAAACATTCAACTAATTTGTTACTATATACCATATTCATCAACAAGATGAACCCTACTTAAACAACCAAATGAGGATCATGACTTGCTTGAGATTGTTTGCAGTAATGATCAAGCAACTAGATGGTGTGCTATGTAATTTGGAAATAAAATTGGTATGCATATGGATGATAGCGTTGAGTACAGCTATCCATCTCATATCGATAGTCTTGATGACATGTTTGAGGAAACTAATTATCATGTTAATATACCGCTGCCCACCCACAACCAATTAGAGAGTACATAAAATAAGGAAAATCATCCACTCAATCATAAAAAGGAAAATGAAAATGAAAAATGCCCCTTGGAAGTTAGAAGCAATTTAGGAGATGAATAACACCATTAAAGAGGTATTGGCAACAAAAAAGTCTACTTAAAATTTAGAATTTGCAAAGGAACTAATTGGTGAGTGCATGATATTGAAATCATATGGCTACTCTGGCCATGAGATCAATAAGGTCTATGATTGGTTAATGGTCAACGATAGTAGAGCTTAGCAAAGGATAAAGAGCTAAGGAAGTATTGGGCCGAGGACTTCTTTGAATCACTTCACAATGAAGAAGAATATTTTTGAAGTCCCATTTAGGTTGGTTTGTGTGTGTGTGTGTGTGTGTGTGTGTGTTATGATGTTGTTACGTACCTACCATATTACAATTTTTTTTAGCAAGGTGTTGTGGCATGTCAGACATGAGTTTAGCCATGAAACCAAGAAGAATGCTACTTGTAACTAATTTTATTTTTGTAATTATATATAATTCTGTCATTAATTAGTTCGTGATACTGAAAATTGATTTTTCTCCATATTTGTAGGTCATTTTGAGTATTGAAGGGCGGCAAATGCAGCATGAGATTGTAAATTATAATCTTTAGAGTTTCATAAGATTGACTACATAATGATTGCTTCCTTGATTTTGAATGTGCTTTTGTTGTTTGTGCACTTGGTCTAGAGTCATTTTTGAGCTTGTGTACTCAATCCAAAATCTTGTACTTGTTGAATGTTTTTCAGTATAAATCTTTAAACCTAATTGTGTTTTAGAGTCTTAAATGATTATATATTTTTGTATGTGGACTTAAGATTGCAATGATGATATATTTATTGATTTCTAGTATAAAGTTACAACTTTTCATGACATTGAGATTGCAATGATGATCAAGGTATTTGTAGGTTGTTTTTGCTTGTGATTAGGTATTATAAAGTAAGATGTATTTGTTTAGATTTTATTTGCATGCATGACATGAAAACTAGGTTTTTATTCAAAATTTATATAACTATGGTGATAGACATTCCATGTGTTGTTCATTTTGAAAATGTAATGTGGCTCATAATTGCTAATTCAAATAATATATTTGAAAACACATGGTATAATTTTAATTTTGTTCTTGACCTTGTGATCTATATGGTTTAACTTGCATGCATCATGCTTGCTATTTTATATCTTTTGCTAGCAAGTGTATGTAAATTAATAGACAAGCACACCTTAAGAGTAAGTTAATAATATAATAATTAGTTAATAATAAAAATTAATAAATTTAATAATAAATGGCAATTTTTTTAAAATAAAATCGTAATTAGACTAAGAGAATAAATATAATAATAAATAATTAAATTAAATTAATTAATAAATATTTAGTAATTAGGATGGCATAACAAATACACATATAAAAAGGTATGAGGGGTAATCTTACCTTGAGTAATCACACCAATAAAATACATGAATGCAAACATGTGTTTTCTAATTCCAGATTTGCAAATCCCTTTAGACAAACAACAAATTATATAATACAATATTTCAATTCACATCCAACTAAATATTAGATTTGATTACATTGTATTTTAAAAACCAAGTATTTTCAGTTATATTATAACTGAAAGTTCATTACATTTAAAATTATATCCAAACAAATGCCACCGTACTGACAAAGTATTCCTGAAGGACATTCCGTCGGTAAGGGATGTCATCGACAGAGCACCCATTATTTCCAACAGAAGTTTCCGTTCATAATGAACTATTTTCTTTCAGTGAGGATTTCATGACGCAAATAAATCATAAGGAATCTACAAACAAGGTTCATATGGTGAAAAAGGGAAGCTCGTCAAAGAATGCTTCTAAAAGGCTTATTTATGGTGGTAAGAAACAAAAAAAAAAAAAAAAAACAAAAGAAGAAAGAATTTGTTTGTTATTTTTATAACAAACCAAATTATTTCAAGAGAGATTATAGACTTTTCAAGAAGTCAAAAGGAAGATTAGTAAGTAACCTAGTTGCGGTTATCTCCAAGATTAACATGTGGACTCTAGAATTGTAAGATATGTGTGTAAAGATAAGGATCTTTTCAAGACCATTTAAGCCCTACTGGAAGAGACAATTGTTTACATGGGAATGTAACTCCCGCCAATATAGTTGGTAATGTAGAGCTTGTTTTCACTTCTAGCAAGGAATTAACTCTTACTAATGTGTATTATGTACTGGAAATGAAGAAAAATCTTGTAGCTTGTTGGTTACTTAATAAGTTTAAGCTCAAGCTTGTATTTGAGGGAGATAATTTTATCTTTTCAAAATGGGGAATTCTTGTTAGAAAATGTTACCTTTGTAATGGAATGTTCAAGTTGAATATTAATAAAACTTAAGTTTATTTTTATATGCTTGAGTCAAATAATTTTTTGTTACAGACTATACTTGGACATATATAGCTTAAAAGGTTGCATAAAATGGTGAAATTATATTTAATCCCTTTTGTAGAAAAGGTAGGAAGAAATTTGAGACTTACATGCTAACTGAAATCACAAGAAATCCTTTAACAAATGCTGAAGAGGCTACAAATATATTAGAACTCATTCATAATGATGTAAGAGATCCATATAGTTTACTTGCACAAGGTGGTAAAAAGTATTATATCACTTTCATCAATGATTATAGTAGGTATTATTATGTGTTTATGTTAAGTTCTATGGATGAGCTTTTGAAAAAATTTAAAATTTATAAGTCTAAGGTTAAACTTCATTGCAAGACCTTTATTAAGAGATTAAGGCCAGATAGGGATGGCGAAATCTCTCTGTACAAAACAACATGAAAACAATTGCTAACAATAAAACCTAACTCCACTAACAAATTCCATGCATGAAAATCAGTAAATAAAGCCCAACTCCACACAATTTTATCAAGTATCAAACTTTATTCAAAACTAAAATAAAAAACACACAAAACTAAAACTAGAAGACTAATAGCTATGGAAATCACTTGGGTTGCCTTCCAAGAAACGCTTGTTGTACATCACGAGCATGATGTATCTGTCCTTACATCAAGAAGGCTCTAGCTTGCTCAAAGTGAGTAAAGAGAAAATATCTTCATTACCTACGTTTGGAAGAATGGAGTTGTCTACCTCGATGGGATGTTCACTCTTGGGTTTTACCTTACTCCATATCTTCTTGGTTGTCGCATTTCTAGATTTACCCTTTTTCTTGGCTTGTGTAGGATGTGGACTTAGGGGTTATATTGATTCTTTAGCAAGCTCTACCCCAAAGTACTTTTGGAGAGGGTTCACCATGAAGACATCTTACACAACATCTAAAATAAACAAGTTAGGTTCATGTGCAAAATAACATTCATCACCATGATCCATTGAGTGCTTCATGGCACTCGGGAGTTTGTACACCACTTCTTCCTCCCCAACCTTCAAGGTCATCTTTCTATCTCTCCAATCGATGAGAGCCCCAGAAGTGTTCAGAAAAGGCCTTCCAAGTATAAGCGAGGTCTCTACATCCTTATCTATGTCTAGAATCACAAAGTTCATGGGGAATACTTGCTTCTCAACTGTCACCAGAAAGTCTTCTACAATCCCCCATAGTCTTCTCACTGATCTATTGGCCAATTGTAAAGTCATTCTTGTCAGCCTTGATTCTCCCAACCCAAGTTACAAATAAATGGTGTATGGCATCACATTGATGCTAGCTCTGGAATCTACTAATGCATGTTCTTCCTCACTTTCAGCCAGCATACATAGGATCACAAAGCTTCCAGGATCTCTCAACTTCTATGGCAGCCTTCTATCCAAGATAATGGAGCAAGTACCATTGAAAGCTACTGTATCTACCTCTTCTAGTTTCCTCTTATTAGTGAGAAAGTTTTTTCAAGAACTTTGTATACTTTGCCATTTGGGACAGGGATTCAACAATCGGAATGTTGATGTGGAGTTTCTTAAAGATATTCATGAACTTCTTGACCTGTGCATCCTCTTTGTCAGCCTTCAACCTGGAAGGTTATAGAACTCAGGGTCTATATTCCTAAACTATGGGCCAATTTTGAGATGGGCCTTCAAGCTCTCCTTCATCTCTCTGACCATTCTCCTCAATGGGTTCCTCTAAAGTATAGGACCTTCTTGTACGGTTGCCCTCTTCATTTAGCACTTGGACCCTTACGATCCTTGCCTCCATGGTCTTGACAATATAGAGTGATATAGTCTTCAGGTGCTCCCTCGGATTAGCTTCAATGTTGCTTGGGAGACTACCTTGAGGTCTCTCGGTATTGGCCATTGCCAATTGCGTAACTTGGTTCTCCAAGTTCTTCATCAATGCTTGGATGTTCCTCAATGTAGCACCAAACTTGTCCATCTTAGCATCATTACTCATCATGTACTTGGCCAACACATCCTCTGTGGACAATTTCCTTTCTTACTGTTGCTACTGAGGCTGATAAAGGTAATTTTGCTATTGGGGAGGCCTCTATTGCTGACCATGGCTCTAAGAGAAATTAGGAAGACTCTTCCATCCTAGGTTGTAGGTGTTGCTATATGGATTACCCTGATTCCCCTGACCGTCTCTAACAAAATTGACTTGCTCCACAGGAGCAACAGCTGAACTAGCAATCGAACACTGAGCTACCCCATGTCCTCCCTCACATGTCTCACATAATAGAATGATTCTAGAGCTTGGACTAGCACCTGGATTGTTGCTCATGTGTAGATCCAACTTCCTTGTGAGCGCATCCACCTTTACATCTAAGGCGGTATCTGCATCTACTTCAAGCAATCTAGCTATTATTGGTTATCTGCCTCTTGAACTCCAATGTGACTTATTGTTCACCATGTGCTCAAACAACTGTTTCGCCTCATTTGGATACTTATTACTCAATGACTAATGATAAGTGCTAAATAAATCATATTTTCTATATCATTTATATTGTATTTAGCATGAAATTGTGCTTGTTTAACATCTCATTAGAACAAAATTTCATTCTTTTGATCACAATGACCTTTATTTCTGTTTTAGGAAGAAAGAAGTGAATTCAAGGATGTTCTGAAGCAGAATGAAGCAAGTTGCTAAATCAAGGCTATACCACAACTCACAACAGACGTTTTGGCAAAACACAATGCCTGTTGTCTACACTCACCACTACTATAATCAAGCTATGGCAGCATGAGCTCACTAGTAGCAACATAGAAGCCATAACAGCCTCACAATGCCCATTGTGAAGTCTATAACAGCCATTATCAAGGCACATAATGCCCAAAGACCGTGCTAGGACACGACTCGGAGCTCAAGCAACAACTTACTCACAATGGGCATCACAACTCCCGTGGTGAGGCCATGGCGGAGCCGATTACTATAGATACCCCAGTATTCTCTAAATTTGGGGTGACTCTTTTGCCAAAGAAGCTAGGGTGGCGGGATTTCTAGAGATCTGAGCTATGGAAGACGGAGTTTCTTCCATATTCCAATATATTCCAGTGGATTTCTCATGAGTACATCGACGAGCATCATCGAAGAAGATCATGCATGACAGGCATCTTTAAAGATCATCATCGTAGGGGTGTGAGTGACATACATCATCAGATAATCTTGGGATCCTCTAATCCCCATCTTCAGAGAACTATTGAAGAGAGAGAGAGTCAAGAAATTCATTAAATGCTTATTTATTCTTTATTTGGTCATGTGGTTCTCTTGTGCTTTGATGCTTTGTTTTGTATGATCCATAAGAATCTAATTCAAGGGGAATTGTATGTCTAGGTCCCTAGGTTATTATTTATGAATCTTGATTGATTAATATAAATTATTGTAGTTTTCATAATCATTGCATGTTCTTAATTGATTATTACATGTTGCCGTAGATAAGGAGGATATGCCCCTATATTGATGACGCCCATGCCATGATAGATCTATGCATGTTGTAAGAGGTTATGCATAGCTAGGTTTCCGGATTAGGGATTGATTATTCCTTTGGCTTAGGGTCTAATTGCTCTCTTCTCGTGGGATTCCCATACTTAAGACAAACACAAGAGGCTGGGGTGGAAGAGATTCCATCTTAAGTTTCTAGTGATTTAGACCTAGTCGACATAGCTTGTTGTTGCTAGTAGGCTTTTGAATTCCCCCGGTTCGAACCTAGAACACGACTGACACTTAACGCCTACATAATTAATAATCAAGATAACTTTAGTACATACTCCCAACTCCTTCTAAGTGTGCTTAACGTCGTCTCCAATTATATTGTTTATAGAACTAAAGAAAGAGCATAAACGATTAGGCTATTGATTAAGTAAAAAAGAAGTAATAGGAGCCTCTCGCCGTTCCTTTGGAAATACGACCCTCGTGTTCATCCATGAGGTATTACTAGATGACCCGTACACTTGCGATATAACTAACCAATTGTAGTATTAAGTGCATATTGGCATGCTTATATATTTGCATAATTTAGACAACCATAAGCTTTTGGCCAATTCTTTTTAGCTTAGTGTTTTATAAGAAAAATTGTAGCTTAGTGTTTTATCCAATTCTTTTTATCGGTATATATTATTATTATACTCATACAATGTTCAAGACTTATTGCCGTTACTCTCTTCTACAGGTGACTATTCATGACCAAATCTAATCCCACAGATTTAGCAAAAGGAAGTAGCAAACCAAAAAGAGCCCTAACATTGTTGAGGAGACTCTGGAAGAGGTAGTTGTGGAAGCGGATAGCGATAGTGACAGCGCAAACTGCAACCATGGTTGAACCAAGAAGAACATTATCAGAATATGAGAGGCCCCAGTTTATAGGGGAAGAATTCAGTGTGCAAGCCCCAGTAATAGCAGCTAACAACTTTGAAATCAAAGCTAGCACTATTAGGATGATTTAGAAATCTTGTTAGTTTGATGGCTGATAAGTGCTCGTGTTTAAGTAACACGAAGTGTTATTTTCTTATATTGAGCATTACTTTTCTCAGATTTTATCATTGATTGGTGTGCATTTGTGTTTTTTTTGTGCATGTAGGGTTGTAAAGTAGATTTAGAGAAGAAAGAGCAAAATTAGGTCATGTTCGCCATTGTTGAGGAGTTCTTGGACCAAGAAAGGATCAAGGCACTGGTTCTAAACTTGTGAGTGTATGCCAACCTCTATTGTGCTCAAATGGTTCTATGATTTGGAGGGGCATAAAGGCAGTCACACTCATAAAGTCTAGCGCATGTAACATTGAAGAACTTCATCAATAAGAAGAAAAGAAGCAAACGACATGATCTACCATTTGATTGTGAGCCCAATTCAACGGCCTCGATGAAGAACATGAAATTGGGAACATAATATGAGCGAGTACTGTAGCAATTGTTGCAGTAAATCGATGTAGCAAAATACTGTAGCACTTTTACTGTTTACTGCAGGCCAAAAATTCAATTCCAAAGAATCCACACGGGCGTGTGGAAATTCCACACGGCCATGTGGATGCCCAATTTCAGCCTATTTAAAGCCAGGACTCAGATTTATTCGGGGATTTTTGAACCTATTTTTCGCCCAACTTTTGGAGAGCTCGCGATTAGGGTTTAGAGAGGATTTTGTGGAGGTTTGGAGCAAGTCTACGGCATCAACATCGACGTCCTTTGGAAGATAGCTATTAGGGGAGCTTTCATCGACACCGATCCGGCGAGGTGTGCCCTAGGCTTGACAAGGGGCTTGGTGGAGAAGACGGAGCGGCCTCACAAGACCATCGCCACGCATCACAAGGGGGTTTTATCTATGTTTGCTATGCTTGTTGATTCATATACATTGATGATTTTGTATAGCTCCATGGAGAGCTAAACCCCTCATGGGTATTCAGACTTGTAAACCCTAGGATGACATTGTTTCTATAACTTCTATTATGATTTCTTAATTGATGATTTTAATTGAGTTCGAATCTTGCATTTTAATTGTAATTGATTTTCCCTTAGCCGTGACACTATGGTTGAGAGTTATCTAGGTTATCCTTTGAAGTTGTGATAAATTCTATAGGATTAGACTACTTGAGATTGGAGAGGGTCGAGAGGGTGAGTCGTGAGGTAGCGAAACGTCCCCTTTTCCCTTCGGTGCGATTTTCCCTACCTCCATGTTCCAAAAGTTCATTGCAATCGAAGGAGAGTGAAGTGCTAGGAGATGAACTCCCCTACGGCTTAGTTGCATGAGCAACAGAGTGAAGGGTTGTAGTGAATCATAGTGCAGGGGATTAACTTAGATTAGGGTTCTTTTGCTTGGACCAAAGGTTTAGAACTATACTTAGGGACAGGGTTTATCACTTGGAATCTCTAGAACGTCAAGCAGTTCTACATAGTGTGAGGCTTAGGATGATGGATTCCCCTAGGGCTTAGTTGAGAGATCGACAGAGTGAAGGGTTGTAGTGAAACCTAATGCCGGGGTATAGTGTTGGAACTAGTCACGGTTGACCTTAGGTTTGGGACCGTGTATTTAAGGATTTCCATGACTCATTAAACATCGATAAGAGAGTATAATACTAATCTTGCACTAGAAACATTAGTCCTAGGGGAAGCTTGTCCGGGTACCCCATATTTGCATTGATTGTTTTCTCTCTACTCTTTGCTTGCACTCTCTTGTCTTTCATATTTCTCTTTCTTTTATTTGCACACACATTGATTTCTCTCACCATCATTATTTCGCACTAGCTAAGTAGCAATTTCTCTTGTTTTGAATCACTACTCCCTGTGGATTCGACTACCCTCTCACAGGGGCACTTTATTACTTCGACAATCCGTGCATTTTCGGGTTCCTATCAATGGCCTAGCAGATGAAGATCCAAATGCCCATCTCTCAGAATTTTTCCAGATCTATTTGACATTCAAGATAAGCATAGTGATAGATGACATGATCAGATTGTGACTCTTTCCTTTCAGCTTGAGAGGTTCGTCATATCGGTGGCTTACTTTCCTACCATAATTAATAATCATGATAACTTTAGTACATACTCCTAACTCCTTCTATGTGTGCTTAATGTCGTCTCCAATTGTATTGTTTAATAGTGTTATATAAGTAGAACTATAGGAAGAGCATAAACGATTAGGCTATTAATTAAGTAAAAAAGAAGTAATAAGAACCTCTCACCGTTCCTTTGGAAATACGACTGCCGTGTTCATCCACGAGATATTATTTGATGGCCGGTACACTTGCGATATAACGGACCAATTGTAATATTAAGTGCATATTTGCATAATTTAGATAACCATAAGCCGTCCGTCAACCCGCTAGTTGTAACATCAATGATCTGCCTTGTATGGTAGTTTAGTCCATTGTACAGAATTTGAAGTCTCACCCATGAACTGAACCCATGATAAGGGCACCGCCTAAGAAGATCCTTGCATCTCTCATGTGCTTCAAATAGTATTTTAGACTTTCCTTGTTTGAATGCTAAGATCTCTTGTCTGATCTTCGCTGCCTTACTCAGAGGAAGATATCAACCAAGAAATTTTACCACCAAGTCCTTCCATGTCTTGATAGAGTCATGGCTAAAGAAGTGAGCCATCAATATGCTGAGCCTCTCAAATTTAACGGAAAAAGCTTCAATCTGATTGCATCATTTGCAATAGTGATCATCTTAAATGTCAAATAGATCTACAAAAACTTGGAGAGATGGGTGTTTGGGTCTTCATCTGCTAGGCCATCAAACTAACGCGAATTTTGTATCATCCCAATGGTCTTAGCCTTGATCTCAAAGTTGTTTACTGTGACTGCTGGGGCTTGAACACCGAACTCTTCTCTTGTGAACTATGGTATTTCATACTTAGAAAGTGTTCTCCTGGGTTTAGCTATGATAACAAACTCTCTATCTTCAATATCAACCTCTGCTTCAACAGCTAACTTCTCTCAGAGCCTCATAACAATGTTTTTTCAACTTCACTATCTCCTTCTATTAAGTCCTTAGGATTAGCTCTGGTCATGTACAATTACCTACATGAGAGAATAGCAATAACATATCAATAAATTAAAAAAATCATAAAAAATCAAAGAATATAACAAAATAATAAATGGTTAAAACACTAAGTTACGAGTTTTCGTAGAATCTCTCGACTAGGTGCTCCCCGGCAATGACACCAAAAACTTGGCACGCCCTTTGCATGTATATACTGTAAGCATACAAGTCATCAAGTAATACCCTCGTGGGTGATCACGAGGGTCATATTTCGTAGGAAACGGCGAGAGGCTTCTATTACTTTTTTTCACTTAGTTAATAGCCTAACATCTAAGGTGGTTCTTAAGTCTACTTCAATACACTAATTACTAAGATACAATTGAGGATCATGAGGTACAATTAGATGTAGGTATCCGTATGGGAAGTCCTTTAGCAATTACTTATGATGTGAATTAAAATATGACAATGTTATCAATTCATGGACCTGGGGAATTCAGAGGTCTGTTGGTCCCAATCTCTTGGCAACCAGGTTTGAAGTACTTGGAATATAAGATAGAACCTCTTTTACCCAACCTTATATGTCCACCTTAAGATCAAGAATTCCTAATCTAGAAATCAAGCAATACCTAATCTCTTAGCACACGAATAGATCTAACAATGCATGGATGTTCTATTCTTCACAACATCAACACATTAATCAATAAGTAGATATACAATGAATCACAATCAACTAGATGAATATATATTAATAATGGAAATCAATGTTCACAAGAAAAAGCTTAGGTAGAACAACATACAATTCCCCTTGAATTGGATCCCCTTACAGATAAAGAATAAAGATTAAAGAAATAAAGAATCCATATTAAAGTTTAAAAAAAAGATCCTAAAACTAATTCCCTCCGATAGTTCTCCAATGGTTGTGGTTGAGAAGATCCCAAGGATGCCAAGATGGCACCAAATCTCTTCACGGGGCCATTCACTATCAATACATGTTGAATCCTAACACACCCCTTGCTTGTGTTTACCGCAAATGCACGGGTTATCGAAGTAATAAAGTATCCAAACGGGTGGGTAGTCGAATCCACAGGGAATAGGCTTGAAGAACAAATAATATTTCTAAATAAACTAAGTGACAAACGATTTGTGAAATGTGTTCAAATGTTAACAATTAAAAATGCAAGTGAATGAGGAAAGCATAAATAGGAGGAAGAACAATAAGTAGAAAAATAGAACACCCGAACAATGCTACCGCTAGGTCATTCTTTTTTAAGTGCAAGACTAGAACTAAGCTTCCTTAATTGAGATTTAATGAGTTGTGGAAATCCGAAAACACACGGTCCCAAATCTAAGATCAACCGTGACTAGCCCTATATGTTTGTTCTGGTAAAAAGGAATACTCTCAACACTTCTTACTGCGTAGGACTGCTTAGGATTCCGAGGACTCCAGGTGATAAATCCTATTCCCAAATCTAGATTAAACCCTTTGGTCCAGGCGAAGGATCTCTAATCACAACTAAGTATCAGCGGAAGGGACCATTCAACACTTCACTCTGTTGTGCCTGCACAACTAAGCTTAGCGGAGGAAGTCTATCAACACTTCACTCTATCATGATCGCAAAGAACTCTTGGAATGTGGAGGTAGAATAAACTACGTCAGAAGGGAAAGGGGAAGTTTCTTTATCTCTTGACTCACCCTCTCTACCTTCTTCAACCTTGGTAAATCTAATCCTAATGAAGCTGTCACTCATCAAAAAGATGATTATATGGATTCTCAACCCTAGTGTCACTCTAAGGGAAAATCAAATAAAGAGCAAACAAGATTGAAACTCTATTAAAAACTTAATTAAAGAAACAAAGAGTCAATGAAACAAGCAAAAACCCAGGGTTTACATGTCCAAGTGCCCAAAAGGGTTTAGCTCTCCATGGAGCAATACATCTTCAAGAATAAAATCAAATGATAATACAAATATTCCATAAGGAAAACCCCCTCTATTCGCACGTTGATGATCTTCACAAATAGCCCTTTCTTCTCCAAAGATCTCTCCTTTAAGCTTAGGGTACACTCTGGCGAAGCAAGGTCGTCAGTGGCTCCCCCAATGGCTTTCCTCGGAAGGTAATCGAAGTTGATGGTCGGATTGTCTCCCTAAATCTTGCAAAAACCCCTCCTCAAACCTTTCCACAGCCTCCTCCAAAAGTAGAAAAGAAGCCTCCTTCAAAACCCTTCAATATAAGTATTTAAAGTCTGAAATCGGGCATCCACACGGGCGCTCACACGGCCACTTGCCCGTGTGGATTTTTCATACAGGACACCACACGGCTGTGTGAATTCTCTGGAATTCAGCACTTAACACAATTTTGTCTCAGACTTCACTTCTCTATTTACCGAGGCCACGCGGGATGGCACACGCCTGTGTGGTAGATTGTGTGACCTTATTAATTTTCAATTTTGTTGGATGAACTCTCGAGACTCTTGCACAAGATGGATCATGAATATATGACTATCCTAGGTGCCATTCCAACTCTTGTTTGACTTGTAAATCATTGGATGTTGGCACACACCTCCATGAATAACACAAGCATTGTGCCTTGTTCATTTTATCTTTGCAAAAGAACTCAAAATAAATGCTCCACAATCTATTTTTTCTTCTTCCTTCTTTAGGATACCCTCATAACCCTATGAACATAAAAGAACACAAATACACAAGAATGAGGCATAAAATCTGATAAAAGCAATGCTCGTTGTAAGTAAATTGTAAGTAAAACATACTCAATAATATGCATACACAAGCATTTATCAAATCCTTCTTGAGAAATTCACCGAAACCCGATGAAATTAGGTTGATCCTTATCTCCAGCCACACTATTCTCCAGAAATTCGGCCATCTCTAACCAAATTCTGCAAATGAATCCCCTTTGAATTGTAAAACCTAGGGTTATTTATAGCCTAAGTCCGCCACAGGATCACAATGGCCGTTGTGATCAAAATTAATATCTTGGGCCACAAGACACGTCCTAGCATGATCTGGTTCTGGGAGTTATATGCATAGACCGCAAGAGTTATACACACAACGGCCGTTGTGTAGGCCGTGGTGGCTCCTATGACGGCTTTGCACACTGGCATGATTATACCTCATCAATGATGAGGCCGTAATGATGTTCTGAAAATTATACTTTGGTCTGATCTGCCTCAAATTGCCTCAATATTCACTTCTTTGGCTTTCAAACGTAATTAGATCCCATGGTGAACAAAAGAATGAAATTCTGTATCATTTTGATACTAAACATATAAGATTTCATACTAGATGTATTGCACATAATATATAAAATATGCATGTTAAAGCACTTATCAATATAACACAATAAAATGGTGTAGTGCAAAGAAAAACTCGGGTTTTGATTGAAATGGTTAACATAATGATAACAAATGCAGGTTTAAGTTATGGTTATTAGGGTGAAGCAATACTTACGACTTTCCATATTCTTAATCTATTTCTAACACAAGAAGAAAAATTACCTCATATAAACTTTGGAATAAAAGGAAACCAAACCTAAGCTATGGTAGAGTTTGGGGATGCAGAGTTATTATAGAAATTTTAGAAGATAAAAGGAAAAAGTTAGGTAATAATGGACTCTGAGTGCATATTTTTGGGTTATGCACACAATAGTAAAGCATACATATTCATGGTTATTGAAACTATTGACTTGATTTCAGTAAACACAATAATTGAATCAAGGATGCTATATATTTTTAATGAAAATAGATTCCAACCTATTTATAAGATTGGAAATAATACACTGTTGAACAAAATTAAAGGCAAAGAGATATTAGATAATAAACAAAATGATAATGAAATTGTTGAGTTCCATAGAATCAAGAGACAAAGAAATACAAAAAAAAATTTGGTAATGACTACTTCATGCATTTAGTACAAGGAACTAAAGAGGAAGTCAGTAATTAAATATTGATGCTTGTGTTCCACAAGTGAACGATTCACAGCAAGCAATAACAGTGTGCAATGACATAAGGTTGTCCATCTAAGAGAACATGAAGTACTATTATTAACTAATCATCTATCATCTAGAGGAATAAAAATACGATTGATGAGCAAAACTAAAAATGAATTAAAACCTAAAATGAACTCGGTGAATTAGCAAGGACACTATCTATCAAGCATGGGAAAGAGGTATCCAGACATTGAAACCGCTTTGGATATTAAATGAAGTTCTAGACTAGGATATCGAATGTTTTTTAAGTTAATTGGACTATGGGTATTCCTAAATCATGTTCACCCCTTTCTCAAGGTAATAAACAATTAATCCCTACCAAGCTAGGTCTGAATGTATTTTGTACCTATACTCGATATGATTACATAAAAACTCTATAAACCATATAAAATGGATTAATTAGGACTTCCTAAATGATACTAATCCTTTTCTCAAGATAACTAGTAACTAATCCCCTATCAAACTAATGGTCAAAATCTCTTCCCTACCATGGCTCAATATTATTGCATAAACACTTGGTAAACTCCAGAGGTAAGGTTATCCTAACTAGGAGAATTGAGACACTCAACCTTATACCACTAGGTATATGTTTAACCCCTTTAATTGTAGTAGATATATGCATAGTGATTTCTCAATCCCCTACACAAGTATTAAGCATGAAATCAAACTCTTGCTAAATGGAAACCATGGTATAAAAGTACACAATTAAATCACAATCAAAATAAACTCAAATGCATAGCCAAATATCCAAAGTTTGATATAAGATTGTATCCTATGTTTTATCAATGTCTGAATACCCTAGAAGGCCTCATATAATGAAGAGGTTGAATACAATACATAAGGTATGCAAATGACATTAAAAATATGATTAAGAGAAACCCCTTGTTCTCCATGCTTCGTCTTTCTCCAAGTTGCTGATATCCCCTCCTACTAGCCATGAAAGGACTTGCCTTTATAGTGGAATCTTCATGTTGTTAGAATGAGGCCAAGGAAAGTCTGCCAAAAGTCTCCTCAAAACCCCTGTATCTACCATTTTATGGTTTAGGTATCAAGTGAGTACATAGGGATTAGACACAAGGTGTGTGTTAGGGCCGTGTAGTTCTCAATGAGTTATGTTCCTCTCCCAATCTCTAGGCCTACATGACCTTGACCCTAATTACATAGGGTTGTATGGATTCCATATGGGTGGTGCAAAGAGTACATGCGGATCAACAACATGAGGTTGTATCACTGCTCTAAAGTATACTTGAATTTTTCAAGAGTTACATGATTTGATGTAGGGCTCGTGTGAAGCCCCCGTATCATCCTCGAGTTTCTTTGAAGTCAGGAATAACTTATGCTCTTAAATGCCTAAATCACACGGGGCCATGTAAGACACCAACATAACCTTCTAGAATTCTCCTGTATTTCTTATTTTCACCCTGATTTACTTTTTGTTTCTTATTGGTTCGTAGTAAACAAAAATGCACAATCAAGCACTTATCAAATATCTTATTGCTTCAATATGGAAGCAAATTCAAAGACTTTTGATAAGGCTATGAAGTCTTGTGATGAAATGGTCTCTATTATGGGCAACATTACATAGGTATTAGTTGATCTTCAACTGGGATCTAAAGCAACTGAATGTAAATTGATTTTCTAAAAGAAAATGAAGGTAGATGGAACAGTAGATAGATTTAAAGCACCAACAATTAAAGAAACAAATATGCATCACAGATTCCACCATGTATGTGGAATTTGTGCTATTAGCATCAACAATTAAAGAAGTTGAATGGTTGAAAGATTTAATTTTTATAGATTTACTAGTGTTTAAACCAATTACACTAGTTTATATTCATATATGATAGTGAAGCTACTTTTGCTAAGGCATATAACCAAGTGTACAATGGAAAAGCAAGGCCCATTTGCCATAGACATAGCTATATAAGAGATTTTTCTCTCTACAGGTACAATTACAATAGATATTGTATGTTCAGGTTAAAATTTAGTAGATTTTTTGACAAAAAGATTATAAAGGGACCTAATTGAAAGAATATCAAAAGGGATGAGACTTAAGTCAATTCATTCTCATAACCAATGAGAGAATCTCAACAAAACACTTAATACAATATTGAGTCTTGATTTTAATGAGTTATAATACCTCATAAGAAGTAATGGAAGCATTATGACAATATAATTCAACCCAAGGTAGTAATAGTGCTTAGAATTCACTATGACATTTAGGGTGAGCAGAAGCTTTTAATAAGCCTATAGACGAACTTATGTTGTGAGTGCCAAATTGGCAGGGTATTCTTGATAGGTTCTACCTATGTGAGTGTGAAGTGGTACTCCTTCAGTGAGTAAGAGACTTAACTCTGAAGCACTTGTGAAGATACATGACACATGGCTTTCACGTGTCAACCCTATATTGAGAAAGAAAGAATTGAAAATAATTGCGTGGAAATTTTCATTCCTCACTTCATATGGATATATGGTTCAAAGAGTACTTGTCTACCATCTCATTTGTTGTGTTGTAATAACTTGCTATAAAATGGTTCAAAGTGTAAGCCACCATTATTTATGTAATCTACTTTCATTGTTGTTTATTTTGTTTCATTGGTTAGCTCATTTTCAATATTAAAAATGGTGGGGGATTGTTGTAATATGTTAAATATTGAAAATGTATTAAGGTCATACTTTTTTGTGACTTCCAATAGTTAAGGAAATTAAGGCTGCATCTGTTTGTCTTAAAGAAGCTATGGTAGTTAGAAAGCATCTCTTTGAGTCTATAAGAGAAGTTGCAACTTCCAAGACTACTGTAATCACATAATATCCTTTGGCATAATTTAAGGATCAATCACATATTCTTTGGTATAATTTAAGATTCTTTAATATCATTCAAGGGCTAATTATATACTAAATTGATGTCAATTACATATATTTAGCAATTGTAAATATTCTCAATTATTTATTTCTTATTATAGATGCTAGACTCTTGTATAAGTAGACTACATAATTGAATTATCTTACATATGACAATCAATGAAAAATATTTCTTTACTTCTTCTTCTTTTTCATGGTATCAAGAGCTAGTTAAATTTTTTTCCTCCTCCGATCCTCCCAGTTTTTCTCACAATTCCCTATCAATAATCTATACTACCACACAGTATTCTTTAGACACCATGCCCACATACAGTCCAAAAATAGTCAAGGCCCCAATATACCAATCCACAATATCACTTTCTTCATTACTATTACTCCAGACTAAACTATTTGACATAGAGAAATCAAGTTGAATCCATTATCCTTGCTTATGATTGTACTACACACATTGATGTGTCCTTTTCACCACTAACCCACTCTTCACCAGAGTTTCTTTATTGGCAGTGATATGATCATCTTGTGTATAATTGCATCATTACGACTCTGTTATCAAGCATTGCCTCCTTAGCACTTAGATGCTCCACTGCGCATGCACTTTGGGTTAAACTCAAGCATCACTTCACACAACCACTGAAGGCAATAAATCCATCACAGATGACCTTACTAGCATCTCAGCCATTGCTGAAGAATTGACCACCGTTGGTGACCATGTTGGAGATGAAGATCTAGTTCTATTCACACTCAATAGCTTACCTACAAATTTTGAAGCATTCATCACAGCTATTGAGAGTTTGCCTTCTCCACCTTCCTTCACTGATCTGCATGCCAAGCTAATAGTCCATTAGTAATGTCTTCTTGTCTTCCATAGACCGTCACCAACTTCACCTAAAGTTGCTTTTGTCACCCATACCCACCTCTGCGGCAAGCCCATGCGAGCCGGAAGAGGACGTTATGGCCACACTATTTCTTCTCAATCATGTTCAGGTAATATGTCTTTTGGTTCTCTAAATTTATAGTACCAAGTTGGGCATGCTAGTTGGGATTAGCCCAAACCCAATCACTTTTGCTCACCAAACCCTACTTCTCTAGACAAATTTCTACCTCACAAATTGTAACTCAAGTTGGCCGATGGAAGTCTTGATCGCTACAAGGCTGGCCTTGTTGCTAAAGGATACCATCAATCTCCTGGCCTTGACTATACTGACACATTTAGCACTGTCATCAAACCCACTACTATTCGCATCATCCTTACTATTGCCTTAACTCAAAATTGGCCAATTTGTCAACTTGATGTTATCAATGCCTTCCTTCATGGCACTCTCTCTAAACCGATGTCTATGTCCCAACACCTAGTCTTAGTTGACCCTCATCTTCCTCACTATGTCCGTCATCCTCACAAAGCTCTTTATGGCCTCAAACAAGCATATACCTCTCTTTTTATTCACTCCACCCCAGCAAATACTACCTTTATTTAGGTTTATATGGATGATATCTTGGTGAGGGGTTCCTCTCCAACATTTCTCACCATCCTTATACAAGATCTTCACACCACATTCACCATCAAAGACCTTGGTCTTATTCACTATTTCCTTGGTATTTGAGGCACAATCGACATCAACTGCCTTTCTCCTTACCAAACCAACGACATCATTGATCTTCTCCTCTTAACTCAACTTCAGAACTCAAAGCCTGTTTTCTCACTAGATATGGCGTTATTGTTTACAAACTTAAATGACATGTATATGATGTGTCAGTTCCGCCGGTTAGGGTTTGCGAACTTAGAGGAACACTCACTCACTTAAGCACTCAAGAAAAGCAAACACAAACCACACAAGAAGAGACACAAGACGTTGGTAACCCAGTTCAGCATCCATTTGCCTACATCTGGGGGGCCATGCCCGGAGATCAACAATCCACTAAAAAGGGGTAAAAGATAGAAGAGTACAAAACACACTTGTCACTCTCTCACAATACAAGAATACTACCCTCTCTAGATTGTCCGGTACCTCTCTACTCCCTCTTTCAAGAGTCGTACTCAATCCTAGACCAAGGAAGTATATATAGACGTCTCAACGTCCCAAATATAGCGCATACCCTTTTTAGAATCTCCGCGGCTTCTAACTTTAGAACCTTCCGAAATTAGATGTCGCAACTTATGTTATAACATATGTTACAACATGACCTTGACTGTTGGCTTGGCTGAATTCTGGCTCCATTGCTAAGCGACCTCAAGACACCCCATCTGAGTCGATGTAGCTCGATCACTTGATCTGACCTACCAGCAACTAACCTCCTTCTTCAGCTCCTCACCACACAGCCCCCTCGCAAGGGGCGCACGTCATATGTGCGTCTTCATGAAACTTGCCAAACTTAGTCTTCACTTCACCCAAGTTTGGTCTTCAAATCTTCTACAAAGATCTTCATTCAATCAGCTGAATCTTGCCATTAATAGGCGCATCTTCAAACATACCCTTAATAGACTTCATATCATCTCTATTAGGGTTCTTCAAATCTTGCCTTCAATAGTCTTCAAAATCATACCATTGATAGGTTGTTTCTTCATTTAAGCTTCACCCATATTTAGTCTTCAATCACATCTTCTAAATATGGTCTTGATGAGATCTTGATATCATCTTGTTGCTTGCTTGATCTTCTTGCCTAAAATAACTTCAACAAGGTCTTCATTTAATCTTCATGAGAGTTGCAATTTCTTGCCAAAAATAACTTCTCCAAGATCTCTCATGATATATTCCACCTAGCCAAGTTTGATTGCCATGTCATCCTTCATTCCACGTCATTCTCCATGCCATGTCATCATGCTTGCCACGTCACCTTGACTAGGTGTCAAATTATGCCAATCATTAAAGTGCATTTGCGCTAACATGATGCATACACTCTAATATTTTGATGTAGTTGTAATGTAATGTTTCCTTCATCAATTAATACTATTCCTTAAAAATCATAATAATTCGTGTTACTTGAAATTATTTTTCTTTTTATTTTTTATTTTTTATTTAAACCAAAAGCCCTCTTAATTCTTTTTTTTTTTAAAAAAAAATCACATTCACATGTTATTTCTCTTTTAGCCTGTCTTGGATTGCAAGGCAGAAAAGGCGATGGCCCCATGTCTTTTAATAAACCTACGCATCTAACTTCGCATCATTCTCATCCACTGCCACCCAATTCTAATTATATTAGCTTTTTTTCCCCCACAAAAAATAAAATTACACGATTCCCTATATACACATGCAAAATAATATACATTTATATATTTTCATAAATCATTTTTATTTATGTATATATTTCTCTGATAAAAATCATCTCAAATATTTTATAAAATATAAAAAATATAATTAAATATAATTTTTATGAGGGTATATTAAGAATGATTGCCTGTTTGTGCGGTGCGCTAGCCATTTTCTCATTATAGTATTACAACCTAAATTTCAATGCGATTCATGTTTGGGCATCTTGTTCCCCTGAATAGGTGTCACCCATTTTATATAGATTCTTTATAAAGATGATGCCTCATTCCTATCAACTATATGACCTTTTCATAATTAAATTCTAATTGATGGCTTCACCGGAAACTTCTATCTATTCAAATTCCACTAAAAACTTGCACAATTGTTTTTCTTAAAATTTATTCTCACCTATCTTCACATCAAAGAATTTTTTTAACAATTTGGATGGACCATTATTTACATTATTTATCATGCATAAAAAAAATTTGACCTCCTAATCTTGCATATAGGAATCTTACGTTTTATCATTAAGCTTTACATATTAGCTTTTATTTAAAAATTGTGAAAACATTTAGTATGTCTTTTAAAAAAATTAGAGTTTTTAATGTAGGATAATTTTAACTCATGAAATGAATGTTTTTTCTTTTTAATGGAGATGGCGAGAGAAAATTTTATTACATAAATATAACTAACGTTCAACTTGTTTTTCAATTGATTTATTATTATTTTTTTAACAAGAAAAATCCGACACCTTCAATAATTCACTACTGTTATTTTCTACATTGGATAAAAATAATGATTAAATCAATTTGTCTTCATGAGTTATTCGTATATTATTTCTAAAAAGTGGTATTATTTCGAGCTTATAATTCATGGGCTACAAAAACTACGAAAGTGAAAAACTTGGTTAGGTTTAGCATTATATATAAAACTTTTGAGAGATTAAGAGTAGCATGCATTAGGTTTTTTTTTTATTTTTCTCATTTGGAACGTTGTGTCAGCCTCCATTGTTTCACTATACAAAGAATGCTATATGCAAATTAGGTCAAGGAGCAGGTTTGCTTTTGATATTAGGGGAGAAAAGAACTATGTAAAATGACGCATCCAATTAAGATCATTTTAAATTTGATAATTTTTACTATAATATAGATGAATTATATAAAAAGATGCATTTGTATCTTTTCTCTCTCCAACAAGATCCACAAGATCCACAAGACAAGGCAACAATTTATGTTTTAGTAATTAGTTTATGAAAAACAAATAAAATAGTTGGAATAATACGTTTTCCAAATACAAATGTAATTGTTTTATTGTTTGAGAAATTAAAATAATTTTAAAAGTTCCGAATACATTTAAGTTAATAATAAGAGATGAGCTTAAAACAATCATTCAGATACAACAATATACAAAATATTACAATTATTTTCGAAGAGTTTAACTATTGCTCAAACTCAAATTTGCTATGAAAGTTCATATATAATAACTATAACTTCAATGCATTATTGTTTATTTTATAAAAAAAAAGTTGAGGTTAAAGATAACTCTTTTTATTGACAAGTGGGAGATTAAGAAATTAATTCCCTAACATCGTTGAAATAAGTGGTGTGTCCATCATATAAAAAATAAAATAAATCATAATTTTTAAATTGAATATTTAAATCCAATTTTAATGTTGAAAATATAGGATTTTACTTTAAGTTAAAATTAAATATAAATAAACGATCACAAATCTTTAAAAATCTTTTATGATTAAACCTCTACAATAAAAAAATGAAAGATATATAAGGGAAGGCGCTTGCAAATGAAAAGGAAATGGACGGAAATCAGTGTCGGTTTCCTTTAAATAAAAGTTGAGCTTGAGTTGGTGCAAAAACGAGAACCATGAGGGCAGTTAGATGTGATTGTCAAGCCCTACCTTTCCATGTGAGTATCCAGCATGAATGGACGCATGAATGGACAAGCTTAGTGCATGGCGACATTCATGTGTTGTCATTGTTGTCATTCATAATACAAGGATGAGCCATTTTCCTTGTGCCAAAAAATAATGGTACATTTGTTGTTGCAAAATGATCAGTCATTTTTTTGGTTTTTTAAAAAAATTAAAAAAAAAAATCAAGGGCATCCAGGACAAAATGGGGAATCTTGTTGGCTTTGCGAACCTGGATGGTGAAGTTATAATTGATAAGTTGACGGACATTGTTCTCATCTGCATTGATCCATGCATGTGCATTGACAAGGCATGGGATACACTTAATACCTCCTACATGAGTATTATTGCAAAAGTACAAACATGCCCATATGGGATGAGTTAAAGTTGGCATTATTTGTTTGGATTTTAATTAAGTGAATTTAGTAGCTTGATCATTGAAGCCTTGGACTTCTCGAATATGATTAGATCAATTTGTTTGGGAGAAGATGTGATACAGACCGAAGCAAGATCTTTATTTTTTTAGGCTTTTAATTAGTCTTATTTATGCTTTATTTTATTTCTTTTAATTGTTTAATTTTAGGGACTTCTTTGTATTTTAGGGTTTTTTTTAAGATTTTTATTATTATAAATGCTTGTAACTTTGAAGTAAGAAGAGAATCGAATAATTTTCCAAAAACAAGTTTTCTTTTTTCTATTGATCGATGTATCCACTGTGTTAAGTGGTATCAGAGTGAGGATGTCAACTGGTGGCGACGGTGATGGTCTTTGTAATAGTGATCAGGAGGCTAGAACCCCTTTGGAGGATGAGGCGTTGCAACGATTAAAGCAACATATAGATCAACGGATGCATTTCAGATTCCATCATTTTGAAGAGCTCTTTGAAGAATTTGTGGATCCTCTGGATGCTCTAGGAAGTGATGCATACAGGAGACGGGCTGACAATAGAAGGCCGGGAGTAGAGTTGGTTCATGGTGATCCTATTGACAAACATGGTTATGTTCCTATCCATAGACAGATTGTCTACGATGATGATTCAGGAGGAAGTGCAACCTAAAGTGGTGTGTCCCTTGCTTCAAGAATTTAAAGAGTTGATGCCAGAGGAGATAGCAGAAGAATTACCGCTTATGTGTGATATATAGCACCACACAGATTTGATTCTAAGGGCTAGTTTACCAAACTTACCACATTATAGAATGAATCCAAAAGAGAGTAAGATCTTGAAACATAAGGTAGAAGAGTTGCTACAAAAGGGGCATATCCATGAGAGCATGAGCCCTTGTGCCATACTAGCATTGTTGACTCCAAAGAAAGATGAAAGTTGGAGAATGTGCATTGATAGCAAGGCTATAAATAAAATTATTGTAGGCTATAGATTCCCTATCCCAAGGCTAGATGACATGCTTGATAGATTTTATGGGGCAAAGTGGTTTTCCAAACTTGACTTGAAGAATGGCTACCATCATATTCGGATTAGGCCTGGTGATGAATGGATGACAGCTTTTAAGACAAAGAAAGGGTTGTATGAATGGTTAGTAATGCCATTCGGATTGTCTAATGCCCCAAGCACATTTATGAGCTTGATGAATCAGGTATTGAAACATTTTATGGGGAAATTCACGGTGGTATATTTTGATGATATCCTGATATGCAATCAATCTGAGGAAGAAAACCTATTGCATTTGAGGAAGGTATTGACTGCCTTGCAGGAGAACAAGCTATAAATTAATTTTAAGAAATGCAGTTTTATGGGCAATAAACTATTATTCTTGGGATATGTGGTATCTATTGATGGAGTACAGGTTTATGAGGCTAAAATAAAGGCAATATAAGACTAGCCTACACCGACAAATATGTCAAAACTATGCAGTTTTAATGTGTTAACAACTTTTTATCGAAGATTCATAAAAAATTTCAGTACAATAGCAGCCCTAATGACAGGATGTCTAAAGAAATTGTGTACTTCTCCAGTCCTTGCACTTCCAAATTTTGATAAGTTGTTCAAAGTGGAATGTGACACCAACGAAGTTGGTATTGGTGCTGTTTTGTCCCAAGAAAAAGTTCGGTAACATTTTTCAGTGTAAAGCTAAGTGATGCTAGAAGGCAGTGGAGCATATACGACAAACAATTTTATTCTGTGTTGCGTGCTCTTAAAACTTGGGAACATTATTTAATTGGTAAGGAGTTTGTGCTATACTCGAATCATGAAGCATTGAAATATTTAAATAGCCAGAAGCAAGTTAGCAGGATATGCATGCCATGTGGATTCAATTTTTACAGAAGTTCCTTTTTAAATTAAAACACAAATCAGGTATATATAATAAAGTAGTAGATGCTTTGAGTAGGTGAGCTATTTTATTACTTACTCTGAGTAATGAGATTGTAGGCTTTGAGCAATCAAAGGGGACTTATAAGCATGATGATGATTTTGCAGAAGTGTGGAACAAGGTTTTCAATAAAGAGCCTGTTGATCTCTTCCATATATATGATGGATATTTGATGCATGCTAATCAGTTGTGTTTGCCTAGAACTTCCCTACAATAGAAAGTTATCCAAGATTTTCATGGAAGAGGTTTGGCAGGACATTTAGGGAATGATAAGACAATTGCATCAGATCAAGAAAGGTTTTATTGGCCACAGCTTCGAAGGGATGTGACCAAATTTGTTGACAGATGTTTTATCTACCAAAGAGAGAAGGGACTGACGAAAAATACTGGATTATACATGCCTCTTCCCGTACCTAAAAATATCTGGGAAGACCTATCTATTGATTTTGTTTTGGAACTACCTAAAACACAAAAAGGTGTTGATTCAGTATTTGTGATTGTCGATAGATTTTCAAAAATGACACATTTCATTCTATGTAAGAAGATTTCAAATGCAATTGGTGTGGCTAAATTATTTTTCAGTGAAGCTATCCGTTTGCATGGTGTTCCTAAGACAATCACTTCTGATAGGGATAGTAAATTTCTTGGGCATTTTTGGCATACTTTGTGGAAAATGTTTGACTCATCTTTGAATTTTAGTAGCATTGCTCATCCACAGATAGACGGTTAGACTGAAGTTGTCAATAAAATCCTTGGTAATATGATTCGCAGTATTTGTGGAGATAAACCAAAGCATTGGGATTTAGCATTACCACTAGTAGAGTTTTCTTATAACAATGCAGTTCATCGCTCTATAGGCAAGTCTCCATTTTTTATTATGTACACTAAACCACTGCAACTCACTCTCAACTTCTCAAACTTCTAAAATGTGGTGTATCTAGCACTGCAGTTAAGCATATGGCAGAATAGGTTGTCGAAGTCCACAAGGAAGTCAAACAGAGGTTAGAAGATGCAAATAGGAGATACAAGCAAGCAACTGACAAGCATAAGAGGCATGAGAGCTTTCAAGCTTAAGATCAAGTTATGATGTTTCTACGTAAAGAGATCTTTCTAGTTGGAACTTACAACAAGTTACAACTAAAAGTATGGGTCGTATGTAGTACTCAAGAAAATTAATGAAAATAGTTACGTGGTCTATCTTCATGATAGCATGAGAATTTCGAATACCTTCAATGTTGCAGATTTATCCATGTTCCATGATTTTGAAGCTCCTTTATATTCTGATTTTCACTCAAGGATGAGTTTTTCCCAAGTGGAGGAGATTAATGTAAATTGAAGCAAGATCTTTACTTTAATAGCCTTTTAATTAGTCTTATTTATGTTTATTTTATTTCTTTTAATTTTGTTTAATTTTATGAACCTCTTTGCATTTAATGGTTTTTTTAAGGTTTCCATAATTATAAATTCTTATAAATTTGAAGCATGAAGGGAATCGAATAATTTTCCAAAAACAACTTTTCTCTTTTCTATTGATCGATTTAACCACTGCATAAAGACTACTTGCAGAAAGTGTCATTTGATTGAGAAGATATGCAAGTCCAAGAGGTATACATTGAGGTGGCAATGCAAAGTATTTCAAAGGCTACCTTTGATTGGTGTTGTATTTGGTAGAGGCTAATTTAGTTGGAGATTTAAACTATTTGAAGACTATATTTAGTTGTCTTTGTGATTAATTGAAGATTATAAAAGTCACTGAAGATTTGCCTAGAAGATTAAAGATGACTTGAGATTACATTTGAAAATATATAAGGAAAGAGATATTTAAGGAGATGATATTTGGCATGATTGCTTGAAGATCAAGTTTGTATTAAAAATTGATTGAAGTCCAAACTTGGAAGAATTCATTGAAGAAATATGGAAAGGCTATAGTTACATAACACAAGTGATGCAGACATTTAAGTTATAACTGAAGAGCTCCAAGACCAAGAGCGTGTTAAACACCTTTGAGGTGGTGTTGGAGTTCAATTCGTTTCTAATAAAGTCAAAATCAATAGAATTGAGCAATGTTCAATTCATACTCAACTAAGTAGATTGGAGATGTCTTAAGGTCATGTTGCAACCTGGAGTTGAAACTTATCTAGTTCCACTAGGTGTATTGGGCTAAATTGTAACTCAAGTTGCAACCTGACTTGCAACACCAAATTTGGAAACTATAGAGAATCAAGGCATAAGAGGAAGGTTTCTGGTTATGGTTCGCATGGAGGATAAGACTCACCTCTAGGATTCAGGATGTGGCAGCGAAGCCTAAAGAAAAGATGTGTGCATCGATCAATTTAGAGAGAATGCTTATTGTTCATGGTGATCATGATCATTTTGAGTGTATCCACGTGTCTTATAGGATCATTGTATCTTGTATTTGCCTCTTCTAATGGATTGTTTCTCCGAGCTTGACAGCGCAGACGTAGGCACATAGTGGTAAACTACATTACCAAATGTTTGTGCCTTTTCTTATAATTCTTATCGTATGTGTATGCTTAGTTATCAAGAAATTACTAATCGATAACCACTAACATAACTAATTAACAAGCATGTTGGATCATACACGTTGATGGAATTTTTTTTAACATCAAGTTACCTCAATGCAACGACTATCTAATTGACCAACACTCAAAAAAGTGTTCTCATGGATCATAATTTTGTATTTGTAGTAAATAACAAATTTTGTCCAACTCATAAAAAGGTTAGGTTGCTAGATTCATATAAATATTCAGTAAACATTTACTATTGAGAAAGATAAAGAACAAGGGCAGTTTCTAAAGACAGACGTCTCCAATAAATAATAGGATTTAGTTAATGAATAGCAAAATTTGGTTACTAAATAGTCAATTACTTGTTGTAAATCATAAAACACATTTCATTCCACTACATAGATTGTATATTGTACTATAGTCAATATATTTTAGGGTTTTTTTTGTCAATGAATTGAATTATTAATCAATATTGAAGTACAATTTTTCCCATTGCACCTTATCTCTCTCTTTTTTAGGCAGATAGTTGCATTATTGAGCTATTTTACCTTTTTATACAATAAACTCTATCAGAAAAAGCATAAAGACCCTTAGTTTTTTTTTTTAATATGTTCGAATTCTATGAAATACATTTATAATAATGAAACTTCTTTGTCTTTTCTCTAGTGGATATGACTAGTTAGCATCTTATTTGTTCAGTTTTCTGATGCTATTGTTCAATTTTCACTTATTTAATTATTTTACACTATTATTCAATTGCCTCATGCTACTGTTTTTCTTACCTGTTTGTTCAAATATCCCATGCTATTACTTAAATATCTTACATATTTGTTCAATCATTATTTAGTGGTTACATACGGATGTGACTCTTTTTGTTTAGTTATTCCACACTATAATTAACTTTCTTTATATATTTGTTCAATTACCCTACATTTTTGTTCAATTATTCAACTCTGTTATTCAGTTTTCCCACAAATTTGTTCAGATATCTCGGACTATTATTCATATACCTAACCTAATTGTTCAGCCATGGTTTAGGGACTACAACTAGTTGTGTGGTTAAAATCCTTACATCTTAACCACCAAAATATCTTGGTTGTTATGTTTAGAGTTAATATTCTTCATATTTGTTTATTATTTATGTAGACTTCTCATCGTAGCTACTCAGATATCTTATAGGGTTATTCAAAAATCCGATCTTAGAACCATAGTTGGGTGGTGCATTTGTTCAAATACCCCACTTTATTGTTTAGTTATCACACTCTAGTTGTTCGATTTTATTGTCCAAAACGATGTAGAGGTAGGTATTTGAAGCACAGTTAGGAATATCCTAGCTGCTCAAGTACCCCATTTTATTGTTAAGTCATCCCACCTTAGTTACTTAGAACCATATATAGTACACTTGGGTGGTGCATTTGTTCATATATTCCATCTATTTGTTTAGTTATCCGAAGCTAATATTCCTTTTTCACAAAGCTAAAAAATTATAGATGTCGGGATTTGAACCATAATTATGTGGTTGAAATCTTTTCATCTTAACCAGCAAGATACTTTAGTTGTTATATTTAGAGTTAAATTTTGATATTTTTAACTTACTCTTCATATTTGTTTCTTATTTGTTCAGATTCCCCACCATATTGTTTAGATTTCTTAGCTATTCCTTCATATTTTCCATTTATTTGTTCACATTTCCAAGTGTAGCAGCTCAAATTAGGTTCCTATATATATTTGGATTTCTTAGCTATTTTGTTCAGATTTCTAACCATAACTACTCACTCTTTCTTTTTAGTTACTCAGATTATATTAGAATTTGCTCAGAGGTTTTTACACTAACTACTTGCACTTCTCATTTTTATTATTTCCTACTTAAATTCAATGACATACAAAATAAATAAATAAATATTCTCAAGAACATCTATGAGAGGTTTACATGCAATACAAAGATGAATATTCTGTCTGTAGTCAAACATTCAAATAATTAGAAGGATTATTTGGAGGATTTTCGTAGAGCAAGATTTTATAGATTGCAAAAAACTTGAGAATCTGCTATTTGCTGCGATCAAAAATAGAAAATAAGAAAATTTAAGAACTCTAGAGAATGATGAGCCAACCCAAGGATAATTGAAGAATTACATTACATGGAAACCATAAAAATAAAGTGCATTACAACTCCATGTATGTTTGAAGAAAGAAAAAGACTTAAAAACATAAGAGAACAAACTAATAACATAGAAGGAAAAAATATAGATTATAACTAAGTGGTAATGTAAGAAACTAATAACATTTCTAACATATAGCTCCAAGTAACATTGATACTTTTAGTTCAAACATGATAGGCATCCGGAACTTTGATGCCCTTCCATACTTGACAAAACACATATTTCTCCTTTTTTTGTCATTGAATAAGAAGATAGGGACATCCTTGTTCTTCCATTCCAAAGATACTCAAGATGGAGCTCAAGACAAATTCTCATATCTGCCAAATCAAGTCTAGATTTTAGGTTATCCTTAGTTTTGCCATCAACATTAAGAACTATTCCAACAATATTTTCACATTCTTCTCAATGTGCATATGATAAGTGTACACTTATACATTATTTAATATCATTTGTACACTTATTCAGTGTGTATTAGAGTATTGTTATGGAAGATGATGCTAAGCATGGTGAAAATTGTATTATTAGGTATTGGGCAGTGCTAATGGACGAGAGGAAGATGGAGCTCTCTCGGCATCAACAACCGAAGAGCAGGCCAGACATAACCACTTGCGGGCATCTTTTGGTCTTAATGCCGTGAGCAGAGAACCTTGCGGGCATACTTATGCTTGTGATGAGGGTATAAGGATCAAGAGAGGGAATTACGGGCAAGATTTACACTTGTAAGTCTGACTGTAAGGGTTGTCCCAAGGAGCTACGAGGAGCAACATACGCCCGTAAGTGTGGTCACATGCACAATCCTTCATTAATCTCAAGAGACGCAAGTGGAAAGGGGGTTTTAATGCTTTCAATGATTCTTGTTGTCCCTTGTGATTTGTATAATTGTTCTCCCTTGATGGAGAACTAATTTTGTAGGTGTTTGGGCATAGATGAACTCTAGGGTTAGATTTTATTGATTTTGGTTATGGATCTTTCATGCTTTTCTCTAATTTCTAATTGCAATCCTTTATATTTGAATTCAGTCACGTGGTCCTATTGTCTTGAATGCTATTGAGGTGTAAGCAAGTTTCATGTTTGATGCACTTGTGTGACTAGTCGAGAGACCCACCTAGTATAGGCAAGCAGTGATTTGAGGGGATTTGTGAGTAAGCCTAGATATAGGGTATTTTAGAGTTGGGAGTTCTCCTTCCATAATCCTCTTGAGTGAATTGGAAAGCAATTTCGTACTCTTTGCAATCATAGGGAGTAGATCTAGAGAGGTCTCATTTCTACTTTTCATGGGATTAGGGGAGATCACTTTGAGAAAAGGGTTGTCTATACTTTGAATTCTTGTTGATTCTTGTTAAGATTTTATAGAGTGCAATACGATCATGGGGTTGTCTGTATCAGCACCATATGAGATGAGTTACTATTTATCTTGAGAAAGGGGATAATATACTTTAGGATTTCTCTCGGTTCAAATAGAATTGCTAACTTATAACCTTCTTCCTGGACTTACAAAACTTAGAGGGAATCTATGCCTGAGCATCCCATTTCTCTTGTTTGCTTAGTAGTATTCATTTCAGTGCTTTTGATTTTCACATCACACAATTTCGAGTAGGCTAGTGTTTGGATTAAGGACTAGTACTAGTAGGCTCTATTTTTCCTTGAGGATCGATACCTTGCTCTCCAGTACACTTTATTAAAAGATTGGCACATACACTTGCATCCCTATTAGCATCACATCATGGTTATGCCATAGTAGGTTATGCTCGTAATACAGTAAATCAAAAGAATATACTTTTCTTCTTTCATAAATTTGGCTCATGTGATTTCTTCTCCTCTATCTCATCCATGTCACTATCTACTTCAACATTGAATACTTGCCTTTGTATTTTCCTTATGCACTGTTAGTCTTTAATTTTTCAAACTTTCTTTCACTACTTTTCCATAATGTATTGCACATCATTCAACATTAATAAAATTTTAGATCTTGTAGTAGGTAAAGGAGCTCCACGTAGCTCTACAGGACCATCAAATAGATGTTTTTGGAACATGTATGGATGATTTTGTTCTAACCACCACTGATGTCCCATGAAACAAAACTTTTGTTCATTTTATAACCATCTTGAAGAAGTTGATGCTGCATAACAAGGACAAGCGAATTTCCATTTGATGTTCCAACTAGATAAAATTCCATAAGTAGGAAAAAATGTTTTACTAGCTACTTTATTGGAATAATCAAGGATGTATGATGTTGATGTCATTTCATGGATCTTTATCTATTGGAATAATCAAGGATAAGAGAAAACATTATTGCTTCATCCCAGTCCATGGTGGTAAATTATAAAGAATCAACGCCATAAACCAAGCACTATAAGTACATAATAACATGAATGGGTTAAAACCATCAAAAGAGAGTCTAAGCCTAATATTTCAAGGATCAAAAGCAAAGTTTGGGTATCTAACATCAAATGCTTTCCATGCCTCTAAATCAGCAAGGTGCCAAAAATGGCCATTATTTGTTCGGTCATCAACATGTTATGCCATATCAGTAGAAGTCCTTGAGGATATAAATATCCTATGTAATTAGAGGAAAATATCATAAAACCTTCATGGCTTTCTTGTGAACTACTTCTCCATCACCATTAAAAGGTTCGTTAGAATCAGTGGACAATCAACTAGAACTGCTACACACATGACAAGTTTGACGATTTTCTCTATCACCCTAATAGAGCATGCAATCATTAGGGAAGTATGAATTTTCTCATACCAAAGACCTAAATCTTTAATGATCTTCTTGGACTTACGTCTACTTGCAGGAAGTAGCTAATGAGAAGAATTCTTTTAAAAATTCAATCAAGTAGTCGTGCCCTTTCCTATTCTTCCTACACATGTATTTTAGATGGAAAAAAGGCAAACTCAATAGTATAACCTACAATGCTTTGATCCCTCATAAAGTTTTTATTCATATTTTCAAGTAACTTGTAAAACTTTTCAACTTTTGTAGAATGTTGTTCATCACCTACCTTGTTGTGGATTTCACCTTCATCATTCAAATCATTAAATTCACCCCTATTAGAGTTCAATTCCTCTTAAACAACTTGATGCATGTTAAAAGCATCACGTAACAATTCTCCCATAGAATCTTGCCTATTATGAGAAGTTTGGTTAGGATGACTGGAGCTTGAAGAAGCTTTGAATGTGGTTGCCAAATTATAGAGGTAGAGGAAGGAATACACTATCCATGAAAGAACAATTAAGTGTATCGTTGCAGAATTCCATCACATACTTAATGTTCAAACAGTGCTTCACGTGTTTGCCAATGAACATTCACACACTTTATGCAAGGATAAACAATCATGTTGTCTTGACTCAAGTTATCAAATGCAAAATTAAGAAAATTTTCCACTCCATCTATATATTCTTAAGTCAATCTTGACTTATGCATCCAACTTCCATCCATTTATGATTAATATATGTTAAAATTAATTGGAAGCTTTGAAAAATTTAAATTACCAAACAAATTAAAAGGAAACATTAATCTAAATGAAATAAAGAAAATTTTTTAAAGATTTACTTCATCTTTACTTCTTTTTTTATTGATGTGATGACTCATTGATAGAAAAATATAGGGAAATCGGTGCAATTTTAATTCTACCAAGCTTTAAATTAGAACCTCAAATGCCTAGTTCATGATTAAGCACGTGGAATTTACCACATGCATTAAACACTGCATGAGTTTATGTTTAAGAAAAAATAGACTATTGTTGCGCTTCCTAAATTGCATTGCACTTATGAAAAAGCAAAGGCAAATGACCTATGTAATCATGACAAATATCTATAGGAGATTATTATTAGGCTTATACATGATATTGATATGAAAAATCAAAGATATCTCAAGCATTAAACATAGATCTCTCAATGTAAAATTACAATGAAGTACATGCATTAGAAGTATATACACAAATAAAGAAAATAATTAAACCACATCAAAGCTATAATTGATATGATTTAAACCAAACCGAGCATGACCAACCCACTAATGGCCTAATAACACTTCAAAAGCACATGATAATGGAGGGATTGCTCCACCATTACAAATGTTGTTGGCCAAGTTAATTCCTACATAAAATTTGAAGTGTTGATTCCCTAATACTTGTTTAGTCCTAATTGCATGGAATTCACCACCCTAAGCATAAATATCAGCATGGAGAAAGATCATATACCTTGAAGATGAAATCCCTTTTGCTGTGAATATCAACTTTCTTTCTATCTTCCTGCGAAAGAATGACCTGGAAACCCGGAATAAATCCCTACTAATTGAATTTCTAATGAATAATAAAACAATGAGAATCACCACAAAACCTAAAACCCCTATCCAGAGAAGGAAAATTGAGAGTTAACTTGGAGACAAAGATGAAAGATGAGATTTAAAAGAAGGGATCAAATCTTGTTCTTCTAATAAGAAGTAGGTTTGACTTTGGTCTTTGAGGAGGAAAAGAAAGAAGAAGAGAAAAATTCTTGAAGATTGGTGTGACAATTTCATGTCATTTTCATAATGCCGCCGAAGGTATATAACAAATAAAAAATCTTATCTATGGCAATTATCCATGACATTTTATCAAAACAAACGCCACCGAAACATGAAATGCTTTAATGCTAATAATTCCATTCAACACACATGGAAACATTCCTGCCATTTATCCTATAAAATACCGCTGATGTTTAAACACATTGCGCCGTTTATGTATAAAATGTCACAAAAGGCAAAGAGGTTTCTAGTAGCATAAGTTCTAATGTGTATTCGATATGAAACACCACTAAATGGCAAGCATTCTAAAAAAATGTTGTGAATTATTCACCACCAAATGCTCATAATGATGTAGTGTACAAAAGTACAAACTGTCAAGTTGCAAACTCTTTGATGAAATTTTGGGAGTTCATTTATGAAAGATATTGGTAAATCTCTTGATGCTTAATCCACCAAGTTAACCGAATTAGTGAATCAAATGTTGGAGTATAGCAAGGATGTACCTAAGCAAAAGGTTGTAGAAAAAATACTGAGAAGTTTATTGAGGAAGTATAAGAACAGATAGGATGAAGCAATTTGATGATCAAGGTATGGTGGAGAATGCATTTTACACCAAAGTGCAGCTGTTCAAAAACAATGCTGAGTCCACTAGCAGAAATGGACATGGTGGAAAGTCCTAAAGAGGAAAACAAGATGGAAAAGTGGTGGATGTTATGGTGCTCACAATTAAAATCACAAAAATGTAGGAAAAGCTGGTGGCCCTATGTAGAATCGAACCAGTGAATCTCACAAATTTCAAAGTTATTATTGTATCAAAGTTAGCCATATTAAAAATATTATAGGATAAAGGAAGTGCATGTTTGATAAACAAGACACAAATGATGAAAGTAAGACTCTTTTCCTTGCTTGTTGTTCTTCAATAGTATCTTCTCCAAATTTTTGATTCATGGACAATGGGTGTAGCAATCACATAACATCAAACTTGGAGGACGTCATCAGTTTGGATTAGTTAGTTTAAACAATTGATAAGATGGGTGATGATGTGGTTCATGAAGTGCATGCCTGTGCAGTAAAATGCAGTAAAGATGTCCTTTATGCTCCTCATCATGACTCAAATTTATTGAGAGTGGTCAACTTTTAAAAGAAGGATATTCACTTGTTTTTTAGGATGTCTTGTGCTATCTATTCTGATTCAATCAAGGAGCAACAATTATTCAAAGTACCAATGGCCAAAATAATATATTTTTTTTTTCTCTTCATTGTAATGGAGAACATCATGCTTTCAAAGTGTTACTAGAAGATAAGAATTGGCGATGCAATCATTGGTCTGGGCATTTGAATTTCCAAAATTTAAAACATTTATCTTCTTTCAATTTGGTATTCAAAAAGTTTGTGAGAGCTGTGTTTTTGAGAAGCAACATAGGGAGGCTTTTCCTTAGGGGAAGGCTAGAAAAGCAAGAAACTAGGCCCATAGAACTAGTACATGCAGATGTGTGGGCGCCAATGAGGACCCTTCATCTTAATGTAACACTTACTTTATTGTGTTCGTTCATGATTATAGCAAGTGTATGTGGGTTTCATCTTGCCAAGAAAATTGTGAAGCCTTGTCTATCTTCAAGAAGTTCAAGAGCTGCATCATATTCTTTGAAGATTTTGAGGACAAGTCATGGTGATGAATTTATTTCAAATTAATTTGATATCTTTCATGTAAAATTTGAAATTTCTAGGCAATTGGCCTCTACTTACACATTGCAATATATATATATATGGTGTAGTAGAAAGAAAGAAAAGAAGCCTTGTGGAGATGGCGAAGAGTATGATAAAAAAAAAAGCATTACCAAAGTCCTTTTGGGCAAAATCAATTCATAAAGCCACTTATATTCCTAATCGAAGTTCAATGATAGCTCTATACCATCAAACACCATTTGAAGCTTGGCATGGGCGGAAACCAAAGGTATCACATTTCAATCTTTGGTTGCATTTCATGTGTTCACAAACTTGATGATGATAGTATTAAATGCAAATTTGTTGGTTATAGTGCCGAAACTAAAGGATATCACTTTTATGATGCTTTCACTAATAAACTTATTGTTAATCATGATGTTATCTTTGATGCAAAAAAGTTCCTAGATTTGGAATGATGTGTAGAGATATTAAAATAGTTGCCAAGCTCTATTTCCAATTGAGGAAGCTGCTAATGGTGATCATGTTGCTAGACCACCTTCAACTGCATCGACTTCCACAAATTCCATTAGTTCAAGCTCATCATCAACTCCTCCAAGAAAGTTGTGGCCTTTATATGACATTTATAAGTAAATAGAAAGGTTTCAATTTGCAAAAATTCAAGAGCCACGTTGTTTTAAGGATGCTATCCAAGCTGATAAGTTCCAACTACTGATGAAGAAAATTCAACCTTAAAAAAGCACGGTAATTGGGAACTTGTTGATCTACCAAGTAACAAAGAAAAGGTTAGTCTTAAGTAGATTTTAAAAATGAAATCCGAACCTAATGGTTAAGTACAAAAATATAAGGCACGAGTAGTTGGTTGTGGCTATATACAATGACAACGAATTTATTTTCGAAGAAACCTTTGTACCTATAGCAAGATTAATACCATTATAATAGTTTTGGCTATTAGTGCACATTATACATGGCATGTTTATCAATTTGATGTCAAATCTGCATTTTTAGAAGGGCATGAAAAGAAAATGAAGGCATTATATAGCCTCAAACAAACACCATGGACTTACTACTCACGGATTGATGCATACTTCAATAAAATTAGCCTCAAAAGGAGTTTAAATGAGCCAAATTTATATATCAAAACCAGAGCAAATATGTGGATGACTTGATTTATTCTACTAATTGTGTTGCTTTGATCGAGGATTTTAAAAGAATGATTGATAGATGAATTTGAGATGATTGATCTTGTCTTAATGAGCTATTTTTGGGACTTTAAGTGACTCAAAATTGTGCTGGAATTTTTATCTCTCAAGAGAAATATGTCAAATTAGGCTTAAAAAAAAATAGATGAAAGATTGTGATCTAGTGAAGATTCGACTAAATGTGTATTAAAAATTCAAGTTAGAAGATGGAGATGAAAGGGTGATCAATGTTCTTATCAAAGTTTGATTGGAAGCTTATTGTATTTTACCAACAACATGCCAGAGATCATGTAAGGGCTTAGCTTATTAGCTTGATTCATGTAAAATCCTAGTAAATTCACTTTGGCGCTGCTCAAAGGGTGCTTAGATATTTGAAGGAAAATAGAACTTATGGAATTTGTACACTAAATCTAACAATCTTGAGTTATGTGGTTTCTTTGATAGTTATTGGGTATGTTCTTTCGATGATCATAGGAGTACATCAGGCTATGTTTTTAATCTTGGTTCAGGTATCATTTATAGTAGCTTGTTAAGCAATTTAAAGGTTCCAACAACTATCTTTTATAGCAATAAATCCATTATATCCTTGACAAATAATCCATTATACAACATTCAATCAAAACATTTAATGTGAACCGCACCCAAATATAATCCTAGTTGTCAATGTTATTTGAATAATTGATTTTATCTTATATCAACAATTTTTATTTTTTAGGTTCAGCCTTATCCATTTTGCATAATTCCATGATTGTCGTAACCCTCCACCACGATACCCAAACCTGATCTTATAGGAAGCTGGCCTGAGAAAATTTTTGAGCATCTCTTCCCAACTACAGCCTCGATAGAGTTGAAGGCGATGTTAGGAGTTTCTCTAACTGGAATTTGGTTTTAAATATTCAAGGTAGGTGATTTTTTTTTGTAGTTTGATTCATTAGTATCAATTCAAGTTAGAAGTTCTTGAGGGTGATTAACTTGTAATCTAGTGGTTAGATTATAGTTGAGGCTTGGTGAGAAGGTTTGGGTTTATTATTGTGCATGTGTAACTTTTTTTTTTTAGCTTTGCTAGGTTGATTATTGGGTTTTGTATCATTGATGGTGATTGATTTTTGACTTTCTGTAATTTGGTAGAGGATTGAAATAGTCTAATAGTTGGAATTTCTTCATGGCTTGAGGTTTATTAGTGCTGATTATATGCCTTTATGTTAACTGTTATAGAATCCTCTCAATGCCAAGTTTGTGCTGCATTAGCAAAGCTTACTTCCTTCCCAACACTTGTTTGGTTTTCAATTGTTGATTAATTCCTCCCATATGATCCTTGGTCCAATCAAGGCATCCTTATGTCTCTACTAAAGCCTTGTAGGTTAAGTGTCTCCTCTTACATGCTATTAAACATTTAAACTCTAGATGTAGCTGCTTTTGTTTTGTTTTGTTTATTTTTTCCATGCATCCTCCGTAGAATGCTTGGGCTTAGTAGGTGGGTTGGTTCTTCATGCTTGAATATTTCCCATTATTGCTGTTGATTTACTAGTATTTAATGCCATGTAACTTTAGTAAAACCAGCGTCTTATAGGTAGATATTCTTTACCAAAGGTGGCATCTTTTCATTGTTATAATCACCTAGTTATTGTATTGTTGTTCTATTGGGAAAATTCCTGGCAATTATACTATGTAATTGAATGACGTGGTTTTTGGATGGTTCGATATTAGGAAAAAACTGAGTAATTGGAGTCTGTTTTATGTTTTTAGGGCCGTTCCTAGAGGGTGGATTTTGATTATCAAGTGTGTGTTAGAAATTGAAGGCTTCGAAGTAAGTAAACTACATGTAAATCTGTATATATTTATATACAAAATTTTCGGTTACCGATAATTATTTACATGATTATTTGCATTTTTTTGAGGTTCGTTTTTAAAACCATTCATATACTATTTAAAGGTTTTGGGTTTAGAATTCAGTGTTGTTACTATTCATTGTTTCAAAAATTATTATTTGTATTCTTATTTATTTATTCAGTTATTTGATGTCGTATATGTTAATAATTTATTTGATTAATTATTAGCTTATTAGTTATGCATATTTAATTATTTATTCATTTAATTTGTTTTATTAGTTAAATTATAGAAATATTTGTTAATTAATTATTGTTTTGTTAATGGTATTATTTTTTGGAATAACTGGATTATTTTACCATAACATTGGATCATGCCAATGTTGGTTTTTCTTCTTGTTCCTGGATTACTCTAAAAGACTCTACCACTGAAACTGCAATAGTTTTTTTTTCTTTATTTTTGAGTAGTAAATGTATTTTGACATAACTATGTTAGTCCCCAAATTAACTATGAACTAACACTATCATTGGGGGTTAAACAATGACCCTGTCGATATGAAATTATGATAATAGACTATAATTTTGCACCATGCCATTGGTGAAAGAATAGCGGTTTTTGACAATCTAGCTAGGGATACCGAAGGTAAACAAATGAACTCTAAACCTCTAACTCAGGTCACCTAGTTTAAATAAATGATCTTTGATATTTTGTTTTGGCACCAGTGAATTGGGGGACATATATTCTAGATCATCTAACAAAATTATATTTTGTTGAATTATATTTTGACAAGTATTGTACTGTGATATATTATTTTTGTACTTAAACTATGAATTTGTTGAGAATTGCCATGATCTCAATATTTTTAGTGGTTACTTACTAAGTTTTTGAGCTCATAAATGTGATTTTATCATTTTTTTCAGATCAAGCATAGGGTCTGATAGTGGATAGCTTAGCGGGGGCCACTGAGCGAAGTGCCACTTAGTTTTCTTTCACGTTAATAATGTTCTACCCTTCTAGCAAACCTAAACAATAATACCAAATAATTATTGTTTTGTTAACCTTGTAAGTTTGAATTTTCTTGTATTTCGACATTGTAGTACTTTTACTTTGAAATTTGTATTTCTATTAGATGTTATCTGCTATAATGAGACATGTTTTGAGGCCTTGCATGCACACTTGGTCTTACCCTTGTCATTATGCAGCCATTTATCGGTGTACCAGACTCGATAGAACCAGTTCGGGGCATGACATTTAAAAATTAGCATTATTCATATAGAAATTAGTGGTTGAAGGTAGTATAAAGATGTCTTACTGCAACACTAATGAATAGCTTGCAAAATTTTTTACAAAGGCATTGTCTTTTGCAAAGTTTGATTATTTAATAAAAAAATGTTATAAGTTGTAGATGTCTACATTATAGGGGAATGTTAAAGGTGTTAATAACATGTGTTGTTGCATATGTGAAAAAGACAAATATATATATATATATATATATATATATATATATATATATATATATATATATATATATATATATATATATATATATATATATCCTCACCTAATCCAAGGGTGAGCTAATCCTAATCCTTTTCTCCTATAAATAGCAAGAATGAGGGGCACTCTCAGTGCACCATTCAGCTGAGGAAGTGTGAGGGTGAGAGAGAAAGTGGGAGAAAATAGTGGGAAGAAGAATTAGAAGGTTTATGTTGCTTTTATTACATGAGAGAATAAGTTGTTGTTCTTCTTGTTAATATAAAGCTTGTAACTCCTATTTTTCACTAAAGTAAAATTCTTCTACCTTGCCCGTGTTTTTTACCCTAATTTATTTTGGGGTTTTCCATGTAAAAATCTGTCCCTCATCTTTATTGTTATTATCTTCAAGTACTTTTGTTGTAAACCTGCTCTACCCAGTTTCATAATTTCACAACAAGTGGTATCATAGCCAGACTTAGGGTGTGTGTGTGTATATATCTAGTTATCGTATGCTCTGTAGCTGCCACTAATAGTGGATCCTCCGCATCCAAAAATAAGTTAGATTATTATTCACCTTTTGTAGAAACTAGTTACTACGCTTGAAGCAATCTGTGACAGAAGCATTGGCCGCAAAGTATAAGTTTGAAAAATTCAACGGGAGTAATTTCTTACTGTGGAAGCTAAAGATGAAAGCTATCCTGAGGAAGGATAATTATTTACCGGCTATTGCTGAAAGGCCAGATGAGGTTAAAAATGACAAGTGGAATAAGATCGACGATAATGCCATTGCAAATCTTCATTTGGCGCTTGCTGATGGAGTTCTATCAAATATAACAAAGAAAAAGATGACGAAGGAGATCTAGGATCACCTCAAAAGGCTGTATGAGGCCAAGTCACTCCATAACAAAATTATCCTTAGAAAGAAACTCTACATTTTGTGTATGGCAGAATACACTTCAGTAACAAAGAACTTGAACACATTAAATACTCTATTTTCTCAACTCACTTCATCGGGGCACAAAATAGAGTTAATTGAATATGCTGAACTTCTACTTTAAAGTCTACCAGATTCATACGATTAGCTCATCATCAATCTAACAAATAATGTCTCCACGAACATTATTGTTTTCGATGACATTGCAGCTGCTATTATGGAGGAAGAGAGCCAGTCCAAGAACAAAGAAGACAAGTTGGCAAATTTGCAACAAGCGGAGCCCTTGATGGGGACGTGAGGAAGATCGTTAGAACGTGGTCTAAGTGGGAACCACAATCAAGGCATATCCAAATCAAGGAGCAAGAAAAACTTCAAATGTTATAATTGTGGCAAGAAGGGTCGCTTAAAGAAAGATTGTTAGAATCTAAATAACAAGGATTCCTATCCTCGAGGAAATATTGCAAGCATCTCAGATGATGTATATGCCATGGTATGTGAAGTAGCAACAAACAAAAGGAAAAGGTTTGCTGATGTTTGGCTTCTATACTCAGCGGCAACCTTTCATATGACTTCTACAAAAGAATAGTACTATCACCACGAACCATCACTAGAGGTTCTGTGTACAACTGCAACGATTAAGCTCTGAAGATTGTTGGTATTAGCACTATCAAACAAAAGATATATGACGGTATAACTAGGACTATTTATAGATGATAAGTGCTTGTGTTATAGTAACGCGAAGCGTTATTATCTTACAATGAACATATCTTTTATCAGATTTTATCACTAAATTGTGTGCGTTTGTGTATTCTTATGTATTGTAGGTTTTTGGAGCTAATTTGGAGAAAAAGAACGAAGTTAGATCGTGTTCGCCGTTGCTGGGAGGTTTTAGGACCAAGCAAGGAACAAGGCACGAGCCTAGACTTGTGAGTGTGTGCCAACCTCCTTTGGAGGGGCACAAAGGCAGTCACATTCACAATAAGTCTAACTCGTGTTGCTTAGGAGAACTTCACCAAGGAGGAGACTTGAAGCAATCGGCACGATCAACCATTGATTGTGTGCCCAAATCAATGGCCTCGATGAAGAACAACGGATTCGGGAGCGTTTCGGCAAGTACCTGTAGCAGTACTGTAGCAAAACACTGTAGTAAGCTACTGTTCACTTTCTGCCGAAATTCAGAATTCCAGAGAATTCACACGGGCGTGTGGAAATTCCACATTCCATGTGAATTAATTTTCCAGTAAGCCAGAAACTTCACACGCCCGTGTGAAGTCCTGATAAGTTCAAATTTAAAGCCGCACTCAACATTATAAAAGCCCGATTTGGAGACTTTCAAGACATCTTTGGACCTAACTTCTGGAGAGTGCGGCTAGGGTTTCGGAGAGGACTTCGTGGAGGTTTGGAGTGCGTCATCGGCATTGTCACCGACGTCCGGCGGCCGCACAAGACCACGGCCACACCATACACGAGGGGGTTTTCATCAATGCTTTTTATTTGCACTTTCTTTTATATTTTGATGAACATGTATAGCCCCATGAGAAGCTAAACCCCTCGTGGGTATTCGGACTTGTAAAACCCTAGGATTATTATGTTTCTATGACATTGCTATTATGCTTTTCCATTATTGATGAATAAATTTGAGTTTCAATTTTAGTTACTTTTGCTATTGTTTTCCCTTAGCCATGACACTAGGGTTGAGAGCAATCTAGGTTACCCTTTGGAGGTGTGACAACTCCTATAGGGTTAGACTACTTAGGATTGAAGAGGGTTAAGAGGGTGAGTCGTGAGGTAGCGAAACGTTCCCTTTCCCTTCCGGTGTGATTTCTCCCTACCTCCGTTTCCTTGGATAATTAGCGGTCAAGATAGAGTGTTAGGGCTTAATTTAGACCAGGGTTCTTCCACTTGGACCAAAGGGTTAGAACTACATATAGGAACAGGTTTTATCACTAGGAATCCCTAGAGCTTAAAGCAATTCCACGTAGTGTTAGACTTAGGAAGATAGACTCCCCTGGGGCTTAGTTGACAGGTCAACAAGAGTCAAGGGTTGTAGTGAATCCTAATGCTGGGGCATAATGTTGGAGTTAGTCACGGTTGACCTTAAGTTTGGGACCGTGAGTTTAAGGATATCCTCGACTCAATTAACATTAATAGGAAAGTATAATAGCATAGTCTTGCACTAGAAACATAAGTCCTAGAGGTAGCTTGTCCGGATACCCTATTTCATCCATTGCTAGTCTTTCTCTTTTAACTTTTATTTGCACTTTCTTATCTTCCACCTCTCTGTTTAATTTCTTCTCTTTTAGTATAATTGATTCCATAATCCACTCATCAATTCGATTATCACTTTTCGTACACCGCACAACTAAATAGCAAAATCTTGTGTTTTAAATCCCTATTCCCTGTTGATTCGACTACCCACTCACCAAGGTAATTTTATTACTTCGACAAGCCCGTGCACTTGCGGGATACACGCAAGGGGTCGTGTCAATAGAGTCCAACATGTGGACGGCCTGACAAAGAACTTGTTGTCTATTGGTCAACTTGATGATCTTGGCTACAAAATTGAATTCCAAAACAATATCATGAAGATAATTCGAGATGTGTTTGTATTAATGAAATGAGACAAGGTAGCTGTAAATTGGTATATGTTAAAAGGAGAAACTTTGCAAGAAAAAGAAGCTTCAGTTACAACGACAAGTCCAAGTAAAAGATCTGCAAAGGCATGGCATAAAAAACTTAGACATATGTCTGACCAAGGAATGATGATTCTTGTAGAGAAGAATCTACTCCCGGGTCTCACAAAGGTATCACTACCCTTTTGTGAACATTGCATTGTGAGCAAGCAGCATCGACTGAAGTTCAACACATCTAATTCTAAAAGCAAAACAATTCTAGAATTGGTTCACATTAATGTGTGGCAAGCACTAGTAGCATCCATGGGAGGAGCAAATTATTTTTTATCATTTATTGATAACTATTCCAGGAGATGTTGGGTGTATCCTATCAAAAGAAAGCCAAGTGTATTTCCAATCTTCAAATTTTACAAAGCGTGGATAGAACTTGAATCTAGAAAGAAGATCAAGTGTCTGAGGACAAATAATGGAGAAGAATACACTAGCAAAGAATTTGATGAATTTTGCAAGCAAAAAGGCATCAAAAGACAGTTCACTACAGCATATACTATTCAATAAAATGGAGTAGTAGAATAGATAAACATGACTATGTTGGAAAGAACAAGAGCAATGATGGGAGCGATAGTCCTAGACAAGAAGTTTTGGGTAGAAGCTATCAACACCGCCTGTTATGTGGTAAATCGAGCTCCATCAGCTGTAATCTAGTTGAAGACACCAATGGAGATGCAGACTGGTAAGCCATTTGACTATTGAAACCTTCATATATTTGGAAGTCTTGCTTATGTAATGTATAATACCTAAGAAACTACAAAGCTGGATCTAAAATCTAGAAAATTTATGTTCTTATTTTATGCTGATGGAGTTAAGAGGTATCGCCTGTGGGATCCCACTACCCACAAGGTTGTAATCAGCAAGGATGTTATCTTCATTGAAGACAAATAACAAGAGCAAGCAGATGGTGAAAGAACTTTAAAAGAAAGCATAGAGACTATAATAGTACAGGTAGAAAAAAAAGTTGAAGCTACACTAGAGCATGAAGTACAAGTGCCAGCTGAATCTGAAGTTCCAGAAGTTTGGCGGCCAACTCGTACAAGAAAAGATACCAAGTTGGCATTATGACTATCATGGAAGGTAACATTGCATACTATCTTCTAACTGAAGATGGAGAGCCATCAAGTCTTCAATAAGCACTGAACAATTCAGATGCATCTCAGTGGATAGCAGCAATGCAAGAAGAAATTAAAGCTCTTCATAAAAATAAGACATTGGAACTAGTGTCACCACCACAAAGGCGAAAGCCCATTGGTAACAAATGGGGCAACAAGTTCAAACACAATTGCGATGATCAAGTAGATCATTATCGTGCAAGATTGGTAGTGGAAAGATTTACTCAAATGGAAGGAATTGACTTCAAAAAAATATTTTCACATGTGGTTCAACTCACAACAATCCGAGTAGTCTTAGCGATGTGTGTTACATTCAATTTGCACCTAAAGCAATCAGATGTGAAAATTGCATTTCTTCATGGAGATCTTGAAGAAAATATACATACTTCAGCCGGAAGGATTTTAAGAAAAAGGTAAAGAGAACTTGGTTTTCAGGTTAAACAAATCAATATACGGTCTAAAACAGGTGCCAAGATGTTGGTACAAGAGATTTGATTCCTTCACCATAACCCTTGGATATAGCAGATTCAATACAGACCCTTTTGCATATGTCAAGAGGTTTGAAGAAGAAGAAGAAGAAGAGGATTTTGTCTTTTTGTTGCTGTATGTTGACAACATGTTCGTAACAGCCCCCAACAAAGATTGTATCTAGGAGTTGAGGCACAATTGGCTAGGGAATTTCAAATGAAGGACTTGGGACAAGCAAACAAGATTTTAGGGATGCAAATTTACTGAGACAGATATAATAAGAAGATTTGGCTTTCTCATAAGACATATCTAATGAAGATCTCACAGCGGTTCAACATGCAAAACTATAAGCCAATTTCTACCCCCACTTGTTATTAATTTCAACATGCAGTAGGAGTGGTAAGTCGGTACATGGCAAATCCTAATAGATAGTATTGGAATACTATCAAGAGGATTCTCAGATACTTAAATGGAATCTCAGATGTTGTATTATGTTATGGGGGATTAGAGTTTATTGCCAGTGAATATGTCGATGCTGATTATGTAGGTGATGCTAACAAAAACAAATCCACTATAGGATATGTGTTCACAGTAGCTAGAGGAGTTGTGAGCTGGGTTTCAAAACTGCAGTCAATCATGGCTACATCAATGACGGAAGCAGAATATTTGGCAGCTACACAAGCTAGTAAAGAAGTAGTATGGTTGAAGACAGTGTTGGAAGAACTAGAGTACAAACAAGAGAACACTACTCTACACTGTGATAACCAAGGTGCTTTGCATGTTGCAAGGAATCCATCATTTCATTCAAAGACAAAATATATCAAATTTCAGTACCACTTTGTCCGAGAGAAAGTGGAAGAAGGAATAGTGGATATGCAGAAAATTCATACAAAGAACAACCTAGCTGATTATCTGGCAAAAGCAATCAACATCGACAAATTTTTATGGTGGCGATCATCATGTGGCATGATAGAGACATAAGCAACATTGAATGGCAAGGAAGAAAGAACAATGTGAAGATTTGATTATCTGTTAATCAAATCTTCAAGTGGGAGAATTGTTAATAACATGTGCTGCTACACATGTGAGAATATATATATATATATATTCTCTTTTTTTCACCTAATCCTTGATCCTCATCATTTTCTCCTATAATAGAGGGAATGAGGGACACTCTTAGTGCACCATTCAGCTGAGGAAGAATGAGGATGAGAGAGAAAGTGGGAAGAAGAATTAGAAGGTTTGTGTTGCTTCTATTACATGAGAGAATAAGTTGTTGTTCTCCTTGTTAATAGAAAGCTTGTAACTCCTATTTTTCACTAAAGTAAAATTCTTCTACCTTACTTGTTGTTTTTTACCCTAATTTATTTTGGGGGTTTTCACGTAAAAATCTATGTCGCTCATTATTATTGTTGTTATTTTCAAGTACTTTTGTTGTGACCCTGCTCTATCCAGTTCCATAATTTCACAACAAAAGATGATGCAGAAAATTGGGTTAATTTTTTTAGCATGGTGCCAAACTATGGTCTTTTTCATTATGGGATCCGAACTCCCATTTGAATCAAAATGATGGCCCAACTTCAATTTTGTTTTACAGAGTAGTTACCCGAGAGATTCCAACCTACATTTTTTATGATGGAAATGCCGGAAATTCTCTGTCAACAAATACATGACACACTGTTCGCCCAATTGACAATTTCATTTCACATGCTAATAAAAAATTATAATATTAAATCATCAAAACTAGGCCAAAATCTCTTGGGTAACCATTTCTGTGAAACAAAATTAGATTTGGATAACCATTTTGTATCAAATTGAAGTCTAGACCCCAAAATAAAAATGGATCATAGTTTACTACCCTATACAAAAATTTAATCCAGAAATTTAGTTTTCTACTTGTAGTTTGTTGTTACTTAGTGGTTAGTTGCTATTTAGTAAGTCATGAGTTGTTGAAAATGCTAATGTTAAGCAATCTGTCTAATTTTGTTGGAGGTCTGTTTAGTTGTATTTGAATGCCTATAGTTTAGGCATATAGTTGGTGTTTGTTCTATATTTAAAGGTATTTTTTTTCAATAAAGGATGTTTTATGTTTCAATTAATTTTTTTGTGCCCGTAACCTGTTTGATGAAATCTCTCTTTGAGTTTACCTCACTTTTGTTGTTATTAAAGAGAGAAGTTTGTGAGATCAATAATTAAGCCTTTATTTTTATCAAATTCAACCTTAATCATAAGAGTGTACATGCAAAATTTAGAGCTTTTTGCTTTTAGATACATAGATAAAATACATTATTTGTGGAAATAAGTGGATAGTTTTAATATTTTTTGGAGAATACACATACACAAAGAGGTTATAAAAGAAAAAAAAAACTCACTAGATCATTATCCAAAAGTACAAACCCAAAATGACTTGTTTGCATTGTTATTATCTCAAACATCATTTCAAAAATAAACATATAAATTTAAATTCTTCTGGGTGATTTTTTTATCATAAACTTTATTTATTTATTTATTTATTGGAAGATATATACCAACATCAACCACCACCAATCTCGTCCGCAAAATCCCTAAACATAGATAAGAACAACCATAAAATAATTCACAACGAGAAAACGAATTAATAAACACATCAAATTTATTCATCCCTTTCAACATCAAACCTAAATAATACACATCCCTCTTATTTATTGATGTGACAAGTGAACAAGAACTACATTTTTACAGCATGGCATATCATATCAGTTATTTTCATCACACATCATTTGATTGTGCAACGCACCAAGGAAAAGACAACATTTTATTTTTATCATATTACGCCTCTACCTGTGCTATCATATGATTGTGCAACGCACCAAGGAAAAGGCAACATTTTATTTTTATCAAATTTAAGCTCCCACTTGTGCTATTGGTCTTATGGAACCCAATTCATTTCTTATCACCATCTCATGTTCTTCCTCATCCTCTTTTCCCCAAATCCCTGGGATGACTTTTCTCAAGTTGCTTATGTTTTCCAACAAGTAATCAGCTTCCTTGCTCTTCACTCCCTTCCCAACCTATTTTCATCAAATATAAAAAAAAAAAACACAATAAAATTTTAGGTTGCTTATAAAGAACATAAGATTGATTGTAATGCATCATTTCATCATTTATTTAATGAAAATATTAAAATATTTATCTTTTAAAATAAAAGGTGATGATATGGTATGATGGATTATACAGTATTTATTTATTAATTTATGATTTATTGATCTCTGACCTTGACAAAACATAAAGATTATAAATTTATTTTAAAAGAAATTTTTTAATGATTTTTATGTTTTTATTAATTCTTTATTATTAAAATTAAATGGTAGGAGACACTTAGAATTATTATGTCATGAAAACACTCACCAAACAGGTATGAAGGCCTAAGGCTTTGCCTGCAGCAACGTTTCTCTCATTATCATCTAAAAACAACTAACAAAAAAAAATAACAAATAAATATTAAATCAGTAACAATCAAATTATTCATAAAAAGTAAAATTAAAAAAAATATAATCAAAAGAAGAATAAGATAATCATACGATGCGGTGGGGATCACAACCGGTGAAGCGAACCGCCGCCTCCATGGAAGCCATTGAAGGCTTAAGAATCACCTCCGGAGATAGTTCCGAAGAAGAAGAAGAAGAAGAAGAAGAAGAAGAGTTATCTTGAAAAAGATGTGGATTTAGAGTCTCAAAACAAATGATTCCATTGAAACATTGCTCATCAATTCCCAACCTCTCCAACACTCTTTTTGCATGCTTCATGTCTGAATTGGTGAATATCTATAATTTCAAAAAAATAATAAAATGGAATTTTAACTTTAATATATTAATTTTTATGTTATTTAGTTGATAAAAAAAAGGGGGAAAAGGGAGATCTTACTATTTTCGGTTGTTGAATGCTTTTTAAGAGTTCATTAAGTTGGGGATCGGGTTTGATCCATTCGTATGGAAGAGTCCAATGGACGTAACTGTGATATTCATCAGGGTGTACGTCATATCCAAGTGCCTGTTAAATATAAATATTTAAGTCTAAGCTTCTGATCCAATTTATTGTATTAGTAAAAAAAAAATTAATAAAGATGATTACAATTAGCCCGGAAAGAGAGCTTCCGTAAAATTGAAAGAGTTCAACTCGAAGAGATGCACTTCTCTCAGGAGAAACTCCGCATTTTTTGGCTAGAAATTCTAGAAAAAATGGAATAAAAGTCAAAGTTAGAACAAGAAAATAGAAAAAAGAAAAAGTAAAAAAAAGTAGAGAAGTTAGAACAAACTTTCTATGTTTTTCTTGCAAACTTGGGCAATGCCAACATTGGAAGAGTACAAAGTATCATCAAGATCTACAACATCAAGAACAAGAATTAGAGAAGTAACAAAAATTTAAATTAAAAACAAAAAACAAAAAAATTGAAGAATGGAATCACATACCAAAGAGAATGCAATCAAAGGGGGATTTCAACTCCATTATTGATGGAAAAGGATGCAGGTTGGAGCAAGATGAGTTTTTTTGAGAGGATGAGCATTGGATTTATAGGATGATGCTTGAGGGTTGGGCATAAAATTAAAATACCCGGGAATGAGACGGTGGGTGGGGACCATGGCAAGTATGGATCTCGTGGGAACACGTGTACAACTATAAGCTGGCTTTTGTGTAAATTAACTTTGGTGACAGCCTAGGGATAACGTTTGCTTAATGATCATTGACGTGGAGCCTCAGTGGATGGAGTTATCTATGTTTGGGTAGCTTGTCATACAGCATTGTTCTTGTTTCTTGTTATTCCCATGGACCCCATGAGATATTTACTTTTTTGATATATTGTTTTGCTATTCATATATAATCATGTGAAACATGGGTAATTATTATATGAATCAGATTATAGTTGTTATTTCTAATGAAGTTGTTTGTGTTCAGATGTTTCTTCTTTGGATGAAGTTCATGCGCACATCATAGTTATCGGAAGGAATTAAGTACTTATTTATGTAACTTAGGATGTAGCTGTCATTTGATCTAGGTGTCAGTCATTCAGCGCTCTACGGACCAATCAGATGCATATCAATATAGATTTTTATCGTATTGTCATTTTTCAATAATTTTTATGTTCATTATTTAAAAAAAAAAATACATATATGATCACATTCATTAAAAACACAAGCAACAATACAGGGAGAAAGGAAAAAAACAATACATAAATCATAAAATGATGAATTCTACTAGAAGTAGAGGAGGAAGTATAGTATACACTACGGGACCACAATAAAGGACATCAATAGTAGATCACATAGCAAAGATGGAGCAAAGTCTTCCATTATGATGGTCTATCGAGCAAAGAAAACCAATCAACCTAAGCCTTTCTAAGTTAAAACTGTCCTAGGTCGCTTGTGTCTCTCTTATGAGAACCCAAGAATTTAAACCTTCTTTAATTCTAGAAGCCTGATCCTCTAACATAATTCTCTTCAATTTTGACGCTACATAAACCCATATATATATATATATATATATATATATATATATATATATATATATATATATATATATATATAATTCTTATCATAATCGAATATATCATGCGATAGGTGAGTTTGAATATTCAATCATTTCTCGCCATCTAAATATTCCAAATGATGGATCTAGATCTAGAAGTTCTTGAGCCTTGTAGCATCGGCACATAAAAAAAAAACCAGGTGATGCATAGCTTTAATTGTTGTGTAGCATGTAATTCACGTGGAAGTACCCTGGATTTTGTGTAAGGATTTTGTTGTCCCAAACTAGCCACTTAGATAGTGTTTGGTACCTGGGATATCCCAGGATGGGGATGGGATATCCATGGCTACAGTCCCATTCGGGTGTTTGGTTTCCCAGATGGGGCTGGATGTGGATAGCCCCCATCCTTGAAAATGGGATGAGTGGCGTCCCTCTAAATCGGTGGGACGCTGCTCATCCCGCAATTTTATCCTTTCTCTTTCCTTTCATCCATCTTCATCCCTTTCTCTTGAGCCATGCTTCAAGATAACATCTTTATAAACAAAAATCATGTCTATTTCTCAGGAGAAGGTTTTGCAGAACAATGTCGCCGCTGCCGAGTCGTAATGAATGCATGAAAATCAATACCTGGATGATTGATTCGGTGAAGTTGGAGGAGAAGAAGGGGAGGTTAGGGAGGCCATCATGGGTGACCCAATCGGCTCAAGAGCTCCAGCCATCCATGAGGCCAGTGAGGACAACGAGAAGATTAGGTTTCATGTTTTTATTTTATAAATAATTTTGTTGGGTATTTATTTATGGTGATATTTCTTGATTGCAACTCACCTGGCTTTTTACCAAGAAAAATATTTTGAGGTTTAAATCGAATAACAACCTAAAATATTTTAAAAAATAAATTTCTCTAATCATTCATTAATTAAACAATTTATAAATATTTTAAAAAATTATTAATTAAATTAAGGATAATTTCACTTTCTCATGGATAGTGTTATCATACCACTCCTATATCCATCCAACCAAACATTTAAAAATGGATATCCAAAACTTTATATATCCTTATCTCTCTAACCAAACACCCAACAATCTTTATCCTTACTATTAAATCCATTCAACCAAACACTTAAACATGGATATCCCTCATCCATGGAATACAATATCCCACTATCCAAACACTACCTTAGATAATTTAATTTTACAGGAGTAAGTGCATTTCCAAATAAGCGGAGTGATATTGCATCTCCATCCACCATCTCTCTAGAACCTATAGAAAAGCAATATTAAATACAAAATATTCCTTTGAATTTTATGTTCAACTAAGAGCCCTGATTAGACCATGTCAATGGAACTTTAATATATGTTGTAACCCAAATTCTAAGCTATCCACAATCAATGCATCGAAGGGAAAATTATATCAACTACATTGGCTCATTCTACATAAGTTTCTATAATGTAAAAGTATAGTGCTTATCAAGAAAATAACTAATTTGTAATGAGAATGTCCAATAGAGACTTATATATTTACCAAGGGTCAGTCTTAGATGGAAAGAAACAAACATGTTGGCTTAAATCTAGTCTGGACTTAAATTATCCTTATTTTAATAATTTCAAATTAAGTAAATTTAAATGATTATAGCAGTCTATAAAATTTTCATTTGAATTCTATTAATCTGAATTAGTATTTTGGATATTGATCCACTTAAAAATTTAAAGTTGAGTAAATCTTTTAATGAAAAAAATTATATATAGAATAGCACCAGGGTCCATGATCTAATTAATATTCTTGTGAATATTAAGCTCTATCGATGAAGGGAACAGAACAGGATAAATTGGAAGAAAGCACCATGGTTAATTTAGCAACTCTTTAACAATGGATTAGAAAAGGCATTTGAAGATAGACTAATTTTTTTTTTAAAAAAAAAAAAAAAAACTCCAAAGGATGGTGATAACTTTTGAAACTTTTTTGAGTAGATTTATACAAATCCAGAAAGCAGATTTTTTTTACTTCCATTTCTAAATTTAAAAATGAATTAATATGCCCTAAAATTAAACATATTGGACCATAGATATTATGTAGGGGTGAGTAAAAAAATCCGGATCCGATGATCCGATCCGATATCCGGTTTTTTGACCCGAATTTTTTGGGTACCCGATCCGAAAAAGAGGGTCGGGTACCCGGTCCGAATTTTTAAGGTGAAAACCGGATCGGATTCGGGTCGAGAGAAATTAAAAACCGGGTATCCGAATCCGATCCGGTTTTTGGTATATTCTTATATATATGGGATTTGGATTTTTTTTTTTTTTACTCTTTAGACCACATAAATTTTAAATTTATTATATATATATATATATATATATATATATATATATATATATATATATATATATATATATATATATATATAATATATATATACTCTTCTAGGGTTAAAAGTAAAAAGAAAAAAAATTTAGATCCTTGCCTCCTGGTCCTCAACATACATCACCCCGCCTCTTCTCTCTAACATCTATCTCTGTCTAAGATTGATGCTTCAGAAAATATTTGATTTTTTTTAATATGATTGATAAAACTCTTTATTATTATTTTTTTGACTTTTTTTTATGGGGTGAATAATGTAAGGTTTTAATCCTCATATTTGTTTATTTTTATGAACGTTGATGTTGTTATATAAAACAAAATCATGGAGTAGATGAAACTTAAATTCGGATCCGGATATCCGATCCGATTTAAACCGGGTCGGATACGGGTCGAGTTTTTGCCGATCCGAAAAACTGGGTACCCGATCCGGTTTTGAAAACCGGGTCGGATACCTGATTTTTCTCACCACTAATATTATGCTTTGAAAATTAATTTGAAATCCTTATATCAAAATAAAAATAATAGCCTCCATTAGAGAATAAAGATTTCAAAATTAGAATATGTTTTAAAATATCAAACCTCTAAAAATAATAAGAGAGACCCGTCTCAATAATGGAGGTATCAAAAGAGCTTGAAGCATACATGTGTATAGAAGCAATTTACAAGAATGGTTTGAGACTAAAACACACATGAAGGATGAACGACGATGTGCGCCTGAGTTTCACGCCTAAAGGCCTAGCTGTTTATACTCTAGTGTGCTACTCTCTTTCACCTTGTGATAAGGGCGGTGATTCTCTTTTAATCTTTAATAGCAAGGAGAGAGACATAGGCATGTTGTTTGTGGTGTTGGACCCATAGGGAATGGATGAATATTTGGAATCCATGATCCACTTTTCAATGAGGTTGGGGATTAGCAATGGCCCAACGAGGAGGTAGAGTGTAACCAAGTCAGAGACGATGTGTATTGTATTATGCAGATTGAGGATGATTAGCAATGGTCTGGCGACCTCAATAAGTTTATGGCAGTTCTAAGGGACACGTTCGAGAACATTAACTCCAGTATCCCACAACCTCGATTCACACATGAAATACGTCAATAGTGCAAAGCCAAGGCGATAGCTTGTCATCTTTCTTCCACTCTATAGAGCTATGGTGCAATCTATACATATGGAGAAGAATAATTCCCAAGCTCGGCTAAAGCTTCCTTGGTTTGTTTACACATGAGATTCCCTCAGAATGCATTTGAGAAACCGAAGATCATTGGAAAGTGTCTGGATTTGGCAGCTTAACTAACCCTAATACCAACAAGTAACAGATCGGCGTGGCTAGCACCAATTTTGATCACTTGTTAGTTAGTGGTGCCCCATTTACCTGAAGCTCCCCTGGAGGAGATGGAGATAATTAACTCCCATCTTGATGGGGATGACAGCTAATCATAGATCGTTCGCACCAGTAAGACCTTTGGTCAACAAAGGGGTGATGGGAGAACGTTTACCACAGCAAGGTAAGCAAGGAGACAGCGGTGCTGGTACGAACTAGCTATGTAACAGGAAAGCTCAAAGTGTTGTATAGGCTTGTTAGTATAGCTCCAACCAGCTCCCATTGCCAGTGCAGCTCCAACCAGCTCCTATTGAGCTATGTATTCTTGTTAAGGTTAAGAAGGTCACCTTCGATGAGGATTATCTCTTTTGTGCCCTTTGAAGCACGCTTCACTAGTAGATCTCCTGCTTATGGGAGTGACAGGGGCCCGAAAGTGCATGGGTTGTCGAAGTAATAAAGTACCCCGGTGAGAGGGTAGTCGAATCCACAGGGAGTAGGGATTAGAGACAAGAGTAATTGCTAATTAGCTAGTGCGAAATATGGATGATGACAGAAGAATCAATGTGTGTGCAAGAAAATGAAAGAGAAATATGAAAGGCAAAAGAGTGCAAGCAAAGAGTAAAGAGAGGAACAATCAATATAAAATGGGGTACCCGGACAAGCTCCCCCTAGGACTAATATTTTTAGTGCAAGACTAATATTATACTCTCTTATTGATGTTTAATGATTCGTGGAAATCCTTAAGCACACGGTCCCAAACCTAATATCAATCATGACTAGTTCCAACACTATGCCCCAGCATTAGGCTTCACTACAACCCTTCACTCTATCGATCTCTCAACTAAGCCCCAGGGGAGTCCATCATCCTAAGCCTCACACTATGTGGAAATGCTTGACGTTCTAGGGATTCCAAGTGATAGACCATGTCCCTAAGTATAGTTCTAACCCTTTGGTCCAAGCGAAAGAACCCTAATCTAAGTTAAGCCAGAGTACTATGATTCACTACAACCCTTCGCTCTATTGCTCACGCAACTAAGCCCCAGGGGAGTTCATCTCCAAGCACTTCACTCTACTTCGATTGCAAAGAACTCTTGGAATACAGAGGTAGGGAAAATCACACTGAAGGGGAAAGGGGACGTTTCACTACCTCACGACTCACCCTCTCTACCCTCTTCAATCTCGAGTAGTCTAATCCTATAGAAGTTGTCACACCTTCAAAGGATAACCTAGATGATTCTCAACCCTAGTGTCAAGGCTAAGGGAAAATCAATTACAATTAACATGCAAGATTGGAACTCAATTAAAATAATCAATTAAGAAAGCATAATAAAAATCATAGAAACAATATCATTCTAGGGTTTACAAGTTCGAATACCCACAAGGGGTTTAGCTCTCCATGGAGCTATATAAAATCATCAATGTATATGAATCGTCAAAAATAACAAACATAGATGAAACCCCCTTGTGATGCGTAGCGATGGTCTTGTGTGGCCGCTCCGTTCTCTCCACCAAGCCCCTTGTCAAGCCTAAGGCACAACTCACCGGATCGGTGCTGACAAAAGCTGCCCCAGCAGCTATCTTTTTACGGATGTCGATGTTGATGCCGAAGACTCGCTCCAAACCTCCACAAAATCCTCTCCAAACCCTAGCCGTGAACCCTCAAGAAGTTGGGGAAAAGATTCTCGAAAAGTCCTCAAAAGTCCATTAAATAGTGCTGAGTCGCGGCTTTAAACCGACTGAAATCGGGCATCCACACGCCTATGTGGATTCTCTGGAATTGATTTTCTGGCGTACAGTGAACAATAAACTGCTACAGTACTACTACTGCAGTACTTGTGCACAAAATGTTCCCGATTTCATGTTCTTCATCAAGTTCGTTGAATTGAGCACACAATCAATGGTAGATCATGTCGATTGCTTCTTTTCTTCTTATTGACGAAGTTCTTCAATGTTACACGGGCTAGACTTTTTATGAGTGTGACTGTCTTTGTGCCCCTCCAATGGAGGTTGGCACACACTCACAAGTTTAGAACCCTTGCCTTGTTCCTTGCAAGAACTCCTCAACAATAGTGAACATAACCTAATTTTGCTCTTTCTTCTCTAAATCTTCTCCGCAACCCTACATGCACAAAAGAACACAAATGCACAACAATTAATGATAAAATTTGAGAAAAGTAATGCTCATTGTAAGAAAATAATACTTCGTATTACTTTAACACGAGCACTTATTAGGGAGACTCTCTCACAAGGTGGTGAAGGTTACTGACTCCCTCTAGATGTGCCACTGTGCAGCGGACTTGATGACCAGAGTGACAGTCGAGTAATACTATATAAGTTGAAGATCTGTTGATCACTTGCATGACTTAGTAAGGGATAGGCCAGATGATGTGCTCGATAAGGCCAGAATGATGTACCAATAAAGGATTAGAGGAAGGTACTATGTCTTTCATGCCCTGCGTTATGTTAAAAACCATTCAAACATATGGGGATTCGACACATGTCGATATAGGGAAAAGGATTAATATTGTGGTGGTGCATCATTAGGTCTCGTCACACAACTAGACGTTGATTTGACTATAGCAACTAAATTCACAGCATCATCTGGTCTGGACCATGGCTCAGGCGTGAATCTATGGCTAATCTGTGAAGCCTAATCTCTTTTTCCTTTTACTCTTGGAACAGATTCTTAGGCTATTACCAAGCTAGCAAATCAAAAAGGGGCGGCACGGGGTGAGGGAGACATGGATCAAGGGAACCAATTAATAGATTTTGATAGGGGACTCACCACCCTGAGGGTCTCACTATAGATGTAGAAAACCTACTGTCGTTAGGCAGCTAGTTAGATGAAGACCTGGTAACTAATGACTCTAAATCAAAATTTGAGAGAAATATTTGGAAACGTTTACCGAACTACCATGTTGATGATCAAACGGTCACTCAGGGGCTAGCCTTCTCGTGCCAGACGCAGCGAATGTTGGAAGAAGCCTTTTCGAGATGGAAAGAAGAGGTAGGGTACTTGGCACAACTACTTCAATCTGCTAAGAATTAAGTGTGTCAAATGACTCCTCTATAGTTGTAAAGGAGAAGAAAACACAATTAAAGGTTTCCAGTGTGACCCCTCTATAGTTTGGAGTTTAGGGAACCTTGTGTGAACACAGCAAGTGCAATAGAAATCCGTAAGACAACATCTTCTAAGGGCACCGACTAATTTCCTTTTGTGCATCCTCACCCAAAACTTTCTTCTAGGGTTGTCATCCTTTGTGTCTTTTATATTCTTGTTCTTGTTATTTATTCCATAACTAGTGGGTATGTTGTCTATGTCTATTTAGTTTGTTGTGTTTTAAGTCTTGTATCCTTCTATTTATTCCACCTAATTTGTCTCTATACTGTATTTCTTTTAGAGGCTGTTTGGTTACTTGTAAGTAGTTGTAATGTAAACAATTTTACATGGAAGTGGATGTTTGGTTTCATGTAAAAGTTCTAGTTACATCTCACTCACTTTTATTTTGTTATAAGTTGAAATGCAAGAACGTAAGTGATTTCTACTCATCATCATATCATCTTATATTTAATCATAAAAATATTTTTAAGTAATAAAATTAAAAGAAATATTAAATATTTTTATAATTAAAATTTATATGATTAAATATTTAATGTCTAAAATATTTTTAAAAATTAACTATAAACATATTTTTAATTAATAAATAAAATAACTATTATATTTTTATAATTAGTATTTATATTATTAAATATTTTTATCATAATTTTTTTTGCATAGAATTAATAAAATTAATTATAGTTTTTTTTATAATTGAAAATATTATGAAAATAATTAATAGAGCAAGTGTTTTTAAAATTTAGTTATAAATTTTTTCAAGTAATAAAATTAAAGAAATGCTAAATATTTTTAAATTTAATAAAGAGTTTCTTAAATTAATTAATTATTTTTCTTAAATTAATTTTATGAATAATAATAATAATAATAATAATAATAATAATAGATAGATAGATAGATAGATAGATAGATAGTGGGGTAATCTCACTATATGACCCACAAACTAACTATACTTTTACATCAAACCAAGCAAAAAGTAAATGTAACATTTCTACTTATAGTAAAACAAATAGTAATAATATAAGTTGAAATACAATATTTTCACTAATATTGTAATTTCAGTTACAGACAACCAAACAACCTTAATATAAATAATTTATCCATTTTTTTAAAACAGTGTTATAATTTTCGATTCTCTCCCATTTTAAAAATTGAGGATTCCATCGCATTACTTTGACATTTATCAATAATAATAATAATAATAATAATATATAACAGAGAGAGAGAGAGAGCTCTTGAAGCTTTTGGAGCTCAGATTTGTGTTAACAAAAGGGTAAAAAAGTGGGATTTTCAGTCCATTAAACTTGTCGCCCTAGTCTTGAGAAAGCACCGCATGTCTTAGCACAAACTGTAACCTAATTATATGAAGATTGAAATAAACCATTATCATTGATGTCGTCAATTCACATTTTTCTGATTTACCAAATAAAATATTATTTATTTTAAAATTTTCAAGAAAAGACAATGTTGATAGCGATGGCGATCTAATCACACATGGACGCGGCTAAAATTTCCTCCATTGTTTGCGATCCATTGGCTCACGTGGGCTAGAAAAGGACCGGTTTGGATAAGGACTTCCCACCTCCATTCCCATCCAAAGTTTTGACATATATAAATACAAATATATAATATTTTAGTTTTATTTCGTTATAAATAAATTACACGATCATAAAAATATAAATTATATGTTAAGCTCTAAATTTTTTAGATTATCTTTTGTTTATAATTAAATCAAACTTCAAAATATTTAATAATCCTAAAAAATATTAAAACCACTGTGCCCCTCTAAGTTAGATTGGGTAGCAGTAATTTAATTTGAAGTTTTTTAGTTTTGTGATTACAAATTTGTTACTTAAATAATTATAATATATTTTTGAGAATATTTTAGAACTCATGTTTTGTTTTTATTTAGAATACGCACTATGTACTGTGTGAGAGGTTTCAAGGTGGTTGTTAATTATTATTTGTTAATTTTTTTTCAATATTCTGTCCATTTTTCAAGATTTAATTTTGAATGATTTGTTAAATTTTTTAGTAAGAAACAAGATTATATTTGTACGTTTGTGATATATAATTATTTTTTGTTTTAATTTTTATGTATACATGGTTAAGTAAATACTGAAAATTTGAAGATAGACAGGGATGAGGTAGGATTTCCATTCCTATAAAGAATGGGAACACAATCCTCTTCTAGATCTAATGTGAAGATAGGATCCCCATATGCTTCTCTCAGGAGTCCGTTTCAGATGTAGGTTTTAAATACAAGGATCAATTAAAAATGGCATGCTCCCTTCCCCAATCCAATGAACCCAAAATCTTTGCGATTGTCAACCCTAATCACTAATAACTCATCTTTCCACCTCTACAGTAGTAACCCGCAAAATCTGTTTATACAAAATTTAATTATTTCTATACGTATAACAATGAAAATAATCAATATCAATAGATAAGTAAAAGAATAAAATTTTAATTTAAAATAATTATTTGAAAAAATGCATGAGTGGTTCAAAATAAAATTTCAATTGATCTACCAGTCCATGAAGTCTATCATAGCACCAGAAAGTCCCTACTTAAATAAAATAAAACTAACTTTTAAGGGATGGCCTATTTGGATAGAGGGCAACATGACCAAGGATGCCCTCACCAACATTATAGTAACTTTTTTGGCCTTGGTCGAAGCAATTAACCTATTTTTGATATTTGAAAATTTTAGGGCATCCTTTTAACTAGGCCTCTTTTCTTCCATAAACATCACATACCTTGGATTCTATCATCATCATCACCATTAGTCATTTAGTCTTCGCCATTACCAAAGAAGCTCATGTTAATGAGAAGAAGAAAAAAGCACTCCTTGAAAATGGAAAAATATCACCGATTAAATGAAAGTCATGACAACTAGGCTCTAACTAAACTTGTTGTCCTTTACTAGGGCCTACTGGACTAAAGGAATTGGAGATGGTGGCACAAATACTGGCTCAATATAGGGTTTGTCCCCCAAACAGGCTCCAATATCCCCAAAAGTCACAATATTCTTGGTATGACGAATGACTGCATTGGGTATCCCAATATGTCTTAAAGCCTTGGAGAGGTTTAGGTGGTGGTGCTTATCTTGGAGTTGGAGTATAAGGCACAGGGTCTGGGGGCTCTAGGAGTGTGTATTGACGCTGCCACAACATGCTCATATCCTGAAGTGGCCTCGTGCTTACAGTGTAAAGGAGGCAGGATAGGAGTGAGTCCCCACTAGGGTCATCTACTCCTCGTCACGTACACGAATGTGGTGTTGGCATTTCTAATAGAAAAGAACAAAGAAAACAAGTTTTAGACTTAACTGCTATATGCACTTGTGATAAATGAAAAATACCTAATTGGATCCACTAGTCTTTGTAGAAACAATATGTTTAGGATTTGGGCTAAGATAAACCTAAACCTTTAGCTTTGATAGCACTAAAATTGTCACGCCCCGACCCTAGCCGAGCAAGTGGCAATCGCCATAATAACAAGAAAAAGATTACCTCACCTCACCTTTGAGTCTCTATAAGGCTTAACATAAACCTGAAATCGCCATCTTACTAAAAGAAGAAGACAAACTCAAAGTAAAAATATAATAGGGTTCTCTTACATTGGGGACCTAAAATACAAGTCATGGTTTAAAATACAACCAAAGTACAAAAAGTAAAAATGCAACAACATAACATAGAAATCAAGTTTGGTGGATCCATACATTTTCCATGCCAACAGATAAACTAACCTAGACACTACATTGGACCCAAGCCACTCTAATGAATGCCCAGCACAACCAAGTCCAACGTCGCATTCTGAAAGAAAGGAAAAGAGAGAAAGAGAGAGAGAGAGAGAGAGAGAGAGAGAGAGAGAGAGAGAGAGAGAGAGAGTGGTGATTAATAGGTGTTATCTAGTGCGTGGTGACAACATAGGCATAACAGAGTAATAAATAAGGCATCTCAAACAGTAATCATTGTACTAATAATAACATCAAAGAAATTTTCAAGAATCCAATAATTTAACAATTTAAACATGGGTTATCAATAACACATGAAAATAAAATCTTCTACATAGTACTCACAAGTTGAAATCATAGGTTGGCCTAAAATCATTCCTGACCTAATCGTGGCCTCGACTAGATACGAGACCGCCAAGATGTTTAAAAATTAATAAATTTTTTTTTCAGAACATTAACTCCCTTGGCATTGCCCATTGAGATTCCCATGCGGTAACCCCGACCCTCTCACATAAATGAAGGTATCACCCTTGCCGAACCCTTTCAATGGCTCTACGCATCTCTTGACCAAAGGTGAACATAGGGTTTACCACGCTGCCCCATGTTAGGTCAGACCGTGGGAACGCCACTGTAGTGTAAGACTGAAGTCCAAGGTCGGGCCGTGGCCCGTAGTCACCATTAAAGTCAAACAAATAAAAATAAGTTTTTCCAATTTCCAACTTAAGAAATCCATCATACAGTGACTAAATAAATAAATACACATCAAACCATATTCACTAGGAATGTAAATACCTATGCATACAAACAAACTTCTTTCAAAATATACACTTATAAGTATTCTAGGTTTTTGAATATAAAATTTATATTTCAAGTATTCAAATATATATATTCAAACCATTCAAATAAATTCATCCTTGGTAAAGAAAATGAAATACAATTTGACATAAGAAACAGGGTATGAAACATATAAAGAAATACTATACTACTATTATTAAAACTATGTAACTACAAATCAATCACTCACTAAACAAGTTGTCTCACCTCGAGATGTGCTCAAGCAGAGAACCCAAGAAGCAATGAATACAAGAATGAAAACTAAAATGCATAAGTATACGAGGTTACATGTCGAACATGCAACACTAAGGTTACAGGGCAAGATGACGGTATTTTGAACCTAAGAGACCTTAAACTGGAGCAAAACCAATTCTAATGAAGTCCAAGTATGAAGAACTTAATTTTGGACAAAAGAAGTAAAAGAAATATGACACGACCCCTTGCGTGTATCCCGCAAGTGCACGGGTTTGTCGAAGTAATAAATTTACCTTGGTGAGAAGGTAGTCGAATCCACAGGGAATAGTGTTTAGAAACAAGTGTTAATCGCTATTTAGCTATGATGGGAATCGATGATGAGAAAAGTATTTATATATAGATGTAAAAGAAAATAAAAGAGTACAAGAAGAATAATGAGGGTAGGAGAGGTAATCGATATAAAGATGGGGTACCCGGACAAAGCTCCCCCTAAGATTAATGCTTCTAGTGCAAGACTAGTATTATACCCTCTAATTGATGTCTAATTGAGTCGAGGATATCCTTAAACACACGGTCCCAAACCTAAGGTCAACCGTGACTAACCCCAACACTATGTCGCGGCATTAGGATTCACGTCAACCCTTCACTCTGTTGATTGCTCAACTAAGCCCCAGGGGAGTATATCTACCTAAGCCTAACACTACGTGGAGTTGCTTTAAGCTCTAGGGATTCCTAGTGATAAAACCTGTTCCTATGTGTAGTAGTTCTAACCCTTTGGTCCAGGTGGAAGAACCCTAGTCTAGATTGAGCCCCAGCAAATAGGATTCACTACAACCCTCCACTCTATTACTTGCGTAACTAAGCCCTAGGGGAGTTTATCTACCTATTGCTTCACTCTATTTCGACCGCTATTAAATCAAGGAATCGGAGGTAGGGAGAAATCACATCGAAGGGGAAAGGGGTACATTGCTACCTCACAACTCTCCCTCTCAACCCTCTTTAATCTTGAGTAGTCTAATCCTATAGGAGTTGTCACACCTCCAAAGGAAAGCCTAGATTGCTCTCAACCCTAGTGTCACATCTAAGGGAAAACAATAACAAGATAAAATCAAGATTGAAACTCAATAAAAGAACATCAAATTAAGAAAGCATAATAAAAGTCATAGAAACAATATCATCCTAGGGTTTACAAGTCCGAATACCCACTAGGGTTTAGCTCTCCATGGAGCAATACAAAATCAATAAAGAATTTAAGAAAATATGCATGAAAACCATAAAGAAAACCCCCTTGTAGATCGTATCGATGGTCTTGTGTAGTCGCGTGTCTTCTCCAACGAATCCCTTTGTCAAGCCTAGGGCACACCTTGCCAAATCAATGCCGATGAGAGCTTCCCCAATAGCTTTCTTCCAAAGGATGTCGATGTCGATGCCGTTTAATCGCCTCCAAAGACCTCCAAGAACCTCTCCAAACCCTAGCCGAAAGCCCCCCAAAAGATATCCAAGTGATAGAAGAGAAGGGTTCCCAAATAGATATGAAAACGGGCTATTTATAGGCTGAAGTCGGGCTGAATTCGGGCTGAAATCGGACTTCTGTGAAAATCCAGAAATTCCACACGCCCGTGTGTTAATTCCACACGGCCGTGTGGAAATTCTGGAATCGTGATTTCTCGGCACCTGTGAACAGTGTTTTTGCTACAGTGTTTTTGCTACAGTATTCCTGCTACAGTACACGGCCGTGTGGAATTTCCACACGGCCGTGTGCACTCTTTGGCTTGCTGGAAAATTAATTCACACGGCCGTGTGGAATTTTCACACGGCCGTGTGGAATTTCCACACGCCCGTGTGAACTCTCTGGACTTCTGAATTTCGGCAGAATGTGAACATTAGCTGCTACAGTATTCATGTACAGTATTTTTTGCTACAGTGCCTGCTGCAGTACTTCTCCGAAATACTCCCGAATCCATCGTTCTTCATCGAGGCCATTGAATTGGGCACTCAATCAATGGTAGATTATGTCGATTACTTCATTTCTCTTCTTTGACGAAATTCTCCAATGCTACACGAGTTAGATTTTTGTGAATGTGACTGCCCTTGTGCCCCTCCAATGGAGGTTGGCACACACCCACAAGTCTAAACTCGTTCCTTGTTCCTTGCTTGGTCCAAGAACTCGTCAACAATGGCGAACATAACCTATTCTTGCTTCATTCTTCTCCAAATTGGCTCCACAACCCTACAATGCACACAAGTAAACAAATGCACACTTTTTAGTGATAAAATCTGATTAAATCAATGCTCATTGCAAGATAATAACACTTCGCATTACTATAACACGAGCACTTATCAAAATAGCATCAAGAATTTTGGTGCTACAACAATTTTTTGATTGCTATAATAACATGTGAACCTACTACGAGTAAACCAGTCCCTAACAATGAAGTTTCTCTCAAATTTATAACAGCAAACATCAGAATTTTCTTACAAGCATCAAGAAAAACAAATCACAAGATTAATGGCTTCATTTTAAGCCCAAAATTTCTCACAAAACATAGTATAATCCATGATTTCAACTTAAGTTTCAAACAATAAATACGATAAAAATATAAGGAATATACAACGTAAAAACTCGAGTAAGGCCTCCTATTATACTCAAGAGCAAGTGAGAGTGAATTTTTGGGTGTTGATTAGCCATAATCAGTCATTGGAAAAATGATTAAGAATGAACTAATTCTCGGCTAAAGAAAAAGAAAGAATGAAGAAAGAAGGAGAAGAAAGCCATCAGGTAAGGGTTTTCTCTCTTATTTTATTATTTTTTATTAAGAAAATGGCAAAATTACTTTTTTGACATCTATTAAAAGAATGAATAAGATAAGGTCCAAATGATCTAATTGCCCCCTATTTTGGCTGGATTTCGCATAGAAGTCACTGTGCGAGCATATAAGAATGCCATTAGTGCTAAATGACTATTTTACCCCTAATGCATGCACAAAAATCTAAAGAGACCGGAGGTCCAAATTAAGACAGGGTACAACAATAGGATGATGTTAAAGTTGGCGGTCCCTCATAAGTTTTTGTTTTATTTTAGCAGTGTCGCATGCATGCTTGAGGAATTGAAGTCCCATATGAATTACAGGCACCAGGACTTATTGATGCAAAACTAGTTCACTCAGTTCTTTGATCTGCCAATAAGTATACAAGAAAAGAGTGCCTTCGATGAGCTCTTGAACATATATAATGAGCATACCCATACATTGAAGATTAGAGGTTCTAGTCTACCATTCCATCACAAGGATGTAACTCTAATCGTTGTGTTATTTTGCATTGATCGGATGGAGTAAACTAAGTAAAAGGATTTTAATAATTAGGAAAGGAGTACTCCCCTTCATGACGTAGTACTTCACTAAAGCCTTTGATTAAAAAGAAACTCAAATACATAAGAAACTATAATTCCTTTTGAAGATGGGCCAACAAAAGGTCTTTATGCAACTGAGTGTATTATGAATGATTAACAATGAATCTAACAACTCTAACAAGAGATGAGAACATTTTAAATGAAACATAACTTTACCAGAATTTGTTGGAATAAAAACCTAAATTAGAAACTACTTTGTTCTATTTATAATCAAAAACTGATTTCCAATGAATTTGGAAAACAACTCAATCAATGAATTTAGCAACTCTTTAGTAATGGATTTTAATGACATTTGAAGACGGACTGAAATCGTTTTTAAAACAAGCTCCAAAGGATGGTGAGAACTTTTGAAAATTTTTGAACTAGATTTATAACAAATCTAGAAAGCAGATATTTTTTTCTTTTGTTTTTTAATTTACTATAAATTAATATTGCACAAAAATAAACATATTTGACCATAGGTATTACACTTTGAAAATTAATTTAAAATCCTTATAGAAAAATAAAAATAATAGCCTCCATTAGTAAATAAAGATTTCAAAATTAATTGAATATACTTTAGAATATCAAACCTCTGAAAATAGTAATTAAAATAATACGAAAGAACCTCAACGATGAGTGCATTTTATAAAGACATTATATATACCTCTTTTATGTATTCCGCTTGTCTTTTAATATTAAGTTCATATATTTCAATGCTACTTTGGGTATATGTGTATAGTTGTGCAGGCAAACAGGTTTTAGGACAATAGAACAAGATCTGGAGCAAATTTGGCATCAAAAGAACTTAACTACACTTCTTCAGGAGAAGCACGGGCGTGTTGAGGCCGTGCTTAGCCTCATGCAAATCACTAGACTTGAAGATTTTATATGAAGAAAGGAAGCACAAGCGTAGAGCCCAAAGCACAACCATGTAAATAGAAGCATGGCCCAAGCACGGACGTGCTTCTGCTTGAGCAGATCACTGCCTAGAGAATTTTAGAGCTGATGCCAAACCTAGACCAACATGTAAATTACACAGGCATAAGCACAGCCGTGCTTGTGTTCAGAATTAGTTTTTAAAATGCCAAAGTTAGGGTTTGAGGGTACTCGGCTTGGATTTTCTATTGCATTCACTAGAAAAACTTCACCGCCACCTAGAAAGGGAAGAGAGATGAGATCCTGGAGCACCAATTAGAGCAGTGCTAAGTTGGTGGTCAGGCCCTCATAGCATGATTAGAAGCATTTGAGAAGCAAAAGGAAGTTCTATGAATTCTTATTTGTTTGTTTTCTATATCTTTTTGTCATCGTATGAACCAATAAGGGGCTAAATGACACACCCCTTGCGTGTGTACCCCGCAAGTGCACGGGTTGTCGAAGTAATAAAATACCCTGGTGAGTGGGTGGTCGTATCCACAGGGAATATGGATTTAAAACACAAGAATTCACTATTTATCTATGCGGTGTACAATAAGTGTGAAGAGAATCAATGAGTGAGTGTAAAAGCAATTGTAAAGAGCAAGAAATAGAATAGAAATATGGAAGATAAGAGAGTGCAAGCAGGAGTAAATAGAGAAAGACAATCGATGAGTAAAGTTGGGTACCCGGATAAGCTACCCTTAGAACTTATGCTTCTAATGCAAGACAGTGCTATTATACTCTCCTATTGATGTTAATTGAGTCGAGGAAATCCTTAAACACACGGTCCCAAACCTAAGGTCAACCGTGACTAACCCCGACACTATGCCCCTGCATTAGGTTTCACTACGACCCTTGACTCTTGTTAACCTGTCAACTAAGCCCTAGGGGAGTTCGTCTTCCTAAGCCTCACACTGTGTGTAATTGCTTTAAGTTCTAGGGATTCCTAGTGATAAACCCAGTTCCTATGTATAGCTCTAACCCTTTGGTCCAGGTGAAAGAACCCTAGTCTAAATTAAGCCCCAGCACTAAGATTCACTTCAACCTTTCACTCTATTGCTCGCGCAACTAAGCCCCAGGGGAGTTTATCTCCTAGCACTTCACTCTATCTCGATTGCTAAGAAATCATGGAACACGGAGGTAGGGAGAATCACACCGGAGGGGAAATGGGACGTTTCGCTACCTCACGACTCACCCTCTCGACCCTCTCCAATCCTAAGTAGTTTAACCCTATAGAAGTTGTCACACCTCCAAAGGATAACCTAGATTATTCTCAACCCTAGTGTCACGGCTAAGGGAAAACAATTACAAGATGCAATTAAGATTGAAACTCAATTTTATCCATCAATAATGGAAAAGCATAATAACAATGTCAAAAAAACATAATAATCCTAGGGTTTACAAGTCTGAATACCCACAACGGGTTTAGCTCCTCATGAAGCTATACAAATCCATCAAACTATGAAAATGAAAACAAATTGAAAGCATAGATGAAAACCCCCTTGCATATAGTGTGGCCGTGGTCTTGTGCGGCCGCCAGACGTCGATGACGATGCCGATGATGCGCTTCGAACCTCCACAAAGTCCTCTCTGAAACCCTAGCCGCAACCCTCTAGAAGGTAGGAGAAAAGATTGGCAAAAAGATCTGGAAAAAGTCTCCAAAATGGGCTTTTATAACATTGAGTCGCAGCTTCAAATCGGGTGAATCGGGATTTCACACGGCCGTGTGAAAATTCCACACGCTCGTGTGAAATTTCTGGAATGCTGATTTTTGGCAAACAGTGAACAGTAACTTGCTGCAGTGCTTTTGCCGAAACGCTGCTGAATTCATCGTTCTTCATCGAGGCCGTTGAATTGGGCACACAATCAATGGTAGACCGTACCGATTGCTTCAAATCTCCTTATTGGTGAAGTTCTCCTATTCTAACACGAGCTAGACTTATTGTCAATGTGACTGCCTTTGTGTTCCTCCAAAGGAGGTTGGCACACACCCACAAGTCTAGACCCGTGCCTTGTTTCTTGCTTAGTCTGAAAACTTCCTAACAACGGCAAACATGATCTAACTTCACTCCTTTTCTCTATATTAGCTCCACAAACCTACAATGCACAAAAGCATACCAATGCACACAATTTAGCAATAAAATCTGATAAAGATAATGCTCATTGTAAGATAATAACACTTCGCATTACTATAACACTAGCACTTATCACTAAACCATTCTCCAGTTCCCTGGGCTATTGAACCTTGAGATTATGTGTATTTGACTTACTCTTTTATAATGGCTATGGAGTTTTCTTAGATTCTTCTATATTTAATCTTGTGTTGCAAAACTTGATGTGCATGATTGCCATAGTTGTAATTGCAAACCTTGATGTGCATATTTCCCATAGTTGTTATTACAAAACTTGATATGCATGTTTGCCATAGTTGTATCATTGCTTATTAGAGCACACATAGGAGTTTAGGATAAAGTACGTGCCTAAGGATAGGGCATATGGTGTCTAGCCTTCTTATCTATGGTTTACCCTTCCGTCCAAGAAAATGTACCTGATAGTCATTATAAAAGAGTCAATATATGTTCCTTAAGGAGAGTATTTTGGGACATTGCTTTATATCAATGTTTTCAATCCAATTTAATTTCTTACTTCTTTCCATCCTCCTTCCATCCTTCATATCTTTCTTAGATTCTTAGATTAGAATCTTTCCCAATCTTTTGATTTTGTTAGATATTAGAAGGATGATTAGTACTATGGCATCCCTGGTCCTTATGGATTCGACTTATTGATCTTATCGGGTAAACTTTACTATTTGTACAATTCATACACGTGCTGTATAGCAAAGGATTATGTATCACACAACAATGGAGATATAAAAAAAAACTAGACAAATACATATGTATGGAAGCAATTTATAGCAATGGTTCAAGACTAAAGCACGGCTGAAGGACGAACAGTGATGTGTGCCTGAGAAATTTATAGCATAGGATGAACAGTGATGGCACCGGTTGAAACCTTATCTATTTAAGGAAGGTGCTTTTTAGGAGAATGTTCAAGAAAAGATTCAACTTCACAATCCTCCATGATGAGCACTCTAGTGACGTTAAACAAGTGCTCTTTGGAGGGCAACCCAAGTTTTGTTTTGTTTGTTTTTAATTAGTGTTGACGTTTGTCTTTTTTTCACAAATTTTTAGATGATTGGTGGTTTATTGATTTCATACATAGATTCTCAATCTCTAAGGGTCTTCATTGAAAATTATTTGGGTTAACTGTTAGGGTTAATTGCTAATTCGCTAAAGTTTAAAAAATAGGGGTAACTGTGAGTTGGAGATCTTCTTGGGTCTAACAAGAGTGAAGCAAGAAGCACCCCCATGCTTAGGTTGACTATCTGTAATCTGCACGGCCAGGAACATGGGGGAAAAACAAGCCCGTGCTCTTCAAAATTTGTTTTTTATTGCTTTTCTTCAGGAACATGGCGAAACACGGGTATGAACACGCAGTGCTCCCCAATTCTCCTTTTTAGCGTGTTGATTATGTTCTCCGATTTCATTCTATTTATAGGAATGGCTACCTAGGGTTTCACTCACTCGAAACCCTTCTTGTTCCCTTGGGTTTCTCTATAGTTTTATTGTGTCGGCTGTGATTGTCATCGGCTTTTGCTAACTGTAGTCAAGTCTAGAGCTTTTCTCTCATCGATCTCTTCACTCACTTCAAATGCAAGGTAAGACATTTCTTCTCATCGATTGCTTTGAGATAATGTAGCTATACTCTCTCTTAACTTCGGTTTATACCATGAGTGCATGCTATACCATCATGTTTTATTTTTCATTATAGAGATTTAAGTTTGATCACATGATCTGTTTTGTTAGACCTTGTTTAAGTTGATGTACCCGAAGCATGCCTGTGCTCTTTTGAAGCATGCCCTTGTATTTTAAAAATCCAGTCGTGCTTTGGCTGTGTTCTCTTAGGAAGTTTGCCATCTTCATTTAATTTTTATCTAGTTTTGTTGCAGGATACTATGCCTAGGAAAAAGACTACCACTAGACCTCCTTCAAAGAGTGCGAGAGGCACGAGAAGTGTGTGGACAAATCATCTTGTACAACATTTTGAACTGCAGGATCATCAGGAACGATACCAACGGTTGTCCCAACACCGGTTCAGGAGTTTTCGTACTATTGATTGGGTTGAATGGAGGGTAGGGAATTTAGCGGATGAGGTGCAACATCATATAAATGTTGGTTCATGGCTGCGAGTTTTCAACGTTACTAACCCCGCATATCATGAGTTAACATTGGAAGTATTAGCCACATTTGAAAAAACATGGGGACAAGCAACTTGGAACAAGGTCAATGCAATTAGTTTTCAACTCCATGGGTGACCATATCGCATGAGTTACATGGAATTTTTCCTCAGCATGGGTTTGTACTATAAGGACTACACTCGAACCCCAGAGTATGAGAACCTACATTTCCATAGGCCACCGGGGGAGCCACAAAAGTGGTGTTGGCATCGACTTAGCAATGACCACCTAGATTATGACACATGATGTTCCAAAGCATCCAAGCTCAGATCTCTGCCATTCAGGTCATACATGCACTCCTCAGTGGGATATTGACGGGGAGGGGAGATAGCATGAGTCATTAGCCATCGTGATTTTGAATATCATTTGAGTATAGCGGGTGGTGTCCCCTATCATTAGGGGTTATGTTATTGCTACAACACTCCACCATCAAGTGATGGATTCTTAGGTCAGAGTTATTTTTGAAGAACCATACATCACTCGATTAGCTCAAAGGCTGAACCTTCTATAGGGAGTGGACAGGATGCGTTTGGTTGGTGGGTTTATTTCTTTCACTGGAAACCCCTTCCGAGCGATGGGTATCCCTCTTTTTGCAATACACTATTTATCGTCCCCAGGGTCCACCTCACCTCACACATCAATCGCAAATGCACCATCCTCGCTTGAGTATTCTCTTTTCAATCGGTGGCTAGGTAGAGTCTTCATCATAACGCTAATCATTATGCAACATCATTATCTGTGCTATCCCATATTCCGAGGCTTCCTCATGACATGATGTGGAGGACACATCTGATTTAGACACCACTCCCACTGATTCCGAAAGTACTGAACCAGTCGATACGGGCGAAAGCTATAAGCCTTAAGCACCACCAATCCTCCATTATCTTTTATTTTTAGTTTCTTTTCTGTACTTGTCTTTATTTTATATTTTGGACATTTTATATTGTGCAGTTAGTAATAGGAGTCCCCTGCTAAACTGATGTTTTATCTTTTAGCATTTTTATTTCAATCTTTATTTTATCTTTTATTGTTTTCGTTTGCTCGAGCTTCACTTGTGTGCCATTTTTGTATTTCTCGGGATGTGTGGTTGATTGGAATATGGAATACACGTTGAGAGCAGCAACATCATTCTTTGTGTTTAGGAAAGTCCTTAAGAAAATTTCCCCAATTTTAAATTGTCCTTTATTCAATTTATCATGCATATATTTTAGTACATTGAGGGCAATGTACGATTCAAGTGTGGGGAAAGGTTTATTTGTGCTTTATTGTGATGGTGCATGACTTAGGACGATCTATAATTTCTTAGATAGGAGTTTCTAAGTCTAGGGGGACATCAGTGTGTTAGTGTATTTTTATTAAACTTAAGTGATTAGATTCACTCTTGCTTTGGAAACTCAAGTATTTTCACTTTATGCTAAGTGTGGAGCTACTTGCGTTAGCAATGACAATAGTTCTTTGACCTTTAGTTCTTCCATGTTAAAAAAAAAAAAAACTAACTTAGAAGTTATGGCTACCTCTAAGTGTGAAAGCCACTCTTGAGTAGTCAGATCTTGCGCATCACAAGTGTTTACTTGATGACCTACAAGTTGAAATGACTACCTCTAGGGTGTATGAAGCTACTGCCTACTTAGTTAGTTAGTTAGGAATAAGGTCTTGATTAGCTATGCTAATCCAATAATACATGGGCACATTCTTTTTAACTCATACACACATGGGGAGTATGGGGTAAGAGTGAAACCTTTTATTTTTGTGATCAATTCAACACACACTAACCACTTATGTTCTTTTTATGCTATTGAAATTCATATTATTCTGAGATCAGAGGTCATGACTCATTTTCTTTTCTTGTGTGCAGAGTGTGTTTGCTTGAGGACAAGCAAATGTCCAAGTATGGGGGTATTGGATGAGTGCATTTTTATAGACATTTTATATAACTCTTTATGTATTTCACTTGCTTTTAGCATTTAGTTCATATATTTTGATGCTACTTTGGGTATATGTGTGTAGTTGTGCAGGTAAACAGGTCTTAAGATAATAGAACAAGATTTGGAGAAAATTCGGCACCTAAAGAACTCAACTACACTTCTTCATGAGAAGCATAGGTGTATTGAGGCCATCCTTAGCCCTATGCAGATCACTGGATGTGAAGATTTTATATGAAGGAAGGAAGCACTTGCACAGAGCCCAAAGCATGACCCTGAAGATGGAAGTATGGCCCAAGAATAAGCGTGCTTCTGCCATGCAGATCACTACATGGAGAATTTTAGAGTTGATGCCAAACCCTAAACCAACCTATATAGTGCACAAGTATAAGCATGGCTTAAGCACGGTCATGCTTGTGTCGGGAATTAGTTTTTAACCACCAAAGTAAGGGTTTGAGGTTACTTTAGCTTGGATTTTTTATTACATCCATTGGACAAACTTCACAACGATTTGGAAAGGAAAGAGAGCTGAGATCCTAGAGCATCGATTGGAGGGGAGCTAAGTGATAAGTGTCTAAATATAAGTATTTTATACTTATAATTATTGTATTATTCATATACATTTTGATGAATTGATGCCCTTTTTGTGTTTAAATTAGTTTTATTTGTGTTACACGTCTAAAAGAATCCAAGGCGAGCTCTAGAATGTATTTGGGAAGAAATTGGAATCAAAAACTACGTTTTAGAGTTTTAATACTGTAGCATGACACCTTTTTTTTTTTTTGCCAAGATGAGCGGCCTAACCGCTAAGACAGGGGCGTGCACAAGCCTCGGCGGAGCAAGTGGGAGCGGGGCCCGCGCACACATGGGCGCAGGGACCACCCGCACACAACCACTACTCACACTCCCAGAAATATGCCCTCACCCAAGATTCAAACTTATTTGCACTGCAGGAATTTGGCTGTAAGTGCCATGGGCTCCATGTACCCCCATGAAGCTCATGAGACTCACTATAGATGAATTACTGTAGCAAAAATGCAACAAAAGCACTATAGTTAATGTCGTAGTAAAAGTAATGTAGCACACGAATCAATTTTCCATAGAATCAGCTGCAAACCACACGGGCTCTATGCGCCCACATGAAGCTCGTAAGGCTCAGGAAGATAACATTAAAAAGGAGATCTAGGGCATCAAGAAAGAAATCTTTGACCACATTTTCTCCACCATCATCACCTAGGGCTTCAAGGCGGCGTTAGAAGGCAGATCTAGGGGCAAATCCTAGGGAAGAAGAGGAGTGCCATCAACGAGAGCATCAAGGAGGTTGCCGGCATAAATCCGACAAGTTCTCATCACCACCTTCTAGTGGACGAGTCTAAGGGAGTTCTTCTATGAATTTTCTTAGGCTTCCTATGTATTTTAAGTTCTCTCTTTTATTCATGTTGATTTAGACTGCCAAGGCCACTGGGCATCCGGGGAACCTTGGGATGAATTTGCTTGTATGGATATTGTGATTTACATTTATGGCATTTGGCTTGGTTTGTGGTTTAAGCTTTGTGTTCTTTAATGTGTTGATTTACATGAGAACTCTGTATTTCAACTTCTAGGGTGCACTTGATTGCATGACCTACGCCTTTGTGCTAGACACACTTAACTTGATGGGGATTCATGTATGAATACACCGTGACCATCGGGTATTTCATACTCCTCCGACCATTAGGATCAGACCTAGACATTGAGTATCGACTCTAATTAGATATTTCCCTGGTAGTAATGCAATCATAAGAGGATTTGATCAGAAGAGATTTCGAGCCAATACTTGTATAGGATTAGGGGTTATCGCCGTGACCATCGCGGCAACCTAATTTTTGATGTCTCTTGGCCCAAAACCACCATTTCCTATGTAATTCTAGCATCTTTCTAGCTTTAGTAATCTCGAGAGGATCCTCACCTAGGGACTCGTACTTTCATTGTTATTTGCTTTCTTAATGTGCTTACGTGGTGTGCCTTAGTCCAACTTTTCTATAGTTATTTCTTTTGTTAGTTTTCTTATTTTGTTTTAAACCTACCTTGGTTAGACTAGATATATATTGCCGTCTAGGGGAAAGTAATGATAGCTCTTGGGACCCAAGGAATACGACCCTCTCGTGCTTGCGTGATAGGCATTACTTGATGACTTGTGCACTTGTGGATCTCATCACTAAGTTAGCAGGAAAGTCCTTGGAGCATGATTAGGAGGATTCGAGAAGCAAAAGGGAGTTCTATGATTTCTTACTTGTTTATTTTCTCTATCTTTAATCATCATGTGAACTCATGAGGGGCTAAATCATTCTCCGATGTCCCAAGCTTTTGAACCTTGAGATTATGTGTATTTGACTTACTCTTTTTATAATGGCTATGGAATTTTCTTGGATTCTTCTATGTTTAATCTTGTGTTGCAAAACTTGATGTGCATGATTATCATAGTTGTAGTTACAACACTTAATGTGCATATTGGCCATAGTTGTGATTGCGAAACTTGATGTGCATGTTTGCCATAGTTGTAACATTGCTTATTACACCACATATAAGAGTTTAAGATCAAGTACGTTCCTAGAGATAGGGTGTATAGTGCCTAGCCTTCCGATCTAAGGTTTACCCTTCAGTCCAAGAAGATGTACCTGATAGTCATTGTAACAGAGTTAATACATATTCCTCAAGGGGAGTAGTCTAGGGTGTCACTTCATATCAACTTTTCTAATCCAATTTAATTCCTTACGTCTTTCCATCCTCCTTCCATCCTTCATATCCTTCTTAGATTCTTATATTAGAACCTTTCCCAATCTTTTGATTCGGTTAGATATTAGAAGAGCAATTAGTACTAAGATATCCCGAGTCCTTATGGATTCGACTTCCCGATCCTATTGGGTACACTTTAGTACATGTACGATCTGTGCACTTGCAGTATAGCAAAGATTACGTATCACTCAACAATAGAGATATCAAAAAAACTGGAAGCATACATGTGGATGGAAGCAATTTACAGTAATGATTCAAGACTAAAACATGCCTAAGGGATGAACAATGATGTGTGCCTAAGTTTCACGCCTAAAGGCCTAATGATTTATACTTCGGTGTGCTACTCACTTTCACCTTGTGATGATTATAGAGATTCTCTTTGGACCTTTGGCAGCGAAGAGGGAGACATTGCGACATGGAGGACCATTGGACATGGAGGAGTCATTGGATGAGGTTAGGGATTAGCAATGGCCTGATGAGGAAGTTGAGTGCGACTAGGTTAGGGATGCTATGTACTGCATGACGCAAGTTGAGGATGATTAGCAATGGTTTAACGACATCAACAAGTTTATACCTGTTCTAAGGGACACGGTCAAAGTGATTAACCAACCTTGGCATCGACGAGTAGCAAACCTACCGTGCTAGCTCCAGTTTTTGTCATTTGTCAATTAGTGGTGCCCCATTCACTTGAAGATCCACTGGAGGAGGTGGGGTGATTAAATCTCGCCCTATTAGGGATGATTATTGACCTTCAAACTCTCACATCGATAAGACCTTTAGTCAACAGATGGGTGGAGAGAGAACTGTCTAGCACACCATGGTAAGCAGCGAGATGGCAGTGCTAGTACAAGTTGGTTGTGTACTTATAAAGCTCAAAGTGTCATACATCCTTGTCAATAAGCCATTGTCTAAGGGAGGCACATCATTGCCAGTGCATCTCTAACAAACTCCCAGTGAGTTGGGCATCCTTATCGAGGTTAAGGAAGTCATCCTCAGTAAGGATAATCATCCTCTGGGTCCCTAGAACCACACTGTGCTAGTAGATCTCTAGCCAGTGGGAGACTTTCACAAGGTGGAATAGGTAATTAATTCCTGCCACATATGTTGTTGTGTGATGGACTTACTGACCAGAGTGACTATCAGGCAACATTGTAAGGATGGAAGATATGTTGGTCACTTGTATGACTCATCAGCGGATAAACACATGGGCGCTATGTTAGTAGAGTCAGGTGGCATAACCGATAATGCCCAAATGATGTATTGGCATATCAATATAGCCTTAAAGGAGGGTGCCATATCTACCGTGCCCTTTATTATTTCAAAAACTAGACAGACATATGGGTATTAGACACATGTTGATACAGAGAAAAGGATTAATACTATGGTGGGTGCATCCTTTAGTCCAGCCACACAACTAGACATTGGTTTGACTAAACCAACTACACTCAACTCACAGCATCATTTAGTGTTGACCCAAGCTCAAGTGCCGAATCAAGGCTAATATGTGAAGCCCAATATCTTTTCCCTTTTATTCTTGGGATAAATTCTTGGCATATCACCCAACTAGCAAATGCAAATATTCCTTTAATGGGCCAAGAAGACATTGGCCTAGACAATGGATCAAATGGAGACCAAACACTTGAGACTTCTTTGGATCCTTCAGTTGATGATTTTTGTGATGCTTCTTGTCATACCAAAAACCACAGTGACAGATTCAAGAACCAAAATCCACACTCGGGGAACATAGATTAGGGGGACTAGTTAATAGATTTGAACCATCAAAACACGTAGACGAAGACCTAGAGGGAGATATTTGGAAGCATTTGCCGAACTATCATGATCAAATAGTTACTGAAGGCTAGCCTCCTGTTGCCAAACGCAGTGAATGTTGGAAGAAGCTCCTCTCTAGATGGAATGAAAAGGCAGGGTACTTGGTACAACCACCCCAATCTGCTAAGATCAAAAGTGTGCCAAATGACTCCTTTATAGTTCCAAAGACAGAGAACATGGTTAAAGTTTTCCACTAAGACCATCAGACACAGCCTCGAATTTAGGGAACATCGTGAGAAGGCAACGAGTGCAGTAGATACTCGCAAGATGATATTTGCCAAGGGCACCAACTAGTTTCCTTTTGTGCAATCTTGCCCTAGAGTCTCTTTCCCGGGTTGTCATCCTTTTGTACCCTTTATGTTCTTGTTCTTGTTGTTTATTCCACAGCTAGTGGATATGTTATCTATGTTTATTCTGTCTATTGTGTTTTGAGTCTTGTATCCTCTTTTTATATATATACCCTCTTTGGTTTTCTTAATATAAGTGATTTATCCACTTTCTCTTAAAAAAATTTATATATAACAAAAAAAAAAAAAAACATCTCAACAACAAAAATGTTAGAATTTCATTTCTCTCATTTTGTGTATTCCATCTCGTAACTTTGACATTTTGGCAAAGGTTCTGGCGCTCAAGTTTGTTAACATTTGCAGGCCATTAAACTTGTCGTCGAAGTCTTGAGAAACCACCACATCTCTTAGCACAAACTGAAACCTAATTGTTAAAATATTGAAGTAGACCATGTCATTGATGTTGACAACTCACATTTTCATGATTTACCAAATAAAATAATGATTATTTTAAAATTTTCAAGAAAAGACAAATGTTAATAGCGACGGCGATCTAATCATGGACGCGGCTAAAATTTTCTCCATTGTTTGCTATCCATTGTCTTACTTGGGCCAGAAAAGGACGAGTTGGGAGAAGGATTTCCCACCTCCATTCCCATCCCAATACAAATATATATGATTTTAATATTAATATTTTAATTTTATTTTATTATACATGAATTACAAAAACCATAACATATAAATTATATGTTAAAATTTTAATTTTTAAATTATCTTCTGTTTATAATTAAATCAAACTTTACAATATTTAATAATACTAAAAAATTAAAGCTTTAAATTGTAAGATTGTGAAACCACTGTACTCCTCTAGATTAGTTTGAGTAGCAGTAATTTAATTTGAAGTTTAGTTTTGGTATTACAAATTTGTTATTTAAATAATTATAATATATTTTTCAGAATATTTTTGAACTCATGGTTTGTTTTTATTAAGAATACGTACTATGTATTTCAGGTGGTTGTCAATTACTTGTTAATTTTTCAATATTTTGTCCAGTGGCAAATAAAATCTTGTAAATATTTATGTTTTATGACTTGTGCGGATGAACATGTAAATATAATTTTATAAGAACGTAGATATAATTATATATTTTTATAGGGGTGAAAATAAAAATATTCTTATCGTAACTTATAATAAATAAAAATGGAAGGGGACAAATGAAATATTAAAAAAAAATATTATATAATGATAAAAAAAATCGAAAAGAAAATAATTTTTTTCAAAACTAAAAGGAGCAATTGCCCCTTCTCATATAGGTGGCTCTGCCCCTGATTTATCTTTGTGAAATAATTATTTATTATTTTTTTATGGGGTTAAGTAAATACTAAAAAATTGAAGATTGACAGGAATGGGGTGGGATTTCCGTTCATATGGAGAATGGGAACACAATCCTCATCCAGATCCAATGTGCAGATAAGATTTCCATATGCCTCCCTCTAGGAGTCTGTTTGGGATGTGGGTTATAGATGAAAGGATCAATTAAAAATGGCATCCTCCATTCCCCCAATCTAATTAGCTCAAAATCTACTAGACTCGATTGTCAACCCTAATCACTAATAACTCATCTTAACATCTCTTTAGTGTTAACTTGCAAATATCATTTTATAAAATTTAATTATTTCTATATATATAACAATTAAAAATAACCAATATCAATAAATAACAAAAAGAATAAATTTTAATTTAAAATAATCATTTAAAAAATGCATGAGTAGTTCAAATGGAATTTCAATTGATCTACCAAACCATGAAGTTTTTGACGACACCAGAAAGTCCATACATCTCAAAAAAAAAAAAAAAAAAAAAAAAAAAAAAGGGGCCTATTTGGAAAGAGGGCAACATTACCAGGAATGCCCTCGCTAACTTTATGGTAACCTTTTGGCCTTGATTCCAATCAGGTAACCTATTTTTTATATTTGAAATTTAGCACATCCTTTTGAGTAGGCCCCTTTTCTCCCATAAACATCACATGCCCTTGGATTCTATAATCAACAACCATTTTGGTCTTCTCCATAACTAGAGAAGCTCATCTCAATGAGAAGAAAAAAAAAAAAACTCCTTGAAAATGTAGAAATAATACTAATTAAATGAAAGCCATCACAACCATTAATTATAGCATACTACCCATTTAAGAATTTAACCATAGGATGATGTCCAAGTTGGGGGTCCCTCGTAAGCTTGAGCAATGTCTCATGCATACTAGAGGAATCGAAGTCCCATATGAATTACAAGCACCAGGACTTATTAATGCAAACCTAGTTCACTCAGTTCTTAGATCTACCAATAATCATCCAAGAAAAGAGTACCTTCGATGAGCGTCTGATCATATATGATGAGGATACCCACGCTTTCAAGATTAGAGGTTCGAGTCTACCATTCGGTCCCGAGGATTTGGCTCTGATCATTATGTTATTTTGCATTGAACTGATGGAGTAAACTATAAAAAAGAACTCTAATAAGGAGGAAAAGAGCACTCCCCATCATGGCATAGTGCTTTATTAGAGAGCTCGATTAAAAAGCAACTCAAATATAGAAGATTCAACAAATCCTTTTGAAGATGGGCCTACAAAAAGGCCTTTATGCAACTTCTCATCACGTATATTGTCAAGCATTTCTTATCTAAACAACCTTTATAGGAATATAGTGGCGGGAAGGCTACTATATAAGCAATCTACATGAATTCAAAAGCTATGCATTGCTTCCTATTGTTTACAATTGGATAATAGAGAACATCTTAAAGAGGACTAAAAAGTGGAGAAGAAGCGAGATATCAAATTTGTGACAAAAGTCTGTCACTTTTATAATTATGTCATTGCCTTGAACCAATGGTTCTATAAGAAAACATGGTGAAAAAGTGATAGATATAAGGGCGCTTCTCAAGGATTCTATGGTACAATGGCCATTTTTGTCCAATATATAACCATTGTTAACTACTAATTAGAGTATTTAAAAAAAACAAACACATAATCCTTTCTTAGGATTCAATCTCTACGAAATGTTGCCATGAACTGATCAACCTCACATGCTCAACTAGAAAAATCAAGAACTAATCATAGGGCCTACTGGTAGGAACCTTTGACTTAGCGAAGAACTGGGTAACATGGCTTGTTTAATTTGAAACCATTTGACCTGGCTTGGTGTAATACATCAAAAGTTAGGGTCTTTGATTGAGATTCTATTAAATTTTAAATTAAGGTTTTAGGGCTTTTGTAAGTTTCTTCATTCATAGGCCAAAGTTACTAAGTATGTTCGTTCATAGGCCAAGGCTACAACTTTATCATTACTCATTGCCATGTAGACCATCAGATCTAAGGCCAAAAAATTCCAAGCTTAAGCTCATTAGAGATTAGAGTCTTGCACTCATATTGTAAGTTGCAACTTAATTACAAGATAGCCAAGCGCCGAGCAATTAAATGTGTGCCAAGTTCACCAAGTCTGTTACCAAAAAGAAGTGAGGTAGATGCATGGAGTTCACCTTGTCATCTTTGCAATGTTGGGTGAATATATTTTTCTAATTCTATTTTACCATTTTTGAATTATTGCTTAGTTACATACATTGATGAATTGAGAGTTTAATGTGCTTGTCTTATTTATCTTGTTCATAGGTTAAATAATTGTTGATGTTGCTTTTTTTCTTTTTTCCCTTTTTCGGTTCTACAAACAATGGTTTGATTAGGCAAAATTATAGAACTTGAATCGTGTCTTATAATTGCATATTTTTTTAACATAGAATTGCATATCTATTTACGGTGGTTTGATGTTATACTACAATGACATGAATAATGAAATGCATAGTTATTGGTTTTATGACATGTATAATTATCAATGATAATAGTTTTTTAAGGTAGTTTTAGAAATTTATGTGCTAAGCTATCAATAATTTAACATCTATATTTTATTTTATATAATTGGATTTAAGCAAACAAAAAGAATCACCCTTAAACTTTGTCTCAAACTATAAAAATGTTGATTCCAAGATGTAGAGACTACTTTCTAGAGAAATCCTAAGCTTAAGTTAACTATATAATATTATAATTCAAAGTTTTTTTACTTTTACATAAAGTGGGTTAATACATCATTACTAGTTGTAGAGGTTAAAGGATCAAATTTAGTATATTATCGCACAATGATGAGTCATAGTATCTACCATTTGAATGACAAATTTTGAGCAAATTGGTTGATGATAAGAGATACCTTATTGTTGCAAATTGTTCAATAAATATCATCTTTTAAAGTGAAATGTTATTAGTCTGTTGACTTTGCTCATGGCCCTGTTTTCTGTTTGCTTCATAACACATAGCGAGTTTTTATTGTTTTTAATATGATTATATCATGTGCATACATATATGTTGGATATTCAACATCTCATAAATTTGCAATATATAGTAAGCATTGGGCAAATTTTACATTGTGCAAGAACTAAAGACCTGCAATGCACAAGCATCAATGTCAATGTCTGTTTAAATAATGATCCTACATGACGACATTTTAATATGTCTAATAATGATCAGGGGAAAAACTTTTTTTAAACCTTTTTTCTAGATCAAAGTATTAATATGGGGTAATAAATAGAATAAATTATTATCTAGTTGTTATTGAAGTAACTATATCGGCTTGTAGAAAGGTTCCCAATGATGTTGGTTAGCAAATGGCTAAGTTAGTTAATTCCTCAAAATAAAAGTTAAGGGTTCATTTGAAGATGCATATGAGGAAGTAGAAGAGGATGGCATTTAAGAGTTCAATCCTTTGATGAAGTCACAACAGAAGATAACAACAATGGATAAATATATAAGAAAAATAAAGGCTAAGGATTCTATAGAAAAATTTGTAGTTCCAAAGACAACCCCAAGGTCTCAACTAGGAACTAAGAGTGTATTTGCTAACAAGTAAACAATTCAGAAGGCATATATAGCTTTTGCATAGTGAATTTTTTACTCATGTATTCCTTATGATTCATTGAGATCTCCCTACTTTCATATAGCTTTGGATGCCATTGATGGGATCATACCTAGATAAAGAGGCCATCTCATAATGACATGTGAATTCATCAATTAAGGAATTGTAAAATGGAATGCCAATCACTTGTTGATAACTATAAAAACATGTGGGCTAGTTTTGGATGCACAATCATGAGTGATAGTTGGAGTAATCAAAGATAAAGAACTTTGATCAATGTTTGGTGTATTATCCTATTGGTATATCCTTTATAAAATTTGTTGATGCATCATATATTGTTAGGGTACCATAATGGGTTGTCCTTCAAATGTTACATGTTTGGTGACTTATAGTGGCAGTAATTATGTTACCGTAGTTATGTACTTTTCATTATTTTAATTTCATTGCTATGTGTTTATTAACCATAGATTTATATATCATTTACTTAACTATACTTCTTTATAATATTTTGTGTCATATTTTGTCATTATTGCAAGATAGCTAACGATTACATTAGAATTATAAACATATTTACTAGTCTCCTTGTGCACCATATCACCAAAACTTGATTTTGAAAGAGATTGGGAAGATGGATTATATACGGAAAAGGTCTAATTGGGAAAAATTGTATGTCCAAGAGAGACTTGTTTTACTACTATTTTTATCACTCTAAATAGTATTTATAACTAGAAACATGATTTGCAAGCTTTGGTGATAGACAAACATTACAATGGTTATAAATTATCCAAATATGACATGGGTAAAAGTGATTAATGCTATTGTTTTAGATAACAAATTATGGGAAGATTACTTGTTGATGGTGAAAATACAGCTCTAATTATTAATTTATTTCATGTTGTTGATCATGAAAAGCCTTAGTTTGGCTATTTATCATGAGTAGATGTTTTGGATCCATAAGGGAATCATATCTTTCTTTAGAGATAGACAATGATTGTATCATTCCTCATACCAAAATCATTGATGAAAAGTGGGATAGGCATTTGTGTTGCGACATTCATGTGGCAACCTATTTTAAAAATCTTGTCATTCTTTATGACCAAAGCACATTATGGCAACTCCAAAAGTAACACAATGCTTTGATGATATATTAGAGTAAAATGGTATTTACAACAATTGTAAGAAGGTAGTCAAGGAGAACAAAATTTATTGAGATCAACTAGAGAGTTTTAGCCATAAATTAGCTTCATTATCAGTAAAAAGTATGCAGCCAGATTTGTGCTAAATTCAAATTTGTATTTATTATATATATATATATATATATATATATATATATATAGATGATTAATGTAACTTGTATGAGTGTATCTTGTTACTCACTTATTTGTTTTACTTTTACTTTGAATTAAGGCACATTATTTATGGATGAATGGTGGACATTGTTTGGACATAGTGTGCCTTATTTGCAAAAGGTACCTAACCAGTTATCCAACTCTTTAATCAAACTAATCTTTTTTTATGTAAGCACAATATGAAGTTTTTTTTTAAACGCACCTACATTTAAAAATGAAAACACATCAGAGAATCAAAAGCCACCTTTGTTTGACCCTAGCTACAATAAAACATGATGACCTTAGCTACCTTTGTTATTACGTTCGTCAACTTTTGGTTGACCCTAGCTACTTGTTGCGTAGAAGTACTAGCAAGCTACTAAGGATGACAAGAAGACCTAGAAATGTCTAGTGACTATTTCAATATTGGAAGTTAAAAAAAAAAAAGAGTAATGGTGCGATGGGAGGCTAAGTGGGCTAGGGGAAAAGCAGGGGAGCCTTGAGGCTGTCACATAAGAGGATATCTACAAGCAACAATAAAACATGATGACCTTCATATAGCACCAATTTGCTTGCTTTTAGAGGGATTTGGATTCCATTAAGAAGATTGTTTGTTAACTAGTGCTGTTCCCTATGGTTGTTACTTTGCCTTTGAGGGCTCCATAGGATCTATTAAAGCATAAACCTATAACAAATAGCAGCATTTCACATTTATCAAAAGTACAAATAATTACTTGATAATTAACCTAATTGATAGAGAATGTGAAGGATGTATTAGCATGGTCAAAGAAAACTTCCATTGGGAGGAAAACATTAGTCTAGTCATCTTTTCCATCTCTCCCTCACCTCATATACTGTCCCCTTGAGCATTTCACCCTCTCTTTCTCCCTAAAAGTAGTTGAAGACTAAGAGAATGGCATATTGGGTGAGACCTTCTTTAATAATGGTGGTTACATTAAATGTTGATACTGGAGGTAATTTGATCTATTTTACTCCTACCAAAGAAAGCCAACCACCTTTGCTCCAATAAGAAATATGTTAATCTCCTTTACTTATATAAGAGGTAAGTGACCCACAATAATCCCCTAAAGATTCAAGCTAGCCTCTACTATCCTTTCCTTCACTCTTTCTCGTTCTCTACCCACTGTCATTAATAGTTTCCAATCTTCGACAATGAAGTTAAAATGTACTAAAGGCAACTTGACATATAAAGTGAAAAATATTGATATGGTCAAGTAAAACTTCCACCAGGAGAAAAGCACCATGTCACATTCTTTGCCTCCCCCTAACTATAACTATTACACCGCACTTCCCTTTCTCCCTATCCTGAAATCTTCAATAACACAAAAATCCATATCAAAGCCTTCCCTCCTCTTTAAAACTAGACTTAGACTAAGTAGTGGAGGTAATATGTAGTGTCAAGAAAACCTTATTTAACTTGGAATAGGCAATTTGACTTACTTTATTTGATGGAGGCAGACCAACCTTCTTAACCCTTGTAATAGGTGAGATAAGTTCACCTGCATAAAGGGGAATGAATTCCTTTCACACCTAGTGAAATCAACCCTGAGCTCCTTTAACCCCCAATAGTAGTAAATTAATATCCTTCTCTACTACCACAAGGTAGCTGGCTTTCTTTAACCCCTTTAGAATCAAGCCAAGTACAATCCCTTGCATAAGAAAAAAAGCTAAGGCCCCCCACCCAATCTAGAGTTATCAGGTACCAACATAGATCCTTTATATGAATGATAAGGTTTATATAAAGGAAGTGTCTTAATGCAATCATTCCTTAAGAGTCCAATCAATAAAAAGGCATTGTTGTTTATTATTTCCCACTTTAATTTTATTGTTCATGAGAAAACTACTATTTTGATTATTTTTATCTTGAGAGTTGGTAGGTTATCATCACTAAAAAAATATACAAACCACTTGCAGCTTTTTACTTTATATCAAATAGTAACTTAGTGCTTAATACTTAACATTCTTTAGGAAGATGAAATCAGTTGTTATTTTAAGTAAAATAGTGTAAATGATACTTGAAATGGTTAGCATATGAGAAACATTTCTTGACCAAGTTCATTCTTTCTAAATAGTCTAAACTAAAGGAGGGAGAATGGGATACACTAACACCTTGTGCATTTACAAACACTGCTTATACAAGAAATATGATTGCAATTTTTAGTGCTATTGTAAACTTTCATGCAAGAATGCTAAACTCCTACATGCAAATAATAAATTGTTCACGAAGACAAATAACTATAACATCAAATTGAGAGGAAGTTACATGCCGATGGTAACCTACTATATATAAGTAATAAACTGTAAAGTAGCAATAATACATTGAAATTCAATCTTATACACCACTGTATAGACTATGTAAAACATTACATGCAATCAATAACATATCATACAAAATAGTAAATAATCTCAACACAAAATACTATGTGAACTCTTCCATAAAATGCATCTCACCTCAAGCATAATCTTTCTTATAAACCTAATATGGAGTAATATCATCAACATTTGTAGCATAATTCACCTAGTCATACTTTGGTCAGAGCTTTGACAAACAAGCATAGCTAAACTCCACCAATGTGTACAAAATGAATGCTACACAAAAATAGAAATCTTACTCCTCCATACAACTTACAAATTATCCTAAAATTGGCCTAAAAAACCTCAATTGTAAATTATAAACCCTACATCTAGATGCTATAATATAATTTATAAACAATAAATACCCAACTTCACAAATATACTGATATTTTATCTTGTATCTAATGATGCCTTGTGGATTTTATTAGGTTGCTCAAAATTAGTTACATATATATTGACCACATAATTGTCATAAACTAGACAGATGTCACACAAAGCCTGAATATCTTCTTCTAAGAAAACCCTATATAATAAATGACCTTCATAGGATTAGTGTACATAACTCACCTAGTTGTAGCTTTTTTGGAGAGCCAATGTCAACAAATTGACTCCAAAATAGTGTTTCATCTTAATGAATTCATGAACTTCACAATGTATTCTTCCTTTTTATACCTAACATTACCAATACATAATGTCATTATGATGGCATAGAAGATTGTGTTGGTGTAGATTAAAATAATCAAGGAAGGAGGAAGCCTTTCAAAAATTGGTGGCTCTAGTGATGGTGAGAAGAAAAAAGGGGAAAATACTTAAGTGGTTCAATAAATAAAAGAAAGAATCTAGAAGGAGACCTCAATTTAGATATTTGTTTAAGCTAAATTGGGTAAAGTAGCATTTCCCTCCTTCAGTACTAAATTCATTTTCAACTAAATCCTCTTTAGAATTATTTTAATTCATTTTCAACTAAATCCGTTTTTACAGTTCTGGTTCCGTTGTAATAGTGCTAGTTCCGATTTGATTCTATGGTTCGAACCTAACCGGGGACAGGTCTGGTCCTTAACCTTACTACCATCACCTCCGTACTTCTTCTAAATAACTTCCCCTTCTAGATCTAGGTTTCTTCTCTCCGTCACATCAACAAGGGATAACAAACCCTAGTTGTAATGGTTTATATGCTTGAGTAGACATATTTTTTTTATGTGTTTTATATGCATTGAGCATCATTTTTATCATGGTTTATGTCTCATAAATTGTATTTGGTGTTCTTTTGTGCAAGTAGATTGTGAAGGCCTTGAAAGAGGAAAAGAAAGAAAAAATAGGTTATGAAGGCACCTTTTGGGAGTTTTTAAGCAATATAAGGATCAAGACATAAGAGAAGCTCATACACATGGGAATGTGTGCCAACTTCCAAGAGAATTCAAGCAAGATTGTGAGCTGGAAGGGCATAAAGGCAGTCACACTCCCATGTACCGACTTGTATGAAGAATTCAAGAACCTCGCAATAACGATTAGACGAAGAGAAGCCTCATAACCTACCACATGGATGTGTGCCCGTCCATGTGGCCTCAAGAGAAAAGTGTTGTAGCCTTGTTTACGAAGAGCACTGTAGCAAAGTATTGTAGCAAATAGTTGTAGGATTAATGTAGCTAAACACTATTCGTGTGACCAGGTGAAATGTTCACTTGGTTGCGTGGGCAATTCTGCAGCCTATACGGGCGTGTGGAGGCACGTGACAACCTCGATTTCAGATTATAAATAGTAGTTTTGCCCGATTTCAATCTTGTTTGTCTAATGCTTGCTTGCCTTATTGATCTTATTGTTGTTTGGGTTGCATGATTTATTCACCTTGATAAGAAAGGTCTCCATTAGGGTTAAAGCCTCAATATTGAAGAGAGTTGAGAGGGTGAGTCATGAGATAGTGGAGCATTTCTTTTTCCCTCCGATTAGTATATTCAATTTCTCTATTCCCTAAGCTCTAAGCAACCATATGTGGTGTGAGGTGTTGAGATTGAGAGATTTCTCCACCAGGGCCTCGTAAAGGGTTGGGTAATTTTCACCTAGAGGTAAGGTTAGGTCTGTTCTTAGGAATCGGATACACCCTTTGGAATCCCTAGAGTGTTATACGGTCATATGTGGTATGAGGTGTTGAGAATCAAAGATTTCTTAATCGAGACCTTGTAGGAGACCAGTATTGATGATCTGGAGGCAAGATCTGATTATCTTTGGATTTCCATGACTTAAACTACTCATTCTAGAAACACTTTGCATACCCGGTACATAATACCTGAATCCAAGGAGGAGCATTGCCTGAATATCCCACTTTTACTGATTGAGATCTCCCTCTACTTTACACTTGTATATTCATCTTTGGTATTCATTTCTTCGCACACTAGATCATCACATCATCCTATTGATCATTAGGCTAGATAGCAGAGAAGCAGTTAGTACTAGTAACCATATTCCCTGTGGATTCGATTACCCGACTTGTTGGGTATTTTATTACTTTGACACCCGTGCATTTGTGGTACACACATGCAAGAGGTGCGTCAATCTTTTTTGTAGGAAAATAATTAACAAAGAAATTATCATGATGGTTTACACAAAAATGATAGTAGCCTATAGGTATGAGGAATGAATGATAGGTTTGTAGAGAATAGAGAATTAAGCATTCGATGTACTAATGAGTTTAGCGATAGATGGTTAGATCAAACCTATCAACATACACTAATACAACGATAAAAACATATTGTCTTTTAAAAAACATATTCATTCATCTCTATCGCAACAATGAGGGTTTTGCTTTATTTTTCTAGTTATCATTCATTTATTTTAATTAATTCCGAGTACTTATCATAAGCAAACTAAATAACATTATTTTAGATATTCATCATACTTCTGGTTGTTTTCCTTTTGTATGAAACACTCATACTTTTTTTAATTTTTAAAGGGGATTTATTTCTAAATATGTGGGGCTCAGAAAATTTTGTCTCAATTTATTTGTAAAAGCCATGCAAGCCTTGGATTCCCAGCCTAAATTTTTGCAAACTTTTGAACCAATTCTTGAAGCTTTGTTTTAAGGTTTTGTTGCCATATTTTTGGAATAGCCTTGTTTCATTAGTTGTGGCCATCTTTTATCAGGGAGAGATTAGCATCCTTCTTCAGTCTTTTTTTTTTATTGAGAGAGAGAAGTAAAAGAGAAATAAGAAAGAAGAAGGATAAGAAGTTGATGATGATTTTGCAACAAAGAAAGGAAGGCATATGTTTATATTCTTCTTTGTTTATGGGTAATAATTTATTTAGAAAATTCCATCAATCAATGACTTCAGCTCATCTTGTTTGAAAGTTGAAGTGAATGAGATCATGCAAGTTTAAAAGAAATTGTTTATCTGTTAAGTTTACTTCCTTTTAGTGAGAATAGATTTCAGGTATGTACTTTTATATTTCTAGTATGGATGGAAGTCTTGGGAGAAGTTGAGTGAGTTAAGCATATTGCATCCTTGAATTGTTATGATGCTTTTTCTCCTTAAAAATTTATGCCTTTGTTGTTGTTAATGTGTTGTTGTGGTTTTTACTAAAGTTTTTCTTTTTTGGTTTGTAATTATCTTTACAGTTGGGTTAGTGGACTTATAATGGTTTAAGTTCAATTGATGTTAATGAGAAGGGTGTGGATGATGATGATGATGATGATGATGATGTTGGAATTAAGATATTAATGATGAAAGGTTGGAGAATATTAATTGTGAATTAGAAAGTGTTAATGGTGTTTATATAGCTGGATTTGAATTTTTGATGTAAACTACTGATGTTTGGTTTGAGTTGGTGGTGTTCAATCATTTGATTTAATGTGAATCAGTTTGGGTTGTTTGAAGCTCAAGTTAGATAAATTGAGTTGCTTGGTTAGGTTGAATTGATTAGGGCACTGATGAGCTTATATGTGCTGGGTAAGTAAAATTTTTGGCTTTTATTTGGCGCTTATCTTATGGTTGTTTGAATGCCTACTAGAGTTATTAGTTAGGTCTTGTGATTTGTGTGCTTGCTAAACCATTGAGGGTTTAGATCCGGCTCATGTTTTGTTAAACCTAAGTGTAGTTTCTTTTGGTGTCTAGATCCCAATAGCGAGCTCTAATTCGAGGTAACTAGTGAACCTAACTCCGTATGCTAAGCCAAGTAGGATCTCACACCTGTATGACTATGTATTTTTAGTGTATTATTAACTATTTAAATCCTTAGAAATTTATTTGTTTGTGTAATTTTGATTCTTGTTCTGTTGGTATTTCTATTATTATCTTGTTGTTTACTATTTAATTATTATTTAATTCGGTTGTAAAATGATTTATTTGGTATTTCACTATTTGTACTCTGTATTTCTGTGATTTTTTTACATCTCCATTCCTGGAAATTTGCCCAGTTAGGAGGAGTAGTCCTAGCCATGTGCATATATTTTCTATAGTAGTGCTACTGAGCATGCATGCCCGTTCTGACTGTATTTGAGGATCCGGGTTCGGTTGTTGATATTCCATCTATTCTAACTTCATAGTGAAAGATCCAGAATAGAGCTGTTGATTCTGTTAGATATACACCTTTAGTTTTCTGTATATAATCAGTATTCCAATTTTATTTTAATTGTTTATTTATTTTTTGTATTTCTGTCTATATTATACCTTTACAACTATGTTATTTGTTCTTTGTCTGATTTTTTAATGTATTACCCACACATTTCTGGATATTATATTTTCTGTTATTTTGTGATCCTACTGAGTTCTTGTGGCTCATGTACTTTGTGATTTTCTATTTACAGGTGAAGATTAAGCTTAGGATTTGGGGGTTGTTCTAGGGTCTTGTTTCTGTAGTTGTTATTTCTTGTTGAAATAATTGAACTTTGAGATTATAGACCTTATAGTATTGATAAACGCCTAAACATACGTATTTTCCATGTATTCGGGTGTATGTATTACGTATTTTTCTATGAGTTGACGCCCGTTTTTGGTCTGAATTGGTTTCTTTCGTGTTACAGGTACTGATGTGACCCCTTCGAGCTCGTTGATAGAATTTGAGAAGAAATCGGCAATGAAAACACTATTTCTGAGCGGGGGTATTGTAGCGACTACTGTAGCAGATACTGTAGCACGAACCCTTTAGTGAAATGGCTAAGTCTGGAGGTTCATGCGGGCACTACAGAGGCCGCATACGGTACTGTAGCAGTTCTACTACAGCGGCACTGTAGCAACTTACGCGATTTCAGGATTTTCTCGGGAATTTTCTCTCCCCACATGCGGGGCCGCATAGGGGGCCGCATAACCCACTGGAAAAGGTTTTTAAGGGTTTTGAGTCCATTTGGGAGGAAGGAGGCTAGGTCTTGAGAAAAGCTACACTTCACCATCTTCTTTGGGAGCTTGAGGCCGGCTTTTGGAGGCATTTCTTGAGGAGAGGACTACGGGGAGAGCACGAGACGACGAATCCACGCCTTCGATTTGCATTTGAGTGGAAGTTTGACAAAGGAAGCCACTCCTTGGGTGGCGTCTTTGGAAGCGTCATTCGGCCTTGATCTTTTCAGGGGGTGTTTTCATTATGCTTTTGGTTATTTTTATGTATTTGCTCGCTTACTTTGTGATCATGAGCAACTAAACCCCAAGGTCACCGGATGTAGGTGAACCTTGGGGGTGAACTTGTGTATTTTGGATGCTACTTTCTAGTTTATGTACTTGGTTTGGTTTGTGATCCTTGTTTGGTGGTTCTTGAATGCCTTGATATGTATGAGAACTCTATATGTCAATTCCTAGACAATGCTAGGTTGCATGACCATTGCCCTAGTATTAGGCTCACCAAGCTTGGAAGGGAATACATGTACGAATACACCGTGACCATCGGGTATTTGTACCCCTCCAATTGTTAGGGTTGTCCTTGATTGTGTTTCAACCCTAGCTTGGGGAAATCCACTAAACCCTTGCAATCGTACAAGGATTTGGGCGGAAGCAATTCCGTATTCCAATACTTGTATTGGATTAGGGACCAACGCCGTGACCATCGGGTTGGTCTAATCTAGGGTTTCCCGGTCCAAACCACCCACGTGCATGCTAGTTAGGGCATCCTTAGCACTTTAGTAGCCCCCGAGGGAATCCTCATCTGTGGCCATTCCCTCACCTTGATTTTTCCCCTCCGTATTTATACTTGCTATTTGCATGCTCTTTGTTTTAGTAGGTTATCGGTAGTTCTTCTTCCAAGTGATTGATTAGGTCAAACAACATTGTGATAAGGAAGTAAGAATAGCTTCTCGGGCCCTTGGGGATACGACCCCCTCGTGTTCGCGCGAGGGGTATTACTTGGCGACCCTGTGCACTTGCGGCTGAGCGATTCAAGCGCGTTACCAAGTATGTTTTTCTGTGTGAGCGAGATTTGTATTTTATTTGTATTCTTGTTTCAGTCTGTTAAGTGTGGCACATTGTGTATCTGTATGGTTGTTCAAGCTCATACTCGATTTATTTTTGTTTCCTTTCTTGTCTACTGGTAATAACTGTGACTAGATTCGATATTTGAGTCCTTGCACCTGGTGGGGCCCAATCTTGTTGGATGCGGCCGGTCTATCAGCGGGCCCTGCTTTGGGGCTGGGGCGTGACAAAATATGTTAGCATACGTGGTTGTTTTGCAAAATTCAAAACTATAATATACATTCTCCCTCAATGGCTACTACTTTTTTCTCAATAAATGCTTGAAATCTCAAGCCAAATGTGGATCATATTGTCTTTTACTCTTTTATTCAATGGTTAGATTTTTAAAACCCATATAGCTTGTTTGTGCATGTTTTCCCTTCATGATGGATCAACTAAAATATACTAATGATTTCTCTCTAGAGTTTGTATTTGAAAAGCATCAGAATGTAATATCTCTTGGAAATTTTCATTTTTTTCAATGGGTAGATCTACGATTTAGGTTTCCCCATTGAATTTTATACTTGAGATGTTACAAGGGATTAGACTTTTTTTAAACAACAATTTTCTATGTGATTTGGGTGATTTAAATTTTAAAAAAAAACTATATATACAATTATGATTCTAAAATTAGAAAACAATTATTTTTAGAGTATTCATGCTATGTAGTTGTCGTACTTTTAGAAGCTGTTTTATAAGCCCAAGATCTTATTTGATTGGGTACCTACTATATAGAGATGGAAACCTTGCAAAAAACTCTTTCCAACAAGCTTTGGATGTTGAAACTTTTACTTTGTGATTTAGAGAAAACAATAGTTCATTGGAACTATGTAATTTAGGACTAAAAATAGAAATTCTTAATTTGAAGAATCTGCTATATTAGATGTTGTCCTTGTTCAATCCTTAAGTTAGTTTGAATGTTTGTAATGCATTCTAGAGTTATATGTATAATTTGTGTCATTTAGATCTTGATTTTAATTATATAAAAATTTAGTATTTTAGATGGAATTGTTTGGAGGTATTCTTGTTGTAACAGAAATTAAGGTAAGTTGCTTCTAATTTAACTAATCAAATTAAAAAAGATCATAATGATTTACTTTGGACCAAAAGACCCATTTTTGAAAAAAGAAATAATTTAAACTTTATTTTTCTCATAAGTCTGTCATGCATAGAAGAAATAATTATTAGCTTTTGTGAATTTATATTTAAGAAAATATGTTCAGTTTTTGTTGATCCAAAAATTGCAAAAGAAATTAGAATTTTTTTGATACACTATCTACAAATCTACCCTTTTGCTATATATATTTATAAATCTTTGATTTGCTTAAAGACAAAAAAAGTGGTTGTGTTTTTGTAATTTGTCCTTACATATGTCTATGTTGTGAACCATGTCGATAGGGTTCCAAGTTGACATGTATGTGTCAAAGAAATTAGTTCCAATATTTTCAATACCAAATAGTATGGAAAACAATATTGGATACGTTATTTGTAAACCCTATAGTACTACTAGCATAAGTGTCATGAAATTGGGAATGAGGTTATGTGATGTTACCTTTGCAATCAGAGTAGTATTTGTCATAACTCATATTGTAAGATATAATCATGTTTTATTAATTATGTTTATATTGGGGAATTTCTTATGTTCTACGTATTCTATGAAAAGTTCCTAAATGTGGCATTTTCAAGATGATTGTTATAATTTAAATCTTATGCTTTATTTTGATTGCATAGTTTTTGTTTTGCCAAACAAGATTGTACAACTAAAATATAAATTAAATGTGACTCTTGTAATATATTTTTTTAAGATCAAAACATTTACGTTAATCATATAACCATTTATACAATGAATGATTTATTAGTTAAATATTAATGACCTTTCTAGACTGTTAAACTCATCCTATTATTACTTTTATTTTTTTGTTTCAGATCAGGGAGACTAAATGAGAAAAATATATAGCATGTTAATAATTAGTTTAAATAGACCATATGATAATTTTTTGTTCGGAGCTTAGTTGTAATCTTATTATGGTCATTGTTTTTGGAATTCTTGTGTTTTTTGGAAAACATTTTCAATAAAAATATTTATAATTGTTTGATATATAATTAAAAGTATTAATTAAAGTATTTGGAAAGTCACATTCAAGTATTTGGCAAGTTAGTAATTTTGGAGGAATGTTTTATTAATTTTTTAATTTATTTTTCAATTAGTTAACTAGTTATTTCATGGAAAGTTAATATTTAACCATGCAATATGTAGTTGTATTTAACTCTCTCTCAATTCCCAAACATTAAGCATCTATTTAATCATGTTTTTGTATTTCTTGATAACTTTTGATGTTGAAGACATGATATTGTGTTACAGTAATCCAAATCCTTTTGGACTAACTAATTAAATATGTATAATGTGGACAAGATTGCATGGCCTTGAAATAATTGAAATTACTCACTTAGAATTAATCTGAAAAATTAATTACACTTATTGTTTGAAATTATTAAAAGAGGTTTAACTACAAGCTTGTATATGTACAACACAAATTTTATAATCAAATGTAGAATACAAAGTGATTTGATTTGTCACAAGCGTAAGAAGATAAAGTTAATATTTAACCATGCTAAATGTTTGCAAAAATTATACAAAATTTGATTAATATGATTGCCAACATAAGAAGATAAAGTTATATACATCACTACTAGCATAAAAATAGATCTTTATAACCAGCCTGATACTGTAGTTTTTTCAGTCAGAACTATAAATTTTATTCGACACTGTAGCATAAGGTACTGTAGCAGTCGAGATTTACCTTGTTTTCTTCTTTCTTTCTCTTTTTCTTCTTCATTTCTTTTCTTCTCATTTGGCTGAATCCTTCTACTCCTTTAGAACTTTTTTGGCGACCTTTTTTCGGCGGATCAAAGTATCAATTCTCTTCCTCACTTACTCTTGAATTTGGTAGGAGCTTTGATCCAAGTTTTTATTCTATATTTTACTTGTATTTCATCGTATTTGATTTTTTGAAAACCTAGATATAACTCTTAAATTATACAATGTTTGTGGGTGATTATAGGCTTAAATTGAAACTGTTGATCTTGTGGTTTATTGTGGTTGATGTTTGTAAAAGAATTTCCATATTTAATGTTGTAAAATTAAGAGAAAAATAATGCAGCATTGTATCACCGGTGAACTTTAATTATTTCTTTGGATTCTTTGGTTTAGAGTGAAGCTCATACCTTTAGGAATTCATTGGCAATTTGAAGATCCAGTTATGAGCCAAACCTAGGGCTAATTTATGGTTGCTTGTAGTTAGTATGGCTTAGGGTTTTATTTGTTTAGTTTGCTTCATTTAATGTTTGTTTGTTGTTTGTGTTTGTGTTTGTGTTTGTGCTTTGGCTAGGCGGTGAGATCTTGACTCGAGGCAAGGTGACATCAGAGGATTAACATGTTCGGAATTTAATCACTTGAGTTGTGAGTGGGCTTTGAGATACATAATTCTATTAGAATGACACTTATATATTTTTATTTCTTTAGTTGAAGTTTTCCTTGGTTTTAACTCATTGGATCGATGCTTTGATCGTCTTGGAATGAACTTATTTATTTTAGAAGCATACTAAGAAAATCTTGATGTTTGATTGAAAATAACCAAGGTTATATTTATATTGTGAGTTGAATTGTTTTATGATTATTTTGTTATGTATATGTTTTTAGCATTTCTATGTGTCTAAATGGTAGATGTCCTGGTTATTTAATGCGGTCCTGCTTGTGGACTCTTTGCTGAGATTTGCATGGTTGCATTATTTAGATGGTGGTTCCCTACTGAAGTAGGCTATCTTCACGACCAGCCTTTTGAGGTGGCGTGTAAGACCGGCTGCTTTTCTTCATCCAATTAAGAAGAAGTTGTAGAACCCTGATTAGATGGTTATCAGGGAGCTGGAGTCACCACATGGTGAACCAATGGGCAAACGTCAAGAGAGTGAGAATCTTGACGGCTTTAAACCTAGCTGTGACCATGGCAAAAGTTTAGAGAGATTTCTAGAACACCAATTGTTGGGTTACGATGCGAAATTGGTATTTTAAAGAGTTTATGTTTTCATGCAGATGAGTTTTTGAGAAGTAATCTCCTGTATATCTTTGTATTGCTATTTTAGATTGTGATGAGGAGACGAAGCCGAGCTATCACTCTTAAAAGGTCAGTCTCTCACAAATTTGTGTATGACGATGAGTATTATGATTTATGGATTTTGAGACTCATATTATATATGTTGTTATTATATATACTAAAATGATATGATCTATATGTATTATTGTAAAAGCTTGCCTTTGTCAATGTTATTGATTATTTTGTATATTCTATCCGAATTATTCTAACTCACTCACTGTGTAACTTAGGCTATTAACCCCTCCTTCTTCCCAGGCTTTAGTAGCTAGTAGCGTGGCTGTGGAGTGGTGTGCTAGGCATTTGCTAGCTTTCCTTTTTCATCTATTTACTATACCTTGTATGTTTCTTTTTTAGGATGAGTACGTTGTATAAGAATATGGATCCAGTAATGTGTTCAAATTCTATTTGCTTGGATGTTTGTTTGGATACTTCTTAAACTCCTCTAGCTAAGTAATGTTGTTGTTGTTGTTGTTGTTGCTACTTCCCTTGCATAGCTTGGGACTTCCTTATTCTGTACTTTTTGTTCAGTTTTGAGCCTTACGGTGACTTGACGGTAGAGTGATGGGGTATCCCTCCTCAGGTTGTCATGGTGGTTGTTTGTAACAAGCCTATGGGTTGGGGTGTGACGTAGATTCTAAAAGAAAAGAATATATATATATATATATATATATATATATATATATATATATATATATATATATATATATATATATATAATTGAAGAAGGCAAACAATATAGGAAATAGATAATAGAAGAGAAGGAATGGCTAGGTTTTACTAGTTATGATAAGGAACATTTTAGATAAAAATCTATTTTTGTAACTTTCTATCTTACTTGAGAAAGTAGATTCCTAACCCAACCAATTGAAAGTGATTCCATTAAACTAAGAAAATAATACCATTGGGTCCTCCAACTTTTTTTTTTTGCAAAAAAACCATTCTTAATTGTGAAAATTAAATCCATCAAATTAAGTTTTATGGACAGTTCTCACTTTTCATCATACAAAGTGCTTCCTTAATTCTAATGTTGTACATTTTAAATCTATAAGTTATGAAGTAAGTTTGAGGTCTTGCATGCATGATGGGATAACTCCTCATAAGTACGTGGCTAATTTTTTCCGTGTTGGCATGATAAAGTTAGCTAGTATCAAAGCTTAGGTTAAATTTTAACCTTATAGAAGTTTGAGTTATTAATCAAAGTGAAAAGATGGGTTGTGGCTAGTTAAAGTTAGATACATTTTGAGTTTAAGATCAAACTACTAAATTTTATGCACTAATTGAATTATAGTATATTAAAAATATTTAGTTTAAATAATAATGCAGTATGTCTCCTTACCAAAATGTCGTTCACAACCTTAGCGACATCTTGTGCATTAATTAACTACTCTTGAGAACAATGATCATTCAACTGATGGCCAGGAACCTATATCAATGTACATTGCTATTCTCTTTTCCTTCTTTAATTCTTCAAGTAATGTGCTAGGATGCTATTGTTGGTTCTTCCAAGTCTAGAGGTACTCCTATCTTTCATACTTAAGGAAATTATGCTTCTTTTTTTCATCAGGGAAGTCATGTGGTGATACTATTTTTTGGCTTTCTCTTTTTGTAACATTATTCCTAGTTCTATTGTCACCCATTTCACATCTATGGTTGTGGATTCTATCAAAACTCTAACTCCTATAATTGCACTTTTTAGTAATTTTCAACAAGAATTTAAACAATACGTAGGGAGATAATAGTACATTATATGGTGTGTGCAAATCTATGTTATTAAAAAGCATATTGCTCTTAAGTGCTAAAAATAGAATAATCATGCTTACTAGGATTCAAATGATCAAAAGACATTAGGGTATTAATATTGACTGATTTATATCAAGTGTTTGAATGGTCAAATGACATATGTACTTGTTAATACACATGTAACTAGTAGTATAATCTCTTTAATCTTTAACCTTATGTTGGTAAAGGTTTCATGGTTATGGATCATCTTTTGCCAATAGGTGATATGGTTTTTCTATTTCTTTTCAAATATTGCTTCCTTCATATGATGTGTAAGTGATCCTCACTATCTCTTGTAATATTTTATCTAGAAATTTAACTTACATCAAATTATCCAATAGTATTTGATTTTTTTTTTTCTTTTTTTTTTTTTACAATGGTTTTCTTGTTAAGGAGAAATTTATAAGGCAAGTGATATTGTTAGGTACCCCGAGTAAAGATATGTTTTCGAAATACCAAATTAGCTCTTTCCACAAGTAGGCAATCATCAATGCTTGTTTCCAAAGACCTCTGCTGTCTTATGTTAGATCTATTGCTTTCAGTTTACTTTTCCTTATGTTTATAATTTTACTTCTATTAATAAGTGTTGTTCTTCAAGGTCCTTATGTAAAATCCGCTGTTTAGGAAATGTTTTCAAATTGTTGTTTTTTTTTTAAAAAAATGCTCCTCATCATGTTTCTACCTAATTTTATAAATTACATAGTGACTTGTGGGACGAGTGTTAATTACTTTTTCCAATGGCCTCATCATGTTTCTACCTAATTTTATAAATTACATAGTGACTTGTGGGACAAGTGTTAATTACTTTTTCCAATGGTTACCTATATTATGTATGTCTATTTGATGAGTGTGGTTACTGCAATTGGTTTTTCCTTGATAGTACAAATATGAATTTTCTTTTCTCTTAATATTTATTATTTGAAAAATTCATTACTTGATAGTTTTCTAGTAATGTGAGTGTGTTTCAATATGATAGTTGTGGAGAATTCATCAATCATGTTAAGATAGATCATTTTACTAAACAAGAGATACAATTGTAACTTTTTTATCTTCACACACCACATCAACACAAAATGATGAAAAGACAACATTGTATTATAAAGGAAGCTAGCCTTTCATTATTATTTCATTCTCAAGTGCCTTTATCTTATTGGTTCAAACATTTCGAATGCAATCTATCTATTATTCAACGGCCTAGTCTAGGAATTGCTATAATGCCACCGTATTATTTGTTAAAAAGATAGTTAAACCAAGGCCTTGGCACTCTAATATTACCTTTCTTTTGTGGCAAGAACCCAAGTTAGTGAAAATTTATTTTTAGAATCTAAGTTGACTCAAGGTTTTGGAGAAAGAGGTCTTTATATTAAAAAATTAAATTATGTTTATCTTACAACCTCTTATATTTGATTTGTGAATTTTGGGAACCAAGTAGATCTTTAAAGCCAAATTTTGTTCTGATAATATCTTAATCATCTTAAAGACTAATATGTTCCTAAAGGTTTTAATCAACTTGATGGCCTAAACTTGAATTCACTTGTAATCTTGTTAATCTTTCTTCTTTTCTATTTTGGCACAGTGGTTATCTTCTTGCTTTATTAGTGATGGCAATGGTTTTACTCCTTAGAAGTTTCATGTGCGATCTAATATTTGGTATACTTTTTAGCATGATTTGTGAAATATTTTCTTTTACCATTCTTTCTAATTGATGAAGCTATCCAGCTAGAAACCCATTGTCAACCCGCCACATGGGGTTCATAGAAAACTCAACCAAGGTATCAATTAGGGCTTTTTCTTCTTTTGCAGTCTAACACTGTTTGTTTTGTCTCTTGCCTCTTTGTTGAGAATTTAAGTCCATATTTGAGAGAAAAAAAGTAAATTAATAACGCTCATGCCAAACAAATGGAATATACACTTCTATAATACAAGATTTAGAAAGTATAACTATGTGGTACTTTAAATATGTATTTGGCACATGCATCTCCAACATCAATATTGACATATATGATAAGTGCTATATCATACACATTCTAATGATTATCTTTTGAACTTAAATGGTTCTCAAGAGTATTTTTATGGATGATTTGGTACTTAGTTTGTTCCATTATTACTGTCAGGGCATTATAAGCACAAGTTGAGACAAAATACGAAATCAAGAGTAAAATGGGGCCAAAAAGAACATTCAGAGAAATACACGGGCAAGTACACACTAATGTAACTTTCAAGTATAAGCTAGTTGGAAATCCAAAGAAATATATGAACCATGTATATGACCATGTACATGACAGTGAAATCCCCAGACTAAAGTCCTTTAGAGAAAAACAAGACTATGTGAATGATTTGCACACCCGTGTACATCAAAGAATCGAAAGAGCATGTTCCAAAGGAGTACACAGGTTGGAATGAAGCACACGCTCATGCACCTTAAGAGTTGAGGAGCAAGTCATCCAGAGATATACATAGCAAAACGAAGAGATTCATGGCTGTGTTACCCCAGGGATTGTGATTTTGAGTTCATCAAGAGATTTACACGGGCAAAGTATAGCCATGTACTTGCTCAATTCTTAGGGGTATAAAAAGAAAGCTAAAAAACATATCTAGGAGGTGAGTTTTTGGGAAAGTTCTTTTGGGACAAGTGCTAGGGTTTTGAGGAGAGTTCAAGGAAGAAGTGGCAATTCAAAGGAGTTGCCGGAGTGATGATCCAAGGCGATGATATTGGCTCACATCGGTTCCTACATTAAAGACATTGAGAGGGAGTTCTTCTTCGATGGATACTATTTTAGGTCTTTATTCCTTCTGTTTTGAGAAGAACATGAACCCCATGAGGGCTAACTTCCTTGGGTGTTCAGATTTGATGTAGCTTGGGATAATTACATTTTTATATTGCTTTTAATATAGATTTCCTTCAGGTTGCTGGATTTATCTATGTTTTTATATTGTTGATTTAGATAACGAGAGTGGTTATTTCATAATCATTACGTGATTGAGATTGAGAGATTTATCACATAAGATCACCCATAGATGATAGGAATCAATAGTGTTCACTAGAGATAGGACACTCGTGATTCTTCCGAGTAAAGTCATGAAGCAAGAGCTCCGTTTTTTAATTAGGGACTTCCTAGATCTCTTTTTAGTCATGTGAAAGTAGGATTAGAAGAGATTCAATTATACCATAGCTTAGGATTAGGTATTAATGCGACTCGAGAGACCACTCGATATATTTTTTGAAACTTCTTGATCCAACAATACTAGGGTTCAATCTATATCAATTGTAATTACCTTAATTCTTAATTTCCAAGTGAAATCTTATCCGAACACCTTCTTCTCCTATTGGTTATTCGCTTCTTAGACTCTTGACATTAGTCCTTTTCTTTCTTGAATTTTAGTTAACTTTCACTCATTGATAATTTTCTTGATAACTAGATAACGAGGATAAAACTAGTACTAGTAATCTTCAGTCCCTATGGATTTGACAACCCTACTTACAAACACTATTATTTAATGACCCACACACTTGCAGAGTAGTGTGCACGACATGAGCAAGTTGATTTTGTGAATGGTATGAATCGGCCACAACAGAATCCATACAGCAACAAATACAATCCCTGTTGGAGGAAACACTCGAATTTTGCATGGCGTTGTTAAGGGCAAAAAAGACCAAATCAATATTCAGAGAAATACATGGTCCAATTACATGCCCGTGTATTTTCCTGTGTACCTTTCAAGTTTCGGCTAGTTGGAAATCCAAAGAAATTCATGAACCATGTATATGGTCATGTACATGATCATGCACTCCACAAACTAAAGTCATCCAGAGAAAAACATGGCCGTATATATGATGTACACACCTGTGTACATCCAAAAATCCAAAGAGCATGTTCAAGAGGAGTACACAGGCTAGAATGAGTCACATGCCCATGCATCTCAAGAGTTAAGGAGCAACTCATTCAAAGATATACACGGCTAGATGAAGTGATACACGGTCATGTAACCCATGAATTGTGGTCTTGAGTTCATTCCGAGATTTACACAAGCAAAGTACATGCCCGTATACTTACTCAATCCCAAGGGGTATAAAAAGAAAGCTGAAAAAGGTATTCAAGAGGTGAGTTTTTTGGAAAGTGCTTTTGGGATGATGGCTAGGGTTTCGAGGCGAGTTGAAGGAAGAAAAGGAAGTTCAAATGAGTCACTGGAGTGATGATCCAAGGTGATAATATCAACTCCCAATGATTCCTACATTGAAGACATTGAGAGAGGGTTCTTCTTCCATGGGTATTGTTTTAGGGCTTTATTCCCTTTTTTAAGATGAGCATGAACCTCATGGTGGGCTAACTTCTTTTGGCATTTGGATTTGATGTAGCTTGGGATAATTAGATTTTTATATTGCTTTTAATATTGATTTCCTTCAGATTGCTGGGTTCATCTATGTCTTTATATTTTTAATATAACGTAATGAGAGTAGCTATTTCATTATTATTGCATGATTGAGATTGAGAGATTCATTGCGTAAGATCACCCATAGATGATAGGAATCAATAGTTCACACTAGAGATAGGCCACTTGTGATTCTTCCAAGTAGAGTTGTGTAGCGAGAACTCTAATGTCTAATTAGGGGTTTCTGAGATCTCTTTGCAATCGTGTGAAAATAGAATTAGAAGAAATTCAATTTTACCATAGCACTTGATATATTTTTAAACCCTGGTCCAACAATTCTATGGTTCAATCTTCAATTACAATTACTTTAATTCTTAATTCCTAAGTGAAATCTTATCTGGGCACCTTCTTCTCCTATTAGCTATTCATTTCATAGACTCTTGACTTTAGTCCTTTTCATTCTTGAATTTTAGTTAACTTTTCACTCATTGATAATTTGGTTGTTAGTTTGATAACGAGGATAGAGCTAGTACTAATAATCTTTTATCTTTGTGGATTAGACAGCCCTACTCACACGCACTATTTTTTGATGACCTGTACACTTACGGAGTAGTGTGCACAACACTCAGCTCATCAATATAAAGTTACAAAAATAATAATTGACCAAAAAAAAAGACTATATATATATATATATATATATATAATCATTTAGAACATTAGTTAACAAAACTGAAATTGACCACCCCATGTTAAACATATCCACAACTATGTCAAGCCTAGTGTGAGTTCACTTATTTATTTGTTTAATGGCTACAATGTTTTTGGTATCATCCTATGTGTTTTCCGCTAAAGGTAGAGTATCAATTTCATCCTCAACAAGATCTTTAGTCATCTTTCGTCTAATGAAATTGTGTAGTAAGCAATATATATATTCATAATTCATCGTTGGGTGGCTATATTGTAGATATTGAGAATTTTCCAACTTATATTATTTTCCTCCAAAAGGCACAAGAAATCCAGGGCAATTTGAATATCCAAAATCAAACAAATAATGGAAACTTAGCAACTACAGATTTATTTCTTATTAGCTACAGTTTTATTAGTAAGAATAACTTCAAAGGCAATGATGTCATATTCCATTTATTGGTTGGAATCTTTAATCCATTAGGCTTTGTAATAGCATCCCTAAGAACTTAGCCATCATGAACCGAACCCTCCATGTCAGATAATATATATATATATATATATATATATATTACATGTTTTTATGGTTGGAATTTGCATATCCAAAATCAAACAAATAATGGAAACTTAGCAACTACAGATTTATTTCTTATTAGCTACAGTTTTATTAGTAAGAATAACTTCAAAGGCAATGATGTCATATTCCATTTATTGGTTGGAATCTTTAATCCATTAGGCTTTGTAATAGCATCCCTAAGAACTTAGCCATCATGCACCGAACCCTCCATGTCAGATAATATATATATATATATATATATATATATATATATATATATATATATATATATATATATATATATATTACATGTTTTTATTGCAACTGTCAAGTAAAGTATATCAGCAGTGATTTCAAACTTTATTATTTTATATCTTGGTCAATCAACTCTAGGAACATTCACTCAAATATGTGTCGTATCTAATGCTCTAAGACAATTCTACATTGGATGAAAATGCAAATTATTACTTACAACTCATTTACTAAGCTAACATAAGAAAGAAATTTACAAACTTAAGCCTGGATCGTTTGAATTTTCAGGTACAAGTTTAGGTTTTTTTAGAACATCATGACATCAAGTAACTATTTTGGCAAATCAAATGAAGTCAGATTTCATTATCCAATTTTTTACATGGTATGCTACATTGTTCAAAAACAGTGTGACCATCTCCTCAACCATAACATTTCTCCTACCTCATACCCCATAGCACACCAAAAGTGATTAGCAATTAGCATAAATGATGAAAGCAGTAATGGTCGATGCATAGTTTGTCTATGCACTTAATGTTGTTGTTTGAAACCATCTGATTCATATACTCAAATTGTTTGCAACTCGTAGTTTATATTTACTCAATCTCGAATTGAACCATTCTATTTCTATTGTTCTATTGCGTTTTTTGCTCATGCAACAATCATGATCTTTAGAATATAAAAGTAAGACATATACAATACTTAATACAGTTGGAGTTTATCAACATCATCAATATATAATTAAAATAATAATCATGTATGTCAATTTCATGAAGCTGTCATGGGAATATTATCGATAAACATGAAATTATTGATGAAGCAATATGCACATTAAAATGCATGGGTGATTGATTGGTACATAATTTAAAATAAAAAGGCAGAATATTAAGATAGAGAAAAAATAAGTAGAAAAAAATGGACAAAATGAGACACATGTGATAATACTCAAGTATATAAAATCAACATGTGATAATGCTCAAGTATATAAAACTAATACAACAAAATGAAAAGAAAGAATGCCTCCCAAATCAGTCAAATCTCTTCTTTGAAATTTAGTCTAATTGAGGCCACATAGCCAAGTTGACATTGAATATTAATAGGTGACAAATATAAGTTTGAATTTAATACAAATTTGATTATTTCACTATTCTAACAATCAAGGAGAACAATAAAATTAATGGAATTATGGTGCAACCATTAATGTTTGAAAAATTTAGGCACTTTTTTTAGATGCATGGTTCACATCAAGGATTTAAAAACTAGACTGGTAGGCGAACCGGTCCAACTGGTTCAACAGACCGTTTCAACAGTTTTCTATTTTTTTAATTTTTTTAAAACAAATTAAAATTCCAAAAAGAAAGAAAATTTCATAAAATTATAACAAATCCAAAAAATAGAAAAAAGGGAAAAATAGAAATTTAATAAATTTAAATATAAAATTAAAATTTTAATACTTTTACTAGCTCACAAGTCACAATTGCTACAAGAAATGAATTTAATTTTTAAAATACAAATATGTAACTACAACTCTACAAGACTCAATAGTCAAGACTCAAGAAAAGACTACATTTGTCACGCCCCGACCCGCAGGTCCCACACATGACATACCGCCACGACAACCCAGGGGAACACTACTACATAACTGCACTTATGCAGTGGTTATAAACCGCTGCAAAAGGCCTTAAAACCGTTACATAAGATTTATTGTAACGGTTTGGCAACCGCTACATCTGCTTCCATTGCAATAGGTTATTGCAACGGTTCTATACATCCTATTGTAACGGTTTTATACTTTTGCATAAACAGTTCCAATTGGCACTAGCCTTTGCAGCGGTTTTAATTATGCAGCTGTTGCTTCACATACTGCAGCGGTTTATTTTGCAATGGTTGTTTTATATAGTGCAGTGGTTTCACAATACCTAATGCAGCGGTTTGTTAATATATATTGCAGCGTTTTTGTAATATATATTGCAGCGGTTTGAGAATAGCTATAGCAACAGTTTGTTAATATGTATTGCAGCAGTTTTGAAATATATATTGTAGCGGTTTTGGAATGTATATTGCAGTGGTTTGAGAATAGCTATAGCAGTTGTTGTGTATAAATTATTGTAATGGTTTCATCTAATCTATTGCAACGGTTTACAATATCTCCTGCAACAGTTGATAAAATCCATTGTAGTGGTTTGTAATTCTGTACCATTTTACAAATAATAATTTTAATAATTCAATTCAATAAAATAATAACATTATCAAGCATCATCCAAAAATGTAAAAAACACTTAGATACAACATCACATTAAAATTGACAAAAATATTCAATAACATAAGAATTTTAGGAGAAAAGTAGTTAATACAAAACAAATTGGAAGTTAATACAAAACAAGTCATCTTCAATGTTTTGGAATGAAACCAAAAATATAATATCATTATCCTTGTAATTATAAAAAATTAGTTAGTAAAAATAATAAGAAGAAACTTGTACCATGCATACAATTTATATTACTTAATATAATAATAAAATTTGTTAAAAAGAAAATTATACTATACACTATATTCCAACATAATGACATCAACTAAAATGATAATTATTATAAAAGAATACCTGAGGTTCATAGCTACTAGCAGAGGATATATAACGAACACATATTGCTTGAGTTTGTGCACTATAAGCATCTCTTGAGGAACCAAAATTCAAATTAAAGTAGAAAGTGATATTGCATTAAACAAGGAATGCAAAAAAAAAATAATAATAAAAATAATAAAATAATAAAATAATAAGCAATAAATAAAAAATTATAATATGCATTAAATAATAAATAATATATAATAAAAAACTGCTTTATTATAAATATGCCTGCATCAAGGAAGGTTGCATAAATCTATATCTATTGTGAGTTAATGGATATATATATATATATATATAGGAATCATTTTATTATATATTTAATCAACATTATGCTTCTTAATCTAGATCTATAAGCATAATGTTGATTAAATATATAATAAAATGATTTCTATTTTAGTACTGGTTGTGGCTACCAAAAGGAGGCAGCAATGTTGGAGGAAAATGAGAATAGCCTCAAGGAAAAGAGTCTTTGGGTTGTAAGTCTCTGCTTGAATACCAATTGTGTAAGTGCCAATAATGAAAAGAGTCTTTGGGTTGAAAGTCTCTGCTTGAATAGCCTCAATAACAAATTGTATTACTGCCTCTTGTTTTGGAAAATCCTACTGCAGATAAAATTTTATATAGACATGAAACAAGTTATAGGTAGAATTATACACAGAATGCAAGTTCTCATAAATGACTTACTTGTGGATTGCAGTAAGTAGTGTCAAGGATGAGAGTGTTGATGTGGCATGACTGCAAAATGGAATTGCTAGCCATTTCCTCAGAAAAATGGAAATCACTAGTATGCAGAACTGCCTATCATATACAAAGCAATAAAGCATGATTTATTCAGATGAGATGAGTTATAATGATGTCCTTGCCAGTATGCCACAATCCAATAGCAAATGTCCTTGCAGAAGATATAGTACTGTATAGAATACTGTACCTTACCATTGGATGGCTCAAACAGTATGATTATAGACCCAGGGCAATGGTTTGCGTCAAAGCAGGTCAAAGTGACATTGACAACAGTATAACTTGGTTCCCAAGGAGTTCAATGAGCATCCAATTATAAGCAAGCTACCTCTTTTTCATTTCTATCATTCATACAACTCATTCCACACCAACTGCCAGCCATTTTCTTCCACTTTTAAGTACCACAGCAATCAGGCTGACAATAATCAATGCAAAACCTTGACTACAATCCAAGGAAAAAGTCCTCTCTTTCAAGTTCAATTCAATCAATGCAATATCTAGCTATAATTCCAAAAGCATAGCAATGAAAATTAACCCTCCAAAAATAAAAAAAACAAAACAAAACAAAAATTATGAAGTTTACTTACACGGCAGAGATAACGTGAGCGAATCCAGCGAGGGAAGACATGAAGTAGCGTGCGTCTCTCCTCCACTGGACGGGTCATCAGGTGGGTAGAAGGTAGGGAGGAGACCACCCTGACATCGTCTGCCAGAGTCCTCTTGAAGTGGTCCAGATAAAAAAAAATCCAAAAACTCACTGCCAAATTCACAAAACAAGTAAGACACCAACTAAGACCAACACAAGGACACGCAATAACATAAAACAGTTAATAATTTGCTGAAAATAAGTTAGAAAAAGAAGGGAAGAATAAAGTAAAAAGTTTCATGCTTTCTACAGTGCTAAAAATAGCAAATGATTGCAGAGAACATTAAATACATGAATATCATAATCTGAAGAGCTCACGATAAAACTGATTTTTTTTCGTAGTTCTCTTAAAATTAGATTCCCAAAGAGTATGCGGAGATAAAACAGTAAAGTTTTCCTTTAACATAACAATAAATACGAGAAAAAATATATATATAAGAGGAGAAAAATACAAACGTAAGAACTGAAAAGATTAAGGCTAAAGTAAATTTCTGAAAGCGGGGTTGAAAAGAAGAAAACAAATTGGAGAACTCCTAAAATGTTATAGAAAGGGTATGCTCTGTTTGGGGTTTTTTCTACAATAATTTCATCTAAAATGGAACCTTGGATTTCAAGAATAAAACCAAAGAAATACTATTTTATGCGAAAAAAAAAAGAAAAACTAATCATATATGATGATCTAACACCAAGCATGTCATGATCCTAATTTGATGATGGCAAAAAAGAGAGACCTAGATATCATATTGCATCATATAGAATCTTGATTTAATCATATATGTCATTGCATCATCAAAATTAAGGTTGGCATGGCTTGATTTACTGCATGGAGCCAATTATCACCACATGGAAAGTCAGAAGGCTTCAATTATATATATATATACCTCGAAAATATATAGCATGAACAGTGATCTTGTAACTTCAGAAAAACAAACTCATGCCGCTTTAAGTGTGAGGCATTTATTTATTAACTTTTGCTAATGTTTATAGCTCGACTTAAGAAAGCATCATGCATACAGATTACAAAATATAAGAAGTCATAAAACTATGTTTGAGTTAGAAATATAACTAGTTATTCTTCTCGTGGCCACAAAGCAATACAACACCAAAAAAATGCTGAAAGATCAATGACTCAATGATTTCAAAATATTACCAACACGGTTCCCATAATTCACAACACAAGGCTTAAGTTTGACATTACACGAGTCGAGCAAATTACTACACTCACAGAACTTGACATTCTACTGAGATTTGGAAAGCACAGAAAGAAAATGAAAAGTTAAAACCAAGTAGCATTTCATAGAACTAGAAATAAGCCTATCGCAATATGAAGTCTGTAAACTAAAAGCATCACAATGAGAAGGGCAAATTATATACACATTGTCATAAGACAAAACTTGCAATGCCCAATACAACATATCCAGTCAATGTAAAAGAGGAGGAAATAAACAAGAAAGAAAGAAATCAAATATTTATGTTTGCAAAACGGTCAAAGGAGGAAAAGTCACAGAAATTGGTCATGGAGGAAACTTCCTATATTATAAGTCTATAATATAAAGGACAATTAAGCAAAAGGGAAAGGAAGTTAATTTCAATCCAAACAGTTGCAGGACCACTAGCTAGTAAAATGCTAGTTAAGATTTAGGAATGGCTAAGAGTGCTAGTAAACTAAAACTAATCATGTATCATAATAAAGCATCAAGTCGCATTTCTCCCAAATTGACAACAAAAGGATAGAGTTAACAAATAGATTATTCAGAAAAATATCTCCAAAGTACATACTTGTTGTTACATGCATCTTCCATTTGGTGGATCTGACATCTTTCATCTTTAGTTAGATCTAATGCAACCTGACCATGAAAACAAGAAGAAGGAAGTCACTAGCATCACCATTGATCTAATATAAACCATTCTTTTAGCTTGATATTGATTCAGATGACAGAGGCAGTGTGTATCTCAAAGCATATAACATACTATGTTGACAGCATACCAATATTGACAGAAACGAAATGCATCAAATTTTGTTGCTGGATTCTGACAGGGAACTAAATTTACTCACCAACTACGAAATACACATGCATAGAGAGACAATATCTATATGTCCATTCCGTAAACTATAATGTTAAGTTCTAACTCATTTCTAGCATTATTGCTCTTCCGGTCCCATCGATATAGACATTTGAATTTTTATTTTAATGGAAACTAAAGTTATCATGATAAAATCTAAATGTGACTTCAGTTACACCCCTGATCCTCACTACGGGCAAACAATAATTCCCAATTCCTTAAATTTCAAAATTACTTTAAAAACAAAAAATTTCCCAAATTTCAAAGAATAAATTCAACCAAATAAGAGAAAATACGGCCAAATATCACATTCCATAGGTTTTGAATTTCAACTTTTTACCATCATCTCTCTCTTAATGTCACTAATTTTGGTTCATGACTGCACAATTAGAGGCCGGCACGGAACCAGATCACCCAGCGCCGGAATTCGTCGAGGCCTTTCCTTGTGACGTAGCGGAAATCTCCGATGATGTTCATGACCTCGTTGTCGCCGAGAACGGAGTGAATGGCACCACCAGAGAGAGAGAGGCTTCGATGGAGAGATAGTGGAGGAGGTGCATGAGACGGAGCTCGTCGACGCCACGGTCAAGGAAGTCACCAAGGAGTACGGCGACTGTGTGGCCACTAGTCCAGCGACAGGTGGAGTCAGCGAGGCCGCCAAGACAGAGAGTGGCGAGGGATTTAGGAAGGTCGCCATGGAGGCCTCCGATGACGACTAGGCGGCGAGGGGCGGGGATGTGGGTTGGAAGAGGAGATAGATTAGGGGTTAGTGTTAGGGTTAGGGTTAGGGTTTGGAAAGAAGGGGAAGAAGAGACCACTGACGAAGAAGTCGACGAAGAAGGAGAGGATGGACGAAGGCCTCTATCTGATCTATCACTATCTTAGAAAACTTAGAAAGCCTTGTGATGAGTAAACTAAATATAATGTTTTTATTAATTAGATATCTAATTAGAGATTTTATCTTTAAAGAAACCGTCTTTTAAATTATAATGTTCATTAACATATTCAAATTATGAAAAAAAATTCAATACTCAATATTTATTAATTAATATTTTTTAAAAAGATTATTGTTGATAGTATTTATTAATCAAAATCAAATCATTTTTCACTTATATATATTGAAGAAAAAAAAAATTTCCCAAAAACTAATTAATTTCTATTTACAAAATTTTAGAGTAGATTTTTAAGCATTAAGTATTTACAACAAAGTGCAATTTGGTAGTAAAAGCCCTCAATTTTCACGTACAAAAACCTCATATTTTTATTTTTTTGTGACAAAAAATAACTTTCATTAATATTATTATTTAAAAAAATAAACCATGAATGAATATATATATATATATATATATATAGAAAAAACAAAATAGTAATAAAATATTGAATTTAATGAATGCATGTGGAGATGTAAAAATACTTTTTAAATTTATTTATTCATATAATATGTGTTAAACAAATGATATTTTTACTTATTTATTAGATTTATTAATTTTGTTATCCGTAAATATAAATTTTATAAAACTTAAGCATTTTTATTACATATGCAGCGGTTTTAAAAAAACCGCTGCCTATCATAACACATACGCAGCGGTTATAAAAAACCGCTGCTTATCATAACCTATACGCAGCGGTTGTTACAAACCGCTGCAATAAAATGTATATGCAGCGGTTTTGAACCGCTGCTTTTGTTAACATTTGCAGCAATTGTATAACCACTGCATATTTATCCTAATATGCAGCGGTTTTTACAGCGGTTTGAGTCAAATGTAACACTTACTTGGAAAATCGCCTGTAACGATATAAAATCGCTACAAAACCGCTGCAATAGATAGCCTATTGTAGCAGTTTTATAACCGCTGCAAGATAACCGCTGCATAAGTGCAGTTATGTAGTAGTGGAGGTCTAACACTGCCTCAACCCTAGGTAGCCGTAAAGCTAACTTGTTCCCTGTACATTACATCTATAATCACAATGAATAACTCAAAAATAAATACCTATATTACTCATCTACTAGTACAAGGTATCACACACTGATAATTATAACAAGGAGTACATAAGGAAGATAATAACAACCACTCCAAATAGAGAGTATACTCCTCATACAAAACCTGGACCAGACTGGTATACAAAGTATTTTAGATATGAAAAACATAATAAGGTCCTACAACACATAGTGAATCCCTGATAATACATGCCAAGAAATAAGAACATACACAACTCAAAATAAGGAGACAAGGGTGACTCTTGCCAAGCACTTCACGCCTTCACCCCTACGTTGTGCTATCACCTGGGAGAAAGAAAGAAGGGGTGAGTAACTAGGTTACTCAGTGAGGGGTTAAACATAGGACTGTAGCTCAAGCATGATCAAATAGAAATAAAACATCGTAAAATATTTCAATTCTTAACAAGAATGAATATACTTTGAATAACAATTATCACATAAGAATATAAACTTTCTCAATGAAATACAAATAGAATTTCCTTTGAAGTCATCAAGAAAATACATACCATTCTGGATCTAATATTTGCACGATTCTTTTCGATAGTTTCAAATATCAAGATGCTTAGAAATAATTAACTCATCAATAACAAATCATCAATAATGTCCAGAATGGCCTCGAAAACTCTCCGTCGCTAACCATGGCCTTGGTTAGGCTTGGAGCTACCAAGATGCGTGTATCTTGGCGTTGGCCGCTGGGAAGTTCGTGTGGTGACTCCGAACAACCCAACTATATCCATGTCAGGGATCTACGCTCCCACCTGACATGGCATAACCGTTTTTACAGTATTCCACACCACCTCTATATAGGTCAGCCTGTGGAAACCATCCACTTCTTACTGCAGTAAGTACTGGAGCTCGGCTCCGATGTCACCATCAAAGAATTTAAACAATAACCTAGCCCGTAGGCTCAATATATACATCCTCATGATAGCATAATTCTCAATAAGAGATCATAAGTGTTTACAATGGCAATTCTCACTCCAAGAGTGATTGATTTAATCATAACATTGGTAATGAAATCATTTTCATCAAAAGTATCATACAAAGGTGTCTTTTGAAAATAAACTTCAAACATTGCATTAACACAATGAAATTCAACTTGATTTCAAATGCCTTTTTGGTCATCATAATGAGGACATCAAATCTCTTGAAATACATAGTTTGAAACATATATTTCAAACATAGAGTTTCAAACCATAAACAATATATATATACTTTGAAAATATTCATAAATAATTCAATTCATAAATCACCATGATTCTAAACTTCATTTAAAACTTTTAAAGAGATTTAGCAATAAGGAGTCTATCATTCAAAGCAAGCAACTCAAATATCAAAACATCATGCATGAATCATAGTCAAACTTTGGTAATTTCCCACTCACAAACTTGGTGAGAAAAACACCCCGGTGTTACTTCTCCACTGGCTCCTTGCCCTTACTTGAAGTCTCACATCCTAGAAGCATTTAAACAACCAAAACAAACAACCAAACATCATCAAACACTTGGTTAACTAAAATGAAGAAAAAAATGTTCAAAATGGGCAATGGTTGCTTCTAAGGTTTGGCAAACACCATAACAAGAAGTTATAGTAAGAAAAAAAAACCTCTCACAACTCTTAAAACCAACAAGGAAAGCAAGAATGACCAAATTTTGGTTGGTGCTACAGTAATTCCGGGATCAAGGTGATGAGGGTTCAAGGATTTCATTAAATCAAAGCCATACAACTCAATACAATTAATCCTCACAAGATTTACCATCAAAGAGGAAGAATAAGAGGCAAGAATCAGGCTCTCATAAGGGTTCACAACCAACCCTAACCATCTCCATCAAAGAACAAAGAAGAAGGAAGGAAATGATGGAAGCTTACCTTGGTACAAAGAGTGATCAACTTGATGATCCAAGAATCAAGCTAAAAAATCCCTTCTAAATCAGCCTTAAAACCTCAAGAAATCATGGAGGATGAGAGGAGAAGGAAATAAGAGTGTTTGGGAGAAGAAAAATGAAGAAAAGGGCTTAAAACGAAATTTTTATAGCCAAATCGGGTGAGTGTGCGGCTCATGTGCGGGCTGCACAGTGCCCGCACAACCCTCTGCCTGGGGTGTGTGGCCACCTGTGCGGCTGCACAGGAGGCCGCACAGCGCCTAGGAGGGGCTGTGTGGACTGTGCACAGCTCGCACAGGTTTGTGCGGGATGTGCACAGCCCACACACCCTAAAATCACTCTGAAACACCCTCAAACACTCTCCGCACAAGTCCAAAAACTCAGCAAAAAGCCTCAAACAAAAGAAAATGAAGAAACCATAAAAATGACTAAGTTAATCAAACAACAAACAAGTGAAATAAAGACCGAATTATCACAACATTAAAAAAAACAAGACTAACAAACAAGTGTATCACAAGATTTACAACCACATGGCACAAGCTTGAAGAGAATTCAACTTCCATTTCTACATAAAATTTAATTTCTCAATATGAACAAACGTAGTTATATACAAGCATTAGGAATTCAAACTCCTACAACATTCAAATTCAACCATGAACCACCAAATAAATTCACAAGCATTAGGAATTCAAACTCCTACATAATAGAATTCATTGTTTCAAAATACAACATTCAAATTCAGACAAGTCCAAAATTATAGGGAATAAGATACAAGTCATAAAATATTACACCACCACAAAAAAGTAAACTCAAGTTTTTCATTTTGTATCATTCATGATTCATTAATACAACCTTGATCCACCAAATAAATTCACAAGCATTAGGAATTCAATCTCCTACATAATAAAATTCATTGTTTCAAAATGCAACATTCAAATTCAAACAAGTCCAAAATTATAAGGAATAAGATACAAGTCATAAAATATAACACCACCACAAAAAAGTAAACTCAAGTTTTTCATCTTGTCTTATTCATGATTCATTAATCATTACCATCATTTCCATGAATTTCATCTTCTTCGTTGCCTTGGTTGACATCAAAGGATGAGAAATTAATTCCATCTTGAACAATCAAAACATCCTCCTCTTGAACCACCAAAACATCATCATCATCATAATTTGTTGAATCTATAAAAAAGAGTATTTTGTAAATTATAAGTAATTAATGTTAAATAGAATATAAACTTTAACTTGCAATCTTACTAGTAACTTATTTGTTAGTAACTTAGTACTAACCATGAATATTATGGACAAATTCATTTTGTCTTCCTTCTCTTTGTTCTTGTCTTTGTCCTCCTCCTTCTCCTTCTACTTGAGCAACCATATTTTCCAAATCCTCAAGATTAAGTTCGGGTTCCCGTGGAGGCTCTTTCTCAATGATCCAAGTGTCAATTTGTCAATACACTCGTAATCGATCGGATCTAGATTGTTGCTCTTGTTGAAGTTTCTACAAATAGAAAACAATTTATCAAAATTTATAATAGATAAAGTCTCACATTACTTGCATAAATGAACAAATCACATACTTATTCTTCAAATGAAGATTGTAATGTATATAGAGAAGATTGTTTAACCTTTGATGCCCCAACCTATTTCTCCATTTTTTGTGTATCCTTTCGAATGCACTCCAATTTCTTTCACAACCCGAGGAAGAAGATGTTTGACTACGAATCTGATAGCTAGCTTTTGTAAATTAGGAGCACTATGTCCGAAGAATCTCCACGATTCGTCTAAAGAAAACAACATTTACATATTTGATGAATAATTGAATATGTAAAACTCTAGTTAACAAATAGAAGTTATTTATCTATTATCATACCTGGCCTTGTATTTTTACTAGAAGATTGGGTCAAGGTATTTCCAAAGCTACCTAATGGTTGTCGAAAAGTGGAAGATTCAACTATCATTTTGTCATGGTTTAGAGCAATATTAGGGTTGCTAATTATAGTTATAAACCCATCTATATTATCCGGTGATTGGCAAACCCCAACCATGTCTTTATGATATTGAAATGTTGGATTCAACCAAAATGCGGCCACATGAATATCTTGACGCATTTGATTCTCCCATCTTTCATCCAAAATTGAGATGTAAGGTTGGTATAATTTACTTACATATTTAAATGTCTCTTTTATAGCTTTGATTGCTCAAATAATTCCTTCATAAATATAACCAAAGGAAGGTCTTTCATCAGAATCAACAATGAGTAACAATCGCACAAGTGGAGAAGATATTTTGACTACTACCAAGCAATCATTCCAAAATTGATTATCCAAGACAATATTGCAAACATCTTTTGCTTTTTTTTTGTCTTAGACCCATTCCAACCAAGAAAGTCTCTAAAAGTAACCATAGCTTGCAAGTTAGACTTATGATCATGAAGACTCTTCAAAGCAATGAAAGTTGTTGCAAATCGAGTATCACTAGGTCAAAGAATCTCTGTCCAACATTTTATATTTCTTAGCCAACTCAAAGTCCACTTGTGATTGTACACAAAATTAGTAATTGAAGAGACACGATTCACCAAAGTCTCTATGTGAGGAATTTTAGAAATATCCTTGAGCATCAAATTCAAACAATGAGCTACACATGGTGTCCATAAGATACTGGGATACTTCTCATTAAGGAATCTTCCCGCAGCTTTGTAATTGGTGGCATTATCTGTCACAACATGAACTGCATTTTTCCATCAAAAAACTCCACAATCTCTGTAAATAAATTGCAAAGCGTTGAAGCATCTGAAATCATGTTTAGGACATCAACAGATTTGATGAAAGATGTTCCTTTTGGAGAATACACAAGATAGTTGATCAAAGACCTTTGGCGAATATCCTTCCAACCATCGGCCATTAATGTGCATCCACAATCTTCCCAACTACTCCGATAAGTGTCAACAAGCAATTGCAATTCTTTCTTTGACTCCTCTAACAAGTTGGTTCTCAAAGCATGATATGTAGGACCTTTGTATCCCAAACCCATACATGCTATAACATCTATCATTAGTTGAAAATAAAATGAATTTGAAGCTTCCATTGGGATACAAGCATCATAGAAAAATTGGGTAATAGCCAAATCCACTTCATGCCATCTTTCTTTGCTTTGCAATGCAGCTTTAATAGTGGGTTGTGTTCCAAGTTTGTTACTACTTGGAAAATAAGACACAATGCTGTCTTTTTTTTTTTTCTTTTTCTTGATAAATCACTAGGCCAACTATCTTGGAGACTTTCGTTATCCCGGTCTTCATTCATGTCACCTTCAAATGGATGCACACTACGTCTGAATGAATTCACCAGTTCCTACACATTAGCAATTTTTTGTTCATGAAATTCCCATAAATTTTCTTGCAGTCTATAATGAACATCTACAGGAACTTTTTTGCATAGCCTACATCACCCCTTTGCCCGCCAAGATGCAATTTCATTCTATGTATGGCTCCACCTTTCACCACTTTAGAGCAAAACTTACAAATGAACATTTTTTTTTCCCATCATTGCTCTTGATTTACTAATATAACTCCATGCTAAATCTGATTTTGAATGGACAGATCGGGAAGATTGCTCAAATGTAGACTGACTAGGCGGAGTCGATGTTGACGATGGTGTTGCGTTTGATGGGTTTGAGATCCCTTCTTCCATTACCAAACCAAATAATCTGTTGGATAACAATACATAATAAAAGCCAAAAAAATATCAAGTTACATAATTCATGCAACTAGCAAGATTAGATACACTAACTTATATTGTTCCCAGATCACACATCTATTCATTTAAAATAGCATTATTATTTAAAACTATTATATTATAACATTGAGAATGATAACTAATTAGTGCACCCATAATATTCTTAGGAAATAATGCTATCTAGATTGATCCATATTTAAATTTTAAATTAACCTATAAAACTGTGTAAGAGTGTGTGGGATAGGTTTATATTAAACTAACATATTGATAAGAGCCTAAATGTATGTATTTTTACACAGGTTTTATATATGTTTGGATGCAATTTTGAATGAATCGATGCCCGTTTTTTGCCTAAATTGGTTATTTCCTTGTTGCAAGCCTCAAAGAAGATAGAATGAGCTCAAGTACGCAATTGGAGTGAAATCGGCACCAAAAATCATATTTTTGAAGCAAGGATATTGTAGCGGTATTGTAGCAAGGAAGCCGGGTCTTACATGAACCAGGCTATGAACCGCGCACCGCTCGCACAACCCACTGAAGATTTTCAGAGCCAGTACTGTAGCAGGTTTTTTGGGAGCTAAAGGCAGTGAGCTGTGCGGGCACTGTGCGCCCGCACACCGCCCGTGCGACTCGGGGCAAATGTGTTTTAAAGGAAATTAGGGCTAGTTTTGAAGGAACTTCTTCTTCTTTTCTTGAAGGCTTCTAGCGGAGGCTACTTCACCGAACCTTGTTAAGGCTGAATCCACCCTTTTGGAGAAGGAAAATCGAGGAGAGAACGTCATTGGGCAAGAGCTTCATCGATTCCACCCTTTGAGAAGCATAGGAGACGATGACGGAAACCTTCCTATTGCGGCGTTTGTGGAAGACATCCGCGCCATCCTTCTTCTTCTTGTGTTCTCATTGTTTGGAGGAGTTTTAATAAGCATTTATTGGTTTTTTCATGGACTTATTTTGTGTGATTTCTTGTATGGACTTCTAAACCTAAGGTCACCAGATGTCGGTGAACCTTGGGGTGAACTTGTGTTGTTGAATGTTTCGGATTGATTAATGCATGTAGTTGATTTCATGGTTTAAGCTTGGTGAACTTTGATGTGTTAATTTGCATGAGAACTCTGTATCTTAACTTCTAGGTTGTACTCGGCGTGTGACTGATAAATGCTTGTGTTATAATAATGTGAAGTGTTATTATCTTATAATGAGCATTACTTTTATCAAGTTTTATCACTAAATTGTGTGCATTTGTGTGCTTTTGTGCATTGTAGGTTTGTAGAGCTATTTTGGAGAAGAAGAACAAAATTAGATCGTGTTTGCCATTGTTGGGAAGTTTTCGGACTAAGCAAGGAACAAGGCACGTGTCTAGACTTATGGGTGTGTGCCAACCTCATTTGGAGGGGCACAAAGGCAGTCACATTCACAATAAGTCTAGCTTGTGTTAGCATAGGAAAGCTTCACCAATAAGGAGATTTGAAGCAATCGACATGGTCTACGTTGATTCTGTTCCCAATTCAACGGCCTCGATGAAGAACGATGTATTCGGGAGCGTTTCGGCAAAGCACTGTAGCAGTTACTATTCACTGCTTGCCGAAAATCAGCATTCCAGAAATTTCACACGGGCGTGTGGAATTTCCACACGGCTGTGTGAAATCCTGATTCAGCCGATTTGAAGCTATGACTCAATGTTATAAAAGCCCATTTTGGAGACTTTTTCTACATCTTTTTTTTTGCCAATCTTTTCTCCGAACTTCTGGAGGGTTGCAGCTAGGGTTTCGGAGAGGACTTTGTGGAGGATTGAAGCGCGTTATCGGCATTGTCATCAACGTCCGATGGCCGCACAAGACCACGGCCACACCATACGCAAGGGGGTTTTCATCTATGCTTTCAATTTGTATTCCTTTTCATATTTTGATGGATTTGTATAGCTCCATGAGGAGCTAAAACCCCTTGTGGGTATTCTGACTTGTAAACCCTAGGATTATTATGTTTCTTTGACATTGTGATTATACTTTTCCATTATTGATGAATAAAATTAAGTTTCAATCTTAATTGCATCTTGTGATTGTTTTCCCTTAGCCGTGACACTAGGGTTGAGAACAATCTAGGTTATCCTTTAGAGGCGTGATAACTCCTATAGAGTTAGACTACTTAGGATTGAAGAGGGTCGAGAAGGTGAGTCGTGAGGTAGCGAAAAGTCCCCTTTCCCCTGATGCGCTCTCCGCAAGTGTACGGGTCATAAGAAGTAATAAAGTGGTACTCAATTAAGAGTACGGTTGTCGAACCTGAGGGAGCTGTACTTAAAGTACTCGTTAAGCCTTTGATGTCTAGTGAAACAAATAGAAAAGGTATGGGATCATAACAACAATGAATAAAAGGTAATGGTGATGATAATGGAGGAGATTAGGGACTAAGTACTCAGCAATCACAAGAGTAAATCCCTTTGGAAGTCTCCAATGACTCGTGCACACTATCTCATCCTAGTTGACTACCTCGGTACATTCCAATAATGTTCGTGTGTGCTCAATAGCAATATTGCATCTATGTGTTCGTAGATACACTGCAGTTTTGCTAGGACAACCTAACAACTATGCACTCAAAACACACCACAGTTATGCAAAACAGGATTTAACACAAGCATCAATTAGAACTCCATAGTCAAATACAATGAGTTTATAAGCAATACAGTCTGACGATTGTCCACAACCAAGGCACTATGGCCAGTTAGCCCCTGAGGATAGGTACATAAGGTGAGACAAAAGATAAAACAAAGAAATAGAGAAAGTACCCCCTTTAATACTCAAGATGTTCTCCCTTGTAGCTTCATTGCGCCAACTCTCCACCTCTTGCAATGCCTCCTACTAGTCCGTGATCTCCTTAGGTGGTTTGGTGAATCTTGATCTTCGATCTGATCAACGTCCTCCCGGTGGAGAGATGAATCCCTGAACAAAAGATGAGAAAGAACCCTAATTTCTGGAGTTAAAAAGGCTAGTTCGGGGCCCGACACAGTTTGGACACGGGCGTGTTCCAACCGTGCACTTTTCTAGGAAATCCTGGGGTGACACTCCTAAGGTTTGCAGTAGTTGGGACACAGGCATGCGTCCCCCGTGTTACATAGCACAAGGCCGTGTACTGGCCAACGTGCCCGTGTCGTTCTTGAGAGAACATCTCTTGAGATTTGCAGTTCTTGGGATTCGGGTGTGTGGTGACCGTGTCCGCCCTGGGACACTCCTGTGTTAGGGTTTTAGCTCTTCTACACTCCAAGCTGGGACTTTGCAGCACTAGGGGCACGGGCGTGTCATGCCCGTGTCAGCCAGTTCTGAACCTTTGGCCACTACACACGCGGGAAACGCCCTCAGTTTCATATCAGATTGACTCGGGCCCCAGATTTCTACACAAGGAGTAAAATACCTTAAATAGCACCAATTGCAATTAGTAAATATGCTTAAGGACAGAAAAAAGACTATGATAGAAGGCAAGAAACATGATATAAAATGCACTCATCATCCCCTCCGGTGTGATTCTCCCTACCTCCGTGTTCCATGATTTCTTAGCGGTCGAGATAGAGTGAAGTGCTAGGAGATAAACTCCCCTGGGGCTTAGTTGCACGAGCAACAAAGTGAAGGGTTAAAGTGAATCTTAGTGCTGGGGCTTAATTTAGACTAGGGTTCTTTCACCTGGACCAAAGGATTAGAACTATACATAGGAACAGGGTTTATCACTAGGAATCCTTAGAACTTAACGCAATCCCACACAGTGTGAGGCTTAGGAAGACGAACTCCCTTGGGCTTAGTTGACAGGTCAACAAGAGTCAAGGGTCATAGTGAAACCTAATGCCGGGGCATAGTGTCGGGGTTAGTCACGGGTGACCTTAGGTTTGGGACGGTGTGTTTAAGAATCTCCTCGACTCAATTAACATCAATAGAAAAGTATAACAGCATTGTCTTGCACTAGAAGCATAAGTCCTAGGGGTAGCTTGTCCGGGTACCCAACTTTACTCATCGATTGTCTTTCTTTATTTACTCCTACTTGCACTCTCTTACCTTCCATATTTTTATTCTATTTCTTGATCTTTATAATTTTTTTTACACTCACTCATTGATTCTCTTCACACTCACCGTACACCGCTTAGCTAAATAGTGAAATCTCGTGTTTTAAACCCATATTACCTGTGGATACGACTACCCACTCACCAGTGTAATATTATTACTTCGACAAGCCCGTGCACTTGCGGTACGCACTCGCAAGGGGTGTGTCAGTGACCATCGCCCTTGTACTAGACACACCTTACTTAATGGGGATTTATGTGTGAACACGCCATGACCATCGGGTGTTTCATACCCCTCCAACTACTAGGAGTTGACCTAGGTTGAGTATCGGCCCTAGTTAGAGAATTCCCTGTTTATATTGCAATCGTAGGAGGATTTGGCCGGAAGAGATTCCGAGCCAATACTCGTATGGGATTAGGGATTATCACTGTGACCATTGGATAATCTATCGTGGGATTTCTCTTTGCTTGAACAGCTACATGCTTAGCAATTCTAGCATTCTGCTAACCCTTAGTAGCCTCAAGGGGACCCATATCCGTGACCACCCTCACTCCTTGGTTTACACTTCACTCGGTATATTGATACTATTTCTTTTAAGTTGTAATTCTTTCCAGTAACTATAGATCTCAACCCGATTTGGTAGGTTAGACAACAGGTGAAAAGGAAGTAAGGGTAGCTCCTTGGGCCCAGGGAATACGACCCTCTCGTACTCACGCGAGAGGTATTACTTGATGACCCCATGCACTTGCAGGACAATCACCAAGTTTTTGGCGCCGTTGCCAGGGAACCCACAAGGAATACTCGGAAAACTTGTAGCTTGTTAATTTAACCATTTCTTCTCATCCTTTTGTTCTATTTTTGCTTGTTGTTATTTTATTTCATTTCCTTCTGTAATAACTTCTCCTCTCCCTATTTTATCTCCTCTCTTCTCTGTAAATATTCTTGTATTTCTCTAGCACATTTATGGATACAAGTAATAATAATCCTGGCCACTATCCATTGCGGGGGCAGCGCCCAGATTGGGCGAGTGAATATCTATCAGGGAACAACCTTGCTAAGTCGAGTGGCAGCCTTATTGCTATGACTGGTGGAAGGCACAGTTTTGCAATGCACCAAACACTTTGGGGTTTGGAAAGTAGAGTGTGCAGGACGTTTTTAAGCAGAATATGGCGATAGATGTTGCACCTCCAACGGGCGGGTGTTAGTTGTCTCTTGCACCGCCACCTCTAGTTGAATCAGAAGTCACACTCGATAGACCCTCCAGAGCAGGGCAGCAGAATAACAAGGACTTGGGACCACTGGAATCTCACGACCCTGTGGAAATCAACTCTCCCCCAGAAAGTGATTCTGAATTGTCCAATTTTGATAAAGTCCATGCCATGGGGGACAGTTCAGACAGAGACAGCTCATCAGGAGAGGAAGGCAGAATTTCGGATGACCTGGATTTAGGGAAGTAACGGAAGACTGAAATCATCAATCAAGGAACCGTCCAAGCTCGAGTTAAAACCGTTAGCTGAACATCTGGAATACGCCTTTTTGGTAGAGGAATCCAAGCTTCCTATCACTATAGCCTCAGACTTGTCACTAGTGCAAAAAGAAAAGCTTCTAAGAGTACTCCAGGATCACAAAAGAGCAATTGCATGGAAAATCTCAGACATTAAGGGGATTAGCCCGTCCTTCTACACCCACAAGATTTTGATGGAGGATAATCACAGACTAATGGCAATACCACAAAGGAGTCTTAACCCTAATATGAAAGATGTGGTATGAAATGAGGTGATTAAGCTCCTTGATGCCGGCATCATCTACCCAATTTCTGACGGCAAATGGGTGCTCCCGGTTCAGGTCATACCAAATAAAAGTGGGATGACGGTAGTCACCAATGAAAAGAATGAGCTCGTTCCCACTCGAATTGTCATAGGATGGAGAGTATGTATAGACTACAGGAAGCTTAATGACGCCACAAGGAAAGACAATTTCCCGTTGCCATTCATTGATCAAATGCTTGAATGGTTAGCAGGGCATGCATACTACTATTTTTTGGATGGGCCTCTTGGGATATTTTCAGATCTCCATCGCCCCAAAAGACCAGGAGAAGTCTACCTTCACATGTTCGTATGGCACATTCGCCTACCGTCAAATGCCATTCGGGTTATACAATACCCCGGCCACCTTTCAAAAGTGCATGCTGTCCATCTTTGAGGACCTGGTGGAAGACATCATGGAATTCTTCATAGACGACTTCTCAGTTTTCAGTAACATGTTCGATTTGTGCCTCAAGAATTTGGAGAGGGTCCTAGCCAGATGCTATGTAGTTCTTAGTTGGGAAAAATGTCACTTTATGGTCAAGGAGGGCATCGTGTTTGGGCATAAGATATCACAGCAAGAAATTGAGGTAGACAGAGCGATGATTGCTATCATAGAAAAACTCCCACCCTCTTCCTCAGTTAAGGCTATCAGGAGTTTTTTGGATCACGCTGGGTTCTACAGAAGGTTAGTGAAAGATTTCTCAGCAATTTCCAGGCCATTAATGAAACTCTTAGAAAAGGACACTCCATTCGAGTTCAATGACAAATGCATGACCGCGTTCCTCACCCTGAAGAAAAAACTAGTAGAGGCCCCAATAGTTGTGTCTCCTGACTGGAGCTTGCCATTTGAGTTAATGTGTGATGCCAGTGACTTTGCGGTTGGAGCAGTGCTTAGACAGCGAAGGGATGGTCACTTTCATTCTATTTATTACGCTAGCAGAACATTGAATGACGCGCAAGAAAACTACACAACCATGGAAAAGGAAATGCTTGTAGTGGTCTTCGCGTTTGATAAATTCCATTTATATTTGGTCTTGTCTAAGGTAACTGTGTTTACTGATCATTCGCCACTAAATTACCTTTTAAGCAAGCTTAATGCGAAGCCTCGTCTGATTCGGTGGGTGCTTTTGCTCCAAGAGTTTGATTTGGAAATAAAAGACAAATGTGGGGCTGAATACCTTACCGCAGACAATTTATCACGATTGGAGAACCCTATGGTGGGTACCCCTAAAAAGAAAGAAATAAACGATGTCTTTCATGATAAAAAGTTATTTAGCATCCAAGTGGTAAAAGAAGACAAAACCCTGTGGTTCGCCGATTTTGCAAATTTTTTGGTTGCAAGGACACGCCCAAACTGGCTAACTTACCAACAGAGGAAGAAGTTCTATGCCGATCTGAGACACTATATTTGGGACGATCCCTCCCTGTTTAGAATATGTGCTAACCAGGCCCTAAGAAGATGTGTCTCGCGGTCAGAGGGCAACGCTATTTTGAATCATTGCCATGTGGCCCTACGGGAGGGAATTATAGTGCAAATCGAATAGCTAAGATGGATTTAGATGCGGGGTTTTATTGGCCTTCCATATTTCAAGACACCCAGTATTTTGTGCAGCACTGCGATAAATGTCAGAGGATAGGCAACATTTCAATGAGAGATGAAATGCCACAAACTTGGAACCAGACCTGTGAGGTGTTTGACGTCTAGGGGATTGATTTATGGGCAGATTCCCCAACTCCCGTGGGAACAAGTTTATCTTAGTCGCAGTGGATTATGTCTCTAGATGTGTGGAGGCACAAGCGCTCCCAACGAGTGATGCCAAGGCGGTGGTGAAATTTCTAAAAAAATAATTCTCTAGATTCGGTACACCAAGAACAATTATAAGCGACTGAGGCACCCACTTTTGTAACCCTCAGTTCTCGAACACTCTAAAACATTACGGTATATCTCACCAAGTGGCTACTGCTTATCACCCTCAAACGAGCGGCCAGGTTGAGGTATCAAATCATGAATTGAAGCGGATCCTGGAGAAATCAGTAGGTCATCACAGGAAAGATTGGTCCGATCACCTTAACGACGCTCATTGGGCCTACATGACAGCATATAAAGCACTGCTCGGTGCAACTCCTTATAGGTTGGTATATGGGAAGGCTTGCCATCTTCCGATTGAACTTGAGCATAAAGCCTACTGGGCCATCAAGCAGCTAAACTTTGATCCTCAGCTGGCCGGCCACAAAAGGAAGCTCTAACTGAGTGAGTTAGATGAATGGTGCTCAATGGCTTATGACAACTCCACGAAATATAAGAAAAAAATCAAGGAGTATCACGATCACCACATTAAATAGCGAAAAGGATTCAATGAAGGAGACCAGGTGTTACTCTTTAATTCGATGCTGAAGCTATTTCCGGAGAAATTAAGATTAAGATGGCATGGCCCGTTCACTGTTTCACGAGTTTTGTTTCACGGTACTATTGAGATCACTCACCCTGAGAGAGGTACATTCAAGGAAAATGGTCATCGATTGAAACATTACCTCTCTTGGAGCAATCCCCTTGGGATGTGAGGTAACTCTACGTCTTTTGATCCACCATGAAGGTAAGACCAGGTACGTCGAGCTTATGACGTTAAACAAAGCGCTTCTTGGGAGGCAACCCAAGTTTTTATTTTCATCGTCCTTCATTTTATTCATTCTCTAGTTTTGTGTTTGATGTGTTGGTTTTGTTCTTGTATTCGTTTGTTGTTTGAAGTGGGGTGGTTTGCTAGTTGTTAGTTTGTTGATGATCCTTGCTCTCTTGTTTTTCCTTTTTGTTTTGGGGTTGTTTGATCATGTTTCATATCCTTTTCGGCGATTATAACTTTGTATTCAAAGCCTTTTTCGAGGTTGCATAGGGGACATTTCCATTTTTTTCTCGTTTTTTCTTTTTTTTTCTTCAAGTTCCAGGCTCGCGCTGGCCACATAAACCCCTAGTGTGGGGGTTTCGTATCCCTCTCAGGCTCGTTGGTGCCCAAGAGAGGCCCGCACAGTGCCCAGGCCACGCGCCTAGGCGTTGCGCGGGCTTCGCGCACAGGCGCTGCTCGCCCACACAGTTCACTAGGGGCTGCCATAAGTGGCTCCCCCCACTCCCCTCTCTTTCTCTCCCTTCTTTCTCTCTCTTCTCAACCCTCTTCTTCCTCCTTCCTCATTGAGTTTTCACCCATTTCTCCTCCGTTTTCCCTCATTTTTTCGTCGTTCTTCTCCATTTTTTCTCCTCTAACCTCCTCTCCTACGAGTTGCAACCTCATTTCTATCATTTATTTGAAGCTTTACTGACATTTTCGCCGAATCTCATCGTTTAGGTTTTCAAACCCTAATTTGAGGTATTTTGTAAACTTGTGTTTTCTTGCTATTTCTTCTCATTTTGGGCTTGTGGATCATGTGAATGAATGTTGTGGTGTATTTTGTGGAAATTTTTCATCATTTTTGTCACATTTTTAAAATTTTGAATGCCTAAAATACAAGGGAGACTCTTGAAAAAAAATTTCATACCAATTGTTTGTTTTCAATTTTTTTGCACTTTTCTTGCTCCCTTATTCTATTTTGATTGAGTTTTCACTTAATGTTGGGTTGTATGACGTGCAGGATGTTGAATAAGCGTGTTGCCTCCAAAAGAACTAGATACGAAGATGCGCCTATCGGTGACCTCCACTTCTCGCAACCCCAACATCGGACGCGCTACATGAACCTAAAGGCTAATCCGTTCGGCATCATTCGAACAATTGAGCGGTATATCCTCAAAACTTTGGGATTAGTTGGCAAGGTCTTGAGTTTGATCTCCCACAATAGGTAGGACAAAGCATTTGCAATTGAAGAGAAGGCCTACCGCGAGATCACGTTGGAAGTATTAAGCACGATTGAGGTCGTCCGGCCAAATGGGGTTACTTTCCGAGCATTTGGGGTATCGCGCACCATGAGTGATCTTTAGTTTGGGCTTTACTTGGGTCTATACGATGAAGAGTTCATCAACCTTCCTTCTTCCGGCGAGTTTCCTATCGACTTTCCTGCCTGGATGACTCACACCCGGTTCTGGAACTTGATCTCGGGATCTAGATCCAATGAGTTCAAGAAGGCGTCCCGGCTACACGAACCTGAGCACCGTTATCTTCAAGGGTTATTCAGTCATAGCATAGCGGGTCGGAGCAATAGTACAGGGCAGATCATGCGTGCCGACTTCCTTATGCTGTATAGTACGTTGTAGCGGTACCCGATTAACATGGGACGCCTCTTCATTGACTTGCTTATCCATAGGGGACTTATGCTCGCCTCGGGGCCATCTTCGCTGGACCATATGTTACACACCTGATGCGAGGTATGGGCTTGATTGCACGCACCGCGGGCATGCAAGTCATTGGTGGCACAACCCCTCTTGGGATGGCCACATTATACGCCATGAGACTTGTAGCACAATGTGGGGATAGATATTTCCTTATCCGACGTTCAGTCTCGGGCGAGCTCGTTGTCGACCCCCCATCACAGTCTGAGTCCGAGCCTGAGGAAACGACACCGGTCGAGCTTCGCCTCCAGGAAATTCAGGGTGAAGTTCAGTCCCTCCGACGCGGACATAAGGAGTCCATGATCATACTTAGTCGGCTAACGACGGACATGGGCGAGGTTCTCTCCTTCATTCACCGATCTTCATCTTCCGTCAGCACCTCCTCAGGCACCACCTTATCCACAGCGCCAGCAGCGCCCACAGATGTCCATCCCTAGGACTGAGAGAGAGCAGGATCTTTGGGGATTTTTGTTATTTCATTATTTATGTGTTTTGTTCTTCTTATATTGTACTCTATAGTTAGCAAGGGCTCCTACTCTGCTAAACTTGTGTTTTTTTTTTATGGTTTATCATTTTGTTTTGCCATGGGATTTATGATGCACTTGCTTGCTTATTGTACAAACACCGGAATTTGGGTTCCACTCCCCCGCCCCATGTTAGTGCACTTCACATGCGTCTCACCACTTTGAAATGGGGCAGTTTCCTTTTACCCCTATTTTTCATCTCATTTTCTTGCTTCTTTATGTTCCCCACCATGTACTGTTGATTTTTGTACATTGAGGGCAATGTACAACTCTAGGTGTGGGGATGGGGGTATTTCATTCTCTTGCATACTTGTTGAATCAATGATAGCTATGACCTTTTGTTTAGGACTTCCTAGCTTGAAAGTATGAGGGTTTTGAGTTGCTATCTTTGATGATGTGTGAAATGAAGTTCTCTTCCTTTTTTAGTGCCTTTGTATTTATTTTTAGCACATACTTCTACTTTGTTACTCCAACAAACCCATTGTTATGACTTAAGGTGTTAGGTTGTTAAATTCTTCCTTCAATGACCTCCTAAGAGCCTTTGGTACTCTTGTATTTTTGCTTAATTGTAGACCTAAGTGACTTCTTGCGTATACGGTCAGGAGAGTTGAATTATGGAATGTATATACTAAAAAAAAAGAGTCTATGTCAGTATTCCTCTGCTAGTCTAGCATGAATGTGTCTATATTGGCTTGTAATCAAGTAAGTTGGGTGGATCTTGTGCCTAATCAGCATGTGCATCCTTCAAAAAGATTTTGTACAAGTCTACGTTAGGCGGACTCGAAAAAAAAAAACTTTATTGGTCTCTTGAACCCTATCATGTATTCTCTTAGGACCTAAAGTTTTTACTGAGGATCGAAGGACTCATGGGTGATCATTAAGGGCGTCTTTAGCAATCCTAACCCTGGTAGCCTTGGCACGTGGAGTAATTAGGGAGAACAAGGGATGAAGTATGCACACACTCATGTGAGAGCACTTTAGTTAGGATAGAACTATCTTTATTGTGTCGATTGCCTTGCAACTCATCATCCTGAATTCATTTCAATTGTGCTAGTGGAGTCCTATACTTCTGAGCTTGAGGTCATACATTTAGCCTCTTATCACTGTCCTCTTGGGTCTCATGTTTTGGTTGCTTGAGGGCAAGCAAAAACTCAAGTGTGGGGATGTTTGATAAGAGTCTAAATGTATGTATTTTTACACAAGTAGCACCGACCCAGTTTTTTCGAGCTAAAGGCAGTAAGCTGCGTGCCCGCGCACCGCCCTCGCGACTCAGTGCAAATGGTTTTAAAGGAAATTAGGGCTAGTTTTTAAGGAACTTCTTCTTCTTTTCTTGAAGGCTTCCAATGGATGCTACTTCACCGGACCTTGTTGAGGCCGAATCCACCCTTTTGGAGAAGGAAAATTGAGGGGAGAACATCATTGGGCAAGAGCTTCATTGATTCCACTCTTTGAGAAGCATAGGAGACGACGAGGGACATCCGCGCCATCCTTTTTCTTCTTGTGTTCTCATTGCTTGAGGGAGTTTTTATATGCATTTATTGGTTGTTTTCATGGACTTATTTGGTGTGATTTCTTGTATGGACGGCTAAACCCCAAGGTCACATGATGTCGGTGAACCTTGGGGTGAACTTGTGTTGTTGAATGTTTCGGATTGATTAATCCATGTAGTTGGTTTCATGGTTTAAGCTTGGTGAACTTTGATGTGTTAATTTGCATGAGAACTTTGTATCTTAACTTCTAGGTTGTACTCGGTGCGTGACCATCGCCCTTGTACTAGACACACCTTACTTAATGGGGATTCATGGGTGAACAAGCAGTGACCATCGGGTGTTTCATGCCCCTCCAACCAGTAGGGCTGGACCTAGGTTGAGTATCGACCCTAGTTAGAGAATTCCCTGTTTGTATTGCAATCGTAGGAGGATTTGGCCGGAAGAGATTCTGAGCCAATACTCGTATGGGATTAGGGATTATCGCCTTGACCATTGGAATAATCTATCCTTGGATTTCTATTTGCCTGAACCACTGCATGCTTAGCAATTCTAGCATTCTCCTAACCCTTAGTAGCCCCAGGGGACCCACATCCGTGACCACCATCCCTCCTTGATTTGCACTTCACTCGGCATATTGATACTATTTCTTTTAAGTTGTAATTCTTTCTAGTAACTATAAATCTCGACCCGATTTGGTAGGTTAGACAACAGGTGAAAAGGTAGTAAGGGTAGCTCCTTGGTCCCAGGGAATACGACCCTCTCGTACTCGCACAATTGGTATTACTTGACGACCCCGTGCACTTGCGGGACAATCACCACATATAATATTATTAAAATATATATTAAAATATTAACAAAAAATAATACCTCTCTGCGAGAGGATATTAACCATTGTCCATTATAAAGAAAAATTTTGCCTCCGTGATTTTTTGAAAAACCTAAAAGTATAATTGGAAAGAGAATCATTCAAAATAAATAAGTTAATGAATTAATAAACAATAGTTCTAATGCTTTTTAGGTGAATTTGATGAATATATAACTTTTTGTATAACAAAATATATCTTTATCCTTATATAAAAGTTTTTTACTTTCCATATCTAAAATCAACAAATATATATATATATATATATATATAGAGAGAGAGAGAGAGAGAGAGAGAGAGAGAGAGAGAGAAAAAAGAAATGTGCTTAGGCTCTCCAGAGTCAATTTTCCAAATTAAGCCAAAGAAGGAAGAATCTATACTTGAAGACCAAATGAAGCATGCTGAGGAGATACTGAACTTGCAATTTGAATTGGATATATTGAAGTAAATCTTTAAAGAGGAAAAATCATCTCGGTTTGAGGTTGAGGAAAACGCCATTCATGCAAACAATGAGCTTAAAATGGCCAATAAAAGAATTGTCCAAATTCGCAGGCACCATGATGACACGAACAATGAACTTGAAAATGCCAGATCTATCATTGATGGACTTGAATCTCAACACATTATGGCAATAAATGAACTAGACAAACTAAGGGAGGAAAATTACCAATATGTAGATCGCTTAATAAACAAGAACAGGATATGGCAATGCGGCACTCGAAGAAGCTACTGACCAGGCTAGTTCAATCAACTGTTCTCTTCTTAATCAAAGTTGGGCTCAATAAGAAATTTGAGAGGATGATTAGAAGTATTTATGAAAAGGATGAGTTGATTTATGACCTGTAGAATCGATTGGAGGATGCACAAAATGTAATGTGTCATATGGAATGGAATATCTTGCCGACAATGAGACCACTAATTTGGCAGGCGATGAAGGCTGAAGAGCCGGTGGATTCTCACTGTCATTCTTCATATTCTCCGTTTTGAGGCCCTCAAGCTACTGTATTCTTCACCAAGAAAGCTAGAAATGGTCAAAACTCAAAAGGGGATGAGAAGTGAGAACCTTGAGACAGTCTGAGGAAATTTTTACCGGTTCCTGATTGAACCGGCCGGTCCAGTCCGGTTTTTAAATCCTTGGTTCACATGCTTTTGCACAATCCAAAGTATATATTTAATACAAAGCTAAAGTTTGGCTATATGCATCATGTTCATGTTTGAGTAGGCATTTGAAATTCGATCATTTTGATACTACTATGCTCAATGTGTTAGTATTAGTGTTAGTGTTGAAACTATATCCACAAAATGGATTTAGTACCAAAGTTCCTAAGAATCTAATTAGTTTGATCATCATAGTGCATATGTTTGTGAAGATTTTTAAAGGTTTAGCTTATATCAACTTTGTTTGTCTATCCACTAATCAAATGACTAGCTTTTTCAAAGATTAGTGAACTATGAATAACCAAAACAAATTCTAACTTGTAATTCTTAATTAGTCCATGCATTTTCAAACAAGAAAAACAAATAAGAGAGAAAGAGAGAGAGATTGAGTTAGAGACACTACTTACAAAAGTAAATGTCTTTACTCCATACTTTGAGTAAAGTATGTTTCATACAGTCTCTTTTTCTTTTCCAACGTTGAACAAAACCCTTCCATGGTTTAAATTCTATCTTGCATGAAACTTTACTACTTTTTAATGGTTTCCACCAAATATAAAAATTGGGGATCCTCACTCTTCTCACATGTTCCTTTTGATTTAACTATATCTTTTATGTCCATCTACTTAGCATCTTTATCTTCCACATAGAAACCACATCTTTATCTTCCACATAAAAACCATGCATGCATGTAGCTTTATCTAATGTATCATCCAATACTTGTATTGATATTGTATTTATACTTTCATGCATGTTTTTTCAGTTTATCTTTCATTGTTTAAGTCCACAAAGAAGAAAAAGAAGTTGAAGAAATGCAATTTATTTTCTTCTACTTGATTGACTAGAACATGAAAATAACTTCAACCATTGATTTTCAGCAACATAGTTTTATATCATAATATAATGCACAAGAGAAAACCAAAATTTTATTCAATAAATGAACTAATATCTTACTGGCAATTGAATAGATTCAACATAATTTAACTTCAAAGAAGAATGAAAATATTAATGAACAAAATTTACAAGGAAAACCAACAATTTTATTTAACAATTTAACTAATATTTTAGTGGTAATTAAACAACTTCAACACAGTTCACCTCCAAGCTAGAAAGTAAATGCTAATAAACAAATCTCAACAAAAGAAAACCATAATTCCATTCCATTAGTTAAACAATCTTGTAGTAGCAATTGAACTACTACAACATAATGCAAATGTTGATGAACAAATTTCAATAAGAAAAAACTAAGGTCAATGATGAAGCATAAGAAGATGCGTTAAAAAAAAAAGAGACCACACACACACACACATAATAAACAAGTTGCAAAACGTTAATGTACAGATTCCACAAACTATAGCTTCAAAGGAGGGATGGAAGCACCTAAGTGAAGAAAAATAGAGATGTGCATGGAGTGATTGAGTTGTAGAGTAGTGTTAATAATAGCAAAGCAACAACAACAACACCATTCTAGTAGCTACAGCGGTGATGAGCAATAACAATGTGGATGGATGTCACGCCCCGGACCTGGCAAGGCCAGACTAGGTGCACAGACAAAGGTCACAGGCCCACAGGGTGTGACCCAGTAGACCTTTAAGGCCTCATAACCTGATTCAAAGCAGACAAAATTAAACTAACACAAAAATATAATATGGGTACAACTTAAGGGATACAACAAGGTTCAGATACAAAATAATCAAAAACACAAAACACAACAATATAGGAACAGACAAATACAACTCAACTCCTACAACAATGCAAGACATCATCTACTAGTAGCCCTTTTTGAAGTCCACACCAGTCTACCACTCTTGATCTGAAAAATATTTGAAACAATTTTATGAGCTTAGTAGCTCAGTAAGTAATCCGCTGGAAAACATTTAAAATTAGCAGGGTTTATAAATCTCAATTTCAAATATAGAGATTATTTCCCAGTTTAAATAGAGTTTAAACAAATACAAAATAAATAATCTAAGAATACTAAATTAAAAAAATGTAAGATTTCAAAACTGCAACTCAGAAATATAATAATTGGCAGATATAAGCATAGGTCTCTAAGTTGCAATTTAACAAAATGCAAAGTATAATATTCTAATAAAAGAATATCCAAATATGTTATTCACCATAATTTAAAACTTAGAAATATGATCTCAAAAATACAGAAACTTCAAGGCAGGACAAAAGTTTGTGTCTCCAAATTTACTATAGATGTCAGAGGTCATGTGCTTACCTTCAGTGACCCAAGCCAGAATAACTGATGTCATTATTTGACCTCGGTAGCCAGAGATTGAGTATAAGAGGCTATTATAATTTCACCAACTGAATAGTGCAAAACTGCAGTCTCATTTTTACAAAAATTCTTGTCGACAAGATCAATGATTAACCCCTATTGACAGGGTTGAGTATAGTTCATTTGGAAACTAAAACATTCAGATACAAAATTATTCACAGATTATGAGCTCACAATTTCTCAATTTCTCAAGTTTGCATATGCCTAGAAATATTAATAAAATTCAAGATCCCACTTTAGGGACAATAAAAAGATAAACATAAATTAATTATAAATTAAATAAACAAAATTTAAAACCTTCAAGCATCCACCGTTATCCATAGTAAAAAGAACAAATTAAAATACTGAGTATAAAATCAATGGCAATCAAATAATCAAAAAATAAATAAATAAGGAAATACTTATATTCCTCAAATAATTAAGCATAGCTACAAAATAATTAAATATATAATTACACTTAATTCCAAACCCATCCCGAACAACAATTTCAGTCCCCTTCAAAAAGAAATCCTATAAACAAGTAAGTAAACAACACTAAACTAAGCAAAACTTTCACATGGTTAAAAACTAATTATGAGTAACCTGAAGCATGCTCTAGAAAGCAAAAAGAAAGGTATGCATGTCAAACAAAAGTATACACTTACATTCTATAGTAAGTAAGTATAGTTATATTTCAAAGCAGTGAAGCATTTTAATAACATAAGACATACCAATGCAAAAACTCAAGCTGGCTCATTTAACAAGACATCCTTAGTTAGTTGAAAATAGCTCTTAATTATGACACCATTCTTCAGGTCACAAGAATAGATAAGATCAATGATTTGAATCTTCTCAAAATATCATGGAGAGCATCTCTTAATAATCCTTAACTTAAGATCAATCTAAGGCAATTGAATTTCTAAGCGGAGTAAACTATTGCAAATACCAGTCATCTGTCAATCTTTACTTTCATCCATTTTCCTTCTAAGAATTTAAAGGTGACTTCCTCCATGTTTGAAAAGAATAATAGCCCAATTTATTGATTCATCATTCTTTAGCTTTTCCTTATATATGTCATATCATAAAACAAGCCATTGAAATAAATGCTCAAATTTTCTTTCTAAATTTATTAGAAATGGAACAATAATTGTAGTTCATAATCCCAACTGTTCAAATATCTTCAATAGACTTGATGACTTTATTGTGGTGAAATTTCAACCGACATCAACAACACTATTATTGATTTTTCAAGAAAAATAAAATTTTCCTATCATTAGCTACAAGAAATGTTTATAAAATAGTCAATACCAAAAAGCAACTTTTACAGCTAAACTAAATTGTTCAAACTCGTGAGTAGCTTATTCAACAAGACACCAATCTAAACATAATGTACCATCATCATTATGAGCACCAAACAATCAAAAATCAAGTTCCCAATATGGACTCCATATGATCAATGCACACAGAAAGACTAATTTGGAAACAACTAAATAAACATTAACATCCAGAAAAAACTCACAAGGTCCATATAAAATTTATTTGTTGATAAGTTCTTCTTCATCAATATCCTATTTGGCTTTAACATTAAACCTCCACAACAAAAAAATCCCATTGGTCTTTCATGTTGAAACTCATCAACAACAATAATGAATTAAAGGGATCTCATAGTTGGCATCACCACTAGTCCATAAAACCTTGAACTTCATACTAGGAGAATTACATTCTTGTAAATGAACATATCAAAATGGCTGCAGATTTTACAAGTGCTTGAAAATGTAAAGGTTTTACTTAAACATTAATGTCACCAAAAAGCATTACTTAGCCATATCTTCATGTCTTTGTCATCATTATTCCAGCTCATCTTTCTAAATCTCCAACAATGGACACCGATGAAGCAAATATAGAACTCCATGCTCTAGATTTATTGAAATCAAGCATCTTCCTAACATTCATAGGTCCAAAACCAAAATCATTATATAACATAAGAGATTATTACATGAAAGTCGTGCTAGCATAAATCTAACAAATTCAGAGAATCATATACTCACCACTCTCAACAGGATTTCAAGGGCATGCATAAGCTTTTACACACACACACACACACACACTCTCTCTCTCTCTCTCTCTCTCTCTCTCTCTCAAAAGAATATCAATAGAAGAACTGATTGTTAATGGCTTGGGATGGCAACAAAATTGAAAACAATTAAGGCTTAATCATGGGTTAACATTGGATTCAGAAATTTTAACAAAGCTTCCAGGAATATAGGCTTTGAAGCCTTTTACAAACAGATGGAGACAAAGATGGGGCCCACAATGGAAGCAATTCGAAAAAGGATGGAAAGTCACAACTAGATGGCGTTGCAACGGATATTTTAGTTTATATATGTGGCAAATTATTTTGAAAGAGTAAAAAGGTAATTCATTAACTAAGGAAAAGATATTCTCCCTAATATTGAGGGAATGTCAATACTGGGGAGATGTCCATTCCTGTAGTGAAGGGGTGATTCTTTCTTTGGGAAACCCATTCCCTACATAAACGCTTTCCCAAGCATGGGAATAACTTTATGTAAGCAATAATTCCCCCTTATAGGAGAATCATTATTGCCATTCAAACAGACAATAAAAAATAAACAATTGGAAACTACCACTTCAAGAGGTTGAGATGCCATTTTTTCTTGATTAATAAGTTGTGTACAACCACATATGTTTTGGCCATAAGATTTGTTCTTCTATATCTCTAAAACTTTGTTCAATAAAAAAGTTTAAATTTTAAATTTACAATGTAAAACCTACAATTTTAAATTTTAAACTTCACAAATCAAGGTGGTTTAATTCAGTTGTTCACGCCCCCAAGTAGAGTACATAAATAAATAAAAATGTTATTAAAATATATATAAATATGACAAAGTAATAAAATTGATATGGCCACTTACATTACAAAAGTAAATAAATAGTTATTATCTTGAATAAAATAGAGGAAAGTGACCACTTCTCCTCTTGTTTCCTATAATCCATAAAATAATCTTCTTTTTCTTGAATGAAATTAATGGTTCATAGCCTTTTTGATTTATAGTATAAAGGAATATTTTTCTATATAATCCACGTTCTCAAGAATTTAATTTATATCATATACATGTGAGTATAGGACACAGGGTTTTGTTCTTAAGAAGATTATCAAGGATATGTCACTTCTTTATTTTATTTGTAATAGCATTATCGGGAGTCTAATCACATGAATAAATGGAAGATAGGGAGGAAAAAAGAGCATGCATGTAGTGAATACAATAAGAGAAATAAACAGAGAGAGTTCATATAACTCTTGAGAGTTAATTAACTGCATTATTTATATTTATTCTTTGTCTGATTATTCATTTTAATTCATTTTCACATTTTTAAAATTATTAAACTTGGTCCTTATGCATTGCAGAGTTCTATATTGTTACCTAGCCTTGTTAGGATTGACTAGTGAAAAATAATGAACTAATATACCAAACATTTTTTAATAATTTTTGTTTTCAAAGTAATTGCTAGTTTATAAGTTGATTACAATTATGCCCTTAATATTAATCATGGAAATTTTTTTCACAGGAACTTTCCATTTAAAGAGTGCAAACAAGAGACAAAATGAATCAAAGTAACAAATTTAATAACTTCGTAAAGTACGCAACTACATAGGTATGACTAGGGTTACTAAGACTAAAGCCCTATTTTCCTGAAGTTGTGTTTGTTTGGATGAATTTTAAGTTACATGTAGGTAGTGTTTCGTTGAATGTAACTAGATACCAATGTTGTATATATAGTGTTTGGTTATATATAACAATTAACCAATGTTGTATTATAGGATGTTGTGTTTAATTAGATAAATTTGTAAATATAGAAAAAGAAAGCTTGCATTTAATTTGATGTATTTAAAGGGTATGTACACCCAATGTGAGATTACCTCCATACTTCACTTACAAAATTGTTTTAAGCTATTTTAATGATTTTAATTACACTCTAAACTAGTTTAACTATTCATTTTATGATTAAATTTATTATTAAATTTTGTAAATTTTTAATTAAATTATTAGTCCAATAAGAAGAGCTCTCTTATCACTTATGTTATTTTATAATTTGAACTATCATATTAATTAGTTTAACTATTAATTTTTTTATTCAATTAATTATTTAGTCTATTACTAAATTTATTAAACTAATTATTAGATGTTGCAAATTTTTTAAATTTATTACTAACCAAGTAAAAAAGATTTTTATCACTTTCATAAAAACCATATTCATAAGTAGGAATTGAAGACGATCAATATACATGAAGGGCTTGAAAAATTAAAAGCCTCACAACAACTAGTCTTTTGCCTTTTTGTTGCTTGATCTCCCATTCATCCAATTCAATAAAGAATTATCCAACCCAAAGCATAACCTTTTTTATCGAACATTCAATTTAATTAGCCATTATTCACTCAAACCAATAACATTTCATTTAACCAAGGCATCCAAAAATTTTCATTTTATAATAACTATGTCATTCTGAGTGTTCCATCAGATTTGTGGTAAAAAAAAAAAAACAGTAGCACAATCGTGTGAAAGTAAAGAGCCAAAGACAGAGACAAGGTATTAGATCAAATCTTGTGGTAAAAAATCATTCTTCTTCCACTAAAGAAACAACAAAGCATCCAAATCGAATAGGGCTAGATATCTTCTACCTAAATCAAACAACTATACCTTTAGTACAAGGTAGAAGAAGCATTTTTTAGACTGGCCAATGAATGCAAGATGATGACAGCAGTGGCGTATTACGGTTGAAAAGAGTAGAAATCACTAATGAGCAGCTTATGATGTTAGTGACAGTGATTACAGTTGAAAGGGAAGAGAGATAAGGGGTGTGCTTCTAATTATCACTATAAGAGTTATGACTTTAGTGACAACAATTTAGCCACAAAATTTTCAATATTTGTGGCCACATAATTTAATCACAAATATTTAAGTTTTTAGTGACAATAATTTGGTCACAAATTTTTTGTGTAATTGTGGCCAAATTTCTAAAATTGTCACTATTGTATTTGTGACAGAGATATTTGTGACAAGAGGTGACGACCACAAAAATTGGTCACTATTAGCAATAGTGACAAAAATTACTATTTTTAGTAACGACTTTGGTTATCACTAAAAATATAATTTTTTGTAGTGTACCCTCATCTATGGACTATTGTAACTTGAGTTACTGGGCTTTTTGAAATCCAATGTTTGGTTTGCTGGATTTCAAAAGATCATCTAACTCAAGATACATTAGATGGGGTATTATATTTTATAGCCATATTGGTTGTAAAACAAACTCTAGAACATAGAGTCCTTCACTTGTGTATCACATGAGGAAAACAATTGAAAATTCGACATAGATGAGGATAATAAAAAACATACCCTATATCTCTCTTCCCTTTCAACCTTAATCTGTCGTCCTTGTATTGTGCACTGCTCAACGGTAATTTCTACTCTTTTAAACCCTAATCCGCCACCGTTGCCATCATCTTGCACTACCTTGGTCGTATGAAATGTTATAGGTTTGAGTGAATAATAACTAATCAAATTGAAGGTTTGTAAAAAAAAAAAAAGGGGGGTTATCCTTTGCATTGAATTATTCTTTATTGAATTGGATGAATAGGAGATCAAGCAACAAAAAGGCAAAGACTAATTGTTGTGGGGCTTAATTTTTCAAACCCTTCTTATGTAGTGGTCTTCTTCAATTCCTACTTATAGATATGGTTTTTATGAAAGTGATAAGAGAGCCTTTTCTTGGGTTAGTAATTAAATTATTTTAAAAAAAATTGCAACATCTAATAATTAATTTGATAAATTTAGTAATGGATTAAATAATTAATTCAATAAAAAATTAACAATTAAACTAATTAATATGATATTTAAATTAATAAAAAAACATAAAAAGTAATAGGAAAGTGATACGATAGCTCTTCTTATTTGACTAATAGTTTACTTAAAATTTTATAAAATTTAATAATAAATTTAATAAATATAGAAATAAATTTAATGATTAATTTAATCATAAAATGAGTAGTTAAACTAGTTAATTTGATAGCTAAAATCATTCAAATAACATAAAAAAAAAAAAAAAAAAAATTGGTATGTGAGAGGGAGGTAATTTCACCTTGGGTGTACACACCCTTTTAATACATCAAACTAAATACGTGTTATTTTTTTCCAAATTTACAAATCTATCCAACCAAACACAAAATTTTGTAATATAGCATCTCATGTTACATACTTACATCTAACGAAACACTATATTTGACTGTAGTGTATTTTGAAATCTATGTATTTGAACATATCTCCTTTAACTTGTTGACCTTGATACTCTTGAACATTTGCTTTGCATCTTGAAATACTTTCGAGATCTCAAATTGTGATCTCTTTATTTTTATGAGTTAAATACTTGATCTCCTTTATTTTGATGTTTGAAAGCTTTGGCTTTTAATGTTAGCAAAGTCATCAAGTCTTTGAATTGTTGACCTCTTTAGGTCTTTGACTTCTTCATGTTTTAGAACTTTTGAGTTATATTTGTTGTTTATTTGAGATTTTTCAAATATTAACACTTGTATGCTTTTGAGTTTTGAGTTGATATTTGTATCATCAAATGGCCTTATATCATTGGATTAGTACCTTAACTACTTTGACTTATTTGTTTTTGAAGTCTGACTTCTACGTGTTCATACCTTCCTTTCATTGCTGATTTATTTAACTTTTGAGAGATCATTTCTTTCACATGAGCATTCTCTTTATCAATATACTAACATATAAATCATCATATAAATTTGACTTGGTCATTATTAGATAAGGAGTCTCACTGTGCATCATTAATTAAAGAGGTCTCTCCTTTTTTTATTATTAAAGAAGGGATCTTGTCTTTTATTGTTTAAGGGAGTTTCTCTTCTTTATCATTTGAAAAGGATATCTTTCCTCTTTATCATCTGAGAGGGACTTCTTTTTATCACTTAAGACAATTCCTTCATCTCATTTATTGGAAAAATCTCTTCTTTATACTAAAAATAATTATAAAAAAGGCTTGAGAGATTGAGTTTCTCTTCTTTATCATTTGCGACCTTTTCATCACGTTAAGATGATCTTTACTCCAAAGCCAGAAGAGTCTCTTCTTTAATTTCATGAAGAAAACTTCTCTCTATCATTTGAAGGGCCTCTCTTCTTTGTCCTTTAAGAGAGTTCCTCTATTTTATCATTTAAGGCAATGACAGAATTAGGACTTGCTGGTAAAGGGGTAAAGAAATTCTTGTATTATTTAATGTGTATTGTGCTTTCTTTTCCAGTATGCAAATGTGCACTAAAATACCTTATAAAAAATATAAAATTAAATTATAAATGGCTATAAGAGGATGCCAATGTACAAATTTCAATTTTTAAGGCCTACATATGAAGATTTATGATGGTATATTTGTAAAAAAAAAATATACAAATAGAACATTTTTGCCAAACTCATTTTTTAAAAATATAAAATATTACCTCAATTTCACAAATATCACATGAAAAAAAATATTAAAACACTTTATTGTATTTTTTACAAAAAAAGATGCTGGATGTTTTTTGTAATTTAGAGTTTCTCCAAGGGTGTATATGTAAAAAAGCAAAGAAAATCTTCCATATATTATTAGTTTTGATATAAACCATGGGTTCCATCTTGTGATTCATAATATCGATTAGTGGACCATGCCTCACTTCCACCTCTGATTTCCAAGAGCCCTCAACCTTATCAGTGGCTACCAATGCTAGCAGCAATGGCACATGACATGGGGATGATGGGAAAGGAGCACATGATCAACATCTACCACCTCCACCATGAGGCCCTTTCCCTTCTCCCCTCTTATACCCTCAACCTCAAATTTTTGTTGATGGGCCTATTGAGGATCATGCAACCTGTGTTACCCAAAAACACACTGAAACCTCACAACTTGAGAATAAGATGAATAGTCAAAGAGAAAAAGAAGATTCACCCAGGAAATAAAGTAAGAACTAAAGTGGACTTTCTTCAAACCTTCAGTAGTCAATGAGCAACTTGCTCTACTACCACTTAATATATTCAAAAGTAAAGGATTCAAAAATTTAAAGAGGAGAAGCTACATTTTATTGGCGAGAGAGCCCCATCACCTAGGCTTCCATTGGCCATCATCCTTAACATAGATACTATATAATAATACTAACTCTCTAACGCTACCATAGTACTGCAGTCAATGTGTTGACCCTGACTTAGACTAATCCACCACCATACAGTTCCAGAACCTAAGCTCTTGCAACCATGCTCTTGTACAGCTGCAGGTCATCACTCCCGGCGCTCCCTTCAGCCACATGCTTCAATCACACGTCAGCACCATCATCAACACCTCCCTTTGATTGAAGCATCCGAATTCCCAATTAAACTCAAACAACCTTGTGCTTCTCTGCTGGTAGGGGCTTAGTAAATATATGTGCGGGTTGATCACCAGTGTTGCAATGTTGTAGGACAATTGATCCATCAGATACTAGACTACAAATGAAGTGAAACCTCACGTTGATGTGCTTGGTTCATCCATAGAGAGTGAGGTTCTTTGCAACTTCAATGGTTGACTAGTTATCACACCACAACACTGAGGCTTTGTCTTGCTTTCTTCCACAATCATTGAGAATCCTCCTTAACCAAACCATTTGACTGGCAGCCGATGTAGCAGCAATGTACTCGGTCTCCATTAAGGATAAGGCCACCACATCTTGCTTCTTGGATCCCCAAGTGATTACACTAAATCCAAGTTTGAAAAACATCCCATAAGTGCTCTTTTGATCACTTAAAGATCTACCCCAATCACTATCTATATAGCCTTCCAAACAACCTTCTATCTCACAAGGATAGAACAAACCATACTTTGATGTCCCTGCCAAATACTTAATAATTCTCTTGGCTACACACATATGCATAACACTCGGTTTGCTCATGTATCTAAAAAGAAAATTCACTGAATAGCATAAGTGCACCACATAAAGAAGCTTTCCAATTAAACTTCTGTATAGTTTAGGATCAGCTGGTACCTCACTTTCTTCATTCAAGAACTTGTCATTGACTCCCATTGGAGTCTCAACATGTATGCACAACTTCATATTCATTTGATTCAATAGATCTTCAATATACTGTCTTTGCGATATGAAAATCCCTTCAGTTAACTGGTTCACCTCCAAGCCAAGAAAGAATTTCATTAGACCCAAGTTTGACATGTTAATGGTCTTCATCATCTCATCTTTAAACTGTTCAATTAATGCATGTGATCCACTTGTATATACTATATCAACCAACAAGAGACTAATTAGTATACAACTCCTATCCTCAAGCACCTTCCTGTACAGAGTATGTTCTGTCTCATTCCTTTTATATCCATGCTGCCTGAAATGGTTATCAATCTTACCATACCATGCTCTTAGCACTTGTTTGAGCCCGTAAAGATCCTTCCTCAAATGATACACCAGGTGTTCTTTGCCTGCAAACTCATAACCTTCAAGTTGGACCACACACATTTCCATAGCTATCTCACCATTGAGAGAAACTGATCTCACATCAAAATGATACACTAGATAATGAGCTTGGGCTGCTAAGGCCAAGATAATTCTCACCGTTTTGAGCCTCGCCATCGGTGAGAAGACTTCTTCGTAATCTAGTCAATGTTGTTGTACATAGCTTTGGTCACTATCCTGGCATTATGCTTTTGTATCTCTCCATTAGCTCCAAATTTGGTCTTGTACACCCACTTAAGTCCCACTGCTTCTTCCCAAGAGGTAGCTCAATCAAGTCCCAAGTTCTATTGTTTTGAAATGCCACCAATTTTGCATCCATGGCCTCCTGCCATTCTTTATGTCTCATTGCATCCTAGTATTCAAGTGGATCAGTGACATGTAAGGCAAATGTAGAAGATTTATGAATATTAGTCAAGAGCCTAGTCCTCCTAGGTGGTGATTCATTAATAGATACCACCTGTGAGTTCTCTCTGCTTGTAATCTCCCTGGAGCTCGATTGTCTTCCACTTCCTAATACCTCTTCCTGCTTACTTTCTTCACATGAATTGTTTTTGTCTTCATCTTCATTGGCAATAAAATCTCTAATAGTTATCATAGGTTCACCCTTGCTTGTATTCCATGTCTACCGAGAGTTCTCAAGTAATATCGCATCTCGACTAACAATTATTTTTTGATGTCACCGGGTTGAATAGCCTATAGACCTTGGACACCGGATAGTAGCCCATAAACACACATTTTTCAGATTTCTCATCCAATTTTTGGAGTTTCTATAAGGGAATAAGAGCAAAAACAATGCAACCAAATATTCTAAAATGATTAACATTGGGTTTATATTCATGCCATACCTCATAGGGTGTTTTATTCTTCATAGATTGAGTTGGAGATCGATTGATTAGATACACTGAGGTGGCAATTGCTTCGGCCTAGAATCCTGTTGGGAGACCACCGTCTTTTAGTAGACACCGTGCCATCTCCACCATCATTCTATTCTTACGCTCCACTGCCCATTTTGTTGTGGTGTGTATGGGTCTGAGAATTCCCTTCTAATCCCAAACTCAGTACAATACTCCCCAAAGCTTCGAGACATGAACTCTACTCCATGATCACTTCTCAAAGTCTTCAATTTCTTCTCAGTTTCTCATTCAACTAAGACATGAAACTTCCATAATTGTTCAAAGGCTTCACCTTTGTTCTTTAAAAAATATACCCAACTCTTCATATTGAAATCATCAACATGTAATAGAAAATACATGTTTCCTCCCAATGAGGCTGTGCTCATGGGCCCGCATATGTCTATTGATAAGTGCTTGTGTATAAATATTACTAAGTATATTTTTCTTACATTGAGCATCACTTTTATTAGATTTTATGGTTCATTCGTGTGTATTTGTGCTCTTTTGTGCATTTAGGGATGTAGAGACAAGTTTGGAAGAAAGGAAATAAAATAGATCATGGACGCAATTGTTGAGGAAACTCTTGGAACAAACAAAAATCAAGGCACAAGTTGTTAGACATTTGAATGTGTGCCAACCACCAAAATGCTAAAGTGAATATACAAATCGGAGGGGCACAAAAGCAGTCACACTCATATGTTCCAACTTGTATAACATTGTTAAGAGCTTGATCAATGTGCTTAAAAGCAAGACACGACGTGATCTAATGCATGGTTGTGTGCCCAACTTGGTCGCCTCGATGAAGAAAATGAAGTCAGGAGCACTGTAGCAAAATCATTGTAGTAGTTACTATTCATAGCGCGTAGTTAAAATAAAGCCTGGAAATCCACAAGCCCGTGTGGAATTTCCACAGGGGCGTGTGGAAGCCCGATTTCTGACCTATAAATACCGCTTTGAGAGTTTGATTTGGGGATCTTCTTCCTATCTTTTTCCTATCCTTTAGGGAGAACATGGTTAGAGTTTGGAGAGGTTTTTACTAGGATTTTAGAGCCATTCTACAGCATTCGACATTGATGTCCTTTGGAGAAAAGTTATTGGGGGAGCTTTCGACGGCCTTTATTCGGCTTGGTGTGCCCTAGGTTTGATGAAGGAGTCCATGGAGAAGACGAGGCGGTTCTTAAAGATTATCGACACAGACAAAAAGGGGGTTATCTCTATGGATTACTTGCACTTATCTTTTATTTTATCTTTGATTTTGTATTGCTCCATGGAGAGCTAAACCCCTAGTGGATGCTTGGACTTGTAAACCCTAAGATAATTTTGTTTCATTGATTTCTATTATGTTTCTTTAATTGGTGCTTTAATTGAGTTTCATTCTTGCATGATTATTGTGGTGATTTTTCCTTAGAGAGACACTAAGGTTGAGAATCCATCTAGGTAATCCATTGAAGGGGTGACAACTTCATTAGGATTAGACTTAGCAAGATTGAAGAGGGTTGAGAGGGTGAGTCGAGAGGTAGTGGAACATCCCCTTTCCCTTACAATGTAATTTATCCTACCTCCATGTTCCAAGAGTTCTTTGCGGTCTTGATAGAGTGAAGTGCTAAGAGACAAACTTCACTGGGGCTTAGTTGTGCGAGCAAAAGAGTGAAGTGTCTAGTAATCCTTAGTGTCGGTGCTTAATCATGATTAGGGGTCTTTTGCCTGGACCAAAGGGTTAGATCTACACTAGGTAATAGGGTTTATCACTTGAAGTCCCTAGAGCCTCAAGCAGTCCCACACAGTGTGAGGTGTTGAGAGTATTCTTTTCCGCCGGGGCATAGTGTAAAGGGCTAGTCACGGTTGACCTTAGGTTTGGGACCATGTACCTTTGGATTTCCATAACTCATTAAAAGCCAATTAGGAGGCATAATGTTAGTATTGCACTTAAAACAATAGTCCTAGAGTGAGCATTGTTCTGGTACCCCATTTCACCATTGATTATCCTCTTTAATTACTCTTGTTTGTTCTCTTTTCTCTTTTACTTTTTCTGTATTGATATCTTGAATCAAATCACAACTTAGTTTTCACTCTAGCTAAATAACAATATTTTGTGTTTCTGAACAACTGCTCCCTATGGATTCGACTACCCACTCATCGGGGTATTTTATTACTTCAATGACCCATGCACTTACGGTATGCACATGCAAGGGGTGTGTCATCCATGTGAACCAATTGCAAACATGTTGTAGTGATTCTGGATTTCCCACAGGAAACACACTCCTTGCCTGCTTGGACATTGCACAGTCTTCACACTGAGATAGTTGCTTTAGTTCTAGTAATCCAGAGGCGATCTTCCTCTGTGCAAGTGATTCCAAACTTCTATAATTTAGATGCCCAAAGTGTTGCTGCCATAATTCCACCACATCTCTCTTATTCATTGCCATATTTAACCTCTTAATTATGGCAAGGTCTAGTGGAAACATGTTATTGTTTTCCCTTAGTATTGCAACTATCTGCTCCTCTGTGTGATCATCTCTGATGATGCACCCATTTCACCAAAAGGTAACAGAGTATCCTTTTGTGAGTAGTTATCCAACGCTAAGAAGGTTATGCGCAAGTCCTGGAACTAATTGTACTCCATGTAGTTGCTTAAACTCACCATTCTCAGTGTTAATGGTGACCTTCCCAACTCCCAGCACCTCCATCACCTTATCATCTCCATGACGAACTGATACCTTCTATGATTCATCAAGCTTTGTAAATAATGTCCTATCACCAGTCATATGGTTAGAGCATCCGTTGTCCACTAACCAAACCGAGCTTGATCCTTCTACTGAAGCACTGCTAGCCATGAAGACATTATTAGACTCCCATTCTTCTATAACTAGAGATGCTTCCTTCTCTGCTTGATTGTCACTTTCTCAGCACTCTGCCTTCATATGCCCATATTTCTTACAATGAAAACACTAAACATTAGCTTTGAAGTCTCTACTTTGACCTCTTGTCTACCGACCTCTTCCTCTCCCTTGTAAAAAGTCTCTTCCACAACCTCTGGTCAAACCCCAACCTGTGGATGAATTGGAGTTCCCCTTCTCGTTAGCATGAGAGACTGAACTCTCACCTTTTACATGCAACACTTTCTCACTGGCCTTCCCTAAAAACCTATTGATTCGGACCTCATGCACCTGCAAGGATCCATTGAGTTTGTTGAGGGTAAGCTTTGAGATATCTTTTGATTCTTCAAGGGCAACTACTACAAAATCAAACTTTGGTGTAAGGCTTTGCAGCAACTTAGACACTACCTCTGATTCAGAGAGTTTGTGTCCAAGACCCTTCACCAGATTCACAATCGTTTTAACCCTTGAGAGAAAACATTGAACGCTCTCACCGTCCTCCAATTGTAGGGTTTCAAAGCTCTATCTTAGTGCCTGCTTCCTCACCGTCATCATCTTCGAAGGCCCTTGATATTGCTTCTTAACGATCTCCCACGCCTCATGTGCTATCTCTACATCTACAATTCGGTCAAGTATTGGCCCATCAATCGCCTATTGAATGAGATATAGGGCTTTTGCATCCTTCTTCTTACTTTCCCTCAGCTTAACTTCGTCTTCTCCATCAACCATCCCCTTCTCCACCAACTCCTAGAGCTCTTGAGACCAAAATAGTCTTCATTGTCAAGCTCTACCTTCCATAATCTTCACCTTTGAAGACTAGTACACAGGGTTGCGTAAGGCTCACAGGGATGTCTGCTGCCATAGTCTCTGGTCTCTGATACCATAGTGTTGAGGATCGTGGCTCCTGTGTTACCTGAAAACACACTGAAACCTCTCAACATGAGAATAAGATGAACAGTTAAAGAGAAGAAGAAGAGTCACCCAGGAAACAGAGTAAGAACTAAAGAAACCTTCAGTAACCAATGAGCATCTTGCTCTACTCCCACTTAATATATTTAAAAGTAAAAGATTCAAAAAGTTAAAAAGGAGAAGCTACATTTCATTTGCCAGAGAGCCCTATCACCTAGGCTTCCATTGGCCATCATCCTTAACATAGATACTATATAATAATGCTAACTCTCTAATGCTACCCCATTATTGCAGTCAATGTGTTGACCCCAACTCAGACCAATCCACCACTATATTGTTCTAACGCTTAAGCTTTTGTAACCATGCATTGTACAACTGCAGGCCATCAATTTTGGCACTCCATTCAGCCACATGCTTCAGTCACATGTCATCACCATCATCAATAGGGCCGTGGTAAAAGAGCTAGCCCCTTGGATTTGCCACTACTTTGAGGGGCCTTATCATCATACTTTTCAAACATAGATATCAAATGTTAATGAAAATCATCTCGAATAAATTTTTCATTAATAGAAAGTAATAAATTTTTCATTAATAGAAAGTAAGAAAGATATACCACTAGAGGGAAAGGAACAATAGAGTTATAGTCCTAAACTTTCGTTAAGCTGTGAGAAACCATCCACTACATTTATCAATTTTATGAGCATAAGTGTCAATTGTCAATAATGAGACATCATGTACTACATTAATCATTTTTATACGTTGTCTTTACTTTTAATTACTATGATGTCATTAACAAGCTACATTGATCATTGACAAGTGCTTGTGTTATAGTAACGCGAAGCATTATTATCTTAAAATGAGCATCTCTTTTATCAGATTTTATCACTAAATGGTGTGCATTTGTGTACTCTTATGCATTGTAGGTTTGTGGAGCTATTTTGAAGAAGAAGAACAAAGTTAGATCGTGTTTGCCATTGTTGGGGAGTTTTCGGACCAAGCAAGGAACAAAGAACGAGCTTAGACTTGTGAGTGTGTGCCAACCTCCTTTGGAGGGGCACAAAGGCAGTCACATTCACAACAAGTTTAACTCGTGTGGCTTAGGAGAACTTCACCAAGAAGGAGATTTGAAGTAATCGGCACGATCTACCATTGATTGTGTGCCCAATTCAATGGCCTTGATGAAGAACGATGAATTCGGGAGCATTTTGGTAAGTACTGTAGCAGCAATATAGCAGAATACTGTAGCAAGCTACTGTTCACTTTCAGCCGAAAATTAGCATTCCAGAGAGTTCACACGGGCGTGTGGAAATTCCACACAGCCGTGTGAATAAAATCCAGTAACCCAGAAACTTCACACAGGCGTGTGGAAATTCCACACTGCCGTGTGAAGCCCCGATTCAGCCGATTTAAAGCCGCGACTCAACATTATAAAAGGCCAATTTTGAGACTTTTGATACATCTTTTGACCTATCTTTCTTCCCAACTTCTGGAGAGCGCGGCTAGGGTTTCGGAGAGGACTTTGTGGAGGTTCAGAGCGCGTCATCGGCATCGTTACCGACGTTCGCTGCCGCACAAGACCACGTCCACATCATACGCAAGGGGGTTTTCATCAATGCTTTCAATTTGTGCTTTCTTATATATTTTGATGAATTTGTATAGCTCCATGAGGAGCTAAACCCCTCGTGGGTATTCGGACTTGTAAACCCTATGATCATTATGTTTCTATGACATTATTATTATGTTTTTCCATTATTGATGAATAAATTCAAGTTTCAATCTTAATTATCTCTTGTAATTGTTTTCCCTTAGCCGTGACACTAGGGTTGAGAACAATCTAGGTTATCCTTTGGAGGTGTGACAACTCCTATACGGTTAGACTACTTAAGATTGAAAAAGGTTGAGAGGGTGAGTCGTGAGGTAGCGGAACGTCCCCTTTCCCCTCCGGTGTGATTCTTCCTACCTTCATGTTCCATGACTTCTTAGCGGTCGAGATAGAGTGAAGTGCTAGGAGAGGAACTCCCCTGGGGCTTAGTTGCGCGAGTAACAGAGTGAAGGGTTGAAGTGAATCCTAGTGCTGGGGCTTAATTTAGACTAGGGTTCTTCCACCTGGACCAAAGGGTTAGAACTATACATAGGAACTAGTTTTATCATTAGGAATCCCTAGAACTTAAAGCATTCCCACGTAGTGTGAGGCTTAGGAAGATGTACTCCTCTAGGGCTTAGTTGACAGGTCAACAAGAGTCAAGAGTCGTAGTGAAAACCTAATGACGGGACATAGTGTTGGGGTTAGTCACGGTTGACCTTAGTTTTGGGACCGTGTGTTTAAGGATATCCTCGACTCAATTAACATCAATAGGAAAGTATAATAGCATAGTCTTGCACTAGAAGCATAAGTCCTAGGGGTAGCTTGTCTAGGTACCTTATTTCATCCATTGCTAGTCCTTCTCTATTTACTCGTTCTTACACTCTCTTACCTTCCGTTTTTCTACTTTTGATTGCTTTTATATTCACTCATTAATTCTCTTCACTTTCACCGTACATCGCTTAGCTAATTAGTGAAACCTCGTGTCTTAAGTCCCTATTCCCTGTGGATTCGACTACGCACTCACCAGGGTAAATTTATTACTTCGACAAGCCCGTGCACTTGCGGGATACACGCAAGGGGTCGTGTCAATCATCTCAATGACTCTTAACTTTGACTCTTGTGAATGTGAAAAAGGCAATGGAGAGCTCTTGTGAAGAGGGTAGTTAAACCATGCACTACTAGTCTTATAAAATCATCCTAGCAAATCATCCTAACAAATCATCCTAGAAAATTTATGAAAACCTCATATTTGCAAAAAATTTTAAGCCATTTATCTTCTTCCCTTTTTGCACTCTCTAAAACTACTTTTGCACTATAAACCCCAACTTCTTCATTTTTCACAAGTTCATAATTTATGTAAAAATCCCCAAACTTTCATCTTTTCATAGTTTTCATAAATTTTTATAAATAAAACCAAAATTCTCATACTTACATATTCTACAAATTTTTGCAAACAAAAGCTCAAGAATTTCTCTTTTCCCACTTTTCATATATTTTGCAAATAAATCAGTACTTTGTCTCATGATTTTTCTCAAATAAATCTCCAAACTTCCATCTTTTCACTTTTCATAAATCTCACAAATGAATCATCACCGTCGATTCATTTCACTTTGTACACCTTCTCATGACTTAATATTAAGAGAAAAAGAAAAAATCACATCAACTTCGTAAGATGTTTCAACAAGTAGCCATAATTAAAACACTCAATTACTAATTTGAAAGCATAAGAATTAATTTGTGAAGGTTATTCAACCTGTATGCTTGATCATGGATGCCATTCTATCTCTACCCTAACTGTTTATTTTGTAGTTATTTCATCATCACATTATGTGAGATAGCCTTTCGTGAAGTAGCAACTTTTGCCAAAAAAACAAACAAAAAAACAAAAAACAAAAAAAACAAAGAAAAAAACAAGAAGAAGGATTAGTTTCAACTATTACAGTGCTTCTTCACACTCATAATCAAATTAAAAGTGCCAAACTCACTGCATTAAACCATCATCATTAAAGTCTATACCATAAAACTCAAATCCAACTCCCACCATCCACTTGTTTCCAAACAAAACAAAAACAAATTCAATTTAACAATATCCCCATAAAATGATAATACCACCACCAAATCATAAGCAATACATAATGTAATGGTTGCAATTAATGAATCAGTTAAGCCTTGAAAAGCATTCAAACATCAGTCCTTCAAAGCCTTCAAAAGGAGTCATGGCCTGATCAACACCATGTGTTGATCCCATGACAGATCTGTATTTTTTATAATATATATAATATAATATATAAACATATGCAATAATCATGATGCAATAAACATGCATTGATTTGCATATTGATTCATAAATATTAACACCTCCGTCCTTGCTTTTGTTCTATTCTCTTGTCTTGTCTCTACTCTCTCTTCTTTCAAAATCCTCCAACCCTACACCCTTCATAAGAAGGATGGTAATTTAAGGATGGTAATTTTTTCAGTTTTGAAGTGAGAGGTCGAGGAATCAACTCCCTCTCACAATATTGCTTTAGGTGAGTGTTTGCATTTTTTTTTTTTTTTTTTTGACAAAGTGGACAAGTCACTTGTCAAGGGTGTGCAAATGACAGGAAATTGATTATAACTTTAGAGACACTGACATTAGATGGAAAGCCCACTTCCACAACTAGGAACTCTTTTTGGAACCATGTTGTTTGACTCATTTCCAACCCTGCACAATGATTTTTTTGGACAAAGTGGGCAAGTCACTTGTCAAGGGTGTGCGAACCACAAGAAATTGATTGTAACTTGAAAGACGCAGACATTAGACGGAAAGTCGCCTTCCATAACTAGGAACTCTTTTTGGTACCATTGTGTTTGACTTGTTTCAAACCCTGCACAATGAAAGTCTGTAAAAAACACCTTTACAATAAGGTCAGTACTACTAGACAAAGCCCTTAGGTAGTGTTTGTCCATCTTATCCAAAAATTAAAATTAAAAAAAAAATCCTCTAACTTTGATATAAAAAAATAAAAAGAAAGAAAAATCCTCCAACCTTACTAGATATCAATCTCGTTTTCTTTTCTTTTTTTTTTCTTTTTTTAATTTTGGTTGGAAAAGATAAATAAAACTAAAAACTAACTCTTAAAGCCTGGAGGCACTTCAACCCCCATCTCATTAGCAAGTAAAAGAGAAGATAAGGAAATTGGTGGCTCCCTCAATAATTCCATCCCTTCTCCATCTACATTTAGATTTTGCCAAAAAAAAAAAAAAAATCAGCATAACAATTACCTTCTCTTAAAATATGACTCAAACTAATTTTCCTCTACCTACTACAGCGCTCACAAATATTGGCAATGAGAACACCTAAAGGATGGGCAATGATGTCCACTTCTCTAACAAGATCCAACACAACTGGTGCATCAAACTTGTATTAGATATGTCTACATCCTTCATCCCATACAAGGTGTAATTCATGCTGTAGACCATGCAATTCAGTCACAAAGTTTGAGCACACCCTAAGATGAGCTCTAAAGCCAACCAACCACTCGCCTAAAGATGTACGTAGCAACTCACCAACTCTCACCACCCCAGGGTTACCCTTTGTAGTACTGTTAGTGTTAACCTTTATAATACCATCCTTAGGAGGAATCCATCTAACAAAAAATGTTGCTCTCTTTTTCACTAATTTTCTACAAAAGACATTCAACAACTCAATGGTTGTATAAGTAATATGATGTACCAACTTCTGAAAATTGTCATTGAACTTACCTAAACTAAAGGCAGTAATAAACCTTCTATTCCACATTCTCCCTAAGGCAGAAATGAAGAGGCATCTCCAATCATTAACAAGGTGAGAAAAGAAAGATCCATACTTTAGATTAGATAGTAGCCATTCATGAAAAAGACATGGAACATGTTGGCTAAGCATTAGAAAAGCCATCCAAACCTGTTTAACAAACCAACAATCCTGGAAAACATGAAGAGAAGTTTCAATAGCATTCCCATAAACTACACACATACTATTTGAGGCCATTGCATGTCTACACCATAACTCATTTATAAGCAAACTATCATGGAATAAAAGCTAAAGAAAATGCAGCCAACGTTAAGGTGTGGGTAGTTTCAAAAGCCAAGCAAATTGCAAATCGCTTGCACAAGATTCAAAAGCCACTATGCATTATATGCAGACAATTGAAAAGGCCATTAGGCGTGAACTTCGAACATCTCATATCTTTCATAAAACCATGATGAGATAATGGGTAACCAATAATTCGAAGAGACACCTCCAACACAAATTGTTAAAATAAAATATCATAACTCCAAGAACCATCTGACAAAATAAAATCACTCACCATTGCATTCAAATTTGCATGATAAGGAATTGAGCCAAGCTGTGAGACAATAGTATCCTCTAGCCAACAATCTGTCCAAAACTTTATCTTGCTGCCATCACTAATTCGCCATGCTAAACCATCATTTATAGCAACCACAACCTGTATTAACCCTTTTCAAGATCTTGACCAACAAGAACTCCGCAAAGATTTAGTGGCATACTAAACAACATCACCACAACACCATATTTTGCTTCCACACCCTCACCCATAAGTCACCATTCTTTGTTAAAAGAAGCAATGTCATTTTCCCAATAGCGACAAATTCTGAGAAGCCATTTTCCTAATAGCCAAACCATAATTCCTTTTAGGCTTGCACACAGTATCCCAAGCAACCAAATGCACTCCTCTCTTATTCTCATCTTCACTCCAAGAAACCTCATGTTTAAGCTATCTAAAGTATTAATCGTTGAGAAATGAAGGAAAGTTGTCATTATAGGGTAAACCGGGATGGTCATTGTGGCACAGCTAATTAAAAAAGCTCAATTGGCAAGGCTAAGATACTTGCTTTTCCAACCAGTTAACTTGCCCCTTACTGTCTTAACAACCTCACTATAAGTGTCTTTTGTTACCTTGCCATGAATAAGAGGAACACCGAGGTACTTTTCCAGCTTGTCAGTAGCATTAATACCAATATTCGATGCACTGTTCGAGCATTACTACTCATTTCTTTTGTGGAGATAAGTAGTTCAGATTTCTCAAAACTAATTTTTACACTTGATGCCAAAAAAAAATAGTCTAAAATACACCTTATGACTTGTGCTTGGCACACTGTGACCCTCTCAAAGAGAATTAGATCATTGGCCAAAAAAATAAATAAATAAATAAATAAAATAAATGAGAGCCACACTTCCTCTACCTAACTTTATAGGTTGCCAATGTCCTACGGCAAGCTCTTTCTCAATCAAATGACCCAAACATTCTATGTATAACACGAACAAATATGGGGATATAGGATCCCCCTGCCTCATGCCCCATGTTGAGACTCAAAGAAATATGTTTTCTCCTAATCCTATAGAACTAATATTTGGGATCTCTCTACATAATGCATAATAAGCTTAACCCATTTCCCTAACAAGCCAAAGGCTCGCAAACCATCATGAAGAAAATCCCAATAGACTCTATCATATGTTTTTTCCATATCTACTTCATAGCCATAACTCATCCTTCCTAGTTGATTTCTTGATAGTATGAATTAATTCTTGTGTAATTAAAATATTTTCAGCAGTTTACTATTACAAAATGAAACTCACTTGCACCGGTGATACCAAATCACTGAATAGAGGTCGAACCTATTAACCAGGACTTTGGTAATGAGCTTGGAAAAGACATAGCTTAGACTAATAGGACAAAACTACTTCACCTTCTCTGGGTGCTTCACTTTGGGGATTAGCACAAAGAGACTTTTGTTAAAATCTAAAGGGAAATCCTACATGAATACCATCAATATTTTTGGTAGATACCTTCAAGAATTAAATATTCTTACATGAGCTACCAATATTTTTGGTAGATACCTGCATGAATACCATCAATATATGGTGCTTTCCATTTCATCTAACATAAAGCCATATGTACCTCCTTACCACTCATGGGAGCATCCAATGCAATTTTATCAATCACAAGTAGCTATGGGTAAGGAACATCATCCACAACAATAGCCCTTGAATCCTCTAAACAGAACAAATCCTTACAATAGTCATTTACGAGAGATTTGATACTATCACTCCCAATCACCACTAAAATTCTTTAGCATTGAGATTTTATTCCTGTGATGGTAGCATATAGTTGAAAGGTGGAAAAATTTAGTGTTCCTTTGACCTGTTTGAAGCCACTCCACCCTAGACTTTTGATACTAGTATAACTCTTCCCGCTCAAGAATATTGTTTTATTCAGTAACTAGAGTTTTCCAACTTCTCTAGTCTTCAAGAAGCATGCTGCCCAGGACCTTTAAATACCTAAATTAAGAGCTCGCAAAATCCTCTTTTTCTAAAATAAATTTTCAAAGGCATTAACATTCCACTACATTAAGGACTTGGCAAGTGCATCACATTTGAGATTAACTGGACCATTCGTTCTTGTCCAAGTATTATTCACAACATCATTGATCTCAAGGTATTGAAGCCACACTTCTTGAAACCAAAAAGATTTACTAACAACACTGGAAAGATGGGTGTCCTCCAATTTTAAGAGAACTAGACAATGGTCTGAATGTAAGCGAGGCAAATGTTTTACAAGAGCACTAGAAACATCAAACGACAATTGTCAGATCACAAAGCTTGATCCGATCTTTCTAGAACCTTTGCCAACAGTAGATCTCTTGTTACATCAAGTAGAGGAAGGACCAAAAAACCCCAGATCAACTAATTTATAATTGTTAATCATGTGTGAAAAGTGATCACACCTAGTCTGAGAAACTTTGGCACCACCTAACTTCTCCCCAATATTGTAAACATCATTGAAATCACCAAGGACAAGCCAAGACAACAACATACTAGAAGAATCCTCCTCCAAGTATTCCCAAAGCTTAGTTCTCACCTCCAAAGAAAAACTTGCATAGATGGCAGAAAACACCCAATCACACCTCCCTAGCTGTCATACAATGGCATGAATGCACTAAGGAGACAAAAACAAGATTTCAAGAGAAACATGCTAACCATCCCAAGACAACCATATACCACCACTAAGCCCAATCAGATTAGCTATAGCATATTTACTAAAATTTAACTTTCTCACAACTTCCTTAGCTTCTTCACTGAAAATCCATGATTCCACCGAAACTAGAATAAAGGGTGACAATCTATTCAACAAGACCCTCATATTTTGATTGAACTCCATGCCACCAGCACCCCTACTGTTCCATAGTTGAATATCCATTGTGAAGGGTAGTAGGTGCCATGGTCATTTGTAGATTAGGGAAAAGAGAATACACAGGAAAAAGGAAGGTCGGGAGGAGTATAGACCTTCATGATAGACGTCTCAAGGATAAGCTGGCAATGTAGGTGCATTTCATTTCAGATTACATGGTTTCATGAAGGGGAATGGAGATACCCCTCTCTCTTTTTGCCTAATTTGGATAAAAGAGTTACTTGCAACACCATATTAACATGGTTAGAATCCGGCAGATCACCAAGGAGATTATCCTTCTCTACCATGTCCTCATCAGGTAGAGAGCTTTGAACAAACCCAACAATCTCCTCCAACACATCTTCCATGTCCACCACCATCACAAGTTCAATAACTAGAACAATACTATCCTTTTTCTTTCATGCAAACACAGGCTTACTATTAGGCATGTTAAATACAGCTCCTCATCCACCTATTCGTCCATCTGATTCAATAATTAAATAACTACCAAGGGGAGGTAATTCTAATGGTTTTAAATTTCTTATCTTGTCTTTAATTTGTTGAACTAATTTAATATCTTCATTATTAAAATGTCTTTTGCCTGTTTATTTAGTTTTATTATATAATGGTCTTGCTAATTGACTTAAATTTGGTATAAAGTTTCTAGCGTAATTTAATTTTCCTAAGAAGGATTGAATTTGTTTCAAATTTTCTAATTTATCTGGCATTTCTAAAATGCTAGATGCTATATGTTTTTGGAGAAGGATTTCTCCTTGTCCTATTATTACACTAAGAAATTCAATTTTTCTACTTCCCATTTTGATTTTCTTTTCAGATAATACTAAACCATTCTCTTGGCATTCTTTAAAGAATATAATTAAATGTTGAACATGATCTTTTACAGACTTGCTAAAAACCAATATGTCATCTATATGTGTTATAATAAAATTTGCATATTTTCTAAATATATCATCCATTTATCTTTGGAATACTTGTGGACTATTTTTTAAACCAAATGTTATAAAAACCCATTCGTAATGTCCATTATGAGTAATAAAGGCAGTTCAAGGTCTACTTTCTTTTACTAAAAGGACTTGCCAAAATCTAGATTTTAAATCAAATTTGTTATAGATATAAAAGTTTTTAATTTTATTTATTAGAGTTAACTTCTTTATTAGGAAATGGATATTTATCATCTTTTGTATTATCATTTAATCTCTTATAATTGAATACCATTCGACTTTTTCCTTTGGTAATTTCACTATGCTTATTGACTATGAATGCTCTAGTTCTACGTAGACTTTGAGTTTTAGCAATTAATTTTAACTCTTATAATTCTTTTATATGCTTTTTAAATCCTTCTTGTTCATAAGGCATTGCTTTAATTACGAGGTTTAAGGATGCCGGATGTCTTTGTGAACAAGGTTTTATGATCATACAAGGCTCATTTAACCTTGCCTCCTTGGAAAAACCAGCTTATTGAAGGAGTCCAATTCAATTTGATTGACTTGATCAAGAATGATCATGTAGCACGAAATCTGATTATTTCAGCTAAAATCATTATTATTACATTATTTTGTCTAATAATTATTTTTTCACCGATTACTTGTGGTTCATTATATGAATTATTTCTTTTATCTAATATTGCTACAGGTTTTTCTAAAAATATTTCAGTTTTTCCAAAAAATTCTTCTATAATATCCATTATTGGAAGTTAACTATTAAAAATGAATATGTAGTTTCATTATTTTTTCGCATTCTTTCTATTGCTCTTAAGTATTTTAATCTATAATTTAATTTAATAATTCGTTTTACTAATTCTTTTAATACTGGATCATTTCTCATCATTTTTTGTATATGTAATTTTTCAAAATGATCATTCAGGGCTATATTTAAGTTATTTTCTATATATTCTATTTCTGCTTTTAAAGTATATCCTGGTATATTAAGTCCATGAAGAGTCATCTGGCATTATCCCATATGGTTCTATATTATTTATATAATTATTATATTCAATTTCCTTTTTTATTTTCACTAATTTTTTAAATGATTTCTAAGTTTATGAGCTAAACCTCTTAGTCTTTTTACTTCCATAGATTTCCTAGGCATATGTTGTAAATATATTTTTTTTCCCAATGTTCATTTTCTACTTTAACAAGTTGTGTATTTAGCGTTTCTATTTCTTTTTTCTAAAGTTAGGCCTGGCATATCTATTCTCTTATTATATTTTTTATATGTTTTGTTAATTCTACTTGTATTTTTTTAATTTTTTTTTACCATAATTTTTAGATGACTAAATTCTTTATTAATAACTTCTAATGTTTTAAGAGTTACTTGTCATGTAATCTGGTTTTCTAATCCAGTTTTGATATAATCTAATTTATTAAGTATTGCTAAGATATTTTGATTATTTTGCTTTAATATACTAGTTGCTAATGCATTCCTTTCCATTAAATGCATTCTAATTTCTTCTAAAATTTTAAATTATTGTTCTATTTTATTATTAGTTGTTTCTATGGAATACTAGTTTTAGGATACTATGTTCTTTTGTGTTCATAGAGATATTTTGTTTTAATATTTACTTTTATTAATTTTATTTATAATAAATATTGCTACGAGTGTGAACATTATTGTTAAAGATAATAAACATTGATAAGAATTGCTAAGCATCATATGGATAATTATTGATGATCATTTTGATGGTAATTATTGCTAAAGTGATTTTTAAATATTATTGCTACTTTTGATAATATTTGCTCAATATTACTACTTGAAATACTATTTTCAAGTAAATCTTGCTATTTTAAATTATTGCTAAGTAATTATTATTGCTAAAAGAAATACTACTTATTAAGAAATATTACTACTTAAAATTAATTATTGCTACTAAACTTGTAAATAACTATTGCTGCAAAAGGAGATTATAATAAATATTGCTTTTTACTACTATTAACAACTTTTTTTTACTCAAACTTAAAGAGCTTTTACAGGTTGTTGGAGACTTTTAAATTTTTATGATAAGGACCTCTCTTTCTTTTCCAATATAGTTTTGATATCAAGTTTTAAGATTATTTCCAATTACACAAGAAAAGAACACACGCTTAGTTCTCTTTTTAGCCTTTACTTCAATAAATCTTAATTCTCATTATCTTGATATAAGATCAGTAGTATTTCAGCTGTCTTAGAGACCAAGGCATCACAGAAATTTGTCTCTATTATCTTGATATATGATTAACAATATTTCAGTTGTCTTAGGGTCAAGCATTATAGAGATTCACTCTAAAAAAAAAGACTTGTAAATGATTATTCTCTCTTACTTTTGGCTACCGGGCCTTAACACAGGCCCGTGCCCTTCAAGCGCCCACTCAAAACCTATCCTCATAGAGAAATAATCATTACTTCATCTTATCTTGAAAAGAACCATGTCACTTAGCAAAGCACAAGATTTTTGAAGCTCTTGCTAAGTGAAAATAAAAGCATATATTCTTAAAACATGTAAAGAGAAATAAAAACTTCATACTAAAACTACATGGTTTTAGAGAAGAAAACCCCTAGAGGGCTTTTACCCATCCATACCCTTGCCTTTCGAGCTCGGATACCATTGTAGATGAGGGTAGTGCTCTCTTACAATACGAGATTGTGAGAGTTATCAAAGTGAAGCAAAAGAAGCAAGGAAAGAAGGTTAGGGAGATGGAGAGTATGATGAGAATAAGAACACAAAAGCTATTTACTCAAAGCTTATCTCTTTCATTCATACCCAAAATGGCTACATTAACTACTGTAAATGAATATGTAGTTTCATTATTTATTTCTCATTCTTTCTATTGCTCTTAAGTATACACATGAATGTGCCAGAGTGTAGGAAGTAATAATCAAGCAAGCTTTCGTAATAATCAAGCAAGTACTATTTCATCTAGCCCAGCAAGACTAACAACTACTGAAAGTGGCTCATGAGCAACACAACCTCTTAGGAAACAAATTACTTGTGAATTTTATAATTATTCAAAACAATCCTATAGGACTTTTAGCAGAAGAGGAAGGCCAGACCCCTTAGAAGTAATAAGAACTATGCCACAACAAAATTATCATGGTAGTATATTAGTAATAAGTACAGTACATCCTAAAAAAATAGCATAAATTATTAGATAGATGGGAATCAGATGCTATTAATGCATTGGAAAGATTTCCACATGCATTAGACAATGTAGGAATAGTAAATTTTGTAGAAAATCTATTAGGAACGACTGCTAGAAATATGATGAATAATTGGAAAATTAACTTGCCAAATGATTATCAATATCTAATAAACATGGCAGATAATCCTTATAATATCACAACCCAAGTTAGACAAATTATATTAGAAACAGATCCCTCTAGGGGAGAAACACTATTACAAGACATAACTGCAAAAGACTCAAACATATTACATCTAGATAGTTCTAATGATATTATAAAATTTAGCCAAAGTTATATAACTTTAGTTGCAAATACAGAAAAAGCATTTTCAGGACCAGAATTAACTAAAAATGGTTTATCAAGTTATTAAAACCATTAGGAGATTTAATCTATGAAGCTTGGAGAGACTAAAGTAATGAGAATGTCACAGGAATAGGACCAGCCATCTTATTTACCTTTAACTATCTAAAAGAAAAATGTTTAGAAAATGAGGCAAATATACAAATAGCAAGTTATAGTTATTGTAATAAAATATATGTTCTAGCAATACATAGAGAAACAAAACATAGGAAAAGACTAAAACGTAGCTCATTTTATATAAAAAGAAGATCTAGGGAAAATCATGTAAAGAAATTTAAAATTCATAAACCACCGATATAATGTAAGTGTTTTATATGTGGAGAAATAGGATATTATGCAAGACATTGTACTAAAGACAGAGTTAAAAAAGAAAGGCTAAATATATATCAATAGTTAGAATTACCAAAAAGAAGTAGATATAGTAAGTGTAGCAAATAATGACACTGCAAAAAATAGTGATATATGTAGCATATTTAGAGGAGAAGAAAATAATTTTACTGAAAAAAGTAATCTTTTAGAATTTAATCAAGTCTTTGGTGATATAGAATCAATGGATAACGGATAGCTTATAGCTTAGATAAAAATCCCAAATTTTTTTTAGAAACATCTAAGCAGAAATTAGATAACAATTGTTGACATGGCCCCTTGCGTGTATCCCGCAAGTGCACGGGCTTGTCGAAGTAATAAAATTTACCCTGGTGAGTGGATAGTCGAATCCACAGGGAATAAGGATTTAAAACACAAGATTTCGCTATTTAGTTGTGCGGTGTACGAAAAGTGATAATAAGATTGGTGAGTGAATTATGGAAGCAATGAGAATAAAAGACAAGAAATTAAATAGAGAGATGGAAGACAAGAAAGTTCAAGTAGAAGTGAAAAGAGAAAGACTAGCAGTGGATGAAATAAGGTATCCGGACAAGCTACCTCTAGGACTTATGCTTCTAATGCAAGACTATGCTATTATACTTTCCTATTGATGTTAATTGAGTCGAGGATATCCTTAAATACACGGTCCCAAACTTAAGGTCAACCGTGACTAACCCCAACATTATGTCCCGGCATTAGGATTCACGTCAACCCTTCACTCTGTTGTTCGCGCAAATAAGCCCCAGGGGAGTCTATCTACCTAAGCCTAACACTACGTGGGATTGCTTTAAGCTCTAGGGATTCCTAGTGATAAAACCTGTTCCTATATGTAGTTCTAACCCTTTGGTCTAGGTGGAAGAACCCTAGTCTAAATTAAGCCCCAAACTACGACGCCTCATCTCGACCGCTAATAAATCAAGGAAAACGGAGGTAAGGAGAAATCACACCGGAGGGAAAAGGGGACGCTTTGCTACCTCACGACTCACCCTCTCAACTCTCTTCAATCTTAAGTAGTCTAACCCTATAGGAGTTGTCACACCTCCAAAGGGTAACCTAGATTGCTCTCAACCCTAGTGTCACGGCTAAGAGAAAACAATAGCAAAAGATAATTAAAATTGAAACTCGAATTTATTCATCAATAATGGAAAAGTATAATAGCAATGTCATAAAAACATAATAATCCCAGGGTTTTACAAGTCCGAATACCCACGAGGGGTTTAGCTCCTCATGGAGCTATACATGTTCATCAAAGTATAAAAAAAAGCACAAATTAAAAACATTGATGAAAACCCCCTTGCGTATGTGTGGCCATGGTCTTGTGCGGCCGCTGGACGTCGGTGACGATGCCGATGATGCGCTCCAAACCTCCACGAAGTCCTCTCCGAAACCCTAGCCGCACTCTCCAGAAGTTGGGGAGAAAGTTAGGTCAAAAGATATTTCAAAAGTCTCCAAAATCGGGCTTTTATAATGTTGAGTCGCGGCTTTAAAATTGGATTTATCGGGACTTCACACGGCCGTGTGGAATTTCCACACGCCCGTGTGAAGTTTCTGGCTTGCTGGAAAATTAATTCACACGGCCGTGTGAACTCTCTGAAATCTTGATTTTCGGCATAAAGTGAACAGTAGCTTGCTATAGTGTTTTGCTGCAGTAACTCACTGAAAACGCTCCCGAATCCGTTGTTCTTCATCGAGGCCATTGATTTGGGCACACAATCAACGATTGATCGTGCCGATTGCTTCAAGTCTTCTTCTTGGTGAAATTCTCCTAAGCAACACGAGTTAGACTTGTTATGAATGTGACTGCCTTTGTGCCCCTCCAAAGGAGGTTGGCACACACTCACAAGTCTAGGCTCGTGTCTTGTTCCTTGCTTGGTCCGAAACCTTGGCAACAATGGCGAACACGATCTAACTTCGTTCTTCTTTTCCAAATTAGCTCAACAAATCTATAATGCATAAGAATACACAAATGCACACCATTTAGTGATAAAATCTAATAAAAGGTATGCTCATTGTAAGATAATAACGCTTTGCATTACTATAACACAAGCACTTATCAATTGTACACATGAATTTATAGATCATAAACTAAATTTTAATCAAAAATGTGATATTTGTTATAAATTCCACATTACTAAATATAGGACCACATGTAATAAGTGCGATTTATATTTATCCAAATTATGTGCAAAAGCATGTTATAATCATATAATCAGCCAAATAACTGTTAAACCCATAGTTACACAGGCACAATCAAATGATAATAAGGTAATAGATCAATTATTAAAAAGAACTGAGCAATTAGAAAGAGACAATAAAAGGATAAAATTATTAGAAGAAGAAAATATAGAGTTAAAAGAAAAATTATCTTATTTTGAAGCTAAAGAAAAAGGAGTTGTAATTACAGAAGCAATTGAAAAAGAAATAAAAAATTATGACGAACTAATAGAAAAAGAGGAAATAGCATTATCCCAAAACACTTATAGTGATAATAATTTCCTAAACTTAGATTGTATCATAGAATTTAAGGATGGGTTTAAAGTTAATGTAAAAGGTATTATAGATACAGGAGCAAGTAAATACTATATATCCCCATATTTAATTCCTTCAAGATATATTGAAAACTCATTATATACTACAGAAGTAAAAGATGTTTTTGGTAGGATAACTATGTTAGAAAAGAAATTGGTAGATTGCACAGTAATATTTAATAATATAAAATATCCCTTACCATTTGTTTGGGTAAAACCGGCATCAGGAAAAAAGGTAGCCAGACTTCTCATAGGAATGAATTTTATAAAACATAGAAATGGCCGACTTATAGTCCAAGGAGAAAAAATTACTATATGTAAACATATGAATAGCATTTTGACATCACCAATAATTAATAGTGCAGAATATCTTATTAAGGAAATAATTCCAAAAGAAGTAGAAATTTATGAAGAAATTAATATGAAAATAGAAAATGATCTAATAAAACAAAAATTAGAACCTTTAATTGAAAATTTGAAAAAATGACGGAACTATAGGAGAAAATCCTGTTAAAAATATTAATAAAGTGAATATTATTTGTAAATTAGAAATCATAAATCCTGTCTTATGTCTTACCTTCCTTGGAGGTTATTTATTAACCTAATTTGGAGGTTACTTAATGATCTTGGCTACAAAATCAAAGTCCAGAACAATGTTATGAAGATAATGGGGCGCTCATTTCACCTTAAGTGGGAGAAGTCAGGAAGTGGAGAACATGTCACTTTCCTGAAGTGGTGGAAGTGATATGACTTCCACTACTTCCTATGTTCATTTTGCTGTAAGTGTCATATCTATGAAGTGTTCAGTTTTTCACTTTCGGTGTTTATTTCGGTGTAAGTGGTGTCACTTCTGCAATAACTTTCATAACATGTTTATTTCAACGAAAGTGAGGGAAGTGATTAAAAATAAATATGTTATAATAAATTTATAATTAAAAAGAATGTAACCTCTATATTTTTACAAAATCAAATATTTTAAAATTTAAATGAATTTTTTTATGTTTTATGTTTTATTTTAATTTTTAAACCCACGAGTTTAAATAATTATATACGCCAATATATTTTGATGTCAAACATTATTTATTTAATTTTAATATATTTTTTCTCTTTTTAAACTAGAAATTTTTCTTTATTGTGCATTTTTGTTTTCAAACTTAAATACTTTGAGGTTGAGGATAAGAGGAGTGCAGAAAAAAAAACAAAAAATAATAGAAATCTCCGCATAATTTTATCATAATCATTAAGCACTCTAACTGCTTTTCTTTCAATGAATTTGATATTTAATCCTGTTTTAAATGTGAAAATAAAAATTGAAAGGAATATTCAGATAATTGAAAACTTTTCTTGAATGTGAACGGGAAAGATTAAATCAAATGGCATATCAGCCCACATAATAGTTGATCCCGGATATAAATATATATATTATAAATAATATAATATAAATTTGAAAAATAATAAATAAATATAAAAATAAAAAACAAAAGAAGATATAGATACCAGACCACAAAGAGATTCCGCATATTGAATTAGTTGATTGGAAGGTTCATTACACCAATTTTACTTTATAGAAGCATATATGTAGAGGGGTTTTTAAAAAACCGCCTCGATGATCGTGTAAAACTTTTTTTCTAATGGCCTATGGAACCGGTTTAAAAAAACCCCTCTACATACTTTTAAATTAAAAAAAAATAAAAAATAAATCACTCACTCACCGTTCTGGCCACTGAAGCGGTATCGTACCCATGTCGTGCCACTCCTCCATCCTCCGCTTCACCGCCTCCTCCTGAGAAGAGGCCCGTGAATCCATGATCCCTTCCACTTCGACATCGATGTCACCAAGACTTGTGGCGTTGGCCCTAGCATGCCCTTCGCCATCGCCCTCCTCCCTCGCCTTCCTCCTGGACCCAAGATCGGCCTTGTGAAGTGCGCCGTTTGTGGCACAACCATCCAAGAATGGGAGCGCAGGAAGAAGTTGTACAATGAGATGGTGAGGAGATCGAAGGAGGCCACCGGTGATGGGGAGATCAAGGGCATGCTGTGGTACCAGGGTGAGAGCGATACCTCGTCGTAGCATGCCGAGCACTCGTAGAAGCTTAATTTAGAGCGATTCATTAGAGATGTTAGTGATGATCTCCAGCTTTACTCTCTGCCATTCATCCAGGTTTCCTCTATTTTATTCTTCTTGATTCCTGCTCTCAATTTGATCTTGTTCTCAAAAATTAAAGAAAAATGATTTGATTTCCTACTTATGATGCTATTACATTCAATGTTTTATGGTGATTTGTACCCCCCAGAATTTGAAATTATTGGTGCATATTTATGTGAAATTTTACTATGAATCACTTATCCTATGCATCTTTGCCCCAAGAAAATTTTGTTTGATGTATTTGTGAGCTTGTACTGAAATTTTATTAGAAAAGAACCAATTCATTTATAAGTAGGACATGTTTGCATGTATATAGTTATATTATCACAATGTAGGTCAGGTACAATTGTGTAATTTCATCAGTTATCCTGTTTACTGAAATAGATAGGATGGTTAGGTGCAAGAGTTGGTTGCATGTAACTGGCATTAAGAACAGAACTTATTGTTGTGCAATTTTCAGCTATCAACATCTTCTGGTTGGCATGTCTTTAGTAGACATTATGATCTTCATCAATGGCATTAAATCATGTCAATATTTTTGTAGTTTTTTATTTTTACTTTACTTGTGAAGGTATGAAGAGTGTGTAGGATTAGTAGATAGCAAGAAGGACGATGTATGTGGCCGTCTAGTATGCTCGGAATTGAATAATAAAATTGGTAATATTTTTTGTTTGTTGATGCTTATAGAGGGCTTCTAAAGGTAACACATGATGTGAGAATTTTGAAGCCTGTGTTCACAAGTGCAGAAGATGGAGCACTTTTCTTGACAAACGGTTTAGTCATTGATTAAAATTAAGGTGTTATCTACTTCACTGATAGTAGCCTAAAATACCAAAGAAGGTACCATATAAAAACAATACATTAATTTTTTCATTAATTAACAACACTAGTAAGATATGTAGAGACTGAAATATATATGGTATGATGATGTACCACTCAGGCAGTATATGGAGGCGATAATTTCATAGCTTGGCCATATAGATGTTGATGGTGTCAACCAACTTAAGGGACGTACTGCATGTTTGATAGATACCGGGGATGAACTTCTTATCACAGAGTTGATGTTCAATGGTGCATTTGCTGATCAATGCTCTTATTTTTTATGATTTTTATGTGCAACATGCAAATTTTTGGGTGGAAACATAATGCATGATTGTTATGATTAGGCACTTTTAATGATCTTGATCATCATCATGCTGGTGTTATAGCAAGTTGTTTCATTCCTACTGATAAATCCAATGAACAAATACATTTAAGAACTGAGCTCACAAAACCTATACAACAACTTCGGACAGCGCAAGAGGAATTGTAGAGGTTTGTTTGGTGTCTCTCAGTTTGAATGGGAAACAATTGGAGATAACTGCATTGAGAAGGCTTGCCTTCTATGTGCAGATTCAATAGGAATACTACTTGATGACACTTACCCATATTTAATGTTGAGTTTATTACATGTTTACTAAGATTGTCATCTGTCGTTGCTATATTTAAAATCAGTCATATCACATTTTTTTTTTCTGCTCATAGTGTTATTTATACAATAACTAGTCTATAATACTGATCTTTTGCCATTGCAGATGGTATGTTAGTCGCACACTAACTAGTGGTCTTATGCAAATGGTGTCTTCTGTTATAGTTTTATGATCCCTTCTTATCAAACTTTCTATGATGCTTTTAAGTTTTTTTATATTATTATTATTATTATTATTATTATTATTATTATTATTATTATTACTTGTTAGCTTTGACTTTTCTAGAAGAATTTTTTTTTATTTTAACACTTCTCAAATATTTAACCTTGCTTCATTTAAAGGGTTCAATATTTGCAGAGGCAATTGAAATGACTGACATTGTTGAGGGGAGCATCATACACCATGCAAGACGGCTGGATGAATTTCTTAACCAGGTAAAAGGCCTAGTTTAACCATGAACTTTCGTTGTACCTACATGTAAATTACTACCAACAACACCTTCTCATGAGCCAACCTTGCAAATGCATAAGTTTTATTTAAATTATTATTTATATTTTAATCTTATTTATCTTTTGTAAATGAAATATGTTTTATTGGGTAGGAACTCGCTAAAATTAATAAAATAAATGCAAAAATAAAAAAATAAAAAAATGTACATGTGCTTGAAAAATTTTTGCACGAATTAGGAATGACATGGTAAGTTATTTTCTTTTAGAATTGCTATTAGAATGAAATTGTTGAGGTTTTGATTGTTTTATAGGAATCTGAAGTAGGAAAAGATTTAAGTGCTTGTGACTTGTGACTTTTGTTTATATTGATTTATAGGTTTAAAGTTTACCCAGAGTCGGAAACTGGAAACACGATAAGACTACCTACTTCTTGTCCATCTAAGGTATATTTCGCTGCCTTCTAATCTCTTGTGTAAGTTTTAACCTTTTTGGTGATGCATGAGGAAGTTTTTGCATGTAAGATCTTCATTAAAGGTGCCATGTTTTTTTTACTTTCGAGTGATTTATTATCAATCATTTCTTTATTTATGATAAGAGGCAGGTAAGGAAGTCATTTTTCTTGTGGGGATGACAAATTGCCTGACAACATAGTAAATGTTCTACAAATATTTTTTCTCCATCAATGTCCTCGTTTGTTCGAGGACGAGAATCTAATGGTTGTTCTAATAATGAGTAGATTGCCCCCAGGATGCTTAACTAAATAAAATTTTAGTTGTTTAATGCCTCTGTTTGCAAAAACTTGTAAAATATTTTGGATCACTTCATGGTTTTTTGTTAGCCATAGTTTATCTTATTATAATTCTTGTCCACACTGCACTCATGGTGTCCATTTTGAATTTCTTACTTAGCTTCTCCTATATGGGTAAAAAAATTGAAGTTAATGAATCCTCAAGGCTTGTGCTTTATCGCTATTAAATTTATCAAAACAGAGTTTATGCTCCGACTTGCATTCTGTAAAAGTGACATTTGTTGTTTGTCTTGATGCATTTTTGTCTCAGATGACAACATAGTTATGGGTATTCTTATAGCAAAATGGTCTGCAGACTTAAAGGATATTCATTATGACCTTGATCCCATGTTAATTGCTAATCATGTAAGGTAGGCTTAGTACCTACACCCTTCAATTATTTTTAATTGGAGCTTATTTCAGGTATTAAACTCCTTTAGATACTTGACCTCTCTTAGTGAGGTCAGGCGGCATGTTGCTCTCAAGATTTTGATGCTTTAGTTCTTGTTGATGATGATTAGATTTGCATATAATGTTGCTCTATTGACTCTTAATTTTTATCTGTTCAGGTGGACCAATGAACTGAAATTAGAAGTCAACATTCCCAATGACGTGATAAAAAAGTTTGAACAATTTTGGTCTACCTTCAATGATGCTCCTTTGAAGGGTATGACTGGACTTGTTTTAGAATTCATACGGTAGTGTCATAGTATTGACATTTTCTTGAACTTTCAAGTTGAAGTGAAGTTTGTGAAGTATTGTGATAGTTTTAGGCTTTAATTTGACCATCTGTTCTCATCAGACTTATTTAAGTTCATTGCAGGAAGAAATGCCATACTTAAAGGAATTTGTCCTCAGGTTTCCATCCTTTTTACAGTGAAGCTTGTTGGTACTGTATTTTTGCTCTTTTGTTCATAACAAATGCATTATTTTTATTGTTGCAGGCATAAGGTTTCAACAACTAAGAATTTGTATATAGTGTCTTTTATTTAAAATTTCTCCCTTGCACTTTTTATTTATTTATTTTTTATTTTTTGTGAATGTCTTCATTCCTTCCACTTGTAATGTGTACAATGTGTTCAATGATTGAAAATTTTCATTTTCAATTGCCATGACGCTGATTGGTGGTGTGCAACATGCTGATGCTTCTGGGATGAAGGTTTGTGGAGAATCACACCTTCTTGTTGGTGATCCAGGTACTTCTAATAGTTGGAGGTTTTCTACCAAGTCAATTACTTTGTCCTATATATCTTGGTCCAAGTATGTGTTAAAGTCCACATTGATTGGATGGTTCAATCATGTTCTTTACAAATTAGCTCAATCTTTGGTACTAGCACACAACATGCCATTATAACTAATGCTTAGTAAGTCAATAATTATCCCAGTGAAAGAGTTGACAGTAAGTGATGCATTTGTTTCATTTGCATTGTTTCTTCATGACACTGCGATTGTTTGTAGTGATGAAGCAATGCATTAGCATAGTATGTTGACTGTTTTCTTCTTGAAATAAAGTTTTAGCATTGTAATTGATACGTCCTTTAATCATATAAACTCTTTTTTTTCACATGTGGTTTTGATATAGAATTTGAAGGGTAGAGTGGTTCTACTGGATTTTTGGACGTACTGTTGTATTAACTATATGCCAAACCTAGAATTCTTTGAAAAGAAATACAATGATAAGCTGGTACTTAATGCTTTTTTAAATCTTTAGTCAAGTAATTGTGAGATTGAGCTTGTGATTTCTTTCTTTGACTTGTTTACAGTTGGTTTTTGGGATTTTCTTGTTTGGTTAATGCTATATTTTCTGCTGTCCTTTTATGACAGCCTTAGAGACACATAAGTTTTAGTTTTCTGCATTAACTTATACTGATGGAAATTGACATAATATTCATAGAAAATTTGGACTTATAAGACTTATTTGACATAATAAATTTTAAAAATGCAGAGGTACTTGTCTTAGTTGGTCTTGTTATGTAAGAGCATATGTTTCATCATAATGTAGCAGGAAAAGCTGAAATTTATGATCATGGTCACATATTTACTGAAAAATCTTTTAAATGATTTCTGAAGAAATTGTGGCAAATACTTTTATCTATATATTATTAAATTTTTCTATTGAAAGCTGAGAAGTCTCGTACCCTTCTAGATGGTATAACATAGCTTTTAGTGAGAATGTCTTACTCTTTGAGCACAGAAGAATATGCAGTCAACTATCTATCCCCGACTATTTTTCTGATAAATATGGCCCTCAATATGCCAAAATAGTGCCATAAATTGAATTATTTTAGCTTTTCTTCTTTCCCCTATGTATTTATGTATATTGTTTCGATCATCATATTGATGTTTTTAATAATCATATGAATATGGTTTGATTGTGAGATGCTTGTGTATTTGCTAATTCTAATAAACATGAGATTTTGGTGAGTGGTTGCGCCATGTTATTGTCTCATTCAGATGTAATACATGATTTGTAAAGAACTTTGTTTACAAATACCTTGCCTTTATGGTCAGTTTTCAGTATTATGATCATTTTATAATTTAACATTTAATAGTTTTTAATTTTATTTTAATTACAATTATAGCTCTATATTTGATAATGTTTGTTTACTTATGTAGGAGAATTCATGGTTAAAGATCGAGAGTGTTGAAGATGAAGAGGATACATGAAGCTTTTTACTTTGTGTAATTAAGCCAAAAAATATTTTGTAATAATAGTAGAAAAATAGTGTAAAACTCTTTACATTTTATTATTAATCAAAATACATTGTACTTAAGATCATTACTTGTCAATAAAAATCAATGAAATTGAATTTAGGATATTTTTGAATGTACCGAGAGATTCATGTTTTTTTATTTATAGGTTAAACAAATTTAATTATTATTAATAGGAAAATAAATTAAAATTTAATTCAATTCAATTAATGAAAATATTTAGAGACGGTTATAACCGCCTCTAAAACTATTGAAGAGTGATAAAAATTATTAGCTATAGAGGTGGTTATAACCACCTTTAAAACTATTGAGGAGTAATGAAAACTTAGTAGCTATAGAGGCGGTTATAACTGCCTCTAAAACTATGATAAAAAACTTAGTAGCTATAGAGGCAGTTATAACCGCTTCTAAAACTATTGAGGGATATTGAAAACTTAGTAGTTATAGAGGCGGTTATAACCGCCTCTATTCTAATTATTAAAAACCGCTTCTATAGGTGAAACTTACCCCAACGGTTGGTATAAACCGGCTCTAAAGTGTAGAGCTGGCTTGATACGAGGCGGTTAAGAGGCGGGCGAAAAAACCAACGCTATATCTATAGAGGCGGTTATAACCGCCTCTATAGGTCTTGAAAACCGCTTCAAAAGCACTTTTTTGGTGTAGTGGTTTAATAAACAAATGATAATTCAATTATGAGCAAGATAGATATACAACAATAACACATCTTGAATATCATTTTAAACTATACAATTTTGTATATTCAATTAATTAATGTGATCCACCTCAGCAAAAGACAAAACTGCAAAGCAACAAAGAAGACATCAGAAATATGTGAAAACAAAGAAACCAAGCAAACTTAAATAGATGGATCAAAACCAGTAGTAACCAAGTTAGCATTAACCTTTACCCTATCTGCATTAATCAGTCATTACATGAGTTATGAATTGTGAAATGAATAAAGAAATTGTTGTGACAAAATTAATATGATTCAGCGGAGAGGCATATAAAATGAACATAAGTGATTAATTAGAGTGAAGATGATCACAAATGCAACCAATTGCTGTTTAGAAGCAATAGACAGACATATAATCTCAAGCAACATAAGAAACCCACTCAAATATTGAAGAAAAGCAATAACACAAGGTCTTACTAACACCCAATTAAGCAGAAAAAAGAAGTTGTTTATATTAGCATTCAGTATCAATAGAAGCAACACTAACACTAGCAAAACAAATTGGAAATTAACAATATTAGCACACAATGCTAATACAGGCAGCATAGCATAATTAAATTGATACCATTCTCGAGAAATGAAAGAATAGAAGGTCTTAATGAAACCCAAAGAAACTGAAAAACCAAAGCTGTTTGTATTAAAATTCAGTATCTTTTGGTTTTTAATACAAACAATTATAAACAGGCAGCATAGCATAATCAAATTGATACCATTCTCAAGAAAAACAATCAACCAAAGAGTAGGTATATATATAAGCAACACAATCAACACAACCACATAACAAAACATTGCTTCAATGACACATGTTTATCATAATAACACTGAAAATTCAGCCAAGTAGTTCATATTAAGATTCAAAAGAAGAGGAATAGAAAAGCAAAATTTGTTCACATTAAAATTCAAGGAGCGTCTGTCCATATAAAGGGAGATAAGATAGTTGTAAATTTATAGATGTTTAAGAGAGAAACTTTGCAAGAAGGAAAAGCTTCAGTTGCCACAAGTAGTCCAAGTAAAAGGTGTACAATGACATGACACAGAAAACTTGGACACATATCGGAGCAAAGAATGAAGATTCTTGCAGAAAGAAATCTACTTCAATGCATCACAAAGATAACACTACCCTTTTGTGAGTATTACATTGTGAGCAAACAGCATCGACTGAAGTTCAATACATCTAATTCTAGAAGCAAACTAAATATAGAATTGGTTCATACTGATGTGTGGAAAACACCAGTTGCATCTCTAGGAGGAGCAAATTACTTAGTATCATTTATTGATAACTATTCGAAGAAATGTTGGGTGCATCCTATCAAGAGAAAAATAGATGTGTTTCAAGTCTTCAAATTTTACAAAGCGCATATGGAGCTTGAATCTAGAAAAAAGATCAAGTGCTTGAGGATTGATAATGAAGGAGAATATACTGGCAAATAATTTGATGAATTCTGCAAGTTAGAAGGCATCAAAAGGAAGCTCACTACAACATACACTCCTCAACAAAATGAAGTGGCAAAGCAGATGAATAGGACTTTGTTGGAAAGAACAAGAGCTATGATGGGAGTTGTAAGCTTTGACAAGAAGTTCTGGGCAGAAGCAGTCAAGACTGCCTGTTATGTGGTAAATTAGGCTCCATCAACTGTAATCGTGTTAAAGACACTAATGGAGATGTGGACTGGTATGCCAATTGACTATTCAAACCTTCATTTATTTAGAAGCCCTATGTATGTAATGTACAATACCCAAAAAACTACAAAGCTAGATTCAAAATCTAGAAAATGTATGTTCTTAGGATATGCTGATGGAGTTAAGGGTACCACATTTGGGATCCCACTGCCCATAAGGTTGTAATCAGCAGGGATGCTATCTTCATAGAAGACAAATTACAAAAGCAAGCAGATGGTGGAAACACTTCAAAAGAAAGCACAAAGACTACAATAGTACAAGTAGAAGAAGAAGAAGAAGAAGAAGAAGCTGAAGCCACACCAGAGAAAGAGGTATAAGAGCCAGCTGAATTTGAAGTTTCAGAAGTTCGGTGATCAACTCGTACAAGAAAGGCACCATGTTGGCATTCTGACTATATTATAGAGGGTAACATTGCATATTGTCTTCTAACTGAGGATAGAGAGCTATCAACTCTTCAAAAAGCACTAAGCAATTCAAATGCATCTTAGTAGATGATTGCAATGCAAGAAGATATTGAAGCTCTTCATAAAAATAGGACATAGGAACTGATGTCACTACCACCAGGTGAAAGCCTTTTAGCAACAAATAGGTATACAAGATCAAGCACAATAGTGATGATCAAGTAGATAGTTATCGTGCTAGATTGGTGGTGAAAAGATATGCTCAAAAGGAAGGAATTGGCTTTAACGAAATATTTTCACCTATAGTTCAACTCACAACAGTCCGAGTAGTCATGACAATGTGTGCTACATTTGACTTGCAGCTTAAGCAGTTAGATGTCAAAACTGAATTTCTTCATGGAGATCTTGAAGAAGAAATTTACATGCTCCAACCAAAAGGATCTAAAGAAAAAGGTAAAGATAACTTGGTTTGCGGGTTGAACGAATCTCTATATGGGCTAAAACAAGCGCCAAGATATTGGTACAAACGTTTCTTCATCATGAGCCTTGGATACAGTAGATTCAATACAGACCCTTGTAAATATGTCAAGAGGTTTGAAGAAAAAGAAGATTTTGTCTTCTTATTGTTGTATGTTGATGACATGTTGGTCGTAGTCCCCACCAAAGATCATATCAAGGAGTTAAAGCCATAATTGGCTAGAGAATTTGAAATGAAGGACTTGGGACAGCAAATAAGATTCTAGGGATGCATAAGCCAATTTCTACCCCACTTCCTGTTAATTTAAAGTTATCCTTAAGTATATGGCCTAGCAGTGAAGAAGAGAGGATGGAGATGTCCCAAGTATCGTATGAATCAACAGTGAGAAGCCTAATGTTCGTCATGATTTGTATAAGACCAGATATTGCACATGTAGTGGAAGCGGTAAGTTGGTACATGGCGAATCCTGGTCAAGAGCATTGGAATACTATCAAGAGGATTCTCATATATGAAAAGGGAACCTCAGGTGTTGCATTATGTTATGGGGGATCAAAGTTTATTGTCAAAAGATATATTGATGCTAATTATGAAGGTGATCTTGACAAAAGAAAATCCACCATAGGATATGTGTTCACACTAGCAGAAGGAGCTGTAAGCTGGGTTTCAAAATTGCAGTTAGTCATGGCTACATCAACAATAGATGCAGAATACCTAGTAACTACACAAGCTAGTAAAGAAGTAGTGTGGTTGAAGATAATACTGGAAAAACTAGGGCACAAACAAGAACATTTCTCTATATTGTGACAACCAGAGTGTTTTGCATCTTGTAAGAAATCCGGCATTTCATTTAAAAACAAAACATATCAGAGTTCAGTACCACTTTGTCCAAGAGAAAGTAGAAGAAGGAACAGTGGATAACCAGAAAATTCATACAAAAAATAACCTAGCAGATTTTTTGACAAAAGCAATCAACATTGACAAATTTACATAGTATCGATCCTCATGTGGTCTGGTAGAGACGTAAGCAACATTGAATGGTAAGGTAGAAAGAATGGTGTGAAGACCTGATTGACTTTCAATCAAATCTTCAAGTGGGAGAAATGTTAAATAATCTATATGATCTGATGCATGCATGTGATGTTTTATTTTGTCAAAAATGGTTGCACCATTCAAAGAAATGAGTAAGGGTGAGAAAGAAACTGGGAAAATAGTGATAAAAAAATAGAGAGTTGTGTTGTTTCTATGATAGGAGAGAAGACGTTGTTCTCGTTGTTAATCTAAAGATTGTAACTATTATTTTTACTACAGTGAAATTCTTCTACTTTACCTGTGGGTTTTACCCTAATTTATTTTGAGGGTTTTCACGTAGAACTTGTGTTCTTCATCTTTATTATTATTTTCAAGTACTTTTGTTGCGACCTTTCTCTACCCAGTTCCATAATTTCACAACAATATAAAAATAAATATTGAGGTAAAATACATCGTCCAAAATCATATTGAAATTACAAAATAATGTTAGGGTAGGAGAGAAAATAACTATTAATGAAAAATAGCAAAGAAAATATGAGTTAAAAATAATAATAACAAAAGGGAGAAAGTAAGATGTTATGCCCATTCATTTCGTCTTACAATGGATAAGATGTCCATTGGAAAGATCATCCTGGATAATCACCTTTTATGATGCTCCATGGGCATTTGAGACGACCCATTGGAATGTCAGAATTTATAAGCCATTTGCAGCTAGGAGAGTTTAGGTTAGAATTATTCTGATAAAAATATTATTAATTTATTACATTGAGCAAGTTGGTCACACAACATTAGCATATATGATGAAGGGTATATTTTATTTATTTATTATCAGGTTAGTTACAAGGATGTTCAGGAATGCATAGTTTAGCTAATGTAGGTGTGCCTTCGAGTTTTGTTAGCCATTGCACTATGTTATCCAAACTGACATGAAACTATTATATATATATATATATATATATATATATATATATATATATATATCTGTCTGTGTGTGTGTGTTAAAGTTTTAAATATGTTAATTTTGTTTGAAAAACTTATTATATAACTTAAAAAAAAAAGAATAAGATCAATTAGCACGCAGATGGTTTTGAAAGAGTTTTTTTTTTATTCCACTAGTATGATAAAATCCAATCTCTTTTGCAAATGGTTGTTCTAGAATTGCTTGTGGACTGGCTTCTCCAACAGCCAAATATCAACATACATAATTTGTTTTATTAATAATAAAATAAATAATTTATTAATAAGTTATATAAATAATAAAAAATAAATTAATAAAAAATAAAAATTTTAAATAAATAAAATTTTTAAATAAATGATACAGCTCATGTGAAGTACACCCTTGACGTGGCTTGTTCATCATGTCAAAAAAATAAATACAATATATTCCAATTAAAACAAAAAATAATTATCATCACTCAATCTAAACCAAAAAAATAAAATAAAATAAAAATTAAACAATTAAAAAAAAATTATTTCTTTTGGTTTTCTCTTAGTGTCCAGAACTTATTCTTTTTAAAGTGATCAGCGGGGATGACTATAATCCTGAAAAAGAAATAAATAAATAAATAAATAAATATATATATATATATATATATAAAATCTAATATAATATAATATAATATATATTTATTATATTATTATTATATGTATATATTAAACAAATAGTAGTGTACTCATGATAAATTGTATAAGTTGTAGAATGACAAAAGTACACTTATTTGTCCCAAAGGATAAAATGCCCAATTTATTCTTTTATATTTTTGGGTAAAAAAATAAATAAAATAAGGCATTTTTATCCTTTTAAGTAAATATGGGTCATTAGATCATTTAGAGAAGATAAGTATATTTGGATAATTTCAACACAATAAATTAATAGAATATTTTAAAATTTTAAATTAGTAATAATAAAAGAATATTTAACTAATGGAATAAATTCTAACATAGGAATGTAATGATAACTCTTTATCATTGTTATTAGAGAAGAGAATATAACAATGCCGCCTACTATATTAGAAAGGGTTTTAGATTCTCACTTAATTTGGCTTGGGAATTTGTCTAGATACTACTAAAGCCAAGCAAACAAGTGAGATGCCATCCCCTCTCACCACATTCCCAACTGTTCATCAAAGACATTTCAAAAACATATGCTCAAAACTACACGCAAAAGATAGGTGGTATTTCATTTTCCTTCTAATTAAATAAATAAAAGTTTGAATATGTAATTTATCCATATTTTATATAAAAAAATATTCAAATGATACTCTTTAACTCTATGCTAAACTAATTCTTGAAAAGTAAAATAATAAATAAAATAAAATTTTAAAAAACTCACAAAAATGATTATTATAAGCTACACCATAAGTCCAAAATATATAAAAAAAAAATAAACAAAAAAGCTCTTAGGCAAAAAAGCAATAAAAAGAAAAATATTAAGCCTTTTTCCGTTTTACAAATACAATAAATATATAATTAGATCGAGTGTGCACATATCATAAATTTAATAATTTAGTCTAGGGGCTTTCACGCGTTTACACATGATTTAGATTGCATGCCTACATCTATAACCGAAAATTTATTATTAAAAATTAATTCATTATCAATGTTCAGTAAAATTTAAACTTTGGCTTTTAAATACTCACATTAACGTCTTATGTAATTAGGAAAATACTCCAAGGTATGTACCTTTGATTATATTTATACAAAAATTTTGTAAATTAACTTCCTTGATTGCACCAGAATGCAAGAAATTTTCCCAAATATAAATAAATATTAAAAAAATCTTCTCCCCCACCAGGCCACCCCCATAAAAAATTAAAAAAATAAAGGAAATCTATAAAAATGCCAACATCGTCCACGTGGCAGAGAGAGATTCCCTCCTTTCGTCATCAATCGACCCCAGAACCAACTCTTGTGGTCCCCACCATCTCGCCCGCATCTCGGGACACGTGACTCACCTCCTCCCTCTCCTTCTCCCTCTCCCTCGCCCCCGAGTTCGATCCATCTCCACCCTCACTACTACTCCACTGCTCCACTCCCATGGATCCGATCATCCTTGGCCCGAAGCGCCCCTGCCCCGGTGACCTCGCCGCCCGCCCCTACTCCAGCCCCGCCGCCACCGACCGCCTCCTCGAGTCCCTCCTTTCTCTCTCCGACCCTTCCCCTTCCCTCGACCTCTCCCTCGAGCGCCTTATCGACTCCACTCCCCGCGAGCTCGACAAGGAGCTTCTCGTCGAGGCCGCTCTTGAGGTCGGCTCCGCTCTCCTCGAGGCCGCCTTGCGCTCCGCCAGGAAACGCGCCTCCTCGCACAACGCCGCTGCCTGGCCTCTCCCGCCCGATCTCACTGTCAAAGTGAGCTGTTTCCCGTCTTTCCGGATCTCTTCTTCTCTTTCTCTTGTGCCGTTTCCTTTGGTCATTGATTCATTGTTGTTTTTTTGCTTTTTTTCTTTAATATTTAATTCCTTTTTTTCTGGTGCTTTTTAATTTTTTTTATGAGTGATTTTTATTGAAGCGTGCTTTTATTGAGAAAATTGTGAGTTATATTTTCATTGTTTGGATTGGCCTATGTGACAGTTTCTGGTGTTTGTAAGGTTCTGTAAGCTTTTGGTATGCATACTTTTTTTTTTTTTGGCGAGTATTGGACTGTTGATTTTGGGGAATTTTTATTTCTGTAGACTAAATTTCTAGAACGGCGAATTTGTTAAGCATGCTGAATATAGACCATTAGATATGATATATTGACATAGACACTGTTGATACTTGATACAGTCGCCAGGGACATGAATGTTGGATATGGCAAAAGTTTCAAAATTGAGCATATATGTTTACTCTTCATCTTCATCTGTCTGTATTGCATAGTTGGTAGTTTGTAATATAAATGAGGTAGTTTGATGAGAAAAGTATTTTGTGTTAGACAACATATAGAAGAGTTGATGAGACATTGGTTCTTCATTGACAGAATTGGAGTTCAATAGTGCTTGTACTAAAACATAGCCTGTTCATATTGTTTTAGAGAAGGAAACTAAAACTGTTTTGTTTGTCCTGGAGCTAGTGTGAGAGTAAGCTTAATAATGAGATGATGGATGTTGACTCTTGATTTTTCTGGAAGAGGATGATTTTCTCTTGATGAATGATGGATAGATTGCCAAGGCAATGACCTTCATGATTATGTTAGCTGGCTGCATAAAACATGGGGTGTGAGTGGTGCATGAAGAATATACCCCAATAGTTGAAATTATGAATGTTAAATGGAGAATAAATGCATCAAGTGTATATATAACTTCTTCACAGCTTAAATAACTTGCAATTCTTGTCATGAATTAGGCGTTAAAATTTTTTTGCTTATTGCCTTTGGAGACATGGTGAATATCATATATTACTTGTTTTTAATATATTGCTTTCATGTTTAATGCCACAAATTGCTTCAAGTGGAAATAGTAGTTCTTTTTCTAGCACAACATAGAGAGAGAAAACCCCGCCTTTGCAATATGTGAAAAATGTTTATTTTTTATTTTGGTTATACCCAAAGTACATGAGAAATCATTGTGAAAAATGAGAAGACAGTTTTTTAAGAGAATTGTTTTATTCTACTGTTAATAACTTGCACTTAATCTTTCATCCTTCATACTTATTTTTCCTCCTTCATACTTATTTTTCCTTTCCTTTATAACCAAGTTTACTTTGAGCTATTTGATTTTGGAATTCAGACTTCTCTATGCTCTTCTACATTATTCTAAACATTATGACTATTGGCTTGTGCAGCGAAAGTTTGCGTTTATCTTTGTTCCATTTCTTGGCAAGTTTTCGAATCTCCAACTTCCCAATATTCTTAATGTTCTATAATGGTTTTTATTTATTATCTTCTTCTTAATTATTTTGTTATCTAAGCTGATAATTCAAGCATGATCTCCGCTAAAATCTGACTGGTATGTATGTTCTGTGTTTTCTCATAGGTCACTTAAAATTAAGGATTATGTAATATGTCGTATGGTTTTTGCTGATCTCAAAATTCATGAATTTCTTGTCTTTAGAATTTGCATAATGAATTTACTGACTAGGAGCCTCTCTATTTTTGTTTTGTAAAGGTATTTTCCATGCTTGATACACGAAGTCTTTGTCATGCGGCAGCTACTTGTTCGATGTTTAACAAATGCGCGGTAGACCCACTGTGCTATGCGAATATTGACTTGACAGCAGTGGTCCCGAAGGTGAACAACACGGTTGTGTCTACAATGATACAACGGGCCGGGAGAAACCTACAGTGAGATTCTTCTGCTCAATGTCTGATGAAATCTGTAATGTGTTTCTTTAGCTTGCGGTCATTAATGATTTATGAATATAATTGTTATAGTATCATTTTGTTTCCTAAATGTTTCCGTATTCTTTAATTTGCCTTGCTCTTGTTTGAAAATTGAATATGATATTTGGGTGACTGAGTAAAATCATAACTCATATGCCATGTAAAAAGATAAGAAAAGAATACCTTCAGAATTTAGTAAGTCATTAGCAGGATCCTCTTATAAAGAGTGTAGCAAAAAGATGTGTTTGATAGTATTTAAAATATTTTAGCGATAGCTTAATTTAGTGCTCCAGTGACAGTTGCACTAGAAATTGAGTGTCCTACCAACATTCTTAACAATCAGGTGGCCCTTGGTATGGGACGACTGGAATATAACAGGCCATCCCTATTGAACAGTTTGTTTGGTTATGGGAATAAATTTGCACATTGCATATATTCCCCCACAAAATATGATTTTTATACATAGTCTTGCAAAGGTGTATATATAAAATCATTTTTTTATTAATTATTTGCAAATATACTTTTATACAACTTGTTTTACATACTTATAACATGAATCTGTGATATTTGCATGGATACCCTTGCAAGGGCATGCATATTATAATTTCGGTTTGTTGAGGAATGCATTTAAATTGTGTAATGACATATTTGGAAAAAAGGAGTAATATGTTCAGATATTCATTGGTTGTTCAAATGTTAGCATGGTGACAAGCATTTTCAAATAATTTCTAATGTATTTTATAAATTTATCTGTGAGATCTTATATGTCTGCAACAAGTATGTATGATTTAAAATTAAATGAACTCTATTCATATAATGTTTTTCCATGCAAAAGTGAAATGCATAAAATTGTAAATATTGTTATTGACATTTAGCATATTTTTCTTGTCCTTGTTCTACCAAACACATGCAAGGGCAATAAAACTGTTATGTCTAGTCCTACTTTGTCTTGACTTGTTCACAGTGTTACTAGTACCTTGTCTTGCTCTGTTACTAGGACACTGATATAGGTATTAAGTGTCCAAGTATGAAAGAGTATCTAATACTTGACATTAGCGAAAGCTGGATATGTGGCACAACTTTATATATATAATATAAATGCGAATATGTGTGTAAATATGTAGACATGTGAATCATATTAGTTTTCATATAAAGCATAAACATTGCGAAGCACTTTGTTTTTAGAAAGGTAGAGAACATTGTTGTAAAACACATTCTTTTTACAAAAATATAACTTAAGACAGGATTAAAATTTAGTAAAATAGGTTTTTTAAAATCATGAAAGCACTATTTTAAATATGTGAAAAATATATAAAGAATATGCAATTTAAAAAGATAAAAAGATAAGGTAATCCAAAAAATTATGGAAGATTTATATCTAACATTAAATGGGAAAAAAATAAGATGGAGAGTGAAGTGGAAAGGAGATGAGTGAAACCAAAACTCCAATTTTCAAATAAACAAGCTAAAATAAGATCACTTGGAGAACATATGATTCAAATGTATCCCCAACTTGTCATGCTTTATCTAAAGAAAGGATGTGTACTCCTATATAGATACGTAAATTTTCACTGGATACACGTAAACAGGCAACACTGCCTGTTCAAATTGGGATAACTTTGAATTGGGATAAATCCATCAAACTTTACATATGCAGCATGAATAATTTTACTCATCTAACCATTTAAGTGCTTAGCAAATAATTAATTAACTATCAGACTTCCTAAACTTTACTTTACAAGCAGTATTAACCTTGTAAAACCTCATAGGTAACATGGGAATAACATGAGATAAAGGTTTCTGTCTTATATGAAATTCCAATTCCGAATTCTTTTTTCCTAAATATCTAAACTTGGAAGGCATTATTCAGTTAAGACACAGAAGAGTTTTTCCTTGGTTATTCTTGAGTTGTGCGAAGCCTATTCACATAAGGGAACAAGGGGAGAATTTGTGCACTGATGTAAATATACATTCATTTCTCATTCAATCTTTGTGCTGTTTGAGCAAACATCTAAATGATTTAAATTTCAGATAACGGGATATGTCCTTTATCTTTCGCTGGAAATCTTTTGTTTCTGTGTATTATAGGCTAACTCCTCATTTTAAATCAGGTCACTCAAGCTTGGAATATGGCCAAGTCCTTCATCAGCAGAAATTTCTCAATCCATGTCCTATTCTAGCAGAAACTCAATAGACACATCAGGTCCATCATGGAATGAAAAGAAACCCAGGCAAGGAAGAGAGTCATCTGTCCTTTCTAGGTCCTGCCTACTAGCTTTAAGTGTTGATGGTGGAACTGCTGGGTATGGCTACGTGCTGATTTGAGCCTTCTAACTGTTAATAATTTGATACATCGTTGATAAATTCTGTACACATTTGAAGGGCTCTTTTGAAGAGGTTGCACCTGTACAATATTGACAAAATAGATGGCCCTGCGCTTTGCACAGCATTATCAGCTTGTCAATCCCTCATTGACTTAGAGGTTATTGGCTTGTAAGTATAAACATGTTGATTTCACCTCTTATCTTGTGGTAGAGGAGTATTTAAGTTTTCATTCTTACTTGATTTTGAAGTGATGTTATGTTTGTTCACAAAAGAACTTTAACATGGCTTAAGATTGCGAAAGATGTTTTAGCCGTTAATCTTTTAAAACTTGAATTTACTTCGTCATTATTCTAGATATAGAGTTGCTGACATCCTTAACATTTGCTCCTTTACCTATATGAAAGTAATATAGAATTTTGAGATTTTAGAGATGTGTCTTAGCATTTAAAGTTTCAGTGTTTAAGGCACTATTGACTGTTTGGCAGCTTCAGTTCTTGGTTCAAATAAAGTAAAAGGGATAGAAAGGCCTTGATTACAGTGAATCTTAAACTTTTAAAAATTTAAATATAGCCAAATGTCTAGAAACTACCTTGGTTTCTACAAAATCAAAACAGGGTGAAGGTAGATCTAAATCACTAATTAATTTGCACATGTATTATTCCAAAATTGCAAAGAGTAGTCTCCCACTGGTGGTCAAACTAATTGGATTGTATGAAACAAGTACTTCTCAAATCTTTTAAGTAGATGATGGCTATCACTTTGTGTGGCCTAGTTTAGTACATTCTTCAGTTTGATATGTTCTTCATTAATAGAAATGAATGATGTGTTTCCTCTGGTCAAATTAGCTTAAGTAAACTGTAAGTAAGAAAAAACTAGATTAAAAAAAAAGTGGAATCTTTTTCGTTTTTATTCTCTGTTTTCAGAAAAAGAATGCATTATGCTCCTGTGAACCTGGTCCAGTACAATCTGCTGATGATATTCCAGATGTTTATATGATATTAGGCTTAGGGCATTATCATAGTAGATGTAGAGTATTAAACTGCTCCCTTTTTTCTTATTTATAGTATAGTATTGTCTTATTCTGCCACATGATATATTTCTGGAATAAATCTATGGAAATTCATAGAAAGAGCATGAAGTTCAGCTGTGGTTTCTGGCATGTCCCTAGTGTTGTCAAACTTTTGCAATCCCAACTTTTTGCTCACAATAGTGATCCAAAAGCTAGTCTTAGCTGTTTGTTAACTAAATAATTAAAATGAAAAAAAGAAATTAGATAATCCCGAGAAACTGTACTTTATTTCTATATGACACCTTAATTTCATTTTTTTAAAAATTAATATCTAAAATGTGTTTGGCGGTTATTTATTTTATCCCTTAATAAACTGTTGGATGCCCTTCAAGCCACAGATGGCATTTGTCAACCTGTCCATAATCTGTTTGGATGGAAGGTTGAGATTTGAAGTAATTTGCAGATAAGTGTTCAAATATGCAAAATGTGAATATTATGGTTAGGTGATAAAAACTTCGGGTTTGAAAAGAACCCCTGTATATATATATACACACACATCTCAAGTTCATATATGCAGTGCTTGTGAAGAGCACTTGTATTAACTTAAAAGTCACATGTTGATAATTATGAACTTCGTATCTGGAATGTAGCCCTATTCAAACCAAATGAGTATAAAAATGTATTTACTCAAATTGATGATATGCAAACTGCAAAAGCAGTAACTGAACATAATTATTTTTCATTTCTTTAAAGTGATATTACGAAGATGACATGGAAATCAGGAATATGGCGATGTCTTTTGAGGAATTATAATTGAGACATATATTTTGCATGACTGTGAAAGCATTCACTCATTAATCTTGATCATCTAAGTTGAAAGAAATTTCAAGTGGTGTAGTTTTGTGACAATGATTATTAAAAAGAACTCCAATGGATTCACATGAATTGATTTTTCCTTCAGGCACATTGAGCTGAGGCGGACATTGGATGCAGTCAGCACTTATTGCCACTCAATGAAACGTTTGTCCTTAGAGTCTTCAGAGACCGGTATCCTAGTTCTGATTCTCTTGCCATTTTATCTCTTTATAGTCTGTAATTTTCTTATTAATTTTAATGTCTTTTATCAGGCAGAGATGATAGTTTGAAGTCTACAACTTGTCTTGATTTGGTGACTGGTTGCCCCAATCTGATTTCACTAGCCCTAAGGGGATTTAAGCTCCAAGATCATAAAGTCAAGATACTTGTGAAGGTAGAGTTCTGTTATTCATACCAGCATTTCTAAGATACACACCTAATCTTTGCATCATTAGAAAAATTAAAAGCCAACTTATATCGCAACTGCTAATATTTTCAGAAATTTGATCTTATATTTTGATTTCTCTCATAGTTTCTTTGGGTTATCAAAGCAACCATCCTTTGGCTTCTTTATGTCCGATTTGCTGTTATAGAGGTAGATAATAGACTACAGAAATTGCAATGTTTCTTACCTGGTAGATTCTTCATTGTAGGGACTTCATTACCTTAAAGTTGTTGACTTCTCAACATCTTACTCAATTACTGGAATTTTCTTAAGGTTTGTTTCTGCACTCCAGTTTTCATAAACTAAATTTTGTATTTCTTGAGGTGCCATTCATGGTATTTTATTTTTTCAGGAACCTTGTAAATGGAGCAAATGCTCCTGCATTGGAGGTTTTGATTTTACGTGACTGCCTGCACCTTAAAGAAGTGAGGACTCTTGGGACTAAATTTCATCTTTAAATTTTAAACATCCAAACAACTTATTCACCTCCTTTTGTGCATATGCATTTAAGATAAGTCTTATGTCAGACTGATATTTGACTCCTAATGAAGGTTGAAATTGCTCGATTCTTATCTGCTGTTCTTGGTGGAGACTGCCAACTTTTGAAATATCTGGTAATATATCTGTACACATACATGCGCGTGCAGACACACGTTAGTTCTCAGATTTTAATCTAATTTTTATGGCTGCTTTAACTTGGACCATCTGATCTTCGAGCAGGACATATCCAACAAAGACGGCCTTTCAGCTGAAGAAGACTGGAATAATAGATGTTACAACCCTAGGTATGAAAGACATTAGAAATTTCTTGCCTAGAAATAAGTTCATTTTCCTTAATTGATTTTCTTCTACTTCATTAGGATTCCAATAATGCAAGTTTTGGAAGCAAGGCCTGATATTTGTTTAGTTGCTGAATTTCCGCAAGAAGCAAGGTGCTCTCTCTCTCTCTCTCTCTCTATATATATATATATATATATATATATATATTGCCTTGACCCAGATATGTACTTAATCAACTTTGGTTTGTATGCTTTCATGTGTCAGCTTCGTTGATATTGAAAGCAGTAGCAACAGCCAAGTAAGCAGAAGTAGTGATGGCCAAATATTCAGCAGCAGCAGTTTGCAAATGATGCCTAGTTTGTCATTAGATTTGTCTTCTGCTAATTCATCTGAGAGTAACTATAATAGTGACCAAGGGAGTGGAAATGATGATGGTCAAGATGCTGCTTATGTTGCCTATGATGGAGATAGCTTTGATGATGCAGATTACCAATCTCCTTGGTGATGGATGGTAATGTGTTTTGAATCACATGGGTTAATTGATTTGGTATTTTTCTTAATCCTTTATTGTTATGCCTTTTCTGTAATTCTAATGACAAATTTGAATATTACAAACCATTCTGTCAAGTTCTCATGATTTTGAAGAAATTATGACTTATGTCTAGTCATAACACTGATTTAACCACTGCTAGAAGCTACCTGATTTTGCAGTCCATTTCTGAAGTGGGCATGTCACATCATGGTCCAAGGGTGACAAAGTTTAGATATTTCCACTCATATCATTTGGTTTCCAATGTTTAAAGTGATTAGCTTTAAAAATCAATGAAGTAGGTAGTTTGTGTGGTACTGACTCTTTGTGCTAAAAATTTGTTTTGTTAATGCCATCAACCATTGTCAGAGTAGTCGATTCAGAATTTTTGCAATAATTATCTGCAGTAAATGCTTTCCTGCAATCCATTTTCATTTCAGATGTCAGATGGGCCTCTTATTTGGATATCCTTAATGACCTTCATATTCCTTTGTGATCAGTTGCGAGTCTAATATAATACAAATAATATGGAGATCATTTATCAATGACCACAAAAGCTTCAGGAATTTCTATTCATGCTCATGCAATACTGGTCTGGTTTTTAAAATTTATGATTTGTTTGTTTCAAGTATAATTCTATAGAGTTTATTCTTTCTATCTTGTGTGCATTACCATTTTATTGGGAAATGAAACAACTTACAATCTGAATGACAAAAGGATGTCTTTTCTCTTATCATAAACCTTTGCCTTTTTTTTTCATTTAAGTTACTATATCCAGGAAGATTCCGGATAGCTGATTCTTATTTTCACATGTGTCGATGATAAGGTTCCCTACATGCCTTCAAGTTCTATGATATGCTTCTTAAAATTTCTAAGCTCAAATTTGGTTTATCCGCAACATTTATACATTTGTTTTGCTGTAAGGATATTGTTTTTGCTTATTTTGGAGCTTTGAGACCTTGAAGTTTTTTTGGTTCATAGTTTTCTTATCCAGCCAATTCGCTAGCATACGAAATTTGAATGGTGTGCTTAGATAGAAAGGACTTGAGCCTCTTCCATTGTCTAAGCTTCAGTTATATAATTCTATACTCTTATGTCCATGATGTGCAGTAAAAACTAATGACAAATGATTGCATTTGCTTAAAATTGCAGGGGGAAAAGACCATTCAATTTTGCGGACAAAAGCAGACATTCTTGGTTTGCCATCTTACCTCGTTGGCTATTGCAGTTGGCATATGAATCTTTGCAGAAAATACGATCAAACGGGCGAACAATAAATTTTACATGAGATAAAATTAGAAGAATGTTTTGCGGGATATCGTGTAACTAATGATCCCTGAATGTAATTTACTCTGATAAAATACTTTCCGACATGTATTAAATTTGAAGTTGTGCCAAAGTTGCAGGCAGCCCTTCTGAGTTCCGGCCAGATCAAGTTTGTCGATATTTTCCGGTGATTTGGACAGATGGTATGCTTTGTCATTTGTCAAATTTTGGCAGTGTTTCTATCCTTGTTTTTTGTTTATTTATTTAATTTTTGCCCATTGCTTTATCCATGACTGTTTGAATGTGGATTATAGAAACGAGTTTAATTAAATTTATTTATGAAACGTTTTTGGATTTTTCGGAATAAGTGTTCAGTATTACCTAACTCTATGTCAGCATGAGATTTGATTTAATCAATAACAATTAAGACAAGTAAATTGTACTTTAAAATTTATATTAATTTATTATTCTTTTTGATTTATTTTACTTGTTCATTTTAATAAATTTACATTGATTAAAAAAGTTGTTAATTTAAAATTAATTTTTAAAAAATTATATAATTTTTAAAAATTAATTTTAGTTAAATTTTGATTTAATAAATTGTGTAATTGAATATGATTTATTGGAAGTTGTAGAATTATAAAGATAAATTTAGAAAAAAAATATCCTATAAATTTGTAAATGAATAAATAAAAAAACCAAAAAAAACCTAGGACAAGATGGAGGGACTAATATTTAATACTAATCCATGGCTAATGCTTTGTTTGATATTAAATAAGAGTAATTTTAATATAGTTAGTCTTAGAAAACAAACTTAAATCCTGAAGCGTTCTTTTTTATAAACATTTTTTTTTATTTTTGTAGCAATATATGTCTACAAAGCACAACATGATAAGCATGTTTTACTCCTGAGTAATGCTATTCGTCCCGACTGACTTTCCCAAATAAACATCCCTAATGACGTCGCTACCCATGTGGAGGTGACATCATATTCATATTCGCTCTCCTACTCATCTTAATAAACCTTCCTACAAAAAAATAAAAAAAAAACAAAAAAACAAAAAAAGCCCTAAATTCTATCAGGTTGAAAAAGAAGAAGAGGAGGAGAAAATCTTATTGCAGCCTCAAAAGAGAACAAAAGGGTGAGGGTGACAGTCGAACCCAATTAATGCCCACTATTGTCATCCTCCTTTGAGCTATAAAAACCCTAACCCCACTCCTCTTTCTCCTTTGCCTTCTTTCCATTCCTCCTTAACCTTGACCTCTTCCCATGTCCTCTGGCACTTCCAAGTTCATCAAGTGCGTCGCTATAAGCAACTGTGCCGTCGACAAAACCTGCATACTCATATGCTATAGTAATAAATTTCCCATTATGTGTCTTCTGTGCTCTTCTCTTTTGTTAGAATTGGGATTTTTTTTTTCTCGGATTTGGTTGTTTCTTATTGATTTCTACTTCGAATTTTGTGGAATGGGTTTTAGATTTTATTCTCTTAATTGGGTTTCATTGATTTATTTTCTGACTTTTCCTTGGGTGTTCATTAAGCATGAGGTTGCACTTTACAATGATTGGTTCTCTTACTGACTTCTACATGGATTTTTCATCCATGCACACCATGGACTTAATTCTATTTCTTAGAGTTGGGTGTTGTGGTTGGTGATTTTCATTGACATTTTGTTGTTAATCTTATTTGCAAGATCTATTACATATTGTATTTGATAGTGAGTGTAAATGGTGTTGTGGAAAGGACCACTGTCAGTTCAATGCTGGCAGATTTCTGGAACTATTCTTTCATGCTTATGTTATTTTATTATGTTTTCATTCTTAGATCTTGCCCAAGTTAAGTTTTAGATCTCTTTTATTTTGTTTGTCAGTCTCTATGTATTATGTTGTTTAATGGAGTTTGCAATGTAAATCTCAATGTTGGTTTTTAAGCATGTTTGGAATATTTTATACAATTGTTTAATGGGATTTTTTTTCTTGTTCTATCATTTATGAAGCTTTAGTTCATGATGGATTGTTTAAGATATTCACAGGGTATGTCACAATTTGAATTTATTCTAAACAAGCTTTGACTGTTTAAATGATCACCATCATTGTGCATATATGCATATTATTAGAATGGCCATGTTATTATTGTTTATAACCATTCTTGCGTTTAATTAAATTGAATGCAGTTAATTCAACTAGAGTTAGAGACCAAAAAAAAAAAAAAATCCTGAACAGATTTAATTGTGTAGCAATTGTTCATCAATTTGAATCAAAATCAAAAGCAGTATGGTAGAATTAACAATTGGGTCATTTGAGTTTAGCCAGGATGAAATTGAAGTTGAGTCTTATGATTTACAAATCTTAAACAAAGAGAAAGAAAAAATGGTACTCATAGAAGATTAAACATGTGAAAAAATTGTTCCAAAAACCGTTATGTGAAAAAATTGTTCCAAAAACCGTCATGGTTTTTAATTCTGAAGAAGAATTTTATGATTTTTATGTTAAGTATGCACAACAAGAAGGGTTTAGTATTACAAAATGAACTACGAAATCTAGAGATGATGGAAAATTGAAATATTAGAAACTTGCTTGTGTGTGAAGTGGCAGGAGGATATCCACCACAAAAGATTCTTTCAATCCTAGGCTATCTACTAAAACAAACTGTCAAACCAGGATTAATGTCATCGTTAGCAATGATGGGTAGTTTAGTATATCCCGAATCCATTTTGAGCGTAATCATGCACTTAGTCCACAGAGATCCTCACACACCTTTTACGTGTGTAAACCGCAAGCGCATTGGTCGTCAAGTAATATCTCGTGGGTGAGCAAGAGGGTTATATTCCTTAGGGAACGGCGAGAGACTTATATTACTTCTTTTTTGTTTAATAAATAGCCTAATATCTGAGGTGGTTCTTAAGTCTACTTCTATACACTAATTACCAAGATACAATTGAAGATCATGAGGTGCAAATGGAAGGAGTGGGTACCCGTATGGAGAGTCCCTTAGCAATTACTTATGATGTGAATTAAAATATGGAAATGTTATCTAGTGATGGATCGGGGGAATTCAGATGCCTTCTGGTCCCAATCTCTTGACAACCAGGTCTAAAGCACTAGAAACTTAAAATAAAATCTCTCCTACCCTAGCCTCCTATATCCGCCTTAAGATCAAGAATTCCACTAAAAGGATAATCGAATCTTAATCTAGAAATCTAACAATACCTAATATCTTAGTGCATGCATAGACTTAACAAAGTTTGGATATTCTAATAAGTGGGAATCTCTTCCTCACAACATCAACACATTAATCAATAAACAGACATGCAATGAATCAGAATCACTAGATAAAAAAATATATTACCAACGGAAATCAATGTCCACAAGAAAAAGCTTAGGAACAACGACATACAATTCCCCTCGAATTGGATCTTCTTATGGATAAAGAATAAAGATTAAAAAAATAAAGCATTCATATAGAAAGTATAAAGAATTCTGAAACTAACTTCCTCCAATGGTTCTCCGATGGTTAAGGTTGAGAAGATCCCAAAAACATCAAGAAGGTGCCGAATCTCTTCTTGTGCTTTTCACTACCAATATGCATTGAGTCCCTCTTGAGAAATTTGTTGGAATCCTTTGAAATCAGGTTGATCCTTATCTCCAACCCTACTGCTCTCCAGAAATCCGCCGCCTCTGATTAATTTCGGCAAAAGAATTCTCCCTGAATAATAAAACCTAGGGCTATTTATAGTTTCAGTCTGCCATGAAGTTAATTTCTTGGGCCATAAGTCACGTCCAAGCACAGTTTAGTTTTGGACATTATGTGATTAACCATGGTTGTTATGTATACAACGATCATTGTGGAGGCTGTTATGACTCTTATGATGTCCTCCCGTGGATTCACACTGGCACAATCGGACCACGGCCATGATGAGGCCATGGTGATGTTCCGTTTGTTGTATTTTGGTCCAATCTACCTCAAATTGCCTCCATATTAACTCCTTCGGTCCTGAGATACAATTAGATCCTATGGTAAACAAAAGAATGCAATTATGTACTAGTTTAGTGCTAAACATATGAAATTTCATGCTAGATGTCTTGTAAATGATATGTAAAATATGCATAATCAAGCACTTATTAAATCCCTTTTTCAAAAGTGCAACAAAAAAATGGATGCATATGTCAAGAGAAGGGTTGAGCTAAATGACCAAGGACATATTGGTTTAAGTAAAAACTTTCATTCTTTAGTTATTGAAAGTGGTGAATATGAAAATTTGACATATATAGAAAAAGATTGTCGAAACTATATTGCAAGAGAAAGGTAATTAAGGCTTGGAGTTGGCGATGCTGAAGCACTTGATAATTATTTCTCTCGAATGCAAAGAGAAATCCAATTTTTTTTCATTTGATTGATATAGATGACGAAGATCAGCTATGAAATGTATTTTGGGCAGATGCAAGATCTATAGCATCTTATGACGATTTCGGTAATTTTGTATTTTTTGACACAACATACTTAACAAATAAATATGATATGCCCTTTGCTCAATTTGTTGGAGTAAACCATCATGGATAATATTATTTGGATGTGGTCTACTGTTAATGGAAGATACTGAAATGCACATTTGGTTGTTCAGAACTTGGTTGGAATGCATGTCAGGTAAGGTCCCAAATGTGATAAGGCCCCAAATGCGATAATCACATACCAATGCATGGTCATTCAAGGTGCAGTCAAGTCAGTCTTCCCAAATTCACATCACACTACAAGAAAATTACTGTTTAGAAACAATATTTTTCGTTTCTAATCCGTTGCTAATTCAATTTAGCAACAGATTAGAAACGCAATTTATCTACCCTTGTTTCTAATTTAAATAGAAACGGGAAAATGTTGAATAAGAGTTTGATGCAAATCTCTAACCTCAGCCTGTAGTGTCTCAGATGATGAACTTGGGGGCAAACTTGAAGATAACTGTGGATAAAAGATACATGCTTGGGACCCTATTCCATAAACCTGAATTTTCTTTCCTCCCCCAACAACTTTATAGTATACAGCTGTTTCATCCACAATAGGAAGCTCTTCATGTCCTACTTGTGTTTGAGATGCCTGCTCCACAAGCTCCAAATCCATACATCATAAGATGATATCTAATGGTGTCTTCCATGTGAAAAGCTCGATTTTGGCACTTGCGATGATTACATGGACACTTAATTTTGATATCATCCATACACTCTAGATGCATTTTTTTGAAATTGATGAACTCATTTATTCCTTACAAGATATTGGGATTCAAAAGTCCATCCTTAAGTATAGTATACATCCAACTCCTATTGGCATCCATGTTAGTAGTAGCTCTATGTTAAAAAGGTAAAATCAGTCAACACACTCATTATATCATTAGCCCTTAAATTAGTAAAACTATTTCAAGCATCTATAATTGGTACAATTACAAGTTCACTTGTACAATAGTTTCTTAACAAGATCCTTTTAAGAAATATGTCATGTAATTTACCATTGATGAAAGCAAAATAAAGATAAAAGACATTACTATGTTTGCATCAAAGCTATATGTTCCCGGGTTCAATGTTAAATGACTTAAACAAAAAAGAAATGTGAACCAGTTCACATTCAAATAAGCTAACTGTTGACATCTTTTCAAATAAGCAAAAAAAAAAAAAAAAAAAAGTTCACATTCAATAGAGCATAACGAAACAAAGATGATTGGTCTTCTTTTAAAAATCATTAATTAGAAGGTCCACCATTCTTAATCATGTCCACCTATCTCATTAATTAACTCCAAAACTAATATATTATTATTCTAAACCCATCCATGTGCCAAAAAGTCACCAACCTTTTTCTCTTCCTATATATATATTCATTCTAAATTTTAAACAATACTCTCACTGGTTATTAGTGAGAGTATTGTTTTAAGAACTGGGCAACATTGTTTTAAGAATTTGTAAAAACTATTGTCTTTTAAAATAATTGGGGAAAAAAGTACTATGAAACCTATTATCTAAGCTTAAGTATAAAAATTACAGTTCATTTTTCAGTTTTATAACTTCTACATTTTCTTTTAAAATTGCCAGAATGACCAACCTTTCACAAATATTAGCCTTCTGTAAGTTGCCAGGTTTGTTATTGGAAGACAATAAATTAAGATTTCTATTGGATAGTTGGAATTACTTTTCACTTTAAACTTTCTCTTTTTTTTTAAAAAAAAAAAAAGTTCCATGATAAGCATCAACAATTCACAATTATAATCTTATTTCACAAGTTAATTCGCCAGGTTCACAACCAGAAAACACTGAACAGAAACAATTGAGATGGATTTGATTTTGAGCAACTTGGGTCAATCAAACACAAAAGCAATATCTAATTAATAACAAAGATTTAATACATTTGATTGCTTCGCTTCAATTTCTAGAAGTTGCTTTTTGATGAAGGCTACTTCATTTGCAGTGTGAATGCAAGGTTCATGCATTATCTGTAAAAAAAAACTGTAACTGTGTAGTCCAAGAGAATGAAAAAAGAAAACACTGACAAGTACAGCTAGAGATATCCAATAAAAACATGAAAAACATTAAAAGTCAGACACTCAAACAACCTAAGGCAACCAGAACTGATGGCTTAGCAAGAATGTTATGCAAGTTCAATTCACAACGTTAATATAAAATTTTTTATTCAGATCTCTAACAAGCCAATGCATATTTTTCCTTTTACTAATAAGCTCTTAAAGAAAAATTCCTAACGAATCACTCGATAAAATTGATGATCTTAAAACTAAAATTAAGAATTGTAAAGGTCTGAGAAACTCAAGCCGTTCATCATCATCATCATCATCATCATCATCATCATCATCAAATATAGAAACTAACTTTGGAGGAGATGGACTTATGGAAAGAACCAACATGAAGAACATTAGCACTAAAATAGTATAAAAAACAAAAAAATGTACCTAAACCAAAAATGAAATAAAAAGAAAACAAAAATATTGGAACTATGCCAATGTGCATAGTGAATCGCCAAGCCAAAACCAAGGGTCGAGAAAAAGTCCAAGGTATATGGATCATTAAATAAATGTATAAATATCAAAATGGTCCCTCTATTTTGCGATTTCCGTCCTTTTAGTCCCTCTAATATAAAATTCACCCTTTTGGTCCTTGTAATTGCACATTTTCGTCCTTAAACTGTAAAATCCGTCCTTTTAGTCCTCGTATTTGCATATTTTTGTCCTTTTTGGTCCCTCTAATTTATTAGCTGAAAGGATCAAAATGGTTGATCCGTCAGTTGGAGGGACTAAAAAGACATAAATGTGCAAATATGAGGACAAAAAAAGGTGGATTTTATATTAGAGGGACTAAAAGGACGGAAAACGCAAAATATAGGGACCATTTTGATATTTATACCCTAAATAAACCAACAAAACTAAGATTTACCTTAAAGTAGCTTTTATTGTTAAGGGCATACAAGTCAAGTTTAAAAATTCACGACCAATAGAGAAGCATGGATAGCAAAGGTATTGTCTTTTCCATAAAAATAGCTCAATGGTTGTGAAACAAACTCTACAAAGATAGCAAGAATTTTTAAGAGCATAATTTCATGCATTGAACTAAAAAGAATTATCATCAATCCAAATAAGAATCTAAATTTAGTTTTAACATGTTGAACTCAATTATCTCCATCCAATACATACTTGAATTCCTAAATGGATTGTAAAATTAATAGAATCCACACAACATGCAACAAGAAATACCAAAATAAAAATCTTAAAAAATCAACATATCAACAAGAAACGAAATTTAAAGAAGGATGCTTATTCCGTTTATACTATTATTATTATTATGGTATGTCAATGATTTACCAATTAAAATTTAATATTTGATTTAACTAACAAATAGCTCAGCTTATTGTCTTTACTTGTTTCCCTTGTTCCCCACCTGCATGGATCTAATCATACATGTATATTTTTATATAACTCACAGTGTTTTATTTTTCAGCATTTAATGATTATAAAAATAACATTCAATTGCTTATTGGTAAGTATATTTATTATAAATAGGTCTTGTTTTGGAGGTGATAGATGAAGTTCTGCCTTCATTGTTGATCATATTCCATTGTTAATTGTGGAATGGAGGTCTAGTCCATGTTTTATTGGGTGATATTATAGTGCGCGATGGGGTTCCATCAGTTCTATTAAGTAGTATGTTCTAGTCTTGTGATAGTGAGAAGTAGGCAGTGACTGGCAATTACAAGATACCAAACTAGTGATCTTTCCCTTTCTTGTTAGATGTGGGGCTAATATGGATATGAAATATGTTTGAGCTTCTAAAAAATAAAACAATTTTTTTATTATAATTTTCTTTTAATTTTTTTAAAAGAAAGATGATTGCATTGAGAAATCATAGCAATCTTATTTCTGTTTGCCAGGACAAATGTTTAAACCATTTTTCCAATAAGCAACAACTAGCAATAGCGAGTGTTTTAGTTTTTCTTAAAATCTTAGCAAGGCATCATTGAAATCTTTAAAATAAATCAAAGGGTCAAATTCTCAATCTAGGTAGATTGTTCCTCAACTATAATGATTCTAATGTAAAAAAAAAAAAAAGGTTCACAAATTAATTAATCCATAACAATAGTAAGAAGGAAATAAAGAAATAAAAAGAACAACAACATAGTTATTCATTTTTACATTTATTATATCTTTGAAATTAGTTTGAACCTCTCGTACCATACCATCAATGTGCTTGACCTTTATTAGGCTTTGAGGTTTTAGACAAAATCAGGTTTCAACAAATAGAATGAATGACCGTCAAGAAGATCAACAAACAGAGCACAAATGGATTATGAACGGAAGACTAACAATAAACAAAATTCCAAAATGGATTGTGAACAAAGAAACATCCATTTTTCCATCAACATACTTCCAAAATTCCAAATCAGACCTAAAACGCAATCAAAACCCATCATACATTCAACAAAATCCATGACAATAATAAACTCCATAGTAGAATCAACTCCTGCAACTTCCACTAACCCCCACACCTGCAACCCAAGTGCATCAAAACCCAACCCTAGAACCCCAACATACACACCAAAGAAAAAAAGGGAAAAATCCCAATAACAAGAGAGAATATCAATAGAATCAAAATACCATACCAAAACAGAGCGAATTCAGATAGGATTGGATCGAGGCTCACACCGAAACAGTTTCAAACCCTAGAAAAAACCCTAGGTTGTAATGATAAAGATCTAGAAGACGTTTCCCCTATGAAACAAGCCGCTTTCAAGGACGAAGCAGGGACATCGGTCGGAGGGCATACTGAGATAATGAGTTGGCAATATTGAAAGATGAGACGGGCGAAGAAGACGAAGGAAAGGGGCCAGTACTGGACGAGATTGAGGAACAAAGAGTTGGAATTTTTTTTTCTTTTTTTGGGGGAACAATCTCTTGCTGCATTTTTTATTTTTATTTTTTGTATTTTTAAGGTAAATTGAAGCATGAAATTAACTAGAAATAAATAATAGCAATATATTCATTTAAATTGCCAATTATTTAATGGTTATCATAATATTCATATATTTATTTTATTTAATGGTTATAAAAAATAAATCTTTCATATAATTTTTGATAAAATATTAATTTTTAATTCCGTTTCAAGTCCCTTTATATTAGAAGCGGATTAGGAAGGGATATTTTCTAATATTTAAATTAAATATTAATTTTTAAGTCTATTTCTAGTCCCTTTCTATTAGAATGGTATTTAAATAAAATATTAATTTTTGAATCTGTTTCTAATCCTTTCTATTAGAAACGGATTAGGAAAAGATACTTTCTAATATTTAATAATATATAGATAAAATATTATTTTTTAAATCCGTTTCTAGTCTTTTTCTATGAGAAACGGATTACAAAGGGATTTTTTTATATTTAATAATATTTAAATAAAATATTAATTTTTAAATCCGTTTCTAGTACCTTTCTATTGGAAATGGATTAGGAACATATATTTTCTAATATTATATTTTCTGATATTTAATAATATTTAAATAAAATATTAATTTTTAAATCCTTTTCTAATAGAAAGGGACTATATTTTTAATATGCATGTTCATCATTATAGAGCTTTTCCTTTTGGTCTACAGGAGTACTCATTTCTTTGCATTATTTGAGTTTAAATTTCATAGGTTTTTTTTTTTTTTTTTTTTTTGACAAATGAAGGTTTCATGTTCATTTTATTTGATTTCTATTCTAATAAAGAACATTATCAAATTAAGATTAATCATCTCAAAAACCTACATCACATCTTTACTTAAACTTCTCCATAAGGGGTATGTTAATTGCTATCATGAGCAATGTTGTCAAATAGTGTATTGTATGATATATAAAAAAATTTTATGTAACGTAATGTAGCGTATCTTTTATCGTAAGATATTATATAGATAGTATATTTACACATATAAATATATAACATACACATTGTCACATTTTTTCATCTAACTAAATTAAACATCATTTCATAAGTTTGGAAAATAGTCTAAAATCATAAGTTATAGTCTAGAATTTGCTACATCACTATCTCCATCTTCTCTTTGATCTAAATCTTCATCAAATTCTTCATGATTATCATTTTTGACATGTTGAATTTCATCTTGTATCTCGATCTCTTTTCCTTTGTTGTTTGCTTGCATTTGTAAGTTCCTAGGACCTAAAAATATAAATAGTAAGTTTTTCATATTCAACAGTTATATTAAACTATTAATTTATAAAATATTATATAGTTAGAATATATAAATTGACCTCTTTTCTTTTTTGTTGAAGCTACTTTTGAAAAACATTCATGACCATCCATCCAAGATGTATCTTGAGGTAAGCAAAGGTCTTCACTTTCTGTTATCCATTCATCATCTGATTCCATGTCTAATAATGAGATAGGATCGTATGTATCACCATTCCCTTGTCTTTTTTCTTTTCTCAATTACAAACTGATATTGTAGTGAATGAAAACAAGTGCATTCAAACGTTGTTGCTCCAAACGATTTCTTTTCTTGGAATGTACAAGTTCGAAAGTACTCCAAACTCTTTCACATCCTGTAGCCCTACATGTGAGACATAATACTCTAATAGCAAGAGTTTGAAGCTCTTTGCATTGATTTCCATAGCTTTCCCACCACAATGCTACATAATTAGTTACATAATAAGTACTTTTCAAAATTCATAATTATATAAATATGTGATGTCTTATAAGTAAGAATAGAAACAAAAATAAATTAAATGATACCTAGATGCTTTTTATCTCTTGTTACAACCGCCATATCCATTCCAAACATTCCCTCAACCTTTTTAAATTTTTCAAATTGCCTATCTATCTTCAGCCTTGTTGGAACATCCGGATACATCCTCTCAATAGTTTGAATTAAACCAACTGTCACTTCCTCATCTTAATGGTTGAAAATAGGATAAAAGTGAAATCTATTTAAAATAAATAAGTGATTAACTGTATAAAAAATGCATAATAATCAATTATAGATAGTAAAATAAAAAACTAAATCAACAAATGAAAAATAAAGTATACCTTGGATTAAGATAGTATGCAGCTGCATGCAGAGGCCTATGGAGTTGCAACAACTACCTTTCATCAATTATTTCCCATATTCTTTTATACCTTGAGCTCACATCATCAAAATTTTTTGCTATTTTTTCTTTTGCTCTATTTATAGCCTCAAAGATGTATCCCGTTGCAGGCTTAGCATATCCATCAACAAGTCTCAAAACTTTCACTAATGATATAACACTTTTCAAGCAATACACAATGGCATCCCAAAATTTTGCATCACCAACAACTAAATTTTCCACCTATTTGCCATCACTCTTTTTGCAAATGGACTATTTAACCATTCTTCAGAAACAAACATACTTCTCAATACCTTCTTCAACTCATGCATACGACTCAAAGTAAGATAAGAAGTAGCAAATCTTGTCACCCCAGCCCGAATCAAATCATAGCCATTAGCAAACTTTCTAATCATATTTATCAATATTATATGCCAATAGATAAAAGTGGTAATTTTCTTAGCCTTGGAGAGGATATTAGCATGCATTGGCAATTGTCGCATTGGCAATTGTCCTATATCTTCTAACATCAAATCAATACAATGTGCAGCACATGGAGACCCAAAAAGGTTTTTCCTTTTTTCCATTAGCTTCTCACCTGCTAAAACATAAGATGAAGCACTATCTGTTACAACTTGTACCACATGGTCTTCTCCAATTTCTTCAACCATTGAGTCAAGTAATTCAAACATATTTTCACCACTGTGAGATATACTTGATGTATCAATAGATTTCAGAAAAACAGTTCCACTAGGGCTATTCACTAAAAAGTTAGTGATAGAACGCCCCTTTCCATCAATCCAACCATCAGACATCAATGTGTAACCTGTTTTTTTTTTTCCATTCATTCTTATATTTTTCAAGCAAGTCATTTACATTCTCCACTTCCTTTTTTAAGCAAGTAACCCTTACTTCATGATAGCTAGGAGGCTTCAATCCTTGTTCATATTCACCAATGGACTTAATCATCTTCTTAAACAATGGACTTTTCACCACATTAAATGCGATAGAGTTGCCTAAAAAAATCTACATATATCTTTGCATACTGTCTTCGATTTTTTAGAATTGCATTCAATGTGGTTTGTTTTTTGCTCCTCCTCTTGTAACTGTTAGGTCTAAAGTTCCTCTTATGCTTCCACCGGAAACTAGTTCATAATTTTCTTCAAAAAGATCATCAACCCCCTCATCTCCAATATTTTTCTTTTTTTCTAGATCTTTAAGTATCCCTTGAAATAAGATACTAACTTCTTCAGGATTTTTATTACAAGCCGCCACATTTTTGTGAGTCCTTCCTTAATGATGTTTCATTCTAATTGAGCCACTCGTATATATCCCTCCACAATAATTGCATTTTAATTTCATTCTATTTGATTTATCAACTCGGGTGCAATGTTCATATATAATATCTTCTTTTCTCCTACTTTTGATATCAGCCATGTTGATAACACTGATAAAAAAAATTAAAAAGTTAAACCATGAATAATCTTGATTAAACTAATAAAAAATAGATTTCGTATGTATATAAAATCATGAATTATTCATATAAAATTTTTAAATCTTATGACTCTTATCCAAGTTTGATCTAGAATTTAGATAAATACATTTAAATTGTATTATATTTAAATTTAAAAGTTTCTATTCAAATAAAGGATAAACTTATCATAAACTTCAAATCTAAATTTGTATGAAATCCTAAAAAAGGATAAGTTTCGTAAATAAGAGGAAATAAAGAATGAATAAAAAATGTTAAAATCTAGATATGAAAATTTAAATACTAACTGAGGGTTTGAAGCTCTGCACGATATCTTCTTTAGGACTTCTCCATAAAAAATCTCATTTGTTTTCTCTGCCGTCAAAATTTGGTAAAAAGAAAAAATATTTGAAGTGAAAAGTCCCTTGGATAGAGTCATGACCTTTTGAATTCTTAAGATTTAAAATATCGCCGCTTCTTACGATATGATATATTTTATTAGATATGGACGATAAATTATGATAATTTAAATTATACCGATACACCCACCGATACTATCGAAATCTTGTTTTTTAGATACATATCGTGTGATATGTATCTCGTTTCCTGTGATATTGACAACATTGATCATGAGTAGATCATCCACAAATAGTGAGATGATAAGAATGCCAACTCCATTGTACTTGATATACAATGTTGATTTAGATAAGCTTTTAGCAAATCCTAGGTTCTTTAAATGTTCATCAATTCTATTGTACCAAGCTCTTGGTGGTTGTTTTAATCCTTAGAGTGACCTTTTAGAAGAAAGACTATGAAAAATTGTCTTCTTTTCCATCCTTTACATAGGGTTTTGGTTGCTTTACATAAATGCCATCTCATAGAAAACCATTCAAGAACAATAACTTGATATCTAATTGGTACACTACCTAACTATTTTGTGCTATAACAACCAATAAGAGTTAAATGGCATCTATTCTATTGGTGTAAAGGTATTAAGTAGTCTATATTGAGTTTTTGAGAATATCCTTTGACCATGAGTCTACCCATATGCTTGATGATTAACTCATCAACATTAAGCTTGGTTTTATACACCCACTTGACTCTAATTACCTTTTTGTTATTGGGTTGATTAACCAACTCCCATGTGTTGTTACTTTCAATCATAAAGAGCTTCTCTTTCATTGCAGTAATACAATTTTGATCTACTTTGGCTTCTTCAAAATTTGCAGGTTCACTCACAGCAATATTATAACTATGAAAAAAAAATCAGGAAATCGATCATCTCATGCCTCTAACAAGAATGTCATCTACCGTGCCATTTAACACTTTTCTATGTGTTATTCTACTTTGTCCAAAACAAGAAACTTGATCTTTGGCTCTTTTGTGGTTAGGTCTATCTTCTTTGCATCATCCCAGTTCCATTCTTCGTTTTCTATAAAATACATGTATCTATGTATAACATTTTTTCTAGCTTTGCTCCTGTTGTTGTTGGTTGTAAATTCTCTATTAAAGCCTTGATATATTTTATCCTTCTATTTCTTAATTGTTTTTTATATTCACTTGATGCTTGATAGATAAGGCTCCCTCAACATCAACTACCTGGCTTAAAGCTCTTTTTTGCTCTTGTGCTAGTAATGCATTTAACAACTCCATCATAGCGATTTATGGCATATTCTTAGTGTTTTCTAAGGATATAAATTATTCCACCATCGTGACAAAGGTTTTTCAACAATGCTTGATTTTAGCAACTCCAAGTCCTTGTAGTTTAACTCAGCTTACAATATTAAGTAGCCTTTAGAATACTCTTTCATATATTCAATCTTCTTTATCTTCTACAACTTAAAGTCAAATAATAAGTTCAGCACTTACGTCCCTAAAATCCTTTCATCCCTTTTATACTCAGTCTTGAGATAATCCTGTACCTCTTTTACTAACTTTAGAGACATGATATGAGTAAAGATAATAGATGAGATGGCAGTAAATAAGGCCTTTGCCTTTTATTTATTTGTCTTCTTCTCCTATGCTTTGATTTGTGCCATTGAGGAATTATTTCATTTGCGCGTTATTCGAACACCAATGACGTAATTAAGGAGAAATTGACTTTGGCTTTCATAGTGTGCCAAACTCACATATGAACCCCTTAGAAAAGAGCTTGATACCAATTATATTTATCTTTAACTTTGAAGTAGAAAAATTAAATTGTAGTTTTTTACCTTAGAAACAGTACAATTTAAAGCTTGAATAATAAAAACCCACTAAATCATAGTCCTAAGATTATGCTATGATCACTAATATGAATTAAAAAATAACCAGCATTAGAAAAATAGGAACGACTTTGAAATATCAACTAAACAACGTTTATGACTCCACGTGTCCTACCTTGCTCCACTAGCAATCTCTAGGGCCGCGGAGGGACAATCGCAATAGGTCTCTTTTGGTTACCCTATCATCTTCTTGCTAGAGCCATTATCTAGAATATCTGGTTGAATGTAATGATTACATATTTAAATCTTCAGATTTGATGCTTGCCACAATATTATTCAAGATTAATCATTCATATCATATGTGGGTACCTATAGCTCCAAACTAGAAGACTCAGCTCGTACAGTCAGACATAGCTTGGATTATATGAGTCTTCAAGCAAGAAGGTTAAGGAACATAAGAAAGCATTCACCATCTAGGGGGCACCAGTGATTATTGTTGTCATACTGGGGCCATGTTGGCGAGGGCCTTCACTTGTATTTCTCAGGAGGCCTTAGATTTTTTTGTTGTGGAGTTATTCCTTATTTTGTCCAGTGTTATTTTTGGTTTCTCTTCATTCTAATATGTACTCTTAGTTTTTATGTTTCTTTAAAAACTTTGGCTCATTTTCACTTTGATTATTGTACTTCAATTTATATCAATTTGATCACTCAATTTTAATTTGATTTCACTAGGTAGTAAATCAACGGATTTCGGCCCCCAAATGAATGATGTGGTTTTTTTCAATGTCATGGACACTTCCAATAGACTTAATAATGTGTCATGAGAAGGACTGACTCGGATTTTCAAACACTCATGTGATTAATTGGAGTGAAAATGAGTCAAAGTTTAGTGACCTGGTAAAAAATTTATTCTATTCTTTTTTATCTTTTAAAAATGGTTTACCATTTTTTCTTAATGTGAGCCCCACCCCTTAATTAAATCCTAACTGTTGTTGCTACTTTTAGTCCTAGCCATTGATTTTGGTTTTAATTTTGAAACCCTAGCCATCTCTTCACCTTCTTCGGTTTTAGATTGCCGTTTTAAAAAAAAAAAAATAAAGACCTAGCCTCATATCTTTTTCTCCCTATTTGCAGGTGGTGTTGGCGGCGAGGATGGGAGAAGGTTCTCGTTATCAAGGATTTGTTTCGCTGCTACTATTGAGATAAGGTTCTGCTATCATCAAGGATTTGGTGAGAATGTTGAATTGTTTTCTTTGAGAATAAGATTCAGAAATTTCCTATTAGCATAGTAGAGATCCCTCTTTAATTTTGGGAGACCTAGAGATAGGATTTGGAAGAGATCAAAATAGAAAAATTATAGATTGAGGTCTTATTTATCTTAATGCCAAAATTTAGAATTTTTGCACAAGTATCTTGTAAATTATACCTTTGAATGCTGGTGCCTCGGGTAGGATTTTTGTGTAGGCCTATAAGTGTTTTTTATTAATGTTATGGTTTTTGAGTCTGATTTAGATTTAGATTTATCTAGAAAAGTTGTAGAAATCAACATCATACATAGATCTGCAAAATTTCAGAATTTATGCCTCTATAATGGTTGAGTTATAGCCATATTACTATACTTGTACTCAAATGTTATTTCTGCAAAAAACATGAAGTTTGGTTAGACAATTTCATTGTCTTATAGGTGGAATTTGGAGAAGAGTGAAATAATAAAGTTATAGAGTTTGATGTTTTCTATATACCTGCAAAAATCGAGATTCTTTGGATCTGTAGTTTAAAAGTTATAGCATTATTAGTGTAGTTGTGCAAATTGATTATGTAGAATCCGAAGTTTGTTTGGTGATTTTCATGGTTTTAGATGTTGTATCTGGTAAAGTATAAAATAAGAAAGTGATGAATTACTGAGTTATCTGATTGTACGTAAAATATTATTGCTTTGAAATTATATATTGAGAGATATGCATGTTTGAAAGGGATGCGTCTGAATTACAAGTCTGCAGAAATAGTTGGAGATTCATTTGAATGATATAGATTGAGTAGTACTCTAAACAATGTGAATTTTGGATATGTCATAGTTTTAGGTGTTTAATTTTCTCAGTATATTGAATTTTGTGATTTGGAAAAGTATAGAAAAAGTTATACTAGATTTAGTTCTCAATGGTACGAGTCCTACTTAAATCATGCATTTGTTAATCTTTATATATGCATTTCTATTCTAGTGAGATCCTTTGTTAATGTATAGAATGCTTGATTTTTTTCTCAAGTAAGGAGAATTGATCACTCTAGTTAGGTGGTTAAGAATCTAGTGTTATGCACTTTCGTCTGATATTGTTCAAAGCTTTAGAAGTTAGGTTACCTTAGCACTTCTTTCGATTTTCTTTCTGTGTTAAATAGGCTTTTGATATCTTTGGAAATTATTCTCAAATATAGGGTTTTCTGAGGAAACTTGTTCGATTTAGGATTTTGAGTTTTGGGCATTAACCAAGTAAGTATCTCACATATAAATACTATTATATGTATATACTCGAAAATTTTAGTTTTCTGAACTTCTGGAATTTTTGAGAAAGATACTGATTATTTTGATTTATATTTTGAAGGAATTACTTTAAATTATTTGAAATTTCGAGTTAATGATATTTTATTTTGTATTAGAATTATTTGAAAGGTTTAAATTCATATTATTTAATTTCTAAAATATTTAGATAGTTTATCTAAATATGTATTATTTAAATTCTGTTAATTTTTTATTAATTATTATTTAAAATTTTAAATTATCTGTTCATGTTTGGTAATAAACGCCTAACTGTACGTATTATTTATGCATGTTCGCGTCCTAATCGAGTATTTTTATATGTGTGGATGCCCGTTTTCGTTCTAAATTGGTTTATTTCGTGTTACAGCCACATTAGTTACCGTGGGGCGCTCGTCAACGAGATTTTTAGAAGAAATCGACAGGAAAAGACCATTTTCGAGCCCCGGGTATCGTAGCAGTATTGTAGCACGAGAACTTGGAGAAACGGCTAAGTCTGGAGATCCATGCGGGCACCCATACAGGCGCATAACTGACCGCATACAGCCCTGTAGTAGTTTTATTGTAGCATTCCACTGCAGCAACTTACACAAAATTCGGGGGTGCTACAGTGCCCCGTATGCGGACCGCATGCCAGGCCGCATGGCATCCCGAGAATGACCTTTTAAGGGCTTGAAGTTCATTTTTGATGGGGAGGAAGCCCTAGTTCTTGAGCCTACTTGCCACTACCTTCAAATCGGAGCTAGGAGCAGCCGTTGGAGGCCATTTACGAGGAGAGAACGATGAGGAGAGGGACATACGACGGGATCCACCTTCTTGATCCATACTTGAAAGGAGAATCGACAAGGGAAGCCACCCCTTTGGTGGCGTCTTTGGAAGCGTCATTCGGCCTCTACCTTTTGAGGGGGTGTTCTTGTCATTGTATTTGGTTGTTTCCATGTATTTTCTTGAGTATTTTGTATTCATGAGCAACTAAACTCCAAGGTCACCAGATGTAGGTGAACCTTGGGGGTGAACTTGTGTAGGATGTTTGCTTGATTAGTTTTATGCATTTGGGACTTGTTTGTGAACCTTGTTTGGTGTATTTGAATGCTTGGTATGCATGAGAACTCTATGTATCAAGGTTTAGAAAATGCTAGGAAGCATGACCATTGCCCTAGTATTAGGCTCACCAAGCTTAGTAGGAATACATGTCCGAATACGCTGTGACCATCGGGTATTTGTACCCCTCCATTGTTAGGGTTGACCTAGATTGTGTCTTCACCCTAACTTGAGAAACCTATTGTTCCCTTTGCAATCGTGTGAGGCTTCGAACAGAAGGAATTCTGTACTCGATACTTGTACCGGATTAGGGACCAATTTCCGTGACCATCGGGTTGGTCTAATTTTGGGTTTCTCAGTCCAAACTACCCATTTGCATGCTAGTTAAGGCAACTTTCGCACTTTAGTAGCCCCCTTGGGAATCCTCATCCGTGACCCTCTCTCTGCATTGTTTTTACCCTCCGATTATTGCCTTCGCCTTAGAGCACTTCACTTGCATGTTAATTGTCTTTTTACTTTTCTTTGCACAACACTTAAATTGATCGGCCAAACAATCATACGAAGAGGAAGTAAGGGTAGATTCTCGAGCCCTTGGGAATACGACCCCCTCGCGCCTGCGTGAGTGGTATTACTTGGCGACCCCGTGCACTTGCGGGTTAATCACCATTTGGATTCAAATAGCTAGTTTATTTTGATATGATAAAATGGGATCACACAACTGCTAAAAATTTTGCCTGACAAATTACTCGTATTTTGCCCAATCTGAATTTTGATAGTTTATTGTTTTGTGAACACAACGTATTTTGACATAAAAACTAGTTCCCAATTAACTATGTACTCTGATATAGAAGCTATAGTTTCCCACCGCTTTACTTCGGTGAAAAATAACAGCCTCTGATAATTATGGCTCGGGTCACCGAGAATAAATATATGAATTTTGTTATTTTATATTGACAATAGTTATTTGGAGGACCTATATGCTCAGCTTTTGACATTTGTGTTTATTTGAACTAAATTTGATTTCTGATTTTTTATTTCGATAAATTATGGCTTTTGTAAATGATCCCTATATTTTTTTAGTGGGTACTTACTGGGTTTTTGAGCTCATAATTATTGTTAATATCTCTTTTCAGATCAAGAGTAAAGTTGGGTGGCGGATAGCTTAGCTAGGATTTTAATCGCTAAATTATTAGTATGTAATAAGTCCCGGTTATTGTGGGCGCCGCCTAGGTTTTATTTGAATAATTTTGTATTATTTTGGCAAAACATTTAATCTGATTCTATCAATGTTGAACTATATTCTTATGTTCCTAATATTGGTCTCCTTGTTAGATTTTTTTGTTCTATTTTGTATCAAGTTTTGAGGCTTTGTATGTCTATTTGGCTTCGGGCTAGTAGATGTACGCCCGTTTGTTGATTCCGGGGTTCATTGAGCCTGGTTTGGGACGTGACATTTAATTATATTATTTACCTTTTATTTATGTATAAAACTAGAGTTTTTTTTTGGTAGAATTCCCTAATTGGTCCCTCTACTATTTCAAACCTGCCCATTTGGTCCCTTTACTAAAATTTTCACCAATTGAGTCCCTTAAGTTTTTAAAATGGGAAATCTCAGTCCACACATAAACGCCGGTTCTTTTTGCCGTCTGTGCGCTGATGTGGATTTTTTTAATAAAAAAAAATAACTATTGAGTTGAGATAGCATTTTTAATAAAAAAAAATGGGAAGAAGAACTTGATTCCCAGCGATGGCGGTGCAGAGGAGGAAAATCGGATTCAAAGAAGCGGCGCCGGCGAATCAAAGCGTCATCGGGATTCCGATCGGTATTACACAATGAGATAGCATTTTTAATAAAAAAAATGGGAAATCTCAATCCATGCTACTGCTGCTACTCCCACTGCTCTCCTTCTTCTCACTCTCCACCACCACTTCCAACCGCCCAAAACCCACACAAAATCACATTCAATTTATTCACAAAATAAAAAAAAATATATTATCCAAAAATAACTGCTACCCAACCTCCATAATTACCTTATCACTGTTATTATTATCATTATCTTTATTTTTATCTTGAGCGTCATTAATATTATTCTCGATATTAATTGTTAAGAAGAAAGAGATCCAATGCCCAGAGCGTATCATTATCCAAATCCTCAAATTGGAGCTCGATCTCATCCCCGTTCGCCCTCATCTTCACGTCTCGCTTCCTCAGCATCTCGATCACCTCCGCCATCTCCTCCATCCCCAACCCTTCCAACCTCGCTCTCAGACTATCCTTCTCCTCCACCATCATCACCCTCCTCTTCCACACCTCCCCCAATCCTATCCGCTTCTTGTAAACCTCGTACGCCGGATAATACATCTTCTTGAACTTCACCATAAGTTGTTTGGCAAGCCCGTGGACAACGTGCTCTGGGGGATTGTACAGCATCGTGTTATCAAAGGTCAGCTTCACGTCGGCGGCGAATTCCGTCGGGCACTGGTACAACCCTTTGTTCAAATTCGCCTTCACGGTGCCCAAATCCATCGGGATCTTGATGATTTGAAGGTAATCATAGAGCCCTAATCCAAGCACGTCCACGGGAGCGTTGAACCAACTCGCGCCTCTCTGTTTCATGATTTTGTTCACAATCTCAAGACACTTCCTCATCATGGTGGCAAATCCCTTCTCCGACTCCGATCGCAGGTCTTCCGCCTTCTTGGCTTTCTTCTTGGCTGGCAATCTCGTCTGGTTTCCGGCCGACGAGCCACCGACCCATCTTATCATGTTCCGAACCTGCTCGAGTTCCCAGGCAAGCCTCGTCTTGTGCTCGTGCAGTTCCCTTTTCGTGGAACTCGAGATGGTTATTTTTTTTATTAAAAAAATCCACATCAGCGCACACAGACGGCAAAAAGAACCGACGTTTGTGTGTGGACTGAGATTTCCCATTTTAAAAACTTAAGGGACTCAATCGGTGAAAATTTTAGTAAAGGGATCAAATGGGCAAGTTTGAAATAGTAGAGGGACCAATTAGGGAATTCTACCTTTTTTTTTTTTTAAATCAAGTACACTAATTCTGAAATTATCAATAAATTAATAATATATTAATAAAAAAATTTAATTATTCTTCTTCAAATCATGATTTGAGTGCCAGACCAGAACCATGAAAAGCAGAGCTTCAATTCAAACCGGGCCGTGCCATCCACGTTTCCACTTCCACTTGCATCATCTAGAGATCGGCACTAACTCGATAATCAACCCCTTCCAATAAATCCAACGGTTCTCATCACTCCTCAATTATCCCAACAGCTAGAGATCGTGGGTCCCATCAAAGTTGCGCGAGACAAGAAAAAAAATTAAAAAATGAACAGTGACGTGGCACTGAACTGTTGATCGCGCTCGAAACCATCTTTCCGGACGTTTCTGGAAGCCCACTGGAATTCTCCAGAAGAACCCTACATATCCCTCGAGAAACCTCTCTTTTCTCCATTTTAATCTCATCCCCTTCCCTTTTCTCTCTCTCTCTCTCTCTCGATTCAGCTCTGCGGGTTGATCTTCATCTCTCTCCGTTCGCTGTAAGTGTTTTCCTTTCTCATTCTTTCTTTTTTACTTTATTTTATCAACAATCTTGGTTTTTGGAAACAGTTTATTGAGAATTTATGCTTGTTTGTCTGAAATATTTTGATCCTTATTGGTGTGATTTTATGACAGCAGTCAATTACATGGAAAACAATGCGGAAATGTGTTGAACTTTTGGAATATCTTGAATTATTGGGTTGATTGTATGAGAAATTTTTATTTAATGGGCAACAACAAGGGATTGTGGTGATTTTGGACAATATCTTGAGTTCATGGTGTGATTTTTTTTAATCTTGATTTTTACTTTTTATTGTGGATTTATTTATTTAGTTTGCTTGATTTGATCACAATCTTTGAATTTTTATTGGGATGATCTTATGAGAACCCTTCAATTGCCTGGAGAACATCATGAAATTGTATTGCTTTTCTGAAATAGATTGATTTTTTTGTATGGTTTTGCTTGTACAGGTGTAGTCATCTTAACTTTAGAGAAATTCCATGAAATTCTTTTAACTTTTGACCTAATTGATCTGTCTTTGCTCGTGATGTTCAGTGTGTCACTTCTTCTGCATTAGTTTAGCTTTTCTTTTATTCTTAACACTTGTAATTTTCTTGCTATTTATTTATTGATATTCATTGATCTGTCAGCATCCATGTTGTGTTGTTATTCCTGTTCTGTATTAAATAAATGTTTCATAGTTTCCCAAATATTTTGATTTCTTTTTAAAGTAAATGCTTTGGTGTATGGTTTTTGAGTGTTAATTTTCAACTCGGAATTTTATCTAGTCTACATTTAATACTTTAAGTCATTTCAGAAATTTTTTCAGCTTTTTCTTTTTGTAGTAGGGAAAAATAAAAACATTAATTTTTATTTTTTGGACAATTTTAGTAATTTTTTTTTTTACATTACTCTTTTTGTGGTGCATTATCAGTGTGTTTGGCCTGCCAATTGTGTTAAAACAACTTATTCGACCAAGTTTGGTTGGCCTAGTTTTAACTTATATTAGGTTTGAATTCAATCAATTAAGTTGATTTCATTATTAGCCAAATCAGTTCAACAGCAACCAGATTTGCCCAGTTTTGTCTACTTTTCCCAACTTAGATCTAATTTGTTAAACTGTAACTCACTCCCAAATTTAGAGCTTCAGCCATAGTTTAAAAGCAAATATATTCCATTTCATCTTTATTTCAGAACTGTTATTCATGTGTGTTCATTTTCAGAAATAATCTTGAATTAAAGTGAATGAGAAAAGGAACACTTCAAGAACAAAGCTACTGAAGATTTCTGAAACCCAAATTATTGACTTTATTATTTATTTTAGAATTTAAAGAACATCATAGTTTTCAAAAAGAACATCTTAGAAAATTATTCATTCTCATGTGATACAGCGTTCTAGCTATCTTGGTATATAATTTGCATATTTGATTTAGTCAAAATTGTTGAACATGGGAAGCAGGGAAGTGGTAAATAGAGAGTGGAGTGAGATAAATGGGCTTAATATCTGGTATAGTGAAATTGAGTATCCCCTTTTCTTAGGGGAACAAATTTTAACTCTTTCCATAATCAGTTAGAACTATGGCCATTATTTTTACTTAAATGAATTGATCAATCACTGATGAATGGAGTATTAAGAACCACAACTAATTAGCTATTTGGCCATTTAAAGATATATGAGGTTTCCTACCTTCTGATCATTTGTTGTTGGAGTCTTAAAAACATTTTTTTTTTATTTACCTGTGCCCATAGTGCCAAATTTTAATCCAGCTGATCATTGGGATGCAGATAGGATGATGGATCTTGTGCCATTAGCATACTATCTAAGCATAAATTTATCCTGTCTAGACCTTTTAGAAATCAACATTAATCTTATCAATTGTATAGTAATCCTACTATATGAACCTTACATTATACAAGTATTTAGAATCTTTGTCTTTACAGGAAGTTGCTCAAAAAACTTGTTTGATGCTTTTTTCATGCAGAGACCCTCATAATATAGGGATACACTGTCAATGCGGTAAACCAATAATCTAGCTATGTGATTGTCACATCCCCTTCGATAAAAGACCAAGTTGTGATTTGTAACTAATTTTAATCTATGATGACATAAGCAAAAAGAAATAAATGAGTAGGATGATATTTATATTTTATCTTGTTTATAAACTCATTTGTTACTAAATTTCTCAGCCCATTTTACAGTATGGCGGAACAATTCTACACAGTCGCATCAGATAGCGAAACACCTGCTGATGATAGGCAGCAACCTTCATTACCCGATATTGCTATTGGAATCGATATCGGTACTTCACAGTGCAGTATTGCTGTATGGAATGGCAAACGAGTGGAGCTGCTGAGGAACACCAGAAACCAAAAGCTAATGCGATCATATGTCACGTTCAAAAATGAGGTTCCGTCGGGAGGGGCAAGTCAAAATCTGTCTCATGATGAGCAAGAAATTCTGTCAGGAAGTGCAGTCTTCAATTTAAAACGTTTGATTGGGAGAGTTGATACAGATCCTGTGGTTCATGCAAGCAAAACCCTCCCTTTCCTCATTCAGACCTTAGACATTGGTGACAGACCTTTTATTGCTGCATTGGTGAACAACGTGTGGAGATCTACCACACCAGAGGAAGTGCTTGCGATTTTTTTGGTGGAATTAAAAGTATTGGCAGAGGTGCAGCTCAAACGCCCAATAATAAATGTTGTTCTGACTGTTCCAGTTTCATTCAATCGGTTTCAACTCACTAGAATTGAGAGAGCCTGTGCAATGGCAGGGTTGCACGTCATGAGACTCATGCCTGAACCAACTGCTGTAGCACTTCTATATGCTCAGCAACAGCAGCAATCTTTACACGAGAACATGGGAAGTGGCACTGAGAAAGTTGCTCTCATTTTCAATATGGGTGCAGGTTATTGTGATGTTGCAGTGACTGCTACAGCTGGAGGAGTGTCACAGATTAAGGCATTATCAGGCAGTACTTTAGGTGGTGAAGATATACTCGACAATGTCTTACGCCATCTTGTGCCAAATTTCTACAGTTTATATTCAAGTCCCAGTGTGGACAAGATTAAATCAATGGGCTTACTCCGCATTGCCACCCAAGATGCAATTCACAGGCTTTCCTCAGAGATGAGTGTCTCCATCAATGTGGACGCTGGTGATGGCACAAAGATATTTAGAGACTTGGATCGTTCTGAATTTGAAGAGGTAAATCGTTCTGTGTTTGAGAAATGTGAGAGGTTAGTCTCACAATGTATGTTAGATGCCAAAGTAGTTGCAGAAGATATCACAGATGTCATACTAGTTGGTGGGTGTTCAAACATACCAAAGGTTAAGAGTTTGCTGCGGGCATTATGCAAGAGAAAAGAAGTTTATCAGGGCATAGATCCACTAGAGGCCATTGTTTATGGTGCAGCACTGGAAGGGGCAATTGCTTGTGGAGTCAATGATCCGTCCGGGAGTCTGGACTTATTAACCATACAGGCAACTCCTCTAAGTCTTGGTATTCGCGCTGATGGCAATGCATTGGCTACAATTATACATCGTAACACAGCCATCCCTGCAAGGAAGGAGATGTTGTTCACTACGGCCCATGATAATCAAACAGAAGCCTTGATCATGGTGTATGAAGGTGAAGGAAAGAAGGTTGAAGAGAACCGTATCCTCGGCTTCTTCAAAATCGGTGGAATTCCACCAGCACCGAAAGGTTCTGCTGAAATTAGTGTTTGCATGGACATCGATGCATCAAACAGTCTGAGAGTTTTTGCAGGTGTGTTCTCCCCAGGTACCCAGCAACCTCTCTCTCCATTCATTGAAGTGAGAATGCCTACATTAGATGGTGGTCATGAATGGTGTGAAGCACTCATTAAGAAGTATGGATCTGAACTTGATTTGGCTACCATACCGAGGAAATTGCAGCCATGAGGTATTGTGGCTGACCTTGATCTCTTTGTTTCTTTGTCATGTTTTTTCTGTATCGAGTCCAAGTGATGTTTGTTATAGCTTGTTTGTTCAATCAATTTCCATGTTACTGTTTTCTCTGTGTCAAACAACTTACAAGCTGTTGAATGTTTGGAGTCATTGTATGTATAGTGTGAACTGTGAAGATTACTTCTTTGATCAGTAGTTACCAATTTTGGACTTAAGGAATTTTGCAGTACTGCTTTCTAAGTTCAAGCCTTAAATAATTTGGGGAAAAAAAAAACTTAATATAAATTCTCGTTAAAATAAACTTCAATGAGCATTAGCCTCCAGTTTTGAACTTAAAGAATTTGATTGAGTTCTTACTTTCTAAATTCAACTTTCGAAGATAACTATTAATATAAATTCTCTAGATTTGATTTATAGGTTAAATTCTTGCATTGTTGTTTAGGATAAGATCATGTTGTGCTAGTTGATGTGTGTTTTGTTTTTGTTTTTTTTTTTCTGTATTAATAAATGTGGTTTATTTATTTAAAAAAATAATTTTTGGATAAGAAGTAGTGTATATAATATAGCACATGTTTTTTCCTTTTGTCACCGGTTGGATTTGCAGAGAGGATATAACTTGATAAAATTTTTGTATTCCGAAAATTATTGTATAAAAACTTTATTGAAATACAATACAACTAAAAAATAGTTATTTCTCTATGTGATTTGACTGAATTTATATCAATTAATCATGAATTAATATTTATTGTTTTAACTTAATGTTGAATTTTTTAAAAAAATTAATTTCTTATCTTTAATATTTTTTAGGGAAAATTATTTAAAAGTCCCTGGGAAGTTTCAAACTTCCACTGCAGTCCCTCTGACATTTTCGTTTCCCTTTAGATCCCTCCTTTTTAAATGCAAATTCCATTTAGTCCTTGCCGTTTCTTCCGTCAGTTAAAGTGGGATGAATTTACACAAATGCCCATGTACAAAAAGCAAAAAGCAACTTTCATGTCCATGTCAAATCTCATTTATTGTGAGTAAAACTATCCAATATATTATGTCAAAGAAAGAGTATATTTCACTCCTTCTTGTTCTACTTCTTCTTCTTGTTCTTCTTCTTCTCATCTTGGGCTGGGTTTGCCATTCTTCATCTTGGTCCGTTGCCAAAGCTCGAAGTGAACTCCTGCACGAGTAAGTTAGTTGTTGTTCTTCATGTTCTTGTTGTTGTTCTTCATGTTCTCGTTCTTGTTCTTGTTCTTCTTGTTCGTATTGTTATTGTTCTTCTTCTTTTCGATCTTGAACTTCTTCTTTTTGTTTTTATTGTTGTCGTTGTTGTTCTTCCTGTAATTGTTCTTGTTATTTCTTCTATTACATTGTTATTTTTTTTATTGTTGTTGTAGTTGTACAATAGAAACGTACTCTGCCGTGGCGAGATTCAAAGGAGAAGGCCGTGTGCTACAATTTACTGTATTAAGTTCATGGGAGTCATTTATGGGTGAGATATGTCCCTGTTAGTCCCTAGATGCTTCTGAAGTGATAGTGAAGTTCGTAATGCCTGACTCATACAAGACGCTTTGCCCCATTGAGTTTGAAGTGCATTTTCAACGGATGTGTCATATATACCATAGCTTTAACAAGTTCGTCGTCGACATCATTGTCGAGGAAGTGCGTGTCTCTGCAGATGGAAACTCGGGCCTGTTGATCCCATCGTAATAAAACAACGAACTCTGGTAGTTGTCAATTGTGTTATACGTGTTGTTCTTTAAATAAATTTCTGCCCTTTTGAATGTGAAATTTATTTCGTGTCGTATATTATTGTTTCCTGTGTATAATATTGGTTTCCCTGTGTATAAAATTATTGTCCTGTGTATAATATTGGTTTCCTGTGTATAATATTAGGTTTCATGTGTATAGAATTAGGTTTTCTGTGTATAAAATTCACTTTATGTGTATATAATATTTTGTTTCCCTTGTATTTCTGGGTTTTCGAAAGCAGGGGGTTCTTGTCGGACAGCATAAACCCGAATGGAGATAGTTTCCTCTCCCAACATAATTCTTCTAGGGCGCTGAATGTTACCGAGTGTACCGATGCACGCGATTGTTCAAGTTTGGAAGTAGGCCAACGGTTTGAGAACGCAGATCATTTTCAAGATTGCTTGCGAAGCATAGCTATCAAGAAAAATTTAGACTTTAAGTTTATAAAAAATGACAAAGTGAGGGTGACTGTAAGGTGTGCTGCCCCAGAATGCCAATGGAGAGTGCATGCTTCTAAAGAGGGAATCCATGACACGTTCCGGCTGAAGACAATGCAACCAACTCACATTTGCGGTGGAGGCATTGGTACGACAGCGCATCCAAAAGCAAGCAAGAAGTGGGTTTCCGAGGAATTGGCGGGGGCTTGTCTATGGGTCGCTTAAACCATACTTTGCAACGTTAGCATATAAACACAATATTATACACCGGAAACATGAAAATATACACAGGAACATAATTCTATACACAGGAACGTAATAATATACACAGGATCATGATATTATACACATTAAAGCAATATTATACACAGGAAAGCAATTTTACACAAAGGAAAACAATATTATACACAAGAACATAATTTTATACACATAAACATCATATTATACACAGGAACATCATCTTATACACAGAAAACCATTTTCATGCACAGAAATAACTCATTCGTCCAAAATTTCACACATTTTAAACATCAATATAAATAACTTACTTCTTTTACTTTCATTGATTTCAATAGCGGCTCGATAGATGATTGACATAAGTATTGTTAAATGGAAATTGTTAGTCACTACGTACGAAAGAATATGTTCGTAGTTCCTATTTGCGTCACTTACCATGTTGACAACGTTTGAATCATAAGTGTCTGATTGGAGTGACGAGTAGTGCATGTACTGCTTCTTTTGATTGTTCAAAACGAGCAGATGGTAATGACCATTGAGGACGATTGGCCTAAGTATTAGCTCCGTCGTCTTGTGCCCATATATGACATCTTTCATCAGGTACAATGCTTGTTCAGCTGCAAATTGCAATTTCTGCATTACAAGCGCCAAGGGCCGCGTCAGAACTACACGTTTCTTGAACTCCAATGGATTTCTTACCAATTCATCACGGAGTATAAGTACAAAGGCATCCAACACATCAACGTGTACATTTTGTTTCCCTTCGAGAAGGACGAACAGTTGGTTACGGGTGGTAAACCCGTTAGCATTAGCGTCCCTCCAAATGACAGAACTATATAGAGAAGTATACATGAGACCATAAAATTATACATAGAAAACACAAAATATACACAGGAAACTAACAAATATACACAAGATAATAAAAACAATACACAGGAAATAAAAATAATACACATTAAACATATTTTATACACACAATATCATAAATAATCATAGGACTCAGCATGATAAAGACATGAAACATATATCATACGAAACAAAAACAATAACTATCGACACTTGTGTTCAGGTAGATGGTGATGTCTGCTCGTTCGAGTCTGTTAAGCTTTGCAAAATCGGGGTAGGTCTTCCTCTGTGGAAGGAAACTTGAGTCAGGCTTCTTCTGATCCTCGTAATAGACCTATCCTTTTGCTTTAGTCTGGTATGGAACCAACGCAAGCGGATCCTTTGTCGGTTTATAGTTCCGCAACCCGGTCACGGATTCAATTAGCCCATCGACATGAATGAAGTGATATACACAGTAAACCGGTTTATACACAGGAAATAACCCATTCACCAAAAGTTCCAGACATTTTAGGCAGCAATAGAAATAACTTACTTGTTTTCTTTTGAGTGATTTCAATAGCGGCACGATAGACGTCGCCTTTATGAAACTGGGCTCCCCGTAAGAAGGTGAAGTTACCTCTTTATTTAATTAATAATTTTTTTAAATATTTTCAAATTGTTTAATTAAATTCAATTGGTGGATAATTAGAGAAATTTATTTTTTAAAGATTTTAGGTAAGAACTTGATTTAAATAATGGATATTAATAAATAATTTTTTTATTTATTTCTCATAAAATATTTTTAATAGATTATTAATGAATAACATAGCAATTTATTATCTAACTAGATTTTTCAAATTTAATTTAATTAGTTTAAAATATTGAGATAAATATTTAAACTATAGTAATTGATAAACAATTAAATCATAATGTAAAAATAAAAAAATTATCTTGTGGCATATTTATTTAAACTATATTAATTGATAAAAAATTAAATCATAAACAATTAAATCATAATGACAAAAAGGAGGGGCAAAAAAGTCATTTTAGATGTGTGATATGATGGTAAGTTGTCAGGAGGGCATTGTTGTAATTTCACCGCCGTTTGAATGCCTCCGTCTTCTCCGTTACCTTGCTTTGGATTGAAAAGTAATTTGTTTAAAAAGGAGGGACTTATGAGGAAGCTGAAAATTTGGAGGGATTATATGGGAAAAATCAAACTTCTCGGGGACTTTCTGGTACTTCCCCGTTTTTTATAATTAATTATTAATCAATATATTTTGAAAATTAAAAAAATAATTATAAACTAATAATTTTGTTAATCATAAAAAAATTAAGTGGTTAATTTTGAAAAGAAAAAAATCATAAAATATCGTTTTTTGATTTTTTTTTTTTTTTATTCAAACATCATAAGCATGCAAATGTACTATAATGATTTTGTAATTTATTATCTAAAATGTGTGTGAATCAAATGATAAACAGCAGGAAAAAATTTTATGCTTTTCATTAAATATTAAATACAATGTGTTAGACTTATGCTTTTCATTAAATATTAAATACAATGTGTTAGACTGTTGGAGATCCCTCGGCCTCCTTCCTACATGTGCAGCCTATGGGGGTTGTGGAGAAAGACTCCGCACCCAGACAAACGAGATTTAAGGCCCGTTTGGTATGAGGGAAAGTTATTATTTTGCAGGGAAAGTAACATGTGTGAATCATTTTCATCCGTTTGGTTTATAAACTAAGTATGCAAAGTAATGGTCAAAATGTAATCATTCCCTTTGACCAGTGAAAGTAATTCATAGAGAAGAGGGTGTGAAAGAGATTACATCGTGGGATGTAATCTTGTGATATTTGTTAAATGGCCAAATTACCCAAATAAAGTTTTCTTTTTTTATTAAAAAGATTTTTCTTTCCATAATAAAAAATTAATAAAATAATAAAAAAGATTAAATTTTGTTAAAAATTAGTTTTTTAACTAGAAATTGCTTTCTATAAGATAACAAATTAATTTGATATTAAAATTTTTAAAAAAATATTATTTTTTAATTAATCTTTGAATTTTTTTAGATAACAAATTTAAAAATTAATTAAATAATCATTAACATGAATAATTTTTAAAATAATTAAATAGTTGACTGCACACATAACTTTATTGACATATAATGGAAAAAATAAAAAAAAAATTATGGGCTTTGTTCACTAAAATAACTAATAAGGGCAAAATTGACAATAATCATAACTTTGCTTGAAAAGTCTGCTTACACCAAACGAATGAATTAACTTTGCATGCGTTTAGATTACAATTTTCTGGAAACATAACAAACGTTGTAATGTAAATTTACAATGAAACACTTTACAGGGAAAGACTTTGCAGTGAAAAGACTTTACAGGGAAAGTCTTTCACTGCAAAATACCAAACGGGCCCTTAGGGATTTTAGTTGCAAAAGTAGTTGTCTGGAACATTTGGCTAACTAGAAATGACTGTATCTTTAATGCTAATGTGTTGCTTGTGCATTGTATTCTCCTGTGTATTCATAAGATGATCCTTTCTTGGCTTTCTTCGGTAACAGATGGAGCTATTGAGCATGTAACTGAGGCGACTTCTACTATTAGGAGAAGCTTGGAGTTTCTTGGCCCGCAGGTTGATGGAGCCCGTGCTTCACCAGCGGAGGAGGAGATCATGGATCAGACGGAGGAGTAGGTGTGTGTAGGTGTCTGGGTGGGCCCGGATGGGGGTGTTTTTGTATTTTTTTTTTCAATTGCTGTTATTTTCGTCTTGTATGCTTACCACATCTAGTGGTTGTTTTAGTTGCTTCTAGTTCTAATTGAAGTGGTTTATCCACCTTTAAAAAAAAATTAAATTAAATTAAATACAATATAAAATAAGTAGTTATGTTACTGTATTGCTTAAAATGTTATTGCATTCTCTCATCTATATAAGCAAATCATGGACGTCTGATAAAGATAAGATTTTGAGAGATATAAATGATTGTTTAAATATTCGAGGACATGCCTTCCACTTTGTTTGTTTTAGTTACTACTCATTTATGTCATTATTACCAAACTAAATTTCTCCAACTTTTCTTTCCTTTTTGTTTATTTACTTGTGATTCTTGTATGTCAATATTATGAGACTAAATTTCACCAATTTAAGATGTAAGAAGGATTGTTTACTGTTTAGGATTGGAAGGTGGACACAAAAGGTTTCGGTAAAAGATTTTTATAGAAGGTATCAATAAGCTTGGTAAAGAATATAAGCAAAATAAACTACATGTTTCCTCCAAGTGGGATGGGATTGGATTGGGCAATTGTGTTTAAGATTAATTTTTGATAAGAAAACTTATTTTATAGGAAAAATAAATGTTTGGACGTATGAGTGGACAAATAGAAGTTTATGTTAGCAAAATTAAAAAAGTGGTTTATTCATGCAGGGTTCATGGTTATCTTATATACTCAATTTTGGTGCATGATTTTAAAATCCCTGATCGAGTTTAAACTTTATATGGGTTTTGCATTCTTATGAACCATGGGAGTCCCTTTTGGTAGATAGTATTGTTACATTCTTTACATAAGAAAATTTTATAATATCAATGGAAAGTTTTTATTATTTGTTTATTGTTATAATTCAAAATTTGATTTTACACCAAAATAACAAAAATACATTTATTTTTCCAAAATGATTGAAATGTTTGCCTTGAAAATGATCAAAGTGCCCTTGTCACCAAGTGTGTATAAAACCAAGATTTAGTAAAATGACCAAAATGTCTTTACTTTTATTTTATTTAGTTTTACTTAGATATTTGGAGTAAGCAAGGGTGATTTGGTTATTTTATCAACAAATTACAAATTATCTATTTATTTGTTGTTGCAAAGTTGTAAATAAAGATATTTAAATAATTCACAAATATCCTCATACCAAACCCTGTTTTTTTATTTTGACAATGCTCACATATACCCACTTTATTATTATTATTATTATTATTATTATTATTATTATTATTATTATTATTATTAAAGTAGATGTATAATCTACATTGGGAGCATTTCAATGAACAATTATGAATTTTTTAAAAATATTATTACATTAAATATTTGTTTGCATTAATTATGGCATTAGTAATAGAAAGGTTTAATTGCATTCATTAATTTTGCATTAACTATTTCATAAAAGCTTTAAAAAACCAATTATAGTGATTGAAAATATTTAGTTTATGGAAAATGTACGCCAACAATCTATATTTTAAGGAGTTAAGTAATTATAATTTTTTAAGGCCAATTTGTAAGTCATAATTAAAAATGGGTTTTTGTCTTTATTTGTATCTAAGAAAATTAAAAGAAATTGAAGATATTGAAATATAGAAAATTAAATTATGACAATTATTGAAACTCTAGAAGCTAAATGAATTTCTAAAAAACATGCGATCATGATTCTAACGTCATTGGTTTTTATTTTGATTTTGATTTTTTTTAATGAGTTGTAGAAGAGGTTGTCATAACTATTATTGTGTAATTAAATTTTACTTACTTTTTAATTTCTCTTTTTTTACTTTTTATTTTTTTAATGGTTCTCCTACTGGGTTATTATTTCATTTGCATTTTATTTATTCATTTTCTCATAAGAACTCTGTGCATAATGTTGTAATTTCATTAATTAAATTACTTTATTTGTATTTCAAATTATATGTCTATATGCTATATTACCTTACAATAATTAAAATTGTAAAAAAAAAGTGACGCGGGGCAAGGGATCATTTGCATTTTTTTTCCATATTCTCATAAGAACTCTATGGATAATGTTGTAATTTCATTAATTAAAAATACTTTATTTGTATTTCAAATTATATGTCTATATGCTATATTACCTTACAATCATCAAAATTGTAAAAAATAAAAATAAAATGATGCGAAGCAAGGGAATTTACGTAGTTAAAATATTAAAGTAGATGTATAATTTGCTTCTAGAGTGTTTCAGATAACAAATTTAATTGTTATTATATTTAAGTTTTTATGTATATTAATGATAATATTAATAATTTTAAAATCTTAATCACACTTATTTGTTTGTACGATGAACATCGATGAGACCTTTCAAAATCAAGGTTTACCAAAAGTTTGAATTCTATGAGTTTTTTTTTTTATTAATATTGTAAAAGTTATTTAATCATATCATTTTCCCATTGGATTCTATATACGATATTGCTTTAAAACCCTCAAAACTGTAAAAACGCTATGCGGAGCCGGGGAGTTTGCCTAGTTATTATTATTATTATTATTATTATTATTATTATTATTATTATTATTAAAGCTTTAGCCATTTATTGAAAAAAAGACAAACTTTCGAGCTTCCGCATAGGAGCCAAGTATCTTAATCTTTCTCCCAAACATGTTAATTGAAAATATCCAACAATATCTCGTTGTGAACCAAGCAAGTTAATGTAACATACCAATCAATCATGAACCATGGGAAGGTGCCACATTCTACAAACTAACTGAGCTTTGAGAATGGCACCTTCAACAAACCAAATGGGCTTTGAAACAATGAGAATGCCAATGATCCATGATAGTCAAAACTATGAAATTAAACATAATATAGTCTAAATAATGGTAAAACAAATAATTTTTTTATTCTAATTAAATTGACTAATAATGAACAAATAGTCCCCCGAAGTTTGGTTATTCATAAAAAAACTTCTGAGTTTGAGTATTCACAAAAGGTCCCTCTTTTTTTTGACATCGTACTTTTCTGTGCTTTTATTAAAAATTAAATATTAAACGAAAATGTACTATATGTTAATTGAAAACTTATGTAGTTATAAGAAAATGCGCAATGTTAAATGAAGACTATACATTTTAAGCATGAAGTATATGTTGTAAGATAGAATAAACTGACGTCATAAGTTACATAGACTAACAGTCCGTTTGGATTGCCGTAATCGTTCCCCTACAGGAGGGAATCATTGATTACGTATTCCCAACACCATGTTTGGATGTGTTTTTAGTGAGGTAATGATTACTTCCACAAGGTAACCATAACCCCCCGCAGGGTTGAACTTCATTCCCCCTATGGTGGGGGGAATACTCATTACTTGGGATTAAAATTACTATTTTACCCTTAGAAATTAAAAAAAAGACACATATATATTTAACATCAGCTGAACCCTAGCAGACATTCTCTCCACCAAGCCAGATCATCTCCGCAACCTCATCATCGTTCTCACCAAAATTTCTTCTTCAGTTGCCGGTGTTGCCAACCTTGTTGGAGCTTTCCCCCACTAGTAACCAGGTAACCTTTCTTTTGCTTAGTTTCTCTTTTGGGCTGGAGGTTCTTGGATTTTTTTTTCCCACAAAATAAAACATTAACCAAAAATTAAAAGCAAATCAAATCAAAGAAGTTTGCATACATTTAGGCTTTGATGGTTGACCAGCATGTTTTTCCCCACTTTTTTTGAGAGTTTGGAGAGATCCTTTCTCTTCGTTTGAGGAGAGGTTTTTTCTGAGCTAATTAATTGATTAGCTTTTAATTTTGATTTTTTTATTGAACTGAATGTTGAATGGTTGGTTAGCATGTTGAATGATTTTATTAAGCAATTTGTTTGCTAATTTGGATTTTTTTTTTTTTTTTTTTTGTGATATTGAAATGGTGAATTGCATTTTTTTTTTATTCTGGTCATTGTGATTATTAATATGTTGATGGTGGTTTGATTTGTGGAACTCCATTTGGATAAAAAGTTTTCATTTTGTAGATACATAATTAATGTCTTGAATGGAGAATAGATTATAACCACTTGTCTGTATTATAATAAATGTGTAGAAAGTCTTTTTTTTTTTTTTTTATGAGAATGGATGTGGGTGTTTAATTAAGCTTTGAGATGATTTATGTTGCTGCATTTATTGTTTATATATCTAGGTTTTCATAAATTTGACATATATACCTATTATTTCAGATATGGACGATGTTGATGAAGTCAAATTGTATTTCCTAATGTATATGTGCTACTTTTATATTTTAAATCTCATGATTGCAACTTGTGCATGGAAACAACGTTACAATAAAAGTAGATTTATTTAACATGAGATTGAGTCAACATCGAGTAGGCGCCGAAAAACAACATGAATACTTGAAGCGAGTGATTTACGAAAGTGACATAAAATGCATCAATAAGTTACGCATGGATCGGCGTTGTTTTCATAACCTGTGTCAATTATTGACCACCACTGGTAGACTACAAGCTACAAAAAATGTTATGATTGAGGAGATGGTAGCAATGTTTTTAAACATTGTAGCACACCATGTGAAGAATAGGATAATCAAGTTTGATTTTGTTCAATCTGCGGAAACAGTTAGTCGACACTTTCATGTTGTATTGAGATCAATTATCCTTTGTCATGGTGTTCTACTAAAAAAACCTGAACTAGTCCCTGAGAATTCAAGTGATATTAAGTGGAAATGGTTTAAGGTAATATATCAAATTTACTAGTTTTTTTATTTTTATTTTTTAGGGGAACGGGATTATATGATCAAGTAAACAATAATATGTTTTCCTCCGATGTAGAATTGTCTTGGAGTATTGGATGAGACACATACCAGCGTGAATGTACCCAAAGCTGATCGTCCAAGATTTAGATTGCGCAAATAAGAAATTACTACCAATATTCTTGGTGTTTGTGGTCAAGATATGCAGTTTATATACGTCCTATCAGGGTGGGAGGGTCGTATGATGCTCGATTACTAAGGGATGCTGTCACAAAACCAAATGGACTAAAAGTTCCAAATGGTAAATTAGATATACCGAATTATTCTAATGACGTTATTACTAATTTATATGTGTCTAACAATCAATATGTTCGCATCTTAGGTTTTTATTATTTAGTTGATGCCGGATATGCAAATTGTCCTAGATTCCTTGCACCTTTTCGAGGCCAACAGTATCACTTGAGTTCATGGGCTGATGGTCATTGCTCGGAAACTCCTGAAGAGTTTTTCAACATGAAACATGCTAGTGCTAGGAATGTTATCGAGAGGTTTATCCCAAGTGCCCATTGATGACCTCCCCATGCCCACACAAGAACCATCTCAATCTTCATCACCTTTATCATCTGATAACAGCACATCAACAACATCTAGGCGTCGAAAAAGGAAAACTCTTAGTAAGGACCCAACAATGGATCAAATATCTACAAATTTTCAATATTTTGTAGACATGGTTAGTCCAGAGTTTAAAGCATTGGCTGAAGCAGCAGCTCGTAATGCTGAGTCAGCAGCTCACATTGCTGAATCTACAGCACGCAAAGATGAATTTGCTACTCGCAATGTTGAGATTGCTGCACGTAATGTTGAAATTTTTGCCCGTAATATTGATTTCATAGCTCATAGTGATCAAGCTCGTGCAGAAATTGAAGAGAAGAAGAGATTGCTCAGTGAAGTACTTTTTTCTATTGATGGGCTTACTGAAGATGAGGCAATATTCATGTTGCAAGTCTTGACAAAAGATGAAGACCAACTCAAGGTATTTTGGGGCCTTCCAACTGAAAGGAAGTTGCGTTTTTGTCAGGTTTTCTTATCAAGAATGTCATATTGCCCTCCTAATGAGTGAATCATCTTGGTAAGAATTTGCCATTGTTGACATTTAAATTTGATGATTACTTGTTCTTTAATCCATATAATGAGAGAATTTGCCATTGTGGTTGAAATGGAGTTTGTTTTTTGTTTTAAAAAATCAAATAACATTTCTACTTTCAATGTTTTTTCAGCAGGTTAAATCATTATGGGGCAAGTGTTATCATGGGAAGATGGCTACTAGAGGAATTGCTTGGTTTTCCTTATTTTGTGTAGCTCCAGAACTTATTAATTTAAGTGGAACTTATTTGAGAACATGCATGACTACTTGTACTAGACCTATTAAATGTGGAGAGTTGTGATGTTAATTTTGGTGATTTGGTGAATTGATGAATTGCATATGGTAAACCTTATCATTTTATAATTTCTTGTATTGGACCCATACAGGTGGAGAATTGTGATGCTCATTTTGTTGGTTTGGTGAATTGTTGAATTTTGATGGTTGGAGTATATTTTATAATTTTTTCCTTTGGCAATGTTGCGTTTGAATGATAGTTTTTTTCTTTTTACTTTGAAAATTAATATGGTGAGGAATTGTTGAATTTTGATGGTTGGAGTATATTTTATAATTTTTAATTATTTTTATAATTTTTCCTTTGCCAATGTTGTGTTTGAATGAGAGTTTTTTTTCTTTTTACTTTGAAAATTAATATGGTGAGGAATTGTTGAATTTTGATGGTTGGAGTATATTTTATAATTTTTTCTTTTGGCAATGTTGTGTTTGAATGAGAGTTTTTTTCTTTTTACTTTGAAAATTAATATGGTGAATAAAATATAGTAGGGAAACAATCTATTTCATTAACTAATAATTATGAAATTAAGATAAATATAATTAATTGCAAATTTAATAGCTGGTTGGAATTGACAATTTGAATGAGTTTTTTTAATTTAACTGTTACTCATAATCTTGTCACAAATTTAATTAATTATATAATTAATTATAAAAAATAAACATGTTTGATACAATTTACAAAATTTAAAAATAAAAAATATACTTAACTTAATTGTTAATCATAATATTTAAAAAGTAAATAGTTATATTTGTTGTATTTTACAAATAAAAACTTTTGTTTATAATTGACATATATAAATATCAATTTATTATAATAAGGGCATTGACATATATAAATATCAATTTATTATAATAAGGGCATAAAGGTAATTTTCTTCAATCTCTTTTTTTTCTTTTTTCCATTCCCAATGAGTTATTTTTCAAACCAAACAACTTTTTTCATTCCCATCCACTATCCATTTCCATCCCTCCTCTCCATTACCACATTCCCCCTATTCCCATTACGGTAATCCAAACACCCCCTAAAGTAAGCTACCAAAAAAAGAAGGAACTGCCTAGTAAATTCAAATATCAAAGAGCATGTTTGGGATATTTTGAAACTTTCAGGGATTTATAATTCATTTTCAATCATTTTAAGAAAAGTATCAATCTAAAACAAAACTGATTGAATAGGTTAACCTCATAATAAAAAGCATGAACTAAAAATAGTTTTAATCCTAGATTTAAAACAATATTTTATTTTAAAAAAAGAAACAATATTTATTTAAAAAAACAAAATTTAAATTTTTTCATTACTCATTAGTAAAAAATAATGTCAGATTACCACGGCGGATTATATCCTCAAAAATAAATCTAAATGTGTATTCAAAAATACTTTCTTATCTTTATTTTTTATATCATCCAAATTTTTTTATATTATTTTTTTTAAAATATAAATAATTAATGGTTAACCATAGGTCTATTGACATATTGGTAATCAAATATCTTACAGAAAATGTTTCAGAGAAGGCATGAGATCAAATTTCAAAGATCAAGTACGGTGAGGGCGCATATGTTTGTTGAACTTGCTCCACAACTTTACAAGTTTTTAACATGGGAGTTTGTCTCATTTCTTCAAAAATAAATAAATAAAACAATGATGGTTAATTAAAATTATAACTCAGTGTAAGATGTGGGCACATCTTCTTTGTCTATTTGTTTATTTATTAATTATTGATGAAACTTTGAATGTGATTTGATAGTTTTTTATTTGAATGATAAGGAAAGCAGTATAAATGAATACATCTATACCAATTCCAGAGTACCCAAGCACGTACAGAACTTATCCACAAAGCTTATGCATATAAATTATTCTTAAAATAAAATACTGCCATTGATGAATAAAATTAAGAGACTTGGTCTGCTAGTTTGCTATTAAGCAAAACACACATCAATGAATTAGTTGGGTTGGCAACATCAACACATTATTGAAAATAGATCCAGTCCCAATCAAACAACTCATAAAAATACAGATACATAGTAAGGAGAAAGCTCTTAAAGACAAATTGTGATTGAAAACAAATATCATTATTATTTTTATATTTTATTTTTAAATTTTTATTTATTTTTTATTTTATTTTTATAAGGTGGGTAAACCTCTCACACTAAGTAATATTGTGAGATGGAGTAAATTGATCCATCAAACTCTTACTTAATAGCGTTACCATTCTTCTAATGCGACATTTCAAATTTAATAAATAAAAAAATTGTCTATTAATTATTAATTTTAAAAATTAAACTTTAAAATATTCATAAATTTTCTTTCTAAAACAACGTAAAGGGATTTTGTTAACCCAAAGTTAGGTGGGTTTTAAGGGTCATTTCCTTCATGATCATGTGAATATAATTTTGGAATCACACATTAATCTAAAATTATTACCGTGTTTGAAGCTATAACACCAGCAATAGTCATCAAAAGATCCCAACAAGAAAATATTACTAAAAATCTCAATAATCATATTACTTCTAAAACATGTGTCTATCTAAAATGATTGAATAGTAGTAATCTGGGCTAAATTTTTTTAACAAATTTTCCTTGACAATATAATTTTTTTAAGATGGTTTTTACCATCTATTTTTAATGGTCAGACTTAATTGCCCTATCATTTTAAATTTGCATTTTGTTAGTTGTTGTTATTTATAGTTTAATAATTATGTGTATTGACTATGTTGCGGTTGATATATATATTAATTTTAGCTTATATTTTAATTATTTTTCACCTAAAAATGTTGTTCCATTTCTATTTTAAGTTTAAGGGTATTTTAGGAATTTTGGTACCTTACGACATTGATTACCCGGACTAGTCAAAAGAAAAAAAAATGCAAGATTGCTAATAATATGAGTACAATGAGTGGAACCATAGTAAATTACTGCAACATTCCTAAATATATAGCATTCCACCCTTAATTATTTATTGACACGGTAAAACATTAAACTCGCAATTCAAACATCCTTTTAATGTTTTATTATGTTTTATTATATATATATATATATATATATATATATATAGGTGAGAATTTTTATTTGAATTTAATTAAATCACTACTCCTAGAATAAAAGGTGGTATTTCATTTTACTCCTAAACCCAAGGTTGAGGGTTTGAATCTTACCCAACTCACTAGTTGAGGGTATGTGGCTTGTCCGCATTTATAAAAAAAAAAAAAAAAAAAAAATTAAATATGAGTTTAATTAATAGATAATTAAATTACTATTTAAAAATTAAAATTATTATTTAAAATAATAATGACCCTGATTTTGCAATATTAATTAATAAACTTATATATATATATATATATATATTTAATTTAATATTATAAAAAAAATTCATGGGATGGTACTAAATAAGTAGAATATTTGGTGTATATTAGAGGATGTTTATCCTTATCGAAGGCCAAATATAAGTAGCAGGTTAGGACCACCATGGCAATCAAAGAGACATTGGTCCTTGGAGATTGATGGCTGTTGAAAAGCAAAGGGTAGGTTCATATTAAGGAGTTCTAATAAACATAGCCTCATGTTTATCTTTATATTCAGTTTTATATTATGCTATATTTCGATGGTTATCTTAAAAATGTAATGACATGAAATCGGTTTTTTTAAGTTTATCTAATTAATTTTAGGTTTATCATGTATCCTTAAAGGTCATAGATAGGGCTTTAATTATTTAGTTTAGAATTGTTGAAAGTCTAATAAAATTTCAGTCTTTTATTTTGTAATTTTTTTTTTTTTTTAAAATCATTAATCATTGGATAGCTTAACGGTATGACACTAGAGTGCAAGGAAGATGACAAGAGTTCAAATCCTTCCCTCAACAATATTGTTCCTATATTGTTCATATGTGTGAGCTTGTCATTTATTAGTAAAAAAAAAAATCATTCTTACCTTAAATCCCAAAGTTTGCAGATAAGAATTTTGATTATTGAAAAATCTAAATGAATGTAGACTTAGAGCTTTTCAAAATTAATGATGACTCATAGAATCTATAGAACTTAGTTTATTAATTGCAGAGAAGCAAAAGCTTTGGTGGGAAAACCCCAAAAAAATAAAAATGTTAGAACACTACTTTATATTTTATATGGTGTAAATTCTATATTATTCAAAAAGATTGCACCACCAAAGATAGGGAAAGAGACATTTAATGCACTTGCAATGGCTTACAAATATGAATTTTTTCAGATGGAAAAATCATAATCAACCGTTGATTATTCTTACAAATATTGGTTTTTTTTTTTTAACCAGATAAAGACTAATAGTAAGGAGGTTGACAATTAAATGATTGACAAGAAGGTGCTTTGTTCTTTTATCTTACTATTCGAGTATATTCTGATGGTTATAAAGGAATATACAGAATATACTGTTTACCATGATAGTAGATGAGTTAATAGGTTTTCTATAGTTTCATGAATGATGGCTAAATGAGAAATTCAAGATTTTATGTCAATGATGCTTGAGAAAGTCAATTGGTATTGTATAGGTTGATAATAGAAAATCCTTTAGTAATTTCAGTCAAATAAGAGGAGATTATAATGCTTAGGCCATCTCCAACCCAAAACTCTATATTTGACGCTTCAGTACTCAAATATACAGTTTCTACAGTGAAATTTTCTCCAACCATCATCTCTATTTTTAACTCTAAAATAGAATATTCTAAGAATATTTTTCTCCAACCACCATCTTTATCAATAAATTTAATCATCTTTAATTTTATTTCATTTTTAACCATTAAATTTAAATATGATACTATTCGGCAATATTGGTGGAAGTGACGATAACATGCCAGACTATTAGCTCCCTCTACTGCAGACTTCATATTTGTATTTTGAGTGTTATCATTTTTTTTATCGATGATAATGCATATTTTAGGATTATTTTCTATGTTTTTATTTTATCATTCATGTAATTTTCGTTAATTTTAATGAATTTATATTTCACAAATTATTTTCTTTAATTTTATATTTCTTATTAATTAAAAAATATAAATATAAATTATTATTTTGATTAAATTATAAAATATAAATATAAATAAAAAAACAGAATTAAAAAAAATAAAAAAAAATTCATATGAACAGACAATTTTAAAAAATATAAATTAAAAAATTTAAAAAAAATAGATAAACAAAATTTAACAATAAGATATAAACAGAATTTAAAAATAAAAAAACAAAAAAAAACAGATAAAATAAATTTAACAAAATTAAGAAAAACAAATAAATAAAATAAATAGCGCTGCTACAGTGGCGCGCAAGATGTTGCGCGCCACTGTAGCACAATTCTGAATTGGCGCAGGATTGGAGCTTATCCTGCGCCAATTCAGCCAATTAACTCCAAATAAAGCACAGGGTTGGAGAAGCCCTTAAAAGAACAACATCACAGTTGGATAATATAAGATTTGATCAACATAAGTTTGAATGTTGGAGCAAGAAAGAAGTTTGAGGCATTCAGCATGCTATAATTGCAAGTATTTATGGTAGTAAGATGAAGTTAACAATGTTATGTTGCTTATCGTTGTGTTGCAATGGAGGATGGACATAATGTTTAGTTTCTAAATTCATATCATAGCAATCATATGCATAGCCAGAAGGAGTTATTCGTAACATTGAATGATACTACTTGATTGGAGGTTTAGTATAAAATAATGTAAAGATTCTAGTTATGGACTAAGACTACATCAATCTCATAACATATTATAAACCCAAGCAGTATGTTGCTAATGTGCATTTTCAGTGTAAAACACGGGTTGCTATTATTATTTAGTGTTTAAAAGTAAAAAACTTATATTCCAGCATTATAGTTAGTTTTGTAATTCTAATTTTTAGCCTACATATGTATGCCAAATCAAATAGATTTATTTTGAATATTATTATAAGTTAAATTTAACAATAAGTATGGAAGTCTAAAAAAGTTTTATTTCAAATAAGTTTTTCTCCTATTTAATATCAAACTTTGCTTAGATAAGTTCTCTGACCTTTATAAAAGAAGGATGAGTATTCTTAGTAAATCAATGAACTAATTGATTCTGATTTTTTTTAGCTTAATACTTTATTTTAATATAATTTTTTTTTATTTGAGTGTGATTATTTAGATTTCTTGGGTGTGAATACCCTTTCTTCTTTTTAGTATAATTTTTTAGATTCTCTATATGTGATTGCCTATTCTATCTTGGGTCCATTTAGCTATAAGAAAGAAATTTTGAACTGGTGATAATTCTCATCATATATTGCACAGTACAAGGATGGCTTAATATAGCCAAATGATAAAACTTATTCTCCTAATTTACATCCTAGTTAGCCTAATATGTATGAGCTAATAAGGAAATGAAATCAATAATTTGTCTAATATCCCGATATTCTTTAAAACTCCCCCTCGAGTTGGAGCATGAAGATCATGAATGCCCAACTTGCGAAGAAGTAAATGAAACTGATCAAGCTCGAGAGCCTTTGTAAATATATCAGGTAGCTGAAGCTTAGTGGGCACATGGACAATAATCAAATCACTACGCTCATGGACAAAATGACACTAGATCTCAATATGCTTAGCATGCTCATGAAATACTGAGTTAGCAGAGATGTGGAGAGATGATTTGTTGTCGTAATGGAGCTCCAAAGGTTGGCTGACATGAACTACAAATGCTGTGAGAAGGCTCCACCGCCAAACGAGTTCACTCGTGGTCATCGCCATAGCACAATACTCGGCCTTCACGGAGGATCGGGAAACTATTATCTGCTTCTTGGTCTTCTAAGAGACTGGACATCCTCCAAGCATAATGAGATAGGCTGTGATGGAATGGCGTGTAATAGGACAACTAGCCTAGTAAGAGTTACAAAAGGCGGCTAGTTGTAATGACGTGGAGGAACGAAGCAAGATCCCCTTGTCCTTGACTATGCTTCAAGTAACGAAGGACTTGAATGGTTGCATCCCAATGATGTTCACATGGCCCATGCATGAATATTTGAGCAAGAGTGTGAACATAATAACATAACTCCAGCCTAGTGATGATTAGATACAAGAGCAGGTAAACCAATCTTCTGTAGTGTCCTGGATAGGCAAGAACTGGAGTTGTTGAGTCTAACAAGTGATGTCATTGCTCAATCGGGAAAGCTGTTGGTTTAGCAGACAAAAAACCACATTCAGTCAAAATCTCCATCACATATGATGAGGACGCACACAAGTATATGTCCCGATCACGTAATAAAATGTGCTTGAAGTGCAAAGTGTTGATCCATAAGGAAGTAGGTGAATACTAATAAAAACTCTAAATCAGAAAATTAGCCTAACGAGTGAAGTAGTGTGTGTAAACAAAGCCAAAAGAAGCTAGAAAATATGGGAAACAAAATCGGAGAGAAATCAAGGAAAGAAACGATGTCCGAGTGTAGTATCCGTCAATTGTTATGAAATACAGGACAAAGGTTGTTTAGGTATGCAATCCTATTTGAACCAAGAGGTTTCTAGAATTAGATTAAACTCTGATTTCTCAGGTGAAGAGTAACTAAATAGGTGCAATCTGATACAGACATCCACACAACTGTATTAACACTCTATGAAACCTCACCGTGAACTAATGACAATCTCTTAAGTAGATAATCTCCCCCAAAAAGAGAGATGTTACCCCTAATCTGAATACAAAGCAAAAATACGATTTCTCCTAAAATCCACTCCATATGATTGCAAAGAGCACAGAGATTGTCAACAACTCACTAGGGAGAATTGAGGGAGACAAAGTCTCCAAAGTACCCTATGCCCAAACTTACTTACAATTCCCTCTAATCACGGCATGTCTATGCTAGGTGGATATTTCTATTCATCACATAGCACATCACATATGATAGCTAGGGCTTTCACCTCGTTAGCAACCAAGCATTTAAACAAGCAATTAGATTCAAATAGATATGATTGCAAATAAGAAATTAATTAAAGCATCAAAGATCCAACAACTAAAGTCATAAAAGTAACCCAAATATCTACAAATTAGCCCTCCATTAATGGAAGGCAAGCATTCAAGATACAAAGAATAGAAGTATACATAGGATCCATGAAAACCCCCTTGTTAATCCTAGGATGGAGAGTTGCCGAGGTAGCTTCCACGCACGCCGCCAAGATGAGCTTGACGGATAGGATCTTCAATCCCCTTGAAAGCTGGGCCAAATCCCTCCCTAAATCTTGCCTAAAGTGCTGGAGATTTGGTCATTTTCTTCCTTAATCTCGCATCCAAGAATTGCACCCAAGAATAGAGAGATAGAATAGATGATGCCCTAAAAATCCTCTTAAGTTCTATTTATATCCGACCGCTTATGGGCTGCTTACAAGAATAAGGGTAAGGCTGTAAGAGAGCTGGGGAAGATAGTCGTGAGCCTTACGGGCACACTTACAGCCATAAGCCTCATCTGTACGTCTTTCTGAATATGTTACGGTCCAACTTACGGCCGTACGCAAAGGGTAGTAAACTTCTCTGTTTTGCTTCTTACAACTGGTATGCACTGTGGTCGTAAGCTCCTCTGGATGGTCCTTACAGACATCTTTACAGGCGTAAGCCTTGCCCATAAGGTCATCTAAATTAACTCTGAATCTTTCTTACGAGCATAAGCATGCCCATAAGGTCTTCTAGACTATACTTACAGCCATAAAGGGGATCGTAAGATGCCCGTAAGCTATCCACTTTGCCTTGTCCTTGTTCTAATGATGCAGAGAGAGCTTCAACTTCATCGTTTTTGGTCTAAATTGCTTCTTTTGAATCTTCATGCCTTTAAGCATTGCCCTAAAACTGTTAATGCAAAACACACGATATTTAGCATCAAATTTCACATGCTAAATAAGTGTACAAATAGATATGAAATATGTGAACAGTGTACACTCATCAGCATACTTCCGCTGAGAGAAAAAAAGGCTCGACCGGGTACAGGATATCCCAATCCCTATAAAATATTTCAAGGGACCCAAATCTTTAATACAGAAACTGGCATGTAGATAGGATTTGAAAGCCATACACCTTGAAGAATTATTCCTTGCTATGATTAAATCATCGACGTAGACAAGAACTACAAGAAAATTATCACCGCTCTTGTACATGAGCAAGGAGTAATTAGCAAGCGACTACGGATTGTAAAGTGTTGGTGAATTTGGGGAACCAATTCCTAGAGGCCTGACGTAATCCATAAAGAGGTTTACGTAAATGACATACTCGATCTGGCCTGGAGGAAGAGTCGTCCGATGGGAGTCTCATGTAGATCTCCTCATAGAAGTCACTATATAAGAATGTGATGTTGACATCCATCTGATGAAGCTCCTATTTATGATGTAGGCCTATGACAAGTAAACAATGGATAGTTGTCATCTTAGCAATTGGTGTGAAAGTCTCATTTAAATCTAATCCCTCGAGCTGAGTGAAGCATTTGTAACAAGTCAGGCTTTGTAATGTTCAATGGTCTCATTAGCTCGATGCTTGATTTTGTAGACCCTTTTGCAGCCAATGGACCATTTGTCAGGCGGAAGAGACTCGATGTTCCAAGTCCCGTTTTCTTCATGGGCTCGAATTTCTGTAGTCATAGTGTCATGCCATCGATTGTCTTGGATTGCTTCACTATAAATCTTGGGCTCATAATCACAATCAAGAGCAACTAGTAAGGCTTTGTGAGTCTGTGTAAAAATGCTCATAGGATAAATAATGTTAAGTGGGGTAGACCGTACCTGAGAAGATCGGTGGAGCCTCACATAGGGGTGTGGCTTTAAAACATACATAGTAGTTAAGGTGTTCAGGAGTTCTACTAGTGCGCTGAGGATGAGTTTGACCAGTGGTTTAGGTGAGTCAGTGGACTCAGATTGAGAGGGCCCAAAATTTGCTATAATTAGCCCAATGGGCCTATTTGTTATGTGCGAAAGAGCAAAAGCAATGCTAGGCTGGGACGAATCATGGGTATGCGTAGTTTGGGCTTCTCCTTGCCGATGGACAAAAGTAGCTGGTAGGCTAAGCACCACTACCGAAACATCATGCTAACCCAAGTCAGGGAGATCAGCTGGGCTCCAAGCAGTGATAATTGGCCGAGCAGGTTGATTGGGCTGAGAGTTTGATTCTGCAATATTCGGTTGAAAAAGAAATATTCGTTCATGAAAAACCATGTCTCAGGAAATAAAAAGCTCTTCCGTCTCTAAGTCAAACACCTTCCACCATTTCTTATCGGATAGGTATCCTAAGAAAATACAGCAGTGTGCAAGTTCCATGAATTTGTCATTGCTTTTTGGAAGGAATTTCTAATAACACATGGAACCAAAGATTTGGAGATGATCATATGACGCAAGCTTCCCATAAAGAATTTTGAGTGGTGACTTTCCCGAGAGTAAGGGTGTCGACATGTGGTGAGATGGGTCGCCGTAAACGCACACTTCCCCCAGAAGCGAATAGGTAAGTGGCCTGAAATTTTAAAGCTCAAGCCATATTGAGGAGATGATGATGTTTGAGCTTATCCCACCCATTTTGTTGAGGAGTATAAGTACATGTGGTTTGATGTATAATGCCATTAGCTCGGAAAAATCAATCAATGACTTAGTCATAAATTCAGTCCCATTATTACTTCGTATCTTTTTGACTACTTGTCTAAATTGGGTCATGATCATTTTACAAAAATCTTGGAGAATATGGCAGGTTGAAGATTTCTATCTCATTAACTGGACCCAAGTGGCATGGCTATGATCATCAATAATGGTAAGAAAATAATATGCTCCTGATGAAGATTTCGTGCCATATGGACCCCACACATTATAATGTATCAATTCAAACAAAGGATCTGCTTTATTAGTACTCAAAGGAAATGGAGATCGTGTTTGTTTGGCCCGATGACAAATGTCGCAAAATTCATCACAGTCTTTATTCAAAGACAAACTAAAAATCATACGAAGAATCTGGTTTGATGGATGACTGAGTCACATATGCCAAAGCCCATGTCGGTGTTGGCTATCTTATTAGCATGAGCACTTGTGCGACCGATATAGTAGACACCCCAGTAATTCACCAAGTCTAGTCAATCTCCTCCAGGTTAGGTCCTACAGAACACATCGAGATGAAAAAATTGTCACCGAGCAATTATGATCACAAGTTAACTTCCCAATAGAAATTAAATTACATGTGAAATCTAGAATGTATAAAACATTCAAAATAATGAAATCTTTCGAGAAAATCACACGGCCTATCTCTGTGGCATGGGTTTTTCTCCCATCTAGTGTCATGATTGGGCAAGGACCATGTATTTTTTGTTGATTGATGAGAAAATCAATACGACCTATCATGTGCATAGAAGCTCCTAAGTCAAGGATCCACACACCAACAAATTTATCTGTCTTCCCCTAGAGAAATTGAGAGTAATCGGATGCCTTTAAGGAGTTGACAAGCGACATTAATTGCTCGTATTCAAAATTAGTAAGAGTTCGGGTCCCTTGTGATAGTTGTTAGGTTTTAGCCAATAGAGCGTGGCCCGTGTGAGCCGCTGCTAGTCTCCGCCTGTCAACTGACTATTTCTGGCAGCTGCCCCGCTGAAACATTACTGTTGGAGTTGCCTGAACTAGAGTTGCTCTTCCGTCCCTGTTGTCCACATCTTGGTTCCTAATTTGTCGGGTAATTGATCAGCTCCCAGCAATAGGCCTTCTCATGGCCTGTCTTCCCACAATGTTCACACTGTGGTTTGTAACATTGGTCGGTCCTAGTATGATCCTTTCTATAGCTTGTAGCATGAAAGGCAGCCATCGTTGCTTCCTCCTTGGATTGACTGCCACGAGTAATGATTTGTTACCATTCTTCTTGAATAATCAATGAATAAATATTGTTCATGTTTGGGAGAGATTCCATGTTCAAGATCTGCGATCTCATCATCCCATAAGTCTCATGGTTGAGTCACATAAGGAATTAATGGAATTTCTCTTCCTCTTTCTCCTTGGCAACTTCAACACCTACGGCATAGTTGCATTTCAGGACTACGGAGTATTCCGCAAGCTCATCCACAAAAACTTGAGATGCGTGAAATAGTCGGTTATGCTACGTCCCTCCTGGCACAATAGGCTAAGCTTGGACTTGATTTGATGAATTCTTGGTGCATTGCCCTGGGAGAACAGCTGTTTTAGTTCATCCCACATCCCCTTCGTGTCTTCCAAGAACGTTATGCTATTCTGGAGTGTCTTCTCCAGTGTGTTGAAGATCCATGATGCAACCATATTGTTGCATGATTTCCACCATTTGAAATTCAGGTTTGTCAGACCTGGTATGGTGATCATACCATCCATGAACCCTAATTTGTTCTTCGCCTTTAACACTCTTCTCGTAGCTCTCACCCATGTAGGATAATTGTCTCCAGTTAGAACATATGAGATGAATGTGCTTCCTAGGTTTTTCAGAGAAATGCAAGTAAAAGGGAGAAGATTAATGCGGCAACTTTGCTTGCTCATCGGCTATGGCTGCGGCGGCTAGGATTAGAGTTTGGGATTTAGGAAATAGCTCTATTAGCAAAAGAAATTTTGAAGATTGTGATAATTCTCATTCATATATTGCATTGTACAAGGATGGTTTAATATAGCCAAATGATAACATACATTCTCCTAATTTACATCCTGGTTAGCCTAATATGTACAAGCTAACAAGGAAATGAAATCAATGATTAGTCTAATATCATGATATTTCTTAAAAAGCCAGCATAATATCGATTCAAAGATGAAGAATATTGTATTAACCACTCTAGAATTTGGTCTATTATGAATTTTTCTGAAACAATATTGTAGATTTCAATGGCTTTCCTTTTTTCAGGATTTTCTGGATTTTAGTAGAATGGTTGGGTATGATGTTTACTATGAAGAATAAAATAGGGATTTTTATTTCTACATACTGTAGCATTTGATCCGCTAACTTCATAGTGGCATATTGACTAAAGGTTTGTTTTCAAGTGAACTTGGGAATGATCTTATAATTTAGGTAATGGTCTAGTTTTGAACGGGGGATAAGAAAGAAAGAGAAGAAGGGAGGAGACTATGAATCGAAGGAAGGAGACACTGCTAATTGTCAATGGGGAGCTGGAGTTGTCAGAGCTAGAAGGCATCATAGCTAGGTAATGCCCCCTCACACTTGATCTCTAATTTCCTTAGTTAGACATGGTAACATGAGGAAGGGCAATAGAAGTTTTGTGGATATTCTACATGATGTTGATGCTAGCCAAATTGGGTGTATGTTTGTATTATAATTGCACATTTGCAAAGATAAAGAGAGAGAGAGAGAGACATGAACTTTGTAAAATTTAGCTCATTGTTTGGTGCTTGACTATTATAAGTATCTCTTAGTTGCAATGGTTTCTTGACATCCTTTAATATCTATATTAATTTCCTAAATTTATATTTATTGTTTTGAGATTTTTAGATATAACGGAGGATGTTGCATACAAGATGGGGCTTACTCGCTATACATATGTAGCCAGTCTATTAGTGTCACTAACTGTGTTCAAAGCTTGACAAATATATCAATAGAAGTTAATTGATCTTCAATTTCATGAGATCTTACTAAAATTAGTTGAAAAATTGGATAATCTCAATGCTCACATTGAAGATCTAGGATAAAAATTACAACAATCATGACTAATTCTATAATAAAATTTATGGGAGCACTAAGTGGAGTTAACAATGGAGATAAGAAGACTAATAAATTAGGGAAAGAGTTTATAGGTTAATACTTTAATTCTTTATTAGAGCAAGAGCTTATGATTGATAGATTTCATCAAGTATCCCAAGTTCTTTTACATGATTGGACTAAGGGCTTTTTGAGAGACACCAATTGATAACTGCAATAAATACATATCTTTTGTAATAATAATTCATGCTCTTGGTATCTTGCGTATTTTTCTCTATTTTTAGTTCTATGTTGGGTATTTTGTGTATTGTGCAATAAACAGGTTTTGGGACAAAAGAAAGAAAATCAGGACAATTCTAACATAAATGAGCAGAAAAGGATAAATACAGAGAAAAGCATGACCTCAACATAGGAGTATTTTGGGTGTGCAAAACACTATAAAGGAGAAATTGAAGAGCACATCCCAAGTACTATTATGACACTTAGAGCACAACCGTGCTTAATAATCACGGGCATGCTCTTTGGCCATGCAACTCTTTGAATATCAATATTTCTCAAAAGGATTGAGTCTCGAGTACTGACAAAAATCAACAAGAGTAAAACACACCTTAAACATGGGTATGCACTATCTTTTTACTTGCAGTATAAAGCTCGATAGCTTGGTTTTATTTGGGGACTTTTTGTGAAAGCTTTATTCAAGGCTAGATTTTCAATCATAGGTTGAAGATAGCCAATCAAGGATGAGTCGATGCTTTTCCTTTTACCCTTCAGGTTCAAGATCGACGGCATTGTCATCTCTAATCTGGGAGTTCCCATCATCATCACAATGTGAAAAGTTTTGACGGAGTTTTCACAATGCTTTCAATCTTGTCTCTTATATTGATTCTCTATAATATGAGATCCTAAACCTTCATTTGCGCCTTAGACGGTCAAACCATGAATCTTGAGACTATGTGCATTTGATTTCTTTTTAATTATATTTACCTGAGTTTATTTTTAGAATCTCTTATGTTGCTTCATGCTTGTAACTGCTAGTGGGAATGCCCTTATTGCATATTAGATTGGCATGATTAGTTTTAAAAAGCTCATTTGTTAAGAAAATGAGTTAAGCTTGACCATGACGTTCAAGCTCAAATTGTTAATTGAGTTAAGCTCAAACCTTATATAATTTTGCATGCTAAGACTTGTGAGCTTGCTTAGTTAAAGTCTTGCGAGCCTATTGTGAAACCCACAATTTTTTGTGTGATAATTCTCATATCAAATATAAGTAAGTGTCATCCTTATCACTTTGTTCAATCCAAACTTATCTTGTTTTATTTTTTATTATTAATATTTCTTTTTTTTTAAAGAGAACCTAACCCCCCCCCCCCCCCCCCCCCCCCCCCCAACCCAAAAAATATATATATATATCCTATCTTTTTAATTATTTCTATCATTAAAAGTAGGGATGCAAGTAGGGCGGGGCGGAGAATGGGATCTCTGTCCCCGTCCCCGCTTCCTACTGGCCGGGGATTCCCTGCTCCAAAATTGCCCATAAGGGAGAAATTCTCCCCACTTACTCACCCGCGGCGTCGGGGAATCCCCACCCTGTGGCTTGGTTCTAGCCCCGATGTGGGGGTAAGCACCCTTGCTAACCTTGACTTTGGGGTTAGAAAACCTTGATATTGGTTTAGAAACCCCAATGTTGGGGTTGATTCTAACCCCTTGCTACCCCAACATTGGTGTTACTTGGGGTTAGTAACCCCGATGTCAGGGTTAGCACCCTAACTCTGATGTCGGGGTTAATAATAGTTTTATCATGTAATATATCAATCATGATTTTAAGCAATACATAATAATATCATGTTTATAAGATTTTTTTATAAATAAATAAAAATATATGATTTTTTCATAAAAATTTATTTTACAAATACTCATAATAACATAAAAATAATTAAGTTTTATAATAATATTATAAATAAATTTTTTCGTAAGATATTTGTCAATGATGAAGGGATAATTCTAAAAAAAAAAGTAGAGATAAAGAAAAAGAGGAAATGGGGATGATGAAAGCATTGTAAGGTATACTGAGAGTCTGAGATTGCACAGGAAGAAAAGGATAAGCAATGTGGTGATGAAGAAGTGGAGGCAGAATAGGAAGAAAATAGAAGTTGTCCCACTTACAAGTAAGCAACGAAGGCACCCAAACAAAATGATGTAAACCTTATTAAATCAAGAATATATATATATATATATATATATATTTCGTTAGGATTATATTTAAACCTAATTGTTTTAAATTAAAGTCCTATTAAATAGGATTTATTTTTGTTGTTGGGTGTTCCTCATGGGGAGCGAGGCTATTTCGGGGAATCCCCACCTCATCAGAGCGGGTCCCTAAGGGAAGCGGGGATTCCCCATCCCACTTGCATCCCTAGTTAATACCCATGGCCTTATTATGCTGCCAATTTCACATAGCCAATCTCACAGATGCAACTTTAGATGAGTAGATTTCACCGTACTCTGGAAGCCACACTCTATCCATCCCTAAATCCTAAATTCTAATTGTCATATATCTTCACTATATATAATTTTAAGCCATTGAGATTCTTAAATCAAGCTCCAAATCAATTGATCTTGTGTTTTTGCTTGTCAATTCAACATCTCCATTGATTAATATTTATTTGCTAAGGTTTGATTCGAGCTATCTTGGTATGGTTTTCATATTCTTGAGATTTAATTATTTCTGCTAGTCTGAATTACATTTGCATTGCTGGAGATTTTGATTTTTAATATTTGATTTAGAGTCTTATATTTATAGTTGAGTATACTATGCTTAGCCAGTATTGCTTTTTCTTAGTGATGGTGCTTCCTTGTACTTCCAAGATTTTCTTTTCTCATATGGAGTTTTAGATGTGCTGCCCATAGGATACAACTCCATTCATTAAGACATAGAGGATGTGACTATTCTATTATCCATGGAGGTTTGAGTTTTCATCTTGACACCTTTCTACTCTTAAGATCTTTTATACTATTAGTGTCAGAGGAATTATTAGTTGATTTCATTTAATAAGTTTCATATTTTGTTATTGAAATAGCAAAAATTCCTCTTCAATTTCAGGTCTTATATGCTGAATTTAGAGTAAAGTAAAATAAGAAATTTGTAGAGTTTAACATTAGGGAAGTACCTTCAAAATTTGCCTTATTAGTGTAACTGTGTCAAATGGTGTTTTAGTGCAAAACATGAAGATTGATTGGCACTTTCCATGGTCTTAGAGATTGAACTAGGCAAAGCGTAAAATAAGAAAATTTCTCATTATCAAATTAGCTAATTTTTAATAAAATTTCATTACTTTTGGAGATGTACATTGGGAGATATGCAGCTTAAAATGGATATATTTGAATTACAAGTCTGTAAAAATAGCTGGAGATTCAGATGAATGCTATATATTAAATAGTACTCTAAACATTGTAAAATTTGGATATGTTATAGCCTTAGGTTTCTACTATTCTTAGAAGTTGAATTTTGTGATTTGGGAAAGAATAAGTAAATATATACTAGGTTCAATCCTCAAAGGGTCATAAGGGTTAACGACTCTTACTTGAATCATACATATGTTAATCTTCTTTTATATATATATATTCTAGTAAGTTTCCTCTAATAATGTTCAGAGTGTGTTCGATTGTCTAAGTAGGAAGAATTTACCACAATAGTTTTGGTGTTTAAGAATCTAGTGTTATGCACAACATTCCAATATTATTGCACCTATGGTGTTGGGTTCTTTATGTGCTATTTCACTTCGTTGTCCATTTGTTCTAATTCACCATTTAGTCATGAGACTGTTGCAAGCTTTAAAAGTTAAGTTAGGTTAGTTTAGCACATCCTTTCAATTTTCTTGCTTATGTTGAAGAGTTACTTGATATGCTTGGAATTTCACACTATGTTATAGGCTATTCCAAGTTTGACTTGTCTCTAGGAGCATCCTTGGATATAAGTTAGGTAAGTAATACCACATGTAGATTATGGTATGCATATACATATAAACTTTAGATTTTTTACAGATTCAAATTATTTATCTGATTATTTATACTTAATTATTTATTTCAATAAATTATGTATTGGTTCTTTATTCATTAATTATTTATTTAATCATTCTTAAAATTTTAAGTCTTGTATTAAATTATTTATTTATTCAATTATCTATTACACATGTTAATTATTGAATTGTTAAGCCTATTATTTATTTTGGAATAATTGGATTATTTTTACTGAAAAATGGGATTATACAAAATCTTTTTTGTATTTTTTTTTATAAAGACTTGGGAATTTCTGGTTCATATTGTGAAATATATCTATTGCTTTTGATACATTTTACTTCTGGAATTTAAACACCTAGCTATTTTTTATACAGTTGTTTGTTGTCTCCAAATAAACTATGCAATAATTATGTCATTGGTGTCAAACACTAACCATGTTGACATACATCTCTGTAAAAGTTGAGACTATAGTTTCGTACTGTTCTATTGGTGAAACAATAATGGAGGTTGACATACATCTTTGATGCCTTGCTAAGTATCAGTTCATTTTCTTTATTAAGCTTCTAGGTTTTAATGTTGTATTTCTTTTATAAATTTTAAACTTTAGTTTATTATATAATTTAGTGCCCAAAATCCTATAACATGGTATAATCCCAACTATTTTTAGTGGTTTGCATACTAAGCTGTCAAGCTTATTAGATTATTTTCCCTCTCAAATCAAGAGTAAGGCTATTTGAAGGATAGTTCAACGACGAATGTCAAGTGTCAGAATTCTTAGTTTAATTGCCTTTTGGTCTTTTGTAAACTATGAATTTCATTCTATTTTGCTTGAATAATTTGTAATTTTGAGCCTAGTTATTTTTGTTATTGAGATATGTTATTTTGGTCAGTATTGTGTGAATTAAAATAGGTTCTGAGGCCTTGCATATCTACTGGGTTTTCTATCCCTAGGTATGCGGGCATTTGTTAGCCCTACCAGGTTCGAGGCACGAAACCTACTCACAAATAGGCTCGTCTAGGACCTCAATAGCCTATATATACTACCTATTTTAGCTTGTTTTTACTCTCCAAATTTAGAATATTCCTCTTCCCTTCCTTTTGTCTTATCACTTCTCAGTGCCATGCTCTCCCTAGTTCCAACCCTTACATGGCCTTCTTGTCAATTAATTACCTCCAAATTTATCTAATTATATGTGTGTGTGTGTGTGTGCGCGCGTGCGTGTGTGTGTATACACCAGTTATTACTTTGGTGGTGAACACTATAGTAGTGCTACTACTAACTACTCAAGACTACTTCTTCGAGAATAATTGTCTAGGGAGATCTTTACACCATCCTCATGGTGATGGTGCCACTTTATGAAGCCATGATCTTGGCCTACAACTCTATCCGGTGCTGGTGTGTTCTTCTTGCATGACAAGCGCTCCAACATCAATCTCTTTGTCAACATCTTCATTGTTCCTTTTCTCTCATTCTACTTCAATTCATCTCCATCAATAACCCTTACACAATGAATCTTCACTTTGTCACCACCGATAGCTTTCACAAGCTCATTGTCCTCACCATCCTCACCATCTGAGCTAGTCTTGCACCCTCTCTCAACATTGATTGGGCCATCACCATCTTCTCCTTCTCCACTCTTCTCAGCACTCTTGTCATGGGAACCCCTCTCCTCATCACCATGTATGGCAGCTTTTTCAGCTTCCTCATGGTCCAAGTTATCATCTACTAGTGCATCATCTAATATATTATGCTTGAATTGAGCTTGAGCTTAGAAGTTCAAGCTTTAATCAAGCTCGTGCCTTCAACTAATTTTAATGAGTAAAGCTGGAACACTTCAAAGCTTCACTAGATTCGGTTCGATTACTCCCATAATGGCAATATCACAAATTCACAAATCAAAACCCATTTAGAAATCTCTATCCCAAATCGTTATCATAAACCTGCTAAACTTGTCTCGTTTAATATTTAAAGTAAAATAATTAATCATATGACTTTATAAACTTGGTACTAATTTACACCACATAATTAGAACCATAAGCTTAGCAAATTTTAATATATTGATCATCAAAATGTTTTAAAATATTAAAAAAAATATAAATTACTTAATATTTGTAATTATAAAAACAAAATTGCATCCTCTATTATATTTATATAATTCAAATTATCAAATAAAATCAATATGGACTTGTAAAATGTACAAGTCATGACCACAAAATAAAATCATCCGTGCATCACTTCATGGCATTTAGAAAATAATAAATATTATTTACAAATTTAATTAATTCAACCCAGGATATCAAAACAAGTATTGTAACAAGATAAACTAAATTCAGCAAATTATAAAAAAATTGAGAAATTAAAAGTATATGAAATTTAAAGACTTCAAAACTATGAAACCATAAGATGAGAAAAGAAAGAATATTCTCGAGTTGAATATAAGAAATTTTCACAAGATTTGAATATTTGAAATGCTAACATAAAAATTAATAAAAGACAAGTGCTTAAATTAAGATAACATAGCAAAAACACATTCAAATTATAATATTAATCAATTAATTAAATATTCCATATATATAGTGTATATAAATGGGTTCAGATTTGGACGCTTAAGGGGTCAAATCCCAATTTATCCCAAATCTGCTCAGATTTTAATTTTAAATTCCAAATCAGTCCCAAACTCTAATAGGGTTTTGTAAAAATGTCATATCAAGGTTTGGGTAGACTGCTACCCATTGAAAGCAAAAATTTGATCATGCCTAAATCCATATGAGACTCTTATATAATGTTTAGATTCAAAAGTATAAGAAAAGGTAAAGAAAGGAAAGGAGAAGGAAAGTAAGGGAAAGTAAATGAATGGTTGAACCGTTGTTTGGATAGTAATAGAGGGAAAGAAAATGAGGGTTTTTTTTTTATTTTATAAATCTTGTTTGGTTAAAGAACAACCGCGAAGGGTAATACACTTATTATTAAGGGAAAATTTCAAAAATAAACTCTGTGTTTTGTAAAAAAAAGACAGAGGTTTGTTTTTTTCGTTTTTAACCTATGTGGTTTCTCCAGCTAGCAAAAAAGGGAAAAACCGTTAACAACCATTTAACGGTGTTAACTCATAGGGGCAAAATGGTCAATTTATTGTAAAAAAGCTACATGACATTAAAAAAACATGATTTTTCAACATGATTTTATTTATTTTTTTGGAATTTAAGTTTTTTTTTTGTTTATTAGAATTTTTTGAGAAATTAATAGATTAAAAAGAATATTTTTTTAATGTCAAATGAGATGGATTTTAAATAAATTGACCATTTTGCCCCTGTGAGTTAACACCGTTAAAGAGCTATTAACGGTTTTTCCTTTTTTTGCTAGTTGGAGAAATCACATAGGTTAGAAACGAAAAAAAACAAACCTCTGTCCCTCTTTTGCAAAACTGGGAAACCACAAGTTTATTTTTGAAATTTTCCCTATTATTAATCTATTAAAGAATAAATTATTCGGAGACTTGAAGTACAAATGAACTATTGTCCATCATATAACCATATAATATTTGCAAAAAGAAGACAAAGACAAAGCCAAAGATTAAAGTGAGACTAAAATATATATTTCACAATCATCTATTTTTTTTAAGGGTAAACTACATGTTTAGTCACTAAACTATTCACATTTTCCTAAGCTGGTCATTGAACAAAAAAAATTTTCAATTGGGCCACTAACGTTAGCATTTCCTTCCAATTAAGTCACTCACCTTAACTCTGTTATCCTGATGTTGAGCTGGTGCACCACCCCACTTAACACGTGTTGTACTTTCTCTTACGTTGTTGATTTGGCATTCCACTTTAGCAATCCATTCCACACCCGCCGTGTGTCGCCCCACCGCCAGCGTTCACCGTCTGGTTGTACACCCCAGTCTACTTGGTCTAAAGTACCTCCCTTTTCTCCATAGTGGCACATGCAACCCTTTTCTCTTCATCGACCTCCTCGCCACCTTCACCACCACTCTCACCACTCACAAGAGCTCCTTCGGCTCCTCCACCATCACCTTCGGCAACTCCCTCACCACTTTCTCATATTCCATCGTCGCCCTCTTAATCTCAAACTCCGCTTTAAAATCCAGATCCACTATATACCTCAGCTTCTCCTCCACCATATATATCCACATATTCATAGCTCCCGGCCATAAGCTCTCCCACCTCATCGTGCAAACCCCGGTATTATAGCCCCACTCCCTCAACCTCTCCACCACCGCTCTCCTATACAACGCAGGTGGCATTCCATCAAACACCTTTGCGGCATCACACACGTCAAAGATCACCCTTCGCCGCTGCCTATCCGATGAGGTCACCAGCTCCACCACAATCCCCGCCATTTGTGCCGTGTGTGACTACTTTACGAGAGTTTTCGTTGCCGCAGGAGAAGGAATTTTCCTTTGGCCCGGCATCATCGGTGTCTAGGAACACGTGGACGAGCCAGAGAAGCAGGAGGGGTGGGGTGCGGCATCGTGTCAAGTGAGGTGGCTTGTCAGCTTAGCATCAACGTAACGGAGTTGAGGCGAGTGACTTAATTAGAAGGAAATACTAACATTAGTAACCCAATTAATTTTTTTTTTTAATTCAGCGACCAGATTTGGAAAGCACGAATAGTTTAGGGGTCGTTTGGCATTGTTGCCAATTCCTGTTTTTTGTTTTCAATTTCATATTTTGGAAACAAAACTAAGAAAACATGTTTGGTGCCTTGTTTTTGTTTTAAAAAATTTTGGCAACAATCTTTATGTTTTCAAAAAAACAAGAAACAAAATTTTTATGTTTTCAACTTTTTTTGGATACGTTTTCAAAACTTTTTCTCCCACTATAAAACTCTTTCTCTTCTACTCCCCCCTCCCCTAATTTTTAGTTCCTTTTATTTTTTATTTTATTTTTTAAAAATATCAAAATTTCAATACTACTAATTTAAAAAATATATATTTTTAATAAAATATTTATAAAAATTTATTATTTGGACTTGATATTTTATAAATTAGTTTATATAGTATAAAAAATTATATTTTTATAATGTATTTATTAAAATTATTGTTTTATCCTTGATTTTTAAAAATTTTTAAAAACTAGGATAAAACATATATATATATATATATATATATATATATATATATATATATATATATATATATATATATATATAATTTTTTAAGAAAAACACCAAATATTTTTTAGTATCAAATGGTAATATTTTATGAGATATTTTTTACCCATTCAATACTAGTCTATGTTATTTTATTTAATAATACAATCAAATAAACTAATATAAAAAATAAAGTTTTATAAAAAAATCCAAAAATATGAATTTGAAAAAATGATAAAAAAACATCATACTAATATTAAAACTTTGTGCTAACCAAAAATATTTTTGTTTTCATTTTTTAAAATACACAACAGTTAGTGTATCGAAACATGTTTTTGTTTTCAAAAAAGTGAAAATAAAACAAAAGCAAAACAAAAATTAAGCAAAAACAAAAAACGAAAAAACAGAAATGATGCCAAACAACAGTTAGTGACTAAACATCTAGTTTACCCTTTTTTTAAATACAAACTAATTATTAGTGATGAGAACTATTGGAAATGACAACCTACATCCTGAAAATAGCACATTATCGTATGCAACACCAAGCATGAACAATTTAGGCAATGGATGCAAAGTAGTTTCTAACTAATTTTAGAATATAGTTAAAGCAAGATCATTTTATCATATGGTTAGTAAACTTATTCTAATATTTTAATTCATAGCATAATAATCATATTTAAGAGTTGAATTAGATAATTATAGTTTTTTTCCTAGCTCAAAGTAAATTTTAACTTTATTTGTACTTTGAATAAAATTTGGATAGAAAAATAAATACAATTCTATTAAGATAAAATTTTCAAAGGATGAATTAAGAAACAAAAAACATAACATAATAACTAGTAGAACAAAAACCCTAACATAGGAGAATGACGGAACAATATAATAATGAAAGCCTAAAAAAAAGAAATCTAGTGATATAGCAACATTCAAGGCAATATAGTTGTGTGATCTACATCGATAAATGGAGAGAGAAAGATCAAAAACACAAGATCAAATAGATACAAAATATATGGAATTAATTACAAGAATCGAATCAAGAGTCGAAAATAAGATGTAAGAATTTACTTATTAGACAAGATGATTGGTGCCGTATGAACCCTTTATTATAATAAAATTAGATTGAAAAAGTGAAAGAAGAAATTTCTGAAGTGATGTTATGTAATTAATTAAAAAATTTGAGGGTATTAAGGTTTTTTAAAAATTATAAAATTATAATAAAAAATATATATCAAAACGAGGGAATGACTTACTTTGACTCTCGGAAACCCTCATTTTTTTTTTACTTTTACCCGTCAACCCTCAATCCAAATATAGCATAGAAAGAACTATCTCTACAAGTAAAAAAAAATTTGCTTATTTACTCTTTGTAGAGTTTTGGTTTCAGTTTTAATTCCTAATCTCCTCCCGTGAAAGATGTTATGTCAAGAGTGTGATATCTTGATGATATCGGTGTTGTTATATATAAATCATCGCACTAAAGAAAATGGAATGAAAAGGTGTTAAAATGGACCATGGCAGTAGGGGACAGTAAAAATCAAAGTAGGCACAAAATGTTCCACAAATGCTATGAAGCTATTTGGGGTAGCTTTCCTTTTGAACTTTAAGAAATAGATAGCATTAGATTTGAGCAGGAAGATTTTGTGCTTTATCTTGTGGGAATCTTTACTTCAGATTCCTCATTTGGACAAGGACTTCAGACACTCAAAATGGTGTTTGGCTTTTCAACACTTTTCATCAAGAATGAAATAGAAATAGGGGAGGGGCAAAAAAAAAAAAAAAAAGCAAGAATGGATTGCCCACTCAAGGTAATATATCACTTTTAATTTGAGTCACAATTGATTTGATGAATTTATCAAAATTTAACTCTTTAGATTATAATGAAAACAATTAATTGATTTAAGTGGGTTAGAGATACCCATCAATTATGTCTAAATCTTCATATTCTTCATATTGGTTATCGAACCCAAGGTTATTTTTTTTTTTTAATTTTTTGATAAATATGAACAAGCCACATATTTAAACCTCAACTTTTGAGTTGAGACCCGGATAAAATAGTAACTTCTTTTATTATATGACTATTGATGTTATTTTTAGTTATTGAATTAGATGAAAATATTTGTTCAATTATTTTATTTCATGTTATTTTAGTTGATAATTAATATTTATAGAGATTAAGTTTATAACCAAGTTTGAATTAATTATTTTAAATTGAATTACCTTATGGAAACAAATGGATCAGTTGAAAAATTATATTTTAATTATTTTAATTATTTTTGGTAATTTAATTTACTTTTTATAAATCTCAACATCCGAATTTACCAAATGTATTAATATTTTTATTTATTAATAACTAAATCAAAATTTGTAACCTATACCATATATATACCTAAATAAACACCTTTTATATGTTATTATTTTAATTTGTTATATTGTTAAATTTATTTCCATTTTCTTACGTTTGATGTTTCTACATTTATTATAAAATTTTGAATTTTTATTATGTTGATGAGAAAATCTATCTTCACCTTCAGATCATCACACTTGTTAATCAATGAGAACAATTTGGGATCCATTTAGATAAGTTGCTTATTCTTTCACCATGTAGTCAAATTGGCCTCCAACTTTAGGTTTAATTAACCTCTCTACAAGACAAACACCAAAATATATGAGATCAATTTGAGCCTTTAGCTAAAATGACATAAAAAAAATGAAAAGGAAAAAGTGTTTGATTATTTTTCCCCATATCATATTAAAATTAATTTTATCTAATCATGTTTTTAAATTCAATATTTTTAATTGGCTATGGTACACACCTAATGCTCTTGATTTTTCACATGTTATAAAAATAATTATAAATTTATATGAGTATATACAAAATATAAAAACTTATCATTACCAAACAAAGATTATAAGATTAATGCATATCTTAACAAATATTATTTATTGCTTTAAAACAGCTGTAGCTTTATGAGATTGTTAACAATGAATACTTTTTAGTGGATGAAGTCATTAGAGCAAACATTTAAAATAAAAAAAAGAAAAAAAGAAAGGAATAAAAGGAATAAATATTAAAAGAAAATTAAAGATTAAATCAACCCTATCATGGTGATGACTATTGCCCTCTCTAACACTCAACTTGTAATATTTATTTTAATTATTAAAAAATAAATATAAATAACATATCTGCAAACATAGCAAAATTTTAATATTATTGTTATTCCCATTTGTGTTTGTCTACTTTATCTTTTTTTTAAGCTAATATTGAAAGAATTAAAATTGTTTTTATTCTTACTTTCCTACTTCTCAATCAACCACAGTGAAATGGTATTTTTTTTTAGAAAGTGGATAAACCATAAAATACATTAAAAAAAAAATCCCAACCCAAAAAACAGAAAACAGAAAAAAAAAAAAAAAAAAAAACCACTAGAGTGAAATGGTATTGTTTGTAAAATATTAAATGTAATATGTTTTTATCTTAACAAATGTGATAAACCCAAGCCTAAAATTGCTCCTCTTCTGTAAAACACAATATTAAGCTAGAATTAAACCATCTTAAACAAATCAAGATGCCAAATAAATTATTGATTGTTTGATCCATTCTAAATCAATAGCAGTTGGTGGGTGTAGTTAGCCCAACCCACAAATACATTCTTTCCAATTCATCCCACATGATTGATTGAGTAGGTGCCCCCACTCCCAATTGGCATGTTGTCATCTATATAGATGTAGGGCTCCCTCCCAATCTCCATTTTCAGCAAAAGAAAACCCTAATCTAACTCTTTTCAGTTTTCACCACAGAAGTGTTTGAACCTCTTTGTGAAAAAAGAATGATAATAATTTTAAAAAAAATGATGTTTCTTGGAGCAGGCCCCCCTTTGTATGTTAAAAACTGTAGAGAGAAGTTTTAGATGAGATTCCATCTTGCCTTCTCTTTGTGCACATCATCAATTTTCTCATCTTTTCTTCCTCCAACAAATTTATAGTGTGACAGTGAGAATTGTGCCATTTCTTTTTTGTCTTCTTTCACTTTTTTTTTTTTTTTTTTTTTTTTTCTCACTATCTACAACAAACAACATTCCCCTAGCACATTGTTTTGTTGGGCACACCAAACTGGTCCCAGAATTCATTTCCAAGGCCACCAAAGTAGTTGTGTGTTGAATTTGGGAGGATGGGAAATGGTTTCAGAGTTCTTGTTGCAATTAGGTACTAAAGATTCATCTTATTTAGATGTGTTTGTACTGTTTATCTTTGTTTATATTTGTGTTTTTGTTTGATTCTTTCTTTTCTATGTTTTGATCTTGATGGTTCTTGCTTTTCCTCTTCCTTTGATTGGGAAAAACTAGAAGGAAGTGTTGTTTTCTTGCTCCATTGTGAGATGTATTGGATTTAGTTTTGCAGGTTGAGTGTGGTAATGATGATGGTTGTTGTGTAGAGAAGGAATGAAAAGATTCAATCTTTTTGATGAAAATGAGGGACTTCCCTTCTTGTTTTGGTGAGAGTGGTGTTCAAATCGCCGATTCTTCGTCCAGCTCTAGCAGAGCTTCTCAGAATCTGGTGACATGCCTTTACAGGACTGAGGTCCATGGTTGTTCTTGCACAATCACTGTCACATGGAGCAAGAGTTTGATGGGTCAGGGCTTGAGCATTTCCATTGATGATAATGCTAACCAGTGTCTTTGCAAGGTGGACATAAAACCATGGCTTTTTTCCAAAATGAAAGGCTCTAAGGGTTTGGAGGCTGACAAGAGCAAGGTATACATCGTCTGGGATATCTCTGCTGCAAAGTTCGGCTCTGGCCCAGAGCCATTGGAAGGTTTCTTTGTAGCTGTGGTCATTGATCATGAGATGGTTCTTCTGCTTGGTGATTTGTCTAAAGAAGCATACAGAAAGACAAATGCTGTCCCTTCTACCTCAAATACCATGTTCATATCAAAGAGAGAGCACATCTATGGCAAGAAAGTTTATTGCGCAAAGGCTCAGTTCTGTGACAATGGCCATGTTCATGACATTGTGATCGAGTGTGATGCTGTGGGGCTCAAAGATCCTTTGTTGGAAATTCGTATTGACAGGAAGAGGGTGATGCAAGTGAAACATCTGGCCTGGAAGTTTAGGGGGAATCAGACCATTCTTATTGATGGGCTTCCTGTGGAGGTATTTTGGGATGTTCACAATTGGCTCTTTGGATCACCAGTCGGGAATGCTGTCTTCATGTTTCAGACTTGTCTCATGCCTGAGAAGTCTTTGCCATGGACTTGCCCTCAGGTATCTAGGGACTCTCAACTGCCCGGAATTGGTTTCTCATTAATTTTGTATGCTTGGAGGAATGAATAAGTGTATTCCTAGGGAAATCTTTTAGCCTTTTATGTTCTCTTTGAAGTGCTAACAGTAATATTTTAGTAAGTTATGCGATTTCAAGTCCAAATTTGTTATTTGACTCCCATATTTTTAATTCAATAGATTGAGAACAAGTTGAGGTCGTTTAATGTTGTTTGTTTATATTTAGTTTTCATGTTGTTTGTTTAATCTTAGTTCATAGATGCCTAATTGTGATTAGCACTTATACACCGAAAAAATGGTTGCTGGTTTGCAGAAAGCTTCTTGGTAAATTATTATATTTTGTTTATCAGAGCAGATGGGTTTGGATGACATTATGTAGATGATTCTGATTGCCTGTTACTGACTATGTTCATCCATATTTTATCAACTACACCTTGATTTGGATTCTTCTTGATCTTTTGTCATATTATTCACGTTGTGTTTCGACAGAAATTTGAAACCACTTACAAGGAGATTTGAGTATGAAATACTTGGAAAAAAAAATTGTTACATTGTATTATCTCATTCTTGGATTGATCGAGCTAGCTTTTATATTTGATGTATGTTTGGTAAAATCTTTCAAATGGGAACAGTTGGTGGAATTGATTGAGCATCTGTTATTAGCCTTAAATGAGGGCTTTTGCTGATCATTTGCAATGATTGATCTTTCCTTTATTTCATTCTGAACATGAAGGTCTAATTAGTTAAGCATATAGTTTACATTAATGTAAAGCTTTTCTTTTTCTCTACTGATGTCTTTCAGCACAAGAGCTAAGATATTATTTAGCATTATCTGTTGAACTCATCTATGTTCAATGGTGCATAGGATGTTACTAAGGTTATTACTGCATTTTCGCGGCTCCTTCTCTGCATCTAAAAAACAGTGGTCTATGCTATTTGCTAGTGAAAATGGTTGAGGATCTCAAAGATTTAGTTTTCCTCTTGTAAGTAGAAAAATGAGAGACTAGTTTTGAGCCTTCGGTGTTGGTGAGGCATGTTGTGCTTATAATTATAGTTTTAAATCACATAAAGTGCTTCTGTAAGGTTTGCATTGTTCCTTCTTTTATGTGAATAGATTATCAGCATCCAAATGCACAATGCAGCGAATCAATTCAATTACAGAGAACGGAAGGCACCTCTGTTAATGAACAGCATTGATGAAATCTGTTGAAGAACAAACTGAAAAATCAACAGTTGAACATAACAGGAACTGACTGCCACTGCAAACAATAGAAGTGAGCAGAGATGTTGTCTTGCGTGGAGCAAGTCCTGAGTAATTCACTCACTGTTCACCAATGCAGAAGCATGCAGGTAAGAAACAGCACTCATAACTTAAAAATTCATCTTTGCCATTATTGGTGTTTAAGCAATTTGCTAACCCTTCACCAAGTTGACGAGACTTAGGTAGAACCAAGATGATAGTGAAAAATGCAGGAAAATTTTCTTGTTTCGTTAAATATAATTCAGTCAATATGAATAATATGCTGATGTTTGGGTAATCTTATTGCGTTATCCTGTAATGCCAAAAGCCATGAGCAATACAGTTAATGGAGTTCCCTTAGTTGCTAAATTATCTTAAGATAGCTAAGTATTTCTAAAACAAGTTAAATTACACAGGCTTCAGCTTACTCAGTTTCAACTTCCACCAAGTATGAATCAAATAAGCGACATTTAGAAACAGATCAGATTAACGTGATTCTGCTGTCCTTCAAACTGACTCCAAAAAGTGTAATGTCGTTATCCTCTTTTTAGTTGATATTGTTTTTAGTCAAAATTCATGATTATTTACCAAGTTTGAAGCCATCAAACAAGATGTGTGAATGAGTCTGAATCATTGGTTCTTTGTGATTTATACAATGCTCCTAGTTAAACAAAATTAGACAGTCTCTTAGTGTCATGTGAACTTTAAATAAAAGTTAAGTTCTCTTCGAATCTTGTTACTAGATTTCATGATTGCAGTTTTTGTATAAATGCTCTTTAGGGAATGTTTGGTTTAGACGTTTTCAGATATTTCATTGAACCATTTAGTTAATATTAATAAGCTTCACATTAATAAATTTGGTTTCTATTTATAGTTGCCATTTTATTTTTATGTGCATGATACTTTCTATGATTATCTCAGTTTGAATCATAAGTTATTCATAAGTCTCAATCTTGCCAGGTATGAACTGTGTTGATCACTTGCGAGATTGATCATATATAGCTAGCATTCCAATAAGTTGATTAGATTACTTAACAAATAAAATCATGGCAGACATTGAGTATACACAATAATTTTGAGGCTTGAGTTTAACATCATGATGCTTCTTTGCCTTTCGAGCTATTCTTTGGACGTCTTTGGTCTTCAGAGGAGTGCACCACTGATTTACATTTTTACAGAAACCACAAATGAGCAGAAGCTAGGCACATATGTGATAAAATTCTTAGTCTGGACTTTACTGTCATTTTGAATATCCACTTGTGACAGTTTCTATCAAGACTCTATTGAATAAAATTTAATAATTGTTTTTCTGAATGCAACTTGTTCATGTTCTGATTTTGTATCTGCCAAATAAGATCATTCCATAACAAATAAACTACGTTGTCTCCAAATTGGTAATGGAAATAACACAAAATCAAAATTCGTCTGGGTTCAAAAATTTCACTACATGTTTCTCAGTTATTCATTATATTGCTGCCTTCATCATGTTCCATCTGTTACTATGTTTTGATAATTCAGAGCTGTATGTTAATTGAATTTCTGCAGATATTCTGTTTATGTGTTGTATATGTTACATGTCTTGATCATAACATACATAAATATATTTAAATCAATTGTGTAATAAAATAAGATTTTTATAAATCAATCATCATAAATAAATGTCTTCTTCAACTACTTTAAGCAATAGGAAATATGAGCCGTAGATTTGAAAGATGTTGAATCCACTGAACGTTAGGTATTTTGTTAGGTCAGTGTTGAAGAGCTGGGTTTTTGTCTTGCCTTTCTTTGGTTGAACCTCTCATGAGTGCCACTCAAAGGAAGCTTGTCCCTATATATATATATCTTTGGAGTTTTTTTTTTTTTTTTTTTGGTTTAAATATATAATAATAAATACCTTAACAATATATCCATTGTTGTTCCACCATTGTTACCACAACCTTGCTCTATTGCATTTGATTAAACACACACTAGTTATTCTTACTTTACTGTAATTACTGTATTACACAATGAACAACTATAATTTTTTTTTAGTTTGTCGAAAAATTCACTTAAGATATACCTCAATAATAAATATTTAATGATTAAAATTACACTAAACTTAAATTAATATTAACATACTTTAAAAATACTAACCAATAAATTTAATTATATTATTACTATATATATATATATATGTATATATATTGGGCTGACTGGCCCATGGGTCATCCTAAATTCCTACAAGCCCAAATCTAAAACATGCTTTCATTTTAGTCCCACATTGGTTACTGGCAACGAACAATGAGAGAATGACCACTATAAAAACATGGCCTTGATCTCATTAGAACTCATACCTTTCTCGGCCTTTTGGCTAAGATCAAGTGTAGTATCTGTTCTTATCAGTTTAATATCTGATACGTGGGCCATTGGCCCACAATGATATTAAATTAATTTCTTGTTTTGGGGAGGGCTCACTTACACTAGCTTGCTAGTGGGGCCCTCAAGCGTCGCCTATGCGTTGCACTACTGCACGGGCCTGGCGCACCCCTTACCAAATTGAAGTAAAACTGCTTATGTGTATTTTGCGTTGAGTTAATAATTAAGTGTATCTGTTTATTTTATATTATTTTTTTATGATAAAAAATAAAATGAAAATTTTGACAAGACCAATTTTACTTTTTAATATAAAATGAATTATGGTTATTTTTTTACTGATTTTTATTTTTATAATATTTTATATAATTATTATTATTATTAAAAAATGAGAAATTACTTGTATCATCTATTGAGAAAAATTGCTGAACTATTTCATCTAAATGTAAAATATTTTGCTTAAGTAAATATAAAATAGTAAACAAAAAACTAAGATATTAAACATAGAATACAAAATAATAAACAAAAAAATTAAGATATTAAATATAAAAATAAATATTAAAAAAATGTTACACATTAAATGAAAATTTATGTAGGTGCACATAAACACACAAATATTAAATAAAAAATATAAGTACATTTTGTAAGCGGGACAAAATTAAATTTTTAAATAAAATAATCTGACGGCATGAGTTATAGAGATTGAAAAATAAGTAAATTGAAAAAGGAGGGACTACTTGGGAAATTAAAATGTCAAAGAGACTGCAAAAGATATTTGAAAAGTTGGAAGGACTAATAAATAATTTTTCCTTAAAAAATTAATACGTGATGGCTCATTTTTTATATTTTTATATTTTTGCATATATTATTATTATTATTATTATTATTATTAATTTTAAACTAATATGTAAATTAAAAGTAAAAGACTACAATACAAAGTAAATATCTGAATTAAAATTATTTTATATTTTAAAATAAATTAAATAAAACAAAATTAAAAAGGTTGATTTGGTCAAAACCTCATTCTATTGAAAGCATTTTTGTCAAAAAAAAAAAAAAAAAAAAAAAAAAACCCTCTTCAAATGACTCCAATTTGGAGAAATGGGATCTGAGGGGTTTGAAGGGGTGTTGCAATCCCTCCAAACTCCTCCTAACTCCCCCAACCAAATACATTTTACAACTCCAAAAACTTCCAACCAAACAAGGATGAATACTATGGTTTGGCTCTTGCTCTATAATTTATAAAATCATAACTACTGGTTTGAAGCGGAACCGAATTACAATCAAGTCTAATTTTATTTCATCAAATAAAAATTTAATTTGAACAATGTTTTAGTGGTTTAAAAAAAATTAATTTTAATGCATAATTTAATATAAAATTAATCTAAAATAAATTTGTTTTTCAGCATATGAAATGTTGGGTAAGATGCAAAGAAAAATATTTAAAACAAAAGGTTGATGTCAATATAATAACTGATACTTTTAAGATTATTCAACAAAATCTTATTGTCTAATAAAATTACTCATTTTTTTTTTAAGTAAAACTAATTTTAGATTTTAACAATTATTCACTTACATAGTTGAATTATATACATTTTAATAAAATTAATTTTAGGCTAGAAACCACTAACCCTCAGTTTGGTTTGCGAAATAGGGATTCGGAATGGGGGATGGGGGATGGAGATGTGAATCAAAACTGTGTTTAGTAAGAGATAATAAGAGTAGGAGTGTAGAAAGAGTAAAAAAAGAAAACTTGTAAAATTACTTTTATACCCCTAAATTTAAACAAGTGAAATAATATAAGTTTGTGAATTGTTAATGATAAAGTTATTCACTTATAAAATAATTTTGGAAAGATTATTAATTAAAAAACTTTGATTGATTAATGAACATTAATGATAATTAACTTTAATGATAATTATGGGGTTTAATTATTATAATTAAATCAATTGGGTCATGTGACTATTATTATATTTTTGTTAAAAAGTTTATTTTAACTGCTATACACTTTGATTAGTGTAATTAAATTATACATTTTAGAGAATATTTCTACTCATTAAATAACCTATGCATGAAAACTTAAGCAATAGACATAAATTAAATAAGTTTTTTTTACAAAACACAATACAATAAGTAAATAAGCAACATCACACGAATAAACATAACATTTTTTTTTTTTACAAAAACATAATACATAAAGTCTTTTAAGGCATCAAAAGATAACACACTACACCATACATATATAATTCATAACAAGTTCTTACAAAAAGAATGACCTAGAAAAAAGATATTACGCCATAGATATAAGTTGTAGAAATTCTAACATTGAACTTGGCATGAAATCTTCATGAGTATAAATCACACAGTAGGCAAACTATATCCCAATCTTGTTAGAAATACATGACAAAAAGGTAGCTTCATGTTGCTAGGTAACTCCATAAAAGTTTTAAGTCCATCTTCATATTTTGTCAAATTCTACAAAATAAACATCACTTCATGAATGGGAGCCCTTCAACCATAGGAAGTATTTGATGTAGCAATTTTTTCCACTCTTCATGCTCCGCACGGGAAGCTTTTTTGATAGCAGCTACTTCAGCCATGGACTGAAATCATGGTCCTACCATTTCTATAAGATTTTTGAAATTTTCAGAAATTGAATCCATAGCGGGGTCCTTCTCAACACTTTTCCTTTTCTGACGTGTTTTTGAGGTACTAGTCTTTGATGTCATAGGTGAAGGATTTGTAGTAGATTCCTCTGTGAGCATGGTAAATTGATCATCTAGTGTTTGAGAAAAAAACCAATGTTCTCATCCAAATTAATACTTTCATGTGCATATTGCTCTTCATCATCCCCAATATCTTCCTTTGCATTGTCATGTGCCCGATCCTTGGTGAATCCCGGAACCAAGTCATTAATAAAATGAAAAGATTTTCAGTAGAAACCCACGACTTCCTTATGGTTTTGTATAGCAATTGAAAAAGGTGAATAATACTAATTGCATATCCCTCAAATTATTACGTAATTATCAGTTGCAATAATATATACCTTAACATATTCATCATATGAAATCTTCTCGCACTCAATAGTGCCTTTTTCATAGTTGCAGATGAAGCCACATATTTGTAGGATATCAATGATTACAATACTTTGCTTCCTTAATAACTTCACATAAGACTCAATATTGGGCAAGGCTTTTAAAGTGCTTTGTGGAAGCTTTTCCTTTATCATTCTCTCTATTTGAACATGATAACCATTGCGAAGAAACCCATTATCGTCTTGCTATAAAGGATTTGTTGATAGTTCTACTAAGGCTTCAATGTGAACCTTGTCTTCGTCTACTCACCAATAAAGATAGGAGAACAATACATTATTTGAATTCATACATTGCTATAATATAAGACTGTTCATAAGTTACTAACCATGTAAACAACTCAAACATATATTGCTATCATAAATGCCAATGATCCATTAATCTACATATACATTTATTCAAATAAGAAAATAAGATTCCACTATATAATAAAAGAAACTGAAATTTTAACTTGTCTTGCAGATTTTTTCCTATCCAAATCTAATCAAAACAATGTTCATCCAAACATACTTTCCCATTGCATTTTTTTTAATTAATTTACAAAGTAATAGATATTCCAATTTAGATAAACCCAACCAAATCCAATCAAAACAATAAAAAACATTATAGAATGGTTACATAACCAAAACCAACAATGTTCACAAAGCACATTTCTCACATCAAAACATTCATTTATGGTTAAAGAAAAAAAGGCATGGAAGCAACACACATTTCATAGTATCAAGCAACAAAATTAACTTGACCACCACGTGTTAAACATATTTATATCCATGTCACGCCTAAACTGAGTCCACTAATTTGTTGGATCAACAACTACAATATTGTCAGTCTCATTCTGCATGCTCTCATCTAAAGTTAGATTGCCAAGTTCTTTTTTTATAGGGTCTTTAGCCATTTCCCTTCTAATAAAATTTTGTAACAAGCTTGAGTTTGATAGAATTTTCCACCAAATTTTTAGGAGATCAAATGTTCTCTCAATTATATTACTAGTGCTAGCATGTTTCATATTAAAAACTCTTCAGGTGTACATGGTTGATGTCCATCAGCCTAAGAACTCAAGTGGTATCTCTGTCCTTAGGAAGGCATAAGAAAACCAGGGCAATTTGCATGTCTAGAATCCACCAAGTAGTAAAACCTTTTCCAAGCAAAGATTTTTTTGTTAGTCAATGGCTTTGGAGTTATTTTGTTGTTAAAATTTTAGAAAGAACTAGAGAATGATTTATTTACTGGGTGGGAACCTTTAATCCATTTCACTTTGTTATAGCATCTCTAAGAACTCGACCATCATGAGTTGAACCCTCTCAGTCAGATAGGACATATATAAATTGCATGTCTTGACTACATACGGTGAGTACATTTTTAGCAATTTCAGATTTTTTTGATCTATATTTTAGTCAATCAACTTTAGGAACATTCACTCTAATATGAGTATCATCTAATGCTCCAAGATAATTTTAGATTAAATAAAAGATGATTCCTTATTTATAAAATAGTCACATTGACTAGAAATTAAAAAATTAAAAAAAAATTGGATTTGAAATATTTTTCGTAAACCACTTCCATGTAGAGTCGGTTGAATTTTCAAAGATAGGTTCAACTTTCTTTAGTAGGACACCATGACACAAAATGATTGACCTCAAAATAGCATGAAAATGTCTACTAACTATTTATCTAGATCGGACAAAATCAAATTAAATTATTCTATTTTTCGCATGATGTGCTATGATATTCAAAAACATTGCAATTATCTCTTCAATCATAACATTTTTTGTGCATCATAGCCCACCAGTTGTAGTTAGTAATTGGCATAGTCTATTAAAACTATGTCGATTCATGCGTAGTTTATCATTGCATTTATCATTACTTTCATAAACCACGTGATGAAGGTAATCATATTGTCTGCGACGCCTAACAGATGATGACTCAAGCTCTTTTTTCAATTATGCTATTCCTAAGAATGCGTTGCTTTACATGCAGTGGTTACAATGTTTACTATGAAGAATAAGTACATATACATAGCATATAGCTGTAGTTCTTCAAACTCATCCATATTGTCAATATCCATATATAAAATAAATAGCATACAGTAAAATTCATAATCCAGCATAAAGAATTATGTGAAATATAAAAAATAATTAATATTTAATAATTCTATAGTCAAACAAAAAAATGAAGAAAAAGAAAAGTATAACTCTTGTTGGAGATACTATTCATTAGTACTAATTACGTGCTTAATTATTATAATGAGCTCTTCTCTTCTTTTTATAATTATAATAGTTGGTTCTTGATTTTTTAATTGATATTATATTTAGTTTCAGTTTCCTATTCTTTTACTTTTGTTGGTTTGTGTGGGCTTTCAGATAAAGCTCCATTTTCACCAAATTTTTTCTTTTTAATTTTTCAAATTGAGCTCTTTGAATCGAATGTGCTTCTCGTAAGGCTTCTCTTTGGTGAAATTTCTCACTTTTCCTTTTTGATTCTTGTTTAATTTTCTTTTATGGTTGTTTTTTTGGGTTAAAAGTTGGGTTTTTAAAGGGGATTCTTGTGTTATTCCTTTTGCAAGGATTTTATGAGTGTTTTATGCTAGATTTTTGTAGAATTTTTCCGCATTTTGGTTTTATAATGTTATTTATGTGTCAGATCTTGCTTATTATCAGTAACTTGATTGTTTGGGGTTATAAAGATTGAATTTTCCTTCAAAGATTCAAGCTTTTTTGTTTCCCTATTTAGTTTCACTTTTTTTTATTCTTTATTTTCCTCAGTTTTTAGCTGAAATGCTGTAAAGTTTTAATTGTACTTTACTATTTTGTACTAATTCATTATATAGTAGACAACAACCAAAGTTTATGTATCTATTTGCATGTTTTCATTATAGCTATTTTATTCTTTGGTTGTTTGTCAATAAATTAATTGAGATGCTATAAATGGTAAACAAACATAATTTGCTTCTGAAGATTTGAATAGCTTAAGGATACATGAAGAAATAACAAACAACTTCCAAAAGAAAGCAATAGATGCATGCAATGATGAGCAACTGATGCTACTGTGGAGTGGCAAGTGTGGCGGCAAGCAACGGATGCGATGCCTAAGTGGCAAGCGCGGCGGCGAGCAACAAACGCGACGACGGATCGTCAAGTGTGATAGCAGAGGTGGAGGTGGCTGCAGGCTATTCTAAAGGTGTGAAGATGAAAGTGCGAAGATGAAAACAAAACAATTGGTATTAGGGTTGAAAAATGTGTCATTTTTTAAGGGCAAATTAGTACTTTTACCTACCAGGATTAGCATTCTCCCCAAAATTAGGGCCATACTGATTCTCGGTTGTGTGGGATGAAAAGCCTCCCCAAACCTGGTCTCATAATTTATGGTGCATACCTAAACATTGGTCTGCACCAAAAGTGGGAGTGATCCCTGGGTAATGGGGATCATACCCTCCATCCAAATGAAGGGTAAGTCATGACCTACAGTTAGTAGTGTCTTGGGTTTCTATTCTTCAACCTTGTTCTGGCCTTAATTTTTATTATTTACAAAGTGATATCTTTGAAAATAGAAACCCAATTATATCAGTTTTTTTTTGGAAAACCCTTTAATTATTTTTTATGTACTTTTCTATTTATAAATTGTTTTGCATACTTTTGTTTTTGTTTTTTTAGTGTACCTCTAAAAATTTGCAAAACTTCCATTCTACTTTCATATTTATGTTTCTATAATATTAGACTATAGGAAGAATTTATATTGACATTAAATTAATCTAAAAAAATATACTCAAAATTAATTTGAAATACCAAAAATACCACTAAATTATGTTAAAATATTATCACTTACACCATCTACTCCAAAATTTATCTTCAATTCACATTTTTAGATTTTGTTAAATATATATTAAATTATCAACCTTAGTGACCAACTTTATAATGCCACTCCTTGAATTCTGATAGCTATACATTCTTTTTATTTTGTTTGCTTCTACCTAAAAAGTAATTTAGATACAAAAAAGTTTATTAAAAAATCTTTAAAATATTTTTAGTTGTTTATGTGAAGGTAATGACTAGGCTTTATTGAGAATAGTTGTCCTCTATATAGAGTGGCTAGGAATTACATGATATGGAAACATGCAATAAAAAAAATGAAAATAGAAAAAGTATATAATATGGAGAACTAAAAAGAAGAAAGCTATATAAAGTTATAACAATAAGAAAAGATAAATAAAAACATTGTAATAATAAGAGATTCTAACACTCCCCCTTAAGGTGGAACATATGGATCCATCACTTCCCATCTTGGAAGTAATAGTAGCCAAATGGGAATACTGAAGAGCTTTAGTAAAGGTGTCTGACAATTGATTTTCACTAGACAAATGAGAAGTAGAAATTTGACTATGAAGAATAACATCTTTAACTAAAGAAGAAAGTTGACAACTTGATGCTTGCCAAGTTGACAAGCTTCACAATATAGGGACTCTATTTGTTGGAAAAAAAAAAAAAAGAAGAACAACACATTTAACGGAAGTAAAAAGTTGACAAGTTGACAAGCTCCACAATCTAAGGACTTTATTTATTGCAAAGATGGAAATTGCCTACAGAGTATATATAAAATCTTGTCGGCAATAAAGTAGTAGTGTCATATGCACCAGTAGAAATAGAAGTTACCAAAGATATTGTTGAAGTGATGGAAACTATATTTTTGTTCTCCATGAATGAAATCCCCCAAGTAGAAGTTACAACCAAATATGAATTAGAAAAAAAGAATAAACTCTTGGTTCATCTCCCCCTTACAAAGGATGTTAAAAAATGGTTAGACGATCATCTATCGTAAAGAGAGATAACACAAGACAAGCGCTTGAAGAAGATGGAAACTTTAGACCAAGCAAATAGAGATGGTGAAAGAGACCTTCAAAAGTGGCATGAGGGATGATGACGAGAAGTGATGGTGCTGCAAGAAGAGATGAGCGATAATGATCAATGATGGGTGGCATGACAGATGACGGTAAGGAGCAAGGGCACCACAAGGGGTAAGACGGGAACAAGGACACCCCAGAGGGCATGTGAAATGGCATTAATGCAAAGAGGAAAAAACTAAATTCATATCATACAAGTGCTAGCTTTGGTACAATGTGAATGTAATAACTTGACTATACAGGAAGGTTAAAAATCATAAAGGAATTAAAATAGGAGAATTATAAATAAGGACACTCTAATAATAGGAGATTCTAATAGTCTACATGACATGAGGGCCATTTAATTCTCAAAATAGCTATCACATCACTTACCCAAGTAGTATTTGACTCAGCATGTGATGTATAAAGTTTTAATATTGCAATAATGGTTAGGTATTTGAAACTCTGAATAACATTTTTTGTCACACTCTGACTCATCTGTCGATTACATGACAATGGATATGTTATCCTTAGGGAAGCACACATGTGTCCATTTAATTACAAGGCACTATTAGGCTATTAATACCTTGCTTGCATTTTATTTATTTAAAACCTTTCAAAAAAGAAAACACAATTAAATATGTATTGACATGAAAGAGGCATATAGTGGAACTTGTATGAAATACATGTTCAAATACTAGTGATCCACCTTAAAACATCCATGGACATGGAATAACACTTGGACCTAAAGAACAAGATGGGTCTACACAAATTGAGGTGTCCACCACAACGGTTATAAGGATAACTATCAAGAAAACATAGAAAAGTGGAAGAGTAACATAATTACACATTGAGGGGGTTAAAATACTTTTCAAAGTGAGAAGAGATTTTTGTATGAAGATTTAAAATAAATTTCAAAACTATATGTATTTCATTAGTTACTTTTCATGTAGCCATCAATAAATTCAAAATGAAACTTAGTAAAGAAAACCTAAGTACAAAATTGATTAAGTCATCTTTAAAGATAAAATACATTAAACAAAAATTGCAGGTATAAAACCTAATAAGTAGTTCCCAAATGGAAAGCTTAGTATACAATCCTCATGTATAAAGTTATTAAGCCACATAGATGTATTTGTAAACCTTATTCAAGAATACACACACACACACACACATGTAGTATAGTAGATATAACTTAAGGCTTGAATTTTAAAAATTAGGGTTATTGTGCTTGCTAAGAAATCATCCTAAACTAGCCATGGCTACATATGAGTACTTGGTCTACCGAAGTTATGATATGAATATCAGAATAAAATCAAGGTTGAACCTACCATGTGTTGGCTTGAGATCATTCATATGATGATACACTATCTCTGTATTCATGGGGAGGGGGAACTTTCTCACTCCCATTAGGTTCTCTCTACACTTCCCTAAAGGGGTTAATCATAATCCCCATCAACCATGCCACTTCTCACTCATTAGTTTGTGGGGAAAGCTACAGTAGTAACTGGGTCTTTGACATGGCCTCATTATTAAAAACATTAAACCAATGTGTCAAAATGCCATTTGTAACATTGTTGCCATGTAATCAAGTTTAATCTCATAATCTTAATAACATTTATATTGGTGTAAGGATTTGCCAACATTCTAATGATTTTCATGCCATAGGAAAACTTCTTTGAAGGCTAAATCTTTTAACAAACCATTTTTCATTAAATACAAGTTTTAAGAGCGTGTTTTTAGATTAAATTTAATCAATTATATAAAATGAAAACATACGATAAACCAATCAATGCCTTGTTAAAATCAAAATAATCTTTTTAATTTAGGGGTCACATATATATGCTTTAAAAGTGAAATCATTTAAAATCACTTTCTAAAACAAATAATAGATAATTTGACATCATTTAAATAACTAAGCTATATGAAATTTAATAGTACATTGCATAAAATGTTCAATAGATCAATTAAATAAACCTTTTTAAGCTAAGTTGTAAGACATTATCACTACAAGAAAAACATGCTTTTGCGACAAATTTTTTTGCGATGACTTAAAATAGCCTCACAAAACAAGTTTTTTGTGGCCATAAAAAATCTTTGTCGCAAAGCAATAATCTTTTGCAGCCAACTCAACTATCTATCATAACTATAAGCTTTTGCAACCAAGACATACACCAATTGCAAAAACCATTATTATTTGCGACCAAGACAACTATCCATTGCAAAAATGTGACTGGCACATATACCTCTCACAAAAACTATGAGCTTTTGCGATAACCAAATGCACCCGTTGCAAAAACTTTCAGCTTCATCTACCAACCCAAATAACATTGTAAAAACTATAACTACTTGTGACCAACACAAATACTCGTTGCAAACACTGTGAGCTTTTGTGACCAACATATACTCTTACTTCAAAAACTATGTGTTTGCTACGAAAACAAATGCCGTTGGAAAAACTATAAGCTTGTGTGAAAAATTATTGCCATTTGCGACCAAACTATATTTTGTTGAAAATACTTCATGCTTAAAATTATTAGCTTTTGGTTAATTTCCTTTTTTCTGTGAATTATGACTTGTTTTTATTAATAAATATTATTAACAGTATTTAAAAAAATAATATTAATTAAAAATTTTATGATAAATGTTTAACATTTTTCAAAATAAGCATATTCTTGAATATATTGGTATATAATATTTATAAACTATTACATATATTAACATTTTTATGAATAATTTATCAATATATGATGTAATAAAAATTATTATCAAAACTGATAACAACTTATATTTACCTAATATGAACATAAATATAAAATATTAAGAATTAATTTTTTTTTATAATTTGAATATGGTAATAAACATTATATATTTTTTTAAAAATGCTTGCTTTAAATATAATGGGAATAATTACATAATGAATTAGTTTAATTTAATTTATAATTACCCTTGCAATAAAATGTCCAAGACAAAATAAATAGTTGAATTGTTAAAAAAAATCAAAAAGGAAAATTAATTTTAATTTTTATTAAGAGAATGTTATATATTTTGAAAACATTAACAAACAATGCTTTTCTATAATATTCTAAAATTATATTTTTTTATATAATTTATAAAAAATAAATTAAAATTAATTAGTTACGTTTAAAATGTATATGAGTCACCCATTTAGAGAGCCTTATTATAATTATTAAAATGATCTTTAGTTATATTTTCAATTATACCTTTAATTATATAATTAAATAGTTAATTATATATATAACTATGTTAAAGTAGTGAAGCCATCATAGCTAACCATTTTGTGTTGTGATTCGTTTCCTCATCATTGATCAAATATGAGGGCGAGTAGGTTAGAGAACTTTATTTCTAATCCCTAAATTGGCTACTTCATGGTATTGTTCCTCTCTCTCCCCGTTGTTGCAGTCGTCCACCATCGTCTAATCTCTTGTAGCTTGCTCATCTCCCTCGCCACATGATCACCCTCTTCCTCCTTTCCCTTGTTGTCATTACAGCCGCCCACCATCATCTAATCTCATGTGACTTCCCCTAAACTTCAAAGTTCTAGTCTCTTGTGGCTTGCTCATCTCCCTTAGCACACCATTGACTCCCTCGTCACATCATCACACCCTTGTTCCTCTCCCTCACCATCACTGTAGCCGCCTAATTCCCCACCACTCTGGTTGTCCCAACCTTCATTGCCTCCTTCCCCTCCTTTAACTTTATCCTGTTAGGTCAGTTTGCAAGCCATGATTTTGTGATTTTGTTTCATAGAGGTAGTTTGTCTTAACATCAATGTTTTAAGCATGGATTTGAAGAGGAAGATTTAGATTTTGGAGAAGTCTCGAGCAAAGTTTCTATGGACAAGGGCCAGGAGTAAGATTGGCAAGGTTCTTGCTCTCTTCTTTTCAATTTCTGTTGTTATTTATTTTGTTTTCAACCATTTATAATAGTCTATGGAGGAAAATAAAGATTTCTATGATTGACGAATCAATTGAATGTTGTATGGAAATAGGCATACAAGATTTTCAAAAAAGTAAAGGTAATTTATACTTTGGGTTGTGAGAATACCTTCTTTATTTCTTTTGGGGAGCTTTAAGATTTGGCTTGTGAGCTTTGAGTTGAAGGTTGCTATTTGATCTGCTATTTATGGTGCATATTAGGGTGGAATTGTTTTCCAACATTAGTGCGGCTTGTGTCTTTTGATGATTGAATGATTTGGTAATTAAAATTTTAATTGAAATGTGGTTCTATTACCATTTTATTTTAGAGTTTAGTTATTTTGATCTTTGTTTGTGGTTCAAAAATAGATTTTGGATAAATAATTAGTTTTCATGATGTGTCCCTGTACATGTTTAAAATAAAAGTCAAGGAACTTCAACTTTTTTGCTAACTCATGCATATTTAGACATTCCCACTATTATGTATTTCAATATTGGAGGTTGATATCCTAGCAAATGTTCCAAGCTGATGGTTTATTATGCTTCATCACAACAGTGACAAGAATGGCTTGGATATTTCATAGGAGTGGCAGCTTGAAAAAGTTAAGATGATCATATATATATATATATATATATATATGAATTTAAACATTATATATTTATGTGTCTCTAAATATGTGGGTTTGATTATTATATTAAGTTTCTATGTATTCTTGGTTCTTGTTTTTGAATTCATGCTTCTGTTTGTCTTTTAATGAAAAATCGCAATGAATGTATTACTTTCCAAGTTATATCTATAATCGTTTTGTCATTAATGTTTAACTCTCTATTACATACATATATTTTTATCGTAAGCTTTGGTGTTTATCCATGGAACTCAAAATTACTAGTTGAGTATATTTTGATACAATTCTTTTTTTTTATTTTTTTATTTTTATAATGATGTACCATTCATGTATATTCATGCTTGTTCTTTTGGACCCATTAACATTGTTAGCATGCAATAACATTTGCATAGTGCTATAATATCATTGTGAGATATTTCTTTTGCGGGATGAATTTGTTATGATTTTTATCTTAGGACGAAAAGTTTTCCAATATGTTGTTGGAATTTACTATAATTTTAAATATATGGCTTGTTTAGTGATACACAAACTACATAATTATTTTACATATTTCAAATTGTAGTCATTTAGTTGTTATTTAGTCTTTCACATTGCAACTAGTTTGAATATCCATACTTGTTTTTAGCATTTCCTCTAGGTGAAGTTGAGGTAAGCCCTAGTCTGATGTTTAGTAAATATAGTAAGGAAGAGGATGTGGAATCGCATAAGAGAAGGAAAACCTGGATAAATTATTAGCTTGTTTACATTCAATTTTTAGCCCAACGCTAATTAATGTCAAGCTTATTTTAAATAATTGGTATTATTTAAAATGATTTTTAGTCTAGAATTATTTTCTTATAATTTTCTTGCCATAGGTTAATGACTGACAACGTTCATTTAATTGTCCTTATGTGGACTGTTGCAATAGATATCGACAGACTAAAGAAAAAGCACACATCCATTTATTATATAGAGGGATCGTGTGGAGTTATACTTTTTGGTATTTACATGGGGAAGAAGATAATTGAGATAAAGTTAGTGATAGAGTGCCTTGTGATAAGGAATTATGTGAAGTGGAAGTGAAAAAAAGTTGATGATATGATACAGGAAGCCTATCCCTATATGGCAGATGGAGTATAAAAAAGCACTAATGACCCCCAAGAGCCAAATGAAGATGCAAATTTTCAAATTATTAGATGATATTAAACAACCTTTATCTCCTGGTGTGATAAATATTACATCTTATCTTTTGGTGTGAAATTAATGCATATCAGATACATGAATGATTGGAGCACTAATTTGATTGACATGTTGCTAACTTTGCTTAAGGATGTATTTCCCATGTGTAAAACAATGCCGAACTTAAACTACAAAGGAAAGTGATTTTGGTCTACATTATGTGAAAATAGATGCATGTCAAAATGATTTTATTATCTATTACAATGAACATTCAGATGAAATCCAGTGTCCTGTTTATGGCTTTTCAAGGTGGAAACCAAATAAGGTGGTGGGCCAAAATAAAAAAGGATTGCTAATAAAGTATTACGCTAGGTTCCTACTACAACAAGATTATAAAGAATTTTTATGTTTTCGAAAATGGCTAAATATAGATGGCATAGTGAAAAGTGCATAGATGATAGGGTCCTAAGTCATCTAGCAAATGCGAAGTCTTAGAGAAGTTTTGATAATATTTATAATGAATTTGCTTTGGAGCCTTGAAATGTAAGGCCTGGTTGAGTTATAGATGGATTCAATCTTTTTAGAAACATGAACATTTCATATGACATTTGGCTAGTTATTTTATTTCCTTATAATCTTCCATCATGGATGTATATGAAAGAGTCATATTCATTTGTAACTTTACTAATACTAGGGCCTAAAGGCCTGGTACATAACATTGATGTTTACATGAGACCAATGAATGATGAATTGAAAAATTTTTGGGAGCTTGGGGTAGATACATATGATGCTTAAATGAAAGAAAGTTTTCAAATGAAAGCATAATTAATGTGGACCATAAATGACTTTTTGGCATATGGCTATGTTTTTGCTTAAAGAACGGAAGAAAAGCTAGCATGTCCTTATTGCACTAAAAAAACATGCTATTATCAACTAAGAAATAGTTCCAAAATTTGCTACATGGGTCATCGCCGATTTTTACCGATGAATTATAAATGGCATAAACAAATGGTACAATTTAATGGCAGAAAGGAAAAGAAAGTATTATTAGAATGGAGATGAAAATTGTGGTGTTGTGGTTAAGGAAGAAGGAAATAATGGAGAGCTGTCATATTGTAGAGTAATATTGGATATAAATGAACTTCGTTATGAAGTAGGGAAGAAAGTTATATTATTTAGATGTGATTGGTAAGATACTTCTCGGTAAGGTATTGGTTATAAAAAAGATCATTATGGGATTGATAGTGTCAATACGGCATGAAAATTAAATACAAATGAACCATTTGTTCTAGTATGTCAAGTAACTCAGGTTTACTATATTAAAGGATTGAAAAAACTTACATGGGCTATTGTTATCAAGATAAAACTAATAAATCTTTATGAAATACTAGAAAATGAATAATAACCATATGAAGAAAAATATGTTATTCATGATGTCCGTGGATCACATCCCCAAGATGATTTTGAAGATATGGAATGGAATAAACATGGATTTAAAATATGATTGAGGAAAAATTGAAGCTTTTCATGTTAATCATTATTGTTTTTTAACATTCTTTATTTTAGTGAGTCTCATTAACTATATTGTATTTATTACTTTGATTGTGACCTTGTTATGTTAGCATTAATTAGCATAGTTTCTTAATTGTCATTTATGTTGTTATCTTTTTTTCTTTACTTTCATGTTTGTATTAATCATTAATATTTATTTTTTTTATAGGAGGGTAAACAACATTGCATTCAATTACAAGGATTATATTGAAATTGGCAAGGAAAGGAAAAGCATGAGTTAGAAATGATGCAAATTCATAAACACAAAATAATCAAATGGAAAACCAAGTAGACGATGAAGATGTTGAAATTAATCTTGATTATGTATTATCACTAATATTGCCATCATCTACTATATGATCAAATGAAATATGTTCTTCTTTAGCACTTGCATGTAAAAAACCTAGAAAAGGTGATGAAATAATGTTTTTAATTTAATGCATTAAACACTGTAAATATTTTTAAATTCATAGATGGATCTATTGATAAAGTAATGTGTTAGAAAAGACTAAAGGTGTCAAATCGGGTAAAGGAATTGAAGTTGAGATATATGATAGCACATAAAATATTCTATTCCGTAGCAACTCATGTATATATTGTTGATTCAATGTTTTGTTAGCCTAAACTATTTTTTTTGGATTTGTAAAATATTTTGTTATAATTTTGAAGCTTGCTTCTATCATTTGGACATCTTAATTTATGGTATTATTTTGCCACAAATGTACATGATTATAACACAAAAATCTATTAGTGAAATATATGTTCTTTTCCATGAAAAACTTATTGGGCCATGGATATCATATTCTCAATACCCTAAATCAGAGCTACATACACTTTTTGCTCGAAATTTATCCATGGGGTTTTCACACAATCAACTAGAAGAGGAAGTGAAGAAAGCATTTGAGAATTCAGTAAAATATTGATATTTTGATTGGATGTTGCATATAAGGCAACCAATTTTCGTAAGCATGAAATCCAAGATGTGTGGAAAGAAATGGTAGACAAATGGATAGGAGATAATTGGTAGATTTAATATATATATATATATATATATATATTATTTTGGGGTTTTCTTTCTGTTAAGAGTAAGCAAAAATTCTTATATTGCTAGTATGTATGGAGCACAAAAATGATAAAAATAAAGTTAATCAATCACAATCTCAAATCATTCATATTACTGGTAGAGTTTCGATGACCAAGCATTGGAGTGACATGGTAACTAATATTTGTATCTAAATATTTAATATTCTTTGATGAATGCATATTTTCTGTCTTTCAAATCGAGCATTGCTTTTTGAATAACATCAAGTTAAAAAGAGCTTTAGAGCTAGCCCAATTGATTGCTTAAAAAATTCCACACTAAAAAAGACAGAGGAACTTGGGCTATTGAGAAAGCAAAATTCTTATGGGTATAGATGTTTTTTTTGTTATCTTTTAAGTCTTACTATTATAATGAATATTTATAATTATTTTTTTAATGTCAGGACCAAATGGATAATATTAGGTCAATTGCAACATATGAGGGTTCAATGGTAAATTAATGAGAAATATATCATGATGTTACAAGAGAATCCAGCTATAGTTGTGTACTTGGATTAGGTATGGGTATTGAAGGAAAAGATGTGTATGGTAGTGGTTCCTCTCAAACATGTAGCAAAAGATGCAAAGAAATTCAAAAGAGGAAGGAAAATGAATGAGAAGACGGTTTCAAGAAAATGGGGTCTACTATTGATAAATAGCAACAACAAGTACTTGTTATCGTTCAAGTAGTGTTGCAAAGTTTGGGATTATCTAATATTCAATTAGCTACTCAAATATGGTAATATTATTTAATATTTTTAATTATTATGCTTATATGATATTTAGATTATTGTCAACATAAAGTATGTCTTTATGTCATTTTAATTTATGATCTCCCATTCATTTTCCTTGAATACATTAGGGATGTGATAGATAATAATGATTAACATTAAGTACTATTAAATAACTAACGCATCTCAAATGTTACTTTCCCATGTCTATATGCTATTTTGATTTATGCCATCTTATTCCTTTTCCTTTAATACTATTATGTTTATAGTATATCCAAAAACCTATAATTAAATATCTCATCACCAATATTATTTAATACCCGTACCTAATATATGTGTATCTTTTGCTTTAATGCACATTTTTCTTTTTAATAGTGTTGTATTGATTTTTAAATTATTTTCATTTATTATTTTTGTGTGTAGAGAAGTTATAATGATCTTAGAGATGTGATATTCTCAAGAAAATACTCTAAGAGATGCCCCTCATGAAAATGCTAATGAAAAGGATGACAATGAGAATAGCTTGGAGAAACATTCCGAAAAAGATGATGATAAAAATAAAAATGAAGTTGTTGGTGATGATGACAACAATGATGATAGAAGATTTAAATGTTTTTAACGTTTTCAACTCTTATTGATGACAACTTTCTCATGTTTTAACTTTTATTGTGTTAATGTTTTGTAGAAGTCTATAATACTTAATTTTGTTTTTCATGAATTTGATGTTAACTTACTATTGGATTTATATTCAAAATTGAGTCAATGTTGTGGCAAATGAGTTCGTTAAGTGTAAGCTTGTTTTTATATAACTTAAATTATATTATAATATATGAGCTTAATTAATGAGATGTATGCTTCCCAATTTTTTATAAATAATTTGCGACGATTTAGTGTCAAATATTATTCATTTGCGATGGTCCTAAATTCTTAGCAAAAATATTCATTTGTGACCATTGCCCATTGGTCGCAAATAACACTCATTTGAGAAGATCCAAAGCTAGTCATAAAAAATATTTATTTCTGACGGATAATAGTTGGTCGAAAATAATAATCTATTGTGATAGCTTACTCTTTTTTGTAAATAATATCTTTTGCGACAAAGAATATGTTGTCGCAAATAACACCAATTGTGATGACTAATTGCAGTTGCAAAAAAACAATTTTTTGACTTAATCCATCACATTATTAATGTTTTTGTAACTAGATATTTAATTTTTTGCAATGATATTTTGATGTCGCAATAACTATATTTTGCAATGGCTGGCTGCAAAAGCTATCTTTTGCGATGGAAGCAAATATGACGGCATGCAATGGCCATATGGCATCACAAAAAATATTTTACGATGTAGCTTTTTGAAATGGTAATTGGTCATAGTAAAAAGTAGTTTTTCTTGTAGTGTATAGAATATGTTATACAACACTCTAAAACAAAAAAAAAAAAAAAAAAAAAAAAATCAAGCAGTGAAGACATCATAAATGAAGTAGTAAAGACATCAAATGATCAAATTATGACAAAAATAGGCTATAGAAGAGTTATAGAAGCATTATAGAACAATTTATAAAACACTATATAAAATATTGTAAGATAAGGAGTAAAACAAATATAACTATGTTTCCCACTTTTTTTTTTTTTTTTTTTTGACGCCCATACATTATCATCTTATTATCCCCAATATATCAACAATCATTATTTAATATGATCACCCTCATAATCACTTACACTGTTGATATAGGAATCATCATCACCACCACCATCACCACCACCTCAAGTATCGTCAATATTCTGATTATCATCTCCCTAGTCTAGTCTTTCATACCTCAAAATATATTAGAACAATTTATAACATGATCAAGGTCCATAATATCACACTCTTATTTAAGCAGTCAAGTAACACTTCTGCACCCTTTCTCAATAATAAAATTTAAAGTAAAATAGCACAAAATTTCAATAAATTCAAGCTATACAAATACATATAATCCAAAATTCTAAATCTAAGGGCTAACTCCTACAGAATTAAAGAATATCATGAATTTAACAAAACACCATAAGGTTCATTTCCAACATAAATACAACATATAAAGCAAGAAAGTTTACAAGCATAGAAATAGATATAAACCACTCAATATACATGGAAACATCTTGCTCATCTTCAAGCATACCCACTTCTTGGCATCTACAAGAGTCCTTGTTTTGAAATGTAATTTGATACACTACATATTCAAAAATGTATGCCCGTCTACCTTAAATACAAACCTTTGATCTCATGTCATTTATACAAGCTTATATACCCCATCTTTACATCTCTTTACATTTATCTATTTTTTCCTATAAGCTTACAAAATTATCATCAAATATAACTTCCAATCAAGCTATTAAATTATTTACAAGCTCACCAACCTTTTGCCCCTTTCTACAAGTCCTTTTCATTCTTTCTTTCCAATTCAAGCTCTTTGTTACTAGCTCAAAACTAGGGAAAATAAGAGAAAAACATGAGGGAGCAATAGATAGACCAACTTTTAATTCTATCTATGTTATAATAAGAAAACTATATTGACATCACCCAAAATCATCCTCAAGACCTATAAGAAGATGTGAAATTTCTAGTACGTACTATCCAACATCTCATCTCACCAACATCATCTCATCACTATCTTCAATATCCTAGCACCATCTATGAGGATATAAATAAAGCAAAAGTCACGAAGTTTACCAAAATATACCACACTAATACAAATATAATACACAAACATGTATGTATACATGCCAAGCTTTAACCATCTATTCCACCCTTTCCAAATTTTCCTTCCACCTCTTAACCCATAAACTTATACCAAAACTACACATAAAACCATAAAAATTCACCCATATGAATATTTAATATTTATAATATTTCTTTTAAGCATTGAATCAAACACATATCTTGTAGACATCCTCCAAATGCTTAAATTCAACATATAACCAAGCCAAGCAACAATTATATCCCAATATTATTTCTAAAAATAAATTTTCACCTCCATTAGAATCATTACAATCTCCACCTTCCATTCTCATAAGCAAAGAGTTATAAATCCAATGGTAAAAGTAAGTAAAATGACATCATTTTCAACTTACTCACTCTCCAATTTCTTCTTCTTTCTTTTCTTCCTCCTCTTCTTCCTTTCTTCTTCTTCTTCCTCTTCTTCTACAAATCAAGAACTTCATCTCTAAAGCATGTCTATCTCCTCTTTTAATGTAGCCTCTCATCTTCTTCTTCTTCTTCTTCTTCTTCTTCTTCTTCTACTTCTACTACTACCACCACCATCACCACCACCACTACTTCTTCTTCTACAAATCAAGCACTTCATCTCTAAAGCGTGTCTATTTCCTCTTTTCTTATAGCCTTATAGCCCTTATATCTTTTCTTCTCAAATTGAAGGCTCTATAAAATTTGAAAGAACTCTCTGGGAATTATAGTAATCATTACAGTAATAGGGCACTACAGTAGTATCCACAATAACATATTAATGAACCATATTTAAGCTACAATAACCAACTGCAATAGTAACATTAACAAGCCACAAAGTTGAGGTCCTATAATTAACCCCACTTACGAAAATTAAATTCCCAAATTCCCTTAGCAGCTTTAAATTGCCACAAGGGTTCCTTTATCTCATATTTTCTATACCATGTTTTTTGTTCCTAATCTGGCTACTAACTTCAATCTACCAATGAAAATCTCATATATCCACTATTGAATTAGGGTCCTTCCAACCAACTCTAGAATAGTTTTCCTACAATAACCAATATTGTCTCAGTACTTTAACACTGGTCACACTCAAATGACTTGCAATAACTGGCAAAATAATTTGTAGGATTTTTGCTATCACCTAAGCTTTTGCCATTGGAATGGGTATAAGGGCAATTATCACTCACCATGCTTCTGTTGTTTAGCTATGATTTTCTTGATCTTTCTCAACTCAGAATATAATTTTTTGAACTATAAGAATAAAGCAGAGTCTCATATGCATTAAATAGATGAAATATACATACAAAGTTAACACAATCACACTTTGCACACCAACAAATAATTCTCAAAACTCCATCTTTAAGGATCTCACACGCACAATATTCTATGGATATAGTCCTTTTTTAACATCTTTGGTGTAGCATTTCATGGTTTCCCTATTCTACCCCCACACTATAATGCAACACTTCTTGAACATTATCCTATACCATCGCCAAGTCCAAGAACTCCATATTTTCTCAGAAGCTCTGGCGTATGTTTAGGCTTCAAATAGAATCACTTTATGTAAATGTTCCATACATCAGAAGTAATTATAGAGTTGAGATACTTGGGTATTCATCATCACCATTATATAGCCAGGTGGCATAAAGGCATAAATTATAGCATGCTCTTGAGCACCATGCTCCAAGAATGGTTGATTTACAAGGACCAAGCTAAAAGATGCTTAGGAATTAGTTCGAACTTCCTTCACCCATTTTTTTTTTGTTTCTTCATAAAGTGCCACTCCACCATGTTCATGTTATACCTTGGTTTACTCGGTTATCTTGCTTCTATACCAAGGGGGATAAACTATTTTTTAGCTTCTTAGCTCATGATGTGAGGAGATTCAACACTCCTCTACTTAAAGATGATTACTAAACACTTTGAGAAAATTAGTCGTCCAAGGTCCAGTCTTAAAATGCCGTTATTAAAGCTAATGCCATACAACAATAAATCTTTTAAGTACATCAAAATGTATGGTGTCAGGGCAGGTTTTTCCCCTCATATAAGAATTACATGCGTCAACTTCCTTATCTAGAACCATGTTTAATGATGCTTATCCTCAATGGGTATGCAACCAGGATTTAGAAAACTCCTTTACGCATCTTAAGCATAAGCTTAGGTCCATTGTAAATGTAGGTAAATTAAACATCTATATCCCATATGCAAACACCCATACCAAGCTAGATACAATATGTTTAAGCATGACTTCTTGAACTAGTTCCCTACTAGACCAGATGAATGAGGCCCTTCTTACTCTTCCTCAGTTGAAGTAAGGGGTTTGTTACCTGAAATTCTTGAATTTGTCCTTTCAGCTTTAAACAACTTTGATGATGCCAATCAATTACAGATGGCTACAATACATAAAGATCACGAGCACAATAGTCAACTCAAGAAATGAACCTTTACTATTATAGTTCTGACTATATTATGAAAGTTATTTATATCAACACAATAATGGACTAGATTTGAACAACAATAATATATTGTAGTAGTAGCAGTAATGGCCACTGGTTGAGGCCCTACATTTTCTTCATGTTCAATATTTCAAATACTTAAACATCTTATTTTTTACTTTATGGATCTTTTTTTTTTTTTTTTGTGTTTTTCTTTCTGTTCACTTTTGAAATACTAAACATCTTGGTGAATTTATTTGTTATTGTTGTTTTGGGTTAATTTGGTATTTCAATGATTTTTAAATTAGCAAATAAATATCAATATCTGCTACATTAGTGGATGCACATGAGAGGAAGTTCAATTTTTCAAAGAGCAAACAACAATAAAAAAATGGGCATATGATCAACATTTGAAACTTTGAACTTATATATGTGTGTGTGTGTGTGTGTGTGTGTGCATGCACATCCATGCATGCATGTATGTATGTATGTATGTATGTATCAATTACCTAGTCAATAGCATGTGAGAATTGCTTAAGTAATGTGTGGCCTAGTGTGATATAGATAATTTAAAAGGCCTTAAGGGCTTTTTCAACTAAAAGAAAAAAGAAAAATTAACCCAAGAAAATAACAAATGACATCAAATAATATAGATTTGTATTTTATATCTTTTTAAAAGAAACCTCCAAAACTTTTAAGTAGTTTAATACTCAAACAATGATGGATCACAAACTTGATTTTACTTTTCATAAGATTCACTTTTCATTCTTGTGAAACTTTTTAGCAACTTGTAAACTCTTCAAACCTTCAACATTTGATGCTTTGAGGTTATTGAGCTCATTTGTTGATTCATTTGTTACTTGTGTCTTGTGCATTTGAGTTTGCATCTTGGATTTGATTTGGATATTGAGTTGTGGATTTTCTATGTTGATGAATCACAAAATTGAACTTCCATGATTTGACTTTTCAAAAGCTTATTCTTTGATGCTAGTGAAATTTTTTCAACTATAAATTCTACAAACCATTTAACTTTTGATGCCTTAAGGCTATTGAGCTCATTTCTTGATTCATTTGAAGCTCGGTATCTTGGACATTTGTTTTTTGCATCTTGGCCTTGATTTGGATTTTCAAGTTGTGGATTCCCTATGTTGACGAATCACAAACTTGAACTTTCATGATTTGACTTTTCACAAGCTTTGGCTTTCATGCTTGTGAAACTTTTTGCAACTTGTGAACTCTTTAGCCCTTTAACTTTTTTGATGCCTTGAGGGTGTTAAGCTCATTTGTTGATTTATTTTAAATTGGTATCTTGGACATTTGATTTCTGCATCTTGGATTTGATTTGGATTTTCAAGTTGTGGGTTCTCTATGTTGATGAATCACAACTTGATTTTGACTTTTCATAAGCTTCATCTTTCATGCTTGTGAAACTTCCTTTAAGTCTTGACTTGTGAACTCTTGGAGTTTTTGGCCTCTGATTTCCTGATACTGCTAAGTCAAATTTGATTTGTTTTAAGTCTTAAATCTCTCACATCTTGAATCGTAATTTCTTTGACTTTGAATGAGTTTGAAAAAATTTTCCACTCCAATGAGCGTCTTTGACCTCAAAGTAAGCATTAGAAATTCTCTGACTCTTAAGAGGGTTCACAACCTCAAAGTAAGTTTAGAACGGTCTTCCTTGTTTTTTTTTTTTTTTTTTGAAATTTCTCCATCAACCGTAAGAGTGTCTATGACCTCAAAGTGAGCATTAGAAATTCTTTGATTCTTAAGAGGGTTCAAAACCTCAAAGTAAGTTCAGAAGCTCTTCATCTTTGAAATTTCTCTACCACTTCTAAGAGTGTCTGTAACCTCAAAGCGAGTTTAAGAAAATTTTCGACTCTAATCATCGTCTATGACCTCAAAGCGAGTATTAGAAATTATTTAACTCTTAAGAGGGTTCACAACCTCAAAGCAAGTTTAGAAAGGTCCTCATTTTTTTTTGAAATTTATCCATCACTTCTCTAAGAATGCCTATGTTCTCAAAGCGAGTTTAAGAAAATTTCCCACTCTAATGAGTTTCTATGACCTTAAAGTAAGCATTAAAAATTCTCTGACTCTTAAGAGGATCCACGACCTCAAAGCAAGTTTAGAAAGGTCTTCATTTTTTTAAAAATTTCTCCATCACTTCTCTAAGAGTGTCTATGACCTCAATGTGAGTTTGAGAAAATTACCCACTTCAATGAGTGTCTGTGATCTCAAAGTGAGCATTATAAATTCTATGACTCCTAAGAGAGTTCATGACCTCAAAGTAAGTTTAGAAGGTCCTTCAACTTGCAAAATTACATAAATACCCTTGCGAGAAAATAAATTTCACAAAATTTTCATTTCATTCCTTTTTTTTTTAAACCAAACTTTTTTTTCTCTCTTTAGAGAGAGAGAGAGAGAGAGAGAGCACATATAGGAGGAGCATGCTTGCATGTAACATATAAGGGCATGCTTGCATGTATATACTTCATTAACTCATGTAAGGACGTGCATGGTATTGCATTGAACATGCACAACTTTGTATAATATAGATATCATATATAATGGTTGGACTCATGCATATCATGCATGGATTGGTTTTTTTTTTATCATGCAGAAAGCTTTTTCTTTATTTTTATATCCTTATATATATTTCATGAATATTATACCATGTGGTTGAACTCCCGCTGAGTAACCATGCGCCTCGTCGTCAGTAATTCTCCTGCGAGTGAAGTTGGTGGAGCTTATTCTCCTAAGATGAATAGTGATCAACTTTTCTGAAGTGGTGAACTGGTTGACCTTGGGACAACGCCGGGACAAGTGGAATACCGGCATCTATGACATTATGTATAGGATTTCCTCCCGAGCTTTCTTTCTCTCGTTGGCTTTCACCTCGGCGATCCTCCAGTGGAGAACGAGGTCGGTGTTGGATGAGGAGGACGAAGAGGAGAGATCATTCTTGAGCATCTCGGTGTCACGATTAGACTAGGGCTAGTGTAGCTACTGGTCGACAGCTGCAGGGAGGAGTTGTGGATGAGTGACGAGGATCTAAGATAGCAATTACCCGAAGTGAACTCAAGCTGGAAAAAAGCAATCGGAGCCGAAGAACCATTGTCAGACCTTGACGATGCTTAGATTCTCAAGCTTTTCTTCATAAGAATCGGTTTGGGTTTTTTATTAGACGTAAAAATGTCGATGAGTCAATTTGATGGAAAACTTCATCGATGAACCATGACAAAGGTTTCAATGAATCGCAAACCATTTGATAAGTGCTAAAAAAATCATATTTTTCATGTCAATTACACTGCATTCAACATGGAATTTGACATGTTTAGCACCTGATTAGTATGAGATTTCATTCTTTTGTTCACCACGGCCTTCATTTTGGTTTTAGGGTAAAAGAAGCAAATTCGAGGGCGTTTTGAAGCAAAATGGACCAAATTACTGAATCAGAGCTCCACTACAGCTCACAACGACCATGGTGACATCTTACCCTAGCTAATATCTATAGTCAACACTGCTGTTATCAAGTAGTGGCAATGTAGAATCATTGGGAGAAACACAGAAAGCACAACAGCTTTACAATGGCCATTGTGAACCCATCACGAGCATGATCCACCCACACAACATCTGGGAAAGTTGTGCTAGGATGCGACTTGGGGGCAACACAATAACTTACTCACCACGGGCATCACAACCCACGTGGTGAGGACATGGCAGACTCGATCCTATATAAACCCTAGGGTTTTCTGATCAAGGGGGATTCTTTTGCTAAATAAGGTAGAATGGCCAGAGTTCTGGAGATCTGAGTGGCTGGAGACAACTTTCATCCATTTTCTGCAGATTCTGGTGAGTTTTCCAAGGAAGATTCAATGATCATCATTAAAGGAGGGCACGCGAAAAAATTCATCGCCGTCCTGTCAATCTTGGGATCCTCTCAACCTCAACCTTCGCAGACCTATTGGAGGGAGTTAGTTTAGGAATTCTTTAATGCTATTCTTTGGTCTTATGGTTTTAGCTTTATTTATATCTTTATTTGTGATCCACAAGAACCCAATTCAAGGGGAATTGTATGTCTAGGTTCCTTGATTATTGTTTATGAATTTTGATTATTAAATCCAATAAATCTTTCTAGTTTATGAGATTCATTGCATGTTTTTTGAATGGTATTCTTGTTAATGTGGATGAGGAAGATATGCCCCAACATTAAAACACACATGCCATGTTAGATCTATGCATGCACAAAGAAATTAAGTATAGCTAGATTTCTGGATTAGGGATCGATTACCCCTTAGGCTTAGGGTTTGATTTTTTCCATTCTAGAGGAATTCATGTACTTAAGGCAAACATAGGAGGCTGGGGTAGGAAAAGATTTTATCATAAGTTTCTAGTGATTTAGACCTGGTTGCAAAGAGATTGGGACCAGTAGGCCTTTAAATTCCCTTAGTCCAATACTAAGATACAATTGTCATACTTAGCGCCTATCATAAGTAATAATCAAGATAACTATCATACAACCACCCAACTCCTTTCAAGCATCCTTAATGATTCCCCAAGGTATTACTTGATGACCCGTACACTTGCGGTATTCACAGACTTGTTGTGATATTATTTTCATATTTATATTCATAGATCTTGTGGAATCATATTGAATATTTAACAATACATTCCGTACCTTGCTAACTTAGTATTTTAGCCATTTATTCTTTTATTCTTTCTTCATATTTACTTTCTTCCATTTTTTTGTTAACTCATTTATTCCTTGTTTTGTGAGGACCTTTCAATGTTGTACAAGGGTTATGACAACTACTATGAAGACCTTTTATAATCGTATGTTTGCCCAACATATCAAGAGAGACCTTGTGATTCTTATAGCCATGATGAGCAAAAGCGTACATTGGGGGAAATTTGGTCAAGTATTGGGCAAAACAATGAAAGCTACAGCTATATCCCATCTCAAGAGTTATTCTATAATTATCACCCAAGCTTTCAATATGAACAATCTCAAAGAAAGAACTTTACCATCGGGGAGATATTGGTAAAATTTATGCAGGGTAATGATGCCACATTTGAAGCCTTTGGTGCCACGCTCATTAGTATCCAAGCATCTCTTAATAACTTGGTAAAACAAGTAGGAGAACTCCTAAAGGTAAATGTTGGAGAACAATGGAGTTATGAGGTTGAAATTGAAAGCCCATCTAGGGATGACATTGAAGAAGAAACGAGCAATGTGAAAATTAAGGCATAGGAACATAATGGTGTAGAGAAGGACAATGGGGCAGAAGTAGAAGAACCAATGACATCTGGACAAAAGTGTACTTTGAAGTTGATCAACGTACAAAAATCAAAAGGGAAGTATCTAGGACAACTAAAGAAGCAAGGAGGATGCTTATAACATCCAAGGATCCGCCAAAGCTGGGATTGAATAATTCTTGGCCCAAACTATTTCAATGGAGGCCTAAAGTTAACTTGTTTGAAGCCTCTACAAGCTCACTACCTGAGCAGGTAAAGTTTTCATTTTTAGGAAGTAGTTATGCGAGGTCTAGTTGGGAGGAGCACACTTTTTTTTGCCTTCTTAAGGTAAGTAAATAGGTACGTCAGACTCTTTAGTTTCAGTTTTTAGTGTTTTTCATTTTTAGTTTTGAATAAATAGTGTTGCTTGATTGGATGGTGTGAAGTTGACTCATTTTAATTGGATTTTATGGCCGAAATTTGTCTGTGGAGTCTAGTTTTATTGTTAGGAGTTGTTTTCATACCGTTTTACACAGGGAGAATACTTAATTTTTCACTATTTGCTTCACAGTGGCCATGGTATACCCGTTATACACCCGTTATGATGTACAAGGAGAAAGCTATAATGTGATAGAAATTATTATGCTGCAGATATAGTTAACTAAATATGTATTGCATACACATATCAGTGCAAGAAGAGATAATTTGTCGAGCAAGTAGACTGGCATGATGATTTACCTTTTCTTTGTGTGCGTGTATTGATATATGGATAGCTTCTTGGTGATTGTGCATGCTTAGAATGTCCTTGAAGCATCAATATGAGCCACTTGCAAGCTAAAGGCTCCAAGCTTGATGTTTAATTATAAATCAACTCATACTCAAGTCTTTGTTGAGGCTTTCTGTACTTTATTGGTTCATGACATCTTGTGAACACAATATTCTGTCTTTAGTTATCCTAAATACTTCAAAGAATCTCCAATTAAGAATCTTAAACTGATGCACTAAAAGGTATCGCGCATGGCTTAAACTATGGCATATTTGCCTTTGCAAGAAGGTTATTGAAGAAAGGTTACTTAACACTATTTGTAATGCCATGAACTTAAAAACTCCAATTTTTGAATTTCTTAAGTACTCATAGGGAACAAAACTTTCATGCAGGTAAGCTCTGTTGGAGTCACAGGTGCTCGTGCATCTGTGAGTAAGCATGTTCAATCCCTATTGCAGAAAATTAAGGAGATCAGTACTACTATGGATCATTCTTTTAAATCTCTTAGCACTTCTCTAAATTGCAAATAAAGTGAACTCACATTCATTCCTTGTAATAAAAAACCTCCCAAATTGTGAAGCTTGGATTCACATCAAGAACTGCCTTTCTTTAGGTATTACTAATGAACATCAATAGGACTTATATTAAGTGATAGACAGAAAAATTCATATATTAAATCTAGGGCCAAGGAATTCATCGCCAACTGCCCTTTTTATAAGTTTTCTTTCCAAATGTTGTAGTACTTTATTAGATGTAATTCATCACCAGACTGAGTAAACAGTTAATCTCATCTTTTCTCTCTTAATCTATGGGGTTCAAATACCCTGCGAGGAAAGGCATGGCAAACTTCTTGCAAGAAGTATCTTTTATAATCCACTATATTTTCTTTCTGAAATACTGAGAATATCCAAACGTTGTCATATTTGCAGCAAAGCACGGGAATCAGCATGCCCTTGCTTCCAACCGTGCTTCTAAGCATAGGAATCAGCATGCCCGTGCTTATAACAGTGCTTAGAAGCATGGGCATCAGCACTCCCGTGCTTATAACAATTTAAATATTGGAATGTCTCTCAAATGTTTTCATGTGATGTATTCTCCCAAATGTTAGTATCATGAGCCCTATATTGTTTTTCATTTTCTAGTGGTGGAAACCAACCCATGGAGAGAAGATTCAAAACCTGTTTATGTGCTAACTTAGAGAGAAAATAAGCTTTGGAAGATGAAAATGAGTAGAAATCGCAGGTCTACTTCAGTTTCAAGTATACAGCATGTTTGGTTTATCTTGACACTTAAGAAACTGATCATCTTGATATTTGTGTAGTGAAATGGAGAGGAAGCTTGGATTACTGTTTTCCAAGAGTGTAAAGTAGGGATCTAAGATTGGTAACAAAACTAAACACTCAAGAGCTAGCACCAAGTTTCACATGCTTGTTGAAGATATCAGGGAGGGTGTGCTGGTAAGCATTAGTCATTCATATAATGATTGTAAATTATAATTCAGAATATCTTTTTTCATTCATATAATGATTACAAATTATAATTTAGAATATCTTTTCATCCTTTTGATTTTCACAACTGAATTGCTCTTCATTTGAACTCTGAAGTTTAGTTGCAAATTTTATTTTGGATTCTTGTTTTTCTTCATATTTGAGACATAAACAAGAATTATTTAGAGTGCCCCATGGAGTCATTGGCATAGAGAAGAGATTTTGTCATGAAGTATGCCATCAGGTGATCTGTGTGAAAACAATGTGTGTTAGTGATATGTTTGAGATAATCAGTAAATGTGTTTCTAGGACTAATTCTACTCAGTGAAGCTTTTAATCATGTCTATCTATATTGGGTTTGTGCATCAAAATTTTACCTTGTGTAGATTTGCTTGTTTACGAATTGTCTCATTAATTAATCAACTTAATAAATAAAGCCTCAACATTTTCTTGATCTAGATGCACCTTTACAAGCTGTTTTCTTTTTTTTTTTTTTCTTTTTCTTGCCAATGAGACTAGGTAAGCTCTGGATTTCTTTTCTTTTACATAAAAGTTTCTCTTACATTGAAGGTGTTTGAAGATGAAGATGAAGATGAAGCTGCAAAAATACTGTGACCTTCTAGAAGGTGGAGGACACTGCTGAGGATGCATTGCAGAAATCGATGCATTCTTGGTGAGTCATTGCATTTCTTGGCTAAATCCAATTATGTAATTTCTTATTTTCAGATACTCTTCACTTCTAGGTGTTTGATCTTTGCCACAAGATGAGGGCTCTTGCTGCCCTGTTCCGCTGGGGAATAACACCACCATTGCCTAAAAGCCTTGAGCAGAACTTATGGGCCCGGAAGCGTTCCCTCGAAGACTAATACCAGAACATTCGAAGAAGCTGTATACTTGTAAAAAAACATATTTTGCAATCTTATACTATAATTAATTGTTATACAAATCAATGAGATTCATAGCAAAGCAAGTAAAATATATAAAGCCACATGTTACAATTGATTGCTACTTGTATCTCTATCTCTAGGAGTAGCAGAAGCAATGGCTTGTGCTTTTTTAGTCATCAACATTTCCTTCCTGAAACTTTGAAAATCAGACAACAAAGCTCCATCTACTTCTTGTTTCATTTTCTCCACCAATCTCTTCAGCACCTGCAGCATCATAAATAGGGTTCATGTTTGATGGAATAATAGTATATTCATACTCCCTGATAGATTGTTTGTTAATGCATGTAAGCTAAAGATTAGCAAGCCTCGCCTTTCTTAATTTCTTTGTAATGGAATTTTGAATTGTATACTAATTAGACTTGGTGGAATATGAAATGCGAATGCCAGCAGAATTATTTTAGATGTAACATTAGATTCACTTGATTAATTTATTTAAATGTCACACATGAAAGTTGGGACAAATTATATATTCTTATTCTACATAAAAAAAAAATATTTTTTTTATAGTTCTTTATCCAAATTATATACTCTCCACTTATTATCAAGTAATTATTCTAATTTTTTTTATATTTTATTATTAATCCTAGTTGGACCCTTACCCATTGACCCTTTGCTTCATTCGGTCAATGCCCCTTCCGGATTTGATTGCTTTGGTAATTACAAAAGATAATTTGTTACTTTGTATATTTATATTTTGACATCTTTTTCAATTGCTCTTTTAATTTGAATGTAATGATATGTTTCTAAAATCTACTTTTCTTTGGATGTGCAAGATGGTTACCATCAGAGACGTAGATCTTTAGAGAGTTCAGATAATGAACAAGCTATTCCTCCTATGGTAGATAAGTCTCAAGCTAAAGAGGATCCTAATCAACAATCAAATATTCTAGGTCAAACTTGTAATGATACAACTAGGTTACAATTACAACTTGTTGGTGCCGCAAGTGATGTGATCTTCAAATTTATAAGGTTACATGTTTTAACTTTTATAAAATATTAAATGTTTCTTCATCATTATTTTAAATAGAGTATAGAAATTCTAAAAAAAGTGGGCAAGAACCAACCATCAATGCAAAACTTGCAAATAAGAAAGGTAAATGAAAACAGATTGATGTTCAATTTCCTTCTCGATACTGTAAGGTATGTAGTAAGCATGTTAGTCTCTTCAGAGCAACAATCACCATGTCCATTTGACAACTTACACCACTTCAATTTGCTAGCTAGAAGGAGATTCGTGATGAGGATGTCAAGGTATTATGGATATTTTTAAGATATGACTAAATATTTGAAGATTTTTAATGTATAATGTCCAAAGTTAGAAGTTCAAGCAAATTATATATATATATATATATATATATATATATATATATATATATATATATATATATATTTTAAGGAATTGATTATTGAAATTAGTTAAATAATATTTTTTAAAATTTTTGAATTAATTTTTTATTTGAATTTCATGAAAAATTCAATTTCTCAAATGAGGTGCAACCCTATGTAATGAAACAGCTACAAGCACAATATAAAAATAGACATTATCATTTGCACCAAAGCTATCTCAAGAGAAATGATTGTCCAAAAGATGTGGATGAAGGTGATTAGCAATGGTTGATTGGCAGTAAATGGGAGAGTCAAAATTTTAAGAAAACTTTAAAATTAAGCTAAGTACTTTAATTTATTTTGCTAGTTTGTTTTTATAAAAAAAATTGTTTATTGATATATAGGAGCAAAGTGGAAGAAACACAAATAATAGATGAAAGCAAGAGATGCAATCTCTCAGTGACACAAGGTCAATTATTCAAATCCAAGTCTCAAGATCATAGTCAAATTCTAGAAAAAGTCAAGGCTGCAAAGAAACGTGTAAGTGATTTAGACGATGAAGTTGTAAGGCTTACTGAAATCATAAAAGACAAAAAGAGGAGATTCAAGCTCAATGTTTAGTTAATGAGAAACAAGCCATGGAAATGAAGCATGTTTCAATTGTTGTTGTTCATTTAGTAGATACCGGAGTAATTCCAAATCTATTACTCAATACATCTACCACAATTGGAGATCTATGAAGTGCATCGACTTGTCATGTGAGTATAGAAACATTTAAAATCTTGAATAGTTAGTTTACTTGTTATCAGTATCATTATATTACTATAAAATTCTAGTACTAAATTAACATCTCAATATCTTATAAACTAATTAATTGATTTTATTTTTTCTTTATTTTTTAGGAAACAAATGCATAATGGAATATTTCATGTTGAAATTTACCTAAGAAAGTATTTTATGATATTTATAAATTTTGTAATCTTGTAAATTGTATCGGGAAAGATTTAGGATCTAGATAAGTTTAGGATCTAGATAGGATTTGTATTCGGATAAGCTTAGGTTTTTAGCTATAAATTCATGTAACCTTGGTCTTTTGTCTATGAGACAAGTGAATAAGAGAAATACAGCCGCTCCACCCTTGAGGACGTAGGCACATTGCCAAATCTCATAAATCTTGTTTGTTTGCGTTGTTTTCTTACTCTCTTGATTTCCCCAGCAAATTCTCTACTTTTCTAACAAGTGGTATTAGAGAGAGGTTTCGTTGGCAGTATGAACTTCGTTACAAAATTTGATGTGGAAAGGTCCGATGGAAGTGGGAATTTTGGATTGTGGCAGCGGAGGGTAAAGGATTTGCTAGTGCAGTAGGGAATGTTGAAAGCATTGGAAGAAATGGAAGACCAGGTCTGGGGTTATTTACAAACTAGAGCAGCGGCACTTATTCGGTTGTGTTTGGTGGATGGTGTTATGTATCACATCATGGATCTCTCGTCTCCGGTGGAGGTCAGGAGGAAATTGGAGGGGATTGTTGAAAGGAATGGTGATTCATCAAAGTTTGCTAATATTGTCCAAAACTAGAATTTATATTGTAGCGATGGGTACCTACTTTCAATTTCACCATGTCAAACATCAAATTCATGGATTTTAGATATGGGATGTTTGTTTAACATGACATCGAACAAGGATTGGTTCAATTTTTACAATTCAAGATATTTTGGTTATGTCTTCATGGGCAATCATAAAGCGTGTGCTGCTATTGAAAAGGGTAGATCAAGATTTGGATGCATAATGGTGTTGTTTGGACTTTGTGTGATGTTAGACATGTTTCACAATTAAAGAAGAATCTAATTGCTCTAGGTACTTTGGATGGAAACAGTTTTGGCTATAAAATTGAAAAGGATTGCATTAGGGTGAGTAAGGATGGTTTGATAGTAATGTAAAGGAAAATGAGTGCGAGGAAAATCTACAAGTTGATGGGAAATACAGTTGTAGGTGAAGTCGTTGCTGCAGTCAAAAAATCAGATGAAGTCTATCACTATAGAAAAGTTAAAGCATTGCTTAGACTTGATCAATGTCTCCAATGCTAAGGAGACATGGCACTCCACTTGTCTGGATGATAAGCTCCTTGGTTTATATCTTCATGGGGTATATTCACCAAGGTGAAGATTATTGTATATGGCTCATATATAACAGTAAATAAGCAAATGTGGAAATGGAGGGGACTAGAGTGACAACATCTATTCCATTGAGGGTGCGGAGGCAACACCCCGGCGGTATGATACAAAGGGTAATTTGTATTTGGTTAAAATTATGATTTGGTAATCTTGTAAATTGTATCTAGATAGGCTTTGGTTTTTACCTATAAATTCATATAACCCTAGTCTTTTGTTTGTGAGATGAGTGAATAAGAGAAAAATGGCCGCTCCACTCCCAAGGACGTAGGCACATTACCGAACCACGTAAATCATTTTTGTTTGGTTTGCTTATTGCTCTCTTGATTTCTTGTGTTGATTCTCTATTTTTCTAACACATATTATAAATGCTTTAGTGTCAGGTTTTTTGTTACAAAAAGTAGTTAGTAATTGTGACCATTTTTCTAAAGTAGCTACTATGGCATTAGTGACAGAGGCATTTGTGACAGGAGGTGATGACTTAAAAAAATTATTACTATGCATAAAGGTGACTAATATTACTATTTTTAGTAACAATTTTGCTTTCACTGAAAACAAAATTTCTTGTAGTGGAGAAAAAGATGATCTTCTCATTAATAAAAATAAATAGAGGTTACGTTTACAGAGGATAGTTTACAAGCTATTTATAGATAGATACTGCAAAAACTTACAAACTGACCTCCTGATAAATTCAGTTACCTCATTAACAAATTTATAACAAAATACAAACTAAAATACAAATGTATAAAAAAAACACATCTCTTCTCACACTTCCCCTCAAAATGAGCAAATATGTTAATGAGGCTCCTCAAGCAAAGAAAAGCATTAAAATGGCCTTGGATTGAAAGCTTTTTTGAACAAATCTGCAAGTTGTTCTTGAGTATTCAAATACTTTGGCTTTATAACTATAGCTATAATCTTGTTTCTAATAAAATGGCAATCTATCTCTATGTGCTTTGTGATAAGTGCTCGTACATAAGCTATACGAAGTATACTTTTCTTACATTGAGCATCGTTTTATTCAGATTTTATCGCTTATATGTGTGTATTTGTGTTCTTTTGTGCATATAAGGTTGTGGAGGCAAACCCAGGAGAAAAAAAAAGCAAGAATAGGCCATGAACATGATTGTTGAGGGAGTTCTTGGATCAGGCAAGGAATAAGGCACAATTTGTGTTCAAAGACATGTGAGTGTGTGTCAACCTCCAACTAAGTTCAAGGGAATATGTGAATTGGTGGGGCACAAAAGCAGTTACACTCACATGTTCCGAATTGTGCACATCATTAAGAACTTCATCAATGCGGGTAACTTAAAGACGCCACATGATCAACCGCGTGTTGTGTGCCCAACTTATCGGCCTCGATGAAGAAATGAAGTCGGAAGCAACTTTGGAGCGAGTACTGTAGAAAAGTACTGTAGCAAAACACTGTAACAAGTTACTGCTCACACTCTCCGAAAATCAGGAAAACAGAGAATCCACATGCCCGTGTGGAAAATCGGTAGGGACGTGTGAAATCTTGATTTCAGCCTATAAATACCCCGTTTTGGGTCTTATTTGGGGACCCCTCAGACTATCTTTTGCCTATATTTTGGGGGGCTCGCGACTAAGGTTTGGAGAGGTTTTTGCAATCCTTTCGAGGTGTTTCTACGGCATTAACATCGACATCCTTTGGAAGATAGTTATTGGGGGAGCTTTTGTCAGCATCGATTCGGCGAGGTGTGCCCTAGGCTTGACAAGGGATTCTTTGGAGAAGCTAAGGCGACTCTTGAAGACCATCGATACGGACTACAAGGGGGTTTTCTTTATGGTTTACATGCATATGATTTCGATTTCATTGTTGACATTGTATTGCTCCACGGAGAGCTAAACCCTTAGTCGGTACTTGGACTTGTAAACCATAGGATGAATGTGTTTCTATGACTTTTATTATGCTTTCTTAATTGATGCTTTTAATTGAGTTCCAATCTTGAATGCTAATTGCATTGATTTTCCCTTAGATGTGACACTAGGGTTGAGAGTCATCTAGGTTATCCTTCGAAGATGTGACAACTTCTATAGGATTAGACTACACAAGATTGAAGAGGGTTGAGAGGATGAGTCAAGAAGTAGTGGAACGTCCCATTTTCTTTTCGACATGATTTATTCTACCTCCACGTTCCAAGAGTCCTTTGCGGTCGAAGTAGAGCGAACTGCTAAAAGATGAATTCCCCTGGGGCTTAGTTGCACGCGCAATAGAGTGAAGGGTTGTAGTGAATCTTAGTGCTGGGGCTTAATTGAGACTAGGGTTCTTTCGTCTGGACCATAGGGTTAGAGCTATACTTAGGAACAGGGTTTATCACTTGCAATCCTTAGAACCCCAATCAGTCCAACACAGTGTGAGGTGTCGAGAGCATTCTCTCCGCCGGGGCATAGTGTAGAGGGCTAGTCATGGTTGACCTTAAGTTTGGGACCGTGTGTCTTAGAATCTCCACGACTCATTAAAAATCAATTAGTAGGTATAATATTAGTCTTGCACTTGAAGCAACTAATCCTAAGGTGAGCATTGTCCAGGTGCCCCATATTCTCATTGATTGTTCTTTCTTTACCTTTTGCTTGCACTTTTCTTTCTTTCACTTCTCTTTCTTTTATTAACATATATTGATTTCATTCACTATCATTTTCACTATTAGTTAAATAGCAAATTTCTTTTGGCTTTAATCACTATTCCCTGTGGATACGACTACCCATTCACCGGGGTATTATTATTACTTCGACACCCATACACTTGCGGTACACGCACACAATTCGGATACGTGTCACTTTGTCCTTTTATGAAAAACAATATTATTCGATACATGTGGTGCCATATTATCACAAAACAACTCAATAGTCTATTTATGCTCAAATCCAAGGTCATTAATTATGGACTTTATCAAGATTACTTCGCAAGTTAATACTGCCATTACTTGATATTCAGCCTTTGATGAACTTCTTGATACCACATTTTCTTCTTCTATTTCCAGCTTATCATAGAGTCTCCAAGGAAGCACAGAAATCCATCAATTTTCCTTACTTGCACCGCAATCATTATCAACAAACATTTTTAGCTGTAGAGTTGAATATGTAGAAAATAACACTCCTTGACTCGGAATACTTAATCATGTTAAAGGCTACATTCAAAATGAGCTTCAACTAGTCTCTCCATGTATTAAGATAAAATGTGAACCACATATCATATATCAAGTCTGGTAAGAGTTAAGTATATTAACTTCCCATTTAATTGTCTATATATTATAGGACCTTTAAGCAAACATTCTTCAATGTTGGCCACCTTCTTGGTTTTTATCCAAAATTCCCATATTCTTGTAATAAATCCAAGGTGTACTTTTTTGACAAAATGAAGTCCCTTGCTTAATCTGAGCCACTTCCAAGCTTATAAAGTAATTCAAATTACCAACGTCTCTCAAGTTAAAGTTCTATTTTAGCAAGCCCTTAAATTCATTAATAACCTACTGATTAGAACCTACAATAGCAATGTCATCCACATACACTAAAACAACAACAAAATCATTTTCAATTCTCCTTGTGAACAAAGTATAACCGTCTTTAAGCTAAATAAACCCATTATTAACCAAACAACTAGTCAACTTTGCATTCCATTGTCTTGATGCATACTTTAACCCATATAAAATTTTTGAAGTTTGAAAAGAAGCCCGCTATTACCAAATTCATTTACGCTTCCATATAAACATCTTCAACCAAGTTACCATGTAGAAAGCATTGAAAATGTCCAACTGAGCTAAGAACCATCCATTAATAACGGTTGAATCAAGGAAGAACCTAATAGCAATGTATTTAGCCATTGGACTAAATATTTTTGTGTAGTCAAACCCCTCATTTTGTGTGTCTCTTGATGAGCATCCTGGCCTTGTATCTATCCATAATACCATCTGCATTAAACTTGACCTTAAATATCCATTTAGAAATAACTATATGTGATTCTAGTGGAAATGAAACTACCCTCTAGATTTGATTAGATTCTAAGGCAACCCAATTCTTCTTTCATTAGGAGTTTCGAATGATCAAAGTTTACAATTGGTCATAGGTGGTTGGTTCAAATATGGTGGAAATGTTAAAAGCAAAGGTTTTGTATGATGGTCAAAGTCTATCAAGAGTGTGATAGTGTTAAATGAGACATGCTATAGGAGCATGGATTGTGGAAGAAAGGTTTTAATGGTAGTCATTTAAATATCCAGGTCCAGTGGTTATCCTACTACTTCTTTGAACAACACTGGTTCCACAATTGGTAGGGTGTCTAAACTAGGTGTAATAGAAGTTTGTGAAGGGAAAGAAATGTTGGTAGGTAGAGAGGATGAAGCGTCATGTTGTGATATACGATACCAATGCTCTTGACATGAATCACAACATGTTGAAAACTGAGAGAAAATAGAATTTGAAGAATTAGATGAAGTGGGTGAAAACTAATGTGAGAAAGAGGGATGAAAAGGAAAGAGATATTCATAGCATTGAACATCTCTAGAAATGAAAATAGTGTTAGTTTCCAAATATTACATTTTGAAGCCTTTGACTACTAGTGGATAAACTATGAAGGCACAGGATTTAACTTTGCTACCTAATTTCTTTCTTTATACAGGAATAATAGATGCAAAATGCCAGGACCCAAAGACTCAGACACTCATAAGTAGGGGATTTATGAAAAATAATTTCATAAAGAGCCTTATTATGGAGAGAATGGGTTGGAACTCAATTGATAAGATATACAACAATCAACAATGCATCTCCCCAAAATTTTAAAGCCATATGGGCTTGAAAGGGAAAAGCTCTAGCTTCATTTAGCAAATGCTAATGCTTCTTGTCTACTACCCATTCTATTGAGGAGTATTAACACAAGAGGTTTGATGTATCATACCATTTTGAGCATAAAAAGTAGAAATATTAAACTCAAGAGCATTATTAGTTCAAATGATCTTAATCTTCTATTGGAATTGAGTTAATATCATATGATAAAATTGTTGGACAACTTGTGATACTTGAGACTTATGACAAGGACTAGAAGAAGACTCATCTACTAAGATACAAGGAATATGTTTTATTCTTTCTAGTGAAGGATGGCCTATATGACAATACCATCTCTCTAAAGAAGCTGAACAAATAACATTTAGAAAATAAGAAACAAATGATCCTTGTTTTAGATCATACAAACCACAGACCTTTTTAGCCAAGCCAATCCTCATCTGAGATGAAAGGTCCTAAACATGACATTGGTTACTATGCAATAAAAGAGTGTAAACTGGATTATGAGTAAACTTACTGACAAAAGAAAATTTAAAGTGAAACTAGGACCAAATAAAACATTAGAAGAATAAGATTAGGAAAAAGAGACACAGAGCCTATGTAAGTGGCTTGGACTTTTTCACCTATAGCTAAATTGACAACTAATTTTTTAAATGAAAAGAAAAAGAAAAATGATATGATGAGATGCCTCAGTGACTACAATCCATGAATCATTCGAAAAATGATGTCTATGCACCACATTATGGCACATTATGTGATGAACTTAAGGAGAGATATAGTAAGATATACCAACTATATTAGTAGATGTAGTAGTGGAAGGTTCTAGAACGATATATGAAGGGTTAGGTTTAGGCTAACATCGTAAAATCTTGATTATTGATTAACTACAACAACTTTTGTACTTGATCCCTTGAAATTATCAAACCAGAAGAATCAAAGCTATCCTCCACATAATTTGTCTTCTAAAGTTGTTGATTGACCAACTAGATCCACAATAATTCTTTGTTGATTGGAAAATCCCTTTGCTTTATTTTTGTAAACTTAGAATTAATAGCATCCGATATGTTAATTTTTTTCAGACTTTGTTGTTCCTACTTGATTGTATAAAATATAAAATCTCCCTCTAAAATAATAAATGTTCATTTATTGATAAATTAATAAATTATTCATTTATTTATAAATAAATAACCTTTACAAAATAATAATTCTTCTTGGTTGCAAGAGTATTATCTTATAGAGATGTTACTGTATCAGTGAAATATTTCCATAAATAGCAACATATTAAATACGACAGGTTTACCTTTATATTGGTTAATTTTATTCCATTTTACTTGATTCCATGGTCACAAAAGTAATTCATGTATTAAATTGTGAGAAAATTGTGCATGCGGAATAAAAATAAAATAAAAGAGACAACTTTTTGCTAATAATAGTACCAATTAATATTTATATCAATTATCAAAGTTGTCAGGCCCGGCTCGGGCATTGATCCGATAAAGTCCAAGGGTCAAGGGTCAAAGTTTCAACTTGGGTCAAACCGGGGTTAATAATAAAATATTTAAAAAATATATTATAATATATAATAGTTATAAAAATATAATATGATCTCTATTTTTAATCAATAAAAAAACATAATTAATTTATTTGATATTTAAAATTTTAATTTTATATAAAATATTTTAAAAAATATAATATAATCTCTATTTTTAATAAATAAAAAGTATAATTAATTAATTTTATATTTAAAAGTTAAATTTTATATACAATCGTTAATTTCGTAAAACTATAAACTAATTTTGAAAAATGAAAATAAAAATAAAAAATAAAAACCTCATCATCTCCACCTCTCGAGACTTACAAAAGATTTTTTAAAAATGAAAATAATAAAAAAATCAAAAAACCTCTCGTGACTCACAAAAGACTTCTCTCTCTCGGGGCTTCACCTTCACTTCTCTATTTTCCTCTTTCTTTACGCTTCTCTTTCATTCCTCCATCTCTCTTTTTGTTTATCTCTGTTGAACACTGGTGCTCATCTTTTAATCTCTCTCTCTCTCTCTCTCTCTCTCTCTCTCTATGTCTCTCTCTTTTTCTATCACCCATTACATCCAGCCATCTTGACCAGACGATTTAATCGGTTCCCAGTCAAACTGAACTACTTTTTTGTTTCTTAACAAGGTCATTTAGAGTCCGAGTTAAAGGATATGACTAGGCCGGGTAGCCTCATGGCCGGTTCTTGATTTTTCCAGTCGAACTTGTCGGCATGATCTGGGTTTGACTACCTTGATTTATATTGGAATCAAATCCACTAGCATTATATGTGCACACAAAATATTATACAACTAAATTTTCAATTACCAAAAAATTTAGCAACAAGGCTGCAAATTCAGAACTTATATTAAAAACTTTATAATAAAAAGTGCAACAACAAAGTTTACATATTTACAACCCAAAAATTATAATTAAAATCGTAAAAGAATTACATATTAAAAGTTATATAAATTTTTATCTAAGAAGTTTAAAATTTCACTTCACTATCTTTAACTCTTCAAAATATATCATTATGGCTTAAAATATGCCTACTAGGATTAAAGCCCCCCGTCACTAGCACAATAAACACAACTTACAAATACCAGTTCAAACTCTCAAATCAAGGTAAAACCATGAACATATGACCAAATGAAAAGTACACTATATAACACTGACCACAAAAGAAGATCATAAGGTAATACTGGGTAATTAGAAGAAACACCATCAAACCAAGCACAACTATTTACATGCCTATATCTGGATAATTAGAAGCTAATACTGGACACCAAGCCAGTTTAAAAAAAAAACAAGTTCACAAAGAAAAATCACGCTTACATTATTCTTGTGTTTAATTGGTATTTAATATTTGTGGTCACACTCCAATTGTATATGACATCCAAATCATTTGTGTGAAAAGTACCTCAAATGGAATGTGTCATACCTTAATATTGGCTATGTCAACATGAATATATAAAATTAATGCAACAAAAATAAGTAATGGAAAAATTTTTGATTATAAAGGTTTCCTAAAATTGGTCTATTACTTTGCCCACCATATAGACATAACTTGTTACAATTGCCTTGAGAATAAGTTATCATCATCTCCATATTAGCTTAACCCTAAATAAAGAAGATAGAGTAATAGTTAGTGATAAATATATGAAAATAGAAAATAAAAAAGCATAACAATCATCTTAGCATGGAAGAGGAAAAGGTAACAACACATGAAGTGTTGAAAAGTCTTAGTAGTGTAAGAGCATGATATAATATAGATAATTCATGCATGGAACTATAAAAAAAAATAAAAAGTTTGCATCATGTTCAAGGTTATAGCATTTGCATGACAATAATAAAATATTTAAAAATGCATTATAATATTTAATAATTATAAAAATATAATGCTCCTATTCTAAAACAAAATCTCTTAAAATAAGCTTTGTGAGCATACTTATCCTTGTATACAAAATAATTTGCTTGCATCTTATTGATATACAAGTAGTCATAGACCTCATCTAGCAAATTTTTTACTGAATTTCTTGAACTCATACACCTTAGGATAGAGTGCATCAATCTAATCTACTAATAAGATATAGTAATTAGTTGTAAACATGCAGAATAGTTAAGCCGGAAAGGTAATTCACTAAAAGGCATGCATAATAGGGAAAGTGCCACCCTCGTGAATGTAGATCATTGAAAACGCAACTATATCAAGCAAATTATGTATATAAATTGTTGCTACTTCTCTAGATCTCCTAGGTAGCCCTATATACTAGTTGGTTTAAATGATAAGACCACTATTGATAAATGAATCAAAATTTTCATTTATGTCACAATTTTGGCCAGCTATCGAGGCCTTTTCCATGTTATCTAGGAAGAGGTTATCAAGATCATGATAAACAACATTAGTTTGATTAATTAGCATTGCATATGCACCCATTGCATATATAGTCAAAACCATATATGATCTTCACTCTACTATAGTCTTAAATCACTTTGTTTATAAATGGTTTCATGATATGATGTGCTTACTTTAGCAAAACAAGTTCAACCATAAGTTGCTTGTTCAATAAATTTAAAACACACACACACATAAGTGGTTAAAGTTGATATGTACAACTAAACTCAACATAAGCTTTAGCCACACATGGTTCAAGGATGATCATCCTCAACTCTTCATTCTAACTAGCACCACTAATTTCTCTATTTATTTTAATCTCCAAGTATCTTATTTTCATGTCCCATACTTACCATGTAAATGTTGAAAATTAGTCCAAATTTTGTGTTAAAGGTGGTTGCCTTGATAATGAATGCTTCCTTCATGAATGTCCTATCACATCTAAATCCTTGTTTCTCATGCTTGGCAAGTATTAGGATTCGGTAGTTATCATAATTAGATTTCCATCCCTTGTTAGTTTTCCATGCTCGGAGGGGCCAAGTTGATGTCTATTGATTACAGGTTATGTTCCACAAGTTTCCACCATTAGCTACCATTTTATTACATTATTTTTGGTAATCACTTTTATTTAATGAACATAAGATACCATTCAACAATAAAAGTACATCAATCAAAATAAACAAGTCAATATTTCATATAGTTAAAAATATGTTCATGTAAATAAATATATGTTTGTAAACTATTGTGACTCATTATTGAGATAAACATAGTTACCCTCACATTCCTCTCATTGTATTCTAGGTTGTGAAGAATTACCAAGATCATTAATGGTAGAAAAATAAAGCTATCATTTAGGTCCATACCGACTATATAGTTATGTTAAATAGCTACCTCTAAGACTAGCTTAACTTGGGTTTGATAAGGGAAAAGTGGTTGTGATGTGAAAATCTCAAAATAATTTTTTTGTACTCCAAAAGCAACAAAACCCCTAGATCATAGTATGGCATGCCTATATCTAAATAGCATTTTAAGGTTTATTAGGAAGTAACCATTATAATTATTCAAATGATATTACAAAAAACGATGTGGTTATGAATTTGCTTACTATTGTATACCCTCCATCAATGAGATAGTATTTTCCTAAAACAAATTATTTAAGTTGATTATCTAAAATTTGTCATCTAGAAAATGTTTTTTAGAAGTGAGTACTACATTTTATTATCTTCAAGCCTTATGGTAGAGTTCGTGTCACTACATCTCTAAAGACATTAACAATGTGTTTATTTGGATGGATTTCAATGTCACAATATTTCTGAATACCTTGAGTTCTAAAATTTGTTGTTTTGTTTTCCAAGGATTTCAATTTCATTTTACTTTTCAAATCCTATGGACAAGGAATTTGGTTTTTTTGGCCATAACAGCCATTAAACAAAATTTGGATTTAAAATCCCTTACCTGACTAACGTGAGAGATTCACGGGTTCTTCCAAGTGGCAAGATGACCTTCTTGTCACCTTGCGTCTTCTCATCTCTAACCATCCAACAAATCTGGTAAACTATCTTTCTTAGCTAAAATATTGTTTGGGAACCTCAATCTCTGTGGGTTACTATAGCCCTGATCACCTTGAGCTTTTGAACTCTCATGGAGCTTCGACTCAATTCCAAGATGCTTGTAAAACCCTTGTTTTGTTCTATTTTTTTATCTATGGATTCTTCTTCTTCTTCTTCTTCTTCTTCTTCTTCTTCTCATGACTAGGTTTGGAAATTGCTCTTGTTAGTAAAAAAACATCAATTTTACTTAGTAGCTTTTTTATTATACTTCTGTGAAACTAGTTCACACGGTCGTTAGTTATTGTAGTGGCACACATGCATTTCTAGTTACTTCCTATCCAAAAGATTCATAGATCAATTACTTTTTTGTGGCAATTGAATGTGATCCAAAGTGTCAAATAGTCATACAAGGTAATACAAACCCTAGTTTAATTACTTGGTGAGAAAGTATTGATGCTAGCCCTATTTCTATATATTAAAGTTTGATAACATGTTGCATATGTTTTAGAAAAGAATACTATATAAGAATTTTGAGTGTACATGAGGAAGGAATTTTTAATCATGCTAGTCATATAAAGTATTCACAAATGAAGACATCAGTGCTTCTATTATCATTGTAAACATAGATAGTTATAACTTGGCAACTTGATTTTACATAGAGAGCTTTGGATCACATATAAGTGTACAATTTATACCAGCATATTATACTAGTAAATTTATAGTTGCTTATCAATATTATAGGCATAAGTGGAATTAATAAATTTCATCATGCATATTATATGCACATATAAATGCATATATCCCTTCTAAAATTACATTTACATTTACATCACTTTTTGCATATTTTTGAAAATTTGAACGCTAACTTGAATGTTTCAGTGGGTTGATCATCATAGCTTAATGGTGAGAGTTGATCTAAAATAACGGAAAACAATTTTAGGTGAATATGTTTATCTTTATAATTTGAAATTCAAAGAGTTTCAGTGGCTAATGCACTTTTAAACCCTAGTTAGCCATGATGGACTTAAAAGCTATAAAAGGCAATTGGCAACAAGGACATTTAAGCAAATATTTAGAGTTCTATAGTACTTATTTGATGCATTTTATAAAGGAAATAGGAAATCAATACTAAGCAATTTAAATAGATCATGTTTGTAGAATTGATGCCTTTTAAACTAAGCTTTAGTGTTTGTTCCTATATATACCTTTACTTTGCTTGTTATTTAGTGTTTACTTCTATACATGCCTTAAATATCTCATGAATGTAGATTTGCTTTTTACTATTTGCTCCGGTACATGCCTCAACTTTGCTTGTTATTTAGGATTATATCTTCTATATTTCATTATTATCATGATGAATGTTTTTCTTTTGAAATCTTTTATGATGACAAGATGCATACATTTTTATTCTCAAAGACCAAATTTTTTCCACATCAAAGATATTACTCCCTCCGTTCCTTTTTATCAGTCACAAATCCATATTTCTTTTTATCTGTCATTTTCTAATATCAAGAAGCATTTATTATTTTTTTTTTCAAAATTACCCTTAATATTTTATTCAACTCTCTTGTTGGAATTAAATACGAGCGATAAATGTACATATTTAAATTAAGGGTAATTTTGGAAAGATAACTAATTTTTTATAAAATTTTGTGAAATAACTAAGTTTCTTGGTATTTGAGATTCAGTTAACCACGACAGATAAAAAGGAATAAAGGGAATACAATATATTTATATATGTTTTATAGGTCAAAAGTTAATTTATTTCCTACCAAACTATATTATATGGATCAATTCAAGGAAGATGATAAACTATATCTCATGCAAGCTATAGCCTACACTATGTTTTTAAGGATACACAACGAAAGATGTAGAATTTGTAGAGAACCTTCAAGTGAAAGGTTAGAAATGAGGGTAAAATATTTGTCTAGGTTGATAGATAGGAATCATGTCACTAGTATCAACATGGTTCATCTGAATAAGTCCACTTTCTATAACCTATGCTCAATGTTATGTTGAAAAGGACTCCTAAAAGACACAATACATATGACCATGAAGAAGCAATTATTAATGTTCTTGCACACCATAGGTCGTAATCAGTGCAACAATGTTATTGCACAAAATTTTCTAAGGCCCAATAAGATGGTTAATAGATACTTCAATCACGTGTTGTTTACAATCGATAAATTACAACATGAGTATGTGCTGCACCAAGTACTTTAACTCCAACATATATAACAATAAGGTGGATGCTACATCCTTATTTCAAGGCATTGTTATCTTAGATTTCAAATAATTGTATTTTGATAGAATTAATTCTAATGTATAACTGACACACCACTTGCCTGAGTGTTGTGCAAGTGCACGAGTCGTCACAATAATAAAATGCCCCGGTGAGTGGGTAGTCTAATCCACAGGGAATAAATGCTTAAAAACAAGATATATTACTATTTATCTAAGTGAAAACCAGAAGTGAGTGAACTAGAGATATTAATGTAATGAAAAGTAAAAGAGAGAAAAGAAAGCAAGCAAGAGTAACTGAAAAGAGTAATCTAGAGTAACATGGGATACCCGAACAATACTCACCCTAATACTATTGTTTCAAGTGCAAGATGACACACCGCTTGAGTGTGTACCCCGCAAGTGCACGGGTTGTCGAAGTAATAAAATACCCTGGTGAGTGGGTAGTCGTATCCACAAGGAATAGTGTTCAAAAACAAGTGTTATCGCTATTTCGCTATGAAGGAAGTTGATGGTGAGAGAAATATATATATATATATATATATATATATATATATATATATATATCAGAAAATAATAGAGCGCAAGGAGAGTAATGAGGGTAGGAGAGGTAATCGATATAAAGATGGGGTCCCCGGACAAAGCTCCCCCTAGGACTAATGCTTCTAGTGCAAGACTAGTATTATACCCTCTAATTGATGTCTAATGAGTCATGGAAATCCTTAAGCATACGGTCCCCGGACAAAACTCCCCCTAGGACTAATGCTTCTAGTGCAAGACTAGTATTATACCCTCTAATTGATGTCTAATGAGTCATGGAAATCCTTAAGCATACGGTCCCAAACCTAAGGTCAACCTTGACTAGTTTCAACATTATGCCCCGGTATTAGGTTTCACTACGACCCTTAACTCTCGTTGACCTGTCAACTAAGCCCCAGGAGAGTCCATCATCCTAGACCTCACACTACATGGAACTGCTTGGGGTTCTAGGGATTCCAAGTAAAAGACCTTGTTCCTAAGTATAGTTCTAACACTTTGGTCTAGGTGAAAGAACCCTAGTCTCAGTTAAGCCCCAGCACTAGATTCACTACAACCCTTCACTATGTCAGGGGAGTCCATCTCCTAGCACTTCACTCTACTTCGACCGCAAAGAACTCTTGGAACATGGAGGTAGGAAAAATCATACCGGAGGGAAAAGTAGATGTTTCGCTACCTCACAACTCACTCTCTCGACCCTCTCTAATCTCGAGTAGTCTAATCCTATAGGAGTTGTCACACCTCCAAAGGACAACCTAGATGATTCTCAACCCTAGTATCACATCTAGGGGAAAATCAATACAAGAATAAATCAAGATCGGAACTCAATTAAATTCATCAATAAAGAAAGTATAATAAAAGTCATTGAAACAATATCATCCTAGGGTTTATAAGTCCGAATACCCACTAGGGTTTAGCTCTCCATGGAGCAATACAAAATCAATAAAGAGATTAAGAACATATGCATAAAAACCATAAAGAAAATCCCCTTGTAGATCGTATCGATGGTCTTGTGGAGCCGCGTGTCTTCTCCAACGAATCCCTTGTCAAGCCTAGGGCACACCTCGCCGAATCGAAGCCGACGAAAGCTCCCCCAATAGCTTTCTTCCAAAAGATGTCGATGTCGATGCCGTATAATCGCCTCCAAAGACCTCCAAGAACCTCTCCAAACCCTAGCCGAAAGCCCCCCAAAAGATAGGCAAAAGATAGAATGGGGGTCCCCAAATAGATCTGAAAACGGGCTATTTATAGGCTGAAATCAGGGTTTCACACTCCCCTGTGGAATTTTCACACGGCTGTAATACTCCTGAATTCATCATTCTTCATCGAAATGCTCCCAAATTCATTGTTCTTCATCGAGGCTATTGAATTGGGCACACAATCAACGGTAGATCATGTCGATTACTTCATTTCTCTTCATTGGCAAAATTCTCCAATGCTACACGAGTTAGACTTTTGTGAATGTGACTGCCCTTGTGCCCCTCCAGTGGAGGTTGGCACACACCCACAAGTCTAGATTCGTGCCTTGTTCCTTGCTTGGTCCGAGAACTCCCCAATAATGGCGAACATAACCTATTCTTGCTTTTTTTTCTTCTCTAAATTGGCTCCACAACCCTGCAATGCACAAAAGCACACAAATGCACACAAATTATTGATAAAATCTAAGAAAAGTAATGCTCAATTTAAGATAATAACACTTCGCGTTACTATAACACGAGCACTTATCACAAGACTAATATTATGCGTCCTAATTGATGTTTAATAAGTTGCGGAAATCCAAAGATACACGGTCCCAAACCTAAGGTCAACCGTGACTAGCTCTTTACACTATACCCCGGCGGAAAGAAATACTCTCAACGCCTCACACTGTGTGGGACTGCTTGGGGTTCTAGGGACTCCAAGTGATAAACCCTATTCCCTAATATAGATCTAACCCTTTGGTCCAGGCAAAAGATTGCTAGTCACAATTAAGCCCCAGCACTTAGATTCACTTCAACACTTCACTCTATTGCTCACGTAACTAAGCCCCAGTGGAGTTCATCTCTTAGCACTTTACTCTATTGCGACCACAAAGAACTCTTGGGACGTGGAGATTGGATAAATCACGTCGGGATGGAAAGGGGACGTTCCACTACCTCTCGACCCGCCCTCTCGACCCTTTTCAATCTTGCTTAGTCTAACCCTAATGAAGTTGTCACACCTTCAATGGCTTACCTAGATGGATTCTCAACCTTAGTGTCACTCTAAGGAAAAATAAACACAATAAGCATTCAAGATTGAAACTCAATTAAATCATCAATTAAGGAAACATAATAAGAGTCAATGAAACAAAATAATCCTAGGGTTTATAAGTCTAAGTATCCACTAGGGGTTTAGCTCTCTATGGAGAAATATTAAATCAACCATGAAATCAAATATAAATGCAAGCAATCCATAAAGATAACCCCCTTGTCATATGTGTTTATGGTCTTTAAGAGCCGCCTCGTCTTCTCCAAGGACTCCTCCATCGAGCCTAGGACACACCTCGCCGAATTGATGTCGTCGAAAGCTCCCCTAATAACTCTCCTCCGAAGGATGTTAATGTCGATGCCGTAGAACCACTCCTAAAGCCTCATAAAATCCTCTCCAAACCTTAGCCGCTCTCTCCCTGAAAGATAGGTGAAAGATAGGAAAAAGATTCAGTAAATAAATCTCAAATCACAGTATTTAGAAGGCTGAAATCAGGCATTTACACGGCCGTGTGGAATTTTCAGACGCCCGTGTGGATTTTCAGGAATCAGTTTCCTGCACGTTGTGAACAGTTATTTTACTACAGTAAATTGCTGCAATGCTCCTGCCAATATGCTCCCGACTTCATTTCTTCATCAAGGCCACCAAGTTGGGCACACAACCATGCGGTAGATCACGTCTCCTCTTGCTTTCAAACACATTGATAAAGCTCTTTAATGTTACATAAGTAGGACTCTATAAGTGTGACTGCCTTTGTGCCCCTCCAATTTGTATATTCACTTGAGCACTTTGGAGGTTGGTACACACTCACATGTCTACAACTTGTACCTTGATCCTTGCTTAGTCTAAGAGTTTCCTCAACAATTGCGTCCATGATCTATTTTTGCTTCCTTTCTTCCAAACTTATCTCCACAACCCTAAATGCACAAAAGAACACAAATACACACGAATGAGGATAAAATCTGATAAAAATAATGCTGAATGTAAAAAGAGTATACTTCGTATTACTTATACACGAGCACTTATCAATAACATTCAACACTAGGATTGTATCAAGGACCTAGATGGGATACATATTCAAGCTTATATCCTGCATTCAAAGTAGCTGCATTCAAGAAAACCTTACCTAGCAGAGAACATCCTGACAGATGTAAATTTTGACCGTTATTTCACTTTTGTTAGCACTGGTTGGGAAAGATCAATACATGATTCTATAATTCTTCATGATGTACTAAAAATACCTAATGGGCTCAAAGTCCCTAAAGGTATCTAACTTTTTTGTTTTATAGACCCAGTTTATGACAATAGAACTTAATAAAGTTATTTTATATCTTTGAATTAGGAACGTATTACTTGGTTGATGCCCACTATGCCACAAGACCTAGTTTTATACCCACTTATAAGGGTCTCAAGTATCACCTAAAGGAGTTCAGCTCCCGAACACTTACAATGTCACACCCACCCCTTCTACCGAGGTAAATGTGGCACCCATCAGTTAAAATTTCTTTTAACTGGAAAACTGACACTCATGAAACACCAAATCAAACTTACAAAAACTCTATTAACACTTTTTAAACAAACTATAGATTCAAATACACGAATATAACACTCATAAGTACTCCCACATGCGGGTACAACCGCTACAAAATCATAACAACAACAGTAGAAAGGAAAGGGACCCACTAAACTCTGAACCAAGCCCTGACTGGCTCTATACTCGCACAGGCAATCTATCAGGGTCCTGCTCCTGCAACTGTGACACATTTTAGTTGGTCGGTAGTGGCTCAATAATTTCGAATAGTTAAATACAGCGTATATAAAGTATATAAACATCAATTTTTCTCAAATAATTTCTCAACTTTCTAAAGTACTAGAATTTTTGGAAAGAAATACAACTTCAAAGAGCTTTAAAACATAAATTCATCATAAATCGGCATCAAATCAATTTTCCAAAGAAATATAAATTTTTGTGAGAGACTGCCCTCCTAAGAGCGACAGCTGGGCTTCGCCCCCTCATCACAATTCAAAACAACATCTTTTGCAAAAACAAACTATAAAACCATTCTCAAAACATTGGCCTAAAAACCCTCCCAAACTTAGCCGCCGTCGCGACTAGGTTGAGAGCCATCAAGGTCTTCGTAACCTTGATGTTGGCCACTGAGATCCCCGTGTGGTGACCCCGGGTTTCTCAACAGAACCAAACCCTGTCAATGGCTCCGCGCACCTCTTGACCAGGGTTAAACTCAGGGTTAACCACGCCGCCTCCCATCAGGCCGGACCGTGGGACCCCACACTGCAGTGTCGGACTAAAGTCCGTAGTCACCATCCAAATCCGTACAATATCCACCGTACAATACATACATTTCTATGCCAAGAATGAAAACCAGTTTCACAAACATTGTCGGTAAAACATTTTAATATACGCACATAATTTCACAATTCATCCCCAGTCAAAGCATATGTAACCATTAAAATAAATATATGAAATGAATAATTAAAATCATGCGCACGTACATGTTTTCACTATTCAAAAATACGTATAATTATACGAAACACATGCATCAATACGATTGTCATGGCACGTCAACGACAAATAAATATAAATATCTTTTAACAATATACAGAGTTAAACATAATAGAATTAAATAATTAAACAATTATTCAAAATAATAATAATATTTAACCAATTATTCAAAATAATAATAATATTTAACCAATTATTCAAAAATAATAGCCACTACCAACTCACCTGGTCTCCCTTGGGTTTCTTGCTAGACCTGGAACTCCCTCCTAAGCCTGGACAATACCTATCGGGGTAACAAAATAAAATAAATACATATAACAATCTAAAGACACAACTTAACCCAAAAGAAATTATAATAAACAAGTAACAGACTCTCTAATTGGCCCACTTACTCCAATCGGTTAAAACCCGACCTCGCATATTTATACCGGTCTCCAATTGCTCTTAAACCGCCTCAATTTGGGCTAAACCCTCCTGAACCAACCTCAATTTCTCTGAACCAAGTTCAATTTAAACCAACCAACATTAAACCAATCAAATTCTTATATAATTTCCTGTTGAACCAACTTGGTTCAACTGAACCAATTTCCTTCAATTGGTTCAGTCCAAAGCCATTAACTCAAAACCTGAACCAAGTCCAAACCCATCTCAACTTGATTTGATCAAACCAACTTAACCAAATCAATTTAAACTCAACCAATTCCCACTTGACTTGATCCAACCAAAACAACTTGGTTAAACCCAACCAGCTTCATCCAACCATCTTCATTAGCATTTAAATCATCATTATTAACTTAATTAACTCAAAACCAACCCTAATCTCGGTGCTACAGTAACTCTACAGTAAACCCGGAAATTCCATCTTCCATTTCAATCCGAATTCATCACAATTACAAGGATTTCCCAAAATAACTTCAAGCACTAATTATCAACAACAATAAACCATGCTTTTGCCACTCAAAACCAAGCCAAATCTCATAAAAGCAAGTTAAAATTTAGCATGGTTGCTCAAGCTTCAATTTAACCAAACATCATGCATTAATTCAACCAAGAAGATGCTTACCAAGCAATGTAAATCTCCGGCGAACTCCCTCCGGCGATCTCCAAAATTTCCTCCTCAAATCCTCCCATTTTTCCATTGCTTTCTTTTTTTTTTTTTTTTTCTCTCGGGGTTACTGTAGCAGGCATGAATAAGAAGAAGATGAAGTGATGAGGAATTCATTCTAGACTTTTCTCTCAATAAAATCTTCAGCCGAAATTTACCAATAGTTCCTGAAAATATAATCTATAATAAAAAGGTCCCTGAAAATTTCTCCAACGATCCCTGAATTATGAAACAGTATGTCCGAAAGGTCCATGAAAACTTATCTTTCAGTCCTTAATCTTTGGAAACAGTTCAGATCAACCCTTTTTAATTACTTTTAAACCCAAAATCTTATATGAACTCTTACAATAAGGTCCTTGTTATTCCCTCTTGGGTTTTTTTTGAAAAATTGATCTGCAGGAAAATTCTTACTGTAACTGTTATAATACCCTGAATATACTTTTCAACAGGTATCCAAAGGTTCAGGGTATTACATACAAACCCTAAGAAACTCTTTAACTTGCAACATTCATATACATATACCTTTGTTGAGAGTGTAGTTTGTTCTTTGAATATCTATTTTAAGGTCTTTGCATCTAGGCCTTTGCCCATTTAAGGCATAGGTAGAACTCGTGTTAGCATGTTGCACTTTACATAATTACATTGTTAATGTTGGTGAGTGTGATACCAAGAACCTTTCTTTGGTTTTGTCCCCTATGTTAGGTGTGCTCAGTAGAACTTTGTTTGATCTAGAAAGTTTTCAGTTGTAGAATAGTCCTTGAAACCTAGATCCTTTATTAGGCTGAGATCAGCACAACCTGTGCAAATCGGCATAGCTTGTGCCAATTCCAACCAAAAACCTTTTGTTGAGCAGAGATGCACATAGCCTGTACGAAATGGCATAATCTTTGTCAATTCCAACCATAGATTCTTTTGTTGGGCTAAGCTCTACGTAGCCTATACAAAGTTGTCCTACACACTTCTTTCTTGTTGTCACAAGGGCATTGTTTTCATTTTCAAACCCTAAACCCTTTTTAATTGTTCTTCTCCTCTCCTTGCTCTCATTCTATTGACACCTCCCTTGGATGAGAAGAAACCTTTGAATGAACTCTTCCTCCACTCTTTATTGAAGCTCCAAATCTTCCCTCTTCTTCTCCCTAAGATTGGATAAGGTAAGTACTCCCATTCTTCTTGTTTTCCTAATTGTTTTCTTCTCGGCATTGGTAGTTGAATGATCCTCATCTTCCCTTCTAGATTGAAGCTCCATTCTCCATCATTCTTTCTCCTTTGAAGCTAGCAAGGTGGGTACTTCCATCTCTTTGTTTCTCTCCTTGCATTTGTGTTCCATTCTATGGGAGACCTAGGGTTGTGAAAGTTGAGAAATTGTGAGCTTGTGGGTTGCCATTCTTATATGTTGAGTATCAGAAGATTGAGAAAAGTGTTTGTATTTTGTTGTCCTCCCAGATTTGTTGAATCCATGAACCTTTCTTATGCTAGAAATTGTATATGGTAGCTTGGTCACTGTAGCACTGGTGAGCCTTGTCTCTTTCTCTTGTTTCCTTTGATTGGAAGGAAATCTATCTCCATAGAAACTCTTTGGAAATCCTTGAACCCAAGTTTGAGCCAACCCTAGGTCTCTTATAGGGTTGCATTGCATATAACTTTAGGATTTCTTTATGCATCTCTTTGTTTATTTCCTTTTGTTGATTCTTATTTTCTTTTGTTGCTTGTTTCTTGTGTGATTGTGTAATTGTGTTTGGTTAGGTGGTAAAAGCTTGGCTCGAAGCAAGGAGCCTACGGAGAGTAGCACTCCTTTGGGGAAATATGGTCTCATAAGTTGATGAGTGGGTTAAGTTGTATCATATAATTCTATTTAGATCTTTGAAATATTTTAATCATTCCATGAACTTGTTCTATGGTTTAATCTTGTCCAAATTGATGTTTCGTTAATTGAAAGGGTTTTCTATGACATTAATTTTAATCATAGTCAGAACCAAACCAGACCATTGAACCAGATAAGAGTAAGGTTCAAGGGTCAAGAGATTTGACAGTGGTTGAACCGGGTTGAACTGGATTGAACTTGAATTAATAAAATAAAAATATCAAATATCAAATGATAAGTTAATTTTTAAGCAAATCCATATAAGATATCAAACATCTTATCTCATATTTAAATTCAAAATCCCATAATATATAAACTAAATTCATGAATATCATATCAAATAAACCTCATAAAAAAGTTCTTCATATAGTATACACATCACACAAAAACAAAGTCTCAAGAAAAAAAATCTTAAAAGAGCTCATTAAAGGAGATCCAACGAGCGAATGTAAGTCTTTTTTAAGAGTTTCGTTTTGCAAGTTTTAGTATAACAGCTCTTTTATATGTTGTTTCTTTTTTATGGCTCTCCTTGGTCCTATCTAAAACTTGCTTTTATGTTCAACCTTTCATTTTTAGTTAAAAAAGAAAATTATAAACCTAGATATCCAATAAGACCTGTTTAACCTTGTAAACCAAGCCCGATTCATCCGATTCACAGTTGAACCTCCCGATTCTCACTATTGAGCAACGGTTTTTAGCCAGGCCGGTTTTTAGGGTTGAACCAGACCGTCTATGCTTCCGGATCCTGTTCAACCCGGTTCTGACTACATAGATTTTAAGTCAATGTTTTGGTTGGTTTGAAATAGTGTTAATTTAGCCACTATAGGCTACATTTATAATGAGAGTGGCTTTGGTCATGTTATCTTAAGTTCTTTGGAAATCCTATTGTAAGTTTGAGTTGTGATGGTTGAATTAGAACTTGTTAGAATCTATGCTTTATTAGATGAATGGAAATTGTTGAATGTTACAATGACTATAATGAATTTATTTGATATAAATGAGGTTGATCTTATGTTTTGATAAATTATGCTTTATTAGATGAATGGAAATTGTTGAATGTTGCAATGACTATAATGAATTTATTTGATATAAACAAGGTTGATCTTATGTTTTGATAAATTATATTATTATGTCAATAAATCAATGTATGCCTATGAATCTTAAAGTTAATGAGTAATAATGGGTGTAAATGATGCATGCTATTGGGTAGTCTTTATGAGGTTGATGTTAGAACTTGCTTAACACTATGTGTGAGCCATGAAAGATCAAATTACTCTTATATTATAGAATTGCTAAATTTTTTAGGTATGATGTTATGAATAAGATGCATGTAGCCTGAATGTAGTCTAATTTTATAATTAATCTAAAGAATGTATGTTAGCAAACAAAATTATCATGGAGTTCAAGTTCATAAGTTTGATATGTATATCTACTTGAAAGTTGGTGAATATTGTCCATGTATTGATGGTTAGTTAGATTAAGTTAAGATATTTATATGCATGTACCCGATGAGTTAAGGAATAGTATTATTATGTTAAAAATAATATTAAGATGATGTCAATGATTTGAGAAAAGAATGACACTAAGAGAATAATACATCTCTTCACTAGTCAGGAGGTGATTTTAGATGGATGTGTTTTATAGTCAAATACAATACTGCATCAAAATAGTGGAGATCATATACCTAATCCTGTACTTGTTGTCTTAAGCTGAAGATTATATTCTTTTCTTGATGATGCATCCATTGAACTTATAAGGATAACATTTGGGAAATTAATTAATTTATTTGATGATTGACGAAAAAGAATTTATTTAGTTTAGTTGATAATGGAATGTTATGGTATTCATGATGTTAAAAGCAATATTATCTATGAAAGAAATCTATGTGATGTGTTGTAGCGAGTTGTTAGAACTATTATAGAAGAATAGGACCCTGGTGAGAGTTTTATAAAGTCAATCGATGCTATTACTTTTGAATAGTAAACTGGAATGATTTCATAGTTTAAGCTGGTGATCAAGTTAGAGTGGATCTCTTGTCATTTTGAGTTATGAGATCTATTTAGGCCAAAAGCCATACTTGTAAAACCCCTTTTGACACTATTGGGATTCACTTTGGAAAATGGTTGTAAAACCCTTTTGTTCGTATAATCATGCTTTTTGTATATTTGAATGTGATTTTACTTGTATTCATGGAATTGAATGATTTTTTTAATACGGTTGATTTTTCAAAACATGGTTAATGTGGGACATTGAACATAGATTTTATTGGTTAGACTTTTAAATGTGAAAACATGGTTTAATGTATTCCGGCCTATAACTATGTATATATATTTGATTTGATTTTGATGATGGTGATCGGGGGCCTTAGCCCCAGCGTATTATTGCTTTTGAAATTTGTGGATATGAAAATGATTTTCATTTATGAAATGTGAAAGCTTGTCCAGGATATGGACATATTGATATCTTTGAACTTAAATTGTACTATTTAGATAACCCCTGTTCTTGAACATGTACACGAAAGTTTTAGCCACGGCTTTGATGTTCTTGTAAGGGTTTGGTTTTGATGGTGATGAGGTTCTTTTACCCACTACTGCAGTATCGGGTCCTCACAGTCTGGCCTAACGAGAGGTGATATGGTAGACCCGATTCATGTTTAGTAGCAGATTTGGGTGGCGCATAGAAGTCCTGACAGGGGCAATACATCGAGAAACCAGAGATCATCACACGGGGTATCTGTCAGCCAATGTCAAGGGTATGAAGACCTTGATAGCTCTCAACTTAGTAGCCATGATAGCTAATGTCGAAGAGGTTTTTTAGGCTATAGTTTTAAGAACGGCTTAACATTTCAGTTCTTGCAAAACCATGATTTCTTGAAATGGATCTTTGAATTGTGACCTCCATATATGGTTTTAAATATCCTTCTTAAAAGACGGTTTTACTGATGAGTTTTGAGGCGAATTTTGATATAATCTCATTTGGATTTTGTATTATGCAAAAGGCTTCCTTGTGAACTTTTCAGTTTTATTCAATCTCGGAATGCCAACTCCCATTTTGTCGGCAAGTTTATGGCATGTTTCATATAATTCATTTTAAAGTTGTTTTAAACCAAAATTATTATTGATGAATGTTGGAAGTATCTATTGGATAACCTTGATTCTTATGCTCATTATGGAACTTATGTGTGTGTGTGTGTGTGTGTGTGTGTGTGTGTGTGTGTGTGTTGGTAGATGTAAGCTGAAATGTTTTAAAGTTAGATGTATGTATGTAAAAGGTTATTTAATCGGATTTAATAGTTGTGATTTAATATCCTTCTGGAATTGTGCCAATTCCCTCACTAAGTGAATTTAGTTACTCACACATCTCCCCTCTTTCCAACCTTTAGTGTTTAGCGGCGTTGTGGTGAGGTAAAGTGCTTGACAGCTACTTGCCTTTTCATTTTTCATCTTGAGTCTAGACGTGTGTTCATTTTTGAGCATGTTGCATTGTGTAAGGAATATGAATCCACTAGTGTCCTTGATTTTGAGAACTTGTACTACTAGCATATTTGTTCTTTTGGGAGACCTTAGTTATATTTGTGACTTGTATGACTTTCTGAAGCTTCTTTGTCAGGCTTTATGAAAATTCTTGTTTCCCTATCCCATTAGTGAACCTCATATTTGTATAATTCTTACTTGTGATTCATGTCTAGCTTGATGTAAATCCAAGGTTTGGGAGTTTTATACCCTAATCTGCAATGACCTGCGAGTGCGTTGCATAGTACGTGGCAATCCTTTGATTTTTTAAATAATTTTATAATTTTTAATAATTTTTTAATAATTTAAAAAATTATAATGTTTAACATTTTTATCATTTTTAATTATTTTTATAATATTTTATTAATATTTTAATCCATATCAGTAAAATCTAATGAAGAAGCTGACGGTGGTTTGGTAAGGGACTTGATTTGCCCGATTGAAAAAATAAAGGGATGAAATTAGTAACTTCTATAATAGAGCGATGAAAAGGATAGAGTGGCTATAATAGAGGGATCATTTGGGGATGAAATTGGTAACTTTTATAATGCCTCCCATTTAGTCAACCCATTACTCTTGAACTGCTGTTGCCAACAAAGCCAACACAAAAACAAAATAGAAAGGCAAGTGCAAAGCACACATCAATGATGATGCAATCTGTAATTTAGCCACCACTATTAAAAACACATTTGAATTAGTTAAATCTAGCCAATCGGTATGGTTCACAAGAGTGCTTCAAGAAGAGTATATGAATGCAAAATAGTACATGTATTCCATCAAACAAGTTGTCATAGTGTATAAGTACTTAATGCACGATGATGCCCTAGCTCAAACCTTTTTTGGAATGCATGAGGAATTCATAAGGTTTGGGAGAATAAATTCTTTACTACTATCGAATGTTTTAAAGTGTGGAAATGATAAGAAATTCTTTGATATAGTAGCTGTCAATCTCGCTTTCATTTTCAATTATTAGTTTCTCTAGTTTTAAGCATAAATCATTTTTTTCATTGATTTATTCTTTCTTTTCATGGCATATTTTTATTTATGGTTTGCCTATGAGCATATTTTAGATAGGGTCATTTGTTATGCTACATAATATAAGTATATTGTTCTCTAAGATAGAAACTATCATTATTCATGGTCTGATTGCTTATTGTGGCATATTTTCTAAGTATCAATGCTGGCTTATATGCAAATAAAGTGATGATAACTATTTCTTTTTTTTTATTTTTTAATGGCCATGCCTATCCTTCATAGAGTGTTGTGGATGCAATCTCTCCTATATAAGAATTGTGCTTCTACTTAATTTTAGTTATGTCCAACCTAAAACTTCAAACATTTGGATGTATGTATATGGAATTTTATTAGTTTGTATCCCATCTATTAAAAAGTGGTCATGTATATGGTCAGGATGGATTTTCTATGAACTCTTTGATATATGGAAGTGTCTTAGTTATATGATTACTTTAGCTACGTGAATGTGTGTGCTAATCTTGATCAATAATCTATTCTTTTTCTCTTTAGTGAAGGATGTCTTCTTCTTTTGTGTTGTAGGAAAAAACTTCATTAATGGATTTAAACCTTAGTTTCTTATATATATATATATATATATATATATATATATATATATATATATATATATAGGTTTGATTTAAATGCTATAATATAAGAGAGATCATTTACAATGTCATAAGAGATTGAGACTTATGAAAGGACCAGGTTTTTTTTTCTCTCTTTCAATGGTTTGCATAAATGTGTTATGATGTCTTTGTATTCTTTTGGTTTGACTTTGGTCAATGATGTCAACTTTTTGCTCTTAATATAAAGCAATAGAGATTATCTATATAATATTTATAATATTTATATATGCCAATACATAAGCAAGCAAATCTGAGTAAAGCAAAGAAAATTATGTTTGTGAGTGAGATAAAAAAAAAAATTAAACTATGATATAGTTAGAATCCAAATAAATAAAGTAAATATATTAAATTAATTTGATAAATGATATTTTTGATGGTCATATGTATTAATTTAATATGTACTTAATTGTTCATTTTATAATTAGTAAAACCTAAATGAGTATTTTATAATCAATAGAAGCCAATAGTCATCCAAAGTGGGAGATCATGAGCATTATTGGTTTACTATGTCAAGCTTTGCAACAAAAATCTCAAGACATTTTGAATGCTATGCATTTGGTTTCAAGTACAAAAATATTGATTCAAAAATTGAGAGAAGAAGGTTGGATGTCATGGGCATAATTTAATGAAAGTGGTGTTTACATGAAGCATCAATAGAATTTATAATGAAACTCAAATAATTGAAAAACTCATGAATAGAATTTACCTCTCTTGATGAAGCAACTAGAGCCAATTGTAGTTGGTGAGCTAAAAAATGCACATAATAAGCAAAAGCACAATCATTAGAAATAATGCTTGCAATCCTTTCCACTCTCCTCGCATGTTGCTATCTCCATCGTAGCCTTGACCACGTATGTTTTGAACATCAAGGGTGTGACAAGAGAGAATAGAATATATTTCATTCTTAAGAGTTAATGCAAATGTATGCTTAACATGAGTAATATCAAAGAAGCTCTCTCTAATACTACCACTTTCATTAACAAATCACAATATAAGAGCCATTTGTTCTTTCTTGGATTCATCACGTGCCTCATCACAATTTTTTTAATTTTGAATCTCCAATATCTTCTCGAATCTTGTTTCGCACCTTATTTGTGAGAATATGCAAAATCTCCTTTTGAATTGAATGTGAAACATGCTTAGGTAATTTTGGAGCATTTCCAATGCAACCTTTTTAACTTGATCATATAAGAAGCCATTAGTTCAATCAACTCAAGAAAGTTTCCATGGTTCTTTGAATCTAGTGTCTCATGATGACCTCTAAAAGCACAAGCTTGAAATGCAAGCCATCGAACTGCATCAATAGAAGTCTTTACTCGTAGTTGATTATTCAAAATTTTCTCTAACTTTACTTATGTATTACTTAGTCAATATGCCCATATTGCTTTTTCAATTCATCACAAGATCTAACAGCATTATTGTGCAGTGAGCAAGAATCATCTCCAATATGATTAAGAATAGTACAATATTTCCTAGAGTTAACTTTTTTCCAGTTTCTAAATCCTGTAAATGTGAACACATCCCAACCACGTCACCAATTGGGTTTCATGTTAAAAAGATAACATGGTAGGCAATATGCAACATCTTTTATTAGAGAGTACTCAAGCCAAGGAAATCGAGCATACCAAGAATATTGAAAACATCTAGGATGCTTTTCTAAGGAAAATGATAACTGTTAAGATGGATTTGGTATGGACTTTTATCAACTAAGCTCGCCGAATGTTATCCCGCTCATTAACTAGATATTCCCACATTGGTCGACGCAATCCGAGATCTCGTTCTACATCAATTACATCTTTTTCAACTGTGATAGAAGACTTAGGAAATCCATTAATGCATTGATCTTCAACCCTTGGAGATTTGCAAAGTGTTTTATTTTCTGAAATATCAACCTAGTCTATTTCTCTCTTCTTGAAAAATGAGTTTAGCTTTTTTTGAGTGGCCATAATGCCAAACAAGACCTACAATACTATAAATTTATTAGTTTACTTTTCTTATAGGAAAATTTACCAAATATCAAAATTAAATAAACAAATAACATAATATTTGATTATATTTTAAATAATATTATCTTCTACTATATATATACTATAAGTATTACGCTAAAAATATGGTGTGACTAACAAACATTGAAACATATACATATATAAATGATTTCTAACATAAGCTATTACATAATTGAATTAAGAAATATATGTAAGAAAGAAGTTATTCGCATATCAAATCTAAGATAAAAAAATGAAAGGAATAAAATTCTTCATAAGTTAGTTTAGTTGGATTTTATGTTGATTAGAAATGAAATAATTAGTAGATTTTATTTATCTTATCTATTAAAAATTGTAAATCATGTTTTTATTTGGATCATAAATTTGCATTTTGCGTATGATTTGGAAAGAGATCTTGTATGGATAAATTTTGGCCTATATTCTCTAAGGTAAATACGACGGGATTGTTTGTTTGTTATCAATTTAGGTTGGATAGGATATTGTTTTGCTTCTAACGAGTAACAAAATCTTTTTATCTTGAATTTTGTATAAATAAATATCAAAATAATAAGAAACAACCAAGCAATTAACTCATCATAACATCAAATAAAAGCATTAAAAAAAACTTAGGGGTAAATTCATACTAAGAGCAAGGGCGGTCAATAGTTAGTTTTCTGACTTGAGCAATGATGGCGAGATCTTGAAGAAGACTAGAGGAGTGCAAGTGAAGAATTAACCAAGCGAAGATGGAGGAGAGGTGAAGAGCCAAAGCGGTGAAGAAGAAGAGCCAATAAAGAAAGAGGCGGTGATGACTTATAGAAATCCGTTAAAACCAAGTGATGTGGCCCATGTGGCCGGGGACAATTGGTTCATGGTTGAATCACTCCAAAATTAACTCTTTTTATCTTGGGGGTGGTGGGGGTGGGGAATTTAAATATAAATATATATCTAACCTATATGTCCTATATGTTAAATATCTAACATATACATTAAACCCTAAATTTTCTCAACATTCACAAAGGTCTGCCCCTACAAGGAAACTATGTACCCAAGATTTTTTTAATACTAACTACAAATTAATTTTACTATAATAAAAACAATAACTTCAAAGTGAGAAATAAATTGAAGGAATGGACTCTTATAAAATGCAAAAGTTTACTATAATTGAAGTGCCCTATGTGAAGTACTCAAGTTAAGCATATATCAATGAGAAGTTGATTTACTTAAATTATTGAATACTATCATAATCATAATCAAGATTGAAACAATTAAGTGCTACAACCAATATACAGTATACTAAAGTCACAGGCATATGTTTAACTTGCAAGGGAAGAATATTATACTATACCTATATTATCAATTTCCCTCATAAAAAACCATTGAACACTCTTCTATGTAAAGAAACATGCATGAGGACAACAACTACATATTATATCATCATTTAAATGAAATCAAAGCCTCATTCAATATCGTTACCCACCACACACTTCAAAAATTCATGCTCAACCATAACTAAAGAAAGAACATTAACATTATAAAGATACTAAATGTCTTATTAACTTTAATAAGTGTAGGAACATTATATAATAAACTCCATGTAATAACGTAACTTGGTTCAAGTTAGACTATGACAATAATACCATAGTTAATCTAAAGATAGAAACAATAAGCATAACTATTATGATAGTTATAACAAATATAAAAGATCATAGTAAAAAAAAATATCAAAATGTAAATGGGCTTTGACAAACCAAAAAAAAACATAATAAAACTATCCTAGTTTATTTGGCTATAAGATCGATACCAAAACATCAATATAAACAATTGTGCATGCTCATATTTTCTTTCCTATTTAACCATGATACTTTAGGTTGTTAAAGCAATCACCACACATCACATCTATCAAAATTTTCTATCTACACCACATTGGGCATTTGGCGGTGTCATTGTTGTTGCGTTTGTGAAAAACACCATCCTATGGCAATGTTTGTTAACAACAAACGCCACAGAATGCAAGCCATGGCTGGCATTGTTTCTTCGTCGGTAGTTACAATACAAATGCCACCCATTACATTACTTCAACGGTGTATATGGTGGCGTTTGAAATTGAATTGCCTATAATTGTCGATCATATGCTGCCTTTGGTTTGACAAAATGCCGGCAAATGTACATCATCCTTAAGCCATCCAGTACTGTGTCGGCGTTTTGTTTCGAAACGCCGCAACGGTTTAAACAATTTGCGGTGAGTGTATAATTAAATGCTGGTGATGTTCCAAGGCGTGCTAATGGGCTATTAGCACGTAATTTTCCTGTGATGGCCCGGCATTTGTATGAAGAAACACCGCCAATAATTTCATAATATAATTTTGTAAAATTTTAAATTTATTTTGGTGTTGTTCTTTTATGGTAAAACGTCGTGATGTTTTAGTTATTAATTCCTTTTCTTTTCTTTTTCCCTTCATCTTCTCTTCTTTTTCAGCCAAAGGCGAGCGTGCAGCTAGCGTTGCTTCTTTGGAATCCTGTCACGTAAGACGGTTTGTAGGTTAACATTCTTATCTCTCTTTGTTTCCTTGCTTTCAATTGGGCAGTCAGAGGAGGATTGTTCGTTTTCTCCTACCAAGTATGTCCTTCAACATGTAATTTGAATCGTTACTGCTTTTTTTTTATGTGCTTGATTAGTGAATGAATGTGCTATTCTTTTGTAATTGGAATCCTTAATTTTTTATGGTGTTAATGGATGGGTTATTCTTTTGTTTGTGAGACTTGAATATTTATTCTGTGAAGTACAAACTTTGTGTTATTGAATACCAATGAGAAATTTGTTAGTTTGCTCCTTTTTTTTTCTTTATACTTTTGAATTGGATTTGTTTATTCTTTGATGTCCAAACTTTTTGTTGTTGAATATCAGTGCCAGAAGTTTGGTTGATTGTTTTTTTTTTCATGGAAAATTTTAAACTCATGATTCTACTATCATTGTGTTGTTATGGTTTTGTGCTTTGGATGCACAATGAAAAATTCTACCATATTTCTGATACATTTTCTTGTGGTATACCCAATCCTAAACAATTTATGATTCTGTATAGCTAATGTTGTTTTCATGTGAACATTTTCAGCTAAGAGAAATGAAGTTGTATGTTTGTATTCAATTTTATTTTCGTATTTGGTTTCAAAATTATATATTTTAATATTTTTTTTTTTCAATAAAAATATGAACTGTGGCTATTTTTTAAGCTTCTTTAGCACCTCACAAAAAATGATTCGCCTTCAAAGAAAGATTCCAATCTCATTGGTTAGTGTTATTGATGTTAATTGTTAACTTTGTTCATTAATATAAGCTAAAGATTTCAATCTTCTTAATTCGCAACAAAATTGAAATTGACAATCATGCCACTTTGTAATGGACTCATTAGAATCATAAATTTTGTCAATAGTTCTTATGGAATAGCAGAAGATCATAAAGCCAATGTGAACTTAGATATTACATCAATCAATTATTAACAAATTTTTATATTCCTATGGGAAATAAAAGTAGGAACTGATGTGAGACTTGTCAATGACATCTTCCACACTTGATGTCTTCATAGTGCATGGTATTTCATGTAATATGCCATACTTATTTCCATTTACATCTACTATGATCAAAATAAATATTAACTAAGTTATTTTTTACTTCTTAAGACAACAACAATTGGATGGGAAGTTGGAATTGGCATTCAAAGCTGCCATATAACCCGTCTTTCCATTCTTGTCAATGCTTATACGAACATTGATCTATTGTGTAAAAATTATTGTTTGAAACCCGAATATCGGGTCATTGCTTTGCTTTATATACTATACAAATTTTCCAAATATAAAGCCATGTTTTTTACATTGTTTTCATCTTTCCGAAAAGTATGGTATGGAATGCAAAGTAATGGATGATCATACATACCCACAACCTTTTTATTCTTTAGGCCATTCATTCATTAAACCTCTTATTATTTGTCATCAATCTATGACTCTCATACTACTAATATGCATGATTTAACTAATCTATTTCTGACTTCTAAAAATAACTAGATTTCATTTTTCATAAGCAACGCAACTATCATTTTTTATTTTACTCAATCTAAACTGTCAAATTAATGCAGACCTTTAAGTTGTACTTTAGTTGCTATTTAAATTGCTCGTTGATATGATTATGATGTTTTTCTTTTGTATCATACTTCCTACAGTTAATTGTTTTTCTTTGAGTCACGCACTATATGAGCCTATTTACAATTGGAGTTGGATATGCATATTAGTATTTTTGTTATATGAGAATGGTTGCTTGGTTATACTTGAACACATATTAGTGAACCCTATTTTTTTCCCTCTTGGTGCTTTCTTATACTCATGTCTAAAATGATACTTTAAAATAGAAAGTTTTTTTTTTTTTGTAAATATATCAATCAGATATGGACAAGAGTTGGATTCATAAGCCACGCTTGAGTGAATAATATCTACATGGAGTTGAAGAGTTTTTAAATTTTGCATTTGATAACTCAAGTCAAGATAATAGGATTGTTTGCCCTTGCGTAAAGTGTGTGAATGTTTGCTGCAAACACATGAAGTGGCATTTGAACATTTTGCATGTGATGGAATTCTCTAAGGATATACTTGTTGGTTTTTCCATGTTGAGGATGTTCCATCATCAACTTGTTATGTGAGAAATACTTGTTCAGCATCTTCAAGTTCTAATCCTCAGAGCAACACTTCCTATATTAGGCAAGATGGCATGGAGGAATTGTTGCGAGATGCATTTAACGTACATGAAATTCGTGAGGCGGAGGTAAATATTGTACAATTTAATGATGAAGTCAATGTTGAAAATGAAACCTACGAAGGGGCAATTGGTGAACAACCTTCTAAGGAAGCATCCATGTTTTACAAATTACTTGAAAATATGAATGAAAAACTATATGAGGGGTTGAAACATTCTAGGTTGCATTTTTATGTTTGCCTTTTTCATCTAAAATGCATGTGTGGGATGACTGGTAAAAGGCTCGACCAATTGATTAAATTTTTGAAAGAGTTTATCCCATAAGTTGCTATCCCTACAAGTAGTCATGAGTCCAAGAAGGTGATTAAAGATCTAGGCCTTGGGTATGAGAAAATCCACAGTTGTCCTAATGATTGCGTGCTTTATTGGGATGATAAGGACAACCAATAGTCATGTCATATGTGTGGCAAATCTAGTTGGTTATTGTCACGGGGCTTATCCCTCTGGTTCGGCACCGTGCGGCGACTGGCTACGACCAACGCACCAACCAAACCTTCTCCCCCGTCCGCCAAGGATCGGGTTAAGAAAAGCAACAAAAGGCGAAGAACACCAAGTATAGAAGAGAGAAAAATAACTCTCTTGAAGTGGTTAAGTTGACAACCTTGCCTCAAGGCTACAATAACTCACTTGGCCTCCAATGACCTCCATTTGCCTCTATATATAGGCAACCAAGTCCAGAGATAACCACTCCGGATGAGGGCTAGACCATACCACGCACATCAGCCTGCATCAGGCTACTCGCGCCACCGTCGGCCGTACAAGTGGCGTCACTCGGCCATGCCCAACACCACGCTCTGCGCCATGCTCTGAGCCATCCCCTACCGAGACCACTCCATGCGCCCCTGCGCAAGCCATACCCTACCAGCCTTTGCGCCTTGCCTTGCTAGCGTCAGCCCTGCGCTCAGCGCGCGCGTCACTCCGGTACACCGCGCCATACCTCAGTCAGCCCTTCTTACCGATGGTGACCCGCCCATGTTGCCACCATATCTCTCGGTAAGTGCCACATGACTAGTCCAGCCGTGTATATATTCTAGGCCAATGCCTTAGAATATTTTTGGCCCTCCTCTCTCGGCCCAGCACTGCCGGTATCATCACACACCTTGCTCGGTCATGCACGCACGGCCCTGCCGATGCGCCCTGATCACGCCCTGAGGTAGGTTGCACGGGAAATCACCCTACTCACGACCGAGTGTGATGACCGACCGTACACTCTGTGCTGCGCATGATCACACCTTGATCACGCCCTCGGCCAAGTAGCCCGGTCACGCCCGTGCCAAGCGCCGCTAAGCCCGGCTACAGTTGTCCATAACTACTAATCTACTTCCTAATGATGATAGGAAAATAGCACACAAGAGACCATCAAAGGTTTGTGATATTTTCCACTAATACCAAGACTGGAGAGGATATTCATGTCCCCTAAAACTGTTGCTGATATGCCTTGGCATACTAACGATCGGACAAATGATGACAATTTGAGGCATCTGGCAGATGTTGAAGCGTGGAAATCATTTGACGCAAGATATCTGAACTTTACTTCTGATCCTCGAAATGTCAGGCTCGGCCTCTCTTCTTGTGGTTTCAACCCATTTAAGTTATTAAGTACCTCATATAGTACTTGGCTAGTGGTATTAATTCCTTACAATTTGCCACCATGGATTGGGATGAAACAACCCTCTTTCTTCTTATCCATGATTATTCCTAGTGATAAAGGTTTAGGAAATGATATCGACATCTACTTACAACCTCTTATCAAAGAGTTAAACCAACTATGGGTTGGTGTGGAGACGTATAATGCGTCATTTAAGAGGAATTTCTATCTTTAGGTTGTTTTAATGTGGACTATTAATGACTTCCCCGCTTATGCCAATTTATCAGGTTGGAGCACGAAAGGAAAACATGCATGTCCTTGTTGTACTACACAAACTTCTTCAAGATGGTTAGTCCAATGGAAAAAAGTTTTGTTATATGGCACATCAACGTTGGGTAGAACATAATCATCCATATATATTTCAAAAACATTTGTTTAATAGTACGATAGAATTACATGAAAGTCCTTCAACTTTAGCTGGATCTGATATTTTATTAATGTTGAAAGATGTGCAACCTACTTATGGAAAACAAAGGAAAGTTAATTTGAAAATATCAACTAGTAGAGGACTAAGGAAAAAACCACATCAAGTGGATGTCGTTGATGTAGATAGTGACAATGATGAGTTGGAAGATGAAGACTCATTGTTAGCATATTTGTGGAAGAAGAAGAGTTTTTTTTTTTTTTAATTTGCCATATTAGGAACATAACCTATTGCGCCATAACCTTGATGTGATGCACATTGAGAAGAACATTTGTGAAAATATAATTGGAACAATTCTTGATGTTGATGGAAAAATGAAAGATAATATAAAATCTAGTGCTGATATGGTAGAGATGGGAATTCATTGTGACCTTCATCCAGAATATCTTCCAAATGGAAAAATAAAATTGCCACCTACTTCTTATTTAATAACAAAGAAGGAGAAGGATATGTTTTGCCAAGTTTTGAAGGATATTAAAGTCCCTCATGCTTACTCTTCAAATATATCTAGATGTGTTAATCAGAAGGAACGGAAGCCGCATTCTCTAAAATCTCATGATTGCCACATATTATTGCATGATTTGCTTCCAATTGCCTTGAGCTCATCAATGTCAAAGCAAGTGACTTATGCAATTTCAAAGCTTTGTAACATATTCAAAATTCTTTGCGGTAAAGTTCTTAAAGTGGAGGAGCTCGACAAACTTCAATATCGAATGGAAATAGCTTTGTGTCAGTTGGAGAAAATTTTCCCACCTTCATTCTTCACTATAATGGTGCATTTGGTTATTCATCTTCCATTGGAAGCGAAACTAGGTGGACCCTTCATTATTGATGGATGTACCCTATTGAACGGTACTACTTTTCCTTGGAAATAATTTTCTAAACATATATTGTTGAGCAAATTTTTGTAGGACAGTGATTTCATTCTACTCTTATAGGGTTTTGCTTAAGTTAAAAACATATGTGCGGAATAAACGATATCATGAAGGGTCCATCATTAAAGGTTATTTGGCAGAGGAGTGTGTAACATTTTGTTCTAGATATTTGGTTAATGTGGAAACAATATTTGATATACTTGCACGAAACTTAAGAGAAGTGCCTCATGAGCAACTTGCAATCTCTTATTTGTTTGTGAGTGGTGGAGAACCAATAGGCAAGGTTGACATTGTTGACTTGGATGATACAACGTGGGCACAAGCACATCGTTATGTCTTATTGCACCATGAAGCTATTGATGCATTTTAGAGGTAAGTTAATAATTTTGAGTGTCTTATTCTGTTCCTATTATTTTTTTTTTTGACATTTATCACTACTACCTACAGTGAGTATAGGAATGTCTTAAGGGATCAATTTTATGGTCGACGTTCAAATGCTCAGGATGTTGATAGAAAATTTACCGAAACATTCCATGAATGGTTAGGATAAATTGTAAGTGACTGACAAAAATTCAGACTTGGCTTCTCCAACAATATGCTCACTATTTTTACTTAATTAGATGCATATAACTGTTATAGGTTCCTTAGAGGATTGATGTCACTAAAGAAGTAAGATATCTCGCACAAGTTCCAAACAAGACTGTCAAGCACTATAAAGGATATATTGTTAATGGGTATCGAATTTCACACCAAATATCGCAAGAGATTTCAGAGAACTCAAAATTCTGGATGTATTGTTACTTCTTCAACAACGAGCTATGCTAGTGCTCAAGATACAAATCCTTTACAAGGAAATGTTGATTGTTATGGAATACTAAATGACATAATCAAGTTAGATTATTTTGGCAAATTCAAGGCTATGTTATTTTGATGTGATTGGACCGATGTTAATAGCAGTAGAGGAATTAAGAAAGACAATTATAGTTTTACATTGGTAAATTTCTCTCGATTAATTCACACCGGTGAACATATCCTTGATGAGCCTTACATATTCTCATCACAAGTGAAGCGAGTTTTTTACTCTAAAGAAGCCAATTGGTTTGTTGTGATACGTAATCAACCAAGAATGGTGTTTGATACGGGTGATGAAGTTACAGAAAGTGGACCTACAATTGAATGTTTTCCTTCAACTCATGAGAGTAACTTGAACACGAGTGACGATGACCAATGGGTTCATGAAGATGTTGATGAGGATTTTTATGCATAGCTTTGGTGCTTATCAATGTTGAGGATTTTGTCCTTCACAATAGACTTTTCATATGAACCCAAACATTTAAGCCAAGCACTCAATAAGTTTTTTGTATAAATATTTAACTATGGTTATGTTTTATTTTGCAGTTATTTTTATGTATCTTATACTAGCATACTGAAATTTGCTCTTCTAATGATATGCATGTTTATTAGGTTTTTTTTAGTTTGGTTAAGATGCAAGTGATGCTTCTGATTTAGCATTACAGGTATTAAAAAATGCATGTTCACATTTGTTTCTGCATCTATTCTGCTGTGGCCCCTTCAATTTTAATTTTGGCAAGTTTTTCACATAAGATTTGTTGTGTGACAGAAGAGTTGCAAAATTTACATTTGCATTGATAGAGAATTTCTATTTGTTGCCATTGCAATGTTCATCATATGAAATGTAATTTACTCTGGCATCATTGTTCATGTTTTTGAAAACGTTGCTTTAATTACTCTGCCAAATATTCGCAGAATTGTTAACACATGATTGAAATATAGCATGATCTGATTTTTTTTATTACTTTTATCAAAACTTCTTATCATCTAAACCTTTATCTTTCTGTGTTGTGGAATAGAGGGATTTTACCAGAAAATTTATGATCCTATAGACGGAACAGTTGTGGATTTGGACAAAGTAATTTTGTGCTTTTAATGTAAATTGTTTTCTCTTGGCTGGTTTCCTATTCTAATGTTGCTAATTAGGAGTCTATCTAGTTTGAAGTTAAATTTGTCAATAGTTCTTATGTTTCTAAATTGTGCCCTGTATCCATGCATATAGATTTTCTATGTCCTTGGGGTTGGGTTTTGCTGCGTCGAATCATTTCCTAGCATTTGGGTCCTTCAGGTTATCTCTAAACCCATAAATACTACTTATTTTTTGTCTTGTGATAACCATTGACTTTGTTTTGTGTATTTAGTTATTAAGATCCTAGATTGTGAGTGACATTCAGCTTATAACTCCTTTTATATCTTATTATACTCTTGTGATGACCCTTGATTGGATGTTAGTATGAGACTATTCCCATCTTCCACTTATTACTATAGTAATACCAAATTACTGTTGTGCCATCTGCACTTCATTTTGGAATAAAAAATAAAAACATTAACTGAATGCTCTATGACTGTTGTGTGTGCTTGTTGTACTTGTGTGTGTGTGTATGTGTGTGTGTGTGTGTGTGTGTGTGTGTGTGTAACTACAAAGAGTCTAATGAATTGAAGAGAAAAACAATGTGTTAGGGTTAAAAAAATGCAAACGCTTACATGATCCACAAGGCCAACTATACCATTTGTTTGATTGCTATATTTCATGGGCTAACATCAAGCATCAATCTTCTCTGTTTGCTAGTTTTTCTTGGGGAGGTGAACTCCCTAATTTGATTTTTAGCCTCGTTTGAACTACTTTCTCATTTCTAATTTTTCTTCCTTAAAAAATTCTTGTCGAGATTGATGCATTGGAATTTCTATATTATTTATTTAGTTATTTTCGAGGAAAGAAGAGTAGGGCCAATGACATGGGTTGGAAGAGAGCTTCCAACTCAATTGAAATGGAAATACCAACATGTGCACAAATTTCAGAATTTGTTTTAGTTTTATTTTTGTGTTTCTTCTTTTCTGTTTCAACTTTCAAGTACTTAGAAACATGCGAATGTCATGCTCATCAATTTAAAGACCATGGTAGAGATAGGAAATGTACATTTTATACTGAATCAGTTATATGTGTGTATGTATATGTACACACAGTTTGACCAATGGCTTGTGTTGTTTATGCCAAGAGAGATTCTGCATGATTTCATCCATTCATGTTCATCAGTTAATTAAGGTAATATTGTGATTTTGAAATTTATTGTCATTGACTTCTAAATCACATTGATATTTACATTGATGTCATGCAATGACTTTATGCAAAGTTTTGATTTGGTACATCATTTCAAATATGCCTATTGTTTTTCGTATCCTTGCATTCTTTTCATCTAAACTTACATTTCATGGATCTCGCAGGTCCTTCAAGTGAATTCTAACAAGGAAAATTTTCTAGAAAGGTAAAAGAGTCATTTCAAACCATATTTTTGTCACCTCAAGTTATAATTATGTTCTCTAAAATGATTGATTTATCTTATAATTTCAGTTCTGATTGTTTTGACATATTCACAGTCAATGTGGTCCTCATTGAAACTTTTACAAATCTGTTTCTATTATTTAACAGAAAATTTCATGGACTTGTTCCATTTACATTTTCTCATTTCCTGATTGTCATAGTATTACTGCTTGCTGTTTTTTATTATTATTATTTGCAAATCAAATTAATTTGCTTTAATTGACAAGGAAGTTTGGAATGTGTATTAATTTCATCAATTTTTTTTTTTTAGTTTGTTTGGTTAGGAGATTAACTATTTTTGTGTTTTTTTTTTTTTACTTGATTGACATCTCTTTGTATCATGAATCATTGATATATGTTAGCATGTCTCAAAAATATTCATTATTATTTTTGTTTTCACTATGATGTAAATAAAAAAAATGCCAAAATTAAATTTGAAACAAATGAAAATAGTTCAGTCTGAGACTGTGTCAAATGATGGCACAACAAATGATGTTGTGCACACTATGATGAACAACCGTCCTAATTCCAACAAATCTACACCATCACCAAATGTCCATCCCCAGGGCTTAATTTGCACTTCATCAAATGATTCAAATGACAATGAAGCATTTAACTTAAATGAAGGTAATGAAATATCTTGAATTTGAAATGAAATTTTTGTATAATTTAGCAAAAGTATTTAAATATTCTTATGACCATGTTAATTATCATAGATGATAACACTGGACAATGAACAAAGAGAGGCCTGACTACTTTGAAAGAATTATGGTTGTTACCTCCAGAAGACAAGGTTCTGGTGAGTGGGAACCATTTAGGGCAACCAATTAGGCTTGAGGCTCAATTATTGGCTGGATTTTTGGGCATGTTAGCCCGATCTGGACAATGGATTGGCTTTCATTATGAGAATTGGCATAAAGTGCTGAAAACATTAAAGGAGGAATTGTTGAAATTTGTTGAGGTGACGCATCATTGAAAAACCTTGAAAAACCTAAATATTAATATTATAATGATAATCATGTTGTCTAAGTTACATTTTTAAAATGATATTTCTCTTGATGTTCATAAATAGTAATGATTCATCCTTGAAATACCAAGAGATCATGTGCTCAAGTCTTTGGGGAAGAAGTGGAGGGATTATAAACATGACTTGAAGAAACGTCATTTTAAAAGAGAAGATGGACCACAAGCAAACAAGGACAAGCATCCTGATGGTACCCTTCAATGGCAATGGGAACAATTGCTTGATTTTTGGTATTCAAGGAAAGGGGAGGTAAGAATACGTGTTTTTATTTTATAAGATACTATGTTATACTTATTATTTGCTATATGTCAATTTGTAGGAAGCTAAAAAGGTTGGGGTTGCCTGTAGATGCCAACAAAAATATACACATACTTCTGGATCAAAGAGTTTTGCAAGGAAAGAAAAGGAGATGGTAAGGAACTTGGAAATGCACACATTGTTGTCATTGTTATCATTATTTGGCATAATTAATTAGTCTTACATTCATGGTTATTATTAATACTGCTACTCTTACCATTGGTATTAACAAAATTGTTACAAATGTCTTGTTTAAGATACATTTGTGTGTAATTACAAATAGGAGCTTAGTATTGGAGGAAAAGTAGGACACTTTCAATTTTTCAAAGCAACTCACAAAAAAAAAAAATGGATCTCATGTGAATGCAAAGGCAGAGCAAATTATGGTAATTAACATTAGTTTTCGATTAGCATTTTGGTTTTTGTTATTCATTTCCAAATATAATTTTGTATAATATTTCTTGTATCACTGAAGGAAAAGACAAATGGAATGTTAGCATAATATCAAGGCCCAAATGAGGATGCACAAATGGTAGAAGCTGAAATTTTGACTTAAGTGATTGGAAAGAAAAGGTATAGGCGAGTCTAGTGATGATGGCAATGCTGGCATTGAAGATTGTAGGTTGGAGGATTTTTTTTTTTTTTTTTTTTTTTGCTTGTATATATCTATCTCAATAGTTTTTGGATGTATAAATTTAATTTGGATGGTTACCGAGGTGTATGAGATATATACATTTCCTTGTGTATATTGAACTTTTTTTGTCGTGTTACAATTATCGATTATAAGGCAATTCAAAATATTTTTATATTGTTCATCAATATCATATGACTTGAGTATCTATATATGAAATATAAAATTTCTGATTATAGGGATTTTCCTGCCATTTTTACTTAAAAACACCAACAATTAACACTGATAATTTAAAATGAAAAGATTTTATGAAATTTTCATGGCATTTTCCATCTAAACGCTGGCATCAACAATAGAAACACATTACCTAAACCACATAGCTTATTTATAAAATCTCCGGAATTTGGCCGGCGTTTTAAACCCAAACGCCGTTAGTATACCAGCGTGTTTCACAGAAAATGCCTGAAAAGTTGTTGCATTTTTTTTGTATATATTTAGCCAATTCGCAGTGTTTAGTTACCAAAACGCCGGTACAAGGATGGCATTCTTTGTGGAAAACGCGGGTAAACAGGCAGTGTTGTTTTTTGCAAACGCCGTCACACAAGCGGCATTCTTTGTCGGAAACACCGGTACATCAGTGGCGTTTATGTATTAAAATGTCAGTACCTTTAACGGCGTTTGAACTATATAAATGCCGGGTCTTTACTGATGACAGCATCGCTGGCACAAGGGACGGCGTTCCGCATTCAGTGGAAATGTTGCTCTATAATTTAGCGGCCTTTAAAAATACCACTAAGTGATGTAATAAATACCAGGAAAGAACCAATCTAGTGTATCTCTTTTATCTAATATAAAGATATTATAAAAACTCTCCAATGATAAAATTTCAAGATGCCATTGCTTCAAGTAAATAAAAAATTCTAAAATATCATGTTTCTCAAATTCATATCTAAACATTTGAACTATTATATCCAACACTTTGGATGGTAAGACTTATGCATTTAACCATCCCTATGTTTAGTGACTTCCAAACCTGTATATGTTCTCCTCCTCTAAGGGCGTGTTTGGTTCGCTGAAGTTGATTCTGAAGTGGCTGAAACGATGAGTTCCAACCCACTTCAATGTGTTTGGTTCGCCGAATTGGAGCCCAAAGTGGCGATTTGACAAGTTATGAACGCCTTCAACTTCAGCAAATGACTTCCTGATTAAAAACCCCGAAGTCAGTTTTGCGCATCTGACTTCCCCCACGTGAGATCACGTGAGCCGGTTGAGATCACCCCCGACTTCACCTTTTCCCAGGCCACTTCTCGCGCTAGGGTTTCTTTTACGCCTCCTATCCAGATCTCTCCCTCTCCCTCGCCCTCGCCGTCTTCACCCGAGATCCCCCGTCTCTCTGTCGCCACCTACTTCGCCTGATCGTCCCTATCTCGGGTTTCCTTTTGTTTTTGTTCGACATCCGTGAAGATCCAACTCAGTAGACATCTTTCTTATCCGACCGTGTTTATCGTTTTCTATGGGGTTTCGGTTTTGATTTTCTTGTAGATCTGCAAGAACTCGTTGATTTTGTTTTGTGTTCGTTTGTTCTTCATTTTTAGTTGTTTCCTTATTCTCTTCAGAGGGTACGATCTTGTCTATTGTTTTGTTTGGAGTTTCTTCTCGCCATCTCGTTTGTCATTGTAGATCTGCAAGAAAACGTAATTTTTTATTAAAGTTCCTTCTTGTTTTTGGTTTTTTTGTATCATATAAATTTGTTATGATTGTATTTCCCTCATTATAGTATTTAGATTTTTTCTATTTTTTTTTTTGTTATGATTGTATTTCTTCTCCCGATCTTGTTTCCTTCTAGATCTGCAAAAATACCTTATTTATTTATTTATTTATTTTAAATTTCTTTCTTGATTCTGGTTAATTTTTCTTTTGATTTTGTATTTCTTTACCATCATATATGCATGCTGGGCAAGGCATTGAGGTGTATTTTTTAATTTTCAACCCACCTTATGATGCCATGTTACTTAATTGTTGTCTTTTATTTTTGATGTCCTGAGCTATTGATGGTATGGTTTTCATTTTTGAATTGTTGTTTTCCAAGGGAAATCCACAGTTGATACACTGAGTAGTTTCCAAACTAACTATATTCTGCTGTTTTATATTTTAGTTATGCAAAAATGTATGTGTTATTCTTTTCCCATGTTGTGTATGTATGTTATACTTACCTCTGATTTATTTGTGGCATGCTTATAAAGCAATGAATGTCTTTCAGTGATTAGTTTACTTATGCCATTGTAGACCTTCATGGTATTTTTTTTTCCTGTTTGCTTCCTTTACATTTCGGCTGCCATGTGACTATATTTCTGTTATCTTATCTTTCAGTTATAAATAACTATATCTGTTATTCTTTTCTCATGTTGTCTATGTATGTTATGCTTCTATCTGATTTATTTCTAGCATGCTTATAAAGTATGGAATGTCTTTCAATGCTTAGTTTGCTTTTGCCATTGTAGTCCTTCATGGTATTTATTTTCCTGTCTGCTTCCTTTACATTTCTGCTGCCATGTCACTATATTTCTGTTATCTTATCTTTGAGTTATAAATAAATGTATATGTTATTCTTTTCCCATGTTGTCTATGTATGTTATGCTTATATCTGATTTATTTCTGGCATGCTTATAAAGTTTGGAATGTCTTTCAGTGTTTATGATTCTTATGTCATTGAAGACATGCATGCTATTTCTTTTCTGTTCTATTACCTTTACATTTCTGCTGGCATGTTACTATATTTTTGTTGCCTTATCATTGAGTTATGCATAAATGCATCTGTTATTCTTTTCCCATTTTGTCTATATATGTTATGCTTATCTCGGAGTTATTTTTTGGCATGCTTACAAACTATGGAATGTCTTTCAGTGTTTATGTTGCTTATATTTCTGTTGCATTATCTTCGAGTTATGGATAACTGTATCTGTTATTCTTTTCCCATGTTGTGTATGTATGTTATGCAAACCTCTGATTTATTTCTGGCACGCTTACAAAATATGTTATGCCTTTCATTGTTTATATTGCTTATGTCATTGTACACATTCATGGTATTTATTTTCCTGTCTGCTTCCTTTATATTTCTACTGCCATGTCACTATATTTCTGTTATCTTATCTTTGAGTTATAAATAACTATATCTGTTATTCTTTTCCCATGTTGTCTATGTATGTTATGCTTATATCTGATTTATTTCTGGCATGCTTATAAAGTTTGGAATGTCTTTCAGTGTTTATGATGTTTATGTACATATAGAGATAGTAAGTTAGTAGCCGCCAATTCAATAATCTGATCCTTACTTATGTAGATGGATAGCTGGATTGGTAATGAGCGTGTGTTGCCATTGCTTGCGGGGTTCACTACCATTGTCGTAGTTGTTGCCTGCCTAATTGAAGAAATGCATCTTCCTAAGCAAGGTAGAAGTAAGGAACCGTCCATGTTTTGAGATTTAACTAGGAAAAAACACATGGAACGCGTTTTAACGAGTGGTCGTGACTATTGCGTGAGCTACCTTAGGATGGACGTAGGTCCTTTTATGTTTCTAGCATCAATCATGCGTGACAAGCACCTCCTCAAGGACACGAGACATATATCAATTGAGGAACAATTGTCCATATCCTTGCATATTGTTGGTCACAGTACGAAGAATTGGACCATGAGAATTGAATATCTTCGTTCAGGAGAAATGATTAGCCGATATTTTAACCATGTATTAAGAGCTATTTGCGCCATTTGAGAGGATTTCGTACATCCTCCCACCGGCAATTATCACTCGGAAATTGAATGCAACCCGAACTGGTATCCAGTTTTCAAAGTAAGTAAATTAGACATAACAAAAATGTAATAATTTCCCATTGACAGATTGCTTCCATATTCCTTCATATATTTTTGTCGTGTAGGATTGTATAGGTTTGTTAGACAGGACGCATATTGATGCATCCGTTCCCCCTTAAGACCTACCTCGTTTTCGTGGTCGTAAAGGCCCAACCCAAAATGTGTTGGCTATGGTGAACCCTGACTTGCATTTCACCTACGTGTTGGTGGGTTGGGAAGGATCAGCGAATGACTTCACTGTCTTAAAAGATGCACTAGCAAGACCACAACCCGAAGGATTAAAAATGGTAGAAGGTAGGAAACCACATATTTTATCAATTAGAGTATTACAATCAATTCCACTTAACTCGTGTCATCTATTGTAGGTAAATATTATCTTGTAGATGCCGGTTATACCACTATGCAAGGTTTCCTAGCACCGTATCGAGGTGTTAGGTATCACTTAAAAGAGCATAGTGGAAGGCCACCTACAAATCCAAAAGAATTATTCAACCTTCGACACTCGATGTTGCATTCTCGTGTAGAGCGCGCTTTCGCAATCTTGAAGAATCGTTTCAAGATTCTTACATCACATCCTTTCTTCCCACTCAGGACACAGGTTAAGTTAGTAATTGCATGTTGCATACTGCATAACTACATAGCAGGTGTGGACCCCAATGATATGATCTTGCATGAAGCGATCTTGGGAAACTATGAGCAAACCATGTCATCTCAGCCCCGTTCACAGCGAGAACAGCGTGAAGAAAACCGGCAATGGATTGAACTCCGAGACAACATAGCGAACGACATGTGGACTCAATTTAGTGGTTTTGTTTGAGTATGACTGGTTGCTTTTTTTACTTCATTAATTGGTAACTTTATCTGCAATTGTTGGACAAGGTAGTTATATTTGTTTGTTTCCTATTTCCTATTCACATGTATTCAATTCCCATGAGTGACTTGTTCTTTCATGTTCTTTCATGTCAGCAATCTGCATTAGTTAGTTTTCCATTTTCTGTTATGATCTGCTGTTGATGTTCCATTTTGTGTTTATGTCTTAAATTGTTAAAATCAGAAACTAAAATATGTTGCGATATTGTTTATTCATGGCATTATTTGTCATATTCATGTTTTGATTGCTATAAACACATGTTTGTATTTGTCCATAGTGTCATTTGGCCTTCATTGTTATACTTCCACATACTGTTTTGATTGCTCTTGCATTATTACTGACCTGATGCTAATTTTCGATATTGTCCACATGTTCTTTCATGTCAGCAATCTCCATTAGTTAGTTTTCCATTTTCTATTTTGATCTGCTGGTGATGTTCCATTTTGTGTTTATGTCTTAAATTGTTAAAATCAGAAACTAAATTATGTTTCGATATTGTCTATTCATGGCATTATTTGTCATATTCATGTTTTCATTGCTATAAGCACATGTTGGTATTTGTCAATGGTGTTATTTGGCCTTCATTGTTATACTTCCACACACTGTTTTGATTGCTCTTGCATTATTACTGACCTGATGCTAATTTTCGATATTGTCCACATGTTCTTTCGTGAAAGCAATCTCCATTAGTTAGTTTTCCATTTTCTGTTTTGATCTGCTGGTGATGTTCCATTTTGTGTTTATGTCTTAAATTGTTAAAATCATAAACTAAATTATGTTTTGATATTGTTTATTCATGGCATTATTTGTCATATTATAGTTCTGATGGTAATTTTCGATATTGTCCACATGTTGGACCTGCTTCAATTGCCAGTGTTTGAAATCAAGTAGATATCAAATTCTTACATAGCTACCATTTTTCATTAGAATTCCAGCAGCTATGGAGGGTGTTAAGCGTGTAACTGAAAAATCATCATCACAGGCATCATGCAGCAAGAGTGGTACCCCTAATAAGCGATGGAAAGCTGAATACGATGCTTTCTTGATACCACTTCTTATGGAACAAGTAAGAAAAGGGCTCAAATGTCATAAATCATTCAAACATACAGCATTTGTCTTTGCTTCTGTTGCCGTCAACTCAAGGTTCAATACTGAGTTTATTGCTGAGAACGTTGAGAACCATTATCGAACTTTGAAATCACGATACGCCGAGATAAAGAAAGTGCGTGATCTCAGTGGAGCTGGTTGGGATGACGTCACGAAAACTATCACTCTTGATCCCATGGTGGCTTTGACATACATCGAGGTAGCATCCTTCAAATTGCAATCCGTCATGTTACGACGTAGGCATGTTTACATGTGAACATTGTTGTGTTTGGCATTGTTCAATAGGCCCACCCAGCAGCGAAGCCTTTCATAAACAAACCTATCGAACATTACGAAGCATTAAGGGTTATATGTGGCGAGGATAGTGCAATGGGAGCGTATGCGACTTCTGTGTTCGCTGAATTGGGGGATAACTCAGAACATGAAGGCAATAATATGGAAAATTTTGATGATGGCCCAGTAGAACATCCAAGTGATGATGATGCCGATGCGAACTCTACCCCACCTGTTGTTAACAGCCCCGCCACATCAGCTACCCCTAGGTCAACGTCACAACGTTCAAGTAGGGGTTCTAAAAACCCTTCAATGATGGGTGATCTCATTGTTGTGGTGGGAGAAATGGCAGCTGCCATTAAGAATCCCACCCACTGGACGGAAAGCTTGTATGCGAAAGTTATGGAGGTACCTGGTTTCGATAAGAAGGAGCTTGTGCAGGTGTTCGATTTCCTACAGTTTCGTGAGATTGAGGCAAGAGGCTTCATAGTTAAAGAGGTTGAACTGAGGAAATAATGGATTGAAAATTTCCTTTGCAGGATGGATTGATTCAGCACCAAACATGCCTCGGTCTTACTTGACAGAATCCTGGTTCTAGTATCTACTTATTATATTTCATGGTTCTACATTTCCTTCATCATGACTTTATCATATATTTTGTGATGGGTGACCATAGCATGTGACACCTTGCTGTGGTTGGATCCGTTCATGCATTTCATGTTTTGTCCTTCTGCATTTCATGTTATCTTCTACTTATGTCTTGTCTTGGACCTCTTGACATGTGTATGTCTCTGAGAACATACTTATCTGTATGTTAGTCTAGATGGTTTGGAATTATGTTTGTTTGTTACTAACATGGCTTTACCAAGTTTTTGATTTGTTTTTTTGGATTTGATTTCAGGTCAATAGAGGATGGCAATGATGAAACGCAGTTTGTGACATTGCACTGAGGCACTGTTCTTTAATTTGACAAAGAAGTTAAAATTGGAGCGCTGGCGGGGCAAGAATGAGGGGCACTTTAATGCCAATCTTTTTGCATCCATCGCGCATCTTATTTGCTTCGATGTCAAGATAGCATTAAATTGGTCTTATTATGCAGTATATTAATTGTATGATTACTTTTTTTTTTTTTTTTTGCAGGATTTCTGAATTATTGTATTCATAGGTTTACATTTCTTTTCCATGACATTATTTATTTTAACTGACTTATACAAGTGTGGCGAGGCAATCAGGAGGCACAGAGTACCACCATTGCAGCCACCTTGTATAGGTTTTGATCCCTTCGGTTTTTATTTTCAAAAAGAACATGTGCCAATGATGTGCCTGTGTGTCACTATTGCTACTGCCTGAACCATGACAACGAAACTTGCCATATTTTCATTCACCAAGACTCAGGGGAATTGAACGAGGTTATTGCCAAAATGCTGGTATGTTTCCATATGTTTTGTGGGTACACAGTTGTCATAATGATTCAAATGTTATTAGGACCTGCTGGTGATGTTCCCATATTCCCATTTCGGTAGCCTGTGTTCATGGCATGGCTTGTGCATTATTGCTGAACTGCTGGTATGTTTCCATACTGTTTTTGTTGCTATTCAGTTGTCATAAAAATCTGCTGCTAGGTTCCCATATTGTTTTCATACTTTCATTTTTTTTTTCAGGTTATCTAGTAATTCCTGCTGGAGTTGCATTTTGAGCAAGGGAAATGTTTCAGATTGTAATAACTATGTGTTACTCTCCTTGGAGTTGCATTTTGAAGCATCTTGTTCAATCTGGTGTTTCCTTGTAATCTTTATGTTTTTTTTCCTTTTTTGTTTTGTGGATTGATCTTTTTTTTGTTTGGTTTTTTGTGTGTAGCTTTGGTGTTTTGGTTTGTACTTCTCAAAGCTTTGTCATTTTTTTCCTATATTAATAAAATAGCTCACGGAGCTCTTTTCCTCAAACAAACAAAAAAAATTATCTATTTTTTTACATTTGAATTCTTGTTTTTGCCATTATATTAAGAACCACTCAATAACCAATTTGTCATGTTTGTTATATTCATAACCCATTTCAAAATTAATTTTAAGGAAAAATAAGTTATAACATGTAAATAACTTAGATTTCGGGTTTAAGCAAAAGAAAACAAATGTAAGTTAAATATTGCAAACTTAAAATTAACCCAACTAATAAAATGTGGGGCGTATGCATAAACAATTTAAGACTTAATTATTATAAAATTAAATAAGTAATTAACAAATTAACCCAACTCATAAAATGTGGGTGCATATGCATAATCCATTTAAACCTTAATTATTATAAAATTAAATAATTAATTAACAAATTAACCCAACAAATAAAATGTGGGTGCATATGCATAATCCATTTAAACCTTAATAATTATAAAATTAAATAATCAATTAACACACACACGCACATATATATATATATATATATATATATATATATATATATATATATATATATATTAACAAGCAACATGGGGTAACCTCACCCCTCTACCGAAGTGGTGATCATAACACCACTTCGGTGTTACCAAACACAAGGAACTGTTGAAGTCACATTTTCAAGATTTTCACTCTTACCATCCAAACACTTGAAGTGGTCACTGATGTGACAATTTCCCTCTCAAACCAAACATATGGAAGTAGACACCTCCAACTGAACTCCACACTTCTACTGAAGTAGTGTTTTCAGACTTCTCTCACTTCGGTGCCTCACTTCCGAACGAAACACACCCTAAATAAAAGATTCCTTATGCTTCTAAGGTCTTGCACATAATTTGCTTTTTCCCTGTATCATATAGAGGCATAAGGTGTCTATAATAATGAAAACAATTTGCTTCATGCAATTAATCAAATGAAAATTACATGGTAAATGTTTTCTTGTTGTTTTCTCTTTGTAGAAATCTTTGAAAATGTAATTCTTGAAATTTTTTTCCAAATTACTAAATATAAAATTGATATAAATCCCATTCCACTTATCATAACTGATAATCTAATTTGTAAATATTGGAATGTAAGATTTTTTTTAAGACTCTTTTATTTTTTTATTTTTTTTTACTAATAGACGGTAAACAGTGCAAAAATAGTATTGAACCCGGATATACATTGCATGAATAATATATAAACAATACAGAAATAATATGATAGTCCCGGATGAACAGTGCATGATAATAGTATTTGAAGATTTAAACGCATGATCTCTCTTTTTTATACTTTGGTGTCATATCATTGAGCTATCTAATGGTTGATTTCTTTTTAGACTCTTGTAATCCGTTTTAATGTATAAACTATTTTGTGTCACCAAAGTGGTCTTCAAATCATTAAGCAATCCATATCATTACCACTAAACTACCCAAATTATCATCTAGGTGTAAACAACACTCTTTATTTATTTTTTTATTTTTAAATATATAGTTGTTTATACTCGATCAAATGAAATATAAACCAAGAACACCATGTTTGGTTCTCAACCAAATTCAAACCGTTAATACTTTACTCCTATTTTATTTTTAATGTACCTCCAAAATTGTTACGTGTTTACAAGAAGTACCTATTGAATAATTAAAACTATAAAGAAAATGTTTATTGCCATAACACTCCAGGAGCTATCCAAAGTTCCAAACTCATGATTATTTTTTTTCTTTTTTTTTTAACGTTGGTGTGGAGTTGCCTACCCCATATTTTGAGAAAAATAAATAAATAAATAATAATTTGGGATCCAAACACATGACCTCAATTAAAGGAAAATTTAGAATTATTTTTAAAGCTAAGAGCCTACCAGCTATATTAAAACCCATAATATTTCATTTTGAACTAAAGATACAAAGTCGAACTAGGTTTTTTAAAAAGTAATGTCTTATTATATGAATGTGTTTAACTAAGATAGGAAAGAACTCTGTTATGCATTTTAAATATACAGACTGCACTCCAAGTAATCGAAATGAATTAGTTGTCACTTTGCTAAAAATTCTCAATCTTTTTGGGCCTAGAGGCAAAGTGTGGATCAAATGCATTACTATTATCAAGGGGAATTTTAGAATTACCACTTAAATTGAAGGCCTAACTTCCAAACTAAATAAACAAAAATTGAAGGCCTAACTTCCAAACTAAATAAACAAAGTAAGTCGAATTAGGGGGTAAATTTTTTAGTAGGTCACTAAACTTTGGGTCATTTTCACTATGATCACCGAATTTCAATTTGTATCAATTTGGTCACTCAACTTTAGTTTGATTTCATCGGATACTAAATCAAGAAATTTTGGCCTCCAAATGAATGATGTAGTTTTTTTCTCGATGATATGGACACCCCCAATAGACTTAATAATGTGTCATGGTGAGGACTGTCTCAGATTTTCATACACCCATGTAATCAATTGTGGGTTGAAATCTTTGATTTATTATTCAGTGAAATCAAATTAAAGTTAAGTAATCAAATTGATACAAATTAAAGTTCGGTGATCAAAGTGAAAATGAGCCAAAATTTAGTGACTTAGTAAAAAATTTACCCTCGAATTAGGTTTAAAAAAGAAAATGGTCAAAACATATTCCAACAATGGCTGACATTCTCTTCCAAAAATATTATTTTGTTGCAATGATTGAATTTTCACAAACACTTGCACCCCATAATTTTTTGAACAAAATCTTTTATTTAACTCATTTATGTATTTATTTATTTATCTTTTGCATGTTGTTAACATTTCTCTTTCAATTAAAAATCGGTCACCACCTCAATAACTAAGTGTAAGACATTTGAGTCTCATATGAAAAGTCAAAAGCTCGACGCCCTCCTGATACATAATTGAGGCCCAGTTGATGTGTGTTATTGGCTTGTCCACATTTTTAAAAAAAATTAAAAATTGGTTTTCTAAATTTTCTTTAATAAATGATTAAGAGTGCATTTACAGATAACTATAAATTAATGTTAGACTTAAAAAAAATAATACAAAGGGCACATTTACACCAACTATAAACAGATGAAATTTACCTATCACTTACAAAACTCATTAATATTTTTACATATTATACTACTAATTCTAAACAAAATAACAAATTTGTCCGTTCTTTTATATAATTAATAAAACAGGTAATTACCAAAGAAACCCCAAAAGTTTGCAATATGCACAAAAAAACCCCACACATTTTCATATCCCTAAAAACACCCTCCTTTTGATTTTATAGAAATTTAAACCCCCCAATGCTGTAACGGTGATTGACGGTGTTAAGTTTGAATATATATGACGAAATTGCCCTTACGTGGGATGCTGTGTCATTTGAAGCGTGGATTGACTATAATGCCCTTGTGTGCAATGATGTTTCCGCTTAAAGAGGAAGCGGTTTATTTTTATTTGTTTAATCACTGGAGAACACCATTACTGGCGCCGGTTATTTCCTATCATCGCCGCTTCATCGGTTGGGCATCTTGCTATCATCGCCTGTTCGGCAGTGTTTCGAAGGAGAACTCCCGCTCTAGTCTTCGTCATTTCGTCGATTTTCCAACCAAGGTAATGAGGCGATGAAGCTGTGCGGTTTTTCTTTTGTTTTTCGCCATTTCGTTTGTAAAGTATCGTCTCTGTTGTTTTTTTGGCCATACATTTTCATGGTTTCATTATTGGATGATATTGTAGTTTGCAGTGAGATTTTCCGTCTAGGGTTTTCTTTGTCTGTGCACAGTATCGAGAGCGAGAGTGTTGTGGTGCAGGAGATTTTTCGATGGTTATGCAAACTCGTTCTGTTTTCAAATGATTATAATGTGTGTTTCCCCGTTAATTTGATGTGGGTATGAGTTGTGTTTAAAAGTATCAGTGTAATGGTTGGATTTTATGTTGAATACATGTCGTTTCCGTTTAACAATCGTACTCTCCGTTTAACAAAGGAAGTTTCTGTTTAATTAATAGAGTTATTGTTTAATAAATCACTCTAAACAAATGTATTGTTCTTCTTGTAGTGTATTGGTCATGGCGGTCAACCTAGTTAACGGCCGATGCTACTTGACACCGGTGGTCCAGACTTTGAATGAATTGAAAGTTCACATGACTGGACGACACTGGGAGATCATCAGAAGGACACCGTTCGCGGCTTTGACCGAGATTGAAGCCGTCCTCCAAGAGAGAGCCCTCCTTGATTCTCTGCTGCAGAGGTTCGATGGCCGCAGCAGCAAATTCAGGATCGGGGCCAGCCTCGTGAGTTTCAGACCTCAAGATGTGGGTCTCATCCTTGGTCTACGCTGTGATGGGAACGCAGTCGTATTCCAGAAGAAGAAGACACACTCGCCGTTCGAGCTGAGGTATTTTTCAAGATCTTACGAGAGAAATAAAGACTCCATCAAGAACACACTTGAGCGGATAGTTCGCGAGAGGGGGGAAGAGGAGAATTTTGTAAAGCTCCTCATGGTGTACCTCATGGGTACTATCCTCTTCCCTAACACTTCCTGCTCTGTTCCTGTTTGGATCGTTGACTACGTCGACGACCTACCAGCCATGGGACGATTTGCATGGGCTCAAGCGACCCACAAGTGGATAATGGAGGACGTTCCACAAGCGGCCGCTCGAGTGCAAGCGAGATGCGCCGGGAACAAGACCAACACGGGGTACGTCAAAGGTTGCTCGGTTGCGTTGACCACCTGGTTCTATGAGCTCACCGGCACCGGCAAGAAGTTGCATTTCGGAAAGACCCCAAGGATCCTGTGCTACGGTGAAAACAGCTACCGGAAGCAAGTGTCGACGGGGACTTTATTTTCATCACTTGAAGGAAAAGAGGTAATGAATCTATTTAATGAATCTTCATTTAAGTTTACCGTTTTTGTGTTTGACAATCTGTGTTAGTGTTTAAATATAATAATTCGTATTTAACAACTATGTTTACAATTTAAATTATTTTCTTAACATTTAACTCGTATGTTTATTGTTTAAACGTATTGGATTTTTACAATTGTTAGTTTCCCGAACTGGTCGCCGCCAACCAGGACGAACAAATATTTGTTGGGGCCATCCGCGGAGCTGCCACCGGCCACGGAGGTGTTATTCCTCCCGCTTCCGCTCCCGTTCCGCTGGCGAGCAAGACTCCCGCTCCGCCTGCGAGAAAGAGAGATGATCGGGCAGCATCGTCAAAGCGCGTCCGACGCCGATCACCTTCTCGGAGCCCGCACCGCGCACGGACTGCTCGCCGACGGGCAAGCCCCCTTCCACCCCCCTCCCCGACACCAACAGGCGACGAGCTGACCAGACGTCTATTGCAGACGTGCGAGTTAATGTTGCAAGAGATCCCACGTCTTGTTGCTCGCGTTGATGCTCTGGAGGCGCGTTCGCAGGCCACGACGAGGCCGGATGACTATGATACGATCTCCGGCAGCCCGAATGCAACGGACGCAGCCCCGGCGATTGCCAGAGACGACGTTCTCGCGAGGGCATTCGCGAGAGTCCCGCGCAGGAAGAGGCTTATGTGGAGGACTGCAACGATGTGTCTCCCTCCGACGGCCGACGTCGAGGCAACAGAAGTACCAAATGCTGTCGAACCAACAATGGCGGAGGCTCAGCCAACTTCAGGTCCGAGCTCGCCATTGGAAAAAGGACAGGCAGCGGTGCCGCCGGCTGCAATGGATGTGTCTCTGCCCGATGATGCGACTGCCGCCGTCGACACGTTAATTGAATCCCTTGTCAGTGACCTCCCTGTGTTGGAGGCACCGGCGCCGGCGTACGATTGCTGCGCGACGAAGGCAGACACAATCCTGGCGCCAGTGGCACCAGAAGTGAATAAAGACTCCGTGGCATTGCCGGTGTCGAGTCAGCCCACGTTAGCAGCTGAACCGAAAAAAGACGCTGTCGCCGACGCTGTGGCCTTACCGGCACCGTCACATGTTAAAGACTCTGTGGCAGTACCGGAGTCGAATAAAGAGGCTGCCAAGGAAGTGCAACGAGACGTCGACGACGCTGTGGCCGTACCGGCACCGTCACATGTTAAAGACTCTGTGGCAGTACCGGAGTCGAATAAAGAGGCTGCCAAGGAAGGGCAACGAGACGTCGACGAGGCGCAGAAAAAATTCGTTCCGAAGAAGAAAAAATATGCCGGAATGTCGCGTCTCGACCAATTCGAAGAGAAGATAATAAGAATCTTCCTCAACTGTGTCATGGACTCGTAAGTATATTTATGTTAACAGTTAAATAAATACACTTGCGGTTTAACTATCTCTTTTAATATTTAATTGTTTGTAAATTGTATGTAACTATTTAAGTTATCAATTAACTATATCATTATCCACTTAACTATGAACGTTATTGTTTAACATCAGGACTACCGTATGGAGGACTGACGCAGTTCAGACGACACGCGAGGCCGTGTTCACGTTGATCGAGGGTAAGGAGAATGTGACAGACGATGTCGTCGATGCCTTCGTCTGCATCATCCAGAAGTCGCTGAAGCTTCAACCGTATCCTTATAAGAAGCGCGCTTCCATTACCCGTCCACTTGCACTATTCCTCTCCCAAAGGGAGGACACGGCGGAAGACGCTCTCCACATGATAGACGATGCTGCGCGGAACGTCCACGAAGTCGACATCGTAATAATGCCTATAATTTTGCATGACCATTTCCATATCGTCGTTCTCGACAACATAGCGCAAGAGTACAGGCATTACTCTTCCTGCCAGAGCGAGGAATACGACGAAGACGCCGCCGAAATGGTAAGCTCCCGTGTTAACTATAACGGAAATAACTTACTTCCTAATTTTCCATCTCGACTTCAAAATTTATTTGTTTACAGCGGAAACTATTCGATAATTGCATCGAGATGGAGCTTGGCGAGGCGGCGACGTCCTCGTACGCCCTCATTCACGACAGGAGCACTCCAAGACAAAAACGAGGAAGTCTTGACTGCTCGGTGTATGTGATGCGGTTCATTGAGCAACTTCTTGCTGACGAAAAGCTTCGGGTACCGCAAACGGACGTGCCGTACTTACGTCTGAAATACGCCGCACGCATACTTTTGGATGGGAGGGCAGCCGGCGTCGGGGATAAAGGGGAGACGTCCTCGAGAGTCAATCCTGTATAAAGTTCTTTCTCAATTTTACTGTAAAGTTTGTAACATACATTCTTTTGCAATAACTAAGATAGTTAACATTTAACGAAAACCTTTAACTATACATACGATAAAAACTCTCTGTTTAAACTAAGATAGTTAACATTTAACGAAAACCTTTATATTATAACTATCAGATTCTATGTTTAAATATAAAATCCTTCGTGTACGTAATCAGGCTTCTGTGTGACAACACTGATTGAGAGAACGAAACGTTTTTTTTTTTTAACTATACATGGGAAGTCGTGGTCGGTTCGTAACGGGCACTGCAATAACTTGTCCGTGTTAGGCGGAGGTTGGGGATTTTGAATATATTCTCTTTTCGCCACTGTACGACCGGAATTAACCTTTCGAACATCGTCTCCACGGAGGACTTATGGCGACAACCCTAGTTAATGGGCGATGCTCCTTGGCAGCGGTAGCGGAGACGATAGCCGAATTGAAGGTCTACATGAATGGACAGCACTGGGAACTTATACGAATGACACCGTTCGAAGCATTGACTAAGGTGGGAGCGGTATTCCAAGACAGGGCCCTTCTTGATTTCCTATTGCAAAGTTACGATGACCGCACAAGCAAATTCAGGATCGGGACAAGCATGCTAAGTTTCAGGCCTGAAGATGTCGCCCTCGTTCTTGGTGTGTGTTGCAGTGGAGAGGAAGTCGTCTTTCAGAAGAAGAAATCACGCTCATCTTTCCAAGAGAGGTATTTCTCGAGAACGTACGAGAGACACAGAGACTCTATAAAGAGAACTCTTGAGCAAGTTGTTCGACAAAGTGGACAAGAAGAAAATTTTGTCAAACTCCTGATGGTTTACCTCATGGGTACGGTCCTCTTCCCAAATACGTCATGCTCTGTTCCAAATTGGGTCGTTGATTATGTCGACGATCTACGTGGCATGGGCCGATACGCATGGGCGCAGGCGACACACAAGTGGCTTATGGATGACGTCCCACAAGCTGCCGCAAGAGTGCGAGCAAGATGCGCCGGGGAGAAGATTCAGGCGGGGTTCGTGAAGGGTTGCTCGATCGCATTGAACATATGGTTTTACGAGCTAACCGGTTGCGGAAACAAAGTGAATTTGAGCAAGACACCAAGGATGCTTTGCTACGAGAAGCAAGGGTCGATACAAACCATTTTGCCATCTCTGGAAGGAAAGGAGGTAATCATACCGAATTCTCCGTATAATTATGGATATTACCATTTACTATATGTAGTCTCTGTTTAACTAGAAGCATTACTATTTAAATATTTCGTTTACCGTTTACATATTGACGTCTTTGTTTAAGAAAACATGTTCTCTAACCTTACCTTGCATATGTTAGTTTCGTGAGCTGGTTGCCGCTAATGCGAATGAAGATATAACTGTTGGGGCCGCCCGACGGACAATGCACGATGAAACTACAATCTCTCCCGAGCGCGTAAGCCGTCATTCACGTACTACGAGTTCAACGCGCCGTACGGGAACACCCCCCTTGACGTCGGCTGCCCCCCCGACGACGGCAGCCACCCCGCCGGCTGAAAGGGACGATGTCAACGAACGTCTGCTGCAGGCGTGCCAGTTATTAACATCCGAATTCCGAGGGCTTGTTGCTCGGGTTGATGTAATGGAAGGACGGTCACATTCGAATGAGCCGTCCATACAAGCAAATGAAGTTCCCGGTTCGGATGCGCCGGAGGTAGACCAGGCGAATGCGGGGGCCTTCACTGAGACGAGCTCGGAATTTGACGACGATGAGGTCATTGCGGTCGCCATTCGAAGACGGTCAAATTTGAAGAGACCCGCGAGAAAAACCAAAAGAATAAAGCTGATCGCTCGAGAGGCTGACGACGCAACAGTAGCAGCGTCGCAGACAGACACAAATCCGGGGACCGATGTCGTGGTCGCCGCATCGCATGCGGACAATAGCAACAATGAACCACCCGAACAGGTACGGCACGATTTCATTCCGCATCGGAAAAAATACCCCGGCCACACGCGGCTCGACATATTCGAGCAAGAGTTAATAACGATCTTCGTCAACTGCTATATTGACGAGTATGTATGAAGTTTTTACATCAACATTAGCCTTTACCATTTAACTATAATTGTTACCGTTTAACCATATCTTTTAACGTTTAACTATGTCTGTTGTCGTTTAACTATTTCTTTTACTCGTTAATTATAGTTTTCTTTCTCTTACTGTGTCTGTTACCGTTTAACCGCAGCACTATCGTTTGGACTAATGGCTTTGTCAGCACTACACGGAGACAACTATTCTCCATGCTTGAAGGACAAGAAACGGTTCCCGACGATGTCATGGACGCGTTCGTATGCATAATTCAAAAGTCACTGAAGAGGGTACCATACCCTTATAAGAAACGCGCGTCCATCACACGTCCACTGGCATTGTTTATGTCCAAGCAGCCTGACGCGTGCGAGTCGACGCTCGCTATGATCGGAGACGCGGCGCGAAACCGGCATGAAGTTGACATTGTTATCTTCCCAATCATCATGATTGGCCGCTTCCATGTGGTGGTGCTTGACAATGACAAACAAGAATACAGGCATTATTCGTCATGCCAAGGTGACGAGTACGAGAGAGACGCGTTTGAAATGGTAAGTGCCTCGGTCATTCAGAGGAGACTTTTTAACATCAGTAGTTTATTAACATCAGTTTGTATATCTCAACAGAGGAGACTTTTTGACTATTGTGTGGACATGGAGTCCGGCGAGCCGGCGACTATACTGTACCCTCTAATTCACGACGCAGGTACCGCACGACGGAGACGAGGAAGTGCCGACTGCGCCGTTTATGTGATGAGATTTATCGAGCAAATACTCGAAGGTGACAAGCTACGCCTTCCTCGAAAGGATCTACCATATTTCCGATTACAGTATGTTGCACGCATACTCATTGAAGGTCGAAGGACCAGAACCATAGAAAGAGGCGAGTCTTCGACTGGGGGGGGGGGGGGGAAACCGACTTGAGTTATTGTTTTGAGATATTATGTTTAACTAACTATGTTAATCTTTAACAAATGTTATTTATGTATAACTGTAAGTGTATATATTTAAATTTAAAAGTTTCTGTTTAACTATCAGCCTGGCCATTGTACTATCGGCATTGTAGTCCTTTAACATTAATACTTAAATGGTTAAAAGTAACCGTTTCTGTTTAACTATTAAACATAGAGACAGTTTCACACATGAAATGAAATATGTTTATTGCAAATACGAGAATAACTCATTACATAAATTGCAAATACGAGAATAAATATTAAACAAGGACACGTTTTAAAACAATTGATAAGATATCTGATCCACCAGGACATGAGCAAGATGCAACTCGGCGACGTAATCGTAGGAATCTTGCACATCAGAGGCTTCGCAGGCAGTTGTTCAAATTGCAAGTTGAACAACCACCGGGGAAGCCTCTGATATCGAAGAAATCCCCGATTACATTGCCAAGATGCATCCCGCCGATCCCCTGGTCGAGCAGATGTCACATCAATTGTTTTTGGTAACTTCATCCCTGGCCATTGTACTATCTTCGCCTGCAAAATCTGTTGGTGTCTAGAAACCTTCATAAAGTTTTAAAACAATTGATGGGATATCTGATCGAACAGGGGATGTCCAGGATGCATATCAGTAATGTCATCGCCTCCGGATTCTCTGATCTCGAAGGATGGACCGATTACATTGCCGATATGTGTCCCGGCGATCCCCTGGTCGAGCAGATGTCGCATCAATTGTTTTTGTAACTTTATAATCTAATCACTCCACTCCAAGGCAATTTATACAGTAGACGGGAAATTGAAGGGTCGTTCAACTTGGCTGCTTCGATTCAGGAGATACATTAAATGTCTTCGAATGAGAATTCCAAGGGTCGATCAATTTTGACCGGACAACTACGCTTTGGTGTGATATGTACTACATTTCTATGTTATCCTTCAAACAAACCGTTCTCCATTTAAATATAACTTAAACCATTTAAATAGTAATGTCTCCATTTAACGAACATTGGTACTCATTAAAATAATATTTTTCTGTTTAAACTTACTGTGTAAATATCAAACATATAGACATAAATATGCTTATTATGAGTTAAGACAGGTGTTTATTTACAATGCCTACTCGGCGACAGGTTCAGTACAAGATCTACGATTATGGCCGGACGCGTGGCAGCGGCTGCACCGTAACTCGCGGACCGCGGAAGCTTGCGACTCGATCCTCTTCCGTCTGGGTCGCCCAGGTTGCCTTCTCGTAACCGGCGGACGCAGATGGAGTTCTCGATTGTCGTCTGTAGGCTTGTCGTCGTCTGGTATTGGGAAAATAGCTTCCCTATACGCCAGTTTGTATGTCTCGACGGTGAAGTAGTCGCTAATAAATTGATGAACGTTGGTGTCTGTCTGCATTATTGCAGCGCAAGCGTGTGTGCACGGGATACCATAAATTTGCCACCTGCGACATGAGCATGTTCTACCCGATAGATCGACGGAGTTGCTGCAATGGTCAAGGACTTCATAGCGATCATCGACACAACGACCAACATAAAGATTTCGGCTTTCCGCAACCACTTCGTCTACCTTCTTATGTATATCGGGGCATAAGTAGGTGTCCCATTTGTTCGCTTGCTCACGACGGGTGCATATCATCCGCATTAATTTGAACCTGTATCATAACAAATTATAATTGATTGTTAAGGTAAACCAAGAATAGTTAAACATAAACGTAATTATTTAAACAGAGAAAATTATAATTAAACACGAACCATCATAGTTAAACAGAAACCATTATAGGCAAACGTAAAGCACACGAAGTTAAACAGTGACGAAGAAGTTTAAACCGAATGAAAATCAAACATTCAAATACCGTATGGAGTCGACCATTCTCGTCACTGGTAGATGGCGAGCTTCTTTTATCCACGCATTGAAGGACTCTGCGACATTTGAATACATGTTGCCCCAACGTTGACCTTTAAACAAATAATTACACCAATGTGACAAATCTGACTTTTCAAGCAACCAGCGGTGCGCTTCTGGTGATATGCCCCGCAATTCATTCACCGTATCATCAAATTCTTTAGCCGTTGACGCCCACGCAATACGAAAACATATGGACCAGCACTCGTCCTTCAATGCCTTCCCAAGTCCGCCATTTGCTTTCATAAAATTCGCCTCCAAGTGTCGAAGGCAATAGGCATGTGGGGACGAGGGGAAGACCCTTGCAATGGCGTTCACAAGCCCCTTAGACCTGTCCGACACAAATGTAATAATCTCTTCATAATCGCCGTCATCGTATAACGCATCACCTAACTTGGAAATAAACCACGTCCAATTCGCATCTGTCTCGTTGTCGACGATACCGAAGGCCAAGTGGAAAAACCCATTGTTACCATCTTTGCCTGTGGCGCCCAGCAACGTACCACGATATTTTCCAAGAAGATGGGTACCGTCGACAAACAGCAGCGGCCTACAACCCCGCTTGAATCCCATGATACAAGCACGGAACGAGAAGAATGCGCGTTTAAAACGGTCACCGTCTCTTTCTACAATCGCAATGCTGCCGGGATTTGTCTCGGCCACCTTATCCACGTACCAAAGCAGCAGATCATAGCTGGCGACGTCGCTGCCGTCGAGAATCACCCGGGCACGCTCTTTACCCAACCAAGCTTGCTTGTATGGAATGTGGACACCGTGTTCCCGTAACATGTCCTTCTGAATGTCGATAGGCCTGTACAATGGCTGGCTTTTAAGCTTGTCAATCACTCGTGCGCTTACCCATTTGTTCGACGCTTTCGGATGTGACACCGAGCCAATTCCACCACCGCAATTGTGTGACGGGTGCATTGTCTTTATTCTGAACGTATTTTTATTGTATTCCTTCGATGCATGAAGGCGCCAGCCACAACCAACGGCAGCGCATTCTATAGTCACCCTGTGTTTCTCATTCTTTATGAATTTGAAGTCGAAATTCCTCTTGATTGCAAAATTCCGAAGCGCGTCTCTTAAATGGTCAACGTCTACGAAACGTTGTCCGATATCCAACGACAGCACTTCGGGATGATCCGAGGAGGACGGAAGACATGCTCCACCGTCCGGGTCGCCATGAGATGGAACAGGTGCGCTGGCAGAATCAGAATTCCTGCCAACACTTCAGTTAAGCGGAAAACATCAGTAACTTAATCGGAAACAAAATAAGTTACCTTGAAACATGTATATTTAAACAATAAAATAATAAGTTAAACACAGAAACTATTTGTTAAACGGAAAATGGTGTAGTTAAATAAAAAATACAATATTTAAACGGTAACTATAATAATTAGGCGAACACATATGACTTCAAAAGTAAAGATAAAGGATAAGAACTTTACAATGACAAGAATTCGTTTTGACTATGATGCGACAATGGCACATCATCTGTCTCAACAACGAGATCGACTGCAGCGCATTTGAAGAGTGAGTATACATGACACATGCGCTGGAAGTCAACCTCATTTTCTATTGGACAAATCGTTTTATGTCCATCGGGTGTGATAAACTTCACCCTAACATGGGAAACATCAAGACCCCATCGGTCACATATCTCCGCTAAGATTGAATCCCAAGAAGTCTGTGCCGTGAACACTAGCACTCGTCCCTCACCGTTGTATCTTGCAATTGCACAAAAACTCTCCATTAAAAACCTGAAACCTGCATATAAATAAATATAAATTGGTACTCTCACTTAAAGGATGATCAAAGTGATGGAAAGGAAGACATTCTCACCTTATCTCAGCTTATCGGCCAACCGGCGGAGTTCAAACGAATGCAAACGATGAATCTTCCAAACTTTATTTCAGAAAAATCAACGCAAGCAGGGATAAAAAAGATTGACAAAAGCCAAATAAAAAATGTTTAACATGATGTGACTGGGCGGTTTTTTTCCCACCATTTGCAAGGGCACGCACGGTATTTCACAGCATAAACCTTGTACAAATGAACGACAGGGGGGAAAAAGGAATTCAAACACTAACGGAAGGGCTTTCTGGGGTATTACAAACTTGCAGGGGCTGTCTGGAAAGTTTTGCAATTCGCGAGGGGTGAATAGTAATTTTCCCTTAATAAAATAACCCAACAAAAGCCTTTTTAAAAAATAATAATAATAATTCGTAGCTATCTCTTTTTCCAATGCCAAACTGATGCAATTCTGCAGCCATAGACTCATATGTACATTTCGACAACTGTGAGGACTAAAGTTACATGAATACAAGTGCTAGTAGACTCAATGCCAGACTTCATGACATGAATTGAATACATCCAAAAGTCCTGTAAATTATTCATCTAGTTATGCACATAAAATTCAAAGTACTAATTGAGTTTGCAAGAAAAAGTTAGCACAAAAGAAAAAAAAAATGTACTAAAAAAGAAAACAAGTAAATCCAAATGAACCTGAAATTAAGGAAGGCCTCTGATCAATGTCTTACATTTTGTGGGACATGTTGCAAGCTGAAAAGCTGGTGGATGTGATGGTGCACTCTGCCTAAGAACCTTATTAGCAGAATGAAAACACTACAAAGAAGGTGATCAAACCCTGAGGTACAAAGAACAGCTTGTCCACTCTGTCTCCTCATAAGACCAAAGGACAATAATCTTGTTCTTCTTTGGGGAATGTATCTAAAACAGCACCAAGTTATTATATTGATTTAGTACTTCAAAATTTATTGCCACTTACCTTGATAAAGAATAAAAAAGAATATATACATTCAATTACTGTTATACAACTTGCAAGTTTTCAGTAATTCAGTATTCAATTACTGTTTGATCCACCATGAACAATTAAGAGAAATGAAAGAATAACACCAGATTATGGCACCTTTCCATTATGAAAATGAAAGATGCAGAAAACAGCTCATGGCAAACTAGTGACATGATCCATCACATTTGATAACATTTTAATATGAATCATTGAGCATGAACATCCAAAAGACTTGAAGGATGTGAAATTAAAGGTTTGAGTGATTTAAGAAGAGATTAATGACAGAGAAAAAGACATGGTGGGGAGCATGTGATACAAGGAGACAGACCAGCATGAAACCTGTTTGTACTTACACTGTGGCATTTTTGCTGCAAGATATCAAGTGTCCTTCAATATTCAGAAAAAAAAAAACAAAAAAAATACTGAATGATCACGGATGCATAGTAGCGTCTTATGGATCTTCAAATATTTCAGAGCCTCTTGTGTCGCATTTAATGAAGATAAGAAAAGATGAGATAGGAAAGATTGTCTTGTTCTGTTGGAATTTTATGCTGGAAAAAAAAATGATATTGATATTTAATGGATGATCAAATGAGAGAACAGAACTTGTATCAATTAAATGTTGTTTCTTTTTTTATTATTATTATTATTATGTTGTATATAATTAATACAGAACTCTTAGGTGGTCAATCAACTTTTTGTTTTTTTGGTGTATGCACATTCAGTAAATTAAGATTTCATATTTGTTTCATATATGGTCATATCAAACAGTCGAATAGTTAGGCTATAATAAAGACACAGATTAATCAGCATGCATATCTCTTGATATCCACCTTTTATCAAAATATTCAGCTATTATATTATTATTTTGTAGAATAATTAAGCCTTACCTAACTTCACCACATGTTTATATTTTTTAGTGTAAATGAGCTTGATATAACCTAAAAACTTAAGCTTTCAAATAATAATAAAAAGACAATAGCTAATGTTAATCAGGAAAAAGAGAAAAAAAAAAATTTTGCTGGATGAGCAAGTGAAATGAAAATTCAAAGATTCATTTATTGATTATATTGCACAAATTAGATCATCACAACAAATAAAATAAAATTCAGAAATGTCCTAAAATAAGAAATTTTGAAGGTTCAAAGTTGAAAATGGGAAATGATTGCTTCATAGATGAGCATACATTCAGCAACCATTAATTCTCTACAGAAAACGCTTGCAGTTTTAGTACATGCATGCAAAAGGGCAACAGTAACAGTAAAAAAATTTTACTTATTTAGTACAAACTTAAAAATTTTGAAAATCATATGTTTGTTAACTTTTTTTTTTTCCGTGTGATATGCCGTAAATTTTGAGATTCTAATGCATACACGCAAATATGTATAGCCCTTACCTTCTATTCGGGAGAAAAATAAAATATTAACTCTATTGGTGTAGAGATGGTAAATAAAATATCTTTTATATTATTTATATTTACATTCGTAAACATCAGCATTTTATATATAACAATGTTGGTTACATTTTTTTAATTTTTGGTTATAATTATTTATAAAATAAATTTATATTTCAAAACTAATATATATATATATAAAGTTTTCAGAAATAAATATAAAAAGAGAAATTTTAGGAGAGTTAAATTAATGAACAAAAAGTCCCCTCAAATTCGGTTATCTACAAAAAAAAACCTTGCAAGTTTCAATATTCACACCAAATCTCTCTTTTTTATATGTTTTTTTTTTTCAATCCTTCTGTCAGCAAATGGAGTGAAGTTTGGAGTGCTTTGACGAAAATGCCCTCTATTCATTGTCTCGTCTCAAACATTAGGAAGCAGTTTGGGCAGTTGTGAATCCAGAGTAAATAGTGATTATAGGTTAATTTTGCATTTAGAATCGTGATGTTTTTCTTACAAATTCACTTTCCTGTTTATGATTACGAGTTTTCATATACAATACAAGTTTTCTAATTAGTATGATGTGTTTTCATTTAATATTTTACTTCCCGATTAAAATATAGCATTTTCATGTACAAAAGTTAAATGAAAAGATAGAGAAACGTGATTGAAGTGATGGTTATTAGTATACCTTTTCAAAAATTAGACAAAACTTGATGAGATTTTTTCCGCCAACATTGAGGTCAATTTTGGAATTATTTAAAAAAAAAACTAACGGAGTGAGGTACAATGACTAAAGTAAACAAACTGAAAAATAAAGCGATGTTTATGAAATTTAAATATCGGATTAATTGGGATGCTTTGAAATTTGAAACTTCCATGAACCATTAGTAATTTTCTCTAAAAATGCAATGAAAAAGGTCCCATAGAGTAAAAGCAAAAATGATTGCTAAACATTCCCCAGTCAAATGCTTAACAAAAACAAGGCCTTACAACTTTCTCATGAGAATCAAACTGTTGATCAATGAAAACAAAAGGAAATTTCCAAGTAATCTGCATAAAAGAGATTTGCCAACAGTTTTCTTAATTGAAGGTACAAGAAGCTTATACATAATCAATGCCCACTACTGGATAAGACATTGATAAAATGCAAATCAAATGGTGGGGCTAATAATATCTAAACAAATAAATATAAACATAGTTTAAATAGAATCTTAATTAATCTAGGAAGGTATAAATGTCCCCCAAAAAACACCAGTCTGGCAAAGTGGAATGTTTGTTAAAGTAGTGCTTTTTTGGTGGTGTTTATAGAGATTGGAACCATTGCTTTATTGCATGTGTTTGTGTTTGTGTTTGTGTTGATGTTTATAGACTGAGAAAAGTAATGAACAAAGAGGAAGAATGATGATGAAATGGGACCCTGAATTCAGAATGGAAACCCAGAGTGACCAAATTACACTAATTAATTAATTAATTTGGAGTTTTCTTCATGTGATGTTTGGAATGGGAATGAGATGGCCAACCTCACATTGCCTACCTTGAGGCATGGGATCCATTTCTCTTTGTCCTTTGACAAGCATACTTTTATATATATATATATATATGTGTGTGTGTGTGCAGAGAACATTTATTTGGTGTTGATTAGATTGCCAGTTACCTAAAGAATAAAACTGTATTTTTTTAATTGTATTTGTATTATTAAATATATTTATTTTAATAGTTAAATGATGTGAAATAGTACAATATGAAAAATTGATAGATTGGAGATTTTAGGATAACATGGAATGTTCCCTACGTAGAGTTTAGGTTTAGAGAGCACCAAATATAATTAATAAAATGCCATATAAAATAACAAAACAACTATTCATGGCACATTCTATGAGATGCGTTTTTCCATAAAACCCCAACACTTCACGTGAAAATTAAGATATTAAGAAAAAATAAACTATTTTTTTTGTGTGGTTATTTTGCTCTTAATAGTTAATTCATGAAACTTTCAATTTAGAATGATTATTGGTAGAATATATTAGTTCTTAGTTTTTATTCAGAAATAAATAAAATTACATAATCCATTTTTAATGTGATTAATTCTTTAAAAAAATGTTTTATGTATTTATTTGTTTGTTTGTTTTCATTGTTTCTCTCAAAGCTCAATCATTACAAAACAAGAGGTCCTCAACCTCTTGTTTAAGGATGTAGTAGACAGTAAATGTTACAATTTCCCATGCCTAAATGGTAAGTGTTTTAAATTATTTATTTATTTATTTATGGATTTATAAATATTTTAAATTATTTGGCAATAATTATATTATTTTATCTAAATGAATGTAATGGTGACCTCTCCCAGTTGATTTATGAGCCTTGTTTTTAAAGAAAGCAACAAGAACACAAGCATGATCATAATTGTTGGCTCACTTTCCAAGCATTATTCTTTGGAGCTTTACATGATTGATTTGGGTGCCCACAGACCAAGCGTGGTGCATGCTCACCACAATTCTCCCATTTTTTTGAATAAAGCTTCACTCTTTATTTCTTTTTGAAAAGATTTCTTCTTTAGTTCCATTCTGTCCCTTGGTTGAAATTTAACAATGTTTGGTTACATAACTTCCAAATCCAAAATCTTTGTCTAAATTTTTTAATCAAGTTTAATATTATTCTTTATTATTAACGTTTATATATTATTATTTTTATTTTTGGTGTTGTTTGCTAGTTGATTTAAGTAATATTAATTAAAGTAAATAATGTAAATTTGCATTATAATTTTTAAGTGATGGTGGATGTTTATTAATATTAATAAATTTAATTTAATTGCTAATTTTGTTGGTACATATATTTAATTAATATTATAAGCTATTAAATTAACTGCACAATGTTTTTATTTATTATTTTTCTCTAAAGAGATATCCACTTGATTGTTTTACACGTTTGATTATTGGAGATAAGAAGAGGTTTTAATAGGATTTAGTTTATTTAGAAATGAGTTTACAAACCGGGAAAAATGAGAATGATAGAAAGATAAAGAGGATATGAAGAAACTAAGAAATAGATTTCAGAACATGATTCTAATAGTTAATAAATATATGAGGGTTAATAATTGCATGGTAGATTACTCATTATATATATTTTAAAATAGTGATCACGTTTGGTTTGTGAATGAGAAGATAATATAAAATAAGTAGAGATTTTACAACATGATACTAATAATTAGTTGATAAATATATGAACAGTTATATTACTTGCATGGTAGAGCACTCATTTTATATACTTTAAAACAGTAGAGCCCCATTTGATTTTTAAATAAGAGGATAACATAAAATAAATCTATTATAGTTATCCACCAATATGAGATTAAAAAAAAAAAAAAATTAGGGTTTCCTTGGATAGGATGTATGGGGGTTTATAAAGTATGACAAAACAAGAGAAAAAATGATTTTAATAAAATTGTTAGGCTGGAAGGATTAGATTAGGAATGAATCCATGGTGTAAGCCTTTGTTTGAATATAGAGTAATGGGAGTGGAAGAGACATGGATAAGGAATAGAGAGATGCATAAAGGGAGAGTCCCCATGCCTCTCACTTTTGAGGGGAGGGGAAGTTATGATGAGTAAATTACCCATTTACTTAATTAATTATAAATCTATTAATTTATATAATTTATTATAGTATTTAAATAATAATTATTTCGAAAATACTTAAATATAATATTAATTATACTAGAGAAAATGAATACTATTAAACTGAACTATTTTAATTTTAATACCTAATTATTATAATTAAAGTGAATAATAATTTTTATGAATTGTTATTATTACTTATTTTTCTTAATTAAAGTTAAATAGTTATTTATAATAATAAATAGTTTTTAAAATGTAATTAGTTATTTATTATGGTTAATTAATTGTTAATTAATGATATTAACAAAGATTTGGATATTAACAAATAGTGTCGCATGTGAGCTATTAAAGTTAAATATTTATTTATAATAATAAATTTATTTTAAAATTTAAATAATTTTACCAAACATAATTTTTATTCCCATATATTTTCCAATCCCCTCATTTTCATTACTTCTCCACTCCTCTCCATTCTATTCTTTGCAATTAAACGGCCCTGATAGTGTTTTGTTTGAAAGTAATAGGAAGTAAGGTTATATATTAATATCACAAAAATATATTTTGAGAATCTGAGATGAAAATAAAGAACTATCTCATATAGCGGATCATCAAAGGTCATTGATGATAGGTTATCGTTGGTAGGTGGCCATGGGTCTCTAGTGACTTTTAGTGGCGGGTCACCAATGGCTAATGGCGGTGTGTTCTGGGTGGCGGGTCGCAATGGTAAATATTAAACTGCAAGGGCATTTTAGTTCATGAAATTTACAAAATCTCCTCAACCCCTCAATTTGAAGGATCAAGAAATGGGTGCTATATGGCCCCGAAGCTTTATCTTCACTTTTACCTTTCCTCAAGCAATGGTATCCCAAAAAGGAGACGGAGAAGGACTTGGTTCTAGAACAAACAAAACTTGTTACAACTAGTGACGAGTAGGAGAATACCAACTTAGGTATACCAAATTTTTTATGTCTCTATAAATGCCAAGAGTTTCACTTTTTAAATGCTAGTGTCAAAGATTATAGTCTATGATCAAGCTTTCTCTTCGTGCAAAGATGTCATATCTTTATATGTTTTACGTAATATCTAAAATTAGTTAATATAAAATTATTATTATTCTTAGTAAACTATTCATCAAATATTACAAAAAAAAAATATACTAATTAAATACAGGGCTATCTCCAACTTGTGAAATTGAAATCAACATCGTTACAAACAAAAATTTAATCAAAACTAAAATAAAATATCTTACCACTTACTGACCTTATTAAGAGAAGATAAAAGTTTGGAAAAGGAAAAATCGAAGTTAAGCTCTATAATATAAAGAACTTGAAAGATTGAGCTTTTAGTTGAAGGGAATTATCACTACTAAGCTTTATGGAGATTTTTTTTTTTTTAATAGATATGTTTTGCATTAGGTAATAAAGTCATCATGAATGGGGTAGAGATAAATAAAGAGAACAAATGTTGAACATAAAAGAAAAATAATTTTCCTGTTAACACTGAATAAATAACAACTTGAGCTCAAGATACCATATAAGAGTTGGAATTAATATAGATACAAATATTACAAGGAATCTAGATAAATTTTAAAATATAGTTAGAAACCCTAAATCGAAGTAGGATACATATGGTACATTAGAGATAATACCAACTCTACAGTAGAACACTCTTCTCTAAGCAGGGACAGAACTAGGGGCTAACGGGGAAAGTTTTGTGGGTGAAATAATAAGTATAAGTGTATTACTTCTTTTTGCAACTTTCTTTTTGCAAATGAGTATAAGTGTATAACGTTTTGTGGGTGAAAACATGGAACACGGAATGGTGAACTTCATTCTTGTGATACAACTACCAATGTATTTGAATAGTCCCCATTGAAACCTCCTCTCCTGAGCTCTTGTGATGGCCCCCTTAAGGCCATCACTCTCCTCCTCTCGCCCAGGAACAAAAGCTAGTGTCTCCTGGGCTAACGTGGTTACCTCAAAACCAAAACCAGATGTCTTTGAGACTCCTCCACACCTGCAGAAAGATCATTTTGAAAAAAATTAAAAATCTTTCCAAATCCTCTATGACGATTGATCAAGATCTTTGGCTTTTAGCTCAAGATAGTATAAAAACCTCCTTGTATGCCATGTTTCTTGGAAAATCATTACCTCTTGATCAGGAGAAATTTACCTTGGCCTATCCATGGAGAGGGCTCGGTGCCTCCACTGTAATAGACCTTCCCAATGCCTTTTATCACATCAGGTGTGAATCCTTGGAGTTTGCTAAAGTTTGTGTGGGGTTAGACTTGACCAAACCTCTCCAGCAGGGTACTTGGGTAAAGTATGGAAAGTTCATTGTCTTTGTTTTAGTTCTTTATGAGAAATTACCTATCTATTGTTTCAGGTATGGGGTGGTAGACACGGTGAAGCACACTATACCACTGTCGGCAATTGCTTGCATCGCGAACTTCATGTGCCCTTAGGGCCGTAACTCCAGAGTTGGTGCAAGAATATACTAAGATGCAGGTTGATGAGGCCGACGGGGTTAGGAAGGCATTGCTGGTGCTTCTGACACATCCTTACAACCTCCCAACTCAAAAGGTGAATATGATCCTTGGTTAAAACCTCAGGGTCACCTCAATTCAACTTAGGGTAGATCCGGTGGTAGAGGCGGTGGCCGTGCCGGTGAACATGGCCACGGTGGCTAGCAAAACCCTAGGTAGGGTTAGTCTCTTGGAGACGATGACTAGGAGCTTGATATGTGGCCACCTGCATGGTTGCCTTCTTCATACTTGGAAAAAACTTTGCATGTGCTTCCCACGTGTGGAGGCCAATCTGTGAGAAGAGGGCATGGCAATCATTTTCTTAAGCCCTCGGTTTCATCACAGCATAATCCCGAGGCCCTAGTAGCTATCTATTCTCCACTACCTATTGATGTCTCTACTAGTCCCAAGGAGACCCCGCCCACTCCTCTTCCAAATTAACACGTCAAGGGCAAATCTCTAAGCATAGTATTGCCCACTTACGGCCTTCTCTGCATTAGAACCAAGGAAAATCGGATGTTGGGAAACCCAATAGCTAATCTCCTTGTGTCTTTCCAATGAGGGGGGATCCTTTTCAGAGCCTTTGCTAATCACTTCAACCTAATTTCATGAGTCTAAAGAGAAACCCAATCCCGTTGATCTCCACTTGCTAATCTTCGACAAGGTTGTGGAAACTCTCTCTCATACAGATCGAAGTGAAGAAAACATGAATGAATCAGCCTCTAATGATTCTAGATCTTTCCAAGAACCAAACAACAATATGATCCTTTGCCAGTATCAGAAAGACATAAAGCTAGAATTGCTAGCAAGAAGAGAGCCCTTAAAGAGTGGCACGAAAACAAAAAAAGGGTGAAAATCTCTCATCTCTTAACCTTCTTCTTTGTTTCTGGGTACTTGTGAATTAATTATTGACTAAGACTTTAAAAATTTTTGCTTGGAATTGCAAGGGTTTATCTAATTCTCAGACAATTGATTATATTCACGACTCCATGGCCAGATTAAAACTAGATTTTCTTTGTTTAGTTGAAACTACATTCATAGCTTTTGTTACCAGTTAAGCAAAACTTAGGATTGGGTTACCATACTATCTAATGGTTTCTCTGGTGGAATCATTATTTTATGGAATCACTTGGTTGGTTGTGTTACTTCAGTAACGGTCTCCAGAATAGCTCTTCACCTCATCATCTTGACTTCAGAAGAGACCTAAATTCTCACTACGGTGTACAATTCTCAGGTGCTTTCTAACCATAAAAGACTTTGGAAATCCCTCTCTGGTATCTCTCTTCTAAACTCTCCTTGTCTTTTCACTGGAGATTTCAATGTCATCTCCAATATCGAGGAACACAAAAGGGGTTCATTTAGAAATTATTCCTCTAAATCTAATTATTTCTCATCTTTTTTTTTATAATAGCCTATTAGCTCTTGGTTATGTTAGCTCTTGTTTTACCTAGTGTAATAATCAGGAGGGTTTACCTCACAAATGGGCTAGACTCGATAGTTTTCTTGTGAATTCAAACTGGTTTTTAAATTTTAAATGTTTCTTAAATTATCATCTTGCTCGTATTAACTCTGATCACTCCCCCATATTTTTAACAGCTCATAATTTCTCTCAGTATTCTAACATGATTTTTCGGCATGATAATTTTTGACTTGATAATGAACGTTGCCATAACAATGTCCTCAGTGCTTTGAATGTTTAATCTTGTGCTATTCCTATGCATTCTTTTACCTACTCTATTTCTCATACTAAGGAAAATCTTTTCAAGTGGAGACGCATGGGCATTAGTCACATTAAGGGGAAATTAAAAACATTGAGAAAGAAACCCTTTCAATGGAAGAAATGTCCTTATCTTCTGATAAACTTGGAGAAACACTTGGCTTTGTGCTCTCCGAAATCACCATAATGCTCTTCTAAGGAAAAAAAACAAAACAACTTATTGGGGAAAGAGAGCTAAAAAACAGTGGCTTAGCATAGGTGATCAAAATTCCATCTTTTTCCACAACTCTGTCAAAATTCGGCATCACAAAAATAGAATAAAAGCCATCAAAGATACTATTGGTAATATCTTTACTAAGCAGATTGATATTAAAATTGTTTTATTCAGTTTTACAAAAATCTTTGCACTTCTTCTTTTGATTTCAATCTTAATTCTATGTTTAGTGTTATGCCGGATGATTTCCCTATTCTTAGCGATGAAGATAGAGTGGATTTGATAAGCCCTATCTCCAAAACTGAAGTCTATCGAACAAATACTTCTATGCCTTGCAGTAAATTTCGTGGCCCTAATGGCCTTAATGTGGAATTTATGTGTTTTATTGTAATCTTATCGGTGATCATTTTTTTCAATGCCATTTCTCATTTTTTTTATTGCTAAGATTCCTGATTCTTGGGGTAGAACTTTTGTTGCTTTGATTCCTAAGAAAGATAATCCTATTTTTGTTATGGATTTTTGACTGATTTCTCTATAATGTTTGTTACAAAGTTATTCCAGGGTGAGGCACTTATGATAACATAAGATATGATTCATAAGCAAGTGGGTCCTAAGAAAAACGGGTTTATTCCAGAGTGAGGCACCTATGATAACATAATCACAGCTCAGGAAATAGCAATAGTTTGGAATTTGATTCTTCTGACCTACCGAGGATGATTTTAAAACTTGATGTTGAAAAGGCTTTTGACACCATTGAGTGGATTGCTATTTTTGCTACCCTCTAGAGAATGCATTTCCTTGAGCGTTTGATAGATTGGATTCATGAATCGTTTTCCTCAACCTCCTTTCTTTTATCCTTAATGGTCAACATCCCTCTTGGACTCATAGTAGCAGGGAAATCAGACAGTGGGATCCACTTTTCCTTTTGCTCTTTCTTCTGACCTCCAAGAGACTCTCTCCTATTCTTAATAATGCTTTATCTCTTCATCTAGTTCCTGGTTTTAATAGAAATCTTCCTAGAGATTTTAATCATTTAATGTTCACTAATGATTTCATCTTAGTTACTAAGGCCTTTTAAAAAACCACCAAAAACAGCCTTCTTTACCTCAATCTTTATCAAAAGCTCACAGATCAAACGGCAAATCTTCTTAAATCTTATATTTTTCTTCCCTCTTGATGTAATAGTAAGGTTGCTAAAGCCATTTCCACAATTTTGGGCATCAAGTTAGGTCAGTTCCCGTTCACCTATGTTAGGGTTCCCATTTCTCCTAGAAGACTTCTTGTCAACCAATTTAATTTCCTTCCTAATAGAGTTAAGTTTGTTATCCATACTTGGAATCATTTTGCTATTTCAATTATTGGCCGCACTATCCTCCTTAACAACACTATTTTTGCTATCCCAAATTGTCTTCTTTTTGCTATGAATCTTCCCAATGCCATTCTGGATGTTATATATAAACTTGCTTGAGATTATCTTTAACGAAGAATTGGCAATAGCAGTGGCTTGCACATGGTAGGATGGACTCTTACTACACTGAGGGAGGGTTAGGAATCAGGAAATCTCAGATTTGTCAAGCATTCCCTTATGGCCAAAAATACTTTAGCTATCCTTAACTCTGAGAGCAAAATTTAGATTGATGTTTTTCAAAAACAAGTATAGAAGTTGGCATCCTTAGAATAAAGATAAACCTTAATGCTCTTCGTGATTTTTTAAACCAAATTGTTATTCAGCTAATTTCCTCAAGCCTAGTTTTAAAATTCTTTCTGATAATCCCTCTTGTTTGGATTTGTTGAAAGATCCTTGTATTACGGATCTTCCCATCACCCATATACCTACTTTTCTAAACATGGACCTTTCTTTTGAAGATGTGCATTTCAATGATCTTCTTGATGACAATGGTTTACATTCTACTTCTTTAGAAATTCTTTTTGGTAAAAATATGGATTTGGAGTAGGTCAAGAATATCAAATTGATTCTTCTATTAATAATCTTTGGGTTTGGGCTTCTCTCACTTAATTATAAGCCTACCATTTTTTCTTATGTTTATGACTATATTAACAACAATGGTTGTGTTTTTTATTCTTGGAAAGGTTGGAATTCCATTTGGAAAGTCTATGTCATGCCCTGTATTAAAATCTTCATATGGAAATTAGCACATAGCAAATTAACCACAGGGTCTTTACTTTATTCCTTGAATACTGGGCATTTTGCTCTCTACTTCTTTTGTAAGAAAGAAGAGGAAATAACAGAGCATCTTATTTGGAAGTGCAATAAGATTAGGCATTTCTAGTTTACAATTCTTTCCATGATCAACTTGATGCCTAGGGATGCCAATTTTCTTCACTCTGGAAAGTGGTTGACTTACAATATTATCTCAAGAGTAGGGGATTCATTGGCTTTACTCCTTGTTGAGTGAACTTGGTATTTCTCACTCTCTCTCGCCTACATTATTCTAAAATAACTTAAGTGCAACCTATTTGACTGCCATTCTCATATTCCACTCTTGCTCTAAAGAGCCTAAACACTTAGAGATTGATTTTCACTCTTTTAGAGATAAAGTTGCCTATAAACAACTACTGGTCAAATACATTTCTAGTAATGAAAAGCTAGTGGACTTATTAACCAAGCCTCTATCCAAGCACAAGTTCTTGTCTCTTTGTGACAAGTTGAACGTGCTACCACACGCTGCTCAACTTGTGGAATTGTGATAACAATAATATCTGTAACTAATATATTAAAGATAGATTATGTGAAGATCTTATTTATCTTCTTCTTGCAACTAGTTGTTTCTATCTCTTATTATTGTAACTTTATATATGCAAGCTTGTTGTATTCACTATCATCATTAAATACAAAACATATTCTCTGTCTTAATTATTCCCTTAATCTTTATTTATGGTCATGCTAATGTTGAATCAAGAATTAACAATTATAGATAAATTAAATTAACTTATTAAACTCGAGTCCAAATGATTTGAAGAATTGAGATTTGATTATTGAGTAAGCTTGTAATGCAGATATGCTAGAATTTTTTATAATCAAAGAAATTAGATTCTTTGTAATTAAAAATAAGAAAATAAAGTTTCATTGAGTACCATATACCTAGCTACAAATATGAGATTTAAAAAACAAAAAAACAAAAAAAACAACTCTTATGCTAGCAATTATTGCCGATGTATATAAAAGTTAAAAACTTGGCATTGATCCCATAATTTATATTATCCCACAATTAAGAATATAGATAAAAACTTTAATATTTTAAAATACTTATAAAAACTATGCTTCATGCATGTCAAAAACTAAAGAGACTATATATTTAAGAAGATAAATTAATATTTAGAAGGCTTCAGCCAAATATTTACTATCAACTTTTGACTATAATAATAAAGTGAATGTTATCTCATGAATTATCCAATATTATCTTTCAATCATGCAATTTTGTATAAAAATCTGTGGGCAAGAAATTTATAAGCTAATTTCATTATAAAAAATTGTTAAAACATCAACCATCCTAATAAAATATGGAGGTGGATGTAGATACGTAAACACATATTGACCTTTCCAAGCATAATAATGATGGAAATATGCTTAAAAGAAATCAAACTTAATTGGATAAATTTATCAACAAGATTAGGGAAACTAGTGTCGAGTGTAACTCATACTGTGATCCATAAAAGGATTCTTTAGTATGGCATTTAGTATCAACAAAATCCGAATCTTGTAATTTTACAAACATGTAACTTTGAAAATCATAACTGATAAGATGCCTCTCTAATAAAGTCAAATTATAATGAGGCAAGTGATACAAACTAGGAAGGGAGAGATGACACAATTGATAGTACCACAAGATTTAAAGGATAGGAGGTTAATCTTTAATATGAAAAGCATTTATACAAGTGGGATAAATCTACAAGAGTTAATTTTTGAGTATTTGTTATTGTTACCCTTGGAGACTTAATATGAATATAGAATGAAAGTTCAAAATCTCAAATCTATAAGAATTACTTTTTGAGTATTTGTTATTGTTACCCTTAGAGACTTAATACGAATATAAAATGAAAGTTCAAAATCTCAAATAGAATAGATGAAAAAAAAGTTTTAATTAACATGTACTTGTCAAGTATAAATGTCATGAATGAATGGTATGTAAATCAGAATGAAGAACAACATCAACTTATTGATTAATGGAATGAGGGATATCGTCACTACGATTCACATAGTCATAACCATTTTAAAGTGTGCAAGTCAAATCATATACTTGTATCATGTGTTATATCAAACTTAGCCCTAGTATTTGGGAGGTATTTCAAGGCACAAAAAGCATTAATATAGGCTTGGATAGCTAGAGCTTTTATAATATTATTAGTTTGAAATATATGATTGAATGTCTAGTAGTATTGAGTAGTGATTGTGCCTTCCACATATTTCAGAATAGATCCCATGCCTTGTAAGAATTGTCATAAGACATACATTAAAATAAATAACACAATAAAAAAAATTAAGTAAAATATTACTAAAGCAATACCCATTATTTTGAAGCCAAACATATGAAAGGTGTAAACAGAAGAGATATTGATGGATATCCGCAAGTGTATGGGATCATCAAGTAATACCTTGTGCGTAAACACAAGGATCGTATTCCTCCGGGTCAAGGATCTACTATTACTACTTTGTCACTTATTTTCTAACATAATGATAGATTGGTGAAGCAATACTTAACTAACTAAAGAAAACAAAGATTAAGGTTAAGAGGGCTAAAGCGATGATGTTGGCAAGAAAACAATGGGAGTAGGGGGCTATGAATGTGGATCCCCTTGGGGGTGCTCATGTCACAAGGATGAAGAAAAAAATGTCGCGATGGCAGTTTGGACAAAGAGAAATCTAAAATAGATTAACCCCAAATCCCTTGGTGATTAATCCCTAATCTCATAAGAGTATTGATCGAAATTCCTCAACTCCTACAATTGCAATGCACTCAAGGAAATCTCTAAAGTGGAATAACATAATTCTAGGTTTAATCCTCAAAGTTGATGGACTACCGACACATAAATCCCTTAGAGTATCGGCACAAAGAACCCCTTTTAATCTATCCAAGATCTAGTACAAGTGAGCATCCTTCATCTACAAGTTCAACTTATACAAGAACTATGGAGGTCTCCATTTGCAATTCAAGACATGAAAAAATGATAGATTAAATTACAAACCACTTAAAAGCATTAGAATAAAAGAAATCATCCGAGATACATGCTCCCCCCAAGATTCACCGACATCCAGAGGCCTTGGGGTTTAGTGTGCCATCAAATGAAAATCACAAGAGATGTAAACAAAACTACACAAATATATCATAATGAAACTCCCATGTTGAGTGATGCTGATGGTGAGGAAAGATCTCTTTCCTGAGCCTTTGATGTTACCGCTCAACCTTCTCCTTGGAACATGGCTCTCCTTGACAATGCTTGAACCTCCAAAGGTTGTCGGCGTGGTTCCAACTAAAGATCCTCCAAAGGATGCTTCTTCTTCTTGAAGTTAAGAGCTTTTAAGCCCTAGGAACCCAAGAAATCGCCTTCAAATCGCGCTACTATCACAAACTTCATCTCCCTTCTTGGTTGGCCCCACCAAAATACCTTTCTTTGCCCTAGATTTTCATATTTATACCTCCTCAAGCCTTGCAGGCCATATGGGGGTCGTATAAAGTGCATGCTGGGCTTGGTTGATAACTCCCCGAGCCTTGCGGTCTGTATAGATTCCATATCAAGGTCAATTTGATTTGCTTGGGAGCTTTTGCTGGTGTTTTGCAGGCTACGAGGAACCCACAAGGATTTTGGGCCTCTTCTTGGGGGCTTTTTCCCGACTGCATGGATTTCTGGCATATGCTACAGTGTTGCTACAATACAATATCTCCAAATTCACTTCTTTTTAGCATGAATCATTTTTTTCTAGCTTCCCATGGCTTCTCCATGCCCTATAAAGTAAATAACACAACATTAAGCAAGAAAAGAGTATCGGTTCCATAAAAATTACATGCAAAGTGCATAAGAAGTATACATGAAATTAAGTACATTTAGGCACTTATCAGATATGACAAGAAATCACTTTTTTTCTATGCTTAGAACCATTAAAAGTAGTGCTCAGAGTTTGTGAGATAATTGCATTTGTTTTTGAAGAGTATTGTGTTTCAAAGTGGTTGTTTTGTAAAAATCTTTGTTTCTTGTTTCTTGTGTTGAAGTTTGTAAAATGATTTGTGTTAAAAGCTTGAGTTATGCTTGTGCTTTTATCATTTCCTTGTGGAAATGGCTGAGATGTTGTTGATTGATTGTTATTGTTAGATATTGTACTCCGTGTGGAGTTCTACTTATTGTTGAGTTTGTATAATGATACCCTGCTGTAGTAGGCGGTCTCCACGGCCAGCGTTTTGAGATGGCATGGTAGACCGGCTAATTATTACGAGGGTCAGTTCAGGTGGGAGTGTAGAGTCCTAATTGGATATTCATCGGGTAGCTGTTGTCACCATATGGTAAACTAATGGGTCAACGTCAAGGACATGAGTACTTTGATGGCTCTGGACCTAGCCGCTGCTATGGAGAAGGTTTCAAGAGGTTTCTAGACCATTTCATGCTCAATGCGTGTTGTGGGTTGAGTATGCTTTTAAGTTGTTGTTTTCTTGCTTTGGAGTTTGAGATTTATAGTATTGTGTTTCTTTGTAGTGTCATCTCGAATTTGTGGTGAGCGGGTGAAACCCAGCTGTCGCTCTCAGGAGGACAGTCTCCTATAAATTCGATTTGGCACTAGTATTATGATCACTTATTGTGAAACTCATGCTATTTACTTTGTTATACTTATAATGGGACCTATTTTGATTTATTTGTTTTATAGTGGAAGATTTGCTTCATGTTTAGCTTGTTTCATAATTTGAAAACCCTTGTTGGAGTAAAAGACTTTCTTTACAATATCTTTTGTTATATTGTATTGATGATTTCTATTATATGTATTTATTTTCTAAACTATTGGTATTATTGGTAAAACCTTATTTGGATGATTTATATCGTGTATCTTGGTATATTCTTGTAGAGTTGTGCTAACCCACTCAGTGAGTAACTTTAGTTGCTCACCCTTCTTACTTCCTCCTAAGTTGTTGCAGGTACTAGGTGTAGCGGTGTGGCAACGTGCTAAGCATTTGCTACCATTATATCTTCTATTTTTCCCTTTCAGTTTAAGTGTGTTATTTTGTCATGAACATGTTATTGAGTCCTGGATCCACTGACTTGTAAAGAACCCTGTTGCATGGTTTTGTATTTTAACAACTCTTAAATTTTTTTAGTATGAGCATTTGTTGTTATCGTTGTTGCTTCTCTGCGTGTTTATGCATCCCTCTATTTTCCACACTTATTGTCATTGTTGTTGTAATTGTTGTTACTTCTGTTGTGTATCATTGTGCTTCTCTACTCTATATCTGTGATAGATGTTGTTGAATTCCAGGTGTGTTGGTCAGCCATGTGGCGTCCCGAGGGTTGAGTAGCGGAGTATCCATCCTCAAGATTGTCTCGGTGATTGTTACGTCCCGTGGGCTTGTGGGTCAGGGCGTAACACACTTTCTCCTTTCATAGCCCTAATCCACTTCATGAACTTGTTTACATCTTCACAGCCTATGACCTGTGCCATTGCTCAACCTCCATCACTGGCCATCGCAACCTTCAAACAACCTTGCTCTATTGTGCCAAGATCACCGCTCCTCAGCAAGTTTAAGGTCTCTCAATCTTTTCCCTTTGCCACGCCAAGATCTCTCGATCATTTCCTTTCTAAGTGTTTTCATGACTTTGTTCCTCTTGAGCTTATGATTTTCATATTCATACCATTGGAGCTTCTTGAAATATCATGGCTAATGTTTATGGCTGTAAAATTGCCAAAATAAAATTTTGAAGATTAAAGTAGTCAAGATTTTTGTTGGAGTATTGATGAAGGTTTTTGTTGGGGTATTCTTGGTTGTAAAATTGCCAAAATAAACTTTTAAAGACTAGAGTGAAAATAAAACTTTTAAAGATTTTAACAAGAACTGTTAAAGATTACCAATATATCCTTTTTAAAGATTAAAATTTTTTATTGTGCATGATTGTAAAATTGCAATAATATTTACCTAAAATATTTAAGTTAACAATAAATTTTATCCCTTTAAGAAACATTTTATATGTTGCATGGTTTTTAATAATAATGTTGATGATAATCTTCAAGGCCATAGTGCTCAGGATGGTAGTTTGTTCAAGGCAATGATGATCAAAATTTGTTTGATTCTTTCGTGACACCAACTCCTACTCCTTTTGAGTCTTGGGATGTACTTAGTTATCTTGATGATCTTGATACTTATCTTAATTAAAGTGAATTATTATCTATAATTTTTTAAAAATAAATAAATTTAGTTATAACTAAACATAATTCACTATCTTCTTCAAAATCATTTTATTACATCAAGGGCACATAAGTAATTTTACACCAACCCTTTTTTCCCCTATTCTCATTCCCATTCCCTCCACCCAAACATTGTTTTCATTCTCATACCTATTCTCCATTCCCATTCTTATTACTCGTATGCCATTCCCATTCCAATTCATATTCCGTGTACCAAATGTACCCTTAATGGATTATTCTCATCCTTGATGATTACAAGGGTTATTTTTAGGATCTTTTATGAATGCATTTTTATAATATTTAAATCTTGTGTTGAGATTTATGTTATGAAATTTGAGATGTTTATTAATTTTTTTTCCCTTGAGTTTTTTTTCCCCCTTTATGCACAAGCAACAAGTCTTTTGTGTCCATGTAATTCCTGAGCTTGAGAATCTTGAATGTTCATTTTTAGTCATATTAGGTGGTCTACATCAATTTTTCTATTGATCTTCCAAGTTATTCAAAGACATGGCACAAAAAAGGTAATATTTGCCATTAAAATTATACCCCGAAATCTGGTTTCAATTTTATTTAATTATATTATTTGTGGAAAACAGATAGCAAAGGGGAACTACATTATAAATGATTGTTGATGTGAGTCCATTAATTTGCTAATGTACTCTATTCCAGTTATAACATATATGACAATTCTTCGTATGGTTGATGAGTGACATATGAAGTTAATGTCAAGCTTATTGTTGCATGCTTCAGGTGGCTATTTCTTGAAATAATTTTCTCTATTGATCTTTCCTTTTTTTAATTCAAAATAGACATTTTAATCAATTATTAGCATCGGATGAACTTGCCAAAACTTAATTCAAAATAAACTGAAAATACTCATGTAGATTATGTCATTAAACTACTTATTAAATTTCCAAGTCAAACATAATTTTGGGTAAAGATCACTGGAACCTAAAAAAAAGCATTAACTATTAAATTGTACATATATGTGCTAGATTAAGACTGATAAGAAATGCTAAGATGCTATGAAAGCTAATATTTGATATAAATTCACAATCATGGGCAAGCTTAAAAAACTTCAGCTATATTGTGCAATGATTATATGCTACTTTTATATCCTATGTGTCATGGTCACTATATGTGCGGCAAAGCAACACGACAATAGAAATAGGTTGATTCAACGCAAGATTGAGTCAACGTCTGCTAGGAGCCATAAACAACATGAGTATCTCCATTGTGTGATTTATGAAAGTGATATTAAATGCATCGATATACTACTCATGGACTAAGGTTATTTTCATAATTTGTGCCAAATTCCTAACTACCACCGGTGGACTATACGAGGTACAATAAACGTTGGGGTCGAGAAAATGACAACAATGTTTTTAAACATTATAGCACATCATGTTAATAATAGGATAATTAAATTTGACTTTGTTCAATCTAATAAGATAGTTAGCTAACATTTCCATGTTGTTTTGAAGTCAGATGTTCTATTCCATAGTATGTTGTTGAAGAAAGCAAAACTTGTGCTCAGAAATTCAAATGACTCTAGATGGAAATGGTTTAAGGTAATAACTCATAAGTCCATATTTTGTTTTGTTTGTAATCCTAGGTATTCATTAAATAGCAATTTATTTCTTAATCAATATAGAATTGTCTAGGAGCATTGAATGGGACACATATCCGTGTGAATGTACCTAAACTGAACCAAGATATAGATCTAGAAAATCTGAAATAACTACTAATGTGCACTAACCTTCAAGAATTATTATTCCTTTGTTCCCTTCTTCTTTTTTCTTTTCTTAATTATTGTCTTCAATACCGTTTTTAGTGATCATGTGGAGAATGATGTTTGGCTTCATGTATCTTGTTTTGGTGTTGATATTTTCTTTTCTTAATTATTGTATCTAATTATTATTTCTTTGAGTTGTTTACTTTGGTGTTCGCAATGCAAGTTTTTGGTCATGAATTTTTTTTATGTATTGTATGACTATTTATAGTGCAACTTGTCAAATGCCATTTCATAAAGATATTCATTACATGATTTATGTCTTGTATGATAGCATAGTGTATTTTAATTGCTTGGCATGTTTTTTGAGTACTTTCTTTTCTTTATTTAGTATCGATTCAAATTCACAATCAAAGGGCAAGGGACAAAACAAATGCTATTGTATTGTAGAAGAAGATAAATCCTTATCGAAGCCTTAGTTGAGCTATCGGCAAATGCAATGTGGCGAGAAGAAAATGGTTTTAGAAATAGATACCGTATTCAATTAGAAAGAATGGCAAACGAAAAAGATTCCAATGACTACATTGAAGGTCAGGCCTGATGTCGAGTCTCAAGTGAAATTATTTAGAAGAAAAATAATTCAAATTACCGATACACTACAAATAAGTGGTTTTGTTTGGAATTGCAAATAAGTGCATATGACTAATATGTTAAGGTACAGACAATTTTATTTAGTGATTATGCAATGAATTGTATATGTTATTTGTATTATTCATTTTTATTTCCATTACAATACAGAACCACAAAGAAGCAGCAGGCCTTTATGAAAATTCATTTCCATTCTTCAATGACCTCGTGCTAGTATTTGCAAGATATAGAGCACATGGCAATGAAAGAGAGGATATTGGTGATGATGCGGAGCAATATTTACAAGAGAAAATTACTTTCAATGATGACACAAGCTTCTTTCAAATGGCAAGTGATGAGTTTTTTATAGCCAAGCATGAACCCATCACAGCTATATCACCTATGGGATCTGAGACTAGTACTGGGAAAACAAGTCGAAAGTAGAAAGGTCTTATGACAGACCCATTAATGGACAAAATAACTGAAAACTTTAATAATTTTTTGAAGAAATGGCTGGTCCAAGATTTAAGACAATAGCTGAAGCCATTAATTGTGAAGAAAATCATAAAAAAAGATCATGAAGAGAGGACATAATTACTAACTTAAGTAATTTTTGAGGTTGATAGCCTTTCTAATGATGAAGCAATGTTACTCTCACAGGTTTTGGGTAACGATGGCAATCAACTAAAAATGTTTTGGGCCTTGCCAGAGAACAAAAACATGCTCTTTTGTCAGGTACTCTTAAAGAGATTATAACCTAAAATGCCTATTGTGTGATCTTATGAGCACTAGGTAATGTTCGATTTGATTCTAAATATGTTTCCTAATTGGAAAGCTATCCTTTTTATGAGTTTTAACAATTGCATTTGTTTGTTGAAATTGTTAGCTATGAACATTAATTAATTATTATTTTTTATTTATTCCAATGTCATTGTTTAATTGTTTTTTTCATATTTTGCAACTGCATCGTAACTACAAATGGTAAAAGCGTTTGAGCGAAAAGCTTCAATGATGTTGATTCTTTTTTTTTTCTTTTTCTTTTTTTATCATTTGCTTAATGACTTCCAATTGTAGTGTTTGTATGCTTAGTTGGAATGGTTGGATTTGGTTGATGACTTTCAATTGTAGTACTGTTTGTATACTTAGTTTAGATGGTTGGATGTTTGGATATTTGTGGTTCTATGGAGATAATGTTTACTTTAATAATGCTAATTATGTATGGATATTTTGTGTTAGAGTTCAGATTGGTTAATGAGCCATATTGGGCCCATACCACAAAATCCTAATATTTCTCTATATATATCGTTGTACAGTTTTCCTAATGGATATCCAAAATATTTTTCCTATTCTCATATGGTACCAAAGCACTGGGTTAGACCCTAGGGGCCACCCAAAACCGTAGCGGCCACCGTCGTCACCGCCATCCCAAATCTTAGCCTTCAACCCAAGGCCGCCACCTCTACCGCTAGCCGCTGCTCATCTCTTGTCATTCTCGTTGTTCTACGAGCATCTGGTGATGTTCCTCAACCTTCACCAGTGATGCCCTTGTCATGTTGCTAAATAATTTGCCTTTTCGTCGTCATGTACGTCTTCATCTTATGGGTGTGGTAAAGGCTCCTCTCGAGGTGGTCAAGGAGCCAACTATGGTGATTATTAGGGTAGGTTTGTGTGCACCTTTTGTCGATGGACTGGCCACAATGAGAATCGTTGTTGGAATAATCATGGTCGTCCGGTAGTGGTCAATGCTAATACAGAGTTGGCCGATCCGTCACCAACTTCTGGTGTTGAATAGTTAGTCACTATCTCTCAGGCTGACTTTGCGCGGATCCAGCAATTACAGGGCACAGTTTCTCACGCCACAATATCTTCTCTTATTTCCTCAGGTAATGCCTTTCTTGCTTCCAGGGACAGTTCCTGGATTATTGACTCCGGGCCTCCTCTCACATGACAGGTATAAAATCTTTTTTTTCAAAATCTTTCTCCATCTATTTTTCATTCTGTAGCAATTGCCGATGGATGATCTTGCTTAGTGTCTGGAGAAGGAGTTATGTAGGCTTCCTCTCAGCTTAAACTAACTGATGTTCTTTTTGTATCTGAATTTCCTCTTAAGTTTCTATCTGTTTTTTCGATTACTAAATAGTTGAATTATAGTGTTACTTTTTTCCCTTTTCACTGCACTTTTCAGGATCTGTAGACGAGGAAGAGGATTGTTTTGGGGCGTAATTGTGGTGACGGCGTGTATACATTGGTACGTGATGACATTCCTTGTGGTTTGGCAGCTTTTATTTCTGACACCGAGACATCACTCATATGGCACTGTAGATTGGGTCATCCTTCTCTTAGTCGTCTTCAGCAGGCTATGCATTGGATTCGAGTCGAGTTATTTCAATGTGAGTCGTGTTAGTTGGGTAAGCATCATCGTGCTACCGTTAAATGTTCTACTCTAGTGTATAGTCAGTCATCATTTGATCTAATTCATCGTGATGTTTAGGGACTTTCTAGAGTCGCATCTATTTCCGGTCATCATTACTATGTTGTATTTGTTGATGATTTTTGCCGAGTGTCATGGATATATTTGCTAAAAGACTATCGATCTATTGTTGATGTCCTTAAACCATTTATTTTGGAAGTACAAAATCAGTTTTCCACTGTTCTTAAATGTCTTCGTACTGATAATATTTTAGAATTTGTATCTTCTGCTGTAAATTCTTTGTGTGGGTCCTTTGGGATTATTCATCAAACCACCTATCCACACACCTCTTAGCAAAATGGGGCTATTGAAAGAAAGCATAGTCACATCTTAGATGTTGCACGCACTCTCTTAGTGGAGCGCAATGTCCCTACATATTTATGGTCTGATGCTATCCTAACTACAAGATAACTTATTAATCATATGCCATCTGCACCACTAGGGGGAGAGGTCCCTCTATGTCGTCTTCTACTTGATATTAAGTTGTTTCGCTTGTCTCCTCGTGTTTTCGGCTGTGTTGGTTTTGTTCAGGATTTAACTCCTTGTTTGAATAAGTTGTGACAGCGTGCGCTTAAATGTGCCTTTGTCGGATATTCCCAAACCCAACGTGGATATCGTTTATACCATTTGTCCTTCCACACCTTTGTTCTTTTCTTGTCTGCTGAGTCAATCACCAAGTACTACCAGGATACATGTCTGCTTCGACAATGGCAGATGGCAATGAATGAGGAAATGGAAACCTTGAGATCTCATGGTACATGAGAGCTCATGCCTCACGCTATTGATGTCAGCGTCGTTACTTGCCAATGGGTCTTCTCTGTCAAGCACAAAGCTGATAGTATAGTTGATCGCTACAAAGCCCAGTTGGTGGTCGGCCCGTGGTTTTACTCAGACTTATGGTGTCGATTATGCTGAGACTTTTTCACCGATTGCTCGTTTGAATTCCATTCGCATTCTACTGTCAATAGCTATGAATCGATCATGGGCACTCTGTCAACTCGATATAAAGAATGCCTTTCTCTATGGAGACTTAGTCGAAACAATGTTTATGGATCAACCTCCGAGGTATATTGCTCAGGGGGAGAATCTAGCTTGCTAGCTTAAGAAAGCGATGTATGGTCTGAATCAGAGTCCTCATTCACGGTTTGAAAAGTTTAGTGTACTTATAGTTACAGATGGTTTTCACAGGTGAAATGTGGATCACTCTATGGTCTATAAGAACACTTCATTTGAATGTGTTGTACTTGCGGCATATGTTGATGACATCTTGTTGACAGGGTAACAATCATCAGGGCATTAAGAGAACTAAGGGCCATTTAATGAATCATTTCGTTACACGAGATATGGGACGACCCAGATACTTCCTTAGTATTGAGTTTACATATGCCAAAGGAAAGATGATGCTCTTACAGCAGAAGTATGTGTTGTACTTATTTGAGGAGGCTGGTTTATTGGGTTGTAAACTAGAGAGTACACCTATTGAGCAGTCACCACCCTTCTGGGGGACATCTTCCCCATCTCTCAAAGATCTAGGTCAATACAGGCGCCTGATTAGCAAGCTCATTTATCCAATAGTTACTTGTCCTAATATATCTTAAGTAGTTAGATTCCTAAGTCAATTTATGCATGAGCCTTGGGAAGTTCACTAGCAGGGTGCTCTGAGGGTTCTTGCATATGTTAAAGGAGCTCCCGGCAAAAGTCTTCTCTACTAGAATCATGGTCACCTGGACATTGTAGCCTATTTTGACTCGGGTTATCTGGCAATAGAAGAGACAAAAAGTCTACGTCGGGTTTCTATATGTATGTTGGTGGAAACTTTGTTACTTAGCGAAGCAAGAAGCAGAATGTGGTTTTAAGATCGAGTGTCAAAGCAAAATACAAATCAATGACACAGACAACTTGTAAGATGGTTTGGGTGCAGTTTCTTCTATCTGAGTTAGGATTCTGATAAGTGCTTGAATATACATGTTTTACCGACTTGTTTTACATACATTGAGCATCATTTTACCATTGATTATGTCTCATAAAGTGTATTTTGGTGTTCTTTTATGCAATTAGGTTGTGGAAGTGTTAAAGGAGGAAAAGGAAGCAAAGATGGGTTATAAAGACGTATTGTTGGGAGCTTTTGTACAACACAAGTGTCAAGGCACAAGAGGGGATCATGCACATGAGGGTGTGTGCCAACTTCCTTAAGAATTCAAGATGATTTGTGTGATGGAAGGGCACAAAGGCAGTCACACCTTCATGTCCCAACTTGTGTGAAGATAGTTAAAGCTCTCAAATGATGATTCGAAGAAGAAGAAATCTTATAACTCACCATATGGACGTGTGCCCGACCATGTGGCCTCAATATGAGAGAGTTTGGATCATGTTTATGAAGAGTACTGTAGCAAAAACACTGTTCATTTCACTGTAGTAGTACTGTAGCAAAATTGCTGTTCACGCGACCGCGTCAAAATCTCACGCGACCGCGTGGAAATTCTGCAGCCCACGCGATCGCGTGGGATCTCACGCGGTCGCGTGAAGACACGTGACTGGCGCGATTCAGACTTATAAATAGGCCGTTTCGTCGATTCTTTTGATATCTTTTGTGTGCCTTTTGAGAGAGGAAGCGGCTAGGGTTTGAGGAGGAGGTCTTTGCCGAATTGGAGGGCCGTTCTTCACCAACTTTGATAGTTCTTTCCTCCGTCATAGCATCGAGGGAGTCATTGGCAACCTAGCTTCGGAGAAGGATCCTTCAAGACGTTGAGCGACCCATCAAGGCCATCATCACGAATTCAAGGGGGTTTATTTCCATGGTTTACATTGCTTTTCATTGTGTTATGTTTTGCTTTGTAATAAGCCCCATGGAGGGCTAAACCCTAGTAGATACTTGGGCATGTGAACCCTAGGTTTCGATTCATGTATTGACTTTCTTTATGCTTTCTTTTAAATCCGAGTTTATTTGAGTTTCAATCTTGTTTTATCATTGCTTGCATGCCTTATTGATTCGTATGGTTGTTTGGTATGCTTGATTTGTTGCCTTGGTGAGAGAGAGGTCTCCATTAGGGTTAGAACATATGAGATTGAAGAGGGTTGAGAGGGTGAGTCATGAGATAGTGGAGCGTCCCCTTTCCCTTCCGATTAAGTGTTTCCTATCTCCGTATTCCCTAAGATCTATGCAACCATATTTGGTGTGAGGTGTGAGTTTGAGAGATTTCTCCGCCGGGACCTTGTAGGGGGTTAGGGATCTTCCGCCTAGAAGTAGGGTTAGATCTAATTTTAGGAATCGGTTTCACTTTTAGGTATCCCTAAAGCTTATTGCGGTCATATGGGGTGTGAGGTGTTGAGATTGAGCGATTTCTCCACCGGGACCTTGTAGGGGACTAGTATCGGTGGCCTGGAAGCAGGGACCGATTATTCTTGGATTACCTCGACTCATAGAACTCGGTTTAGAAGCATTTAGTTAGTCTTGCACTTCATGATAGAGCCTAGGGGGAGCATTGCCCGGGTATCTCATCTTCATTGATTGAGATCTCCCTTTATTTACCTTTTGCCTATTCATCTCTGGTATTAATTTCTATGCACACTAGATCACCACAAAATCACATTGGTCATTAGGCTAGATTGCAGAGAAGAAGTTAGTACTAGTAGCCCTGTTCCCTGTGGATTCGACTACCCTACTCACCAGGGTAATTATTACTTCGACAACCCGTGCACTTGCGGTACACACACGCAAAGGGGTGTGTCAGATTCCTTATCACGATACCTATGCAGATGTTGTGTGATAATTAAGCCGTCATCTATGTAACAAGCTGGGCATGTTCAATATATATGTTCCATCTTGAGGGGGAGTGTTAGAGTTTAGATTGGTTAATGGCCCATATTGGGTGTATACCACAAAACCCTAACATTTCTCTGTATATATCATTTTACCCTTTTTTCCTAATGGATATCCAAATTATTTTTTCTATTCTCGCATTTTCAATTGTGTTTGAAGTAGTGAATGTTTATGAATAGTTAAGATTGGCTTAAAGTTTGATATGTATGGTTATGTGAAGTTTATAATGTTTTTCAGTTTTAGAATTTGAAAGTTTATATGGAGGTTTGAATCCCTGTTATGAGAAGGTTTTGAGGTTTGGATGTAATTAATGATAGTGAATGTTTGAATTTTTAAAATAATATATAATAATTAAAGTGAAATCTTAATAAATAATAATTCAAATAATAATGTAATAGATAATTTTAATAATACATAATAATTAAAGCCAGATATTTAATTATAATAATAGAAATAATAATACTCAAAATATTTTATAATTATCAAATAGTTATAATTTAGCCTAACATTCTATTTTATATATAATATTATTTATTTGCACCAAGGATATAAAAATCATTATATCATTTTTTTTTCTTTTACTTTTCTCATTCACGTAGAATTACTTTTTTATATCTTACCAACTAAATACATTTTGCATTTTCATTCCTACTTTACTCCCCTTATTTTTGTTTCTATTCAACTCCTTCCATTTCTATTCTCGAAACGAAACACCCCTTCAATATCAACCTAGTTAATTTCCAAAAATTCTCTCTTTGTACAACTAGATATTATTTTTCGTTATTCATTATCAATCTAGTTAATTTCCAAAAATTCTCTCTATGCACAACTAAATATTATTTTCGTTATTCAATATCAATCTAGTTAATTTCCAAAAATTCTCTCTTTGTACAACTAAATATTATTTTTCGTTATTCATTATCAATCTAGTTAATTTCCAAAAATTCTCTTCTCTATGCATAACTAAATATTATTTTCGTTATTCAAATCAATCTAGTTAATTTCCAAAAATTCTCTCTTTGTACATCTAAATATTATTTTTCATTATTCATTATCAATCTAGTTAATTTCCAAAAATTCTCTCTATGCACAACTAAATATTATTTTCGTTATTCAATATTAATCTAGTTAATTTCCAAAAACTCTCTCTTTGCACAACTAAATATTATTTTCATTATTCAATTTTTGCCCCTTGTCATCCCCATCTTGGTTGAACCCTCCTCTTTTAGACTCTTTTGACATTATTATTATTCTTTATTAGATTGAACATTTGATTTACTGTACTTTGTCCCCATGGTAAAAGAAGGAACATCATAATTTAATTTATTGTACTCAAGGTACTCAATGGGGGCATGATAGACATGTGTGCCAATGCTCTTAATATTTCAGTACATCAATCGGCTAACTACAGCGTTTTTAGTAGCAGGAAGGACAAACAATTGTCATTAAGGACACAAAACCAATGAGAAATTTATAGGACATCACATTGTCCAAAAGTATGCCCACAATGGTTGAAAAAACTGGGTGATAATGAGAAGAAGATGAGGATGTTGATCTAAAGTCCATGACTTTTGAATTTGAAGCACAAAAGATACTGTATATAAATAATGCATATGATATGAATGACAACTTGTAAACCCTAAAAATATCTTTTATCTTTCAAAATTTGAAAGCATCACTGATTATGTTATTATAAGACCAGTTAGGGAGCCAGGACTCAAAGTAAACAATGCCCCAAACAAAGTCCAAGATTAGGTAAGAGCCACATGGATGAGAATATATGTACAAAAGGGGAAAAGTGAAAAGAAAGAGAGAAGAACCAAGACTTCCCTTTTGTTTTATCAAGGCATATTCAAAGTTAAGCTCACTGTCACCATCCCATCACACTCTCAGTCTCACTCTCTCAACAAACATTGTTATTTATACAAATGACGCAATTACTAGAAAGTCCCTAAACAATTGCAAACATTCTCAAAAATTCTTTAAATTTTTAAAATTTTTAATTATATTTTACATATCATGATAATTGATAGGCGGTACCTGGTTCCCTCTTTGATAAAGGTCGAGAGTTTCAAACTTCTCACCCTTAAAATAATTTATTGATATTTTGGTAGTGTCTATATTACCCAATGATTTTCTTCTTGATGGTTTTTACGTAGGAATAGACAGGTTGAGTTCAAACACTGGTTTTTCTTTAAACTAAATTTGATGAAAAACAATATACCTAAAAATAAGCGAAGTTCAGAGAGACATTTATTTTCAAGGAAGTTTTGATACTTTTTTAATGACTTTCTTTTAATTACTCTCCTTTTTAATATATATATATATATATATTTGTTTATATAAATAAATAAAATTGAGAACATCATTCTATTTGAACACTGTGTGGCATTAGTTGCACACATGAAAGAAGAGAGAGAGACAGAGACAGAGACAGAGAGGGAATCTATGAGTTATGGGATCCATACAAGAGAAAAAAAACACTAAGTAAGAACCAAGGGTTGAATTTTTATATATGATGATAGTACTGTTGGAGAAAGAAGGAGAGATGCATGCAGTGCAATGAAAGAGAAGTAGTAGCAGTTGGACTCCAAGATGTTCTTGGAGAAAGGAATGGAGAACATGGTCACTAGGGAGAAGCTCCTTCTAGCAAAGGGACGACCTCACACTTTTCCAATGCCCATACACCACCACTACTACTTCTCTTTCACTTATTTATTAATCCCATTTGACTTTTGTTTTCTAGGACTTCGTAATCTATGTATTTTAATGTTTGGAGACTGTAGGACAGGAATCTCTTTTTTTTTAATTTGTTTTATATGTATATTTATGTACGTCACAATGTGAGAGCTTTGTCAATTAGGGTTGATCTTGAACTTGTGTGTATGCATATTTTTATATGTCAAGTTATTGAGTTAAAAGTTGGACTTTCATTTGTTCAAGTAAAGACATCTCAGAATGTTTGAGGGATATCTTTGTTTTCAAAGTTTATGCTGTTTTAAAAATAAAAAGATTAAAATTAAGGAATTTCATTTTAATAAACTTATAATATGAGAAATTGCCAGAATATTTTCTATAAAAGTGGTTAGTTTTTAATATGTCCTTATAAAAATCGTATTTTGTTGTACCATTGGTTAAATCAATTTATTTTTTTATAAAAATATTTTTTTCATTTTTATTTTATTTTGTCTTCCCATAATAGAATAAATGATTATTCGACTTTTTTTTTACAAAGATGACAAACGTCATCAAAAGGTTAAATATGTACGGAAATGCACCAGTTACGATCGCGTAACTACCTCCTAAAGATAAATCCTCTCATAACATGCAACTCTGGAGGGAAAACGTACTATTTCTCCCACGTGAGACCCACACTAGAACTAGTAAACAATACTAATAAACATTAATGAGCTTTAGTATATAGTGTGTGAACAAATATTGATAAACAATACTGCTGGACCAAGGTTTTAAATTCTTGCTCTTTTGTGCACTTTTGTGGTGAGTTACCATTAGACAACCAATGGTTTCTCTATTCAATTTTTTTTTATTTTATAGAATTATAGGCTATAATTCTAGCCACCACGAGTATAAGATTCGGATCTTGATTTTTAAGCAGAGCAAGAAATAAAGTACTAATTACTCTATTGCAAAGGTATCATTCATTTTTTTCATGAAATATTTTAGTTGATCACTAATCAAAATGTATATATCAATAAATACGGTTTTTGAATATGCATATAGTATGGTATTATAATAATTTTTACAAAATATATAAAAAAAAACAACAAGATTAAACTCTAAACCTCTAAATGATCAATCCCCAACCCATGTGTACGTCACTCCTAACTAACTACACTTATCACATTTGTCAAAAAAAAAAAAAAAAAAAAAAAAATCTTCTATTATAAATATGGTTATAATAACTTATCTCTAATGGTTTTTTATGTTTTATGTCTGTTACAATAATTACAAAAGTTTTTAAATTGGCCATGATATTATAATATAAACTTATATAAAGTTTAATAATTAGTTCTAAAAAGCCTTCTTTTTTGTGCTATTATTTTTTCACTTTCAATAAAAAACATTTTCTAAATCATTTTAATTTACATATCTATTTGTTTTATAGCCCATTTGAACATGCTCATAAAGATAAGCATTAGATTTATATTTTTTGGAAATATTTTTTAAAGCCCATATAATCATTGTCTCGTTAGGCTGCCACATATGGATGATTCTTTTTTGCAATGGTTTTCCGGAAGTTTTTTTTTTTTTTTTTGGTTTGTAGTCTTGATCACTTTGTATTTTCTTTTCGTTATTGTTTTGTGTAATTTCCCTTTTTCGGTAAATTATAAATTTTCAACTTTACTTAAAAAAAAATCTAAAATTTGAAAACAAAACACCATAATTATTATTTTTTGTGTTTTACTTGAAAAATACCTTAGAAAATACAAAAATAGAAATCCAAACCACTCTTTAACATGTTTTATTGGATTAATTTGCTTCATATACAAAAAACATTTTTCTTTAGGGACAAGTTGTACCAACCTTATCATAAATGGGTAGTACACTAGCTAGTCCAATACGTACTTTTCCATAGAATATTCTAATTTTAAATTTTTTTCCATAATTAAAAAAATTTCAAATCAACCAAATACAATATGCCAAATTTCTGACAATACCATTCACACATTGGAAAAGAAAAAGAAATTAAGTTGAAAGATAATTTGACTTAGAATTGACTTAAAACCAAATTATTCAAAACATGACAACCAATTGGACCACATGGAATGAAACTTGTGGTTCTTAAATCTTAATGTGTCCTTATTGATCAGTCTGGTTCTTAGAAATAATCAAGACCAAACAAACATGTCTTTGACTTATCGTACTAGTTCATACCAGCTAGAGTTCATATTTATTTATCACAAGGTCCACAAAATGAAATAGTGATCACACTATTGTCAATATTCGCACAAAAAGAGATAATTAGCATGAAAGTAGTAGTTTGAGTTATTGAGATTAAATTAATGTATAGCCATTACAAAGTTCAATTAAAATAATATTATTTCAATAAATAAAAATTTTATGGCAGTTTGCTAGCTCTATAATAGTATGCTTGGATTAGCTTAATTAACTCTATTTCAGTAAAAAAAAATTATTAAAAATTTTTAAAGTTGATTCTCAAAATCTTGAATTATTTTTCCCCCATTTATGTTCAATAATTCTTTTCGTTTAATATTTAACCTTTCCGTTTAATATTATGTGTTTCCGCTTAAAAAGTTAAGAGACATTTTCGTCAACGTCAGTTACTTTTATGACGAAAAAAAAAAATTACACTGTCAAAGAAAAAAATGAATTTTTGAATATACCCAAATTTAGTGAGACAATTTGTGAATAAATAAAACTTTTTTAGTGCAATTTCAGTAAAAATAAATGTATACCTTAAGCTTGAAGCCTCTAAAATTATGAAAAAAAAAAATCTTATTAATAGAAATAGATTAAACAGGCATCAAGGGATGCAATAGATATATGAAGTGGAGAGTCAAAAGCTGACGTTGAGATTAAGATGATCAATGCATTTTTTGTTTTCCTTTTTTTTATATTTGAGTGTGTAGTGTGCGAACGTGAAATAAAGTCAAAAAAAAAAAAAAATTGTAATAAAACCAATCCTAACCAACTCATATTCGTTAATATCTCTTTTGATATGTAATCATAATTGAGTTTTACATGTGCATGCACAAACATTTTAAAACCAAATTAGCTAATTATTATTTTTTTAATTTTTCAGTTTACTTCATAAGTAATTTAACAAAGAAATTATTAAAATATATTAACAAAAATTCTCACATATAAATATCATTATAGTTGATATATCAATGAATATGTCAACTTGGAATATATCTCCTTTTCAAAGACACATACATGCTTATAAATGTTACCTATTACAATATCAAATATATGTAAACGAGGCCTTTCTTGAATGTTTCCAGGCCACTGAGCTTTCTCTTCTGAGCTTTCTGTCTTCTCCTACGTTTTCTTGATGGCCCCTTTGGGGCTCCCTCCACTCCGCCCGGCTTCAAAGCCTGGCGTTTCCTGGGCCAATGTTGTCAACGCTGGCTTGAAGTCTTCTTCTTCCGATGTTCCTCTTCACCTCCAAAAAACTCATTTTGACAAAATTAAAAACCATTCTGTTTCCTCAGTAGCGATAGATGATGACGTCTGGCTTCCGGCTAGAAACTCCATGAATTCTTCTTTGTATGCCAAGTTCTTAGGTAAGGCCCTCCCGTTGGATCAAACCAAACTTGCCCTAGCGGATGCTTGGAGAGGTTTGGGGAGTTTCTCGGTGGCGGATCTCCCCAATGGCTTATATTTCATCAACTGTGAATCAGAAAAAATGCAATGCCACCTTCTCTGTGAAGGTCCTTGGACGGTCGCCGGTAGAATCCTGCAGCTATCTCCTTGGACTGAAACCTTTCAACCTGCTTTCGAAAGACTCTCTGTTGCTGCAGTTTGGATTCAACTCTACCATTTACCTATGGAGCTGTGGAGTGGGGAAATTTTGGAAACGATAGCCTCTCAGTTCGGTCGAGTCATCAAAATCGATGAGCATACCACCGATCGTTCTAGAGCAAAGTTTGCTCGGGTTTGCATTGAACTTGATCTCGAACAGCCTCTTCAACAGGGAACCTGGGTTACTTACGGGGGGTACTCTGTTTTCACTTTAGTTCTTTATGAAAAGCTTCCTGTGTTTTGTTACAAATGTGGCAAGGTGGGACATGGGGAAGCAAACTGCACCCTAGCTGGCAGTCAGCATCGCTCGGGACGACCAGTACCCTCTGTTTCGGTTGAAACGGAGACGGCGCCAGTCGATTCTGAGATGATGTCTGAGGAGGTCATGGGTGGCCAAGATGGTATCTCCGATGCTCCATCTCCCATTCAACCCACACAGGCTCTTGATTATGGTGAGTTTGGTCCTTGGCTTAAGCCCAGCCGCAGGCACACTGCTTTCAAAGCCAGAGGTGGGGGTTCTGGGGGTAGTCGTGGTGGTAGACGTAACCCTCTCCATGGTCGACGCTCCGGAGACGATGATTTTCGTGAAGACACGTGGCCCCCTGCATGGGCATCGGGGGGACACGTGGCAGAATCTTCTCGAATGCAGGAAGAGCGTGGTGAGATTGGAAAGTTGGAGGGGCATTCTGGTCTTTCCCCTCTTCACTCGAAACAACCAAAACCTAATCCCAAGGCTACCTCTCCAGTTGGCAATATTCTAACCGTTGGAACCGAGTTGACGTCTCTTGCTCTCTGCCTTGACAGCAGAACAATTATTGCTTTTCCTGAAGAGTCCCCTCTTCCCATTACTTTAGTCACTCGTCCCAATGCCTTCAGCAATAACTCTTCACCAACTCCCAATGCTTCTCCGGACTTTGGGAACCCAAATAGCCGTTCGCCAGAAAATCAAACAGATGTTTCATCGCAGCTTCCCAATAAACCTCATCCCCCTCTGGATCTTATGCTTGTCCCTCCACAAAATAATACTGAATCCTCCTCAGTCCCCTTACTCATCTCTTCAGTCTCTTTACCTTCTTCCTCCCAGTCAGATTCACCGGAAGCCCGGCATCGGTTGGTGGTGGAAAAAATGGCTGAAACTCTTGCCGAACCTTTTCACAGTGACCAGAGTATGGATGGTTCTTCCTCAGATGATGTTGGCCACTCCCTTGAGGCCGATGATGAGATGATTCCCAGCCACTCCCAGAAAGATCTAAAATCCGAAGCATTAGCAAGAAGAGCTCCGTCTAAAAGGAGCACGAAATCAAAAAAAGGGAGAAGCTCCCCTTTAACCTAAAGCTTTCTAGATTGTTTCCCTCTAATATTTCTCTTTATTTTTATTTCCTATGGATTTAAAAGTTGTTTCGTGGAACTGCAGGGGTCTCTCCAACATAAACACCATGATCCGGATTCAAGATCTACTTAAAATGAACAAGCCAGACTTCCTCTGCCTGGTTGAAACTAAAACTAATGAGTTGAGAGTTAAAAATTTCTGTGACCGGCTTAATCATTGTTGGGACTGGGCGGCCATTCCTTCTAATGGTTTTTCTGGTGGGATTATTGTGCTTTGGAACAAGTCTATTGGAACCGTCACTCCAATTGCGATATCTGGGTCTGCTCTCCATCTCGTAATCTCTTCCTTAGATGGTACCTGGATTCTCACTACGGTCTACAATTCCCAGGTGCTTTCTGAACACAAGCGCCTTTGGCGCTCTCTCTCTAAAATCAATCTTCTTGATTTCCCTTGGCTCATTAATGGTGACTTCAACGCCATTGTTAGCCCTGAGGAACATAAGGGAGGTTTTTTCAAAAATTATGCTTCTAAGTCCAAATTTTTTTCTAAATTTATTTTGGATAATAACTTGCATGATCTTGGCTTTTCTGGTCCTCGCTTTACCTGGTGTAATGCTCAGCTGGGTCTTGCTCGCAGGTGGGCTAGACTAGACCGGTTTTTGGCCAACACTTCATGGCTCCTTATTTTCCAAGAATATATTAATCACCACTTGCCTCGCACGAATTCAGACCACTCTGTTTTGTTTCTGCATGCTCAATTATCCAAAAAGCTTTCTAAAAAAATTTTTAAATTTGATAATTTCTGGTTAGATTATGAGGGTTGTCACAATAGTGTCATTAATGCTTGGTCCAATGATTCTTATGCTTCTCCCTTGCATTCTTTCATGCATAATGTTTCTCGTACTAAACATAATATTCTCAGGTGGAGGAAATCTGGTCTTAGTCACATCGATGGGGAACTCTTCACTATTCAGACTGAAATCAAGAGAACTGAGGAGGAAGATTACATGGCTCATGATAATTGGCATAACATCTGGCTTCGGTCCCTTTACAATCGCCAAAATGCACTTCTGAGACAGCAAAATATTTATTGGAAGCAAAGAGCCAAGTTGCATTGGATGGCAAACACTGATATTAACACTCGCTACTTTCACAACTCTGCCAAGGTTCGTCATCACAAAAACAGAATTAGATCAATTATGGACACCTCAGGTAACATCTTCACTGAGCAAAAAGATATTGAAAACTGCTTTCTGAATTATTACAAATCTCTTTGGTCTCCCCCCTCCTCTAATATCTCCCACAATTCTGATTTTTATTACCAAGCTCTCCCGGATGACTTATCTACGCTTTCCGACATGGATCGTGAATCTCTTCTTAGACCTCTCTCTTTGGGTGAGGTCTTTAAAACTCTCAGATCCATGCCTCGTGATAAAAGTCCCGGTCCTGATGGGCTTAATGCTGAATTCTACCTCTTTTATTGGAACCAGTTAGAGGATCACCTCTATAATGCAATTTCTCATTTTTTCAATTATGGGTCTCTCCCAATCTCTTGGGGTAAAACTTATGTAGCTTTGATCCCTAAGAAACCCAATCCTGTCTCTGTCACTGATTTTAGACCTATTTCCTTTTGCAATGTTTGCTATAAGATTATCTCTAAAATTCTAGCTAACCGTCTTAAGCTGATTATTCCTTGCATTATTGGCCCTGAGCAAAATGGGTTCATCCCTGGTCGTGGCGCTTCTGACAACATTATCGCTGCCCAGGAGATAGCCCATAGTTTAGAAACCGAATCCCGAGTCCCCCCTAGGATGCTCTGCAAAGTTGATATTGAAAAAGCTTTTGATACTGTAGATTGGAATGCCATCTTAGCTACCCTCCAGAGAATGTTGTTCCCAGATAAATGGATTGCTTGGATCCAAGCCTGTCTCTCCTCTGCTACTTTCTCCTTTATCATCAATGGTAATCACACCTCTTGGATCTCTAGCAGTCGTGGTGTCAGGCAGGGAGACCCCATCTCCCCGTTACTCTTTCTTCTTGTCTCTCAAAACCTTTCGGCTATTCTCAATAAGGCTATGTCTCTTGGTTTGATCCAGGGTTTTAATGTTAATCTTCACAGAAATTTCAATCATTTGATGTTCGCTGATGATCTCATCCTAATTACCCGTGCCTCTAGAGCTTCTACTAGGAACTGCCTTCTTTGTCTTCAAATTTATCAAGATCTCACGGGCCAGAAGCCTAACCTCCTTAAATCAGCTTTCTTTGTTCCTTCTTGGTGTAATAAGTTGTTGGCCAAATCCATCTCTAAAATTCTTGGCATCAGACAAGGTAATTTTCCTTTCACGTATCTCGGTGCCCTTATCTCTCCTAGAAGACTTTTGGTCAGCCAACTTCATCATATCCCTGGTAGAGTTGAGACTGTCATTAACTCCTGGAATCACTCTGCCCTCACAACGGCTGGCAGAGCTACTCTCCTGAACAGTGTTATCTTTGCCATTCCCAACTACTTCCTCTCTGTTATGAACCTTCCCAATTCAATTCTTGACTCCGTTTCCAAGCTTGCCCGTAACTTTCTCTGGGGTAGAATTGGCAACAATCATGGCTTCCACACGATTGGTTGGGCTAATACTACACTTAAAAAGTCTTAGGGGGGGGACTCGGTATTCGCAATCTTCGCTATGCTAAACACTCTCTTATGGCCAAAAATGTCTTCGCGATCCTTAATTCGGAAAATAAAATTTGGGTTGACATTTTTAAACTTAAATACAATGGTTGGCATCTTTGGAACCCTATTAAAATCTCTCACCCTTCCTGGTTTTTCAACTCTATCTGCAGCACTGCAAATTTTTTAAAAGAAAATATCACTCTGCATTCTTGTAATCCTTTAGATGTTGATATTTGGAAAGATCCTTGTATTTTTTATCTTCCTATCTCCTGCAAGCCCACTTTTCTTAATATGCCTCTCCATCTGGAAGACCTCCAATTCTCTGACCTCTTCAACTCTGAGAGCCTTTGTTCTAATACTCTTGCCAATGTGTTTGGCAACTCTCTTAATTAGGACCGGATTGGGAGGCTTAAAATCAATTGGGATGATGGCAATTCATGGATCTGGAGACATCACTCTAGTCATGCTTCTATTGCCTCGACGGTTTATGATTTTGCAATCTCTTCTCCTCCTCATCAGTTTGTTTGGAAGGGCTGGTCTATCATCTGGAAAATCCCTGTTTTACCTCGTATCAAAGTCTTTCTCTGGAAGTTGGCTCTTGGCAGGCTTCCTACTGGTGCTTATTTGTATCACCTTAACATTGGCCCTAGCACCTACTGCCCATTCTGTGGTCTTGTTGAAGAAGATGCCAATCATTTGATTTGGAACTGTGGGAAAATCTCTCATTGTTGGGTTGATGTCTTTGCTATGTTGGGTTGGATCCAATCTGAGATTCCCCTTCTCAACAATGGCTCTTGGTTACTGAGATCCTCCTCCTCCAATACGGATAACCTACTGCCTCAAGCTTTAATCGCTACGGTTGCCTGGATTATCTGGAAGAGTAGATGCAACCTTATCTTCAAGAAATCCTAGGCCAATTATAATTTGATTGTCCCCAGAGCTTGGTCCATTGTTCAAGACTGTCTCAAGAGCTTTTCCAGGGAGTTTCTTTTACCTTATGGCTTTAACAACTTTATTTCAATATACACTGACGCCTCTTGGGATCCTAATTCTGGTTTTGCTGGTCTAGGTTTCATCTTCACTGTTAATCTGAGGAGGATCATTCTTGCTGGAGCCATGGGAGCTACTGCTCGATCTCCATTAGAAGCGAAAATTGCTGCTATAAACCTCGCCTTTCAGTTATGTGCTCAAAACCGTTGGGACCCTTCCCGTATTTGCTGTGATTGTTCCGGTGTCGCCAAGCTGCTAAAAAATTTCAGTGCTTGTGTTGCATGGCATGTCAATGATGAATTTCAAAAGATGAAGAATAACCTTTCTGGTTTCCCTAATATCAGCTTTGAGACCGTTCCTCGTGAAGATAATGTGATCGTTGATGCTTTGGCATCCTTCGGAAGACTCAATCCGCAGCTCACGCTGTTTTTTCAAGGACTTGATCGCCCTACTTGGCTGGAGGAATTGTGTACCAGAAAAAACCTTGCCTTTTAATATTTCTGTTGCTTTCTTTTTTCCTTTTCTTTAGCTAATTTGCTCTTTGTTCCAAAAAAAAAAAAATATATGTAAATGATATGTCCTTTTGAAAGATACATACAAACATTTGTCATTTAATTTATATTTACTTGTATACCTTATATAAATGCTATTAATACATGAACAATGATTGAAAGAGTTTGAAATGGATGTTTAGGTTTGTTTTTTGGTAATGAAGATTTGCAATGATTTTTATTACTGATGCAAGGAAGCCTGTATAATTTCATACACTTGTTTTCTGCTTGATAGCGTTATTTTACAAAGATTTGTCATATCTTCTTTTCAAAGACACATGCATAATTATAATGTTACCTATATATATAAATGATACGTCCTTTTTGAAAGATGCATACAAACATTTGTTATATAATTTATATTTATGTGTATACCTTTTACAAATGCTATTAATACATGAACAATGATTGAAAGAGATTGAAATGCATGTTTAGGTTTATTGTTTGATAATGAAGATTTGCAATGTTATTTATTACTGATCCAAGGACATGATATTTCATATACCTGTTTTCTGCTTGATAGTGTTATTTTACAAAGATTTGTCATATCTTCTTTTCAAAAACACATGCATGACTATAAATGTTACCTATTACAACATCAAATATATATAAATGATATGTCCTCTTGAAAGATGCATGCAAACATTTGTCATATAATTTATATTTACGTGTATACCTTTTATAAATGCTATTAATACATGAATGATGATTGAAAGAGACTGAAATGTATGCTTAACTTTATTTTTTTGTTAAGGAGGATTTGCAATGTTATTTATTATTGATCCAATGAAGCTTATGTTTTTTCATACACCTGTCTTCTCCTTGATAGTGTTATTTTACCAACCTATCATAATAACATAATTATTTTTCATGTAGGTCCTCCCATTAATTAAATTACATTTATTTTGCACCAATTTATTAAATAGCCACCTTTCCTACTTTTGGTCATCAGAATTTAAGTATCTTTTCACCTATTAAATTCTTGTGGCGGCTTGTGGGGATTTTTTTTTCCCCTCGATTGAACTTTTTTTAATGTATATATTCTCTATAACGACCTTAAACCGGTTTATTTATTAAAATGGTTATAGAGCTATTTTATAAAATCTCCGGTTAGCATTTTTCCAATCTAACTCGGCACAAAAAACAACTAAACAAAACTTCTTTTAAAGCTTTAAGGCCTTGTTAGTTTATTTAAAAAACTATTATTTAAATTTATCAAATTTTAATATTTTAAAAATGTCATTTATTTTTAAAAATTATTACTATAATGTTTAAAATGGCAAGCATTTTTTAACTTATCTGTGTCTTTATTTGTCTTAAATTTATTTATTTTCATAATATTATTATTTTTTAAATCTTTTGGATTTTTTTAATTTCTTTTCACATATATAATTGCACATAAGCATTTTACATTGTATAATAACAAATATAATTTAGAATATTTATGTGTGGTTATACAAGCAAGAGAAATTTAAAAACAATATGCATGAATAGATTTTTAAAATATTTGTGTGTGTGTGTGTGTATATATTAAACAAATAAAAACACAAATAGATTTTGAAAAATGAGCAACAATGCTTACCATTTAAAAAAACAAAAAAAAATGGTTTTATGTTTTCTCTTGGCCAATGAACACTTACTGCTAGCTTAGAATTTAACTAAATGGTTCTACTTGAGGGATGTCTGGGCACCCTTGGCCTATGATTCTACTTCACTCTATTTAAAAAATAAATAAATAAAAACAATAAAATTGATGTTGAGTGATAATAATAAACAATTTAGCTAGCCAAACATATAGTTCTTCAAATATTTTTCTTTTAAATTTTATATTTAGATATATTTTTATTGAACTTATTAATATATAATTATCAAATTTTTAGATATTAATGAAAAATAAAAATAAAAATAAAAATAAAACAAAAAATATATAATTGTTCTCTCAAAATCTCTTAAAAAAACTTTTTTTTTCTCACTTTCCTCAATCTCTTCTAAGTCCATGTTTTGCTTTTCATTATAGTGATTTATTTTTTTTTATTTGATTTAATTTGTATAATTTTTTGTGTGATTATTTGTTGTGTAAAAATATTTGATATTTGTTAAATAATTATTGGATATTTATTTGATTATTTGTTATGAAAATTATTCTAAAAATTAGTAGATATTTGTTGTGATTAATTGTTATGAAATTTTTGATTATTCATTAAATTTATTGAATAATTATTGCATTTAATAATTAATTTAATTGTGAATTTGTGTAGAGTTATTTTTTTAATTGTATTATTTATTACTTTAGTTAAATTTGATTGTTTTACACCTATAAAAAAATTTTAGATGAATATATGTTTTATATATTTACAATATTGATTATTACAATCTCAAGTTTGAATTAATAGAATCGTCTAATATTTATAATTTTTTTAAGAAAAATTAATTACAAATCCCTGAAAAGTTTCATTCTTCCCTAACAGTACCTTTGACATTGCAAAATTCCAAACAATCTTTGCTTTATTAAGCTATATACTTTTTAGTCCTTAATGTTACCTCTATCAATGTGTTTTCTGTGTATTTTCACAAATACCTCTATCAAATGAAATGAAAATTTTTTGTTTTTAAATTCCTGCTAAGCCACATCACCTTTTGGTGAGATATACAACTAAATTTAAAGAAGATTCCCCCAAAACTTTTTATCATATTTTTTTCGTTTATTATGCAAGTCTTCCACTTTCTTCTCTTTTCTTCTTCTTCTTCTTATGCTTTTTGTTTTGGAGGCTATGGTTATAGGAAGCACTTTCTTAGATTCTCCTTTGTCTCAACCTTCGCCAATGGAGTTCCAGTGTGTGGTACTAATAGTCGAGAATCATATAGCTGTGAAGGTGCTCATTCATGTCACCTTTTTTGTTTATTTGTAATTTCCCATGTGTTTTTCTAAATGTCATACAAGTGTTGATCATCAATAGAAACTTTATATGTTGTGATGTGTTACAAAGGACAAAGATGTGTGCTTCAATTAACCATGTTGCGTTCTTTGGAGACCGTCATGGTTGATATATGTTAGCGTTGGGCCCTACACACTTGTCATGTATGACTAAAGTTTGTGACACAGGACCCGTGCAAAACGATTTATCCAATTGAATTGGAAGCGGACTTTTAAGGCATGTGTCACATATACCATATGTTCAACAAGAATGTCGTGAATATCACTGTCACGGAAGTGATTAGGGTAGTGGATGAAACTTGGACACCTTATTCCCATCATAATACACCAACGAATGCTAGTGCTAGTTACTTTTATGTGTTCATGTGTATTACTTTGACGATTCCATATATTACTTTTCATACCCTGAGAATTATTAATAGTTTCTGTGTATTATAATTAGTTTTGTGTTTAGAATAAATGATTTCTGTGTATTATGAAAAGTTTCCGCTTGGTTTTATATCTTTTTTCAAGTAATGTATGTTATCTCTAGCTTGTTCTTTTCGCTATGTTTGTATTATCACGCAGGGAGTCATTCACGAAAAGCATGACCCATAACTTGGAGACTTTCCTGTCCCAATATCCTCCCGCGGGGCTTCTGAGCATTGTTGGTTGTTCCTAACTATATGATGGATCCATATTAAAATTAGAACAGCATTTTCAGAGTGCTGAACACTTCAAAGATGGCATCCATAGCATCGCCATAAGACATAATTTTGACTTTATCTTTATAAAAAAAGGACAAACTCTGCGTGATTGTCAAGTGTGTTGCTTCAAATTGCAGTGTGTAGGTATCAAAAGATGGCAATTAGACATATTCCGGGTAAAAATGATACGCATACATGGCAAAAGAGTTCAATGATGCAGTCAGTAAACTTGTGTCTACATCGACAAATGCGCGCTATTGGTTGCTCCACAAGTCTGATGTTGTAACCATTGGTCAAACTATTTGTTTAAGGTGCGCTGGTGCGAGGTGTACTCCCACGTGGCGGAGTCTTTCAACGCTTGGATCAAAGAGATGCGTCATTTGCTGGTGACGAGATTCCATAATGTTAGCTTGTATGTGTATTTACAGAGCATTTGTGTGTACTACAGATAGTTTATGCGTATTATTAAACGTTTGTGTGTATTTTCTTGCTTTTGCGTGTATAATAGCCAATTACTATGTAATATAACCAATTAATGTTTATTAGATTACGTTTAAGTTTATAGTATTCATTTTCTGTGTATTATATATAGTTAATGTGTAGTTGATATGTTAATCTACATGGTTAAAGTTAATAACATGCTGGTAGGCAGATGCAAACTATCAAACGGGTGAGAAACATACTTTTGCCCTGAGATACATAGGAAGGTGGAACAAATTGTAGAAGATAGTCACCATCTGAGAATGGGTCTATCCAACATTGGCAACTACGAATTAAGTTGTGGACGAGAACAATAGCGCAATCAGCTTCCGAATTTGGAAGTGCTCTTGCAAAAGATGAAAAGTGTATGGTCTCCTGTGCAAGCATACATGTGTGGTAATCATACATACAGACACGAATGTGCATTGTTACGTTGACTATTAATTCACCATCGACTAGTATTGTCATGCATATACAGAACCCGTATACCCAATCCTTGACTATGACAAGCTAAGCGACAACTTATGTAACTCCACATGAGGTCACCAATAACAAAGAAAAGAATACACCATCCACAATGGAAGAGAATCGAATCACAAGCATTTGATATCAATGATTTACATTGCAATCGGTGCCATGAAGTTGGTCATAATCGCCGTTCATATAATGCAATCATAGCCTACTGAACGCGTTATGTATAATATTGGGTTTTTTGGGGACACACATCGTTCTTGTTTATCACACATGTTTCCTAAGTATTATGCGAATGTCTTGTGCATTATATACCTTTTCCTGTTTGTTATCTACATTTAGTGTGTAGTTTTGTTCATACATCAGTAATTCTTTTTATTTCAATATATTGTTATGTCTCTCTTGTGTAAAATTCATATATTAGTTAGACAAGCAATGACAATGTCTTCATATAAAACACTCAAAAATTGTGCTTTATAAGGAAAACGCTTGCAGGAAAAAAGATCTCCAGATGCCCAACCACAATAAAAAGAAGACGAAGTGGTGGACCTGAGGCGAGGAGGTTTTTGAGGATCCCAACGCATTAGGGTGCCAATCATCCAACCGTCCATATGTCGCTTCCTAATACCTGTTTGTGGGGGGTATTTTGGTCATTTCACCGCTTGTGAGGACATTATAAGGAGTGGAGGTAGTTTGGTAATATTCATGGGCACTTAACTGTGTTTTCTCAACTATTAGTAAAATTTGGATTGAAAAGTAACAAAAAAAAAAAAAGGGACTTATTCAGGATAAACAAATTTGAATGGATTTTTTTAAGATAACTAAAATATAGAGGAATTATGTTACTTCTTTGTTTTTTTAAATTTAAATTTAAATTCAACACTTTTTAATTTTGTTTGTACTTCCGCGACTAATTATGATAAATGTTAACAAATAGGGCTAATTATAAAAAAACCCTATATATTATAAAATATTTAGAAGTTATAAAATTAGATATTCATAAACAAAATAAATAAATGGGTGACCCAATGTGAGTGAGAGAGATGGGCGCGTGATAGAAAGATTCAAAATACTAATCATATGACCACATGCACTGCACGTGAAACATCACAACTACATCCAAATAACAGAAGGATTTTTGTAACAATTCTTTTTTTTATATATATAAATAAGTTAAATCTTGGTTTTCTTATTTATTTAGTATTTTTCGTACATTTTGAATAAAAAGGATTGAATTATTTCAAAAATAAAAAAATAAAAAGGATTGAGACCAAAAAGTGGGTTATACGTTGCTATCGGCCTGTATTAAAGTAGAGAAAATTATTTGCATGCCCCTATACAAGAGACTATAAGTACTAAAGCACCACTCTAAAAATCAATTTTGTTCTTATCTATCAAAAAGAAAATTCTATTTCTTTAAATATTTTATGGTTAAAAATAAATATAACTTTTATAAAATGACAAATTATCTTAGATTATTATTATTTTTCTTTCCATTTTTCCAAGTTACATGATAAAAAGATAATTAAGACCATTGAACTCTCACCACTTGTTTGGCATTGAACTCTTACCACTTGTTTGATTCATTGAGGAAATTTTATATTTAGTTCAATGGAAAAATGTAAAAGGATAATTTTTTTTTTGGTTAGAAAGAGTGAGGAGAATTGTAACGTGCATTTTATCAATTTGCTCTTTCATATAAAATTAATCATAATAATTTTTTTATACTAGGATTGTTTTGTATAAACTTTGTTCGTATTAATATTAATATTAGTAATAATATTGTTTGTATGATATTATTAATAATATACAAATAATAATACTGTTAAATAATACTCTAATCACTCATTTTTTATAAATTTTATAAATTTTATATTATTATTTAAAAAATTATATTAATATTAATCTTAAATTGACATATTAAAAGAAATAAGAGAAAACAAAAAATAATATGAGAGATGAAATTCGGTTTTAAAAGGATATTATGGTAATTTCTCAAATTGATGACTAATAATTTGGTTTTTTTTTATAGGAATTTAAAGTTTAAATTTTTGTTGAATAGTCTTATCCATCCCTATTTGAAGGGGTGATATATGAGCGGTTTGGATGGATGAAACACCCTTCCAAATTTCTCTTTTTCCTTACTCCCGCAACCAAACAGACATCACTCTTCCTCACTTTTTCTTATTCCACCAAAATTGCCCAGCCAAACAAGGGGTTAGTCTATAGACATTGAGTTCTCTATATACAGTGTTCACATCTTTGCCAAAAAAATGGGTTTAAAACTCAGTTCACGTAGGGTGTGAGGATAAATGTGTGTTGAGGTATTAACTCCACAATTGTGTATTGTCAAATAATAATAATAATAATAATTAATTAATTAATAATTTTTGGTTTTTTTTATAAAATAGTTTAAGTTGATCTCTGTGTATAAATAAATAACAATAATTTGCAGGAGTAAAACTAATAAACATGAAAAATGAAAAGTAATCTTTACAGTGTTTGCTTGCATGTCCTTGCAAAAATGATATTTAATCATATATTTTACCAAAAATCAATTAAAAATATAAATAAGCCATAATTTATCCTATCCTCTTCCTTTATTGGGAAATAAATAAATAAATAAATATTCATTCATATTTTCATAAAATTTGTAAGTTAAATTTTTTCAATAAGAATATATATGAGTGAAGAAAAAAACGCTTACAAGGTAACTATAATTTTTACAAGAGTAAATTAGTAATTACCTATTTGTATAAGGATATGCAAACAATTCTCTTATATTGGAGTAATGAAAAAAATACAAAAAAAATTAACAAGTATAAATTCGAATTAAATATTCAAAATATTATTAAAAATATTAAAATGAATAAATATACTTTTTGAAATATTATTTTATTTAAAATTTATTTATTTATATTTATTCTGAAACGCATACTTCTAGTTGATATTTTTATTATATTTAAAAAAATTGTTAATTTTTGAATTATTCTTACAATCGGAGTACTATTTCTCTAGTTATCACTTTTAGGAAACGTTTCCCTGAACTTGTGTTCCCATTGCGGAACGTTTCCCAAATTAGCAAATCCAAACCAAAGCGAAGATTCTACGTATCCCGTTGGTCACGGGCTCGATTCCCAAAGTTCTCAATAAATGCCCCCGAAGCGTGCACTTTATTACGAGATTGCCATCCAGTCTATGACCTCATATTCCTCACCCAATCCGTTTCATTCAACTTCGAAGTCGGCAAATCTCTGTCCGTGTTTATGGATGAATCCTAGCCGTCCAATCAGATCAATCATATAACGCCTCTTTAAGATTAGAAACATTAATCAGAGGACAGGGAGGAAAAGTGGCGCACTAAAAAGCTGATGATGCCCATCAAAAACGGACCGTTGTGATCATCAAAAGAAGAGGATTTGTATTTTTTTCACATATATACCCCTATTGTACAGTTTTGTTTATTATTATTTTTTGACTTTTTTGCAATTAAATTTTTTTAAAGAAATTGGACTATAATGTAAATTTCATATTTATTGAAATTCCAGTAACTTTTTAATCAACAATTACAAATGCTTTATTTGAAGAATATGTTTTTTTTGTTTTTTTAAATTTTTATCATATTAATACATGTATACTTTTCTAATAAAAAAGTCAATTGACTTTTAATTAAGAGAAAATCATTATTTCTCTATGCAATTATCAATCCTTTTATATAAACATATATGTTATTTATATAATAAATAAATAATAACACATTTATTTAGGTTCACAATGAAATCAACAATATCTTTTAAAACAAAAATAAAATAAAATTTAACTCAAGGATATGCAGTTATGCACATAATTACAACTTATATTATATCTATAAACTACCCTATTTAATCTTTCTAATATAATTAGTCTATCATTTTGGTACTTTTTAATATGATTTGTCTTTAGGAGATTCCCTATAATGATTTATATTTCTTAAAAATTAAAATATAGGAACATTTTAGAGATAAATTATATTAGAGGGAGCAAATACACAGATTGACTATATTAAAAGGACTGAATAAGGTTTTTTTTTTTAATGAAACATTAAAAGAGAAAATTAAAAACTTTTACGGGTTACAAATGAAAGCAAATATATATAATTATATAAAGAAAATAGACAAAAGAAAAAGCAGCCGACGTTTTCCGTAACGTGTATGTTAGAGACGTCAAAGTAAAAGAACATCACCGCCACACGGCCGTCCTACTCTAACGGCCTCCGTCACGTCCCGCCTATAAAACCCAACCCTTCCCTACTTTTTCTCCCACTATTTCACTCTCTCTCTCTTTCTTGCTTCTCTTCTTCTCTCCTCGGTTTCATGGAAGCTCATCAGATCTTGGGTCACTGAAAAGATCAACAAATTAGAGTTTTTTTACTTCACATGGGAATGGAGAAGAAGGAGCATCTCAAGAAAGATAGAGAGAGAATAGAAGCTGTTCTTCAAATCCTCAAGAAACAAGCCCCTCTTACAGTCAAACAGGTCCTCCTCCATCTTTCTTTATACTTTTTTTTTTCCAAAATTTTTATATTTATTTTTTTGAAAAAATATTTGGGTTTTTTCTCAACGATAGGAAAAGTTTTGCAACGATGCATGTGTTGAGAGGTTCTTGAGAGCCAAAGGAGACAGTGTGAAGAAGGCTGCGAAGCATTTGAGAGCTGTGCTTTCATGGAGAGATAACATTGGAACTGGTACTACTACTTGTGTGTACTTGTTTTCCAATTCTAGCTTTCTTCTTTTGTGTTCTTTGTTTTCAGGGAATCTTTTTTTTCTTTTTCTTTATCTTTCTTCTTGTTCATAATAGTTGATTGATTTAATTTAGTTTAATTTTTTTTTATAAAAAATAGAACATTTAATAGCGGATGAGTTCTCAGCCGAGCTTGCAGAGGGCTTGGCCTACGTGGCTGGTCATGACGATGATTCCAGACCTGTTTTGGTATTCTTATTTCTACTGTCCACCATCTTTGAATGTTTTCTCTTTTTTTCTTTTATTGTTTATTTATGTAAATATATATATATTTTTTTTTGCAGATTTTCAGGATAAAGCAAGACTACCTGAAATCCCATTCACAGAAATCGTAGGACTGGTCACTTCTCTTTTTTTTTCTCAGCTTTTTTTTTCTTAAATATTTATTTATTTATTAATTTACCCAGGTTTGTGAGGTTCCTAGTCTTCACTATTGAAGTCGCTATCTCCACCATGCCCAGATTCATTGACCAGTTTGTAATCATCTTCGATGCTAGTAAGTACCCAAATCTCAAAGCCCAACTCATCCTTCCCTTTTTTTTCAAAATCATCCCCAAAAAACAATAAAATTAACCCCCAACCAAAAGAAAAAAAAAAAAACTCGGTCGGTCGGTCTTCGGGTGCGCATGTGCCGCGAGTTCTGCCGGCACACACACTTGTGTCAGTAATGTGTTCAGACACACACTCTCAACACCATGTTTTGCAGCATTGTGCTTCCATCCTCTCATAAAAACATCCCCCCACTCACATTCCTCAACCCCCACTTTTTCTCCTCCTTCCCCAACTGGACCCCACCCCCAACCTCCACTTCCTCTAAAAAAATTTTCAAAAACCAAATTCCTAACCCGCCCTTTTACAGCTCTTTTCAGGTCCGCTTCTCAACTACTCAACCTGGTCATGGGCACACTCAAGATCACCTCAGACTATTACCCAGCTCGTCTTCACAAAGCCTTCATCCTCAACTCTCCTTCCCTCTTCCCATATCTCTGGAAAGTAAGCACCATCCTTCTCTCTCTCTCTCTCTCTCTCTCTCTCTCGCTATATATATAGTAATCACTGATAACTCTATGGATGACAGGGAGCTAGGCCATTTATAGAACTATGGCCAGTAACAACACTAATATCATCAACAACAATGGAAGAAGACGATGATCCAAGAACACTATCAACAGTCAACCGGAGCACCACTGGCTCAGTTTCATCACGTTTTTCATTCACTGTCTCCGGCCATGATTCACTCAAACCATGGTATCTCAACACGGTTGCCGAACCATCCCCATCTCTCATTGGCTTGTCTCCACAAACAGCGAGGTCTTACTCGTTTGCCTCGCCGTCGGTGAGGTCAACGCCGGTGAAGACACCACAGCGAGGGGCACCGCGCACGCCGAGACCGTCGTTCTTGGCGTCGCCGGCGGCGGCGCTGTTTAGTATGAAGAAAGAAGGGCAGCAAGGTGGGAAAGAGGTGATGTTTTTGCCATATTTGAGGTTTTATAGAAGGCCTTATGATGAGATGGTTTATAGAGGGAAGATGAAGCCGCCGCTTGGTGGGCTTGTTTCCATTGTGGCGCCGCAGCAACCCGGCAAACAGATTGTGCAGCCGCCGCACTTGCTTCGCCGGGTTGGCACTAGTTATCAGCAGAGATTTTGAGATGGGCGTTGGTGCTTGTGGTGGTGTTGGTAGTGAGAGAAGGTGGGATTAATGTGTAATAATTTTGGGTGTGAGAGATTAATTAATGAATAAATGTGTAGTGGCATTTGATTAATTGTATACATGATTGTGCTTCTGCTTATTTATTTATTTATTTGTTTGTTTATATTTTGCTTGTTAATTACTCCCTCGTTTTTTTTTTAATTGTTGAAGTTAATTGGTAATTTAAATTTTATAAAAATTTAGTAGTTTTTTAAGTTTATTTTTATTTAAAATAAGTTTTTAAAAAAAAATATGTAGTTTGATATAATTTATTGAAAATTGTAAAATTATATTAGATATAAATATAATTTTGAAAAAAATAATTTTTTATATTTTTGTAAGTTTTTTAAATAGATAATTAAAGGTAAATGAATTTTTTCTTAAAATGAGATAAGTAAAAATGGTTGGAGAGAATAATATAGAAGGTTTTAATTTTATTTCTCTCATGTTATACTATAACTTATGGAAACAAATTTTTTTTGTTTTTGCTTTTTAACTTAGTTAAATTTTAGCGTATGAATATAATTATTAGGTAGATTTTTTATGATGTGGACAAGTTATCACATCGTTGCATACTTCGCGTACACAATAATTTTTTAATTATTGTTGGTTGGAATAGTGATGTCTTGTATGTATAATTAAAATATTAATAATATAAATAACGATAAATTTTAGTATATAAATTAATATAATTATTAAATAATTTTTTTTGTCTATGATGTCGACAAGTCATCACACTGGTACATACTCCACGTACATTATATTCTAAATTCTAAAATATATTGTAGGGGTCCAACCTTTAAATAATACGGTAATCATATTGAGAGAGTCGAACACTTAACCATAGCTAGAGGATGGGGAAGGGCTATATATATAAAATTAAAATATTAACAATTAATTTACATATAGAATTAAAAAAAAAAAAAAAACTTAGCACTCGTTATCTGCCGCGGAGACAGTCTACACAGTAAAATTTCTTTTAGAATTCTGTCCATGCTATTGAAAATAAATTAAATAAAAACAATGAAATTATTATATTAAGTAAAATTGATATTAAGTGATAATATATTAAATAATAAGTCATGGTCACATGGATCTTCATAATATTTTTTGTTTTTAGTTTTTTAATTAAAATGGATAAATTGTTTTTAAACTTTATATTTTAGATATAACCATAAAAACTCTAAAAAAAATGTATTAAAAAAACTCCCACTGCCTCTCTCTCTCTCTCTCTCTCTCTCTCCTCATAAGTCAAAGAGTAATGTCATTGTTAAATTCAACTTTAAATCGTTTGCAAAGTTTCATTGATTGATGAGTTTTTTTCTCTTTACTCAATCTCTTTTAAATTTATATTTCATTTTTCATAGTAGAGATTTATTGTATGTTTTATTTATTTGTTTGTTTTATATCTAATTCAATTTGTTTAATTCTTTATTTGATTATTTATTGTGAAAAAAAATATGATATTTTTTGAATAATTGTTGAAAATTTATTAAATACTTATTGAATATTAGTTTGATTATTTATAATAAAAAATTGCTATGAAAATTATTGATTTGAATTAATATAATTTTTTAATTTGTTTAATTTTTTTAAATTGAATTCAACACATTTTAAATTGTATTTTAATCAGTGTTCGAAAAATCGGCCTAGGCGGCCGCCTGGGCGGCGCCAGGTGTTGGAAGGTGGTAACCCGACCTGTTTTTGCGAGAAACGGTGAAAAATCAATGTTGGCTTTTCATAAAAAAAACGGACGCCCAAGCATCGCCTAGGTGGGCTGGGTGGTGGACTAGACAGGCTAAGTCAGGCTAGGCGGCTTTAGGAAAATATATATATATTTGGATATTATGTCTTTGCTTTTGCTTTCGCATATTATGTCTTTGCTTTTGCTTTCGCCTTCTCAATTACTCCTTTAAACTCAGGTAGGTTCTCTATTCCTTGAAGCATGAGGTTTAATGTCTATTTTGGTATTATATAAAATTAAAATTATATTATAAATATATATTTTTTCTAAAAAGGTAAAACCGTCTAGGCCCCACCTACGCTCTCTGGCGCTAGAAGGTGGCTGACCGCCCGACTAGCGCCTAACGTTTTTTTAGACACTGATTTTAATACTACTATCAGGCTATTGTGTCGGTGGTTAGAATAATAGTTTTAAATGTTTGGAGTAGTCCATATAAAAGGTGCAATTGATATTTTATATTTATTTAAATTTATTAATAAATGATAATATATAGCTATTTGTACTCAAAATTTAAAATTTTTCATCTGCATGCAATATATATATATATATATTGTTTTTTTAAATTATAAGAAATAATTTAATGAGTCATGCTAAATCAGTCTATTTATTAAATAAATTGGATTGAGATTTTACAAAATTTGACATAATCCTTAAACAATAAATTTAAAGCAAAATATAAATGAATGGAATCAAAATCATGAAGCCTAGTGTCCAAACCTTACAAAAGGTTAGGCCCTACAAAAGAATGAGAAGAATATATTAAGGAGAAACAACTCCAAACCAAACTCAATATTCGCATCAAGGGGCTCCATGAATGTTTATAAATAAATGAAAAAAAAAAAAAAAAATCTTCATGACCAAAGTGGTGAGCTGTCTCATGAATGGATTTTTCTCCATAATGGAATCTATCAAAGTTCTTTAGATCTCCATGGCATCTAGCCAACAAAGAATAGAGAAATAAATAAATAAATAAAAATAAAAATTTTAATGGCATATCATGATGACATCATGAGTTTCTATTTAAAGCCTTTGGAAGATACCTCCATGCCACCCCCAATCTTCTTAACATTAATTTAGTGTTGAGTTTCCACATGAATTGTCCTATTGAAGTTGATTTATAGAAAATTTGTTAAAAAAATAATAGAAATCTATAGTAAAAAGTATATATATATATATATATATATATATTCACATAGAGAATTAGAAAAATTACATGCTTCAAACAATTTTACTTACTTTGTAGACATAAATAGCATCTCAATTAACTATATAAATAAAAAGCTTTCTAGTTGTTTAACAATTTGTTAGATACTATGATAAATAAACAACAGACCATCGGCAATATTTGGATGGATTATTCTTATACATGTGTACATAAATAATTCAACAAGTTCCAAGAAAAGTAAAACTTTTTTTTATATACTTTTGCAAATATATTTGTATGTTCTTTATTTATTGTTGATGTGCTTGTTTATGTTTTTAATTATTTCTTCAAAGTCAAATGGAGTATAATTGGCACCGTATGTTCTACAACAAAGAAAGTTAAAAAGAAAAAAAAGTAAAAGTAAAAAATCAAAAAGTAAAATTGATGAAGATTGATGGAAAGAAGACTACCAGAAGTAGAATATATATCAAATAATATGATTTGATATTGAACTAATGTTTGAGTTATAAGAGAGATGGAGTGTTGAGTCATATCAAAAAGAGCAAAAGACAGGAAGACCAGCTCTGCATGGTATCTGCATGATCTGATGCGTTTTCAAGTACGTCTCCACTTCTTTCTCTGCAATGGATGCATGTCATGTCACCCAAAAAGCCATGAAAGCTGCTGTTCCATGTCATTGCATTGCACCTACACTTGTTACTGCCCCTCATCGATCATCCCCTTTAATATTTCATTTTGTGTTTTGGTTTGAAGATCATGAGCTTCTTATTTAAACTTGTTTTAACAGCATGTGATAAAAACTAGTTTAATAATATACATATGTATCTCAGACAAATATTTCTTCAATCAAAACTAAAATCACATTCTTGTGATTGGTTGTGTAGATGTTTGCTTTTATGATTCATATTCACGGATGAGTTCATCTTTGTAGTAATATAATGAACAAAATTGTAAAATTGTAGACATGGAAAAGGAAAAACTATAGTTGTAATATTTAGACATGAATTTTGTTAAATAATAAAAAACATTTTTCAAAGTTTAGTTTGGCATAACTTTAAGGGCTCACAGCTACATTAATTTAGATTCAAAAGGTGGATGATATTTTGGTATAATATAGGAAGTGTAGATATCACTATGAAAAAAATAATGGGGAATAAGAGAAATGATGAAATATAATTAAAAGAAAATTATGAGCTAAATTAATAATATTATGAGAGCTCAAGACTCTAGGTACATAGAGATAAGCGAAAGATGATATACTCAATATAAAATATACAAGTATATTATATAATTAGTGCGTGATAATAATTGATAATAAGAGTAATATTACCATCCCTACTTATATAGTGACCACACCTATTAACTTATATCAAATCAAACAGTAGAAAAGTGATATGATATTTTTAGTTATAACGAACCAATAATAATGATGTAATTTTAAATACAATATTTATATTTACACTGTAATTTTACTTATAAATAATCAAATATAGCGAGCCCAAAGTAAAATTTGATATTAATATTAGTCATATATATAATACAAAACAAAATTTTATAATTTAACCCAAAACAAAAAATGTATGATTTTGTATTTGAGATAGTATGCAAATTAGCATTTATATTTTGTTTCTCATATGATTAGCTTTTACAAAAATAGATTTTTGACTGTAAATATGCATGCTGAAATCATTATCTTTTTTGTTGACTTAAACTTTAATAATTCAATTTACAATTAATAATTAACCATGAAGCATTAATTATCCACCACATATCTAATCAAAACCTAATAATTTATCATGCAAAACTCCAACCCAAACCTCCCCCACATCACCGTGCCTTGCAAGATCTTTCCACTCCAACACCGTGCACACTACGAACACAAAAACATTGTAACTTGTGTGCATGAAATCAATGCATTTCATTGCATCAATGCACAACATAACACACAGACCCCAACTCCTATACATGATCTTTGATACCTTCCGACAATATAATGCATATAAAATAAGTCATCTTCAAATCAAAGACTTGGGAACATTAATAATATAAAAAAAATGTAAACATATAAATAAATAAATAAATAAATATATATTGCATGGGGTGGAGGGTTGGCAAATGGGCAAGGTGAGTAGGAATGTGTGTGGGCATGTCTCATGCTTGTGGCTTCATTCAGCTTTGGATTTCTCAAAAGCTTCACTGCTTTCATAAAGTCAAAAAGAAGGCTAGTTATTGTTGTTTAGTAAAAGCTTCACATGGAGTTCAACTCTCACAGAGGATCTTTAGCATCAATTAAAATGCAAGTTTATTTTTTTATATGTATCTTTTACTTAATGTAAGTTTCTCACTTGTCACTTACTTCTCTAGGTCCTGTTCTTCTTCTAGTTCTTGCTTCTTCTTGTTAATTTATTATAATGGGTAAATTAAGAAGCTCACTAGCCAAGGCAAACAAACACCAGAGAAATGATTCTTTAGCTGTTGGACTTGGATTAAATTAAGCCTTAGAGCTTATTAATCTAATCATGGTCTTGTGTCTAAATTTAGTTACTAAGTTAAATATGCCATTTGATAGGCTTATGTTTGTTTTTAAAAGGGTGCTTAGATGGAAGTATAAGGAAATTCCTTGATTTTCAATTGCATGATATTAACTCATTTTCGGTTCGGAAATCCAAAGATTAAAAAGGTCAATAATTGTTGATCATTTGAAATTTAGAGATTTTTAAATATTTTATTTTTATTTTTATTTTAAAAATTATTTCTGACAGAAATAAATAATGACAATAAGTAGAAGAAAATAAAACCTAAACATATACATTTATGTGGAGAGTCCAAATCGAGAATAACCACAAGCAGAGGAATAGTAGGTGATTTCACTATGATAAAAATTGAGTACTATAGTGACTATACTAAGATTGCTAAAGTTATTTCATTGTAATAAAACCCTAAAATATGTTTAAATAAGCCTTAGTCAGTTACAAAGTTGGGTTGATTTCGATTCAATCTAGACTATAGCTTCACTCTAATGTATTTTTAGATGAGGTCTGATCGGTTAAATTCTATGAACAAATCCATCCCATAGGCAAGGAGCCCCTACACTCTCAATGAGAACAATGATGGATGGGAATCAAGCTTATTGCTCGATGGAAGTATTATTACCCTATGTTCACCAAATATTTTACATAATTTAAAAAATCACCACCATTGAGCTTTGGGTTAGGGAAGCGGAGGAGTAAGTTACCACTTAGTAAGAAAGGTGTTAGCATATAAATCCCACCTAAATTTTCTTAATCCAAACAAGAGAAATTAAGCTAAGAGAGAAAAGGGAGTTTCATTTCTATTCTTGGATTCGTAAGGGTTGAGTATACTAATCTAATCACAATCACTAAACTTTATTTACCACGTTAATTTACTTTTGTGGTATATATAATTGATTTATTTTTCATTATTCTCAAAATCTTTGTATATTCTAATTGTTTTTTGAAGACAAATTTAAAATAAAATTTCCATTGATTTTGTTTACTCCACTGGGTTTTTATGCTATGCTTATTTGTTGAAGAATAAGAAATAAACAATCACGCAAACACAAGAGATTTAACGAGGTTCGGCAGAGTATGCCTACGTCCTCGGGAGCGGAGCGGCTGGCGATTCTCTTATTAGAATTAAATTAGGGTTACATATTACATGAATATATATATATATATATATAAACCCTACCCGGTACAATTTACCAAAATACCGCTGTGCCGTACCGCGAGGGCGTTGCCCCCGCACCCCCAACCCATCTTGCTCCACTCTACTCCTACACTGCGCTTCGTCGCTCCGTTCCGCTCCGTTCCAGCATCTGCCCGTTCACCTTGTATATGAGACATATACAACATTATTTATGGAAACTTAAACCCAACTTGGCCAAAAATATTTTGGAGACTTCACATTCATTGTGAAAGGTTTCATATTGGTCACTTTGATTGAAGAGTTTTTGAGAGTGAAATTTGTAGATTTTTTTTTTTTTAATAAAGCTAGTTTTCTGATGATATTTTTAGCATATTTTCAATCTTATTTCTCATCTTATAGTGGATTTTATTTGGATAAGTTAAATTTATGCATCTAGTGTCATTAATTAAATAAAATTTCACTGAAATTTGATTTAAACAGTGAAGTATTTTTCTTGTTTCACAATAGTCTTACTCTCATATTGAGAAAGTTTTTTCATATTAAATTTGAAGAAAAAATTGATTGTTGGGCATGATTTTGATTACTTATTATCAATTCTCATAAATGAGAAAGAATGAAACCTGTCATATATTATACAATATAAGACCTGCCAATGATATAAAATTCTATAAATAAATAATCACTCTTTTTATCCTATAACTCATAACTAATATTATTTATTTATTTTATTAATTTAAATTTCTTGCTATTTCTTGAAACCAATAATCATTTTTTTCCTTTAGCATGGAGCAGACTAAAGAAAATAAGATAATGAATCAAATATTAAAAGAGAACTAACTAAAGTGGTTATCATTAGATGGTAAATTGATTAAAAATTTAAAAATAATTTAAATAAGTAAAATAATAATATTAACAATTTTTGTTAGGGAAAAAATATCTGTATTGTCCTGGTACCTATGAACAATAAATGGCCCTCTTAGCCCTCAACAACAAGTAATTACTTAAAAACAAAAGGTCACATACCACATCAAGATTTATTTCATCAAGCCCACAGCACAAAAGCAACAGGCCTCAAAAGCCCAAAAATTTAGTACAAGCCCCTTAAATGGATTATTTAACATCATTTTTTTCAAGGAAGAAAACAGGGCCAAATGCATTACCCTCAAGTAATTTGTACACACTCTCTGATGAATATACAATTAAATACTATGACTTGCATAAGTCACACACTTGTATTATGATGTAATCTTTATTTGTGTATATACCGTAAGTGCACGGGTCATTAAGTAATAACGTGTGGGTGAGCACGATGGTTGTATTCCTCAGAGAATGGTGAGAGGCTCTTATTACTTTCTCTTCACTTAATCAATAGCCTGACGTTTGTATTGGTTATTAAATCTATTCCTACAAACTAGTTACTAAAATACAATTGAGGATCATGAAGTGGAATTGGAAGAAGTTGGGAAATTGTATGACAATCCCCTCAACAATTACTTGTGAAATAACGTTAAGAGGTGATAATTTGATCTAGTATTGGACCGGTGGAATTCAAGGGCCTACTGGTCCCAATCTCTTGGCAACTAGATCTAAAGCAATAGGAACTTAAGATGGAATATTTTCCACCCTAGCCTCCTATGTCCACCTTAAGTTCAAGAACTCCACTAGAAGAGCTAATCCAACTCTAATCCAAAAATCTAGCTATGTCTAATCTCTTAGCGCATGCATAGATCTAACAAGGCATGTGTGTTCTAATGTGTACGAATCTCTTTCTTACAACATCAACAAAATGACATCAAGCAATCATGCAATGAATCAAGACAACTATAAAGAATATGTTGACGCCAACAAAGAATTCGCAAGTAAAAGCCGAGGAATATTGACATACAATTCCCTTTGAATTGAGGTTCTCTAATGGGTATACAATTATCAATCAATGAATAATAACAATCCCAAGGAAAAGAATAGCAAAAGAATTCCTAAACTAACTCCCTGCAATAGGTTACCAATGGTTGAGGTTGAGAAGATCCCAAGATCGTCAAGAGAACGGCAAATCTCTTCGCATGCTTTCCACTATCAATACATGATGAATCCTTCTTGAGAAAAATCATCAGAATCCACTGAATTGATGATGAAACTCATCTCTAGCTACTTAGATCTCCATAAATCCAGTCACCTATCCCAAATTTGGTAAAAGAATCCTTCATTCATTATAAAACTGATAAGTGCTTGTGTATAAGTATTACTAAGTGTACTTTTCTTGCATTGAGCATCACTTTTGTCAGATTTTATGGCTCATTCGTGTGTGTTGTGTGTTCTTTTGTGCATTTAGGGTTGTGAAGACAAGTTTGGAAGAAAGGAAACAAAAATAGATCATGGATAAAATTGTTGAGAAAACTCTTGGACCGAACAAGGATCAAGGCACTAGTTGTGCTCATAGATATGTTAGCGTGTGCCAACCTCCAAAATGCTCAAGTGAATATATTAAAATTGGAGGGGTACAAAGGTAGTCACACTCATATGTTCCGACTTGTGTCACATTGGTAAAAGTTTCATCAATATGTTTAGAAGGAAGATGCGGCATAATCTACCGCATGGATGTGTGCCCAACCATGCGGCCTCGATGAAGAAATTGAAGTCGGGAGCGCTATAACGGAAGTATTGTAGCAGTTTACTATAGTAAATCAATGAAGCAAAAATCACTGGAGTAGTTACTGTTCATAGTGTGCAGGAAAATGAAGCCTGGAAATCCACACGGCCGTGTGGATGCCCAATTTCAACCCTATAAATACCGCTTTGAGAGTTTAATTTTGAATTTTTTTTTTATTTTTCGCCTATCTTTTGGGGAGAGTGCGGTTAGGGTTTGGAGAGGTTTTTGCTGGTATTTTGGAGCGGTTCTACTGAGAGGTGTGCCCTAGGCTTGACGGAGGAGTTTTTGGAGAAGACGAGGCGGCCCTTGAAAACCATTGATACGGACGACTATGGGGTTATCTCTATGAATTGCTTGCACTTATCTTTGATTTCATATTTTATTTTGTATTTCTCTATGGAGAGCTAAACCCCTAGTGGGTACTTGGACTTGTAAACTCTAGGATGATTTTGTTTCATTGACTTCTATAATGTTTCCTTTAATTGATGTTTTAATTGAGTTTCAATCTTATGTATTTATTAATTTGATTTTCCCTTAGAGTGACACTAGGGTTGAGAATCTATCTAGGTAATCCTTTTAAATGAGTGACACTTCATTAGGGTTAGACTTAGCAAGGTTGAAGAGGGTTGAAAGAGTGATTCGAGAGGTAGCGGAACGTCCCCTTTTCCCTCTGACGTGATTTATCCTACCTTCGTGTTCCAAGAGTTCTTTGTGGTCACGGTAGAGTGAAGTGCTAAGAGACAAACTCCACTAGGGCTTAGTTGCATGAGCAACAGAGTGAAGTGTTGAGTAATCCTTAGTGTTTGGACTTAATTATGACTAGGGATCTTTCGCCTGGACCAAAGAGTTAGATCTAAATTAGAGAATATGATTTATCACTTGGAATTCCTAGAGCTTCAAGCAGTCCCACATAGTATGAGGTGTTGAGAGTATTCCTTTATGTCGGGGTATAGTGTAGAGGGCTAGCTAGTCACGGTTGACCTTAAGTTTGGGATCGTGTGTCTTTGGATTTCCACGACTCATTAAACTTCAATTAGAAGGCATAATATTAGTCTTGCACTTGAAACAGTAGTCCTAGGGTGAGCATTGTCCGGGTACTCCATTTTATCAATGATTACCTCTCTTTACTCCTTTTGCTATCTCTTTACTCTTTTACTTTTCTTTGCATTGATATTTTGAATCAAATCACAACTTGATTTTCACATTAGCTAAATAGCAATACTTTTTGTTTATGAGCATCTATTCCCTGTAGATTTGACTATCTACTCACTGGGGTATTTTATTACTTCGATGACCCGTGCACTTGCGGTACGCACATGCAAGGGGTGTGTCAAAAACCTAGGAGTATTTATAACTTGAGTCTGTCACGGCCTCACTATGCCCGTTGTGAAGGCCATGGTGAGTAAATTATGTTTCTTAGGCCGTAATTCACATCCTGACAAGGTCTGGCTCAGTGTTATGTGAATTGGCTATGGGCATTATGATTTACAACAATCGTTGTGGAGGCAATTATGACTTCCTTATTGTTTTATGTGGCTCCACACTAGCACGGCTTGGTCACTACTGTGATGGAGGTGTAAAACGACAGTGGTGATATCTGACCACGACCATGGTGAGCCGTGATGGTGCTCTGATTTAATAAGTTGATCTGTTTTGTTTCAAAACGCTAACAGATTCGCTTCTTTAGCCCTAAAATGAAATAAAAGCCCATGGTGAACAAAAGAATAAAATTATGTACTAGTTTGGTGCTAAACACATAAAATCTCATACTAAATGTAGTATAAATGATATATGCTTTTTCAAGTACTTATCAAACCTCCCCACACTTAAGTTTTTGCTTGTCCTCAAGCAAACAAAATAAAAAATAAAAGACATGATAAGTGTTTGACCTCATGCTAAAAATTATGGAGTTTTAATAATATAAGGGAATAATCAAATGCTAGATAACATGGATATGCTTTGAGAAGAGTAGTCTAATCTACGACGAAAAATACTCTCTCAAGTGTTTGTTTATTGTTTCACTATCTTATAGTCTAGATCGTGTTGCAAATTTTTTTTGAGGTTTTATTCAGTCTATCTCTGTACCAACCAATTCTTTATACAATTATGCACACTTCCCAAGATGCAACCCTCTCTCGCACTAGGGCATACTTTATATCTGACTTGTCAGGAGCGACTACACACTACAAAGGAGGTAGCTCTTTCTACTGTAATACAATTTAACTAAACAAGAAAATAAATAAAATTACTGATACCCCTATTATAAAACATCACTTTCTAGACAAAAGGTGCAAAGTGTATCAAGAAGGACGCAAAACAAAGCAAAAATATGCAAAGTAGCCTAACTCTCGAGAAGCATGGAAAAAATGCTAAACTGACACATATCATGTCCCTAGACTAGAGAAACTCCAACAGATAAGTGCAATGCCTTCAAAGTTCTACATTAGCATGTATAAAGCACAAACACCAATATTTTTTTTTAAAAATTTTACAATGTACAATAAAAGAACTCACACACACTCTCTCCTCACACTTAAAGATGTACATTGTCCCTAATGTATGCATGCATGCACAAGTGTAAGTGCTAATAATAACAAAATAAAAAAATTGAAAAAGCATGTGGATAATAGTACTCCCTTGGTTTCTTGGTTGGGCCAATGAGGCCGATGAAGTTACCTTTGTTCAAGTTCTAGTTATGCGGACCAAAATAGCACCCAATTCCCTCAAACCATAATGCAGAAATATATGAAAGGAATTAAACATAACCATGGAAATAAAAATAAAATATAGTAAAAATAGAATCTACTATAACCAAAATACGTGTATAAAATCAACAGGGTAGATGTCCCTTGTTGAAATAGATAATAAAATGTACAAATACTAAAAATAAAAAATACAAAGTGATGAAAATAAAATCAAAATGGTGGAAGTCGGTAGGGAAACTCTGGAGTAGGGTAGGAGCGGTGGAGGACGGATGATGTTGGTGAAGAAGAAGGAGGCTCCGGTGCCACTAGAGCTAGTATAGTCGGTGAAGTAGGTACCAGAGTAGATGGATGGTCTTAGTGTTGCAGATGTGCAAATATCTGATGGAGCAGACCTTTGATCCTTGCTTGTCCCTACTCGAGATAAGCTAAGCACTCCTTAATCGCAGGTGGGATAGATGAAATCTATGTTGCGGTCGGTGGAGCAAGTATGGCAGCCATAGAGACTAGAGCTGGGGGAGGAACAACGGTAGCAGTGATCGATGGGAGAGGCTCCTCATCATCCGAAGATTCTGAGTCTGACCAGTGAATCACGCAGTACTACATCCTGTGCACATCGCCTGGAGCATAATGTCTCCAAGTAGAAGCATGCCTCCTACTCACACCAGGCCTGTGGAGCAGTCAATCAGGCCAAGTCCTTGTGTAAGCCTAGTGATGTAAAGACCAAGAAAGATGGTTGTCAATCTGGGGTCCTTGGCCTAGTGACACAGCTGGCACTCAATGGCATGACTGATGTGGATTGGCTCCCGTGCCACCATACTCCACAAGAAATAGAGATCCTGGAGGTTCACGATTCTCGTGTTGTTGCCTCTACCTATGGATGTTCGAGATAGCACGACGTGGAGGTGCTTGAGCGCTGGTTGCTCAAGGGTAGAAGCCTTCGAGGTACTGCATATGTGTGTCTCATAGCCTCAAAGTGTCTGGGTCCAAATATAATCTAGACTCAGGTGGATCGGTAGGTCGACGTGGATTTGAGTGTATGATTCGGTGCGAGTATAGCCTACGTCGACAAGCCCCATCCTCACAGAGAAATCATAAAGGATATAAGGTACTCCTCACTGAGCATCTAGAAACTAATGGACTCCCACCTACTGAGGCTGATGACTGTCAGATCCAGCTCGAATGAACTCATCACCCCCATCGTGAGCTCCCAGTATGTGGGCTCATTGATGCTAAAAAACTGTTCCCAACCCTGAACTAATATAAGATCTCATACCTCATTGGTGAGGCCTATCCTCTCGAGTGTCGGTTAGTCGATCAGGCGCCCCTCAACAGAAGTGCTGATCCATGAGTCGCGTGTATCATGCTCCGTGCTCAAGATCACCAAAATATGGAATCATTAGCCAAAAAGACTAAACTGGTCTTCTTTTTCTTGTCGGCCTCCACTTGCCGATGAGTGGCAATCTTCTTTTGACGCATATCCTGCAATTCAGAAAGAATACGATAAATCGATCAATAAAGTATAAAAAATATAAAGTAGGAATGAAAAATGGGTACATAATGAGCATATCACGGACATTATGGGACCATAACGGTCTCAACAAACCCGTTATCATGGCTATGGTAAGCCTTTGGAAAGGGATAACGGGTCCATAATGACCCTTGTTTGTGTTAGTAGCTCTGTTGTGTACTATTTTTCAAGTCACGACAGGCTCACAACGCCTGTTATATATCTGTTGTGTTATAAAAGAAGGCAATAATTTGCTGACAACGGGTAGAGCTCATTGTCAGCTGTTGTCAAGGCAAGATAAGCAGGAGAAACTTCACAATGGGCTCATTTGCCTCTAGTCATTAAATTTGAACACAACGGTCTTCATAACAGCCTTTGTGAATCCTGACTGTGGTGAAAAATTTATCATACAACATTGTTGTTACTTGAAATTCATTAGAAAACATTCACCACACAGTTGTATGCTATTTCATGCCATTCATTCACAGTAAAACACTATTTAAAGAGTTTTAGAGTTTTAGAGTTTTCTTACAAAATCGGGCTAGAGGAAAGAAGAAGTCCTCTATGTAAATCCAAGAAATTGGGTGTTAGACTCGCTGAAAATAGCAATAATGCTCTTGGAAGCATTGTGTGAGTGATGGGGAGAAATCTCTGGTGAAGTGAAAGAGAGACAAAAGTTTTGAGTGAGAAAGCCTAAAGGACGACCAGTAGCACCCTATACCCTTCTGTAACGGATTTGATAATGGGCAGACAATGCACGTTGTTCGTCGTTTCAGTTGCCTTGGGTATAACGGCCCGTTATAGGACCATTATGAGGCCATTGTCAACTCAGCAATGCCTCAAAGTTTCTAAATGTTGATCATGGCCATGGGTGTGGTAAGGCCGTGCCATTGCTCCTAAAAAAGTTCATAGAATAGGCACATTCTCAAGAGCAGCCATTACGTGTCATTATGGCAGTGGTGAGCCCATGAAAAACTCACTCAAATTACTCAAAAAATTACAATTATCTTCCTAAACATCACAACGGTACGACACTTGTTGTGATGTAAGTAGTGAATAAATATGGATTACCCCTGCACAAAATGACATGAAAACAATTCCTAAACATTCAAATTGACTCCATTGACAAATTCCACCCATAAAAGTCAATAAATATGATTGAACTCCACACCATTCAATCAACACTCTTTATTCAAAAATAAAATGACAAACACTAAAACAAAAGCTAAAAGAGCTATAAACTATAAAAACTACTTGGGTTGTATCCCAAGAAGCGCTTGTTTTATGTCACGAGCTTGACGTACTTACTCTTACCCCAAAAATGCTTTATTTTTCTTAAAGTGAGTAAAAAGAATGCCTCATCATTACCTGCCTTTGTAACAATGGAGTTGTTTACCTCAATAAGACGTTCATCTTTAGGTTTTACCTTCCTCCATATCTTCCTCGTTGTTGTGGCTCTTAAATTACTCCTCTTTTTAACTTGTTTAGGAGGTGGATTTAATGGTTGTGTTGATTCTTCAACAAGCTTTTCCTCAAAGTACTCTCGAAGAGGGTTCATCACAAATACATCCTGCACAAAATCAAAAATAAACAAGTCAGGTTCATGTGCAAAATAACATTCATCATCTTAATCCATCTTATGCTTAATGGCACTTAGGATTTTATACACCACTTCTTCCTCCCAGACTTTCAAGGTCATTTTTCCATCTCTCCAATTGATGAGATCCCCGAATGTGTTTAGAAATGGTCTTCCAAACATGAGTGGGGTCTCTACATCATCATTTATTTCTAAGATCACAAAATCCTCAAGGAATACAAGCTTTTCAATGGTCACAAGAACATCTTCCACAATCCCCCATGGTCATCTCACTGACCTATAGACCAACTGCAAAGTCATTTTTGTTGGCCTCAATTCTCCTAATCCAAGTTTCATATAGATAGTGTATGACATCATGTTAATACTAGCCCTAGAATCAGCTAGTGCATGTTCCTCCACCCTTTCACCCAATAAACACAGAATCACAAAACTCCCAGGATCTCTCAGCTTTATCAATAACTTTCTATCTAGAAGGGCAGAGCAATTTCTATTAAGAGCCACTGTATCCACCTCTTCCAGTTTTCTTTTGTTGGTGATCAAGTCCTTTAAAAACTGGGCATCTTCCTTGTCAGTCTTCAACTTGGAAGGGTACCGAACTTGGACTTCGTACTCCTAAATTGTGGGTCGAACCGAAGATGGGCTGTTTGGCTCTCTTTCAAACCTCTGATCACTCTACTTAATGGGTTCCTTTATAGCACTAGGGTCTTCCTATATGACTACCCTCTTTGTCTCGGCACTTGGACCCTGAGCAGTCCTTGCCTCAATGGTCTTGCCATTGTGGAGAGATATTCCATTTAGGTACTCCCTCGGGTTAGCTTCGTAGTTGCTTGGGAGATTACCTTAAGGCCTCTCAGTATTAGCTCTTACCAATCGCCCAACTTAGTTTTCCAAGTTCTTAATCAATGCTTGATGTTCCTCAATATAGCACCAAACTCATCCATCTTGGCATTGTTTCTTGTCATGTACTTGGCTAACAAGTCTTCTATTTAGAATTTCCTATCAGACTGTTGCTATTGTGGATGATAGTGATAATTCTGCTGCTGACCCTGACTTCAGAAAAAGTTAGGATAACTCCTCCATCTTGGGTTGTATGTATTTCTGTATGCGTTATTCTAATTTTTCTAACTTTCTCCTATATAATTCACCTGTTCCATAGGAGTAGTAGCTAGACTCACAATTGGGCACTGAGCTACCCATGTCCTCCGCTAAAAGTTTCACAAGACAAAACAACCCTAGAATTCAAACTGGCATCCTGACCATTGCTCACGAGTAGATACAACCTCCTTGGAAGTACATCCAATTTTTCTTGCAAAGCAGTATTTGTGTCTACCTCATGCAATCCGGCTACCCTTGGTTGCTTGCCTCTTGAACTCTAGTGTGACTCTTTATTAGACATGTCCTCAAATAATTGTTCTACCTCATCAGGATACTTGTTGCTCAATAAACCCACCAGCTGCGGTGTCGATGATCTACCTTGTCTGGTAGTTTAGTCCTTTATACAAAATTTATAGTCTCGTCCATGAACTGAACCAATTATGAGGCACTACTAGAGAAAATTATTGAACATCTCATGTGCCTCGAACAATGTCTCCAACTTTCCTTGCTTCAATGCTGAGTTCTCTTGTCTGATCTTTGTTGCTTTAGTTGGTGGAAAGTATCACCCAAGAAATTTCTCCACCAAGTTATTCCATGTCTTGATCGACCTCGGTGCTAGAGAAGTGAGCCACCAATATGCCGAACCTCTCAAACTGAATGGAAAAACTTGTAGTTTGATCACATCGTCCCTAACTCTGTTCATCATGAATGTTGAATAGATATGTAGAAATTTCAAGAGATGGGCATTTGGGCCCTCATCTGCTAGACCGTTGAACTGGCAAAAGTTATGAATCATCCCAATGGCACTAGCTTTGATTTTGAAGTTATTTGCTGCTATTGCTGGGGCTTGGACACTAAACTCTTCCCCTATGAACTGTGGCCTCTCATACTCAGAAAGTGTTCTCCTTTATTCAGCCATCACATCAGACTTTCTGACATCGATATCAATCTCTTTCTTAACCGCTAAATTCTCTTTGAGCCTTCTCAACAATGTTTTTTTTTATCTTACTATCTTCTTCTATCATATCAGTCGAGTTAGCTCTGGTCATGAACAATTACTTGTAAAAAGGAACAGCGAGAACAAATTAAAAAAAGTAACACATAGAATGAAGTAATACAATAAAAAAATAAATGGCTAAAACACTAAGCTACCAATTTTCGAAGAATCTCTCGACTAGGTCCTCCACGGCAGTGGCACCAAAAAATTTATGAAAGCTTTAAATGTATATATGCTGCAAGTGCACGGGTCATGAAGTATTACTTCGTGGGTGAGCACGAGGGTCGTATTCCTCAGGGAACGACGAGAGGTACCTATTACTTCTTTTTCACTTAATCAATAGCCTAACATCTTTATTGGTTCTTAAATCTATTCCTATAAACTTGTTAATAATATACAACTGAGGATCATGAAGTGCAATTGGAAGGAGTTAGGTAATCATATGACGATCCATCAACAGTTACTTGTGAAATAACATTAAGAGGGGACAATTTGATCAAGTATTGGACTGGGGAATTCAAGGGCCTACTAGTCCCAATCTCTTGGCAACCAGGTCTAAAACACTAGGAACTTAAGATGGAATCTCTTCCACGCCAGCCTCCTATGTCCGCCTTAAGTTTAAGAACTCCACTAGAAGGGCTAATCCAACCCTAATCCAAAAACCTACCTATGCCTAATCTCTTATAGCATGCATAGATCTAATAAGGCATGGGTGTTTTAATGCATTGGAATCTCTTCCTCACAATATCAACAAAATAACATCAAACAATCATGCAATGAATCTAAGACAACTAGAAATAATATATTAATACCAATAAAGAATTCACAAGTAAAAGCCGAGATACATTGATATGCAATTCCCCTCGAATTGGGTCCTTTAATGGGTATACAAGTATCAATCAATGAATAATAAAATCCCAGGGAAAAGAATAGTGAAAGAATTCTAAACTAACTTCCTCCAATAGGTCACCAATGGTTGAGGTTGAGAAGATCCCAAGATCATCAAGAGAATGTCGAATCTTTTCACACGGTCTCCACTATCAATGCATGATGAATCCTTCTTGAGAAAATCACTGGAATCCATTGAATTGATGATGAAACTCGTCCCCAGCAGCTCAGATCTCTAGAAATCCGACAGTCTCTCCTAAATTCAGCAAAAGAATCCCCTCTTTATTGTAAAGCCTAGGGGCATTTATGACTTGAGTCCGCCACAACCTCACCACTCCTATTGTGAAGGCCGTGGTGAGTAAATTTTGTTGCTTGGGCCACAAGTTGCGTCCTGGCATGGTTTGGCTCAGCATTGTGTGAATTGGCCAAGAGCATTATGATTTACAACGGTTGTTATGGAGGCCGTTATGACTTCTGTGTTGTTTTTTGTGGCTCCATATTGGCATGGCTTGGTCACAGTTATGATGGAGGTGTAAAACAGCCATGGTGACTTGTGATGGCACTTTGATTTAGCAAGTTGGTTTGTTTTGATTCAAAATGCTTCCAGATTCATTTGGTTGCCCTAAAAAGAAATAAAAGCCCTTGGTGAACAAAAGAATGAAATTATGTACTAGTTTGGTGCTAAACATGTAGAATCTCATGTTAAATGTAGTATAAATGATATGTAAAATATGTGTTTTCAAGCACTTATCATGTTCCTTATGAAGCATTATTTATTCTCTTCGTCTTTCTACCTAAATTCTAGGGTTATAGATGGTGATGAAGAGACACAAATGAAAAGGCTATATGACTACAGATTGGAGCTCATGAGGACTCATCTTGGCTCCACTATAATCTTTAGATGTGATCAAGGTGTGTTTCAAAGTATGCATGTTTTCCTAGCTCCATTGTGAGAGGAGGTTTTTTTTTTTTTTTTGGCAAGTTGTAGATAGATTCTTTTTCTTGGTAGCCTCCACTTGCCGATGAGTGGCATCCTTCTTTTGACCCATATCTTGTAATTTAGAAAGAATACGATAAATCAATCAATAAAGTACAAAAAAATATAAAGTAGGAATAAACAATGGGTGCATAACGAGCATATCACAGCCGTTATGGGACCATAATGGTCTCAACAAGTCCATTATCACGACCATGGTAAGCCTCTGGAAAGGGATAATGGGTGTATAATGACCCGTTATTTGTGTTAGCAGCTCTATTGTGCACTATTTTTCAAGTCACAACAGGCTCACAACGCCTGTTATATATATGTTGTGTTCTAAAATAATGCAATAATTTGCTGACAACGGCCAGAGCTCATTGCCAGCTATTGCCAAGGCAAGATAAGCGGGAGAAACTTCACAATGGGTTCATTTGCCTCTGGTTATTAAATTTGAACACAACGGTCTTCATAACGGCTATTGTTCATCACCGAACGGCTGTTGTGAAGCCCAATTGTGGTGAAAAATTTATCATACAACATTGTTGTTACTTGAAATTCATAAGAAAACATTCACCACACAGTTGTATGCTATTTCATCCCATTCATTCATAGTAAAACACGATTTAAAGAGTTTTAGAGTTTTCTTACAAAATCGGGCTAGAGGAAAGAGGAAGTCCTCAATGTAAATCTAATAAATTGGGTGTTAGACTCGCTGAAAATAGCAATAATGCTCTTGGAAGCATTGTGCGAGTGACGGGGAGAAATCTCCTGTGAAGTGAAAGAGAGAAAGAAAAGAAGATATGGGTCCCTCTAGGAGCTCCTGCTGATGGAGATGGTACACATCTAAGGCAGGGGTACAAAAGGGATGAAGATATGGGCCCCAAGTTGTGTATTTGTGTCATTACTACTTTAATGTAGTTAAAGATGCTACATATATATTTTTTTTCTGATGTGAAGGAGACAATTTATTAATAAACTTGTTAGACCCATTGTTGTAGATGATGTTATTACAAAATTTGAATGAAGTTGCAGATTTTTAATTTTATTTTCTTTTTCCTTTTTTTTTTTAATCTTTTTAGATGTTGTAAATAATTTGGCTTTACAAAATATGAATGGAGATTTAGCTATTTTGTTTTCTTTCTGCATTTGTTTCTTTGGGGTGTTGGTGTAAATATTATGGACACATAGCAGGGACAAGCATTGCGTTGAGATTAGTTTTTGCATAAATTAATCAATCAATAAGGCCAAGCATGGCTATTGGAGTTAGATTTTTTTTTTTTGTTTTCAGATTAATCTCTTAATGTGTCATGAGAGTAATCATTGAAATTCTTTTTTGGTATCAACAAGAAAGTATTAAGTATTACTTGTTGATTAATGATGACATGGTTAATTAATCATTTATAATTGATTAAGGTCAATATAGTTATTAATCAGTAATGTCTTCTTAATGCTAACATATATTAAATGGTTTAGTTAAGCATTACTAATTAATTAATGCTAACTACAAAAATTAATCTCTCATTATTGATTCATGCTATTAGGGTGACTAATTTGAGTGAGAGATACCTTGAGAAATCACAGAGAAAAAAGGAAAATAATTTGTGAAAATCAATCATAAGCTAACAATCGAAGTAAAATAATTTAATGAAAATATGAAAAAAATATTATTTGCATATGTTCTAGGTTATAAGTCATTCCTTCTTCACTTTATTTAATCACACCAAGAAATAAATTGCAAAAACCAAAAGGGAGAAACGCTAGACTGTGTACATTGCAATTTTTTGCTTCCTATGAACATCTTGTTGAAGCTTCTCCCAAGGCTTGTCATCCACTATTTTTCTTATGTCTTATTATTTCTCTGGAATAAAGGAAGAAGAAGGAATGAAGAAGCAAAACAAAGGTAGCATAAGTGGACGTTTTGCGGTGATGTGGCGGCCTCTGGCTGACGCGACATAATTAGGGTAACTGGAATTGCTAAATAGGCTAGCTGAAATGCTAAGGGGGAGCTAACTCAGACTTTCTAGCAGCCACGTAATCAATTGGGGGTCAGAATCCTTCAGGTGCCTATTTGATACAAATAAATTAAAATTGGGTGACCATTTTGATGTAAATTGAAGTTCAGTCATTAAAGTGTAAATAATGCAAAGTTTAGTAACCTACTAAAAAATTCACCCAATCAATGACTAAGTCAGGAATAGGGTATCCTAATATGTAGTGATAAGTGTCATTTATATAATATTTTTTGAGTATTTATTTGTATGTTTTGACGTAATTACAATTGGTTTATGCTAAAACTTTGTATTTTTGTCTAAATTTCATACTTTTATAAATTAAATGCTTTTTATATTCTTTCTATTGCTTTTAGGAAAAATATGAATAGAAGCTCTAAATAATGGAAAAAATGACGAAAGAGAAGTCTCTAAAGCTCATGCTTAATGATTTGGGTAACTTCAGCAAAATTCACATAATTCCCTAAATTTTGGCCATATGAGAAAATTTTAAGTTTGTTATAAGGGATCTTCAACAATAAGTTTGCTATCCATACTTTTTTGAGATCCAATCAAAAGCAGGTTGAAAACTATGGAGAAGTCGAGCCTCACTAACATGTTAGATCAAGCTTGAGCTCGAGCCCTTGTCCAAGCCCGGTAGTTAATTATGGCTAGTTGGAATTTGTTATAATTATGCATGTCATTAGAAGTCTACTTGGCAAACTAATTATGTTAATTATTACTATGGGAAATTCAAATTTAGAACTTCTAGATGGATCAAGGGTTATATAAAGTGGAAAAAACTCTAGATTTAAGAACTCTTGGGCTGCCATTAGGATTTCAAGATCAAAGAGAGTAGAAGAACGCCATCATTGGAGGAGGAAAGCTTGAAGACCTTCATCATTTCCATTGAGTTTAATTATTTTCTCTTAATTTTGATTTTTTAATGATGTGTACCATGGATCTATGTTTTGATTTGATGTTTTAGGAAATATTTATGGGCTAGTGAAACTAATAGATTGGATTTGAATTTTTGTCTTGAATTTCAATGGGATTTTAATGTGATTTTTTATGAGTTTTTTTTTTTTACTTTTGATCTCAATTATTGAATGACTCTATGGTGATTGATTTCTCTTCTTTAACTTGTTTGAATCTATTGTTAGTACAAGTATGAGAATGATCATGAACTTTAATTCTATGTTAAAATTTGTCCCATTGGCATACAAGATTAGGGTTGCCTAGAGTAGAAAATTGAACTCTGGGATTGCGTATTGGGAAGTACTTAGGATGCTTAGAGGAAAGATCCTAGAGTTTCAATGCAGGATTTTGATTTGACTATAGCACATCTTTTTAAAATCTTAGATGATTAGAGATTGGGTTGCCCAGGGAGAGAATCTAATGTTCTAGTTCTCTTTTAAAATGATCTTCGATGCCCAGAATAAGGATATCAAAATTTTAGCTAGATAGATGATCATTATCCACTTTAATCAGTTAGGAATATTTTCTTTGATCTAGGATTGTTAGAGTAGATATTCTGGTAGTTTAGATTGTTTGGAAGGCTTTTGCAAATCTAGGAAGCCCGGAGTTTTAACCTAATATTACTTGAAATGATTCCTGCACTTGCTAGCTCATTCTGAAAAGTTATATTAGGTAGTAATTGAGAAATCAATACACTGTTAATCAAAACTATTACACCCATAGTTGATATATTATCGTGAGGTAATGAATTTATAATGTTTGAAACTTTAGAGATCATAAGTTGCAATAAGAATCCCTAGGCAAGTGAAAAAAAAGCTCCCAATTTTGAACTTCAAGATGGAGCTAATCGGGCCTATAAATGAACCTATGCATTTGTTAAAAGCTTGGAAGCTCATCTTGTTAAAGGCTTAGCTCGGCTCATTTATTAAACAAAACAAGTGATTCCAAAGCCTAATTTCTGAGCTTGTAAGATAAATGAGCTATTCCTAAATACCTCAAAGTTTTTCTTATGAAGGCTTATAAATAACTCATTTATAGTATTGTTAAAGGCACATTTATAAGAATATCTAGGAGGCTCTTTTTTTTTGTACTCCAAGGTTAATAGTATCCCTAATTAGGGATGTTTCTACTCTAATGTTTATTTTATTATTATTGCTAATATGTTTCATGAACCTTTATTGAGCCTGAACTCAAACTTGACCTCCAACAAAGCTTAGATGATCTTGTAAACTAGCTTAAATGATTCTTGTGCTTGAATAGAGCTGAGTAGAGCCTTATAATAATTTATTGAATGAGCTTCAAATGACACTTTGCGGTATCAACCAAAAAAAAATATAACCAAGCTTTAATTGAGCTCAGGAGCCGAGCCAACCTCTAGATTTTCTTATTGAGCCAAGGCAAAGCCTGACAAACGAAGCACGATGTAGTCTTGATTTAGTCTTAGGATTGGTTAAAAAATGTGTTGCGCTTGATTATGGCAAGGCTCGGCTCGATTAGAACACTACTAATAGATCTGGGGAGTCTTATTAAACTAGCTTGGTAAAAAGATAGTAGCTTTTTCATTATTTAATTTTTAACTTGTGAAGTGAGAGTAAATTGAAAGGCATAAGTCACTACAATAAATTTGCCAATTATTGACAATATTGTTACAAAATAATATATTCGCATCACTAATAAAATTTTGTGACCTTTTTTTGTCGTCACCATCTCTCATCATCTTTATTCCATCGCTAAAAGATTAATGTGATGATTCACATGTTTGTCATGCAATGATAAATTTTATGTGACAAACTTATGATATGTTACATATTTTATAATCATTTGTGACATTTTACAAACTGTTATGACAATTTGTGATAAATTGCTTTGATTTGTCACTAAATATGAGGTGAAATTTGAAATTTTGTGACGTTTATTTGATTGTCACATAATAAGTGATAAAAATGTTTCTCACATATTGTAATAAGATAGCGCCAGGGACGGAACTAAGGGGGGCTAGCAGGGGCTTAAGCCCCCCCTTCTCAGCCACCAGTGGTTTTCCTTGTGTGGCCTAAAGACCCCAGAACCAGCCTCCTTGGAGGTCGGCCAGCGGCAAGCTTCAAGCCCTCCTCTGCAGCTCTGCTCGATGCTCCCGGCCGGTGGCAACCAGTAGCCCTTCCCCGGAAGTCGGCAATTGATGGGAGTCATGGGACTTGAAGTCTTGAATGGATGAAGATGAGCAGTCACAACCCAAGTCTTGAACAGATGCCCATGATATCTATGATATCAAGGACGAGATCTTCTTCAAACTCATGGAAATGGGGCATGAAGAGGTTGCCTCCAATCCCGACCTCAGATACCATCTTGACGCCCATTTCAACAGGCTGCAGCCGAGGTTGCTTTGATTTGACCTAGGGTTTTGTTTCATCTTTCTTGAATTTTTAGTTTTCTAGACCTTTTTTCAGCTCATTTTTCTTCGGATTTCGTCTTTGCTTTGATTCTTTATAAGGACATTCAGTTGGTGCTTTGTTAGTTCTTGATTTTTTTTCTTTTTTTGGTTTGTGAGGAAATCTTGCTTTGATTATGATTGGATTTGTGATTTTTTTCTATTTTAGGTGATTTACTTTTGGTAAGTGATGCACTGATTTTTTTTTTTTGGTTTGGTTTTTAGTTATCTATTGGATGTGAATCTTGATAAAGCTGAAGATGTGTTGTTGCATTGAAGGATTCTAACAGAGGCTAAAGACCTAGATAAGCGGCTGGTGTTCCATGTTCGTTTCATGAAGGTATGAAGTTGCTAACTTTATCTAGTTTGATCTACTAGAGTAGTACATAGGCACATGATATATTCTATTCTTTTAGCTTTAATGGCACAAGCATTCAAAAGAAATACTAATCTAGATTTTTCTTAGTTTTTTCTGTGCGCTTGAATTATTTGGTTTTATGCTTTTATTAGATCATGATGTTAGATATTATTGTTTTATAGTTTATTCTTGTGCTGAAAAGCTTTGACTTCTACCTATTTGCTCCTCAGCCCAGATAATCCTACAATATGGTTGAAAGATATCTTCTCTTATTAATGCAGTTGATTCTGCATCTGTTCTCAATCCTTCTCTGCTATGTTTCATGCTATTTTTGTGCTGAGATAAAACAAGTATGATTAGGTTTCGAGTTTGCCATTTCCAGTGAGTCTTGTATTTATTAGATTTTTCCTATGTGATCATCATGTTCAATTTCATGCTATTTACTTGAGTTGTGATGGGTAAAGAAGGAGCAAAGATCCTATTGCCAAATCTGTGATTTTGCACAAGCTTTTGTTATGTGTTAATGTTGTCATTGCCAATCTTTCTTCTTGCTTGATTACAATGGTATTTGAATAGAATCAAGGATTATTGGATTGACTCTAATCCTTTTTGAAAGCTTGATGACTCAAATCTGGACACAAGAAAGAGTGTAGAAGAAATTGAAGATGGAAGCTATCTCACAGAAATTGAAGATGGAAGCTATCTCCAATCCATGAGATAATATTTTCCACTCTTGACAAGCCAAAGCTTCTTAGCTAGGTTAGTGAATTGCTGTTCTTTTACCTTTTTTTTAAAGATAGGTATTTCACTATTCAACATGTCTCTGAAGCTTTGTCTATCTAATTTATTCCCCATGGTCATAAATATCCTGCTATTGATAAAATTTAAGAAGCTAGAAATCTATAATTAGTCTGATTCTAAATGAAGTCTTAAGCTTTCTAAAATTCTGAGCTTGTTGCATGTTGTGCTCTGTAACACTTCAATGGTTAAATTCTCTGTTCATGTCATATTTAATTTTCTTTCATTGAGTTCTTTTTTATTTTCTCTTGTATTATAAGTGAATACAAAGTTTATTCATATATCACTACAAATTTGTATGTGAAAATGCACATGCTACAGACTTGTGTATATCTGCAGGTGCAAAGATATATTTATTTTTTTCAGTAGATATTCATCCATGCCTTATGTAGTCATATCTAATTTGAGCAACATTTGATGTATATCTTATTGTATGCCTTTTCTTTTAACATGTTTGAAGGATTAAATGTCATAATGTCGCACTATTTTGTATAAAAAACAATTGTTATGTAGATCTATTATTATTTTTTTTTACATTTTGCCCTCAGCCCCCCTCAGTCCCTCCCCACCTCCAATCAATTAATCCTAGTTCCGTCCCTTGATAGCATTATAAAAAAATTATTGAATGTCACTTTATGTTCTTAATAAGTATAATAGCTTGTGATGAAAGGTTATTTTGATGATAATAACAATTTGTTACTACCAACAACTTTTTCCTGTCATTAAATACATTTGTCATTTAAGCAAGTATGACAAAAAAAACATAAATGGCATTAGAAAATAAATATTTTGTGACATGTATAGTTGTTAAAAAATATGTCAGAAGATAATTTTATATGACATCACATTAATTGACTACTATCATATCATTCATGATATTTTTATAATGTCACAAACAATTATGTTCTTGTGATGCATTTATCATTTGCACAACTTTTCTAGTGACTATTAAACATTTTGTAACATGTATAACCATAAAAAAAATTAATTTTTTTTAATGTCACAATCAATTAACTATAATATCATTTGTACTATTTTTATAATGCCATAAATGATTATGTTTTTATGGTATATATAGTTGTTAAAAAATATGCCACAAATTAATTTTTATAATGACATAATCAATTGATTGTCATATCATTCATGTTATTTTATATGTCACAAAAAATTATATTCTTGTGATGCATTTGTTATTTGTCACAATGTTTTTAAGTAAATATTTTAAATAAACTATATAAATTAAAAAGTTATTTTTTTGAAAAAGACAATAAAAATAATACTATAAGGCAACCTATAAAATAACATCGACGAATAAACTTCAATATCAAATGTTCCAATTCATTAAAGACTTTGAATTATTAAAAAAAAAATCATATTAAACTAGATATCTATACATAGCTCCCATTCAAACTCTTAATTTAACTCATGTGTTGATGGTACTTCTATTGATGTAGAGCTTGTCTCAGTAGAACCTGAAATAAATATGTTTTTAGTAATAATATTAATTCATAACAAGGTAAATTTAAGAAAGTTATACTAAAAAGTGGAAAAAAATAAGTTTATATTATATATATACACCTGAAAATTGAAGAATAGGCACTTGAATTCTAGTAGCTAATAAAGCTTGAATCATAGCTTCCATTTGATCTCAAATCACTTTATAATGTGACTTATATTGTCAAAAGTCATCTTATACCTCTGTAAGGGTTTATTTCAACTTGGTAAAACTTGCATGTGAGACTTTCTCAATAGGCTTAGGCCCATATCCAAACCCCTTGATGTATCCTGAGTTAGTACCAAGTATTTCATCCACTATCGAATTAATGTTTTTAGGTTCCGATCCTTCTTCAGTAGGTAGTGATAATTTATCCTCCATCAACTGCTAAAAAAGTAAAATAAATATTAGCTAAACACAATCCTATTAAAAGAAAAATCTCATAATCATATGAAGGAACTTACATAAGTTGTTTAAGCCTCAGCTATTGACCATCCTTTACTCTTCAAATAGTGTGTCGCCTTAAAAAAAAAATCCATTTTGTAGCAGTTCTTGATCATCTTTGCGCTAGTTGTCAATATAATAACAATTAAATACTATATAAAACTAATAATTCAAACAAAAAATGAGAGAGTTAAATAATGTATGAAAATGAAATAATTACCAAGGTATAGCGGCATGCAACAAATACCATGGGTTCTTAATTATGAGGAAACTTGACTACTTGTCTAAATCTTTGGTTGGTTTCACACCTCCTCTTCATTGTCGAATGAATAAAAGAAAAACCTAAGATACTCATGGTATAAATAATTATAAAAGATGAAATTAAAGACACTATTATTAACTTCATGATAATTTACCAATAAATACAATTGTTTGAGTAAAATAAATAAATAAATAAACAAATCATATGGTGCAAATTAATTACTGAATAAATAAGAAATTAGACTTTGTAATTAGGAACATTAAATAAATCACATAGGCTTTTCCAATTTTCTTGAGTCAAATGGAACTTAGGAGGATTATTTTGGCTTGCTACCTTCATCATTTGGAAAACTTTTTATAGTGTTGATGCAACCTACAACGTTGGTTTCTTGACAACTTCTATATGATGGACATGATAGATTTCTTAATGTAATCATCATCTAATTTCATTTGGAACTTTGTCTAAAATTAAATAATGATTAGATTTGAATGTAAGCTAGTTATCTCTCTCTCTCTCTCTCTCTCTCTCTCTCTCTCTCTCTCTCTCTATACACACACACACACACACACACACACACACACACACACTTGTCGCTTACATTAAGTCTCTCTAAGACATGAAACTTGTCTTCATCCTTCAAAGTTTTCCATTATGTTGGCACCGGGATAAATTGTCAAGAAATAACTCAAAGTTCAGAATATAACTTAGTTGATTCAATCTCAGAAACATGTCTACCTTTATCTATTGGTATATCTATTATCATCTTATTTTTCCCTTTGATGAGTTTTTCAAGTCCCAATCCCCTAGTTGGCCCTTGTACCCTTTTAAGAGGGTAGAAGCTACATCAATTTTTTTTTATAAAAAAATATCATAATTTTTTTCAATTGAATCTTTAAAGTCTAAAATTAAATAAATTAATTTATGTATCAGGGTTTTGATCAAGTGATTCTTGATCAGCTTGTTGTGATGATCCATTTGATGATTTTGATGTGAGACAATTAATGGTTGTGCCACTTGACTGCTAGTAGATTGAATTTGAGCATTAGTTATTTGAACTTGAGTATTAGACAACTGGTCTTGAGTACTAACCATATGATTTTGAGTATTACATTGGACATTAGTTGACAAGTCTTGAGCATTAGCTAGTTGGACTTGAGTATTAGATTGAGTATTGGGTAATTGGCCTTAAGCACTGGCTAATAGGACTTGTTCTATAGTTCTCCTTTTTTTGTACCTCTTTTTCATAGAGCGGTCATAAAGAATAGGAAACAAAAAGAAAAAGAAAAAAAGGCAAATATATACATTTATAACTATTTAATAAAAGAACTAAGTAATAGAAGTAAATTTAACATGAATGTGAAATCCTATGAGTTCGTAAATATGAAGTGTCAAGAATGACAAAGAAACAAACATCAAGCGCATTGGAATGAGAATGTTTGTTTCTCTCGTAATGGTTTGGTGATGGACATGACAAAGCGCTCACTTTATTATATGCCAGGACATGCATGGTGGCTACGAAAAGTAGAATGCACATGTTTCAAGGTCTTTTTTTGATATTGCTCTCCCTCAATCATATTTTTTATTATGTAGCCAAACATTAATTTATAATCATGCATCACTTTCTCATGTTATAAATAGGCTGCTGAAGGTGGGTATTTCACTTCAAGACCATGATCCAGATAATAATCAACATGGACTATATATATTTGAAAAAAAACCTTGATGTAGTATTTGCATTAAGAAATCGGATGTTATGAAATTGGGCCATATATGCAAAATATGAAATTGAATAAACAAATCATGGCACATAAAACAAAATAAAATACAAAATCAATGAGAGAAATGATGAATGGTGTGATTTGCTAGAATCAATGAGAGAATCATAATAGGTGTGTATTACTAGAATCACAACTTAGTAGAATGAATTTTCAACTATAAGGCATCTTCCTCCACTGCTCCCTCTCCCTCTCCAGCACTCTCACCTATGCTTACCACCCTAATTGTGGTTTTTTATTTCCTCATCTTTACTCTTCTCCTCATATCTAGTTCCATGCTCTCCTCGCAGTCATCTAATTGTTATCCTCCTAGTTATGTATTCTTTTTCATAATATTTTGCTCATAATTTTCCTATTATTCGTGTTGCATTTGCTATTGCTAGTTGATTAGGCTTTTTTTTGTGGGATTTCACTTAGTTCAAGTTCAAAAATCCCAAAATTGTAAGCTTGCAGCAAGAGGAAATTAATATCATAACATGCTAACTAGGATTGTATGTGTAGGCCAACTTGTTGCAGCTTACTCTAAAGTGATTATTTAGCGCTTCTTCGACAAACCTTGTTTGAAGTATTCAATATATACAGTATAAATTATTCAAAATAGCGGTCAGGAAGAAAATAATATAATATCATAGCGATTTCTTTTCTAGATTGGTAGCCTCAGGCTTGTGAACCTATAAGATTTCCTATTTCTACAATATGATTGACATTAACAGGTGGATTCTAAAAGATGGATCACTTGAATAGAATATGATTGATAGCAAGCATTATGGAAGTTTTATATATGATTCTATTCTTATGTGCTGTTGAATTTTTGGGTAATAATCAATGATGCTTAAAGTCTTGTAAAGCTTTTGGTTGTAGATGCACCTGCTTAACTTCCTTGGCCCATTCCATAGCCAAGTGGTTTGACAGGTGGCAATTGCTTTTCGAAAAATTCAGGCTTAACTCATGATTTCGTAAGAATTTTCTTTAGTAACTTTGAAATTTTTTTTCCCATTCATTTGTAGTGCAATTTGAAGTTCTTTTACATGTTGCCATAAGGATATTTAGACATTCAAGTTCATGCAATACAAAGATAGGTCAAAAGATTAATGCTAATAAAGCTTTGCTAGATTATCATACTTGAGGAAATGTTTTGTTTCTATTATTATTATTAATATTATTATTATTATTATTATTATTATTATTATTATTATTATTATTTTGGTGGTGTGCTGAGGGGGGAAGCATTTTGTAGCTGAAAGGTTTTTAGCCTCTTTTTGCAGGAAAATAAAACGTGGCATGTTTTTCACTTGGTCATAGTGTGTGCCAACAATTATTAGATTCCATCAAGAAATTCTCTGTTTCCTATACAAGCATTTTGCACATATTGTGCAACATCTAATTTAGTGACATGAATTAGAGATTAACAATTATATATAATCCAATCATGCATAGTATTACTAAAATTTTTAGCTTATATATCATAAGATCATTTTAGCCATATAGCACACACACACACACACATATTGGAAATTCTGCCTAAATTTCCAAAATATATTTTGGCCGGTATAAAATATAAAACTAAGAAATTCTTGATATAATTAGGATTAATCTATTTTGTGTAAAAAAACTTTAGAAACAATTCTTAGTTAATAGTATATTATACGAAATGTATGGTTAAAATTTTTGTTTCTTATCTAGATTAGGCAGAATTTTATTGTGAAATTATAATTTACTTTTAAAAAATTTTGAACTTTAGAAATAGTCCCAAAAAAAAGAAAAAGAAAAATTTAAACAACAAAATTTTCATTTATAATCCATCTCTAATTTTGGAAACAGGTATAATTATGTTGGAAATATATTTCCAAATTTTGAAACGGACCACTACTTCGTCGATAATTAAATTAGCAACAAGCTTTCTGAAATTGAAAAGTTCCATTACTAATATGTTTCTAAATTGAATTAGCAATTGATTGTAAATGGAAAAAGCTGTTTCTCAACTGAAAATTTCTTTTAGTGATATCGATTCAACTGAATTTACTTGAAAAAAGCATTTATTGTTCATTTAGGATATAAATTGCCTGATTAGCATCTTGTCTTGTTACAATATATCCATTAATCTGTACCAAGTTCCTAAAGTATTTCTACATGTACATATTTTGCCAATTGAGAATTTAGGATAATGCTAAGAAAGAAATGTATAAAGCGGATTCAAAATTATTTAATTATTATTATTTTTTTATGTAATGCTATGATCTTTATTTGGATTTTGATGATTATTCAATATTGATGTGAGAGTAAACATAAATTTGGCATCTAGATAACCCTTCTTTTTGAAATATATAATAATTGGAATGATACAATCATGTATGTAAATTAGCAAAATATATGTTAGCTGGCAATCTTTTAGTTAATAAAATAAGATTTGACACAATTTAGGTAAAAAATTCTCATATATATTATAATTGTTAGAAGGATAATTTAGTTCAAATTTTTTTATTAACTATATTTTGTATTTCATTTTGATTGATGGAATTTTTTAGGTATAAGTTGATGGATAAAAGTTGGATGATCGAAAGTAAATATTTGACAAGTATGTCTTAGGAGTATCATCTTTTATGAAATTTGTACATCAAAATATGGGAAAAAAATCGAAAATCTGATGCCTTTGTCAAGAATACTTAAATATCTTGACTATACCCCAAGATGAAGTAAAAGATCATTTGCTTTTGAAAGGTATATCAAAGAGCTACATCCAATGGATTTATCACGGGGAGCAATCTAATTTTGTAACTCTTAATTTGGGTAATCAACAAAATGGAAATACTATCCCAAGTGAGGAAGGAACACAAAAATTTAGCAAACTATTGAATCAAGCACAATATCGATTACTTCCACAATACACAAATATGTCTAAATTATCTTTTATTGTGATATTGTTGCACCCAAAAGTGTATATTCAAATGAGCAATAAGGTAATGAATATAATATTAGCCTTGTTAAAGGAGGCTTCCCCCACTAGCACAATTTCTGCATTATTATGAGGCAACAAAAATTTTTAGAGACTTGGGACTTAATTTTGTGCCGATTCATGCATGTAAATATGATTGTGCTTTATTTTGGGGGAGAGTTCAAAGATAGACAAAATTGTCCTATGTATAGAATGTCAAGATGGAAGTACAATGACAAGAAAATTCCTTGGAAATTATTGTGACAGGTTTCCTATAAAACCAAGACTCCAAAGACTATTTATGTCTAGAAAATGGCTGAGGATGTATGGTGGCATGAAAAAGATGTATTGATGATGATACTCTACGGCATCAAGCACATGGAGATGCTTGGAAAGCATTTGATAATGAGAATGAATGGCTTGCTAATGATCCACGCAATATTAGGCTTAGATTAGAAACAATGATCGACATAATGTTAGGCTTGGATTAACAATTGATGGCTTCAACCCTTATGGGATCATGAGCTCCGTCTATAGCATGTGGGCTATTATGATTTTTCCATATAACCTTCTTCCATGTACAAAAGAACCATTTATAATTATGTCATTGCTTATTCCTAGAAAAAAAACTCTTCTAGAAAAGATATTGATATCTATTTGAGACCATTGATATATGAGTTGAAAGATTTATGGGAAATTGGTGTGCCGACCTATGATGCTTACAAGAATACATATTTTCATATGCATGCTGCAATTTTGTGGACTATAAATGACTTTCTAGCTTACGGGGATTTATCTGGGTGGAGTACAAAAGGGTATTTAACATGTCCTATTTGCAATGTTGAAACTCCTCATCAAAGTTAAGGAACAAGATTTATTACATGTAACATAGTCATTTTTTGCCTTAGGATCATGTTTGGACAAGAAGCAGATTATTTCTTGGTAAACTAGAAAATAGGCCAAAACCGATGGAGCTATCTAGGATTAAGTTGGTACAATAATTAGAGAGTGTGAAAGGCATCAATTTTGGAAATTACTATTATGACTCATCGGGATATGTATCCCATAAGTGGATTACGAGAGTTGATCCCAAGGTATAGAGAAAATAAAAGGGAAAGAAGAAAAGAGGAAAATAGGGTAAGGAAAAAAATTGGAAGGAGTCCTTGTTCTCTCATAGAGGGTAAGGGAGAGTGACGCACACTTTACGTGTGTATATTCCGCAAGGGCACAAGTCGTCAAGTAATACCTCGTGGGTGAACATGAGAGTTGTATTCCCAAGGAACAATGAGAGGCCCCTATTATTTCCTTTTCACTTAATCAATAGCCTGATGTCTATGTTGACTCTTGAATTTATTACTACAAACTAATTATTAAAGTACAGTTGAGGATCGTGAAATGTAATTGGAAGGAGTTGGGTAATCATATGATGATCCCTTTAATAATTACTTGTGATATAATATTAAGATGTGATAATTCCGCAAGGGCACAAGTCGTCAAGTAATACCTCGTGGGTGAACACGAGAGTTGTATTCCCAGGGAACAATGAGAGGCCCCTATTATTTCCTTTTCACTTAATCAATAGCCTGATGTCTATGTTGACTCTTGAATTTATTACTACAAACTAATTATTAAAGTACAATTGAGAATCGTGAAATATAATTGGAAGGAGTTGGGTAATCATATGATGATCCCTTTAATAATTACTTGTGATATAATATTAAGATGTGATAATTTGATCTAGTATTGGACTAGGGGAATTCAAGGGTCTACTGGTCCTAATCTCTTGACAACTAGGTCTAAGACATTAGGAACTTAAGATGGAATCACTTCCACCCTAGCCTCCTATGTTTGCCTTAAGTTCCAAAACTCCACTAAAAGGGCTAATCAAACCCTAATCCATAAACCTAGCTATGCATAATCTCTTTGTGCATGCATAGATTTAACATGACATGGGAATTCTAATGCATGTGAATCTCTTCCTCACAACATCAACAAAATAGCATCAATGGGCTAATAAAACTTGGATAATTTGAATGTTTTTAAAAATAAAAAATAATTTTAGATAATTTTGAAATTTACATAATATAAAAAATAAAATAAAAAATATGTCAACCAACTTCTTTTAGAAAAATACAAAGCAAAAAAGACCCATGGGACCCATTATTGAGAATTTAGTAGTTGCGAAAGTCTGAATAGCTGTTATACATTTTTTTAAAGTAGTATTTTAGCATTTATCTAATAAGAATATTTGCTTATTTAATAAAGAATTATATATATAATAATTTAAATATTTATATATAATAAGAATATTTGATTATTTATGTAATTATTTGATTTTAAAAATAAGTTATTTAAATATTTTTAAAAATAATATGAAATTCTATAAAATAGTTATTTTTTAAAACTATTTAATTTTAATTTTTGGTTGACATATTTTTTATTTTATTTTTTATGTTATGTAAATTTCAAAATTATCTAAAATTATTTTTAATTTTTAAAAACATTCAAATTATCCAAGTTTTATTATTGATTCAATTTGATTAATATGTAAATTTCAAAATTATCTAAAATTATTTTTTATTTTTAAAAACATTCAAATTATCCAAGTTTTATTATTGATGCAATTTGATTAATATGTAATTATGAAGTAATATAATTTAATTTAAATTAAGTTGTTTTTTAATTTCTTTATCAATTAAATTAAATTATTTTTAATATTTTTAGCAACCAAAAATTAAAATTAAATAGTTTTAAAAATAACTATTTTATAGAATTTCTTATTATTTTTAAAAATATTTAAATAACTTATTTTAAAAATCAAATACTGAGCACCACCAGTAACCGTGATGCTTGTAAATGACAGTGAAAGCTTAAGAAGCCACACCCTGCTGTTGTTCTTCAAAAATTAAAATAATCATAATTTTCATCTTGTGCCAGAGCTAGTGAACTGGCGGTTCCAATTGCATTCATTAATAGTCCTTTAATTTAACTAAGAAAGAAGTTAGGGTTTCTATCGAAATCAAAATGTCTTTGTCTTCCCTTTTGTTGAGGAGAGTATATGAAAAATACAAGTACTACTTGCTTATTTGGACACTCTAAAAAATAAAATGAAACTAATATGTAAACACTGATTGAGTTTTTATCTTTAACATTGATCGAGCTAAAGCTCAATAAGCGTTGAATGTTAAAATACTACATAAAAAAAATGTATAATAGTTATTCAGACTTTCGTAACTACTAAATTCTCAATAATGGATCTCATGGGTTTTTTTCCTTTGTATTTTTCTAAAACAAGTTGGTTGACATTATTTTTTATTTTATTTTATATATTATGTAAATTTCAAAATTATCTAAAATTATTTTTTATTTTTAAAAACATTCAAATTATCCAAGTTTTATTATTGATGCAATTTGATTAATATGTAATTATGAAGTAATATAATTTAATTTAAATTAAGTTATTTTTTAATTTCTTCATCAATTAAATTAAATTATTTTTAATATTTTTAGCAACCAAAAATTAAAATTAAATAGTTTTAAAAATAACTATTTTATAGAATTTCATATTATTTTTAAAAATATTTAAATAACTTATTTTAAAAATCAAATAATTAAATAAATAGTCAATATTCTTATTATATATAAATATTTAAATTATTATATATATATAATTATTTATTAAATAAGAAAATATTCTATAAATATTTGATTTTTAAAATAAGTTATTTAAATAAGTAATTTAAAAATATTTAAATAACTTATTTTAATTATTTGATTTTTAAAATAAGTTATTTAAATATTTTTAAAAATAATATGAAATTCTACAAAATAGTTATTTTTTAAAACTATTTAATTTTAATTTTTGGTTGCTAAAAATATTAAAAATAATTTAATTCAATTTAATTGATGAAGAAAATAAAAAACAACTAAATTAATGAGCAAGGCCAAGAAAACATGTGTTACAATTAATACAATGGTGGAAAATGTTATTCAAAAAGCATTTATGATTAATAGCTTTTGAGAAATAATTTATCAATAAACTAAGGATTTTTATTATATCAAAAAGCTTGGATTTCTATGCGGAAGGCGAAAGGTTTTTATGGACATCATCATCATCATCATCATCATCATCATCATCTCCATTATGGACAGGGCGAGAGCAGCCCTTTTTTCGTTGTTACTAGTTATCCCTATGCATCCATATCTATCTTTTCCATTTTCCAAGATTCCCTTTGCAAGCCATGTCTTCAAAAACAGTCCAAAAATATAAATTTATTCAAATTTAATTTATTTTCAAATAAAATTATTATAAAGCACCCAATATTTGCGTGCTATCCTTTACTCCTTCTAATTTCAAATTATAATTTATTTTTACTATATTTTCTATTTGATCATAATGAATTTATGACAATAATGTTTTTTAAAAAAAAAGTCAGGAGCCTTTCTGAGTAGAGGGACCAAAAGGGAAGAGAGAGAAAAGTAGAGGGACTAATTAGGGTATTATACCTACTAAAAAGGTATTATTTTCAAATTAATCACAAGCAGCAGACCAGCCACGCGACCAATACCCTAGAGCTCCGCTTGTTAAGCACGATCGTGCATGTTAAGCACAGCTGTGCTTATCTGAAATTTATCAAAAAAAATTAGTGGGATATCAGGCCCTGGCCCTTGGGATTCCCAACATACATCTCGAGACTTGCACAATCAAACCTCCCATATCCTTCTTCTTCTTCTTCTTCTTCTTCTTCTTCTTCTTCTTCTCCAAACCATCGGCAAACCCTATGCTTTCTTGCAGGTTTTTTTTTTCAAGTTTTCAAACGTTTCTCTTCGTCTTCTTCTTCTTCTTCTTCTTCTTCTTCTTCTTCTCATCTCCAAACCCTACGCGTGCAGGGGTTTTTTTTTTTTTTTTTATTTTGCAACTTTTCTCTTCTTTTTCTTCATCATCATCATCATCATCATTATCATCTTCTCCATTATGGATAGGGCGAGCGCAGCCCTTTTTTCGTTGTTATTAGTTATATTTTTTATTGTGATAGTTGCAGTTTTACAACACTTAGTTGTCCCGGAAGAGGCTGAAGCCGAAGCCGAAGGGTTGCCGGTCACACACTCCCCGGTGAAGCCGAAGCCACCACACTCGCCGCTGAAGCCAAAGCCATCTATTTCTAGTTTTACAAAATTTTATTTGACAACAAATGGGAACTTAGGTTGTTATATTGAAAACTAGGAACTAGGTTTAGTTTGTTTGTTTGTTTTTTTTTTTTTTTTTTTGGAAAAAAAAAATTTGTGATGCTTGTGAAGTTTTGTAAATTTTCTTTTTTTAGAATGTTGCTTGTAATGAAATGTATTTTGGTAGACGTTCACCTTGCCTGGTGTTGTATTTTTTGTTTGGAACCGAATGAAATGTCGCCTGGTAATTTTTTCTGGAAATCAGGAACATCACGCACGGCCGTGCCTGGGGTTTTTAGACCGTGCTTAGCTGACCGCGTGGGCTGGCTCTCGGCCAGCCGAGCCACGCGACCGCGTGGCCCCCTGGCGGAGCCAATTTCAAATATATGTTATAATACTAACCTGAGTATCCGTGAGTGGATATATACATATATATTATCCATTTTTAGATTATATATATAATGAATTGGGCTACAACTAAGCTTAGAGTTTGGGCCTTGAATTTGGGCTAAGACAAAACATATTCATATAATTTGTATTTTAAATATTGGTTTTAAAATAATATTTCAAATTATTTTAATTATTCTCTTATTGATTAATTGGTTATATATATACATATATATGAAGAAAAAATCAAGAATTACAACATACACCTATTTTTTTTTCATATATATCCTTAGAATTTTGAAGTTCTAATTTTTTTTTCCTTAGTTAATTAGCATGAGGAATTACCTTAAATTAGTAAATTATAAAGATGGGGTGTTAATTTAATTTATTTTAACCGTGTTTTGATAGTAGCCCAATTCATTATATGTATAAATGAATAACTAGATGAGGATGTCCTTAATACACTTGATGGGGTGTTAATTTAATTTATAATAAAATATTTCCAAGTATAGACTTCCTTTATGTTATAATAATATTTCATTAAAAAGTTTTTTAATTTTTACAAACTAAATCTAAAAAACACGAAAAAATTTTACTATAGTTATTGATAATTGATGTTGAGAAACAGGTCAACAACAACAACAATAATAATAATAATAATAAATTTACAAACTATATCAAATGATTTTTCTTTTTTTAAATTTATGTGTTATTTTATTTATTCACATTTTTTACAAAAACTCTAAATGTAATAAATATCTAGCATTTTTTTAGGATTTTATTTTTATTGATTTATTATGATTATGATTATGATTATTATTATTATTTTTACATTAATATAATAAAAAATATATCTAAATATAAAAAACTGTGAAATGACATTTTATAATAAAAAATATATTTGTTTCATTAGAAAAAACGATTTCTTGCAGAGGAAGCTAACAAAGCACTGCCGAGTAAGCACCCCCGTGCTTTCAGCACATCCTCCTCGTTTTGCCGCCTCTTAGAATCCGCCTCTTCTCTTCGAGTCTTGTCGCCTTTTGCCGTTTGCCGCCTCTTTGAGTCCGCCGAGAAGCTTGCCGGCCCTTTTGCAGGTACCAGCATGTTCCTGTTGTTTCTTTTATGAGATTTTGCAAGCTGTGTATGCTCACATCCATGGTGTTTTCTAGGTTTTTGGACTTTATTTTTCATGGAAAATTATGTGAAAACACTTGGAATGCATGTAATAGAAGTTTAGTGAGGCTTTGGAGGCCGCCGATCCACGCGGTCGCATAGCTGTTGCATGGATTGGCTGGTCGAGAGCCAGCAGCCCACGCGCCAGCGTGGGCTGGCTGGCTCTTGGCCAGCCGAGCCAATGCGCGCCCACGCAGGCGTGTGGTCTATTTAAAGTTCAAGTTGATGAAGTTTTTCATCAATTGTTTGAAGAAATGCGTGAGGGTGATTCAGTGTTATGGAATGCCATGCATTATGGTGCATTTGACTATTTGGAGATGGGGAAAGAGAAGGTTATTAACAATGTCATAATTGTCCATGTCGACTTTGGCAAGTTGACCGCTATGCAAACCATCATTGAGATTGGTTCCTTATATGAAGATATTGACTTCTACACTTTTATCACCCATGCCAAATTTGATGAACTCAACAAAGACTTATGTAGGAAGTGCATTGAGCTTGTGGAGAAGTGTTTATGGGATGTCAAAATTGATGAAAGTATAATCCATGATGTTCTCAGTAAAGGATCCACTAAGATTCCCAAAGTACAACAATTGCTCCAGGACTTCTTCAACAAGAAAGGGCTTTGCAAGAGTATCAACCCTAATGAGGTTGTCACTCATGGTGTTGTTGTTCAGGTAGCTATTCTTAATGGTGATGGTAATAAGAAGGAGCAAGACTTGTTGCTTCTAGATGTCATTCAGATCCTGGCTTGTAACTCCATTACAAGTGGCTAGAAATAGGAATTATATTTGGTTGTTATATCTCTGTAACTTGATTCTCTAACTACAGTAGTTTTGGTTGGCAAAAAGATTTCTTTGCAAGTGCAAAAATCACTTGCTCTCTCTACCTGGGAAAGAGTTAATTGCAAAGGATGATGGATTTGTCTGAGTCTTTCCTGAGCATAAGCGTGAAATTATGCAGAAGTTCCAGCTTAATGAGCATCGGCATTCCATTTCTTTTCCTAAAGCATTTCTTCAAATTGCATATGTAGATGTTATTATTCTGAACCAAGTTAACATGGTCAATAAAGAGCATAGTGGATCTACTCATATTATAAAAGACTTGATGGAGGATGTCCATATCATCAATTCACTGGCAACTATCATTCCTTTTGTTCAATGTCAAGTTGATTTAGATGCACTATTGGGTTTTCATGTATATGGCACTAATCATCGAGCTCATTTCAAAACCTTTCGGAAAGATAGAAAATGTATAATTGCCAAGAGTCGTCATGATCACAGTGTTCAATAGATGAGGTTTTACTTGTTCAACAATGGCTTCAAACAGGGCAGCAACTAAACAAGATTGTCATTATAGGTTGTTATCTAAATAAGGAGATTCACACCCATACTTTTAGAACCATTTTCCAAGGAATGAAGAAGTACACAATTTATGCAGTCTTTATTGCCATCCATATTGTGTTTGGGCTTATAATTATTACAATAATTTGGAAATTTTACTTCTAACCATTGATAGTTTTGATCATTACCAGCTTGAATGATGGTGGTTATCTATGAAGGATATTGACTTCTCAAATAAATTTAAAGCTTCATCTTTAAGGTATAGTAAAGATGAAATGATTGTTGCTTTATATGTACAAGTCAATATTGTAATGAAAACTCTCATTTTGGTTATTCAATCTCGCAATTGTTTCTTTATCAATTATCCAAAATTTCTCTTAGCCAGTGCCATTGATTTTAATGAAGCCCAAGTTTGCATACATGACTATGATGATTTTCCCTCGAGTGTTTTTTGTGCATTTTGACCTTGAGGACAAGGTCAAGCTTGATGAGTGGGGTAATGTTATGACTCATTAGGATATGTATCCTATAAGTGGATTACAAGAGCTAATCCCAAGGCATAGAGAAAATAAAAGGGAAAGAAAAGAGGAAGAGATAAGGAAGAAGAACTTGGAAGGAGACCCTATTCTCTCATGGAGGGAAAGGGAGAGGCTAGTAGGTTTTCATGATCTCTTGGAGTTGATCTTAGTCTACTAGTTTTGGGCTTGTTATCTTGCTGAGTTTTAGTTGTTGTTCTTGTTCTGAGTTATTTGTTGCTTGTTTAAGTCAATGTGTGAATGAACTCTTGTGAACATGGAGAATTATATTGCTATGAATATTATTGAATGCGGAGGTTGAATTTCATTTTGAGAAGCTTAATTGAGTGTATTCATTGATTCTTAATAGTTGCACATTGAGTATTTTGTGAAGATTCATTACAATTACATCTAAGTAATAGGAAGAGAAAACAAACCGTATTGAGTTGAATTGGACTAAAAAGAGCATATTCTTTGAGTTACCTTATTGAAAAATGTTAAAGTTATGACACAATTTTGATGTCATGCACGTTGAGAGAAACATTTGTGATAATATTTTCTATGTCAAAGTCACACACAAATCAAAATTTAATATTTCCGTCAAATTGGTCACTATTTCATAAAATAAAATAAAAACAAAATTTTTTTAAATATTGTTTTCAAAAAGGTCCGTCCAATTTAAATTAAAAAATTGAAAATGCTTTCTTTTTAACCACTAACTAAACAGACGGTAGAGCCTTTTACACAAATATTTTACACTAGGTCCAAAAATAAATAAATAAATACATTTTAGAGAGAGTGCACAAATATTTGACACTAGGTCCAAAAATAAATAAATAAATAAATACATTTTAGAGAGAGAGAGAGAGAGAGAGAGAGAGAGAGAGAGATAAACATTTACTAAGCCTAGAAGAGCCCATGATCAGAAGGCCTGAAAAGGCCAACAATTCCCAAATCAGCCCACAATGAGATGCTTACACAAAGCAAGGCACAACTCTTCCCACATGTAACTTTCTGTGTGCAGTGATTGACAGATAAGGTCCTGCCCGGAATCCTCCTCCTCCAACACCACCACCACCACCACCGCACTGCCCTCGTTGCCTACCAAGCTCCATGCTTGAGTCCATTTCCGTTTCCCTTTCTTCTCACTGCTGCCCTTCTTTCCTCATCTTTCTCCCTTAGAACCACCTACTGTATTTGCCTATGGCTTCTGCTGCCTGTTCTTCTACCTGCATTCCTCGCCCTGAGCTCTTGGGACGCTCTCAGTCCCTGTACAATGGGAAGCCGCATTTGAAACCCTGTATTGATGTCAGGGTTCTTGATATTTCTTCTTGTGGTGAGCTCCCTCTCTGTTAGTTTGTGTAGCTTGTACATTTATCTGTCTTTTGTTTGTTTGAGAATTTCTATTGAGATGAAGAATTTCATGTCTTTGTTTGAGCAAGTGTGTTGAGTCTATTTCTTATTTGATTTCCTCTTGGACTAAAAGTGGTCTGTATTTAGCCTTTATATTACTTTGTTATAGTGGAGGAAATTGGTTCTAATATAAAATTTTGATGTACTGAATGTCATGCTTTTGAATTACTTTCGAGAGTTGCTGTCAAGGTAATGGATTTCATATATTTGGTAGAGCAAGTCTGGAGTTGAGCTAGCCTTTTAGTTTCTGTAGTTTCAGATGGAAAGAAAAGTGGATTTCTCATTTAAATTAAGTTGTTTTCAATTAAAGCAATTGGCCATACTAGATAGATTCCTGTCAGTGACATAATCTGGTAGAGAAAATTGATCTTGAGATGAATTTTTGGTATACTGAATGGTATTCCTTTAGATTAATCTTTGTAAGTTGTATAAGAATACCTTTTGACATACTGAATGGCATATCTTTGGTTGAAGAAGTGCAGGGTTAAATTCATTGCTCTAGGCAAGAGAAGAAGATTCCTTCTCTAATTTACTTTTGTTTTCCAAGTAAAAGAATTGGTTAGATCCCTATTAATGACATAGTCTTATCAAATGGTAAATGGATGAAACTTTTTCCAAGAAATTTTTTAATAAGCATTTATCTTGCTTTGGTTATTGTCAATATCTTTTTATGGTGAAATTCCATGAGAACATGAAACTGGTCCGGGCTTTATAACACAGTTGCCTTTACCTTTAGTATAATGCGAAAGAAGTATATAGTATGGTTCATCGTGTGAAGAATTTTAATATTAGAAAGCTATTTTTTTAGTATGAACTTATGTCAATGTAATGTTCCAATATATCTAGCCCCCTTTGCTGAATATAAATGATAAATATAAAACTTGTGCTGACAACTGCTTGTGTCATGAAACATCATATCTTATTATGAGAAATCTGGCACTATGAGTCGACCAGTGGAGATCCTGTCACATTGGATGAGAGTAGAGATAGCCAGTATTCATCTTTCCGAAAGACACATATTACTAGCTTTTCTATCTGAACTGTGTAACAAAAGCAAATATTGATTGATCCAAAGTATTAAAGTATATAATAGCATTCACATTCCATGGTTAACTATGTCCACAGTGACATTGAAGTGCAGGAGATTGTTAACCATATTCACAGTGACTTCCCAGTGCAGGAGTTAAATGACCAAAAGATCTGATAATGCTGTCTTCTCTGGTTATTTCAAGAGCTCCAGTTTTATTTCTTGTTGACTATTGATTTAGCATCGCAAGAATTAAACTATTGCTTGGCTTTATATTTAACCTGCCACTTGAATTATGAGGTGATAATTTAAGAAGATGAATGTAAATGGTGGTTATGTAAGCATCTAAAACTCTCTTATTGTGTAAAGGGACATCTTATGCATGTAGGCTTAGCTCTTGCTGTAATTTGTCTTTCATATCTGATAATTGTGTCTTGAAACAAATATGTATCTATTTATCATGCAAATGGCCTCAGCTTGTTGGATTAGTTTCTAACCCTTTATTTTCTTCTATGGTTCCTTGAAAGACCTACAAAACTTCATTGTAGAATTTGTTTGATTCTCTTTCTTTAACATATAATAAAAGCCTTATCATCATTATTCCTTTCACGTATAATATAGTTTTGGGATTTGTGGTTCGAATACTTTCAAACCATTTAACCTACTAGTCTTATATCATACTTATTATATCAAATCATGCGGTACAAAGTGTTTGGAATGTTGTTATGTCAGATCTTTTTTTCCCATCTTTTGCATCAATACTGCAATAGATATTATCATATTATACAGACCCTTTGGGCATAGTGCTTCTCTTAATTGCATGTAGTTGGTCCTCTGATGTACATGATAATCTATCAAAAGAAGTAAATAGATGTTTATTTTGTTCATGAGACTTTCTTGTGACGTTTTCCTCTTCAAACTTTTGGGTGTTCTCCTACCATGTTTCTTTTTTGCGTTTAAGTGCTACTTGACAATTTCCATGCTTATAATATGTAGGTGCTCCAAGGTCTCAGCAAATATTTCCTGGAAAAAATACATTAAGACTAACTTCCATAAAAGACAAAGGATTGAGTTTTGTGTGGAAGCATTGCTTTCAAATACCAAAGAAATCATACTTGAAAGGATGTTTTGAAGAAATGCAACATACATTCCTTACTAAAGCAGTTGCTACAATGGAACCAAACTGTTCCAGTCAAACTGAAAATGGCTGCAGATATGGCTCCAATCCAGAGTTGGGTTCTGATTCAAATCCTCAAGTTTTTCAAAGTTCAATTGATGTATCTATTGAAATGGATGACAGAGAAAAGTTGAGAAGAATGAGGATTTCAAAAGCTAATAAGGGAAATGTACCATGGAACAAGGGACGGAAACACAGTGAGGGTGAGAAATTTTTTTGTTGATTTCTTTTTGTATCTCCATTCCTATTTTCTCTCTTTTATTGCTCAACTCATATTTAAATGTCATTAATACAAATTGCATGCAGAAACCGTTAGAAAGATCCGGGAGAGAACTAGAATTGCAATGCAGGACCCCAAGGTGATGTCATGTAAGGGCTATTGAAATTACTGCTTACATATCACTGAGAATATCACAACTTGATGCTAGTTCAAGCAACTTTCTAAACAAAGAGATACTACTTAAAGGAATCCTGCCAGTAAAAAATTCATTTTTTTTAAATTTGCTTTTCTTTTTAAAAGTTAATGCAATGATGCTATTCTACTTACCATATTAGTTGTCCATTTTGTAAACTAGCTACTTATTGTTCACTTCTTTATTCTGTCTTCAAGTCTGTTGGGTAGGCACTTGGGTAAAGTATTTTCCTTTACTAATTTGGTGTGACTACAAAATTTTTACACTGGATAATTGGTATCCACGAATTTTCTGCTATCTTAACTACCTTACACTTGCTATGTAAAATGCTATGTATGCTCCTCTCTTTAACAGTAGCCACAGTTATTTGGTATACATTGAATGTTGAGTATTTTGATTTGCAGGTCAGAATGAAGTTAGTCAACTTGGGACATGCCCAAAGGTTCGTATTCTTCTCTAGTGTTTATTGACCTGGTTCTTTTTTAATGATACAACCAAGTCTTTATTTTTGAAGTTGTTACTTATTTCCTGCTTATTTTCTTGACTTCCTTGTAGTTTTAGGTTTTTCTCCCGCTCTTGATAAGATCCTTTTTTAAGAACAAAATTAAAACTTGTGTCAAATACAAGATGCAGAGATCACCTAAAGTGAAAGGCTATTAGACTATGCTTTAGCTGCCATTCTAAAGAAACCTCAAAACCTAAAAATATGTATAGCCAAATACCCCTTCCCTGATGAATCGACATTAGGAGTTTTACCTTCATGTCTGCTTCTGCAGATTGTATCAACCTACCTCCAGGCCTTCTGTTGCTAACTTATCCCCTGTTTCTTGTCCCTCACCAAGCACATTCTGTTCATCCAGACTATCTCAATAAAAATCCTGTTAGCTCTCTGCTTTCCTTTGAAGGCTCGTGTGATTCTTTCCTACAATAGTGACATCATATGGCCATATAACAGTCGAGCCCCATGCAAACTAAAGTTTACAAACAAATCAAAACTCTCTTGTAGGTGAGAGTACATCTGCTGCAATTTTACATTCACATTGTCCAGAAACTTCAAACAATTGCAATATTTTCTTTTTCATGCTTCTTGGAAGCATGCAAGTAACATGGTTTCCCTAATCATCTCAACCTAATCGATTGGATTGTACTACAGTTGAGCAGTTTGCAACCCTTTAATCAAAACAATAGTGGCACCACCCTTCGGGGTGTTCGAAATAATATTTTACTTTTTTTCTTTTTTTAATTTTTTTGTTTCCTTATAATTGTTCTTAGGGGCTTTGGCCTTCAACATGAATCCAAGTGTTGTTCACAAATTTTCAAACTGACTTTTTAGTGCCTTTTAGTGTATATTTTGGCAACTTATTCTGTACTGTTAGAATATTTTAGTTGAAAGTTGAAACTTATTGTAGTGTCTTCTGTGATCGAGTGGTAGTTGGTAGCAACAATGTTTTCATCTTGACACATCACGCTCTAATCCAAAGTCAGGCGTATGGTAACTGCCATGATGATAAAGGACTGAGAAGTAGATCTTGTGAATGCAGTAATATCAGAACTGTAGGACAATTTCTTAGTAGATGAATGAGAAGATGGTTGGTATTTCTTTTTGAATAATATTGCCAATGTCATCAGCATCACGAGAGCAGCCAGTTGCCAAGGAATAACATCATGTTGAATGTTCTTTTTCAAACCACTGATAAAACAGTTGATCAACACTATAGGAGAAATCCCATCAACTCTATTCACCAAGGCCGTGAATGTAGAATAATACTCAGAAACAGAGTCAGTTTGCTGTAGTTTAAATAGTGCATAACGAGGGCATTCAAAAATAGATGGTGCATAAGAAGTTTCAACAGCTTTTGTGAGATCAGACCAAGAAGTACGATACCCTGATTTTTGTAAGATCTGAAACCATGGGATTACTTGACCATCCATATGAACAGCAGCAATTTTAAGACAATATGGATTGGCGATGTCATAGTAATTGAAGAATTGTTCAGCATGAAAGATCCACTGTAATGCATCCATGCCATCAATGCAAGTCTAACTTGACTGGCCTGAATGGAGCTGGGATGCTACCCTTCTACTCGGAAATGATGAGTGGTTCTGAATGTTAGAGTGGTAAACCTGAGGACGAAGGCTGTGAGCTGGAAACTGGTTGATATTCAAGGTATTTAAAAATGGAAGCAATTGATTGTGCCAGCATGGTGAAGCGCTCGTCAACCCGGTCATCTCATTGGTCCATCATCATCAACATCGTCTCCATTTTAGCAATAAGGTCTTTGAATCGGGTAGCCTCTGCCATAGAATGAAAGCACCAATGTAATATGCCAACTTCACAAGAAAAGCTTCAATGAAGAATCTGAACAGATTATAGGATAAAATAGGAACACCACACTCCAATAAAAGCTTCAACAAGCTTGATTCCAATTAATAGAAACTCAAGCTAATATAAACAGCAGTATCTTCAGATAGTTTGCAGAGATTTACTCTCATGAACAATTATTTTAAGCAAAAACAACAGCGACTAACATATAAGCAAGATGAAATAAAGGAGATAATCAGGTCTCATAGTATCTTCTGAAACCCTAGAAAATGCAGAAGCTCACTTCACAAGTAAGCCTAATTTCCAGCCATCTTTTTCCGTACCCCTTCCTTAAGCCATGACAAAGTCTTTATATAATATGTTCCCCATCCTGTGCCTTGTGCCCTCACATCGCCCTTCGTTCTCTACCTTGCCTCGTGATAGGTGCTCGCTTTCTCGAGACAATTCTCCCTCACAATTTTCCTCCACATGGCCATCTTTGATTCAGTTTGTTTGCTCCACTAATGTTCCCCCCTTAAATCTTTTGCTTTTTGACTTGTCAACGCTCACACACCTCATTGTCTTAAGCTCCTCCACATACCCAGCCTTCTCTCTCACCTTGCATGGTCCTGTATCAATACCCCCTTTGTATTTGTACTACTCCACTAACTTTCTTACCCCTTCCTCAAACCATTGTCTTGATTTGTTGTGCATATAAGCGATAGGTCTGCATCCCAAACGGACGTCCTAACACTTATATGCAATGACCACGCCCTCAATTAGTCGATGTGAAACTAATTTTTGGTTCGTTACATGCATTCCTAATCAAAGCTTGACGCCCTCATCAGGCACTAGTACACAGTTGGCCATCCTGTTTGAGTGGCCTGTCAAGTCCGACAGATTTGGGGATCCATGTCGCCACCCATGCATATGCTAGAGGATCCCAGCGGGAAGGCAGCTAGCCCGGCCCAAGCCTCAGCCTGGGCCCCACACCAGCCTATCAATGAAAGCACCATTTGTTGTGCACACAAGCGATGGGTCTGCATCCCAAAAGGACGCCTTAATAGGAAGAGTTGCCCTTCACTTATATGCACATGACCACCCCCTTAATTAGCCGATGTGGGACTAATTGTGGGTCCATTACAAAGAATTTACTTGTCATATGTATTTCATTGCTATTTTAAATAACATTAGGTTTCATTAACACTAAAATTTTTGGTCAAAATTATAATATTTGGTTTTGAGTCTCCTCCCTTTTAAAGTGGCTTGCTCACATTTCTTAAGAAAAAGTGATAGCTATGTTAAAAAAATTTATTCTTTTACAAAAGTAGTGGAATTTATTCAAACTATACACTATCCCCAAGAATTATAAAGCAATTTATTTACTTCATTGCTGTGTTTAGCACTTTGGGCACAACTCACCTGCTATTGAAGCAAACTCAAACCAATCATCGTGATAGCCTCATTCTGTAGCTATTTGATTGAAATTGAAATGTTCTCATAATGGCTTGAACAAGGTTAATAGCTGGTATGCTTTGGTTTTGATCTAAAGTGGAACAAAAAACAAAATTGAAATTTTAAACCATGGCTGGAACATTATATAATGGTATTCTTTGATTGATTTACTTATGCTTCTCTTTATATTGCATGAAACAAGTTGGGGCTCAATCATGACCAACTGTTTAGTTAAATTGATTGACATTACATAAAAATAAATGTTCTTTTTTGAATTGCTCTAAAAAAGTTAACTTACCTATCAATGCTATAAAAAGAAAAGGCCACCATACTAATCCTAATTAGAAATCGGTTTTCAGGTTTGACCTACAATAACTTTGTCTTCCTTGTGTACCTCACTTCATTTCTTTCTTTTAACTCCACACTTGAATTGATAAAATTTTGATTTTTTATCATCTTTCACCTTCAATTCATGTCATTCCATCACATTTCAACTTTGATTCATGCCATTCTATGTCGGGATATACCTCTATTAATGAGCCTCTCCAAGTGGTTTGAATAACTGACTATTAACTAATATTGATGATTGGGTAGAAACCTAGTTTGAATTAAATATGAAGGGTTGGAGAAATGTCTCATAAAATTTGGAGTTCACATTGGTTGGAACTCTACTTGAAATTTATGGGCAGAGGATCCCCGTATTGGTTGTCCTTAAGATTAACTGATTTTAGATTCTATACTTATCTGTGTTGGAAGGTTATGGTTTAGCTTTGCAAGTTGGTGGTACTTACTGGGACAACAGGTTGTTGTTTTTATTTTTTATTTTCTTAATTCTTGCCCTAATTGTAAAAGAAGATCTGCATCATCACCAACCATGGGCATTCAAGACATGTAACGAAGTCCTAGCACTTGTGTTGCGTGATAAATTGGACAATACAAGCAATGATAAGGTTATTGCATTATCTTCTATGTTGCTAAGCTTATATGAGATTGGTATTTTCAAGTGTACACCCACCTACAATCTTGTGGAACCGTGCCGAAATAGTGGAATACGTTTTAGCATGCAGGGTACAATTAGTTGGAGATAACTGATCCCGAGTTTATTAGTAACAGATGAAATCAAGTTTATATAAAATGCATAAGTTAGCTTAAACGATTCTCGGAACCCTATTATGTACTAGAAGAAATGGAGGTTTCCAGAATTGGCTCTAATAGCATCTTATTGATTTGCATAAACTACATTGGATTGTTATTCTTAGCATTTGACATGTGGGTTCCATCACCAATAAGAATTTGGTCTGCTTTGGTTTTAAGGTTGCTCCTTACTGATTTATAAAGCCATAAGTGACAGGTTTGAACCTTGACCCACAAGATAGTTGCGGAGATGTTATGATTGGCTCATGGTTTTATGTAAGCATAGCAGTGGTGTTCGATAATTTTATAAAGAGATAAGGGATAATATTATGGATGAAGTCTTATGCAAATAATTGATTCCTGGACCCGGTACCTTTAAGTGTTCTTTCATACAGCTTTCTTTTAATTTTTGCTCAGAGGTCTCATGATTCAGTCTTCATTGTGTTTGAGGTGTGCAAAGTTTGTTCTTAACAGATTAAAAAAGGTAAAGAATTTTTTTCACTTCCATGTTCTTTTTCATTTGTGTCAACTTTGTCATGGTAAGGGACATTGCACATGACATTTGGCAGCTTGGGACAGTTCCAGTCTAAATTACTAGATTGCATGGTCACTTCACTTTGTAGTATTTCAGTTTGGACCAATCCAAGGACCCTTGTTCAGAGTGGTCCAGTTTTAAGGTATTACATTTCTCTCTGTCCCAAAAAGAGAGAAAGAAAAATTGGTAGGGCCATATTTTGTTACTACAACCTTAAAAAATTTTCAGTCTTAACTGGACTATTTTACTGGCAAGGTTTTGCAATTACTGGATGGTGGCTCAGATGCACTGCTGTGTCTCATTTACTTCTATAACTATGCAGTGAAGAAACACGAATCAAAATTGGAGTTGGAGTGAGGGAGGGTTGGCAACGACGACGACAAAAACAAATGGTGCAGGAGAGTTGCTTGTTTGAGTGGCAGAACTTGATTGCACAAACTTCTCGAAAGGGATATTATGGTGAAGGTGAGTTACAGTGGGATTCATATGAGCTCCTTGATGAAAAGTTGAAACAGGAGTGGTTGGAGAGCATTGAGATGAGAAAAAGCATGCCAAGGCCTAAAGGTAGCAAAAGAGCACCCAAATCTGCAGATCAGCGGAGGAAGATTTCAGAGGCCATCTCTGCAAAATGGGCAGATCCTGTAAGTCCAAAACTTCCCAGTTTTCCTGATATGTTTTGCATTTGTTTGTGACATTTCTTGGGCAATCCGCTCCAATAACTTGAGAGGTTCCCATGCATTTTATTAATTTGTTTAACTATCTTGTCTAGGAATATCGTGCACGAGTTTGTGCTGCGCTGTCTAAGTATCATGGCACTACTTCTGGCGGTGAAAGAAAACGCAGAAGTAAGCCGAGTGGTGAGTCTGTGAAGAGGGAGCCGTTGAGGATGAGAACTTCAAAATCTAAAGAAATCAAGTATGAGGCAAAGATTGTTAAGAAGACAACCAGGAGGAGAAATGCAACCCCATCCTATAGAGACCCATTGGCCAGTTCTAAGTTAGAGATGATTAAGAATATCAAAGCACAAAGGGAAGCAATGGAGAACAAAAAACGAGAAGCTACTGAGAGGGCAAAGTATGTTTTTTCATGTTTACCTGTTTTACTGTTGAAGTGTTTCTTCTGAGGCATTTATTTATTTATTTATTTGTATGATCAGGTTACTGATTGCTGAGGCTGAGAAGGCTGCTAAAGCTTTGGAGATCGCTGCACTGAAAAGTCCTCTTGCACAAGCTTCGCTTTTGGAAACCAGGAAGTTGATCGCCGAAGCCACAAAATCCATACAAAGTATTGAGAATGGAAAGATGATATTGCTGGAGAAGGCAGAGGATGTATCCATCTCTTCAGGAGGATTAGTGAACAATTCTCAGCTCAGGTCTGGGCTCCCAAACAATGAAACCTTTTCAGTTGAGCATGTAGTAAATGGGAATCCCATCAAGATGTCAAATGGAGGCTTCAACATCAACTCTCAGAGTGCGCGAAGTGATGGTGATCCTCGGAAATATGAAATTGGAAATGCAGAGTATTCTTCTATAGTTGAACCACAAATTTCCTCACATGATGTGCAGAAATTTCATTCAGCTGATCTACTGGCAAATGCATTCAAGTTGAATGGCTCCATGAGATATGAGAACCTACCATCTGACAGTGTTGAGGAAACAGCCTCAGATGTGAATTCAGATGAAACTTTATTGGCATCGACCAAAACTAAGAAGTGGGTATGTGGGAGACTAGTTGAAGTAGAAGAGAATCAAACAACTATCGGAAAGCATGACTTTTTGGAGGCATGACAGGTTACCAATAAGCTCTCAAATGTCATGATCTGTGTTTTTTTTCTAGTTTGTCATGGATGAGGTCTATTGAAGGTTATGCTTTGATCTTCAATATTTGTCAGAAATCTATTGATCTTTGTAATATATTGCCGGTAGCCAGGCACTAGGTAGAATTCATGGTAGACTGATAAAATATGCAAAAGCTTGTACTTCTAAAGTTGTAGGCATCCTCTCGGACAATTGTCCATGTTTTGAGTTTGAGCTGAAAGCTTCGGGGTTGTTTGGGATCGTTTCTATTTTTTTGTTTTTTGTTTTTGTTTCGCTTTTGTTTTGTTTTTGCTTTGTTTTCGTTTTATTTTCAATTTTTAAAAAAACAAAAACATGTTTGGATACACTAACTATTGTGCAAACAAAAACATGTTTGGTTTACATAAAATTATTATAACCCAATTATTTTCACAAATAATTTCTAAAAATATAATTTTTTATATTATATAAATTAATTTGTAAAATATCAAGCCAAAATAATAAATTTTTATAAATATATATTTTTAAAATTATTATTATTATTATTAATTTGTAAAAAATTAATATTTTTTTAAAAAATAAAAAATAAAAATTAAAAGAGAAGAGAGAGAGAGAGAGAGAGAGAGAGAGAGAGAGAAGAGAAAGGGTTCATGGTGGAAGGAAGAGTTTTGAAAACGTTTCCAAAACAACTGAAAACATAAAATTGTTGTTTTCTGTTTTTTTGGAAATATGAAGATTGTTGCCAAAATTTTTGCAAACAAAAACAAGCTTCCAAACATGTTTTCTCAGTTTTGTTTCCAAAACATGAAATTGAAAACAAAAAACAGGAATTGGCAACAATGCCAAACGAGCTCTTCACTTTTGAAACTGCTACTTGTCACCTTTTCTAAATTGGTCATTGACATATATTTACTTAGTAATGTTTTTAGAAATTTTAGGTAATTATTTGTAACTATGAGCTGGGCAGGACGGGGCGGGGTGGGCAGTTTATGGGAAAAAAAAGGGGACATGGTGGGGTGGGGCGAGGATGGTAAAGGCATGCCCCGCTCCATTGCCACCCGGGGTAGGGATGGTAGAGGCATGCCCCGCCTCCGCCCCGTCCCACCCCATTGCCATCCCTAATACAAATGAATCATTGATAACAAGTTACTTGAAAATGATTTTTTTAAATATAAAATACAACCACAAATAACAAACCACTTAGGTTTAGGGAATCTTTTTTAAATATTGTACAAGAGGGAAACCTTTACCATTGTTTGGTTAGGAAGGTTTCACCCCTCCAAACTCCTCATATCCCACCTCTCTAAATCAGGGTCTTCTGGAGGGGTGGAACTATTTAAAAAAAAAAATCTTTAAACTTATATAAAAAGACCAAATTACCCTTCAACAATTTGAGAAATTACCAAAATATCTTTTTAAAATCTAATTTTAACTCTCATATTATTTTTTTCTTCAATTGAAGATTACTAATAATATAAAAATTATATATATATGAGTAATTATAGTATTAATTTATTAATTTTATTATTATTTGTATAATAAAAATAATATTATTACTAATTTTAGTATTAATTTATTAATTATATTATTATTTGTATAATAAAAATAATATTATTACTAATTTTAATATTAATATTAACAAAATTTATTCAAAATAACCCTAGATATGTATAAAAAAATATATTATGATCAATTTTTTATAAAAAGGCAAATTGGTAAATTGCACATTGCATCTCTCCTCATTCCTCTAAAAAAAAAAAAAAATTACCTCTCCACGCTCCATTGAATCAAACACAAATATTTTTCAAACTCTCAATTTTCCTCTCATTCTTACTCCCCTCACTCCCCCATCCCCTCTCACTTCTCCCTCTCTTAACGAAACAAGGGCTTATTTTGAGCAACTAAAATTTAACTTGATTAATATTAATAAAAATTAAATATTTTAAAACCAAAATATATTTTATAAATAATAAAAAGTTATCTATTAATTTTAATAAATCTTAAAATTAATTTAATTTAGTTTTTTTTTTTCTTCTTCTTCTTGGCACTGACGCCAAGCTAACTAATGGCAAGGAGAAGGGGCACTAAATCTGTGATTTTAGATGACCTTGTAGTTTTCGGTAAGGTGAAGGTGGTGGATGGCCACAAAGGTCTACATGCAAAAGGACGAGGTACTAGATGATAGTGATCTTGAGGATAAAAAGGATGAAGGAACCCTAAATATGATGATACCTAAATCTAAAGGTGACAAGTTCTCCCAAAATGGGACTTCGGTGGATCAAGCACATATGCAAGATAATTCTAAAGTAACTCATGTTGTTAATGGAGATAGTTGCAAGAATTCGGCACTAGAAAGTTGAGACTTTGGCCCAGCCTAAGTCCAGATCCGAAAGACCTCATGAATAGTTTGCACCTAGTTAGGCCAGCCCAAATTTTAAAATGCGAAGCCCATGACCCAACTCATGGGCTTGGATCTTTGGGTTAATTATTGAATCGGGCTAGGATCGGCCCGTTGTTATTTTCTTCTTTAACTTTACTTAATTAAACTTTGTGATGATTTAAAAATAAAAAAAGTAAAATGAAAATAAAAATGAATAATTTTATTAATTGATTAGTATTATTACATTTTTATTTAGAAAAATATTGCTATAATATGAGTGCATCCTAACTAGCTTGACACCTACTCATTTGTCAATCATATGCATTTTTTCTATTTTTCATAAAATAGGACCTCTATGTACTTGATTGATCAATGAAAATACAAGCCTCTTTCAAGATGAATCATGGAGGAAGCAGTTGGTTGGCATGGCATAACTCATGAGGCTAACCTATAACCATTAGCTACTTAACAAGTTAGCTCCCTTGTTTGATGGGCTTATCACAATCATTCAATTATTTGTAATTTTTTATTTTTATTATTAATGTTTAATAATAAATCCAATGGGTCAGATCATGGGCCACTTCGTTGGATCAGCCCAAAAAAAGTCCAAAAGGGTTGGCCTATCACTTAAAAATGATATCCATATCCAATCCAAGGTTTGTTTGAGTCGGGATTGCACTAACCCAACAAACATTGACTTTGAATCAAGTTTGGATCAGGCTTGGGACGGCCTTGTCCCAATCCGTGGGCCTTGGCCAAATAATGAAAGTGAACCAAGGATAGAGAAACTAGCTTCATTTGCAAAGCACAATGAAAGCCATATGGTTTTCTCTAGGTTTCTTGGGTGAAAGAGTATCTTTTCTTGTTCCTATTTAGTGAGGAGGTAGGATGTGATCAACTCATTCAGGATGAATCCTTTACTTTTGATAATCACCCCTTAATGTTGAAGAAATGGAATCCAAGAATGACCCTTGATGTATCACTGATTTGTTCAGTTGTTGTTTAGATACAATTTCCTGTATTACTTTGGGAATTTTGGACATCTAAAATGTTAAGTAGGATGGGAAGTATATGTGGTAAGCCTCTACAATATAATAAATCTATCTTCTCAAAATTGAAACTAGGATATGATAGAATATTGGTGGAGATCAATGCCATAGGAGAATTCCTTGAATCTATTGATCTTCAAGATAAGGTTGAGAATGTAATTCATTAAAAGGTTTGTTATGAATGGAGACCTAGAGTATGCACCCAATGTATGAGAGTGGGCACCTAAAATAAGATTGGAAGGGGTTGGAAAAAGAAGTCTAGAAGGAAAAAGACAAGCAAGTATAGGATATAAACGAAATTTTTATTGACAAGCTAATTTTGCCTCGACTAATTTTCATACAACAATTAGGAATGAGTTAGATAGCTCTACGAATGCTTTCGTAAGGCTCTCAAAAGATATCCTCTTCTACTAATGCTAATTTTAGTAAGGCTTTAATCTTATCAAATGGAGCTCGTGGCTCTTGCCAGCCTAGAGTTACTTCTATCAATATTATGGAGAGTGAGAGCAGGAAGTTTGCAAAGGACAATTCTGTTCAAACTCTTAAGTCTGATGGGGAAAACTATGCTGTTAAATTAACTATTACTTTAGAGAAAAAGAGTAAGAAACCTTATATGCATAATTCAATCCATGATCGTAATCTTAGTGGAGGAAATTCAACTACTGATGCTGGTTGTAGCAATAGATTTAGTATTCTTGCAAATAATAGGAAGGCTACTAAAGAAAGCTCAAGTAGTCTATTTTAAATGATTGAGGATGGCAGGAAGGGCAGGAAGCTTAGGCTTCTAAAATCACTAGAAAATGATTGTGTCCTGGAATATTGGAGAGGGCTTAAAGGTCCTCTTAAACATTCAAAGATCATATCTCTCCAACATACTCACCAAGTTGTTGTATTGAGCATTCTGGAAACTAGGATCAGAGAGGAAAATGTATTGAATGTTTGGAATAAATTGAGAAATCCTAGTTGGAATTTTCTTCACAACTACTGGATTCTATCTTATGAAAGTAAGGTCTTAAACATTCAAACATTCAACTAGTTTGGAATAAAGTAATTTTCTTCATAAATAGCTATTATTTAATCTAGAATGCAATTTATTCATTGCAGTATTGAATGGGAAAATAAGGCTTTTTGCTAGACCTTATAAAGCAGTGATGAGGAGATCTTTGTAATAGGATTTGCATAACATGAGAAAAATGACGGACTGTCCTTCGCTAATTCAAGGTTATTTTGATTTTATTTTAGGTAATGCCAATAGATTGGGTAGCAATCCAATTAAAGAAAAAGAAACTATGGAGTTTCAACATCGGGTAATTAATTCTAACTTGCTAGAATTGAGAACCATTAAACCTAGATTTACATAGACAAATAACGAAGAAGGGGATAGGAGGTTTTTTTAGGAAAATTGATTGGTGTTTTGTGAATAGCTCATGGTATAATATCTGAGGTGACTCCTATTGTTCTATTTTAGCCCAAAGCTTATTTGATCACTCTCTCATGCTGGTAGGTTTTGAGAGAAACAATAATAGGAGGGAGGTGCCTTTTAAGTTTTATAAGACATGGTGTGATCACCCTAACTTTTTGGAAATTAAGGAGAAAGTTTGGAACACTCTAATGCAGGGTGACACTATGTACAAAATATATCAAAAGTTGAAATTGTGAAGGTGTGAGTTAAGAGAATTCTATATTGGATTAGAAGTTGGAATGTTTGGACTGTGGAGATTCCGAGAATAAGCCGATAGCTCTTTTGAGCCTACCGACAACTAATCCCTTGCAAAACTCTGGTAAGATTCTCTCTCTAGCCTAAGTGTCATATGCTTGCAATACACTCAATATATCTCTTGGATTAGGATGAGATTCTCTCTCTAGGCTTAATAGCAGAAGAATTACAACACCCTATCTCTAGGCGTGTCGACAATTCTCGTCACTCATGCTAAGTCCTATATGTTGAAGTCTCTTGACCCAATCAATATATGACAAAAATTAGATTCTAGCTCTCACTCTAATTAATCCAATACATCAACACAAACACAAGTAAATCATAACCAAAGCAACATACTCCAATATATAAATTGAAATGTAATTATAAGTTCATCAACGTTATAACCAAGTTTAAACACTGAATGATGCTTGAGTTATTAGAATGAAGATGTTCAAAATACAAATCATGGATAACAACTCAAGACAATGAATCATTATAAAGACTATCTCAATGATGTGGTGTGGGTGACGAACACCTCTTTTTCTCTTTCACAAGTTCTAGGAAGGGAATGATGAAGGAGCAAAAAGAGTTTATGATTTAATTATCCAAGCTCCGTCACCGATTGAATATTCCTCCAAAGATAGGGGCAAACCCTATTTTCATTGTGTTGCATCCTAAGAGTCATCGGATCTTGCTTACCAAAGAATCCCCAAAAAAAAAAAAAAATCATACTGCCACCTTTTATACTCAAATCCTAAAATAACGATCCACGGGGTACCCAGGCCCATAGGTGTGCACGTTAATCACTCAAGAGATTGGGCTAAAAACTCGGGGAAAACATGACCCCTAAATGATCCACGGTCGTGTTAGGTAGTGGGTTTGTGCCACAACCATGGGCCAGGTCATGGGTCTCTACCTACGGCAGTGGATGAAGACCCATGGCCATTAGAAGTTATCCACGGGTGTGGGTCACCCTGTGGGTAGGACATTGGCTGATCTAGGGTGATTTTTTGGAATTGTTATCATAACTCTATGACAATTATTCCTATTACAATAACTTCGCTTTGTGTTGCACTACTTTACTACAGTGTTTTACTACAGCACCATGCTCGTGGTTGAGGGCATGGCTAGTGTTGTTGAAGGCTCTGTAAAAGGTCATTTTTAATGTAGAATTGCTCCAATTCATCTCGCAGTCACTTCTTTCACTCCGAACATGGTCTTTGATGGTAGGATTCATAAAACAAATAATTAATCCTCGAAACATAAGAATCCTAATAAAAATGCATGTTGAGTGCTAAAGATATAATAAAGAAATTATGTACAAATTTGCACTCATCAACTATTAAGCATAGAATTGGTGTATTAGATTGTAGAGTCTTTGAAGATAATGTCTTCTCTAATGTTTCTTGTGAGGATTTATGCAATGATGTAACTTCACAAGAGATTAAGGAGGCTTTATGGAGCATTAAGGGAGATAAAAGTCCTAAGCCTAATGGTTTAATAGCATTTTTTTTTTTCAAAAAGCCTTGAACATTGTAGGATCAAATATTATTGAAGCAGTTAGAGATTTTTTAGGAGTGGAAATATACTAAAGTAGGCTAATGCCACTTTCATTACCATAATTCCCAAGATTGCAAATCCTACTTCACTAAATGACTATAGACCTCTTGCTTGTTGCTATGTTTTGTACAAGATAATATCTAAAATATTGTCTTGGAAAATTAGAAAAGTGCTAAATGACTTGATTAGCCCTAATCAATCTGTGTTTATTCCTAGAAGAAGGATCTCAGATAATATCCTACTAGCACATGAACCAGTCAATCACAAAAACAAAGATGTGTTTATTCCTATAAGGTTGCCCTCTCTATCGTGACACTGGGACCCTGAGCGGCCCTTGCCTCGATGGTCTTAGCACTGCAGAGTAAGATAGCCTTAAGCTGCTCCCTTGGGTTTGCTTCAGTGTTGCATGGGAGCCTTCCTTGAGATCTTTCGGTACTAGCTTTTGCCAACTGTCCAACTTGATTTTCCAAGTTCTTGATTGATACATGAACATTTCGTAATGTCATACCAAACTCGTCCATTCTCACATTGTTACTAGTCATATACTTAGCCAAAATATCTTCTATGGAGATCTTCTTTTCAGGTTATAGCTATTGGGACTAGTATTAGTAATTCTGTTATGGGGGAGGCCTCTGCTGCTGACCCTAACTCCAGGACAAGTTAGGATGGTTCCTCCACCCCTAGTTGTAGGTGCTGCTATACAGGTTATTCCGGTTCCTCTGACCTCCTCTGATATAATTAACATGTTCCATAGGAGCTACTACTGAGCTTACAATCGGGTACTGAGATGCTCCATGCCCTCCACAAGTTTCACAAAACAGAACAACCCTGGAATTCAAGGTGGAACCTTGACCATTGCTCACAAATAGATCCAGCTTTCATGTGAGAGCATCTACTTTTGCCGCCAAAGTTGTATCTGTGTCTATTCATGCAGCCCGACCACCTTTAGCTGTCTCGCTCTTGAACTCCAATGTGATTCATTGTTTGCCAT